>JAGXJF010003446.1:0-1305269 GCA_019208055.1 Stipa capillata
GAATGTCAGACCAGGACATCATCCAATTGTAGTACATTTGGTCCCTGTTCGGCACTGTTGGAGTGATAAAGATGCAGAGAAAACGTCAGTTGTCCGCCGACAGCAGAGTGTCGGGGAGGAAGAGAGTGTGGTGATTTTGCCCAAAAGCCAATCAATGTTCCGCAGTTTTCTCCTACTTCAACGCACCAAAATGATGCATCCAAGCACAAGTCGGAGCTCAAACATGAGAAGATGTTCGTGCTCTCGTTTCTTCTTGATTCATCCATGCGTCTTCTCTTCCGTAGGGCATCAGAGTAAATTGGATCTCCTCTACCCTACGGAACCAGTCAGCATTGCAGTCATGTCCAGTTTCTCGTGACTACACGATGGAATACAAAAACTCGTGTGCTTGATGTTATTCCAAAGCTTCGTCTTCGATAAGGTTGGTCCACCTATTGATCCTCAGAAAGAATTTGCTACGCGCGCAGGAGAGTACTCCTCGAGCACACCTGTATGCAATGAGCTAGCCACCAGTGTGACTAGACATGTCATGCTAAGAGAGTACATACACAACCACTCGACCCCGCTAGAACCACCGAGCCTATCATGTTCAAATTTTCTTTTTTGAACAGGAGTTTCAATAATTTAGTTAGATATGCGTACGAGGAAAACAATCCTATGATTTACCCGGCACGCCGCAGCAACCAAGTCAATCAGCCGAGCAATCAACAACACAAAACACGTATCACGTGGGTGTGTACGGCACATAGTACTTGCAGATTAAAAACAGCAGTAATACGAAAGTATTTGACGACACAAGAAGCTACGTGTACAGCGCGCGCAAGCCGCCCTAAACGACGCCACGTGTCCATCACACCACAGCCCCAACCATCTGCGCGCTCGCTCGATCTCTCTCTCTTCATTTTCCCTTGTCTCTACCACATCTTGTAGTTCATCACGAGCAAGTGAGGACGGCCACGCGACGCACGGGCTTGTGCGAGGTCGCCGTGCGACGGGGTTCTATACGCCGCCGTCGCCCGCGCGCGCACGCCGCGGCGCAGTTGGCCATGGCCGCGCAGCACGCCATCCCGGCCCACCGAGCCCCGCAGCCTCAGCGCCAGCACGGCCACGCCGCTCCGGCACCGCCCAGCTGCTGGTCCGCGAACGGCCCCTAGCTGTTTCAGGCCCAGCCCACCACACTAAAACCTACCCCTGCAGTATGCAGTATATATACCGGCCTCCATCTCCACCATCCTTCCCCACTCTCGTCATCTCAGCGGCGGCAGCAGCGGATAGCAGACGGAGGAGCACTGGCGGCGACCTAATCGATCTCGCAACCATGGTGAGCGCCAACCTCCACCCTTCTCCCGTCCTCCTCTCGCGATCTGTCGCGTCCTCTTTCATGTGGTGTGCTAATGCTCGTGCCCGTGATTCTCCTCGATCCGATCTGAGTAGCGTCCTCTCTCCATGTTGTGTGCTAATGCTTGTGCTATGCTCAGTGCGATCGCTTGAAGGACCGCGCTCACCCAGTGATTCTAGAAAAATCTTCCTCTTCTCGATGTGTGATCGGTCCTGGTATCCATACGTGCACCTTCTCGCGGCCACATCCGGATTTCGTTTTGGGGAGCACAGTAATTACACGCTTAGCTAGCGCATACCAGTAGTATGAGGTTCCACATCGTGACTGGCGTAGCTGGGGTGGTTTCTCCGTGGTACAATGCACCTAATCGTTTTTTGTCGTCTCCCTATCTGTTTACTCGGACACATGTATCTCGTCTACCTGATAACCAGGCAAGAGGTTGAAGAGCACCTGAAGAGGCTCAATGCGCCGTCGCATTGATGCTGGACAAGCTTGTGGAGCTTTTGCTAGTACATCCTGTTGCTTCTAGCTGCACTTCTAACACATTTGGATATTGTTCGGCGTTTCAGTTATCATAGTACTGAATTGTCTGTTGCTCATAGGCCCCAGCATCATCTGGGTCCTCTCAAGGCCAGGGCCAGTGCCTGCCTCTGATCCTATCCTCAGGAACAGACTGACAATATGCGCTGACATACCGTGAGCGTGCAGTCTATCCTGATGCAGTGCGTCATATCATGGTTGATGCAAGGCTCAGGACTGACAGGACTACCAGCTGGTTTCATGGTATGTTCAAAACTGTGGGACGCTGTGTAAGAGCAAGATGCTCTGGGGCATGCTGTGAAAACAGCAGCAAGCGGCCTTTATCGTTAACATCATTTCACTGTATGTTGCTTCTCGTTGCTTACCAGACATCATTCCATTCCCAAGACTGTGAGAACTATACAGGCTTCTGTATGACACCAAGGGCTCGCTTCCGCCTTCACTCGGTGCAAGGATGAGGATGCTAATGTTAGGCTTATTCTGTCCCTGTTCGAGCAGAGGGGCACATCGTGTTAGCAGAATCAATCCTGTCGTGAAGTGTATGACATTTTGTTTGTTGGAACTGTGCTTGTGATAAATTCTTTGCCACAGCTCCCCTATTAAAGCATGTCTAGACCTATTTATGCAAGGTAAAGTATGCTTTGCTACAAGCACTTGTTATTTCATCCATTCTATCCTATGCTTGGATAACATCTCAACTACCTATGTTTCTTACATAGCATTGTACATGCAGTTATGTATACTATATAAGATTCATCTGCTGATTGCCAACATTTTCTTGTGCAGTTCAAGCTTTGCGAAGGTTCGGTCTGTCCAGTCTGGGCAGAAGGGCATTCCCTACCTGAACCATACATATGACGGGCGCACCATCCGCTACCCTGAGCACCCTCTCCTCAAGCGCCCATGACACAATCAAGATCGACACTGGAGACCTAACAGATTGTTGACTTCATCAAGTTGGACAGGTCGGCATGATTGTGCGATTGTGTGACTGGTGGACGTACACGGGCTGTCCGTGTGTGTTGGTGTGATCAGAACAGGATGTAGCATAGGCGAACCTTGAGACCATACCACGTTGAGATCGCCCAGGGCACCACATTTGCCACCCGTCTCTGCAATGTGGTTTCACAAGACGCATGGACAGGGCACCAAGCTGTGGGTGAGCCTGCCCAAGGGCAAGCGTTATCAAGCTCACCATCATCGAGGAGCAGAGAAGAGGGATGCCGCGTGCCAGGCTGCTGCCGAACGCTGAAATCGTTTACTGCATCATTTTGCTCATAGCGAGTTATCTGCAAGGGTATAGAACGATCTTCCCAGACGCTATGCTTTTAAGTTTTGCAGATGTTTGATGATTTGCGCACTCATGTTGCTGCTAGGTGTAATGCGCACTGTTGGACCTTATTAAGTGATATGAGAACAACCTACCCGTGTTTCTGCATGTGTGCGATGCATCATTGATTTTATTAGGCATCTGGAACATACCAAATTATTAGGTCTCTGGTATTTAAAAGGATGACGTTCGTGCAACATAACGCAGTCCTGATTCCATAGTGAAGGGCTGAAGGCAAAAGTTATAGAACAAAGTGCCCAACAAGCTGTGCATCTATTGGGACAGAGCACAAGAAATCTTCTTTTACCTTTATTCACCTTCAATAGTGTTTTTCATACCAGCAGCATCACGATATGCTGTTGCTGGCTCCATAATATATGGTATGATACATGACAGTTAATCTAGAAATTATGTACTTGCCAGTATACTAGTGCGAGCCAGTATCAGTAAAAGTAGTGCATCGCTTCCTTATTATAGACATGCAGTGTGGACTGAAATGCTATTAGAGTTACTATATCTGTGAGCAAAATGATGATGCTGGCACTTAACTCCATGGTGAATAAATTAATATAGCAAGTAACCTCTAAGCATGTACATATTCTGCCGTGAAGGTAAATTATATACACTTCTGAAAACGGAGAGGGAGATATAGATGCTATGGTATTGCCGGTTGACATAATAGATATCCCGCAACCACCACCCGCCCCCACACCAAAAAAAAGTAAAGACCACAGGTGGTCATGTAAAAAATCTATAAAAAAAACGTGCAAATCAAGATCCTATTTTAAGTGCAATCAGAATATGTCGTGCATTCCTATTATCTTGAGTTTTGATAGGGATAGGGATTAGAGCATGACATTGGTAATAAATAGTTCACGCCTCTAGGTCTACTGGGCTTACTAGAAAGATTCTTTGGTGTATTGCATCACGTGGTAGACAAGAGTATCCACTAGTGAACTGAAATAATGACAACATCATAAGAGGTGATATTCTAGCTTAGGATCTTGAATGGTTGCTTGGTATGGAACCCAGCAGCGAAGTATCAGTCTCCATTGGTGATGGATAAAAAAACTAGGCATGTTGGTTTTTGAAATTTAACATATTTTGGGTTTGAAGTTAGTAACTGGCCATCTGATGGGTGTAACCAGCTAGTTTAGGTATAATCAATGATAAAATTACAGGCTACTTTTAGGATTTCAAAACTCAAACCAGATCTTAAGTGATGAAGGATGCAGCGAGCAAATGGCAGTCACTTAGAGATGCAGGATAAATATCCTTCTGTCAAAGTAATATTACTTTTTTAGAGGAAATCAAAGTAATATTATTATTTCATAGTTATCCTTTAAATATGACAATGGTATATACATGCTTTAAGTATGATTGACTTTCACTTAATTAATCAAGAAACAATCTAACATGGGAACTAAATCACTTGCTTGTAGCAAACATATATGTCCAACTCATGATGTTTGACCATCATGAGAATACGTCAAAAATCTAAAAACACGAGGTACAATGCAATATCATCTTGTGCAAGCATCACAAAGATTCGCAACAATAATGAAATTACAGAACTGCAACAAACTACTGAACTAAATTGCTTACAATTTCAGCTGCTTCCTGGATATATCCCTGCCCTCTAATATACGAGCAAGACCTTGCCACCATATCTTGTCGGTAATGGCAAACTAGGAAATTAGAAATAGCCTTTAATAGTTTTGAGCACTCAAACGTCCAAGTATGGTCATAAGAATGAAAACTGATAAGTGAAAAGATATTCAAGTACTTATATTGCTATGATGCAGCTTTATCAGTCTATGGTGCTAAGATTAGCAGTTAGTATTTACTGCTCCCATTCCATAAACTTCAGAACATAACAGATGGAAATTATGCATAGAACACAAACCTTTCCCTTATATAACTAACTGCAGTCCTGAAATTAGATACCTCCCCAAAACTTGCCTTCCAGATCTATAACGGGCTGTACTGTTGCAATTCATATCTTCAGTTGCCTGTCACCTGGATGTATGTTCAAGATTTACTTGAAATTACAACAATATCAGACGGCCAAAAGTACCTAAAATTTATGTACTAAAATATTGTGCAGAGATCAAACTAGCTCAGTTCGCTTATCCCAGAGCATCCATATTCAGGGGACAATATTGCTTACCTAAGCACCATTGATACTAAATGTGAAAATTAAAATATTTAACGGCTTCAAACTATTTATTCAATTCACGATTCATGTCACCATAGATTTTATTGTGACGAACACAACAAAACAAGATCCGCATAAGTGTTTGACAAAGGAATTTCGTCCCATTAGTTATTACATGGTACTATATTAGTTATTACCATATTAGTGATGAGTTATTAGGTTGTCGGAACTTTCTCCTATGCCTAGCGTATTTGATAGTGTTTCTCTGACGTGCTCAACATCCCTCTATTATGCTTAGATAGATGGTTGAGAGATGTATGTTTCATATTTTCTCTCTCCGGACTTAGTAATATGATGGGAAGACGTGGGATTCATCTTTCTCTAGACGGGCCTATAAATACAATGAAAATATATTATTACGTACTGATAACTACAAATGAATAATATCATAAGTATGGTAAACCGGTTTAAATAAGTATATACCAACATCTTTTTTGGAAGGAATTAGAAATATGCGGGAAATGCATTAATAATTATAACTAAAGCGAACCAATCGGATAAGTATACACTGGCACCATTTTTCCAGAGATGGGTTTTTTGGAGAAGTCCATTATGCGTCGATAGCAATATGAAAGTAGTCCGATAATTATATTGAGAACAAATAGATAAATATTCACGTATACATTTTCTAAAGACGGTTTTACATGGTAGTGCACCAATGCTCTGATGGCTCATACATTATTACCTGCTAACTCCGCACAATTTATATGATAACTCTCGTATTAATAGCCATATCTTCTAAGACGGAAAAAAGTCATCAAGACATATGCATGCAAGGTATAGTTTTGAATCCCTCGTAGAGACAAATCCAACAGTGAGAACAGATAGTTGCTAGGGTCTACAGTTTAGGAGATAAATTATTTTTAATTTTCAAATAGAAAGAATCTGTTGATGACATCAATTTTTCTTTCCTGTTATGCATGCATGCATGGCATGATTTCTATGGACAACGGATCGTGGTCACGCGGGTTCCGACATGCATGCAGGATTTTGAGAGGGTGGTCGGCATCACTGGCTAATGTTATCCAGCGACGTCGCGCGTTAGTTGCGTCCATATTATAAACTGTTCCCTTTCCGCTCCTAAATTGGTCTCGTGGGTGGAATTCGGTCACATGATTGGTCTAGTCTTACGTTGCACTTCAATAGCTAAGCCTATTGATGCGACGTCCTAATCAGCGCGAGTAAATATTGCAATGGGTCTGAGGTTCTACATGTCAGCCATATCTCATTCGTCATCATTCTCTTTCTCCATTTTCTCTGCCAAAATGACTGTCCATCTCAGCGAAACATAAGCACGACGATGGAGATTCAACCTAAACCAAACTATGGTTGTTGGATAGTCAAATGCAACGGAGCCGATATATGGTACGTGCTAACGTGCGTGTGGCGTGTGTTTTAATGTATTTTTCTTTATTCGATAGCGAAACAAATAGGATTATACTATTGATCCTTGTATTATTGTTAGTCTTCAAAAAAATTATTCAGAGAAATAGAACACGAAGGATTGTGTGGAGCCGAAAGTGAACAACTGGACCCCATGGCGTAGCAACAACTGGTGTGGCTCATCATCCAGCGTATTGACGGCAACCTCTCCACGAACACAGGACGCCTAAACTAAATTGCAATTATGCGATTAGTTAATGCGATCACTGTTCTCCAATAGCCTGACCACTGTAGAGCTTTACACGCTTGCAAATTGGACCCACAAATTATTGTGCTAAAACAAGATTCATCTGACAACCACTTGTAGCGCCAACTGAAGAAATGTGCTAAAAAAATTGATGTGGAGTTGTGTTATTTCATCTTTATAAAAACAATCTTTGTTCTGCAAACATGGCGTCAGGAGACAATGCTTTGCCTCCCAGAAGCAATTTGCGAGAGTACATAAATGTTCTGCAGCTTTAGAGCCTGCCAGGTGTGTAGTGGCACCTCTTGTTGCCTCGGCAGATAAGCAACTGAAAACAATTTTTTGTATAAAGAGCAATGGATTTAATTTTTCGAAAAGGAAAGGCAATGGATTTATTTTTTCCGAAAAGGAAAAGCAATGGATTTAAGGGAAGGCCAGACTAAATCTGGAATTGTTCTTACAATGGCCATATCATTTTGAAGTTGTTTTATGAAGACTTGTGCAGATAAATACATACAGAAGGTCTGGTCTCGTGGTGTAAAGGAATTGCATTCTGAAGAAATACTTTGCCACCAAGAGAGAAAATTTGAAGAATATATGTTGGTGCTACGACTTGAAGCCTGACGAAGAACTTTCACATGTTGCCAGATAGACTCTGTCCACAAGCAATGGGTATTACGGAATAAACTGCGTCAGATGGCTACTCAATTCACGCGTCAGGTATGCTTGCTGCACCTTTTGAAGAACCAGTGAACTGCTAACACAATAGACCTACTAAATTTTAACTCCTAAATTGATCTAGCTTAACTTGCCTTTCCAAAGATGAAAGACTGGTCCAGTGAGCGTGTAACGCGGTGACTAGTGTAGTGGTGCATCTGTCAAGAAACCATCGTATGAAACACTCACTCCTTGTTTTGTCTCAAGCATGTTGACTATATTTGATGAAAATTATCGTTTCATTTATTTGCGAGTGGGTTCTCCTTCAATATCCAAAAAGATTTACTTGATCATCAAGAAAATCAAAAGTAAAGGACCTTCTACTCTCGAGTATCCTTAAATATGTGCCGAAAAAAGCGGTATATCAGGATTCTAAAAATATATGAGTAGGAAAAAATAAGATTAGAATGGGATGATCATTTGGAGGAGCTCCCAGTCTTACTGGTGGCGGCTAGTGCTTAGACTCGTCGGCGGCGAGCTCTACATTAGTCAACGACCGTGACGCATGGGGGCTCCTGAAGCAACCCGTGGCGACAAACTTTGGTGCTCCGAGTGGTTTGTACACGTGTCTTTCAATGGTTTTCTATAATTTCTATTGTCGTTCTCTCTTATCCTTGTTCTGGGTTGTAATGAGCGGTGAAAACTTTTGTTTTTCACTTGTAACTTTTTTTCTAATATAAGCAAGGCTTTTATTTCAAAAAACATAACTCTTTGGATGCTCCACGAAAAATTTACAGGATTTAAAGAGAGGAAAGGTGTATATAAGACATAAAAGAAAATTTTCATGAGGTCTAACCTCTTACTAGAGATCACATGGAAATGAGGTATATGAAGGCAATCCATAAGAATTTTGGTCCCATTCATTTGATCCAAAGCATTTGTATAGAGAGAAACTCTATAGATTGTAATCCTACAAAATTTGTATAAAAATCTTTCAATCAAAGGGGCTCGGAATATGTAGACAAAAATATGCATGTATCAAATATCCCAATAGGATATAATGGGATTATCGAAACCAAAATAAATAAAAGAGTATATAGTTGAAAATATGTTGCTCCAAAGCTATACAACTATCGAGATGGGTGGTGTATGCCTTGCTTGGGAATTCGCATGACTGTCGTCTACTTGCCAATCAATTGCTACTACGTTTTGGCATATCATATTATAGGTCGGCACAACTATAGCAATACACCAATACACACAACAGTATCCATTGTCATCATTGTTCAGCTCGTCGGATCAAGCCGAACCCTACTTTGCTGGTGGTCAAAATGTTTTATGAAGATATAAAAAGAAGAACCATTAATCAAATGCCATCATAGAGTTGTGCTTACAAAGAAAAACACTACTTCTAGATAGATCCTCATAGAGATAATGATCCTGGATGGCATCCTGCTGCTGCTGCTGCAATCTACTCTTTTCATGGGAGGACTCCTCTTTCCATTTTTCTTGGCTGGCAAAAAAGGCTACAGGAGTCAGCAACAGCAGGCCTGCTTGGCTTGGGTACACTGCATCTCATATCATCTCCTGTGCAATGCAGCATCTCATCTCACTCCATGATGCCTATCATCTCATTATTTTCTTCACTACCCTTTCAGCCCAGTTTGAAATTGGAAATTCGCAAGAATTTTAAAGGAAACAGATTAGTGCTCACAGAATTAGAGAAAAAAGTTTGAGCGTTCTAAATTGTGCTCCTGCTTCTCTCACGTGTCACATCAAAATGCTACCTTCTTTTTTTCTTTCCAGTTCATCCTTTGGAAAAAGCAAAGAGGGGAGTGTGCATGATGGGAGGATAAGGATGTGGGCCCGGATGTCCAGATCCGATTGACCAGATCATTTGCCTGCTGAAATTACCGGAGTGCCCCCCGGTGACGTCATTACCACTGCTCCCCTGCCTGCTCTTTGCTTTTCTTCGCTTTGCTTTGGCACAGTAGGCCCTGTTCCTTTTTCAGGCCTGCCTTCGCTAAAACATCATAGACGCCTCCAGCTTTTCTCTCTTCTTATCTTCAATTTTTTTGGCGAAAATAAAACTATTTTTTTCTTTCTTTCTTACTGATTTAGATGTTGATGATGCGTGGCCTTTGGAGGACGTAAATTATAGCAGACACACATGCGTTTTGGTGTTACTGGCCCCGTATCCGTGCATCGTGTTCCAACCAGCTACCAATGTGATAAGAAAAAGAAGTTGATCTCATCTCAAAGCAGAGAGGGAGGCTGATCCTGGGTATCTGTTACTTTCACGTTAACATAAAGATCATTTCAAAAGAAGTTGGTCAGTTTTGAATTCAGAACTTTTTCTTAAAATTCATGTGGTAGGCAGGCTATTCCCCGCAAAATTCATGCCGCATCACTTCGCCGTGTGGTACTGCCAATTGCTATGTTCAATTGAATTGACCCTATAAAATTTTTTGCCCAAGTTTTGTTGCCCACGATTTACCCAAGGATTGACGAGAGATACATAGGATATGAGCAAAAAGCCATACGCATACCAGATTATAGGAACGATCCAAACAAATGGCCAAATTCTTAGAGCGTTGTCAAAAAAGTTGGCAGGTTGGCCGAGACAAAAACCGAAACACCCTAGTCCGCACGCTTGATGCCACATGTAGATGTATGGTTTAGCATCTCTGCAGCTAGGATTTTTTCTCAGGTAACGGAACATGTGACAATATTGTACACAGCTACCTCAGTCACATTCTTCCTCACAGTTGGAATTATCCTGGCCATGCAATTTGGACACCAAGTTCCAATTTACCGCTACGTGTCCACCCATCGGTTGCCCGAAAGAGAGTTAGGTAATGGGTGAACAGTGTTGACAAAACCCTATGGATTTTTTTTTGAGAGTAAAGAGTGAGATTATATTAACTCATAACAAAACGGATTACAATGGATTTGATGTGAGAAACTGATGATGAGACTTCACACTGTTCAAATGGATCAGCTGTAGCCTCTAGGCAATAATATCATTCACATGTAATAATTTCAATGGAGAAATTTTGGCAAATACATTTCGTTCTCAATGTTCAGATGTATAATGGATAGGCAAAATAGTGATATGTAACCCCATACATCTGTGCATCATAGTTATCCCCAGAAGAAATCATACGGCATAATAACACTACCTAAAAAACCAATAAATTTGTGCAAATCAACCTGATAAGCACGCAATCTTCAAGTAAATAAAATAACCAATTGATCTCCAGACATATATGATAGTATTAGTCATAAATTTGTCAATTAGCAACTGTGTCTGTGTGCTACGTACCGGAAGAAAACTGCAACCGGAAAAGAATTGTACTATAGGTGTATATTTCATTTGAAGCTCACGTGAATAGTTTTGTCAATTTCATGGTCTCATCACTCCTCTTACCTTCTGCGCTTCGACTTTGAGAGTATTGCTGATAATTTCTCTTTTGCAGTGGTGAAACCCGTCGACTGCTTACGAGAACCCCTCTTCCTTTTCCTTCTCCCTGTTTTCTTGCCCGCAAGACGCTGGCGGCGTATCTCAGGATCTGCCCAACCCCTGCCCCACTCCCGAGAAAGAAGAAAAAGGTTTTGGGTTGCTCATTGCCAGTAACGTAGCTGCATCAGGGTATGCGTATGAGCCAATCCGGCTCTTGTTGGCTCCGGATGCTGGATTAGAACACGAGGCTGCAAGCAGATCCATTAATCAGTTGAGAGATAAAAGGAAACTAATGTCTGCAACAGAGAGAGTTTTTCTTCAGTTCCTGTATGGTTCTGGCTCTTACTGTGCCACAACAGTTCAGGATAATATGCCCTTTCAACAAGAAAGGCAGTGTCAACCGATAAATTCTAAACAAATAATTACGCTATTATTATATTCCTCAGAGCATGCACATAGGTCTCTGGTATTTTAAAAGGATGACGTTCGTGCAACATAACGCAGTCCTGAATTCCATAGTGAAGGGCTGAAGGCAAAGTTATAGAACAAAGTGCCCAAACAAGCTTGTGCAACAATTGGACAGAGCACAAGGAAATCTTCTTTTAACCCTTATTCCACCTTCAATAGAGTTTTTCATACCAGGCAGCATCACTGATATGCTGTTGCCGCCAATGATGATCATCCCCACCTCATAACACTGCTGTTGGTATATACTGGGTACCCCTAACTAATTCATCGGATGTTTAATGTACTTAAGGCATTAATATGCAGCTGATGTTAAAGAAGTAAAAATGCATGAAACCTAGAACCGTTAGCTATCCTCTAGCTCCACACCTAGTTAATTATCAGAGTAATTGAATCCTCTACTTTACTGAGAAAAATACAAAAAGGGACGTTAAACATGATTTAGACTTCGCAAGTCATGAGTAGATTACTCGAGTTTCAGTTTGAAAGATTCGGGCATATTTATTCCTCATGAAAAATAACTGACCTTCGCTGGAACAGAGCCATATATATATGAACATATATCCCATCCTTAGTTCTGGTATGCAAGATTTTTGAAAATTGCAAATGATACTCCAATCCATAACCAAATATTCACAACTCCAAATAAAGTAAAACTAACAGCGTTAGTTTTGCATATTCAATCCGCACGCCATAGAATGCATTTCATATATACATGCCATCATCCTTAAAACTTCGACATTTCTTATTTGTTTCGTTTGCTCTCTGTTGTTCCGATATTTATTCGTTAGAACCGAGCAACGAAGGCTTTGTCGAGTGTGATCACCAGCAGGAGTACTATCCCGAACAATCAGGCAAGCATACACGCTTGTTGAATTGATTGCCTCGCACCCGAGCCGCCGCTCTCCCCATCGCCCCCTCATCGCGTCTCCCCGCGCCACCGCTCCTCCGGCGTCGCCTCCACAACGCCGCCGCTCCCTCTCCACCCTAAACCCCGTCGTGGGCATGAAGTGGCAATCTAGGGGCGCTACGTCGACAATGTCTTCCTGCATCGTTCAATCCTCGCGCATCTTCCCGTGCCGCCGCTCCCCGGCGTCGCCACCACCACGCAGCCGCTCCGTCCCCACCCCTCACCCCCGCCACGCCGTCCTCCCGTGCTCCTCCTGTTTGTGGCCACGTCGGGACGGGAGGCCACCGGAGGAGATGACGGTGTAGATGTGGGGGAGCGCCGTGTCCACCTCTCCTCTCCTCTCCGCTTACCCCGCGACCCCTCTTCCCGGGCCGCAGCCTGAGCGGCCAGCGGTGGCTATGGCGGCCCGAAGAGATGGCACGGCCGCTCAATCCGTGCTTATTCTATAGGAGGGGCGCCCAAGAGCAGAAGGGAGAAGGACCTAGGCTGGAGTCAAGGCGCCACAGGACGGCACCCTTCCCCTTGCCTACAGCTGGGCGGCGATTGCATCCCCGGCGGGACGTGGCACTCGCTGTACACCGCGTTTCATTCGCCCTGCAGGATGCGCACCGGCCGTGGTGGCCCGACGACGCCAGACGCGGTGGCCGAGCTGGAGTACGCCCTCGAGACCGTTCGCAAGGACAACACCGCCATACACGTCCTAGCGATTTCTCGAGCCGCCGTCGATCTGTCGTCGAGTCGCCCAGGTCCAGGTATTGCCACCTACTGGTTTCCTTTCACCGCTTGCTGGTTGGCTTATGCCTGGTTCATTTTCCCTTTTTTGCTCACAATGGTTCGCTGGTGCTCGCCGTGAGCTCGCAGCCATGGACGCTGTCGCTGCCTGTTCGACGGATTGAGGTACCCATTCATCACGTGCGAGCTTTGAGGCTCGGTTTTCTGCCCGTAATTTATTTGCTAATTGTTGTTCTTCTATCTCCTGTTTTTCTGGTGCTGTCGGGATTTCTTGCCAACCTAGGTCCAAGGATCGGAAGTAGCAACTACGGTGAGCCCATACAAGCCAATCTCCTTACTCTCTAGATTCCGGTTGCCTCTTGATTCACCAAATTTTTACATGCCATACAAGATAAGGTAAGACATGTTTTTCAGTTTTGACGTGCCATGAACTTTGGAACCACGAACTATACCTTCCTAATTTCTTCTTTTTTGATGAATAAAGGAAATTGTACTGCTATATGTTGGAGGCTCCAAGGGTTCAACAATTCTGGATATTTCAATGGAGCATCTATAAATTTCATTTCATTAAAGATAGATGTTATTGTCTTTGTCAGGTGATATCAGTCTATACATGTTATCAATTTGTCTTGCTCTCTATGGTAGATTTTTCTAGAGAAGGAAATATTCTGTACTTTCCATTGTTATCTTGGTTTTATTGTCCGAACCGATAAGACCATGTCAGACTATGTACTGGGAGGAGGAGCAATTTTACCCAAAGGAGCTGCATCCAAATCGCAAGTTTTGTTTTTCGCTACGCCTTTCCCTGGATCTGGATGCTATTATGTACAGAAAGCTGTAAATGAGTGGTGTTAGTTGCAAAAAAAAAGTTTAGATTTGTCTCTTGGACATGTACATCTCTGCTTCCTAAATGAGTGGTGTTAGTTGCCAAAAAAAAGCTTAGATTTCTCTCTTGGACATATACATCTCTGCTTCCATGATGAGTTTACTTTGAACGATGCATACACTAATTCAGATACAATTGTTGTGACTGATTGTTAAAAAATATCAACTGATGCAGTTCATAGCTGAGTTAGGGCAACATATGAATTTCATGTCAATAGTTTTGCTGGCATTAGCATAAAATTCATATCCGGCCTGCATAATAAAGTTACACAGGCCTATTCCTAGCATACGTGTTTACCACACTAAAAGAATGTGTAAAGATGTACACGTATCATGCCAAAATCATTACTATTCGATCTGACACGCTAGATTAGTTAGTTCTTACAAAATATGTTGATCTTCTTACGTGCTTGTCTTAAATGACATTATCATTTACATTTAGTAACTATTCACCAGCAATGCACCGAGGATGTCAACAAAGACGCGCAAACCTCAATGGTTATGTCAAGCCGGATCTTTTAGTAGTTGTGACACTGGGTTTATCTCTTCAATCCAGCTCCCAGGTACTAAAGATTGAATTGTTTTTTAGAATTCATTCTGTTGAGAGCCTGTCAACTGTAGAATCCTTGATATTTCCCTTCCTTGAACTGTCCCACTGCCCTGCTGTCCTCGGAGTATCTTTAAGTTTTCAATCCTGAGAGGGAGCAGAACTTGCATCATAATAAGTTGAGCCATGAGATAGATGTTATTTGTTCTTGCTCATGCTCTCGTACTGATGTTCAGGCCGAATTTTCACTAGGAGGAGCAACATGGTGGAGGCGGCCGATGGAGAGCATGGAAGGATGAGACCTGGTCGCACCTGCCTAGGATTCCTCTCTACATGGCTGGAATACCATTCCCAGATCGAAGGTCCCAAGCCCAGGTTAAGTTCTGCTCCTTTCAATTTCTTTATCTCCAGGTCAGGATTCATCTCCCCCTTCACCAAGATAAATTGTTTTTCGCCTCCATCCATCCACGTCACGAATTGGTTTATTTATTTCGCTTTTGGTTTATTTGTGCTTTGGTTCAGATAATTCGTTCCCAAGTTGATAGAGCCGTAGTTGAGATGACAAATTGCCAGCTGGTTGATGGAGCAATTAAGGGCATGCAGTTCCTACCTCAGCAATTGTCTGCAGTCTTTTCTTTCTAAGTTTTCCTTGCAATATGACATTTTGTATCCAATCGTTAGCCCTTGCTGCCTTCCCTTCAGGCTCCTAGCTAGAACATTTCATCTCTGTATGTTTTTTACATTTCATTTGGTCCTGTTTTCCTCGTGATAGTTCGGTGACGGTTAATTTTTGTGTGGTGGCAGCAGCTACTCCGGCTGCATGCTGATCAAGTAATCAAGACAAGGGCCGACATGGACGTTTAAAACATGTGCGATCAGATTATCTCCAGGTAACTGATTAGGATGCTTATGGTCTCTTTTCAACTACAGCAAATGCAGTGGTGTACTGTGTAGTGATGAGAGGATCGATGGTTTATGATGATGTACAGTGGTTGATAATGATACTAGGAAATTGTAAAAAAGACAGTTATGTGAAAGGTCCGAGCTTAAGATTTGTTATAATAGAACCTTCTCATGGAAAATACTTAAACTTATAACTATTCAAGAATTAAAATTGAGCATTTGCTTGATTGTCCAAATCCGGAGCCTTTATCGCCTCTTAGGCAATCTGTTGGGATCATTTTTCTATATAGCATCCAGTCAAGTTTCGGTTTCTATTTGTACATATATTTGATATGAAGCTGCGTGTGTACTACGTACTGTGCTTTCTTTTTGGCGCTCTAGGGCTTTCGATCATGGCTATGGAATTTCAAATATCATGTGTATACGCTGAAGCAATTCTTACTGCTTTCTCTATTGCAAGTTTGCATGTCTGCTATTCTTTGTCTGGGTGGGCTCTACCTCAGCCCCTCCATGTTGCAAGGCTGCGTCGTTGCTGTGACATGCCAAAGTTTAAGGTGGTGTTGCCGCACGCTCTCTTCTACCACATCTCTGTTTTTTGCTTACCTTTCCAAAATTTTACTTGAGTTAACCTCTCCAGTCTTGCACTTTTAGTATGTATGCTATGTGTTTGATCAAACGCATTGGAGTAATTAAAGTGTCATTCTACTGTTACCTAAATTTTGATTTACCTTTGTTTGCCATTAGTATCATACTGATTGCATATTTCATATTATTGTGCTTACTGTTTTCGGTGAATACAACAAGTTCTCTTAAATACTCTTTAGTTTGAGGTTTGAAGGTGGTAGAGAAAAAGCATGATATATCTTAATTTTATGTGCTTCCCGTTGCAGGAGAAGTGAGATAGGTACTACACATTGGGGAATCAACATGTTCACCAAAGATACGGCACTTCTCAAGGTAGCATATGTAATGTTGATTGCAAAACAAAAATTTTGGCAGACAAAACAAATGATCCTGCATATTTGTACAAAATCTCCTAGATCCAATACTTGCACAAGGAAATACGTCCTAGAGTTTTGTTTTAGGGATTTTAATGATTCTATCTCTACTCGGGAGTGGTAAATGGTGCTGCAAGGATAGAGCTTCTCAGATCTGTTCAAGTTGGTACCTTTTCCTGTAGGTTATAATGCACTTCTCTTTTAGTTTTGTTGTATAATCTTTCGCGCAGTCTTTATCGATTGAAATTGGATGTAGAACAGAGGAATTTTAATATGATGCATAACAGAGCAATTGAATTGGATGTAGAACAACAAGTTAAACTGTTGCAGTGTATATGACCTTGGGTTATTTAATCTTACAACATAATAAAGGAAATGACTAGCGCATCTTTGATATTTGATATTCATATTCTACATGCCTTCTAGAAGGTTTTTAAAGAGATTCTAAGTGGAAATCATATTTGCTACTATCGAGGAATTGGTATCTTCTAATATCTTCCTGTGCTCATATCAGTTCTTCTCATTTTTTAGCTACCTAATATGACCAAATTACATAATAAAAGGGTCAATGGTCTTTGGGTGTTTGTTTTCAAAATTCTAGCCCTCTGTTATGAATGAGATGCAACAATAGAAGTAATTCATGCTGAGCTTTTCTTCGAACTCCGTTCCTACTTGGACACACCTAATATCATTTCCTTTTCTTTCTTTTTTTACATTTGTGTACTCAGACATTGAGAAGGAAGGGATTTGGGAAGATCTAAATTCTTAACTGATAGCATGGATTGAGCTTAGTTCAACCAACATTGAGCGGTAAGCTTTTTTGCTGCTTATGCCTGCGCAGACCATCTCTGTTTTCCTTATGCATCACTTATTCCCATCAGAACAAACTGAAATCCCAGTCATGTTCAGTGTTGCCGTCCTTATACAAAATATTTTATTGATGAAGATTAAATAGCTGAGTATTAAGTATTAACAATTCACATCCTAGATGGCGCCCTAACATTTGAGTTATTTCGCATACTGTTTTGTGTTGAATAGCCCTTCTGGCTTTTTTACTTCCAGCATAAAACAATACCCCCTTACCACCATGTGAAAGGGAACATGTTCACTGATGTCAGGATTCAAAGAGAGGGCGTATCAGCCCTTGCAACTAGCGCTGCAGAACGCTGAGCATTCCATATTGCAGCATTGTAAGTCAGGCCTACCTATGGTGTTTTCTGCTTAAGCTTATATCTCTTAAAACTGCTTCTTCTCATTAGTTTCTCTAATTGCCTTTCCAGGTTAGTTAATCGCATTCCAGCAAATTCAGCTCAGGTGATGCAAGCAAGGGCATGGCATGCATCAAAGGTTTGCTCCACAATCTTTACCTGTTATTAGGGTTTCTCTCTTTCTTGAGGTTTTAGCCTGTCATTTGTGCATGCTATTTGTTCAGCTAATTTCCTTTATTATTGTGTGCCTTTAATTGATACAATGGTGTAGTTGTTGTTTTTTAATTCCTTTAGCTTTTGACATCAAGAGGTTCCATATCTGGGAACTAAAAATTGGATCAACTAAATTTTGTCTTTGCATTGTTCCTGCCTTTTTTTGCTGCGCGGTTTGCTAGGTGAAGCTCTAAATTATTTCCCATCTTGCCCAGCCGATTAGACCACCCGATTCGCATTATCTACAGGACCTAATGTTTCCTATTTCATTGCGAGTGTCTCCATGGTTTAATTTTGCTGGGGACGTTATTTTTTACGTTGTTGTTGCCATGTTGTTTAAAGGTGAGCACTGGTTTAATGTGAAGCTAAAGTAGACTGGTTTGTTTTAGCTTGTGTGGAGCACTTTCCAAAGTGGTTCAGACATGAGCCGACAAAATCTTCATGGTCACATATTGAAAATGTGGAGCCTTTGATACCTTTAACAGGATCTTGAATCTACTTGACGAAAAATCACAATAGCATTTGAAGTAGAGGTCATCTGACCTATGTTTTCGACAGCAACAAGCTTTGGCACATGTTCAATCGAGACCTCAGCTTTGAAGTAGAGGACCACGTTGAAAATATTCAGAGTAGATCTGTTAGGTTCAAAAATCTCTACATTATGATTGATTTTTGGATTGCAACTTTACCACTTTTCAATTATGTTTGTTTCCTAATTCACCAACCCGAGGGTAAAGTGCAACCAATGCTTCCGAGTTCTAGAACTTTCAAGTATGCTTTCTTCTTTCTACTGTTGTTTCATTTCACACTACATCTTTCATATGCACGACCATTCTTTAGGAAAATGCATATTCTGTCTACAAGAGTGGTAGGTACTGTCTTATTTCTAAAATTGATGCCGAGCAAAATAGAGAACAAAAAGATGCTCCTTGCATTTTGTTTTGCCTCTGAAGTCCCTCTCTTAGTTTGTTCTTTATAAACTCTTGCTCTGTTACTTTTCATATATTCATATGAGGTTCAAAGGATTCCTTACATGTTCTTTTGCCTCTAAAGTCCTTCCCTTCATTTGGTTCTAACTCCCAAAAATAAATCATGGTGTTTATATAAAAACAACCAGCTAAAATGCCAAGCCGTTGAGTATGCATTGCCTTTTGGCATGACTGATCAGCATTCAGTCATTCTCTAATTTGTTTGTTGCTGCGCAAGAATTATCTCCCTATAGGAAGTCGTACATCCAACTTTTTAGGTTGGAGAAACCTACATCTTACTTCATTTTCTTTGTGTAATCCATAATTGCTTCTATATACTGTTGGTCCATAGATTTGTGACGTCTTTTAGGTAGCTTGCTGTTGAAACTCAAAGAACTTGCTAACGATGTACAGGCTAGAAGAACAGGTGCACTTACAAAAGCTCCACCAAGCTTGTCCAGCATCCAATGCGACGGCGCATTGAGCCTCTTCAGGTGCTTCTTGAAACCTCTTGCCTGGTTATAGATAAAAGAGATACATGTGTCACAATCATATTGACACAGAACAATGAAACTATGTGGAGCCACAAGACCCGCTATTAAGCATCACTAGCAACTAACGTAGTAAAACCATGGTGACTCAGTCATGTGTCTTGACTGTTCATGTTCTACTCCTAAATATTTATCACTGTTTTAACATATGAAAGTAAAATTGTCCATACAGCTATGAAAATAAATATTTATCATCACAAATGTATAGGAAATCAACATAATGGAACAAACAGTGAGGCAGATAACAGAGAGCCTAACTGCACAATATACCTTAGAATATTTCTCCTAGGAAACAGAGACTGATCTACAATCTACAGCAGACGAATCTAAATCCCACCAAATCGGGCAGTCAAATTATCCTCTACCAGCACAAACCATCTAATGTACCACATGAACTCGACGCACACAACATGGCGCGATGCTACCGTGCTCCTCCGCTGATCCGCGCGCAGCCGCCTGATCTTCTTCCGCGTCGCCGCTGAGATGACAAGAGTCGGGGAAGTGAGAGGTGGAGACACCTTGCATACATACTGCGAGGATAGGGTTTGCCCCCTCCCCCCCCGGGTTGTGTCTTTCCTTTTGACATCCCCATGCCGCCACACCACAGGGGGGGACATGGGGACGTCAAAAAAGGGATCCTATCACTATCAACTAATTTGTTCCGACCTAGGATAATAAGCTCATTAGCTTGGTCTTACTTCACCCTAAACGAAAGAAGACTTCCATATCCAAGTTTAGCTCGGACGTAGCTGCCTTCTTTTTGCGCGTGAAGCAGTGTCAAACCAAAATACCCAATAAGCATAAGCATTAGCTCTCCCTGAAAAGGAGGTGATCCAACCGCACCTTCCAGTATGGCTACTTAGATTTTGCATTTTGATAAGCCTCGTTTTGAGGAATTCATGGAATAATGAATTAAGGAAGAAAGGATATGAGTCTACCGCTTACAAGAAAAGATCTCATGATAGTCAATATGGGCCCTCAACACCCATCAATGCATGTTGTTCTTCGACTGATCGTTACTCTCGATGGTGAATTGAAAAGAACTGTCTTTTCTGTATACTTTCCCCGTTCTATTGCTACCGCGGGTCTTATGCAATCGATCGGATCATATAGATATCCCTTCAACACAACATAGGTCATCGAAAAGATCTTGGACGACTCACCAAAGCACGAAAGCCAGTTAGAAAATGGATTCCTATTTGAAGAGTGCCTAACCGCATGGATAAGCTCACATTAACCCGTCAATTTTGGATCCAATTCGGGATTTTTCTTGGGAAGTTTCGGGAAGAAATTGGATACCTTATTCTATTATGGATCTTCCATGGTCTTTTTTCTTTCATTCTTGCTCGAGCCGGATGATGATAAATTCTCATGTCCAGTTCCTTTGGGGGATGGACCCTACAGAGTTCACCTATCCCAATAACAAAGAAACCTGACTTAAATGACCCTGTATTAAGAGCAAAATTAGCTAAAGGGATGGGACATAATTATTACGGGGAACCCGCGTGGCCCAACGATCTTTTATATATTTTTCCAGTAGTAATTCTAGGTACTATTGCATGTAATGTAGGTTTAGCGGTTCTCGAGCCGTCAATGATTGGTGAACCGGCAGATCCGTTTGCAACTCCTCTGGAAATATTACCCGAGTGGTACTTCTTTCCCGTGTTTCAAATACTCCGCAGACAAAACCGCAAACCCTACGCTCGCAGTATGGATAATTTTACTTTCATATGTTAAAACGGTGATAAATATTTAGGAGTAGAACATGAACAGTCAAGACACATGACTGAGTCACCATGGTTTTACTACGTTAGTTGCTAGTGATGCTTAATAGTGGTTCTTGTGGCTCCACATAGTTTCATTGTTCTGTGTCAATATGATTGTGACACATGTATCTCTTTCACCTATAACCAGGCAAGAGGTTTGAAGAAGCACCTGAAGAGGCTCAATGCATCGTCGCATTGGATGCTGGACAAGCTTGGTGGAGCTTTTGTAAGTGCACATGTTCTTCTAGCCTGTATATCATTTGGAGATTTTTCAACTGTTTAGTTATCTGATACTTGAATTGTATCAGATAACTAAACAGTTGAAAAATCTCCAAATGATATACAGGTGATGATGACATCTTGTTTAGTTATCTGATACAATTCAAGTATCAGATAACTAAACAGTTGAAAAATCTTGAAGTGATATACTTGTGATGATGACATCTTGTTTGTTGAACTGTGCTTGATAATTTCTTTTCACATTTCCCCTATAATGCATGTCTAGGACCTATTTATGCATGTCACGTTACTTGAATTACCAAGCCATCTTCTGGTCCTCACAAGGCCAGGGAGTGCCTGCCTCTGATCCTCATCCTCAGGAACAGACTGAAATATGCGCTGACATACCGTGAGGTGCAGTCTATCCTGATGCAGCGTCATATCATGGTTGATGGCAAGGTCAGGACTGACAAGACCTACCCAGCTGGTTTCATGGGTACGTTCAAAACTTTCTTCTGATAGCAAGACGCTCTGGGGCTTGCTGTAAAACAGCAAGCTGCCTTCATCGTCAACATCATTTCACTGATATGTTGCTTGCTTTGTTTATCAGATATCATTTCCATTCCCAAGACTGGTGAGAACTACAGGCTTCTATATGACACCAAGGGTCGCTTCCGCCTTCACTCTGGGAAGGATGAGGATGCTAAGGTTAGGCTTATTCTGTTCCTGTTCTAGCATTACACAATATTCTGTTCCTGTTCTAGCATTACACAATCTTGTTAACAGAATCAATCCTGTCTTGAAGTGATATACTTGTGATGATGACATTTTGTTTGTTGAACTGTGTTTGATAATTTCTTTTCACATTTCCCCTATAATGCATGTCTAGGACCTATTTATGCAAGGAAAGTCTGTTTTGCTACAAGCATTTCTTCTTTCATCCCATTTTATCCTATTCTTACGATAGCCATCTAAAACTTCCCCCTTGTTTCTTACCTAGCATTATACATGCAGTTATGTATTATATAAGTCCATCCGCTGATTGCAAATATTTTCTTGTGCAGTTCAAGCTTTGCAAGGTTCGGTCTGTTCAGATTGGGCAGAAGGGCATTCCCTACCTGAACACCTATGACGGCCGCACCATCCGCAATTATCTCCCTATAGGAAGTCGTACATCCAACTTTTTAGGTTGGAGAAACCTACATCTTACTTCATTTTCTTTGTGTAATCCACAATTGCTTCTATATACTGTTGGTCCATAGATTTGTGACGTCTTTTAGGTAGCTTGCTGTTGAAACTCAAAGAACTTGCGGTTCTCGAGCCGTCAATGATTGGTGAACCGGCAGATCCGTTTGCAACTCCTCTGAAAATATTACCCGAGTGGTACTTCTTTCCCGTGTTTCAAATACTCCGCAGACACAACCGGGGGGCCACCTTGCATATATACTGCGAGGGTAGGGTTTGCCCCCTCCCCCCCGGGTTGTGTTTTTCCTTTTGACATCCCCATGCCGCCACACCACAGGGGGGGACATAGGGACGTCAAAAAAGGGATCCTATCACTATCAACTAATTTGTTCCGACCTAGGATAATAAGCTCATGAGCTTGGTCTTACTTCACCCTAAACGAAAGAAGACTTCCATATCCAAGTTTAGCTCAGACGTAGCTGCCTTCTTTTTGCGCGTGAAGCAGTGTCAAACCAAAATACCCAATAAGCATAAGCATTAGCTCTCCCTGAAAAGGAGGTGATCCAGCCGCACCTTCCAGTACGGCTACTTAGATTTTGCATTTTGATAAGCCTCGTTTTGAGGAATTCATGGAATAATCCATTTTCATGGAATAATGAATTAAGGAAGAAAGGATATGAGTCTACCGCTTACAAGAAAAGATCTCATGATAGTCAATATGGGCCCTCAACACCCATCAATGCATGGTGTTCTTCGACTGATCGTTACTCTCGATGGTGAATTGAAAAGAACTGTCTTTTCTGTATACTTTCCCCGTTCTATTGCTACCGCGGGTCTTATGCAATCGATCGGATCATATAGATATCCCTTCAACACAACATAGGTCATCGAAAAGATCTCGGACGACTCACCAAAGCACGAAAGCCAGTTAGAAAATGGATTCCTATTTGAAGAGTGCCTAACCGCATGGATAAGCTCACATTAACCCGTCAATTTTGGATCCAATTCGGGATTTTTCTTGGGAAGTTTCGGGAAGAAATTGGATACCTTATTCTATTATGGATCTTCCATGGTCTTTTTTCTTTCATTCTTGCTCGAGCCGGATGATGATAAATTCTCATGTCCGGTTCCTTTGGGGGATGGACCCTAAAGAGTTCACCTATCCCAATAACAAAGAAACCTGACTTAAATGACCCTGTATTAAGAGCAAAATTAGCTAAAGGGATGGGACATAATTAATACGGGGAACCCGCGTGGCCCAACGATCTTTTATATATTTTTCCAGTAGTAATTCTAGGTACTATTGCATGTAATGTAGGTTTAGCGGTTCTTGAGCCGTCAATGATTGGTCACCATGGTTTTACTACGTTAGTTGCTAGTGATGCTTAATAGTGGTTCTTGTGGCTCCACATAGTTTCATTGTTCTGTGTCAATATGATTGTGACACATGTATCTCTTTGCAACTCCTCTGGAAATATTACCCGAGTGGTACTTCTTTCCCGTGTTTCAAATACTCCGTAGACACAACCGCAAACCCTACCCCTTGCAGTATATATGCAAGGTTTCTCCACCTCTCCCTTCCCCGACTCTTGCCATCTCAGCGGCAGCGCAGAAGAAGATCAGGCGGCTACGCGCAGATCAGCGGAGGAGCACGGTAGCACCGCGCCATGTTGTGTGCGTCGAGTTCATGTGGTACACTAGATGGTTTGTGCTGGTAGAGGAGGATTTGACTGCCCGATTTGGTGGGATTTAGATTCGTCTGCTGTAGATTGTAGATCAGCCTCTGTTTCCTAGGAGAAATATTCTGAGGTATATTGTGCAGTTAGGCTCTCTGTTATCTGCCTCACTGTTTGTTCCATTATGTTGATTTCCTATACATTTGTGATGTTAAATATTTACTTCCATAGTTGTATGGATAATTTTACTTTCATATGTTAAAACGGTGATAAATATTTAGGAGTAGAACATGAACAGTCAAGACACATGACTGAGTCACCATGGTTTTACTACGTTAGTTGCTAGTGATGCTTAATAGTGGTTCTTGTGGCTCCACATAGTTTCATTGTTCTGTGTCAATATGATTGTGACACATGTATCTCTTTCACCTATAACCAGGCAAGAGGTTTGAAGAAGCACCTGAAGAGGCTCAATGCATCGTCGCATTGGATGCTGGACAAGCTTGGTGGAGCTTTTGTAAGTGCACATGTTCTTCTAGCCTGTATATCATTTGGAGATTTTTCAACTGTTTAGTTATCTGATACTTGAATTGTATCAGATAACTAAACAGTTGAAAAATCTCCAAATGATATACAGGTGATGATGACATCTTGTTTAGTTATCTGATACAATTCAAGTATCAGATAACTAAACAGTTGAAAAATCTTGAAGTGATATACTTGTGATGATGACATCTTGTTTGTTGAACTGTGCTTGATAATTTCTTTTCACATTTCCCCTATAATGCATGTCTAGGACCTATTTATGCATGTCACGTTACTTGAATTACCAAGCCATCTTCTGGTCCTCACAAGGCCAGGGAGTGCCTACCTCTGATCCTCATCCTCAGGAACAGACTGAAATATGCGCTGACATACCGTGAGGTGCAGTCTATCCTGATGCAGCGTCATATCATGGTTGATGGCAAGGTCAGGACTGACAAGACCTACCCAGCTGGTTTCATGGGTACGTTCAAAACTTTCTTCTGATAGCAAGACGCTCTGGGGCTTGCTGTAAAACAGCAAGCTGCCTTCATCGTCAACATCATTTCACTGATATGTTGCTTGCTTTGTTTATCAGATATCATTTCCATTCCTAAGACTGGTGAGAACTACAGGCTTCTATATGACACCAAGGGTCGCTTCCGCCTTCACTCTGGGAAGGATGAGGATGCTAATGTTAGGCTTATTCTGTTCCTGTTCTAGCATTACACAATCTTGTTAGCAGAATCAATCCTATCTTGAAGTGATATACTTGTGATGATACTGGGATATATACTGGAGAAAATTCACCGTAACTTGGTTTACATTACTAACGCACACATATGCTTTTAGAAGAAGAAAACCAATACTATATATTACTTTGTAAACAAAAAAGGTTCAAGCTAGTACTATATTTACTCTGTAAAGCAAAGTGTTTCAGATTTTTTTTCCATACCAAGCGCTTCAGCTTTACTTAGCTTTCATTGATCATTTCTTGAGTACGAGCATCAGGAGGAGCGGGTGGAGTTGGAATAGGCTGAGGTATTAAAGCTCTGTCCTTGTTAAAGGCAGCAAGCAAGAGGGTAGCCTACAAGAAAGCAGGAAAAACAATCATCGTGTCAAAACTAAAGCATTACTTATTATTAGTAAAATGTGCTGGCAATACATAATCCAAGATATATAGGAACTGAGAACTCAGATATTCAAACTTCCAAAGTAATACCTGCATGTCAGCCCTTTTAGATCTTAGTTCTTCCACCACTTCCATGGCCTTGATTTTATCATCAATTTTCCCTTCAAAATCTGTTTGGTACGTGTTGACAAGAAGAAACATTAAGTACAGATAGTAAAATTTATCAATCTAGGGCTTAAACTAACAACTACATTAGAGTGCTAATGTGTAGCAATGAAGAACACATGATGAACTAGCTACTTAGTAATGTAACCAGATAATTAGCTAGATCACCAGTGCTCGTTTCCTAACTTAATGTAAATTATGCTAAGGCACAAATTAGCCACTTTCCGTCAAACGTACTGCTAAAAACTATATTAGAGAAGGCAGTATATTTTGTTGGTGCGGTTGCATTTGAGGAAAGAGAGTTCAAAATTGTGGTTAAGTCAGTTATCCGTGCATTATCCAGTCATAAACACATACAGTACATACATCTATAACTGCAATGTGTTGTCATTCTGGAAGCTAAAAATATGTGTAATCCAGCAGGGAAATATGGATGGTTCTTTTGGAAACAAAGAGAGCTACAAGGAGTTCTACAATTTGAAGCAGCTGTTGTTTTAGGCCTAATGAGAATAGCAATACGCTTTTACATTATCTACTCAACTGAGAATGAATATTTTGAAAATAAAGTAAGCAGTCAACCCGTAGTTATGAAGATGACTGGACCCCCTTGCATAGAAATACTCAACCAATTAGAAAAAGATGTATGAAGTGACTTTACCAAAGGTATCAACTTCTTTCATTACTAGTGACAAGGTATTACGTTTGGTCTTAGGATAGCTTTGAAAAGAAATTCAACTAAATCGGGGTCAACCTGACGAGGCACTGGAGATTTGGATTTCTTGGAGGAGGGAACGCTTGGCCTCTCTATGTCTTGATACGTCCGATGGGGGGGGTCCGACTAGCAGAGGCCGTCGGTGGGCACAGCTCCACAAATGCAGCAGGAGAGGGGGAAAAAAAAGTGCCCGGGGTCGGTTCGGCGGCATGGCTGCTTAGACCCAACCAGCGGTGAGGGGAACTAATCCGGTGGCGGGGCTCTTACCGGCGGCAAGGGCGAAGGGAACTCGCTGGCGGCTCAGGCCCACAACTGGTCAGGTGGTCCTCCACCGGAACTCTCCACTGGGGCTGTGCCGAGTGGGGCGGCAGCGCGCGTCGGGTGGTCCTCGCCGGCAACGACAGCGGAGAGAGGGGTGGCGAGGTCCTCATCAGCTTTGAAGAAGCCGCTCGGCTTGTAGCTTGGGAAGAAGGGCAGCCTTGGGCGAGGCAACAGCGGTGGCATCGGAATGTGCGGCGAGGAAGCTTACCGACGGCTCGTCTGGCGTCTTCAACCACCGAATCGGGACCGAGGCAGGGGGAATCGAGGAACAGGGCTGGCGGCGGACGGCGGCTCGGAAGCTTTCTCCCGGCGCCCGGTCAGATCTGAGGAGCAGTACCTAGCGGCGTGCTCCTGGGTTTCACGCAGGGAAACGGGAGGTCCGGGTGGGACTCACCGGCGTCGGCGTGGAGGGCTCGTCGGAGGTGCTTGGCGGGCTCAGGCCCGGCCTGGCTTTGGCAGAGCAGTAGTGGAATATTAAGGGAAAAATGCCTGAGCTCCATTTGAGGGGGGTTGCGGGGTGTGGAGCTCGGATTTGAGGGTTGAGCAGGTGATGGAGCTCTGTGGCAGATGAGGGAGCTCCGGTTGCTATGGAGAAGAGGAGGTGGTAAGGGTGAGCTCGGCCAGCAGTGGAGCACTGAGGATGGCTTGTCTGCGCTGGGGAAAAGAAGGAACTAGAGGAGAGAAGGGAGGAACTGCTCGGTGCTCAAGAACAAAGGGGGCAGCTCGGTTCAGGAACAAGGGGAGTAGCTCATGCGTTTGGGAGCTGGGAGGGAGGAAAACTAGCAGAGGAGTTGCTCGGGTGTAATGGCTTGGAGGAGAGGGAGTTGCGCAGGCCTGGGGAGCTGAGGAGCTCGAGGAAGGACCTGCAAGGTTGGGCAGCTCAGGGCTCGGGCTCGAGCAAAATGGAGCTCGGTTTGCAGATGAAGGAATGGGGAGGGAGACGGGATAGCTCAGCTTGAGGAGGAGCACATGGCCGGGCCGATATTGGCAGGGCCTGGCGGTGGTGTTGCTGCACAGCTGGGGTTGATGAGTTGGCGCAGTGAACAGAGTTAGGCACCGATTTTCCCTACCAGCAGTGTTACGTGTCAAGGGAAGAATAGTGCCGATTGCAGGGTGGCAGGGAGTAGCAAATGGCACAGTGCTCGGTGGGAGGCAGGGGATGGAGTTGACTGGAGGAACTTGGGGCTCAGGTGGAACACACCATGTGGGTTTAGAAAAGAATAAGAGGGGAAAGGGGATGACATGCGGGACCGGGCCCACATGGTAGAGAATGGAACGGGTGGTTGGTTAGTACAGCTCGGGTAGCTCCAGCAGTGGAATAAGCTGCAGCGAGGACAGAAAATGGCAGAGTTCCTTTCGTTGGTTTTCTCTTGTTTTTGCTAGATGTGGCAAGAAGAGCAGTCCTAACACTATTTGGACTGCGGAGATAAGTCAAAGGGGGAAAAAGGCAAAATTAGACCCCGCCGAGTGACAATGGTGGATCTAGCCCCCGGCGGGGAGCAAATCCATTTCTGTCACCGCGACGCGTAAATTCGCTGGTCGGGGCCGCGACGGGCCGAAATCGCGCTCTGAGCCCGCGACGGGGGTGGGCCGCGCCCCTGGCCCGCGACGGCCCGCTCATCGCGCTCCTGGATGGCGAGGCTGGCTAACGCCATGCACCGTGGCGTGTGACTGGGTGAGCTAACGCCACGGTCAATGGCGTTTGCCCGGTGAGCCGAACGCCACGGATACTGGCGTTTGCCCGGTGAACCGAACGCCACGGATAGTGGTGTTTGCCCGGTGAACCGAACGTCACGGGGACTGGCGTTTGCCCGGTGAACCAAACGCCACGGGCTCTGGCGTTAGGCCACCGAAAACTTCGAGATTGGCCTCTGTCCTCGCGAGGTGGTAGCGGCTTCTGACACCGACGCGAACGCCAGAGCCCGTGGCGTTTGGTTCACCGAGCAAACGCCAGTCACCGTGGCGTTCGGTACTTTGCCCGTCGCGCATGCAGGCCGCGGCCCACTCTCGCGGATAGGGGCCGCGGGCTGCCGTCGCGGGCCGAGGGCGCGATTTTTCGCCGTCGCGGATCCGGGGCGCGATTTTGCCACGCGTCAGTTGCCCGTTGCTTCGCGGGGACATTTTTGCCGTTGCGCCCGGCGAGGGGCCAAACCCGGCTTTGCAACTCATGGGGGGGCTAGATTTGCCTTTTTCCCGTCAAAGGGGGGCCTTGCATGCAGGAACTAATTGCAATCTTTCACTGATGGACTAGATAAGAGTTGGAATTCGTGCCTGCACTTGCAGCATGTGTAGGTGATGGGACATGCACCTGCGTTGATAGATGGCATAAGTGCGTACATATATATACTCCTTTAATTGGGTTGAGAGGGTGATCTGGTGTTAGAGAGTGAATTGATGTTGCATGCATGCTCATGAACATATTTGCATGCAATTTTGTTGGTCCTTGTGATTACGCGAGGGAGTTAGGTTTTTGCGTATGTGTGCGTATATAAAAGCGGTATATATGTGTATATATTCATGATAGGACATGATGAGGTAGTTGGTAGAAGATCACGGCATTCGAAAGTGGTTTGCGACATATATATGTTTTAATTTTTGCAAAGCACTGTGTGGTTACTTAGTGGCAGATGTCGATCTAGATTACACCGACTAGAAAAAAGAAAATAGATGCCGAAGGGGCGTTCGTGGCGGGAATACCAGGCGAGAGGCCACGTATGTAGACAAGGTGTTGGATGGGGTTGCCCGCGCTGTCGGACGCGGTTTGGAGAGTTAGGGTTTCGACAAAACGGAGGTTGAGAAAAAATAGAAATAGAGTTCTCGTGTTTTGGTATTTAGCTACATCACGATTTGTACCTAAATTTTAGTTAGGTGTATTTTACCTAACATAATTAGTGAAAAAGTTTTTTTTTGAAAGCCCTAATTTTCGAGTTTTGGAAAATTGGAGTGTGACACGATCCATAGCATCCTCGGGCCATATGTAGTTGTAGCGCCGCTGGTTGGATGTGGTACAAATCTATTGGGTAGATTTGAGGCCTCGGTAGAATCGTTTGGTCTGCATAAAGATCGAGGGGTCAGTGAGTCGTAGCGAGTGCAGCGCTTGGTTTCTCTGTACATTGGTCTGGAAGATGATCTTTTTTGGGCTTCCTCTCCTCTTCTCCTCTATTGGCTTTGCTGCCCGGAGTGGAGGTGGATGGGGTCCGATCACCACCCTTGCCCTCTAGATTTCTTAGGTTACATTATGCCAGCAGTTTCGGATGGGCCTAGAGCTTCTTCGGCTTCTGTTACAGTAGTAAGGAAGCTGCACAAAAATGGGACGAGCCCAAACCACACCGAGGGGGGGCGGGCTCTGGCTTGTCCAAAACGATCTAGCTTTTTTCAGACCCGGCCCAAATCCTGGTCCAGCCCAAACCACAACGAGAGGGGCAAACCCGTAAATCCCTCGAACTAAAACCCTACCCCCTCGTAGTATATATATAAGGTCTCTCCACCCCTTCCCTTTCCCCACTCTTGTCATCTCAGCGGCGGCGCAGAAGAAGATCAGGCGACGGTGCGCGGGGCAGCGGAGGAGCACGGCGACCTAACCCGAGCTCGCAACCATGGTGAGCGCCACCCCCCCGCCCTTCTCTCCCGTCCCTCCTCTCGAGGAGCAGTGGTTAAACCCTCCTCCTCCTCCGAACCCTAACATCAATTGTCGTCGGAATTGAAGATGACGGCGCCATCAATCGGAGCACGAATGACGAGATCCAAATGTGTCAACTGTTCTTGTTATCCTGTTGCCCATATTTTGGATAAGATGGGGTTTCTCCTTCGGATGGTGATTATCTCAGCCTCTAGCTTGTATTGCTGGGTAAATAGGCGACATGCCTACCCCTGTTGAGTAACGTGTAATAGAATCATGTCATTCTCAAAAATAAAAAATATGTTTATCATTAGATCACACGAAAATATGGTCACTTCTTTTATTTTTGGGCTATATGTAATGATCAATGAACAATGGTTTGAATTGCAACATCTAGGCAAGCTGGAAGAATCCTCTGGCTATGGGGCCTTTGGCGCCCCAGGGCCGGAACCCACCGGGGCCTGCTCGTTGCGCGAGCCGTAGAGGATGTGCAGGGTCTCCACCGGCGTGCACTGGTACCCGAGCGAGTCCACGCCGACGCCGAGGATGCTGCTGATGGTGCTCTGCTCCGCGCCCTAGCGCCGGTCCAGGACCCCCTCGTCCTTGGCACCGCACCCGGATAACCCGTTGCGCCAATCAGAGATCCGGCACATGAACTCCGCCACCGTGTGCCCCCGGTACGGCGCCACGGTCTCATCGGCACATTGGTACAGCAGCAGCCTGATCACCGCATCCTGGCCGGCCTCCACCGATAGAATGCTCGTGTGAAGCTGCACGCATGTCGACGACGTCATGGATAATTCAGTCAACTTAATTTATAGCAACGTCAACAAGAAGCTCTCATGGCGTTCATGGCATGAGATAAGGGGTGGAAAAAACTAAGCTTTACTCGCTTGGAGGCGTAGCCCATGAGGGTGGGGCTCACGCCGACGGCGGTGGCGGCTGTGATGGGGGGAGGATGTAGGAGGCGAGGAGGAAGTTGACGTCGCTGGCGTAGGCATCGAAGGGCGGGTCGAGGCGCGCGCCCATGGCCTCATCCATGATCGCAGCGAAGCGGTCATCGCTGAGGTCGATCGCCGGCCGCGGGAACCTGCCCATTGACTCTGTGATCGCCCTGCATGCACCGCACGGCGCCAACCATCACCACCCATGCGTCGATGCAACGTGGGGTCAGAGCCAGTCAGAGACCACGCCATGGCCGTGCATGGCCATCGGTTCTTGCGGTGCGTGTACCTGATGTGGCCGACCTCCTGGTAGCCGAGCTCGGCGGTGACATCGGTGGTGCAGAATCGAGGGTGGCCTTGCGCGCGCCGGCGGGAGGGGGGGGCGGAGATGTTGCGGTCGAGGTAGTCGACGCCGCGGCCCAGCGCGGCGTGGAGGAACCACTCGGCCTCCACGAACTTGGTGTTGAGCAGGAACTGCTGCTGCTCCATGTCACTCGGGTACACCGCGATGGCGCCGCGCCGAGGCAGGCTCGGCCGGCACCGCGGATATTTGGTCGTTCTGTGGGAATAACAAAACCCAGGTTTCCGCAACAAGGTTTTAAACACATGAAATGATGACACTGACTGGAAAGCTAACATAAATTGTATTTCACAATTTACTTGCTTTACTGAACTAACAAATGTTATAGGCATTTTGATTTACTGGTGAGTAGGAATATCTAGGTTTGGGCCTATCCTAAGATGGCATATACATGTTAAGGAAGAGAGATTAATTTCCCTAGAGCTAATCTTTGTTGATTAAATGTCTCCAAAACTTGAATTTCTTTTGAATACAAAGATTGGATCCAAGCCAGAGGTTCCAAAACCGATCTTGGAATATTAGGAACCGGTTTAGACCAGGTCAACCCGATCGAACCAGGTGTGGCTGGTTTGGAGAAAATAGGAAAACCGGTTTGGGGCTGAAAATACGTCTTCCGAAGAGGCGAAGTGCGCTTTCTGATGGAGACAGCGGAAATGGGCAAGCGTGTGGTCACTTACTGATGCTGGGCCTTGCCCTTAGGTGTGGTCCACACGTCAGTGGGAATCCCGCTCTTCTTTCTCACCTGGCTCGGTCATGGTTGGTTAGAACCTGTCGGTTAGCCCGAGTGCCCAGCACAGGACTGTGGAGGCCGCCGGTGCGAGAACTGATCCGATTTGGGGCTTTCGCCGACGAGGTTGTTTAGGCAAAATTGGAAACGGCCTTGAGGGGAGGAAGGGATGAGGGTTAAGAGGAGCAAGTTAATTGAGGAATGGAGCTCGATGTCGCTCGAAATGTTGAAGACAAGAGCGGGTCGGTGGAGAGCTGATGCGGAGCGTGGCGGCGGTGGAGAAGAAATTAAGCTGTGGCTCATTGTTCCAAGGGAGGAGGAGGGAGATCAGTGGGGGTGGAAGCACTCAGCTCAGCCTGTAAATAGGCGAGCGGCGAGAGAATGGCCTCGTCACCGCTGTTCCTACTCGGGCTCAGCGACGGGACGTGGCCAGGGCCAATGGAGCGGTACTGTGGCCATTAGGAGGTGGAAGGACGACCTTGAAGTCCTTGGGCGTGCGGCGCGGTGATGGTAACAGCGGGCGGCGCGGCATGCATCGACGGGAGACGCGGCTTTGCTGCGGGTGCTCGCTGTGGCGGATTAAGCTCCAAACGGCGGGCGGCGCGGGTCGACAAAGGCATGTCGACGGGGTAAAAGGGGCTGTGCTCGCGATGTGATGCCTCGGGGAAGCGGGGGTGGCGTTGTTGCAGCAGGTGAGCAGAGAGGGGCGTCGTGGCGAGTGGTGGCACAAGGCCCGGTGTGCTAGACGGCGGACGGCGCGCCGATGTCGATGTGCACTATCATTGGGCGCATTGTGCCATGTCAGTGCACGGCCAGGGCATGCTAGGAGCTGCATGTGCGTGCTCTGGAGCCAGGTGTCATGAGCACACATGTCCCTTTCGCCTGTGGACAGTAGGTGAGGTGTTCAAGGGCTACAAGGAATTTGACATTGTTTGGGGCAGTGCCAGCAGAGATTTCACTGAATGCCATTGTCGGTATTGGGGTGTTTGGATTGTTTTTGGTTGTCTGGGAGCAGCCCTGGAGGTATCCTTGGCATGGGAGGTAGTTTTAGGGGTAGAAGGATTACCCACGAGAGTTTTAGGAGATTTGGGGTATGGTTTGATTCAAGACTTCATGCTAATGGGGAAATGGCGCAACTGCTCGATGGGTGGTATTCAAAAATTTTGAACTGAAGAGTGTAATGTTTTTTGCATATTTCGTATTCTGGAAGCATATGGAGTGATGTGGAATTTTATGAGAATTTTCTGAGCTTTATTCTAATGGGTTGTAGTTCAACGCTCATTTCTGCCCTAATGTTTATTATTTCCATATCCGAGCAATTTTGAACTGGACCTCTTCATTTTATGTTGTATCTGAGTTGAGATTATCACTAAGGTATCCCATGAATTATCTTAGAATTTTTTGGAAGGGTCGAGGAGTGATAGGTTTCGCGGTTAGGGTTTCGGAAGAATTGAAATTCAAGTAGAAGGGAATGTTCGGGAGCTAGGGTTAGGGTTTTCGAAACGCGGCAAGGTGGGGCAGAGACATGGGACTCGAGATAAAACCTTTATCTTAGCTTGGGACGTGTTGGCGGCGAGGTACCGTCGACGCGGTGGCGTATACGGTTCGTGCATTGCGTTAAGTCCTTTTACGTGCTAGGGTTAGTAGGGGAAGAAGGAGTCGAGCCGAGGGACTAGGGTTTCAGGTGCGGCAAGGGGTGGAGGATTATAGGAACTTCCGAGGACCCTTTTATCTTGGTCCGGGACTATTTGGTTGCCAGATGCCGCTGGTGTACCAGCGTATACCGCGTAGGTATTGAGCTAGGGTATTATTGCGTTAGGGTTTTAGTCCGGAGGGGTGCGTGTGTGGCGGGGTTGGGTCTAATGAATGCGTGTAAAGTTTCAAGCGTACCAGACATATGTGGGCTCATGTTGACATGCAAGCTTTCGAATAACCGGGTGTTTTAGGGTTTTGCCATTTCGTCGAAGCGGGGAAAAAGGGAATTAGGGTTTTGCGTATAGACGTATATGCAAAAGCAGTATATACGTGCACATATCCCTGATAAGACATGACGAGGTAGTCTGCAGAAGATCGTGTCATTCGAAAGAGATTCATGACGTGTATATGCTTCCATTTCACAAAGGTATCGTGTGGAAACTTAGTCGCGGATGTTGGTCTAGGTCACACCAAATGGGAGAGGGGAAAGGATGCCAAAGGTGTGCTTGTGGCAGAAGTGTAAGGGCGAGTAGCCACGTATGGAGACCAGGTATTGAATGGGGTTGCCCACGTTGTCGGTCGAAGTTCGGAGAATTAGGGTTTCGACGAAACGGAGATTGATAGAGATGAAGACGAGGGTTTTCGTGTTTTTGGTGTTTATCTTCATTGCGATTTGAACTAAAGTTTTAGTTAGGTGTATTTTCAGCGGACATTATTAACGAAAAAGCTTTTGTTAACCCTAATTTTTAGGTTTTTGGAAATTCGGGTTGTGACATGTTGCCCACGATTTACCCAAGGATTGATGAGAAATACATAGGATATGAGCAAAAAGCCATACGCATACCAGATTATAGGAACGATCCAAACAAATGGCCAAATTCTTAGAGCGTTGTCAAAAAAGTTGGCAGGTTGGCCGAGACAAAAACCGAAACACCCTAGTCCACACGCTTGATGCCACATGTAGATGTATGGTTTAGCATCTCTGCAGCTAGGATTTTTTCTCAGGTAACGGAACATGTGACAATATTGTACACAGCTACCTCAGTCACAATCTTCCTCATAATTGGAATTATCCTGGCCATGCAATTTGGAGACCAAGTTCCAATTTACCGCTACGTGTCCACCCAACGGTTGCCCGAAAGAGAGTTAGGTAATGGGTGAACAGTGTTGACAAAACCCTATGGATTTTTTTGAGAGTAAAGATAGAGATTATATTAACTCATAACAAAACGGATTACAATGGATTTAATGTGAGAACTGATGATGAGACTTCCACACTGTTCAAATGGATCAGCTGTAGCCTCTAGGCAATAATATCATTCACATGTAATAATTTCAATGGAGAAATTTTGGCAAATACATTTCGTTCTCAATGTTCAGATGTATAATGGATAGGCAAAATAGTGATATGTAACCCCATACATCTGTGCATCATAGTTATCTTCAGAAGAAATCATACGGAATAATAACACTACCTAAAAAACCAATAAATTTACTAACCGTACATTTTAAATCAAGTGTGAAATTTTACTAAACGCCTATACGGGGCCTAAAGTTAGCACAACGGGCCATCATACATGGGCCTCAGCCAACCGAACCATGCTGAAAACTAGCCGAACGGGACCATCCTACGTGGGCCTATGCCAGTCGGCCCATCCATGCGCGGTAGGGAACAAAGCCTAGATTCATGACTAGTCATCATGTTTTTAGAGAGAGGAGAGAGAATTTGGGTCAATGGCCCAAGCACAAGGCCCAACTGGAAAGAAGCCCGTGGGTCACGTTACACCTGTTTAGGCTGGCCACTCCGAGCAATACGGAAGCCCATCCAAATCTCCACTACTATTAAAAGGACGAGTTTTTCTTCTCTAGAGTTACCCCGTTTACTGTACACAGAGCCTTCCTGTACCGTCGGATCAATCCGATCGAACGGATGACGTTGTTGCTATGTTTCGCCCCCGCGTTTGCTGCGGTGTTCGCTCCCTCCTTTTCCGCGTGCTAACAGATTGCTCAGGTCGCGCGCTGCCCCGCAGCGGCAAGCCTCTCACCACCGCCCCCCCGCAAGCCACCTTCTCCCCGTCGCTCCCCGCAAGCCTCCGTGTTCTTTGCCTCCACGCTCGCCCCATGACCCGCCGCCGCGCGCGCCACCCACGCGCGTCCCGTACGCCAGCCCCGCCTGCCTCCCCGGCCCCGTAAGCCTCCGCCTCCCGTACGCGCGGCCCGCAATCCTCCGCCGCCCCGCGGCCCGCGCGCCGCCCGGTGTCCCGCAGATCCGCGCCACGCCGCCTGCCCCTGTGCCCCGCTGCCGCCGCCGCCGCGCTGCTTGCCCTCGCCCAGCCCTGTGGTGTGCGTCCACGCGCGCCCCCCCAGCCCGCCTCCTCGCGCCACCCACGCGTGCCCCCCACGCCTGCCCCTGTGCTCCGCACGGCTCCGCTGCCGCCGCGCGCCCCCCGCTAGCCTCCTTCTCCCTGCGCCCTGCGCCTCACGCCCCGACTGGATCCGCTCACTGCGGCAGCAAGGGAGGCCAGATCCGCTGGCGGCCGCCGTCCATGGAGGCTAGATCCGAGCGATGGGAGCTCGGTGGCGGCGCCGGCAGTGAGTGGGGGCGAGCTCGGGGGCGTTGGCCGCGTGGAGCTCGACCAGAATAGGATGGGGAGAGCGGACGGGCGGGGCGACGAGGAGGAGCCGTCGGCCTCCGAGGCTGGTGAGGCAGGGGGAGGATGGGGTGCTGTGGTGAGGGAGACCGAGAGAGTGGGTGAAGAGGAGAAGTGCACGATCGCACCAATGCGAACACGAGCGACGTGATGCTCCGCGCTTGCGGTGGCTCGGCGCCGGCGTCGGTGCCCGCGTTCGTCAGGGCGCGCCTCGCGAAGCCCGCAGCCTCCGCTGTCGCCTCCTCCTCGTCGGCGGCGGCAGGGTGCACCTCCCATGCCTTCGTGGCGCGGCTCCCGTACCTCTCCGACCTCGCCTCCTACCCCGGCGGCCGCGGCAGCGGGGTCGTCTCCGTCAATCCCGCCATCCCTTTGGCCGTCTCATTCTGCAAGGTGAGCCTGCCGTACACACGGACCCGAAATCCCCCCTTCGTTTTCTTGTGTTCTCCAGTATCAAAGGCTTGGGTGTTTTGGGATCGAATTGGTTGGCTGGTGGGATTTGTTCCAATCTAAAATCATGTTCTGCAGCTAAAACGAGGGTTTCCGATTGCGTTGCTCACAACAATTCAATCTTTGATGTGTGCTGGATCAAGGTAACGCCGCTTACTTGCAATACTTTAAAAGACCATTCTTTAGTGAAATGTTTGATGAGTATGTTCGTCGTTCTTTTTTGGAGAAGTTACAACATTTTTTTGTCATTTATTTTAGGAAGGGTCCCAATTACTGACTACATCAGGCGACCAAACTGTGTATAATGCGGAAAATGGAAAAAAAACTGAGAAGAACATGGTGAAAGCAAATCACTAGACGATGATGTGATGTATTCGGGCTCCATGCGTGCTTCCTTTCAATTGTTTGGACCAGTTCAGCTTATTCAAAGTAATTGTTTCAGCTGATCGATCACATGTCGTGCCTGCATCCGATCGACCACCAGGCTCTGACGTGATTGCGATCGATGACCGGCCGGCCAGAGCGTCGTCACCATGCATGCCGCAGGGATGGAGGAGCGTCGTCACCATGCAAGTCGTCATATACCTGTGATGTTCCGCTCTGAATTACAGCTGTTTATTCCTGCAGTTTGTTGCAAGATTAACCACAGACATCATCCAAACTTTTGAAAAATGCAATCCTGAGTTTAAGTACTCAGAGTCACTAAACCCGAAGCGCTTTCTCACGAATCCTGCAGTTCCAGTTCACAGTGATGGCCTTGATAATGCAAATTCCGACCTCATCTTGTATGTCAATTTGGAATTGGTTAACAAAAAGTCAGACCGGAGGTTAGTATTCTTCTTTAAGTTATTTTCTGACGTACCAGCTTTAACACTTTTGTTTCTTGTTGGTTGCTTGATGACTCCGCATACATTTCTAGCAGACAAATTTGGTTTTGCACAAAATTTGCTTTTTATAATAAAAGATAGAAGCACGTAGGCATGTTTTGAGGGCCCAATTATTAATGAGAATCAAGAAATCAAAGTATGTGAAGAAGAAATAGATCCAAAGGACTATCACAATTTTTTGGCTTGTCCGTTCAATTTGTGGAATTCGTGTGATACAGCTACACAGTTCAATCTTTCTTCCACATTTTTAGATTTCAGTGTTCTTGATTGTTAATCTATGAACATCATTTGATTGGACTATGCTTATTTGATATTTGTAAATTTTCTTAATTAGGTACATTATCCAAGAAATGCTTGGCCAAGGTACCTTTGGACAGGTTGCTAAATGCTGGGATGCAGAAACCAACAACTACGTGGCAGTGAAGGTTATAAAAAACCAGCCTGCCTTTTATCAGCTGGTTATCATGGAGGTCTCACTGTTGAGCATGGTACTGTAGTCTATTTAGCATCTTCTTATTTGGATGGATGCATATAAAAAATTCCATAAACAGTGGTTACATTTACTTGCAGCTAAATGAGAAATTTGATCCTGATGATCAACACCACATTGTCCGGATGCTGGATTTTTTTCTATGCCAAAATCATTTGTGTATAGCATTTGAAATGCTTGGTCATAACCTGTAAGAATCTCCCGCCAAACTTGCATTCACCAATATAGCTATTCTCTGTGTTAGTTTTGATTTATGTGATAACATAAACTCCTTATAGGTATGAGCTGTTGAGAAAGAACAGCTTAAGAGGTATACAACTGAAATATGTACGAACTTTCTCAAGACAGGTGAGGTGTCATTTTGATATGTTGCATCATTTTTATATGTATGCATTACCATATTATCTATGTTATAATATTTTCAGATATTGGATGCATTGGTTGTCATGAAAGGTGCTGGCATTATTCATTGTGATCTAAAACCAGAAAATATCCTCATAACTCCAAAGTGAGTTGCTTCCCCGCAAACTAAGCACTTGCTTTGTTTACCTTTTGTATGCTATCACTTCCATCCATACTTTAGTTTGATGACTATGAGATGACCTTTGCAGTGTAAAAGCAGCAGTGGAGTTAAAGTAATTGATTTTGGATCAACGTGCATGGAGGGTAAAACCATTTACTCATATATTCAGGTTTTATTGGAACCCACTCATCAGTCTGAAGTTCATATTCTATTAATATGGATTGATATGAACTCAAGCTTGTATCTTTTCCTTCTCCAGAGCCGTTATTACAGATCACCGGAAGTACTCCTTGGTTATCCGTATCCTATGTGACATCTCTACTGGCAAATACCTTAACAAAAGCCACATAAACATCTTACAATGCACAGTTGTTCCGCCCTATTATTTTTATGTAACATGTCATTATGAAGTGCAGCTTTTGTGAATTTTAAACTGTTGGTTTGTACACTTAACGAATGCTAGATATACTACTGCCATTGATATGTGGTCATTTGGCTGCATAGTTGCTGAACTGTATATAGGGTTACCTTTATTTCCTGGAGCATCAGAATACGATGTCCTTAGCCATATGATTGAGATAATCGGGTAAGTCTTTTCATTGAAAACCTTATTTCTTGTTTCTTCATTTTTCAATCAGCAATTTGCAGGTGAATTCCTTATACTGGATTAGGTGGTAACTGGTTGAGCTCTTTCACTTCAGTTAATAATTTTTCACCAATGTTAGAATATTTTCTTTATCAAAATTCAACAATGCACAGTGGGCAACCACCAGATGATCTGCTAAGGGAGGCTAAAAATACTGGGAGATTTTTTAAACATGTTGGAAGTATTTATTCTAGTATTGAATCACGGGATGGTCTTGGCAGTGCATACAGAATATTAACTGAAGATGAGGTTGAAGCAGTAAGTTTCTGTGGTTTTCCCTTGACGTTATTCTCAAGGCTCTTTCTATGTCCCATTCTATACATTTACAATGTTATTTATACCCTGTTAACATCCTGCAACACAGAGGGAGTCCCAAAAGCCAAAATTAGGGAAGTGGTATTTCCCTCGTGGAAGGCTTGATAGACTCATATTTACGTACCCGTGGAAGAATTTAAATGAAAATCTACCAGGTTTGTTCTGTGACACTTCTGTTTAAGGATGGAGCTATGTCGGCTTTACCCTGTTCATGATGTTTGAATAGAAAGTTGGTGAACAAGAAGACCAAGGTGATTTCCTTTTTCCTCTGATGTGTTCTTGTCTACAAAATCAGCTTTTTAGTTTAGAGACAAATGCACCAAATATAATTATTGAGGATTAAGAACAAAGTCTAAACTCATGCTAAATCGCTGGAATTTTGGACTGGATAGCACCACATACTGATGCCCATATATAGTTAAAGGAAACTACCATATCTGAAACCAAATCACCAAAAGTATCATCACCTCCTTGTGCCTTAGGCACTAACACTGCCAAGTGCCAACTGAGAGGAGTTGCTACTTGCCAAGGGTTTCTCATTTTGCTCTCTTATGCTTATGTTGATCTCAGTTGTAGGTACTACTATGCAGTTGTGCTTTGTGATTCCAGTGCAACTGCAAATCACCTATGGATGACTCTTGATGGTACTGAGTTCTTGAAAACGGCAAATATGTTTGATTTGCAGTTTATTCCTGAACCTATGGAGTTCAAACATCCTGCTATGGACAAATCTATGGACGGCGATTGTTTCAACATGGCTGTACGGATACTTGCATGCGACGAACTCCATATGTTGAGAGATACCCCAGTTCACTACATGGACTTGATGTTTTGCGTAAGTTATTACAATCACATAATCACTCTTTGCATCAAATTTCTAAACTTTCTTTCTATCTCAGACGGTGTCCGACTTCGCACGAGACCCGAGGCGTCGTGGAAGGCTTGATGTTAAACGGTTGGCACAATTGTTTGATAGCTGGCCTAGAATAGACTGCAATATCTCTAAGTGCAAGTTGGTAAGATTGGTTTCTTTGTCCATTGGTGTTGTGATTTACGTATTGGACTCGGTTCCTATACCGGCTCAGTTTAAACACACTCCAGTCATGAGGTATATATTTAAAATTTAAAAAATTGCCATTAACCTTAAGCTTGCCTTTGAAGTAAGAAATCCTGAGTGGAACGACGATATTTATGTATGGCGTCGCATATTGACTGTTGGTGCTCCGACAAACCCAAACAGGTAACTTGGTTTGAACCACATTATAGCTTATTTAACTTTATCTAACGGACAAGGTAACAATTCATATATCTACAGTGCCTTGTCTGGTTATTTCGTTTTCAATTTCATGCGCTCGTGGAATGGTAAAGCACTAGAACCACCAGTTTGCAAGGTGAGAATTCTCGAGTGCACATTTCTACACACTTTACACGTGGACCCTCCATAACAATGACATAAAATGCACATGCAGGATGGTTACGAACTAAGGAAGCAATTTTTGATACACTTATTGAAGTACAATGGAAATGAATATGAAGAAAACATCCCTCACGTGGAACGATATTTTATTAAGTGCATCAGGAAATAGATGCTTTAGAAAGAGATAATTAGTTGTGGCTTATCTCTTAATAGCTGTTTTTTAGATTCAAATAAATGTTAAGTTGTAATATTAAGCAAAATTACTATACTCTTTTGTACTTATGCAAATTCCACATGCATTGGTTGAGACGTGTGTTGCAATTTAAAATTTGAAAGTTAATGCAGGGAATATTGGTGCTACTGAAATTTGTGAAGTTTACCATGTAGCTACGTTTCGTGCCTACATTTGGTTTTTGAGCGTGAGAGAAATACGCTTTAAATTGATAGACGAAGGGAGTATAATTTATAATTTTTTATAATTATAATTAGTTGCACGCTTACTAGTAAAACGAAAGCACCGACCCGACCCGACCGCATCACCTCCTCTCCTCTCTCTTCGCCTCCCTCTCCCTCTCGTCTCGTCTCCCTGGCGGCGTGCAGCAGAAACCCTAGTTTATTAAACCCCGCCTCACCTCGCCTCGCCGGAGAGGCAGCTGGCAGGAGGAGCCGCCATGGACGCGATGCGGAAGCAGTTGGACGTGCTCATGGGGGCCAACCGCAACGGCGACGTCCGGGAGGTCAACCGCAAGTACTTCGACCGCGACGTCTGCCGCCTCTTCCTTGCCGGCCTCTGCCCCCACGACCTCTTCCAGCTCACGGTATCCTCCACACTCTCTCTACATCTGTTCCCTCCCCATCCCCGCGCTTCCTTCTCTTGGTGATTTTGGTGCAGCAGCCGATTGTGGTTTCGCCGTAGTAGATTAGGTTTCGAGTGGAGGAAAATACCTTAGGCTGTTGCGTTAGTGAGAATTCATGGCGGCAACCGTGATATATGGTGTGGGCTCTACTTTGAGATATCTCAAGTAGTTTTGCTTCTGTGATGCTGCTGCGATCTAATCGGCTAATTTCGCTCATGGCAGAAAATGGATCTAGGACCTTGCCCCAAGGTTCACTCGCTTCAACTCCGGAAAGAGTATCCTTCATTTTACCTCGCAATGCAAGGCAACGCTTCACTTCAATTTTTATTTTCTTCAAATTTCTTTCCCAAACCACGATATACAGTGTTTGTTGCCTTCCTGAACTCTTGGTAGTTATGAAGAAGTAAAAGCAAAGGGATCAGAAAATTTTGATAGAGAACTCGAGGATATGATAGATAGGCTCATTGTGGAGTGCGAGAGGAAAATTCAGAGGGCGCTAAAACGTCTTGCTGATGAGGATGCCAGGGCTGCTATTGCGATTTCTGTGTCTGAGGTTACTCAGGTATTTAGCCATCTGTGTGTGTTAAACCTTATTTCTCAGTAAGAGCTTCAGTTGAATTGCTTGTGTTGTTATTAACATTTGCAGGCTGATGAGGTATTGCAGCTGTCAAAGGAAATCAAAGAAAAAATGAAAGAAGTTGATACCTTTGGTAAAGTCACTTCATACATCTTTTTCTAATTGGTTGAGTATTTCTATGCAAGGGGGTCCAGTCATCTTCATAACTACGAGTTGACTGCTTACTGTATTTTCAAAATATTCATTCTCAGTTGAGTAAATAATGTAAAAGCGTATTGCTATTCTCATTAGGCCTAAAACAACAGCTTCTTCAAATTGTAGAACTCCTTGTAGTTCTCTTTGTTTCCAAAAGAACCATCCATATTTCCCTGCTGGATTACACATATTTTTAGCTTCCAGAATGACAACACATTGCAGTTATAGATGTATGTACTGTATGTGTTTATGACTGGATAATGCACGGATAACTGACTTAACCACAATTTTGAACTCTCTTTCCTCAAATGCAACCGCACCAACAAAATATACTGCCTTCTCTAATATATTTTTTAGCAGTACGTTTGACGGAAAGTGGCTAATTTGTGCCTTAGCATAATTTACATTAAGTTAGGAAATGAGCACTGGTGATCTAGCTAATTATCTGGTTACATTACTAAGTAGTTAGTTCATCATGTGTTCTTCATTGCTACACATTAGCACTCTAATGTAGTGTTAGTTTAAGCCCTAGATTGATAAATTTTACTATCTGTACTTAATGTTTCTTCTTGTCAACACGTACCAAACAGATTTTGAAGGGAAAACTGATGATAAAATCAAGGCCATGGAAGTGGTGGAAGAACTAAGATCTAAAAGGGCTGACATGCAGGTATTACTTTGGAAGTTTGAATATCTGAGTTCTCAGTTCCTATATATCTTGGATTATGTATTGCCAGCACATTTTACTAATAATAAGTAATGCTTTAGTTTTGACACGATAGATTGTTTTTCCTGCTTTCTTGTAGGCTACCCTCTTGCTTGATGCCTTTAACAAGGACAGAGCTTTAATACCTCAGCCTATTCCAACTCCTCAAATAGCACCAGTACCAGCATCCGCTCCTCCTGATGCTCGTACTCAAGAAATGATCAATGAAAAGCTAAGTAAAGCTGAAGCGCTTGGTATGGAAAAAAAATCTGAAACACTTTGCTTTACAGAGTAAATATAGTACTAGCTTGAACCTTTTTTGTTTACAAAGTAATATATAGTATTGGTTTTCTTCTTCTAAAAGCATATGTGTGCGTTGGTAATGTAAACCAAGTTACGGTGAATTTTCTCCAGTATATATCCCACAGTTGAATACAACCACTCAATTCGTTGATACAACAAGATATTTAGTAACAATATCCTATATCGAAATTTTAGTTCGATATCTATTGTCGTTCGTAAAGGCAAGAAGCTGATAAGCTAACTCTTTGTTGGAGAACCATGAACTTTTTAGTTATAGATTTGTTTTGATATGGGGGTCTTTTAGGCGTGACTGAACTTTTTGACCTTTTAGGTTTGCGGTATTATATAGATCTTTCCTTATTTGTTCATTGGACATCAGTGTCGTCGCTAGTTTAGATAATTAAAATTTGTTGGATATTTTTTTTGATTATATATATACATGCTAAGCATAGAAAAAGTATTGAGTGATATCTTCATGGTTGTCCTTTTGGTAGGTGAACAAGGGATGGTAGAAGAAGCGCAGAAAGCTTTGGAAGAGGCAGAAGCTCTCAAAAAGGTAGCTATCACCATGATTACCTAACATTATCATGTCCTTTCACCAGCCAATTGTAGCAGGTTAATTTTTTTTTAGCATCGCCTTTGCAGACATAGCCGCAGAGAGATAATTTGCCATTTTAGGTCACTGATACTTCCATTCTTTTCTTTGGTTTGTATGAACCATGACTGATGTCTTTTTCTGGTTTACTTTATCACCAGTTGGCAGCACAGCAGGTGCCGGCTTCAGAGCCTTCTAAATATACTGCTGCTGATGTTCGAATTGTGAGTTTAAACGCTACCAAGGGTCAATTTTTTATTTCTTATTCGTGTTATAGCACTAATTTACACAGTATTGGCACTAGATTTTTTTGCTAATATCTTTGATGATTGCTTAGTTCATAGCTTTTGAGGTTCATTGGTACGAAAGCATATTCAAAATTAGTAGCTACCTTGATTCCTAGCATTGTCCAGAACCCATTTGACTATCCAGCAAGCATTTTTCACCAACTCTTCCATGCAAAAGTTTTCTCTTACCTTGGTATTTGATGCGATTGTACTCTGTAATTCGGGATACTGATTAACATGCTTTTCCCAGGCATGGGTATTAGGAAAAAGCTTGTAGTTTGCATAGTTCAAATTTGTGAACATTTTGATCATATGTTCTACCTATAATTCCTTTCTTGTCTCAGTTTATACTCCTTCAAATGACAACTCGACCTTTGTGCATTAGGAAATTTAGTCTCTTCATGTATATTAGCTGCATGGTTCCCAAACTAACGTGCTAATGAGTAAAGAAATATAAAGTAGTATGCATGCATTGATAGGTGTTGCTCCACAAGTGGTTGTATATGTACTTGTATAGTTGTATTGTTAGAATAAATGATATATTAAGTATAATATGATTTGGACTACATCTATTTGCAATTTTTAGTGCTAATGCTTTCCTGTATTATTCTCAGTCTCATCCCAAACTATTAAACTTTCTACAAACTAACACACTTATTCTACGAGTACTACCTCTGCTTGTCATATCTTTTGAAATTTATAAACATATTCCTCTAATTCGCAAGATGCATCATGCAGATGTGGATTCTTGATATTCTTGAATATGGTGAATTAGGAATTGCATCATATGTAATGTGCTCTAAGAATTTGGTTGCCGCTATGGTCTTCATTATCATTTAGGTTTCTCTATTCTTTTCCTTGCAGAAATTTTTTATTGTCTATAATACCATTTCAAAACCTCTCCAACTAATGTTTATACACCGTAGCATTGCTAATGGTATTCACTATCCTCTTTATAGACTGATCAGAAGTTGCGCCTCTGTGACATATGTGGAGCATTTCTGAGTGTCTATGACAAGTAATACTTTAAGATCCCACCCTCAAAATGTTGGTTTGAATTGTACCTTTAAGATGGAAATGTATCTCATGCCAAAATGTATACAGTGATCGACGTCTTGCTGACCATTTTGGAGGGAAGCTACACTTGGGCTATATGCTGATTCGTGAGAAACTGAAAGAACTCCAGGTACATTCTTATATACCCAAAAGTACAAGTACGATGTTGGGGAGTGATGGAACTAAGTTTAGAATTTCAGATATTGTACACCTGAAAGGCATAAACACATCAAAACCAAGAAATCCACACGATTTGTTAGGACTTACATTCTGTTTGTCAAATTAGTTTACGGTTCTATTTTTTTGTCCTTTCTCTAAGTTTGTTAAGGTGCAAATTTTGAACATCTTTATCAGGTGCTGAATGTAATGTTCCATTTTCTGCTTTAAAGAGTTACTCTGTTTTGGGCCTTTTGGCATCTGTGAGTTTTCTTATCTCTAGGAAGAGCCTCCAGGTTCTTGCCTTCTCTATATGTTATTTTATCTCACATTGGAGGGAGCCATGGTTATTACGATAGTCATTACAGGAGTTAAGTCAATGTTGCATAATTGGAATCTCATGTGACAATCGACCTCCTACCAATGGCAACAACAGCTGCCACTGTATGTTGACAAATGTAAGGATAGGAGTGAGCAAAACATGGTATGGAGAATCATGTTTACTTAATTGTGTCAACTTTCTCATATATACTCAGCTTAGTATTATGTTGATCAGAAGCTGGAGGTTGCTTTCTGCTGGGTGATCCATATTTTGTAGAGCTGGTGATATATATACCGGTTAAGTTACTGTGAAAGCGCACTCCTTATGCCATCTTTTGCTGTAAGTTACAACTTGTTCATATGGTGTCAGCTCCATAAGTATGTAAGTTGTCATTTGCTGAAGTAATCTCGACTATAATTTATCTCTTGCCTTTCACTTGGATGCTTTCCTTTATTATTTTTCCTCATGTGCAAGTCATGTTATCTCCATTTGGTAAGTATGTCAATATCATGATTTTTTGTCATTCTAAAATAATGCTATATTATTTTCCAGGAGGAGAGGAACAAAAGAAGGACGGAGAAATCTGAAGATAACAGACGGTATGGTCTTCCCCATCTTTTTTAATTATATTCTAATCTAGTAAACAACATAATCTGAAAGTACATATTGGGTTTTTTATAGATCAAGAGAACACAGCAAGGACCTCAATGGGCGGCCGTCCAGGGATAGAGATGCAGAAAGAAAGGACAGAGTTGAACCTCGAGAAAGTAGAAGAGACCATGATAGGGATCGTGATAGACGCCATGATAGGGACCGTCACCATGACCGTGACCGAGATAGAGAGTATGACTGCTCCCGTGGCCATGATTCGAGGAGAAGGGATCGTTCTCGATCCAGAGAACGCAGCAGGTATTGCTGAAAGGTTTCTGTTCCATTTAATTTCTTTTATCCAATAGCAGTAAGTCTGCCTTCATGCTTGTAGATGTATTTTTGCCAGACTTAGACCATTTGACCATGGCAAGACAAAGAACATGAGACTTATCTGCTTTTGATTTGAAAGCCTTGTTATTATCATTGGCCAACACTGACAGTTCTTCTGATTTTCAGGCGCCAGGATAGATACTGAATCTGCTGCTCCATGGCTGGCTGATTTTGGAGGTACTCCGGTCTTCCTACATGATAGTTATGGTGCTTTGTACTGAAGAAAGGAAGCATTATATTGTCTTTGCTGCTGGATTGATGGAGGCAAGGCCTTGTGCTTTCTGCATCCTTTTGTTTGTCTGACCTAATGTGTTTCGCCAGAATATACTGTTCTATATATACCTACAATGTACCGAAAACAGTTTTGTGTTCATCGGCACTAGATTTTTAGCAGCAATTAAAGCTTCCCCATGGCCCACTTGTCAAACTCGCATGTGATGTTATTTTCCAATTTGCTTATCTCAGCGATGGTATCAAGTTAATTTTCTCGAACTTGTTAGGCTATTGTCTCAGACGATCCATGGTTGAAGCATTTTCCATGCCTGATGACTTGTATGATTAGATGAAATGCGCTATTTCCAATCGTCCTATTATTGGATCCTCCTTACTCAGTTGCTGTCCGCTTACACTTTCGAGGTTGCAGTACACAAGGTTTGATAGAAAACAAATCTCCGATTTGCACCCAATTGGTTCTCTAGTAACTGCCCTGTTTCAGTCAGCTACCATGGTAACTAGCACAAGCCATACAGCTCCACGGTGTCGGTGTATATTCGATGGACAGTAGAATTGATGTTAGGTACGAAAAACAAACATGCATTTCTAGAATATGAACACAACAAAGGACACCATTTTCTCTCAACAATGGCAAGAGAAAGCATACATCTACACCCAAGGCAGTAGCATTCTTGTATGATATAAACATAAACCAAAACCTGAAGCTTTCAGTCCAGTCCAGATGAAACCAATCTTACACACCCCGTTCTAGTAAGCTCTCCTCTTGCGGACTTTGAAACTGGTCGAGCGGATGACATCGTCGTCGGCGTTGAGCTTCATCTGCAGGGCATCCACGGACTCAGGCTTAGTGAAGTATGTCCAGAGGAGGTATATGCCGTCGTAGTAGGTAAATGGCAGCCCAGTCCTGCTGTTCCTCTTCCTGATGCTGTAGGCTAGCGGGATGACTCCCCTGTTGAAGACTTCCACATACATGGCACCGCCGGCAACAAGCAGCTGCAAACACAGGGGGAACACACCATCAATAAGCAGAATTGCCAACCACAAATGGATTCGATACAATGCTACCGCACAGGTTTGCGTTACGCTGCTTCCAAATTCCACGGAACTTGAACCCCATGCTCTGAATCGGTCCGGGTATGACGAATGCAGTACGAGATTTGTAGGGGTCGGGTAACTATTGTTAATCGTTACTAAAGCTGGAGGCTGTGCACACAGAACTACAACCTACACCTCAGCATGAAGATTGGAGATTTGAAGGCTATAATGGTACCTTGTGTAATGTTGCAATGTGTTACAGCTCCAGTTGATAGAACATCTAACTCATAGGCAGCAACATTGATGACCAAGAGAGCAAGAAGACAGCATTTTTCGATTAACCGGTGTAGTTATCATGCGCTCACCCTACCCAATTCATCTTAAACAGGCAAAGATTGTCTTTTCATGCACCGCAGTTTACCCAAGCCTTAAGATTAACACTGACTGGAGATTCACGACGTCACATTGGCTACGACACTATCTTTTCGCAGGAATAAAGGAATTCATGCGTGAATTGCTATGGAGAGGTGATCGAAATGTAGCTCGCTAGTATGTTTTCCGTGGGGGAAGAAAAAAGAGGAGATAATTGTGTAGTAAGCGCAAATTACCTCCTCGTAGCGCTGTATGAGGGCGAGGCGCTCCTCCTCGGACATGTCGGGGCGGAGCACCACCATGGTCTCGTACTGTCGCAGGCCCGGCGGGCAGGGGGGCATCTCCCGCTCCTCCAGGGCCATCGCTGCCTCCGAGGCCGACATCCCGAGCCCGCCGCCGCCGATACCGAAACCTGCGGAGGACCCCTCCTCGTCCCCGACCTCCTCCTCGTCGCGGGTACGGGACGCGGCCGCCGCGCCGCCGTAGAAACTCGCGGCGTAGCCGGTCGAGAGCACGCGGGCGGCACGGCGGGGCGCGGCGGGGAGGTGGCGCGGGAGGCGCGAGGGGAAGGGCGTGGGCAGCGCCGCGGTGGAGGAGGAGACGGAGAGCGCCATGGGCGGCGGCATTGGAGGGAAGCGAGAGAGTGTGCTTTGCTTCGTGCTCGGATAGATAAGGATAGGAGACGACGCAGTGCTAGCTAAGATCAGATGTCGCGTTTCATTCACCAGCGCACCTGCACTGCGGAAAACAGCGTTCGAGCGGAACCGCTACAAAAAATGCTCCCACCGTTGCGAAATACTAAAGTGAAGACGTTGTTGAAATAAGTAATTTAGAAATCATCATGACACTGAAGTCTTCCTTAATTTAAAAAGAGTAATTTAGGAATGATCTATTTACCTTTTAGAGTTAGAAACAGGTTCACCGTACCCTCTCTACACATTTTGATATAGAGGATGCGGAGGCGGCGGTTGAACCGTGGGTTGCCGGTTGCTGGATTGGAGAAGGACGAGCATGATTTTCTCTAAGGAGTAGATTGGATAGGTATGGATGGCGGAAGATAAGAGCGATGGTTGCCATTGGCCACATGTGCTATATCCCTAATAGTAGAGGGGCGAGGTAGATGAGATGTTGCAAGAACGGATTAGAACGAGGAGGCAAGAAGAGTGGAGGACCTTTTTTGCTGTCTTAAGAGTATGATGCATAATTAAGATCTCTTCTTTCAATCAAACTTCTAAAGGTTCAGATGTGTTGTGCTCGAGCATATCTTGACCTTTGCAAAGGTGAGTTAAGATTCCCATTGTATTGGTAGCCAATTGTTGCCAAGCCTACAACATTTGGTCACCACTTTGTTTGATTCCAAATTTGACAAAGCTTGCCCACATATTGCCTACATGTCAGCTTGCTAATTGATCTTCACTCGGTTTGGATCCAAATTTTACTTAGCCCACGTGTTGGCTAACCAACCAAAAATTTGCTACCAGCCAAGCAGCCTCGAACTGTAACCTCAAACCATCCATCCAATTGAGCTAGATAGAATTATAGTCACTTTGTTGCTGACTTCTCTCGAGCGCGAGGCAGAACACGTGGCTGATGGGTAGGACTCGCCTGTCAGAGGAAAGAGGTGGAAAAAAGTGATAGGAAGGTGGGCGGCGTAAGAAATGGCATATGAGAGACACATAGGTGGAAGGAGAAGGAAAATGGAAAGAACATAGGAAGCTTTGTCTAGGATGCAAAAAAAAGTATTCAAATTGTCATTAGTACTAGAACTTCTGAGGCTGAAGGTAGGAAACAAATGGTCTGACAAGAGGTACAACGCGCTATTAGGTCTTTTGACGGACATGCTTCCAGAGGGGAATGAGTTGTCCACAACCACCTACAGAGCAAAGAAGGTTCTTTGTCCGCTAAGAATAGAAGTACAAAGAATATGTGCATATCCGAAGGCTGTATCATTTATCGTAAAGAGTATGTAAAGTTGCATCCTTGTTCAGTGTGCAAAATATCTCGATACAAACATAAGAGCCGGACAATCGTCGATGATGGCACCGAGGTGATGAAAGGAACTCCAGCAAAAGTTGCTTGGTATCTGTCCGTAATTTCTTGATTCAAACGTTTGTTTGTGAACCCAGATGAGAAAAACTGATACGATGGCATGTCGAGAAGTGTAAAAATGATGGAAAGCTAAGACACTTTGTTGATGCGGTCCAGTGGAGAAACATTTGAAGTGCCTAGAGTTTGGTATAGAAACCAGGAATATATGGTTTAGACTAAGTACTGATGGAATGAATCCTTTTGGCACCATGAGCAGCTTACATAACACTTGGCATGTGAATTTCTGCAACTACAACATTCCGCCTTAGTTGTGCATGAAGTGAAAGTACGCAAGATGGTCATACTTATCATTCTAGACTTTTGAAGGTGATGTACTTGTTTGAGTCCATTTCATGGTGTTGCAACACATGATTATAGTTTCCCGCTATATTCAAGAGCACACGGACAAGCTAAGGAGAGAGTATCCGAAAGCTATAGTCATGTGTGGAGGTTGAAAGAGCATAACACTAGATTCAATGAGCAAGAATGTGTGGGGAATCATCTAGTGATACTCTAACATGGTTGACAAAAAGACTATCATTTACAGTTACAGCTTGGCAAAGATACGACATAAATAAGAACACATTTTATACTAAGACTCAAGATGCAAAAAGCACCTATCAGAATAGCAGTGTACGTATTGATGCTTGAGATACAACAACTGATAGGAAAATGTTGTATTACGATTCATAGAGGAGATTTGAGAGCCTGACTACGTAAAGTTTAAAATTCTATTGTTTCGGTGTCATTGGGTATCAATGTGGATAAGGACGGATTTACTACCGTCAATCTCGATTCATCGCATACAAAGACGAACCGTTTGTACTTGTGAAACCAAATTGATCAAATCTTCTATTTAATTGATCCGGCAGATAAGAAGAGACACATAATTATGCATAAAATAAGAAGCGTTGTGAGGGTTAAAAATATAGTGGATAAGGAAGAATATAATCAATTCGATGACTTGAATCTATCAGGATGGGGTGCAGGATGCTCGAGAGGCCTCATATTTGAAATTTTTCGCTAACAATTAGAGATTTAGGGAGCAAAGAAATTAAGCCCAACAATTGGACCGGGAATAATAGATTTTGTCTTTTTTCACCCTCCATATGTCCATTAAATTTAGATTTATGATTTTGTGAGATAATAAATACGTGGTATATCAATGTTGCTAAATCTTTATATTTTTTCGTGACATTTTGACCTCCAATCAGATGATCGATTAGGTGAGATTACGCACAAAGTTGCTCCCGAGTTATTGGGTCACTTGTTTGTTGGAGGCGACTAGACCATCTGAGGTGAGGTGGACACGGCCACACGGGAGTCCAACCCCATCCCTGCACGTGCTCGCTGCTTCGCTTCCACTTCTTCTACTCCTCCGCGTGCGTGTCACCCTCCCCTGCCGCTCCGTCCATTCCAGATCGCCTCCACCAGCTAAGCTAGCATCAGCCATGTCTTCGTCGGAGAACCCCACCACCGTGATCGACCGCGGCTTCGGCAAGGACCGCCGCGGCGACGACGACGACGACGACAAGAAGAAGGACGCCGGCGGCGACAAGAAGGAGGGCGGCGGCGGGTTCATCGAGAAGGTGAAGGACTTCATCCACGACATCGGCGAGAAGATCGAGGAGGCCGTCGGGTTCGGCAAGCCCACCGCCGACGTCTCCGGGATCCACATCCCACACATCGGCCTCGACCGCGCCGACCTCGTCGTCGACGTGCTCATCAAGAACCCCAACCCTGTCCCAATCCCGCTCGTCGACATCGACTACCTCATCGACAGCGACGGCCGGAAGCTCGTCTCGGGGCTCATCCCGGACGCCGGCACCATCCACGCCCACGGCGAGGAGACCGTCAAGATCCCCATCTCCCTCGTCTTCGAGGACATCAAGCGCACCTACAGCGAGATCAAGCCTGGCAGCATCATCCCCTACCTCGTCCGCGTCGTCCTCCTCGTCGACGTCCCCGTCTTCGGCAGGATCAAGCTCCCCCTCGAGAAGTCCGGCGAGATCCCGGTACCCTACAAGCCCGACGTCGACGTCGACAAGATCAAGTTCCACCACTTCTCTTTCGAGGAGACCACCGCTACGCTGCACCTCAGCCTCGAGAACAAGAACGACTTCGATCTCGGCCTCAACATGCTCCAGTACGAGATGTGGCTCGGCGACGACAGCATCGTCAACGCCGAGCTCACTGAGTCCACCAAGCTCGACAAGCAGGGGATCACCAAGATGCAGATCCCCTTCACCTTCAGGCCCAAGGATCTGGGATCTGCGGTCTGGGACATGATCAGGGGCAGGGGCACAGGGTACACCATCAAGGGCAATATCGATGTGGATACTCCATTCGGGAACATGAAGCTGCCCATTAGCAAAGTTGGTGGAACCACTCGACTCAAGAAGGACGACGACGATGACGACGAGGTATATCATATGCTGCTCTCTGTTGATCCCTTATTACATTTACATCTTCCTTGTTGTGCAATTACCGTATACTACTAGCTAGATCAGTTTAGTCTTGTTTTGACTAGGATGACAGTGGAAGAAATAGCTTATGACCAAGCATATTTATGTGATGAGGTATAATAGTAAGTGTAGTTTTTCAACTACATTGAAGCGCATTAGTTGAATTCTAATGGCCCTTTTTTTACTGATCTGATAGAGTTTCGGCACTAAAAATAGTTTGCAACAAAAATGACTCCATTGGACTCTCGTCTCGGTGCATCTATTATCTTTAAAATCTGCCTAGTCAATTGAGATTTTGCCGCTATTGTGTTTATTTGTTATGCTAAAATCCTGGTTTGTCAATGGCAGATACAGTCTATGCTCATATATAAACTTTGCAAGATCTGTTTTTTATATAAACTTAGAATATCATAATTTTGTCTTACTAGATCTTAGCTAAGTTTCAACTTCTAACTTAGAAGTACCAAATCATGTCAAGAAGCAATGAAATAAAATGAAAATCAACATATTGGATAGATTAAAGATAGCCAATTACTAGGCCTGGAGCCTTGCTAATATCTTCTTTTGAACTAACCTTGCAGGAATGAAGCGCTGTTACTAAACATACAAGGTACTGAAGCAGAGAGGTAAAGAGTGCTGCAAGGGGTTGTCCACAAATGCTAGCTGAACTGTTCTTTAGCTTATGGTATCTTTGTTGATTACGTCACCCGAACCTCCTTGGCATTGTATTGTATGCTCCGTTGTTCACTGTGGATGCTTGTGCTGCTCATCCAGTTTGTGCCCAGTGTGAATTCTTTGTGTGTTAACTTTGTCAGTGGAAACCTGAGAATAAAATTCCATGACCCCCTTGTTCTTTATGGGGTTGGTGGTAGTTCTTTTAGCCAAAGATTACGTTCATGCATGTTGTTTTTCCTCGCGTAAATGCTGTTATATGTTTGTCTAGTGTCATATACTGATTGAAATGATGCATTGGCATTGATCAGGAATCTATGATTCCAGATCAGACCTGCTATATCGGCGTGCTGCATGTTCTTATCTATTTCTATTTATTTTTTTGAATGATTTCGTGTTGCTGCTGCTGTTGTGGATGGTCTAGAGAAGCTATCCATGCAGTCTCAGATTATGAATACAGATTTGGTTTGCTATCGTAAATGGTGATGAGAACGGCGTTCCAAAACCAAAACACCAAAAGATCATGCAACTTTATTGATCTTCCCACAGGTCCCAACAGCCAAGGGATCTGCTCATATTTACAGTTACAGCATCACCATAGAGCTCATGGCTTTCTTCCCCCTCCACGAACTGCTTCTCCTGGTCCCCTACCAAAACAAGATATATTTTCCTTTACATGGTGTCAGCCAGCATTCTACTTACTCACCATCTTCTTCCCGTTGACAATCTTCAGGATCGCGCCTAGTTTGCACAATCGCCATGTCAGTTGATGTGCTCTTCACATGCGCACAAAAAAAAATGTACACCTCTTCTTCTCTTCCTCCTCTCTTGCCAACCAATGTCATGTGATTTGCGGACCATTCCAGGATCACTTCTTTCTATTTGCGGACCATTCCAGGATCACTTCTTTCTCCGCTCTTGTTCTTCGAGCTGATTTCTAAGATTTTTCAAACCTTGCACTACTTTAGGTTTCAGCTTATGCTGCAAAATCTTCCCTTGCAGCGATGTTGACCTGTCAATTTCAAAATCAAATAGCAAATACTTGAGTTCTGAAAGGAATTCGGTGCGATTATTTTTATGTGATTTCACCTGGATGTTCAAACCAAATACAAATTTAAAATAGGACTTTGAACCTGGTTTCCTTTAGCTCTTCATCAAGCTCCTGTTCTGATTCTTTTATCTGCAGAACAATAGGAACGATAATTTGTTGTCAGGCAATCTGCACATGCAATAGGGAACTTCCAGGTTGTTAGGTAATTACATCACCATAAAAATAATATGTTATGTTTTATGATAGCGTATTTACAATATCCAGCTCTGTGTTGGCATGGATGCAATCATGCAAATGCACTGATTTCGCCTTTCAATATCATATTTGCCTCCCTTATTTTGAACAACAAAAACAGAGCCACGATAGTTACATCTAGACATATTTGGTCAGAAATAAGGATAGTAGCTGCATCAGCAAAATGGATATAAGATATCCAAGTCAAACGTGGTTCTTCAAGCAAGTGATGTCCACTAGATGCAAAATATTAAGAACTAACCTCTTTGACTAGTCTTTTAGAGCTCCAAATAAGAGCACCCTACAAAACATACGACGAGAACCAGATTCAGATCATCAAGAATAACATCTGATCAAAAGGTTCCATGTAACATCCTGTTGTAGACATGAAGTTTCAACTGCTTCCCAGAATTATGTGGTTCAGGTTGATACTTTCCTTACAAATGTGCATACACCTACCATTTTGTCAAATATTTTAATTACCTTTCCTGACATCTTTTTTGAAGGCAATGATCTGTTTTGACAAATAACAATCAGTCCTTGATGCTCTGCAGAAGAGCTAGTGGAAATTTTGGTGGTTAACTGTGTGGCACACACAATGGATTTTCTGATGCTTTCAGTTCAGAAACGCGGCAGAACTTAGCAAGCAAAAGTACAAGATCTAAGCCCATATACTGGAACATGAATGTCTAATGGCAGACTGGGACCAATAGAAGAATGTAATCATGAAAAGGGTGTAAACATACTTCTCCATGTGCTAATTGTTGCTCCAGTACATCGGATGTTACAACCCAGACTTTTGGACAGCCATCTGCCACCAAAGCTTCAACCTATGTTGGTGGTAAGAACCAGTGTAAGAAACCTCTTGGTGACATTACACATATGACATCTGCTATTTTGGATGATGGCATTCAATGTTCATTTAATTCAAAATTCACTACTTATTGGTGGCCAACGTGAAAATTCATTAGTACCACTCCGGAGCTTAATATGATCACATTCACAACAAATGCTCAAAAAATGAAAATAGTTCATGGGAGAACCAAGAGTGCATCAATTTCAGATTAGTATAGAACTTGCATTAGCTATTATTCTACTGATTACCTTTTGAAGAATTGATGGAGTTGAACAGTGGGGTTACAAATATACAACTAGCACATAGGTCTACCACTGGAACCTTCCTGTTGGCTGAAACTGACTCGACTATTTTCTGATATAAACAGATTCAGTCATGCATTTTTCATAAAAACAGGGCCTTTTCCTATTTAATTTAAATCCATGCATGAATTTTGCACTGCCGTAAATGCATAGGCCTAATCAACTAGCTACTCTAGTGTATCCTTCCTTCTGACGAAGAACTTCACAATATACCTCCTTCTCGATCCAACAATCAGCAGACAAGTCAGCAGAATATACCACATCAACCCTGTGCCATACGCAAAATCTGTCTGTTAAGTTTCCCCTAAGAACCAACTAGAAAAGGATGATTGAAACATTGAGCTTCATTTATTTTATGAGACATATCAGCTTACATGGCATCAACATCTAACGAAAACATATAGCACCAAGAGTCAATTTACATATTGGAAAATGGTCATATTATAGTACACAGTAATATCTTACCCTTTATAAGTTTCTGTGTGTGTAGAAAGCCCAGAAAGTGCAGCATCAAATACCACAACAACTTTTACCTCTGCAAGCATCAGTTGTAAGTTATGATAAGAAGGGAAAAATCAGTGGAAAATGGAATTACAAGTGACTGGTGAAAACCAACATGATCTAGTTATGCTCTACACTAGGGTAGATGCATACATTTGTAAGTTGTAACCAAGTTTCTTTCACCGCAGTTCAGAGCAATACTAAGTAGTACAACTACCTATCAGCTTCCAACAGTTATTGCTCAAGTGGGCAGCATAGTGAGACCTTTTTTTTTGAAGAATCATAGTCGAGACATACATAATGGTTTAATCCTCTGATACAAACCTCTTACTGCACTGAACGATACCAGTTCATCAATGAGCATTTGTCTTGCAATTCCTTGATTTCCATTCAAGAAATCATTCTTAAGCTTTCCCCAGTAGCCACATACATTGTAACCGTCCACAAGAATAACTGGGGAGGCAATTTCCAAGCCCTCATTTGTGCTAGATTAAATAACAACATAAAGTCAGCAGACTCACCGAATCACCAACCTAAGAACTTAGCAAGGTATTAGCTGAAAGGAAAGACAAGCCTGACTAGTTAAGAGTGGAAGAAGGGTCCTCGTAGAAGTCTGTGTCATCAGGAAGCACTTCTTTCAGTACTTTCTTTTTGCGGAACCTAGTAGCAGGCTGAGGCCCACTTGTTTGCTTCCTTTCATAATCCTGAAAACAAGGGTTAAATATTTGTAACAGCTGGTTTCCCTTAATCTGATCATTAAATGATGCACCACGCTACAGAATAGGACACTATTACGAGTTGCAGGCACACCTGAATGCACAATTCACTACATGCATCTGATGATCTGACTCCATCAGGATCTTCTTTGATCTCTAAACTTAGGGGCTAATCTTGCAAGCTTCGCTAGATGCATTATATTCTTACGACTTTACACCAGATGCAGCAAATCACTGATTTTAACAATGGAAACACAGACAGGAAACCGGAAACGTAATGCAGAAAAGCTGACTTTCTGAAAATGGAAGCAAGAAAGCTCGTACCTTCCAGAATTTTAGAATCCTCAAGTTCTGCTTAACATTAGATGTAATCCTAGGAGGCCGCCGGTCAGAAACCTGCAGATAAAGAGTCTGTGTGTGAGGACACTCCGGGCATACATCCTGATTCTTGACATTCTAGATCAAAGGCACGAGCTTCTAATTCCTCGACAATCCTAAAATGCAAAAACTTCAGAACAAAGACAAGTAATATCTCCATCGGTATTTGTACCACATTAACATTCCTCATTGATGGAACAACAATGAGATAATCGGTCCCTCTTCCAGTCCAGATTCCAACAGAAGAAACATTAATCTTGATGCTGCGCCGGACTCGATGCTACTGAACTACTAACTCGCCGTATCTGTGTGAGATTTGTAGCGGGAAGGGATAGTTGAAGTGATTAAGCTGACCTTGTTGGCGCCCGAGGAGCAGCCGCTTTTGGTGCCCTTCCCCTTGCCCTTGTCCTTGGCCATCACCACCACGATGGAGGTTGCCGAGTAGGCTGCCGAGCCCACCATCTCTCTGCGCGCGGCGGCGCCAGGGGCGTGCGACGAGTGGTGGAGGGCGGGCAGAGGGAAGGGGGGAGAGAGAGAGGGGCAGTGCCACTGGGAAGATGGAAACGTGTGGTGGCCTGGTCAGCGTGGCGTCGCTGTGGCTTGCTATGCTAGGAGGAAACTGCCATGGAGAGTCCATCCTCAGCTGAGGACTGCCGTTCGATCGTGCCTCGAGATTCCCACAATCACCGAGCAATCTTTTTCCTTCGGGAGCAAATAGATCGCTAGCGCATTTTCAAAGTTCGAGCAAGACATTGTTTAATCCGGATAAAGTCTGTCAGATACATTTTTGCAGAAGAAGTTTTCCGGTTTGTAACCCTTGTATTCCGAGACCAATATCTTGTGACACGAAGACCGTCCGACGTCTTATATATGCTTCTTACTATCACTTAACACATATCCAGTAAGAATAAGTTTATGATCATCTTGGTGTATTTCTTAACAAGGTTTTATATGAATTGATGTCAACTCCGAGCAAGAACAACTGTCCATGACCATGCAAGTGTATCTGTGTGTGCAATTCTTGACTTTTCCATTAGTTATTTTTTCCTTCATCTTGCTCACCAGCTACATATAATAGCTCTCAATCAATCAAATGCACAAAGGGAGTTTAATTTTGTTTGGGGTCAAACCGTAATTTAAGATGTAAAGGATAACGCCTTTCTGTTTAAAACGATTGCTAAATCATCTTCTCAACTCAGCAATGTGGAGTGCTGGCAGATTTATCCTTGACAGGAATGGCTCCAAATTGTGCCTTTGGTCTTGGAATCTTTTCTTCTTCTTTTTCCTCTAGTGGGATATAGATAGGTATATGTCGAGGTATGTCCACATCTCAAAGACTCAAAACAGCAATAGCCATCCATTTTGGTGCCCAAGGGTGCATGATGATCGACTATGTACCGTAGCTGACTCATTTTTCTTAAATGTATGGTACTCCTTTATTTGACACCTGTATGCATGCAAGGCACGCAAAGTTATCATGTATCTTAGTCACTTTTGTCTAAAACATTTACTTACATGTAGCATTGCAAAACAGCCTACCACCATATATCCTTCAGAAAGTACACAATTTCACGAAGTGCACAACGCTCAACACATGCCGGGTATAAAATTCGTATATCACTCGAAAACATGCTCTTAGACATAGTTTCACTACGTCTGTGACAACGTGCCTATAATTATTTTTCGCACTCTAACCAATTACTTAAGAAAACAAATTACGATGTTCTGTATATTTTATTTAGATTGATTCTGTTTTTTGTAACTAGTAATAGAACAATTTCTCGCTTAAAAGAAGATTAACACGTTATAACATATCTATATAATAGTATTAGTTAAAATTTTATCTTAATCAATCAAAATATGTCTTATATTTGTGAACGGAGGGCGTATTAGTAAACCACCGGATATGAGCCAAAGTAAGGTACACCAAGTTGTGGACGTACCATTTCTCCCAGGCGCACTCCCTCCAAAATAAAGATCAACTCCCTCCTCAAGGAGGAGCAGACAGCCAAAGCAAAGCAAGAAGCTGCAGCTAGCCTCTTCGGGAGGGAGGAACCGAGGAAGAAGCAGAGATCGATCGCAGGCGGCGACTCCGAGGAAGCACGCAGCGGCAGCCAGCGCAGGCAACGAGAATCGAGAAAAAAGAAACCAGAGAATCGAAGGCGAGGAGGAAGGAGAAGCGGGGATTGATTCTGATCGATCCATGGCTCGGCGGGCGGCGGCGTGGGAGCAGGGCGGGGACGAGTACGACTACCTGTTCAAGGTGGTGCTGATCGGGGACTCCGGCGTCGGCAAGTCCAACCTCCTCTCCCGCTTCACCAAGAACACCTTCTCCCTCGACTCCAAGTCCACCATCGGCGTCGAGTTTGCCACCCGCACCATCCAGGTCCTCCCTCTTCAATTGCTTCTTTAATTTTTCGAATTAAATGTCCCGCTTGAACCGATCGATGCTTTTAATTTTGGCGTGGGCAACAGAACAAGCTGGAGACAAAGCTTAATTTGTTGTTCTTGGTTAGTTAGTTATTAGTAATCTTGTGTTGGGTGCGCTAGAAATTTATATTTTGGGATGTATTTCACGTCTGAGTATGCTGTTTTTCCAGTGATTTAGGTTCTTGATTGGGTGCAATTTCTACGGTTCAAGTAGATTTTTGTTCTCGGTTATGACGGCCGCCCTGGACCAAATTGGACTACGTCTGCATGTGTTTGTCCTTAGGCGCTTTTGATTCTTGTCTCGGTGCACTTGGTCTTGTTTCGAACAAAATTCGATTGAGGGAATCAAAATTATTTAGTTTTTTATTTAAATTTTGGAATTGGAGCTGAATTGGATCAATCATGTGCGAAGGAACATTAAACCAAAGTAAGTGTTTAAATGATGACTATGAGAGGGTTGGGTATGAAAATATTATGCTGAAGGAGAGCTCCCTCCAATTTATATCAGGCGATGACTATTAAAATAAGATATCACAAAAAAAAACCTTACTAACAAATAACTACGAATATGCTTTGGAACATAACCGAAACTGTTTCTTTAACAGAGAACATAACAAGAAGTTATGAGCATACATGATTGAACAAGACAAGGTGATCCTTGTTGTTTTGCTTATGCACTATCTGTCCTGTTATTCCTGTATCATCAATGTTTTTTTCAACAACCCCAGTGTCAATCTTGCTTCTGGCTGCTGCCATCTGCAGCTACCTTAAATCATGCATCACTGGCACTCCTGCGGCTGTTAAGGCTAACTCAATCAGTACTGGCATCGTTGACATAGTCCATTAGGAGGTGACTGATATAGCATAAACCCAGAACAGGTGGAACTCGCTGGTAGTTAGCCAATGATGTGACTGCACTTCCAACATATATTCCAGATTGCTCAAGAACTCAATTATTGACTCTCCTTCAGTTGTCAGTTGCACTTAATCTTTAAAATTGCAAATTATTCATTTCCTATCACCTTTAGGTAGTATGAAATATTGCCTTCTTTGTGAAGAAATGATTTTCCAAAGGTCTATAGTAAATCACATTGCTGCACTTATGTTATTCAGTTGGAAGGAAAGACTATAAAAGCACAGATATGGGACACGGCCGGGCAAGAACGGTACCGAGCGATAACAAGCGCTTACTACCGTGGAGCTGTGGGGGCATTGCTAGTCTACGATGTCACGAAGGCTACAACTTTCGAGAACGTGAAGCGGTGGCTCAAGGAGCTCCGGGAGCACGCCGACTCCAACATTGTTATCATGCTCATCGGCAACAAGATTGACCTCAAGCATCTCCGTTCGGTCAGCTTAGAGGATGCAGCGAACTTCGCAGAGAGGGAAGGTCTATCCTTCATCGAGACCTCTGCGCTTGAAGCAACGAATGTTGACAAGTCTTTTCAGACCGTCCTCGCTGAGATCTACCGGATCATCAGTAAGAAGGCCTTGTCCTTGGATGAATCTGGGTCTGGTGCTAGTACTGTCAAAGAGGGGCAATCGATTCAAGTGTCGGCCGGAGACTCCAGCGGTTATACGTCAAAATGCTGCTCTTTCTAGTGATGCTCGTAGTTACTATCAAGATCATTTAAGTTGGATTGCCTGAGGTGATTGCCGTTGTCAAAATGTGGTTGTCATGCAACAAAAATAAATGATTGCATATTCAGAGGAAAATTTTCCATAACATAGTACAGCTGGTTCAGCAGTGTGGTTCTGATAATTGTGTTGTATACTCTCTAGGTGGTTGTAGTTGCTGTTCTACTATTGCCAGAAATGCAAATTCATGTCCTCCCAGGCAAAGTAGCTTTACTCCCTTTCTCAATGAGTCTATGTCAAGCTATATGATTTCTAAATTTGCTGAAATTGGGGTTGTCTGCTCACCATATTTCCACGAGATCGCGTGATATCTCTTGCAAAATCTGTACTATTATTCAGCTATTGCCTCCTGAATTAGTTGGGTGTCAATAGTTACTAGTCAGCCGTATGTTCAGGTTCAGGTTTGCCCAGTACCTAGTTCCTGGCAAAGCATCATTCGTGCTAATGTCTTGGAAAACTTTGTTACGAGATTAAATGATGCAGGGATCTCTTGAGCATTCTGTGGATCGTCTTCCAGAGTCAATTTCATAGTGGTTACCTTTTTTTTCTAAGATAATGATATTAGTGGTTAGCCGTTCCTTATAAAACTATGTACAGGCGTTAACCTGGTCCGTGGTGAGCCTGCAGGAATGCTCACTAGATTATCATCATTACAAGGCAAACTGAACTCAAGGTCACTTGAGATTGTTTTCTGCTCCAGTCGCTACCACCGCCGGACATCCATCCCTCTCCGGCGGCCTCTTAACCTCACCCCGAACCTAACCCCTACACCTAACTCGTCGGCGAGGCTCCGGCTTCGTCTTCGCCTCCGGCCCCGCTCGCGCCGCACCATCCATCCAGAAGGCGCCCGAAGGGCAGAGAGCATAGAGCTTCCAGGCAAGGCTACGCCGCCTCCCCCGCCCTCACTCCAGTCCTCTTCCCTCCAGCAACGCCAACGCCCTCGCCGCCTCCTCTAAGGTAAGGCCCTCGTCTCCGCTTTCGATCCCCATTGCATATGTACGTACATCGTCGCTTGATTCCGTTCGCCTGACTGAGACGCTGGTGATTTTTCACGGTCCGGTTGCTTCCTCCAACCAAGAAATGGGTGATTCTTTCATGATACCGGGGTTACATAGATTGTTCACATGTAATTGCTTATGACTGGATGATTCATAGTAGGAGTAGTAGATTCAGCCCCATAAGTGCAAAGCAATTCGGTTTTGCTTCAGTGTGTGATTTGATTTTGAGATTTCGGAATAATTTAGCAAGCCCGTCTAGTCTAGTTCGAGTCGGATTAGGGACCCCTTAGGTAGGAGGAGGGGCTGTAGCAAACCAGCTCGCTCTTATGAAAAACAAAGACCAGCTAGTTGACAAAAAAAAAGTTGCGTTTATCTTCTTTTTTCAAAGACTATATATTTGAGGTATTTTGCCTAGTCTGAATTTCCCCTTCTATTTGATCAACATGGATAGCGAAAGAGCACCAAAGATAGATGCACCAAGCTCAAAACTCAAGTGTTCTGGAGCTCGACATGTGTTGCTTCGAGAGAATTGAGTTTGTCTGCCTTCCGAAATTGGAGAAGCTCCCTTGGGTTGGACGAGAACATGACCGCTATGGATATACCACTGCTACGCTTCTTCAAGTCAAAATTTCAGTGCAGAACAAGAGAAGGAGTGATGATTCTTGGAGCAGCAAGAGAAAGATCGAATACAAAATGATAGCTCCAAAATGATGACCAAGCCATATCAAAATACAAGCAGAACAGTATATGAAAATGGTGAACTATTTTTTGTCTTCTACAAGCAACTAAAGCTACCATGAAGCTATTCTGAATTTTGTCCAAAGCATACATAAAATATATATTAATATTTCAGGCATTTACAATTAGCAAATATTAAAAGGAGTTATTTTTAGCTTTGGTGTTGCGCCACCTCAACTTGGGCCTTGGGCCATGTACTAAAATAGGACTAAGAGGGTCCTGGCCTAAACCTAACCCTAGGGTTCCCACCCCCTTGGACGCCCCCTCCTATTTCTCCACCTATAAATAGTCACCAAACTACTTTTCGTTTTTGGGTTTTATTAGATAAAAGTTTAGCTTTAGCTACTTTTTGTTTTTGCATGTGTGTCGACTAGACCATCTATGAAACTGTCATTGGAACCCCACCCTTTGTCAGATTATCAATATCAGATTGTGCTTCATTATTATTTGTAATTCAGATTGTTTTTATTAGTTCTTGCTTGTTCTCGATTGCTTGCAAGAATAGACCTTCGTGGTCAGGTTGATCGTGCTCCCAACAAGGTTAATAACCTTCAAGAGTTAGTTTAGCGATTGTCTAGGTGCAGCGTCGATGTACGATTGTAGTCGGATTGTCAAAGTCATCTGCACCAATCGATTATCGTTCTCATCGAAAGATCGGGATACCCAAGGTGCTAAGTGGTATCAGACTCAATGAGAAAATTATAGTTATCGCTAGATTAGATCCATTTTAACCTATCGTTTAGAAAAAGACGCAAAAAAATTAGGGTTAGTTCGTCCTTTGTCCAAACCAATTTGAGTGCTTTATTGAATCATTGCTGCATAGATCGTGTCAAGCTGCTGGATTAGATTGATCTTGTAGCATAGATTTTTCTAGTAGATCAAACCTGTTTTTTCTTGTTTTTCCGTTTGTGTCGCCGGGTTTTTGTTAATCTCCATCATTCACCTCCTGTGCGGCAAGAAAGCTAGCACTTTCCTTGCCGCAAGAAGCTAAATCGCCACCACCTCCTACCACACGCTTGCACACCATCACGTCGTGGCAAGAAAACTAGGACTTAAGCGTGAATAAGACCAGAACTCAGAGGTTACGGGATAATCTCGAGTGTTTTGACATTCTGCAAAATCGGACAGATGGGCAACTCGGAAGCTTCGAGCTCTTAGATTCTACACGCACAAAAACTCGAATATTCCGACATTAATCCCGGAGGTTCCGACTTTTGCTGAAAGTGCGAGAACTGATAGTTTTCAAAAGCCTCTTTGGATAGAAAAATTGTTTCTTAATTGAGCATTAGCAAGGCACTCTCATTAGCTGCTTTCAGACATTAGCCCATCTTAATGGTACGATTTTCCATAAATTCAGTGTGATTCCTCGAACCAGTAAAAGAGCTAGAAAATGGTCATTAACATTTGTTTTCTTCAAGCTATCCTTCGTTATAACTTTTTAGGGGTCACAATGCTGATTATATCATTGGTTTTTGGGACTAAAACAACTAACCACACTTAATGCACACGTTTATCCCTTAATCGTTTGCACTTTCATTATTGTTTTCAAAGAACCATGTGACATGATAATTAAATATGATAGGAATCATGTGTAATTGATCAGACATATAGAAGTGTTAGCTAGAATTTCTTTATGTTTATATTATAATAGATCCACATATGCCTTTGTTATATATAAGAAATAAAATTGCTGAACTCACATGCCTTTGTGTTTGCTCTGAACGAATGCCTGCGTCACTCTTCTCCGCGTGGTGAGCCATGCAAGAACGCTCGCCGGATTATCATTCCAAAGCCTTGCGCTCCCTGCCGCCGCGCTGCGCCGTTCGCCGGTGCCGGTCATCGCCGGTGTGGCATCCTTGGAAGGTTGATGGATCGTGGTGGAAGAATTGTCTGGGCTGGGCAGGGCATGTATCTTCGCCGGTGCCGGTCATCGCCGGTGTGGCATCCTTGGAAGGTTGATGGATCGTGGTGGAAGAATTGTCTGGGCTGGGCAGGGCATGTATCTTCGCCGGTGCCGGTCATCGCCGGTGTGGCATCCTTGGAAGGTTGATGGATCGTGGTGGAAGAATTGTCTGGGCTGGGCAGGGCATGTATATACGTAAACTCTGATTTGCTGAAGAGCCTGCAGGGCAGGAGGAAGCGGCCAAAGCTTGCCTCCTACCCGACGTGTGCATGGCGGCGTGCCCTCGCAGCTGCCATCCATGCACCGCCGCACCCGTCTCTCTCCTCCCTCCTTATCCTCACCGCCCAACTCATAAGACATGTACAGGTCACCGTCGTCACGTACTCTCTCTTTCCTGCTTCCTCATTGTTCTTCATTCCCCGATTGATTATTCTTGGCTGTCTACCGCAAATCAAAACCAAGAAAGGCGTGCTTAAGTCCGTCGACAGGAATGGAACAGGTGCTGAGCGCGGTGATGGACCTGGTGGTGCCGCCGGCGAGCATGGTGATGCTGGCGTTCGCGTGGCCGACGCTCTCCTTCCTGCGCGGCGTGGAGTGGGTCATCAAGACGCTCACCAAGGAGAATATGCACGACAAGGTCGTCCTCATCACCGGCGCCTCCTCCGCCATCGGCGAGGTACATCCGTACATGCACGTCGCAGATCACTAAAAGACTGTATGATTTACCAAGCAATTTGTTGCGGAATTGAACGTTTCCTTGGTGGAATTCTCTGCAGCAAATAGCGTACGAGTACGCGCGGAGGAACGCGAACCTCGTGCTGGTGGCGAGGAGGGAGCACCGGCTGTTCGCGGTACGGGACAACGCCCGCGCTTTGGGCGCCGGGCAGGTGCTCGTCATCGCCGCCGACGTCGTCAAGGAGGACGACTGCCGCCGGCTCGTCGGCGACACCATCAGCTACTTCGGCCAGCGTGAGTACCTGATCGCAGCGTGCATGCTCTTGTCCGGCCCGTGAGTTCCGCGTTTAATTAATTTTGGGCGATCTCTGCCTGAGAATTCAGTGGATCATCTGGTCAACACCGTGAGCTTGGGGCACGATTTCTTCTTCGAGGAGGCCGGCGACACGGCCGCGTTCCCTCACCTCATGGTATATATATGATTCATCCATCGTTGCCTCCAAGATTTAGCAGTATTTGCTGCATGCACGCGCAGTTAGTGTATTCTTGATTTGCAAAATATCACTCGATCATCCCACAGGGCATCAATTTCTGGGGGAACGTTTACCCGACGCACGCTGCGCTGCCGTACCTGCGGCGGAGCCACGGCCGCGTCGTCGTGAACGCCTCCGTCGAGAGCTGGCTGCCCATGCCCAGGATGAGCCTCTACTCTGTAAGTCCGGATCGATGAATTAACTTAGCTGTAATTAATCTAATTAATCACTGCTCGAATTCATTTGAACCAACACTGTATATGCATGTACCAGGCGGCGAAGGCGGCGGTGATCGACTTCTACGAGACGCTGCGGTACGAGGTGAAGGACGACGTGGGCGTCACCGTCGCGACGCACGGCTGGCTCGGCGGCGAGGCCGGCACCGTCGGCGGGGGCAAGTTCATGCTCGAGGAAGGCGCGGAGATGCACTGGAAAGGGCAGGAGCGGGAGGTGCCGCTGCCGGGAGGGCAGGTGGAGGCGTACGCGCGGACGGTGGTCGACGGCGCGTGCCGCCGCGACGCCCGCGTCAGGCGCCCCAACTGGTACGACGTGTTCCTTGTCTTCCGCGCCTTCGCGCCCGACGTCATGGCCTGGACATTCCGCCTGCTGCTGTCGACGGCGGCCACGACTGCTCCGGCGACAAGCGGCGGCCCCCGTGCGGTTGGTGCTCCCGCGGGAGCGCCTCCCGCAGCGCTGCCGGCTCCGCCCATCCGCCCGCTGATCGAGTACCCGGCGGCAGCGGCGGCTCGGAGGCCGGCCGGCGCCGCCCAGCTGCAAAAGCTAGTGTGAGATCACAATGTGGTGAGGTGTATGTATGTACGTATGGTCGGGCGGCCATTGCATGTTATTGTGCTCTCTCGTGTGCTATCTAGCTATGAACTGATTTAGCTCATGTTTTAATAAAAAGAACTCTGAGTGGATGGAGGAGATGTAAGGGTTTCCCGAGCCTAAATGTGTTTCATTTTGTCAAACATTAATACGTTATTGATTAACTCTCCCTGATTATATGGCCGAGAAAAATAAAGCCACAACTTAGCTTGCCTAAGCGAGTCGTGCTACAACTGAAAGTATCGAGATTGGGGGGATCTAGCTGAAGAAAAGCATGGAACACCAAAGCCATGGTCAAATACTCTATGAATTGCTGAAGCTTGCTTAGTAGACTGTTGCAGAGTCTACTTACCAACCAAATATGCTCTAAGCATGTGAAGTAAATAAGGTGAATCTTACACACGTTTCTATTTATATTTATTGGAATATGTGATGAATTCACACATCAAAGTGGTCGTGCCGGAGTGGTTATCGGGCATGACTAGAAATCATGTGGGCTTTGCCCGCGCAGGTTCGAATCCTGCCGACCACGTATGTGTAGATATTTTTCGCCTCGTTGAAATTTTATGTGTAGATACTTTTTGCCTCGTTGGAATTTCATATACCCGCTGACGCAATTCCCAAAATTTAATTGAACAACGAAACACTTGTTAATATTTCAGGGTGTGTATGGTAGCCTGTATGAGTCTATGTGTTCCTGATTTGACCCACTTTTCGCTGTTTGGTAGCCTGCACGGGGCCTTCTCAGCTATGCTGATCTCAACCCACCTGCCCCCGTACCCATGCTGAGTGGAGAACACCTGAACAGAGGTTCGCTGATCAGCATGCATGAGTCCAACCCACAAAATTTTCTCAGCCCGACCCACCAGTTCGCTGGTCAGCACCCACCCAAAAAAATCCCAAGCCGCTAGGGTTGCCTCGCCACAGCGAACGCCTCTCCCGTCCCGAACGAAGCGACGAGCGGCGCTCCTCTGGTCGCCGCCACCTCCCGCCGCCCCTCTGGTCGCCGCCGCCTCCCGCCGCCTCCTTCTCCTCCCCGCCTTCTCCGCCGCCCGGACGTGCTCGCCCCTCTGGTCGCCGCCGCCGCCTCCTCCTCCTCCCCCTCCCCGCCTTCTCCGCCGGCCCGACGTGCTCGCCCCTCTGGTCGCCGCCACCTCACGCCGCCCCTCTGGTCGCCGCCACCTCCCGCCGCCTCCTCCTGGTCGCCGCCGCCTCCTCCTGGTCGCTCCAGCTACCTTCCTGGATGCATTCATGATGAAGAATAGAAGCCTGTTGCTACCTTTTTTTAGAATTTTGGATGAGTCTCTGCAGTAGGCCATTGTGTGTGATTTCAGAGATGTATAATTTGTATAATGATTTTTGTGCATTCTCGAAAAAAATTCAGAGATGTATAATTTGTATAATGATTTTTGTGCATTCTGGAAAAAATTCAGAGATGTATAATTTGTATAATGATTTTTGTGCATTCTTGAAAAAATTCAGAGATATATAATTTGTTCATTTGTCCAAACATCTAGCTCAGATACAGGCTACCAAACAAAGTCTCAGCACAGCATGTCTCAACAGATACAGGCTACCAAACAAAGTCTCAGCTCAGCATGTCTCAGTACATACATGCTACCAAACAACTGCAGTTGTATGTACTTAGCATGTCTATACTCAGCATGGCTCAGGGGAGAACAACATGACAGAGTCATACAGACTACCAAACACACCCTCAGTTTCTTCCTACTGAGGACCCGTCATCTTACTAAAAAATATTGCGAATGACAGATGAACATTTAAGTTCCTTAGGTTAGCTCTTTGTAACATCCTTAATTTTGTAATAGAGTTAATATAAGGTTTGTGTATCATTAGCATTTTATATCATCATTTTATTTAATTTGAAATTGAGAAAAATCCTAAGTTCAAATAATTGGTACTCAAAGATCTATTAAACATAAGGACTTTGCTACGTTGAAATCTCTTCAAAATTTATATAAGCTCTGTAATATTTTTGAGCTTCTGTAATTTTCTCAGATTTTTGGGATAAAATTTCACCTTCCGTTAGTTCAAACACGAATTTGAGTCAAAAGAAGTCCAGACTCAAGTGCTCAACATTGACTACAGAACATTGTAACATTGTGAGCCAGAACAAAAAATTAGTAATAAGAGCTCCAGAAATTTGCACAGACGGGCTTCGTCTTCATCCCTTGACAGCCTGCCTTTGTTAGCAGTCTAAAATATATCCAGGAAGCAAATCAGTCAGCTGCAAGATGACCTATAGCAAATTGTATGACTACACCAGTTGGTAGTTCGCAGTTGATTACTCGGGTAGTACAGGTTCTGCCAGCATCAATTTGCGGTTCCGTGCAGCACTGATGCCCTCCATAAGATGCGTAATGAGGATCGCCAACTGAAGCAAGACCAAACCAAACGCGCAAGTGTCACTTGCTATCCCACAGCCAGGTGCATCAAGGCAACAGACATATCTTTCAGCACACAGAACTCGCAGTATGGCAAGGCAGTGATCGGCAACAGCATTTTTTGCATATGCAACATCCAATGCCTCTGTTCCAAGGAATGACTAGGCTAGACATCATCTGAACTGTCATCAGGTAGCTTGCAAAGGAACAAACAACCATTCTTACAGATTATTTGGTCATACCTGTAGTGCATCCTAGAGCCTAGTAGCAGATGCAACGATTGTGGTAGCATGGGCAAGCATGAGGTCAAACCACGGAAAACTTCGTATGTGTGTTTACTCCATCACACACCCATGAGTAACGAGGATATGGAGGCTGTTTTTATAATTAACCAATGCCATCTCTGGCTGGCGTCTTCACATCAGTTCAGGAATCATCTCCTGAAGCAAGGAGCTGATCCTCATCTATGGATAAATTTCTTAAAGCTTTAGACAGCAGTGTGTATCTGGTTACTACTTGCCTGTATAGCCCATGCAACTGCTTGAGTTCTGCTGGGGTCAAACTTTCAGTTTCTGAGTGCATGAAAGGGAATATGGAACCTGTAAAATATCAACTGAACCTGTGATTATGCAGCAAAATCCAGTGAAACTGAATCTAGACCCTCAAGTAGATTAAAGAACACCACGACCACTTAAAGGGAACACTAAAAGCTGTGAAATATGATTCCAAGAAAAAAGTTCACCTATAACTACTTTGAGAGTTTGAGTACATGCTAGTTACTAGGTAAACTGTTCTTAGACAAGGTGACCAGAAGACACCACATTATGCCCATGGGAAAGACCTGACACTTTAATTATGAAAACTCAAATGTAAATTTATGCTAAAACAAACTGCTCCAAACAAAACCGAAAGCATTAATCAACAGACCTTCTGTATCAGTTTGCTTGTGTAATCCCCTCATAGATGTAGCCAACCCTTGCGAACTACTAGGGCTAGCAACAGATATCTGAGTACCTAGTCTTGCAGATTCCATATGCTTCTGAAACTCACTTTCCTCCATGGATAGCGAGTGGCCATTAACATTAATTATAAACATCTTTGCTGAAATGAGGTTTGTGAGATAGTATTCCACTTCAGAAACAAGCTTTGCTTCTCTTCTGAAGAGCTGAACAAACTTTAGATTTGAGTGCAGCTGAGGAGGATTGGCCTGTGCCAGTTTTTCAGGTAGCTTGTCAGTTATACTCAATTTAGTAAAAATAAAAGCATGAAAAGCATTAGGGTCTAGGATTTCCTAAGTAGAGCACAGAACATAACATATCATAAAGACATGAAGATGTATTGATGCAAACTTTCTAGTTTCATATGCTCCCTAGAGAAACTCATGTTCATAAGTGAAATAAAAGGGAAGCAACCTTTAACATTAAAGGGTTAAGTAACAACAATGCAACCAATGTGCAATGTAAATCACTGCATATTCATAATTTTTGCCAGTGCACACATATAAGCAAACAGTTCTGTAGGGGACTGAAGGCTCAGTGTTATCTTCTGCCTTCAGGTCATCCGAAATTCGATGAACACATGGAACTCCTTGACATGTCAAGAATAGACCGAAAAATCATTTAACCAAAACAAATGAGAAGGAATCAGCAAGCCTAGTAATATACCAGTTACGACATCAAAAAAGGCATAAACAAGGATCCCATGACAATTTGTAAGTAGTGCTACTCATTTCACCAGTAAGAGAAATAAGCGTAAAAAAAATTTAACATTGACATAGAACGACCAAAAGAGGCGAAGAAAACTTAGGATTCTAAACCCTAAACCATAAATCCTAGGCAGCTAAGTTTAAACAACAATCTTTGGCTCAATGATCTGTCAGTCTGTCATTGTTGGAAACCTGAATGAGAACAATGGAGCAAGAATAAACAGTTTAAAAGAGAAGCTTGCCTTGATAGTAATATAAATAAGAATAGGAAGGAACTCATCAGCCCCAGATGGTGTTCGATCATTTGACATCGACACGTTCAGAAGCAAGTTATTGATGACTTGGCAACAGCTCATGATACATAGAAGCTTATCTCGGGGTGATCTGAAGGAATTAATCTTCTGTAACTCTTTAACTGCAAGCTAGAGTGGCATGTGAATCCACAGAAAGGTCAGAGTTAGCTTGGGCCTCGGTTGTATAACTGGAATGTTTTTTTTTCATGTGGGAATATCAGAAAACTATAGATATTGGTGATCCGATTGAATATTGCATGATTCAAAACCGTAACTTTTGACTACTATAGTTCATAGAGAACATGAAAAACTTAGAAAAGAAGTTGGAATAAAATCAATTAAATATCGACTCAATGAAGTTTGCCATATATTCTGCATGGTGTCCAGAATACAATTCTTTCAGTTCACTTTGATCAACGTATAAAGCTATCCAAACAAGTAGATCAATATTGTGGAGTAACATATATTAATTAATCGGTAAAACAGTTAAAACCTGGAGTGACATTGCATCCTGGACATGTATAGCTAACAACAAAAATCACAGGAAAAATGCTAATTTAAACGAATGCAATTCTACCCTTTCTACATGAGAGAGCGGGTTAGCACGACGAACGTAAAACTCAACTCAAATGAGAGCACACTGCATCACCACTTACCAGCCACGAAGCCTCGTTGCACAGAACCTTGGGTATGTCCAAGTGATGAGGCCTAACAAACTGCTGCAAGAGACCAATCTTCTCCGAGACCTCCCTGTCGATCATCGCGTCCTCCGTAGATGACACGAAGACGCGGTCGAACAATTTGGTCATGATGTACTTCTCAAGGCCCTAATAATGCACAACAAGAAGCAGATGCGTTTATCGCGAGGCGTCGAAGGGAACAACACCCCCGAAAAAATTGTTTCGCAGCAATGTTTCACCTCGAGCGCGTGATCAATTTCCTGATGACTGGCATTGGCCCATAGGGGGTGCTCCCTGATGGTCGTCTCCATCGCGGCGAAGAAGGCCTGGACCCTGACGCCGTCCTCCTCGGCGTTGGGCTCGTCGAGATAGAGCGAGGCGAGGAAGCTGCAGCGTGAGACTAAGTTCCAGTTAGATCCTCACGAGGGGAGAGATGCCATCGCGTTAATCGACCGATCGATCGATGCAACTATCCAAACTGTGTACGATTCGTCAGGAGGCTGCGACGGGGAGGAAGGGAAGGTGGCTGACTGACCTCTTGATGGAGCGGAAGAGGTCGGAGGCGGCGGGGCGGCGCATCCGGTCGAGGAAGTTGTAGAAGTCCACACGCGACGCCGGCGACGTTGGGCTCTCCATCGCCTCCGAGAGAGAGATTGGGATTTTGGCGGAGCCGCCAAGGTAAGCAGCGAAAGGGGAACGAAACACGAACCGTAGTGGTTTTTCCCTTCCAGGTTCCTCCTTTTTCCTGATACCGTCTACCCGTCTGAATTTCTGAAAGCTCTTGCAGGGTAGTCCAACTACATATGCGTAGAAATAAGGAGCAAGCCAAACTCCGGTGTTTTTCGCAATTAGGTTCAAATTACACTTGCCAAAAATTAGATAGTTTTGCGCAACCCAGGCCAAATTAGGTTGGAAAAAAGAATCTATTTACTCTTAGAAATTCTCCTCTCTTTTTTTCCTTGCCAAAAAGGATATTTAGTCAGAATAGGTAACTATCCCCATAAACAGTTGCAGCTTGGCACACAGACACAAACCGTCCTGAAGTTCTACACACCACAATCCTAAATTACACACGTTGCTATCCAGCTACAGTTCATGGACACGTCACGGGCGCCAGAGTTTCATGGACACATTTTCCACGCGAGATCCATCACATCGTCATCCACGTAGGGGCGCAGCTCCCACATAAGGCAGTAGCCCTCAAGCTCTGGTGATGATGATTTAAGGGACAATGCCCTGACAATCTTTTCCTGTAGGTAAAATCAACAAAAGGATGAAAGAAACCTTAGTTTCCCTTCGTATTCGGGACACGGTGAATTCGAAAGCATGAGAGCGAACAAACACGTTCAAAGATGGATGGATGCGAATTTACCTGCATCATGTAGTCAAGCTTCAGCATGTTATGAACAAGGATCATCACCGTAACAAGCGATGAGTCGCTGTCCAATTGATCTGCAGAATGCTCCTCCTTTTCCTGCCAAACCGAAAGACAGTCACTCGGCTGTAAATAGCAGGTTTCCTTCTGTTGAACACTATAATTAACAGTACCAAAAGGGATACGCTACCGCGCCAGAGGCCTCTACCTCCATGAAGCAGGATTCGTTATTCATCTTCTTATCAACAGTAGGACTGGCCAGAACTTTTAAAGCACTTGAATTGGCTGTTAGTGTAGTATCATAAGCATCCTCCACTAGACACTGAAGTTCTTTGAGCAATGCCTTCACTGAGCAGCAAAGAAAAGGACAGCACATCAGTTGAGTAGAGTTGGTAGACATGAGAATTTGTGCAAGTGCTGATTGAAAGCCAATCTTATGCATCCATAACAATAATTGTAAAATATAAAATTGAGGAGGACATCACAGTGGAATTGATGCACCATTCTGCTTTTCTTTGACATAATCTGGAACCAAACCGCCATGTACTTGACAAATGCAACATACAAGATGACCATCCACTAACCAGTGAGCATTAAGACAATATTTACCAGCCTTCTTGGCAAAGTAGTTATCGTTACTCTATGATAACAAATATCAATACGTGCACCATTGCTGCTTGCGATTGCTGTGCCATTCTACCCTAATTTGCAGTTTCTTCATTTCTAGCATGATGTTTTGCATACACCCTCTCAGAAGTCAGAACTATAGGCAAACATAAAACGAAAAGAGAGTTAGGAAAATGCAGGAAATAAGAATATCTCGAAAAAACAGTTTTGCTGCACCAGTCTGAGTAAATCTGGCCATCGAGCCATTAGGTGATTTTGCATGAGAATTGCAGTGAAGTTGTGCTATAACATTACAATAATCCCTTGCGAACAGAACAAAGATTAACAAGCTAACAAAGTCCAATATTAGTTATTGCAAAATAGAGAATGGTCAATACCTGTAGTTATATGACCTTCGAGCTCGCCCTCACATGAATGTACTTCTAAAACAAAATGAAAGATTTAATATCAAACTGAGAAAAAGTTGCACGCCATAGATTACAGTTAATAAAGCAATATGCCCTCCAAAGTCTAGATTTTTACTAATGTTAGTCAAGAACTGCAACATAATATACTTGTTCGAAGTGTAAAGCCATCAGATGGGACAGAAGTATAATCACAATCCCACACATTTTAGTCATAGTTATATGAACTTAATTAAAGTATGTATAAAGAAATGAAAAAGGGGGAGTAAATTTATGATGTGCTGAGGAGTTTCCATACATTAAATTTTTTTTGAAAAATATGTGCTACAGAATGGGAATTCATTCATTCAAACAAAAAGCTTTTCTAATGCAAAGAGAAGATGTACCCTGCAGACAACCGATGAAAATGTAAAGGACTTCTAGCTCTGCACCAGTATTAAGAAGGCCACACTATATCTCAGGAAGGTTGTGAAAGGCTATTTAACCATCTCAGGAAGATTGCGGAAGGCTATTTTAACTTAGTTTTTTTTTAAATATTACTCTCTATGATAAGCAGGCTCGGTATCTAAGCTGAATCAAGACAAGTGAGAAAAACATGTTTAACTTGAACCAGGCAGGTTGACATGTCTGTGTAGAGTTTTTTTTTCCCTCTTTTGGAAAACATACCTGCATTTGGCTATTTGCTTCTCTTGATTGGCTCAGATAAGTACTTCCTTCGTCCCAGAATGTAAGGCATATTTTGTTTTGTTAAGACAAGACTTTGACCAATAATTACTCTATTAATATGTGGTTTATATGATACAAAATCACAATCATAAGTAAGTACTTTTGAATACGAATCTAATGACATCAATTTTATGTCACATATAGCACGTACTAATGGAGTAATTGTTGGTCAAACTCTTGTCTTAACCAAACAAAATACACCTTACATTTTGGGACGCAGGGAGTATATTATATATCAATCATTAGCATTAGATTATACCTTATGTATTGAGTTTTATTGCAACTCACTGGTAATTCATTTCTGTTGATTAGCTAAAGATAAGCAACTCATAACAGTCATCAGCTTACAAGAATAAGTAACTCAAGACAGGCTGAATAACTCACACTGATTCAAGTTCGAGATGCTCTGGCAGTGAAGGGTGCAGCCAGCTTCGAGATACGACATCATCCTGTCAGTCCAGTTAGATCTAACTATCTCACTCATAACATCTGATCCACTAGGAACCCGCGGCGTCCGAAAATATTCTGAAACACACAAGGTACTTGAATAACTTTGATCTCTGATGGATGATAACAAATATTCGAGAATTGCCGCTAAGCAGTGAAGATGTCAGGATAATGCTATTGAGGGAAGGCATCAAAACTCTGAACCATATAGATAGAATGAACCTAACCTACTTTAGTTCCTGATAAAAGGGGAAGGAGAAAGCTAACCTAGCTCCTGATGGAATCTCGAAAAAAATAGCTTCCCAGCATCAGCCAGCTCCTCGAACCGCGGCACTATGCGATCATCAAAGCAAGCATCACGCACGGAACGAGCGAACTCCGGGAGAGAAGTTCCAGCCGCGCAGGAGAAAGAGAAGAGGAACGCGTGGGTAGGGGAAGAAGCAGTAGGAGCGCAGATGACGCACTACCTGGTCATGATTCCAGGAAGATGAGGCGGCGATCCTCACACGCCCCGGCGGGCGGCGGCCGCGGCGGCGGCGCGTCGAGCATGGGTGTGTGTCCGCAAATTTTCGGCGGCCGCGGCGAGTCAACCTTTTCGCGTTTAGGCGGGCCGCCCATTCTTTCGGTGGATGGGCCCAATCTTCGAACGGCAAGAGGATTTCGGCCCACTCTGGGCCCACTTTTGAGCCGGGCAAACAAAGAAATGTTAGGCTACAATTTTTTTTTCTAGACGAAAAGTAAGGCATAGCTTCTTGATTAAAGCGAGTGTTCGATATACGTATTATTTTTTCGATAAAGAAATATTTATTAACTTTTATTATCATATCAAAACAATACAATCATAAAAGTTCACTTTCGATCTCTGCATAGGCTAGGATGCGCACAACCAGAACAATTTCAAATAAAAGGAACAAAAAGGAAAAAAGGAAGAAACAAAACGAAAGACAAAAGCCAAGTCTTAACGAAAGACTAAGGAGGTGGAGCGCCGAGGCGGAATCTAGACTTCTATCCATGCCGGGTAAAATATGCCCTGACGACCTACTCCAAGCGCATACATGCCGCTGTAACCAGCTCCTGGTGTTACTAGCTTACAATACTAAGGGGGCAAAATGACAACCAACACCCAATTAAACATAGCAAATTAGCGCTCTTTTAGTGCAACACAACAGAACTTAAACTATAGGCGAACCCCTTCTACGTCTTCTACCCAGCACCATCATGTACATCTCGCTGGTTCTGGATTTTAAGCTTGTGCTTACATCCTTGCATGCTTCTGGGTGGGCCACAAAACCTTCCATTGTTGCCTGACGTAGATCACATTGTAGAGAGCATCGAAATTGTGAGACAACTTTAGACTGCAGATGAAAATATTGGGCTTTGATCAACATAAGACAAGGATACCTTCTCAAAAGGTTACAAATCCCTTCAAGAAGGAGGTGTCAAACGGTTTAGCAATTGACAGATTGTCGGTAAGTTTTCTTGTCGTTTTGGAAAGTAGTCCCAGAAGACCTTTTGAATTCAAACCAAGCATCACGAGAGGCTGTATCTCTCACTCGGAGCTTCCTGTTTTGATTAGCCCTCCATTTATCGTCGCAATTGCCAAAGAATCCAAATTCCATTTTCTTTAGCACTTTCGCATTCCAAACAAAGAACTTGGCGAAGTCAATTTCTAGACCCTTGCCATAGTAGATCTTCAATGCCACTGTTCTGAGATGGAGCTCAAGGCATTCAGTTGGATCATCCAGTCGGGCATATGTGACATTTTTAGCACCTGTACACCGTAGAGCACTGGAAAGGGCCTTAGAATGTTCTACTCATGCCAACTTCTTGTGAGAACTTTATAGCATAGACATAGGCTATTAATTCTACACGATGTTACATCTTGTATGTTTTACAGGCTACCGGCGTGCATCACTAGAGGGACGCCCTACACGGTCTTTGGTGGCAAAACCCCAGCCGCGCTGTTTCGCATGCATTTGATGACGGACACAAGACCACACGGGACGGCCATCTTGGGACGAGAGACAGTTCCCAACCGTGAAGGGGAGAAAGGCCGGCGAGGCGCCACGTGTCCCCAATCGCCGCCTCACCACTTCCCTCCCAATTATCATCTCCCCACACCCAACTCGAGCCCGCGCCGCGCGCCATTCTCCTCTTCTCAGCCGACGACACCGCCGGCTGAGATGGCTTCCGCCGCACTGGTGGCCTCCAGCGCGCTGCACCTTCCGCTGCGTCTCCACTACCACCATCCCATCTCTCCTCGCGCGCGTCCAACCCCCGCCGCCGCCGCTCCAATGGCGCCGCGCCGACTCGGCGCGGCCGCGCGATGCCGCGCGGTGACCGCCGACCCCTCCTCCCCCGAGCTACCCGGGTACTTGCCACGACCGCCCGCACCAACTCTTTGCCGTTCAAACCGTACGTACGCGAGTGTGAGAGCGCAGCAAGCATTTCATCGTCGTTCTGCAGGGTGGCGGAGAAGCCGGAGGCGGACGTGGTCGTGATCGGGAGCGGGCTCGGTGGGCTATGCTGCGCCGGCCTGCTGGCGAGGTACGGCCAGGATGTGGTGGTGCTCGAGAGCCACGACCGTCCGGGAGGCGCTGCGCACTCCTTCGACGTCAAGGGGTTCAACTTCGACTCCGGCCCGTCCTTGTTCTCCGGCTTCCAATCCAGAGGCCCCCAGGCCAATCCCCTCGCCCAGGTAATCCTTGATTCTCCAAAAAAAAGATGCAAAATTAATAATATCGGGATTTCAGATATATTTGTTAGACAAAAGGCATTTCACCCAGCTTATAATTTTAGAGATATTACCTGTACTAATTTTGGTGAGAGTTTGAGGCTAATGTGATGATCACTCAACCGGTCCTGCAGGTCCTTGATGCGCTAGGTGAATCGGTTCCGTGTGCTTCGTATGACTCTTGGATGGTGTATGTACCTGAAGGCCAATTCCTGTCGCGGATAGGGCCAACTGATTTCCTCAAGGTTCAGTTAACTTTTAGCACATATCCTTTGTTAATTGCAGCGAATTGTTCTGATACTCATCATATGATGTTCTCTGTTTGGTGGGTAGAATATTGAAATTTGCTAGTAAGTATGACTTATAACTGTTTAAGATTTTTCAGAGTAACTAATGCGCATGGCTACGACGTACAAGAAATGTTATTTCTTTCTCAAGCATGTCATGGTTGCTTATGAAACTTAGTAGTGCTCTATCAAAATCGTTCTAATGTTAACCTTTTGTTTGTGTCTGTATGCTCTGGTCAGTAGTGATTACATATAATTCTTGCAGGACCTTGAGACATATGTTGGTGTTGATGCAACCCAGGAGTGGCAAAAGCTTCTAGTGAGTTCCCTTTATCCGATATTTAGCTTCTTAGGATAAGTCTTTTGCTGTACCTAGACCCACTGAACTGCTGAAAGAATGCATGATAGGTAATGCATTGCGTCTTTCTGTGTTTTAACTGGAGTAGCATACAATTTATCATGTAAATTTCTACAAGAATCACAATTCAAATGTGAGGCCAAGATTAGTTTACCATGTTAATGTTATGTTCCCTTAAAACCCTTGCTAATACAATACCAAAAACAATCTCAGGATGAAGTTCTTCCTATATCTGCAGCTGCAATGGCTTTGCCTCCACTTTCCATTCGAGGTGATTTGGGTGTGCTGTCCACAGCTGCCGGTAGATATGCTCCTTCTCTGTTGCAATCCTTCCTAAAAATGGGACCCCGAGGAGCTCTAGGCGCTACAAAACTTTTACGCCCATTCTCAGAGATTGTTGATTCGCTGGAGCTGAAAAATCCCTTCGTTCGCAACTGGGTCGACCTCTTGTGCTTTCTACTTGCAGGAGTAAAATCTGATAGCGCTCTTTCTGCAGAAATGGTAAACTAACAAATTTCCTATTCAGTACGTTGCAATCCCAACCTTTCTGCTTTACATGAAATCTACGCAATATCAAAATGGCAAGACGTGATAATTGATACCAAAATGCAGAAAATGTTGTATGTGACCAAACTCAGAATTTTTGCTTCCGTATCCTGAAATCTAGGTTGAGGCACCCTAACCAAAATGAATGGTTGAATGCTTATGTATCTGCATCTTCTTGGATTGTAATTAATCCATGTCTTGAAGACCAGATGCATGAACATGAACTGTGTTAAAAACCAGTGTCTGTTGTGTGACTCAAATAAATGAAACAATTTTATTGCACAGTCTGTATGTATTTTTGTAGGTTCATAGATCCTGGTGCCGCGGACCATCATTGGATAAGCCATGAAATGGTGGTAGTGTTGTTCACATTCAACATTCACATGCTTCCGTACGGTGCATATAACTGTTTTGCTGATGTTGGCATGCGATATATTGTTACTTGCTCTTTATGTCATCAGGGCATCTAAACTTTGAGACAATGTTTCTGTAACTCTAACATTACTCATACCAAGGATTTATGTACCAGGGATCATGTTTCAGGATCTATACTAGTTACTGTCCTGGGCCCGTAAACCACTCAAATAGTCAATGCAACGTCCATGGTAGTGATTGTATTTCTACTGGAACCAAATTCTATGGGTTGCTGGCATACTTTCCCAGTTGTGGCTGGCAGTGACTGCTACATGAATCATGACATGGCCTTTAGTGTCTTGCTGGTATCATGCTCCATGCCAAATTGATGTCTAGATATTTGGCATTGGAACCATGGCCTTTTGCGCGACTTAGCTTTTCCATGTTATCCAATCTTTACGTCTACGCATTGATTGCTCTGCTGTCATGTCCATTCAAATACAACCTACATGATTTAACATATATAATCTGAAGTTCTATGTTCATCATTTGATCTAAGTACAATATCAGGTCTATATGTTTGCAGAATGGTACAAACCAGGATGCTCACTTGAGTATCCTCTGGGTGGAAGTGGAGCAATAATAGATGCCCTTGTGCGAGGTATCGAAAAGTTTGGTGGAAGACTTGCTCTTAATTCTCATGTTGAAAAGATTTTAATTGAGAATGGCCGGGCTGTTGGTGTCAAGCTACGAGGTGGACAAGTAAGCAGCTCCAAAGGATATTTTATATATATAATAAAATATTACCTCTGGGAATGATCAGCTTGTAATACCTGTCTCCGATGAATGAAATTCCTCTTTCCCTCGCAAAAAGCGGGGAGAGAGAGAGAGAGAGTGGTATGACATGAGCACAGCCAATAATAGCAATGATTAGTAAGGCTCAGATTCAGATGACATATGGTTATCATTGATAATGATTTCATCAAGTATGATATATTTCGTAACATCTTGATCCTTATAGATGCCAAAAAGCCTTCAATCAGAAGGTACAGTCCACAATAATCAATATATACTATCTATGTGCCAAGCAAACTAAGTTTTATCTTCAGTACTGCATATCCTATTTAGATTAGGCCTTGCTCCACCCCTTTGCAGTAGTGGCAGACCATAGAAATCATGTAGGCCAAGATGACCTTGTTGTCTTATGCAATCTATTTTCGAGTGGAATGATTGTGCCACATGTCAGTTTTAGTCACTAGATGGTAACCTTTTCCCTTGTATTGAATTCCATCATGCTAGCTATGGTTTGAAGATTGATGCAACTGCTGAAATCTTGTCGGGAATTTCTTCCTCGTGCAGATTGTACGTGCAAAGAAAGCAGTTGTTAGCAATGCATCTATGTGGGATACTTTGGATCTGCTACCACCAGATGCTGTCCCAAACTCATACAAAGATAAAGTGAAAGCAACTCCACAATGTGATTCGTTTATGCATCTCCACTTGGGTTTTGATGCAGAGGTTGGTTGTCATACGCTTCATCCTAACATCATCTTAACAAATTATGTTTATAAATGATGTATATTTCCATATTGGCTTAATTACATTTTCTCACTGTAACCACCGTTCTAACTGGAACAGAATGCTAGAGAGGACCTTGGGATCCATCATATTGTGGTTAATGATTGGAACAAAGGAGTTGATGGTGAGCAGAACGTTGTGTTGATATCAGTTCCTAGTGTTCTTGGCAAGGGCCTGGCACCTCCTGGAAAGCACATCCTCCACGCATATACACCGGGAACAGAACCTTTCAGTTTGTGGGAGGGGCTAGACCGGAAAAGCGCAGAGTATCGAAGACTGAAAGAAGAACGTTCTGAGGTACAGCATAGTTCATCTAGCTTTGTTCCCTTGAGATATCTTGGAATCAGTACCTAGAGTCCATGTGTTTTAACATCTTTGGAGCTCCTTTTTCGAAAGTTAAGCAAAGAAATGATCAAAAGGAGACACCTTTTTCGGGAAGGGCACCTCCATTTACTGACTGTAAGTTGCTGTAACTTGCTGTCTTGAGCAACTTTCTAGTGTAAACTTTCCAGGTGATGTGGAAAGCCGTGGAGCTCGCTCTCGGTCCAAAATTCAGCAGGGAAAAATGCGACGTGAAGCTGGTCGGAACGCCATTAACGCACAAGAGGTTTCTCCGAAGGAACAGGGGAACCTATGGCCCGGCCATAAAGGCCGGAGAAGCCACGTTCCCTGGGCAGGCGACACCAATCCCCCAGCTATTCTGCTGCGGTGACTCGACTTTCCCAGGGATCGGAGTACCGGCGGTCGCGGCGAGCGGTGCAATCGTCGCCAACACGCTGGTCTCCGTGTCACAGCATTCAGAGCTCCTTGACGCTGTTGGAATCTAACTTTCTAAGTGCAGAACATGTGCTGGTAAGTACATACTTTCTCTTCACATAGCCATTGCCATTCTATGGAATCTAAACTTGGCTACTGAAACAACATTTATTTCGTTGGAGATTTTCACAAACATCACGTAGATGTTTTGGTGGTCAAATTTACCCTCCTCATCATGTTTCAAAAAGAAAAGAAAAATTAGCCTCCTCATTCATCACATGGAGAGTCCAGCTGAGCCCCCCATAGAATAATGATGCTTCAGCTTCTCACAGCACACACATGAGCACTTTACAGTGGCATATGCAAACTGAACTGTAGTAGCTGCCCGGCCATTGACCTGGTCAGCGAACGAATGACAGGACGCAGGTCTCCAAGCATGATGAGGATGAACAGAACAGCTATCTTTCTTGGTGGACCTTTTGAGTGCTCCTATTTGTTACTACCACTTGTTTCTTGTTGTTATTCTTCTGGGGCAAAGACATGTGACTGCAAATGCATTGTTAGGTCTTGCTTGCTTCCGGTATTACATCAAGTTTCTCTGGTTGCAGGCAGATCTGTGGATATGAATATACATACAAAAGAAAGGACCCGCATTTTCCTATGGTTGTTGAGAAAGAGCATTTGGATGAACAAGAATTATGTAACTTAGTTAAAGTTAGGACGACTCATGCAATTTTTCAAAATAACTATGTACAAAAATGTTACACGGTGTTGTACACTGTACAGTACTGATTATACAGGTATGCATGGAGTTCGTATTCCCCAGTCCCCACATTGATAATGCTGCTTCTGACAAAGTGGTCTCCTGAAGCGAACCATGCATGCTGTATTGTTCTACCGAAAGTTCTCTGGCAGATGCAGCCTTCTCTCAGTTTTTCTTTCCGCTTGGTATAACCATGTGTTGGAACTTAGAATATCAGAATGGATGCCTTGTACTACTGAAATCACAAGCTCAGTCAATGACACGAAATTAAAGCTCATAAAATAATGTGATTAATGAAAGCTCTACATCAGCGTCAGTTTTTGTTATAACTCCAGAATTGACACCGTTTCCATCACTGAGAAAGTAACATCTCTATTTGTGCATTCTTTTATCAGTTTGGATGACACGAGTAACCAAAAAATAAACGTGTTGGCTAATTATCAGTTGCCTGAAATTTTTGTAAATCTCAGTCACTTAAAATTGCACATCAATTAGCCTAAAATTGTAATTATAAAAGTATGCAATTTTAGTGAAAAGTTACTGCAATATTTAGTCTATAAAATTGCACATCCTTTAACCTAAAATTGCAGTTTTAGATATGTGCAATTTTAGTGAAAAGTTACTGCAATTTTTAGTCCGTAAAATTGTACTTTATTTTAGTAGAGATGAGGGTTGTTGGATTTTGATCCAAAGGCTTAAAAAATGACTGAGATTTAAGAAAATTTTAGACAACTGAGAAATAGACATTCTCATAAATAAATAATCCTTGCACGTCATAAGTCACTCCCCAGTCAAAATCCCTATCAATCAATCCATCCAAAAAATTTCAGTGCCAAATTGGCTGCACCAAGCATTGCAAAGCAAACACCAATAAGCCTCAAATCTGAGGTATCACCTCAATTCTTAACACCCAAATTGTTTGCTCCCCTCCATTCCATGCCATCACCTCAATAAATTTTCTAGCCTTTCCATGCCATGCCAATTATTTTTACCAGAAAAGGAAAAGTTTGGAAGGGAGAAGAGGAGCAGCTGCCCTCCACTCACTCTCACTCCCTCACTCACCATTCACCATTACAACCTTGCTACCGAAAGTCCTGACCATCTCCTCCTCCACTGCCCCGGAGGCCCGGACTCAGGAACCCCCAAGAACAAGGAAGAAGAGCTGTAAGAACTGAGAACTGTGGCTTGATCTGCTCGGAGAACGGAATTTTGTCTTCGATCTCTTCGTGGTTTTGGTTCTGGGTACAGGTTCTTAGATTTTTGTTATCCCACCAGATTTTTTTTTACCTTTTTAATGCTCAGCCAGGCACGGTTTGCGGCTGTTTTGACCCAATCATCGTGGTATTGGATTCGGAATGGATCGTGCGGTTTATCTTGGAGGATCTCTTGTCCAATTTTGAGTTTGATCCATCTCGATTTGGAGATTTGCGGGCCTTTTTTCTTTCTGATTCGAAGGCCCTTCTTGTTCTCTGGGCGGCTGGAAATTCAGTTGCTTTTTGGAGTAGTGTACTGTAACAGAAAAATTATGAGTTAGCTGCAATGAATTTCCTGAATATTTTCTTGGATTTTTTTCCTAAGATATTAATATGTGCCTTTTACACGAAGAGAGCTCATCTTGATCTCTGACACATTTGATGGGATGAATATGTGCCTTTTACACGAAGAGAGCTCATCTTGATCTCTGACACATTTGATGGGATGCATATGCAGCTGTTGTTGAACTAATGGTGAAGGAAACGGCATTGGCAACGGCAGGCTGATCTTCTCGAGCAATGAAATGAGCGCTGGGCTGTCTGCGGACCCCTAACCTTGGTGATCTCAGTTAATCCTTACCAATCAATTGGGAGATGGCATATTCTGGACAAAGGCATGCTGGTGCCGGGAGCTCGTCGCGGCAGGGGAATGGCTTTAAGGGGCCAGGTAGCTCAATTGAGTTCCTAGGAAGGGGGATGGGGGGAATGCAACTGAGGGATGCAAAGCCAGATGCTGATGATGAAAGGGTAGGTTTGGTTTTTACTCCTGTTTGATTGACTTGTCACTGAACTATTATTATTGCTTGAGGCAGTGTGAGCGATCATTTATCACCATACTCAATCAACAACATGTTACAAGCCATCTTCTTCCCTCCTCTCTGGTTCATGAATTTTTTGTATACCACCTGTAGTGACGAATCGTTGCATTGTTGCTACCATAAGTATGTGATTTGCTCCACCGTGAATTTGCAGTGTGTTCTACATCCTGGAAATGCACAAGCCATCTTCTTCCCTCCTCTCTGGTTCTTGCATTTTTTGTATACCACCTGTAGTGACGAATCGTTGCATTGTTGCTACCATAAGTATGTGATTTGCTCCACCGCCAATTTGCAGTGTGTTCTACATCCTGGAAATGCATGGTTCTTGTGCACATTGCTTCGCTATGTTATGGCTCATGTATATTCGCAGCAAGCCTAGGGAAAATTGTAAATCAACTTTGCAGTTTGTTTTACCAGATGAAGAGACTCAATTCATTTGCAGGATATTGAACCAGATGTGGTTGATGATTCTGGTGCTGAAGCTGGTCACATAATAGCTACTACAGTTCGTGGCCGAAATGGTCTGCCTAAACAGGTGAAGGCAATTTTACTTTCATCTTTGCAATCTATAATGTTTTGCCATCAAGCAAAAAAATGCTGATGCGGTGGTTACTGAAACAGTCGGTCACTTACATTGCCGAACATGTGGTTGGAACTGGTTCTTTTGGGGTTGTATATCAGGTAAACTTGTGGCTTTTTCATTGTCTAAGCTGTTCTATGCTTAACTGATTGTGAAAGGCATATAACTTGTTATTGTCAACTCTTTAGGCCAAATGTCGAGAAACAGGAGAAATCGTTGCCATAAAAAAGGTTCTTCAAGATAAGCGATACAAGAACAGGGAGTTGCAAGTCATGCATATGCTTGACCATCCTAACATTATTGGTCTTAAGCATTACTTCTTTTCAACCACTGAAAGGGATGAGCTTTATCTCAATCTTGTACTTGAGTTCGTTCCAGAGACAGTAAACCGGATTGCAAAACAGTATAGCAGAATGAATCAAAGGATGCCCCTCATTTATGTCAAACTATACACTTATCAGGTCTGCCCTGACTTGGTGGTCATTTTTCTTGACTACTGAAAGCATTCATCTTTGCAAAGCGCAGCATTTAAAAAAGAAGAAATAATAGCTCTGTTGCATCCCATGTCCCATTCCAAATCAACTGCTTAATACTAGAAAAGAAAATCTTATAGGGTCCTTTCATAATCAATTTTTGGTTAACTTATTTCAGAGGGCACAACAGGATAGATTTTACAATTGGGGTTATTTCTTTTCAGCCGCATTGTTTAGTGGTCAGGACTCATGAGGCATGCATGCCATATGTTCTGATGTTCCATACTAGAGCTTATGGATTACGGATGTATAATTTTTCTTGTGGAACATATCATATCATGTTCATTCATCTGAAAGGAACTTGGAGCAATAGAGTTAAAAGTGCCGGTCTCGATAACCTACATCACAAATAATGAGCATAAGCCAAACAGTCCATGTGATATAGTCATACTTCTCCAAAAATTATCTACATGTTTCATGCGTGGTGCAGAATTTTCTTGACTACTGAAAGCATTAGTATCTTATATTTTCCCTACTTGGTTGCAGTCCTGTGTTGTCCTCATGTCTGCTTGAAACTTATCTTCCAATAGTTGAGTACTGTATTGGGATCTCTCTAGAAGTTTTTATTCACATTGGTTGCTTCCACGAAGGTTCGAAATAAATTATGGAAATTTTGAACATCCAAACTGAGCCAGCTTGTCATTTGTCCTCCTATCTTTGGATTTATGTTCCACAACTTGCTTCTTGTATCACACAGGAGATGAGATGCTATCAGGAGTATAGAATGGAGGCTATGCATTGCATGCTCACAGGAGAGCATTTCTAAGTTTTAGACTTTTAGTGATCAAGCCACTCTCTAGGGAATTAACATAGATCATCTACTGCATAACTGCTGGGTTTGGTTCTTTACTACATTAGTTTTAGCCAATGAGTTCTTCCATACATCTGTTTGCTCTCTGTAGCTGTTGAAGTTAGAAATATTTTCGCATTCATGCAATAAATCATGCATTCAAGTGTCTAACAACCACTAAGTCATCTAACCCTTGTTCTTATAATCACTTAACTTTGCAGATATGCCGAGCACTTGCTTATATACATAACTGTGTTGGCATCTGCCACCGTGATATCAAACCACAGAATGTTCTTGTGAGATTTTGACCTCCTTCTTTTCTATTCTTATTGTGTTATGACGTACATATCCCCGAAAGATGCAGGATGCCATGTTATTGGGCTGGTGGGATATAAAATAGAATTGATTTGGTACATGAAGAGGCTCTATGCACGTAACAGCTCTCTGTTTTACTAAATGAAATATGCAATATTGACATCAAATTCTATAGCCACTAGAGATGGTGCAGAACGTTGGTAGTCCTGGTCTATTTGGCTTTGGATGTACCTGCAAATGTTGCTGTGCCTTTTTGTTCAATAGACTGCTTATATGTTTTCCATTTTGACACCATATCTTTCATGATATGGTGACACCATAAAAACGAAAATGGTGTTTAATCACAGCAGGACTGACTTTGTGGTTCATGTGTATCCGAATAGCGTAATTATTGATTGGCTCCACATACATGATAATGTCCCCCAACTGTTTGAAACTGTAAACATCAATCCATGTGTGCATTGTTTAGTTTCCTATATATGAACCATGCCATGTGCATTGTTTGGTGCCCTATGATACAGGATATTGTACGCTACTGTTTACACTGTTTTCTTGGTGGTATTGTCTCGTGCAAGCACAGTTATATTTAGTCATTTTTTGTTCTTTATTGAAGGGCAGAACACATATGCATTACTCCACAGATGTGGATTTCATCAGTTTGTACACTAGGTCTACTACTAGGCCTTAATACCAAATAATTTGAAATATTCTTGAGCATACAAGGGGCGGTAAGCCTCATGCAAAGGATCATGAAAAACAATATAAACCACATACGTTAGGGATCGTTTAAGCAGACAAATTGTAGCACTCCAGATGAAATATTATGGAGTGTGAATTAAATGAGGTTCCCACCTGATAATATATGAAAAATAACTAATACATTTTTACCAATCTTTCCACTGTAGGTTAACCCGCATACGCACCAGCTCAAAATCTGTGATTTTGGTAGTGCAAAAGTCTTGGTAAGTTATCCTCCAGATTTGGTAGAAATGTAAATACAGAAACGCTTCTGATTTCTGAATGAATTTTCTTGGAAAGAACAGAAAATTGTGCACCAAATGCTGGTAATCTACCTAGACGTGGCAATTTCTTTAAGTTGTTGTGATGTAATGTTTCGCAAATATGCAGGTCAAGGGAGAGCCAAACATCTCCTACATATGCTCAAGATATTACCGAGCACCAGAGCTCATATTTGGTGCAACCGAATATACTACTGCCATTGATTTGTGGTCCACAGGATGTGTCATGGCAGAGCTGCTTCTCGGACAGGTTTTTTTTTGGGACTGAAATGACAGGTTTTATTCATGCATACCATCTTATTTTTACTCTCTTGCTTGTTCTTGTAATATTCATCCATGTAGCCTCTTTTCCCTGGGGAAAGTGGAGTTGATCAGCTGGTTGAGATTATCAAGGTGAAATCTTTTATGACATCTTAAACTATTTTCTCCTGCGACCTGTATTCTTTACAATGACATGTTCAGTCATAGTGCCTTGCAGGTCTTGGGTACTCCAACAAGGGAAGAGATTAAATGCATGAATCCAAACTACACGGAGTTCAAGTTTCCGCAAATTAAGGCTCATCCGTGGCACAAGGTAATCTGCACCATAATGCCTGTCATACAAAATTGATGCATGGTTGCATAGTCGGCACAAAGCGCATGACTGCTGTTCAATTTGGTGCATATTTTTGGAACAGGGAGATGTTTAACATTGACTTCTGTGCTGTTAAATTGTGAGAAAAAATAATTGACATAAAAAATGCAAGTCTAATTTGAGCATTGTCAGTTAAAATTCCACACTTCCATGTATAAGCTCAGACGCAAAATTAAAACTAACATATTTTTTCATGATTCCTCCGTTACCTCAAAGTTTTCTTTTTATCCAGGTTTTCCAAAAGAAGCTTCCACCTGAAGCAGTGGACCTTATTAGCAGGTTTCTGCAATACTCACCAAATCTTCGGTGCACTGCTGTAAGGCCACGTGATCTGTTCTTTTGGTTGCCACGAACAGTGTGATTTGACATGTTGTGAGCTTATCTCTTCTAAACATGGAATCATTGTTCAGATGGAAGCCTGCATGCACCCGTTCTTTGATGAGTTGAGAGATCCAAACACTCGTCTACCTAATGGCCGTCCTCTTCCTCCTCTCTTCAACTTCAGATCTCAAGGTAGCATAGTTCTACTGAGATAGCATAGCAATGGGCAAAACCTTTGCATTTATAGCATAGCAATGGGCAAAACCTTTGCATTTAGTGGTTTGCTTGTTGTCGACATGAACTAGCATTTAGGTTCTGAATCTGACCAAACTACTAAAGATCTTCATCTTCAGACATCCAGAATGGCAGTATTGTTTTGTTCGTCAATAGTTAATATGTTCATCCCCTTCAATATCCCTACTTGAGAAATGCATATCTCTCTGCTCCTAGTTTATCCTAGACTAACCGATTCATTGTTGCATTGACAGAGCTAAACGGCATTCCTCCAGAAGTCATCGAATGCCTGGTTCCAGAGCACGCACGAAGGCAGAATCTGTTCATGGCGCTTCGCACCTAGTTTTCGCATGTCCTTTTCACCGTTTTTTTTTCCATTGTTTGTTGTCTTGGGGGAAGCTTGTAAAGCTGTTGCTTCTCTTTTCCCTTCTTCCTCTTTCTTGCTTTGGAGCTTTGTGTGGTGACAAGCACTGGTAGTGGAGTTGTCCCAGGATGTGGGGTTGGATAAAGAGGCTTTTGCTTGGTGTGCAGCTGATTGAGGCTTCTGAAGTTTCTTGCTTTGAAGCTTGTGTTCAGTAACAGTGCTTGGATGAGTTAATAGTGGTTTGATGATGCAACCAATCTTCCAGTATTTTGATTCCCTTCATTTACCAAAGTTAGATACCAACGCTTGCTCTCACTGCATGCGTTGGCAACCTTAAGGCTTGGATGAGTGATTAGTTCAGAACATATGCGTCCCAAGAAGTTCTATGACAAATCTTTTGAGCAGCTCCCTCACTCACACTTCATCAGCTGGACTTGGAAGACCAAATGCACCCCTAGGCTGAAGGTCTTTGCCTGGCTCATGCTTAGGGATAGACTTAACACTAAAGACCTGATGGCTCGAAGACATTGCATGTCCGATGAGGATAGTTTGTGTTCTCTTTGCAACCGTCATTGCCGCGAAACAAGAGACCATCTCTTCTTCAATTGTTATTTCAGTCAAGCTTGCTGGTTCCGTCTTGGTATTTCGCCAAACCAAGAGATGACGTGCTCGGCCATCCTTCTTCAACTCAAAAGATCAAGGGCCGGCTCTTTCTTTAGAGAAGCGCTCATCGTTGCTGCCTGGCACAAATGGAAGATTAGAAACAACTTCATTTTTAATGGAGTGGATCCATCTTGTAGCTCTTGGTTTTTAAACCTTTTCAATGATTTTTCTCTGCTCAAATTTTGACTCCCAGAGGCAAAACAAGCTAGTTTCTCCGAATGGATAGATTTCTTAAGCCTATCTCCCCTTAATCCCCCTCCCTCCCTAATTGTACGGCCCTCTTATAAATATTTATATTTTATATGAATAAAGATACTGTCGAAGCCTCTCCTACAGTTTTTCCCTCAAAAAACATATATGGCACATGCGTGCGAGTTAATGTTGCTATCCAGTTAATATGCAATTTAAGCAATAACAAACCAAGGCAAACCATAACTTGAACATGTACTGTGAAGTCTCATACATGGAACATTGTATCATGTCATAAAGTTGTAGTGAATTAGTATTATGAAACACTGTAATTATGTCAGACATTTTGAATTAATTAATGGATAATTCTTTCTTAGCAATCTGCTACTGGTCGATTTCGCACAGCAGCAGTACTGGATGACATTTCACTTGCAAATTCCCCACAAATTTGCAATAGCACAAGTACCAGCATACTAGTCGCAGTGTCTGAAGACATAATAATCTTAACATGGAGGGTTCCTTTAGGTTGATCACACCAGGCCAATTTTGGGGCAAATTTGTAACTGCTTGACGAATACATAGTGAATGCTTGGAAAGATACTCGGCATGGAGATGGAGCATTCATTGTTTCATACAAGTTTTTTAAAAACAGAAAACTATGTGCCCTGGGGAGAACAAGCCATCAGGCTTCTTATAATATCGAAGATTACTTGGCCTGAGAAGAATGCGCCATCTGTAGCTCGCCTGACCACCATTTCTTGCTCATCCTTGCTCTTTCGGAAATACACGCTCTACTGAAGAACAAGGCGGCACACCAAGGGCATCACAGTCCTTGCATGGTTCATCTTTCAGAACTATGGTCTTCAAGTTGGGTGCTCGCTCCACCATGGCCCCTATAAAATGTCAGCCTGTTCTATTGGCCTAAAACCAAAGGTTTTGGAGCTCTCTCGGTAGTCAGTTCTTGGGGCCGCACAAGTCCATCTCCCACAGAGGATTCCTTCTTTCAGGGAAGGTCTGAAGTCTGTCCTCCCCATCGACGTCGCATGCATGTTCCCATACCTCTATTTGCATGAGCTATAGTTATAGTCTTATAGATATAGACATATACTTCGATATTTCAGATTCAGAAGCAGTTCCCTTATCTAAATGTAGAGAATGAAAGAAAGGCAGCATAATTTTGAGGGGGGGAATGAGGGACGGATCCTACTAACTCAATCCAACATACAAGGTGAATATGTGCTTATCAATTGCATAAGAAAGAAAAACTTATGACCATAGTATTTTGAAATGGAAAGGCATACTCAAGCTGGCAAAAGATTACGAGATGGAAACGGCACAACTCACCTGAATATGTAATATTTCAACAGAAGGGGCTGGGCTGTCATCCATACAAGGTCAAATTCAACAAAGATACCAAGTATGGCCAGCTTCCTTAGCTTGTTGAATGCGGAGCTGAGTTGCTTTATTTCAGGTTGCATCCAAAGCTGATCACGAGATAAATAAGAAGAATAAATTTCATACCATTACACGTACTCTGTGCAAACTATTGCAAAATTACATATTTAAGAGAATATGCCATAGAACAACGGATATATAGACAAAGTGTATAGAAAACTACACTGGTGACAAAGCTCCATTCTAGGAAATGGCTGAATAGCATGGGACAAGAAATTTTAAGAAAACCGCACTTCAATTGCAAATGTACCAAAAAAATACACTTTTAACCAAACTCTGTCCTAGGATACAGTCTGACATCATGGCATGTGCCTCTTGCCAGTGGGGTTGTTCTGTCATACCATTGAATAGAACGCGGCCGCGGGGCGGGGGGGTTCTGACCCATTTGCCAATCTATGTGTAGTTTTCCGAAAGCTTCTACCAAAGGTTTAGTTTCACGATAGTTTGTACAAAATAAATGTAGTTTTATGAAATTTACTCATAAAGAAAATAAGAACAAATACTTTGCAAGTATAGAGATGGGAGTTATCAAACAATTCAAGGCTATGTTGTTCTCTATCATACACAAACCGATCCACAATATAACTAGAATAACTGTGAAAACATAGTGAATACAAAAATTGAACTAGTACTTATGTTTTCTCCTTGTAAATCCAAGGTTAAGAGTATGTATGCCTGAGGTTCCATGTAGAAGCTCACTTAATATAAGTACATGCTGATCAAGTACGAAACCATTTGCAAAGTGTAATTCCCCAAGGGACGGGACAAAACCAAAAGACAAGGGGGCATATTCAGATATCCAAGTATCCCAATGGAGCATCTCCAGATTCATAAGGCGGACCAACTCAAGTCTCTCAATGCAAGACGTCTGGAGTTCCAAAACAATGAGCTTTGAGTTTGGTGCATCTATCTTCCATGTTGACCGACAACCAGCATCACAATGACGGAGGGTTAGATGCTTCAGTTGCATCCAGCAGTCAAACAGGATATGGTGCATGTCCAATTTGGCAAAGCACACATTGTGTAGAGAGAGCCTTGTGAGGCAATGGAGCACATTAGGGTAGGCACTGAAAAACAATCCATGTCTTGGGCAAGCTGTAGCATATCCACATCATAACAGTCAAAGGTTTCGTCTCATCAAGAGTGGCAAGGTCCAAATCTTTCAGCAAACCACTGTCAATTGCATCACCCGCAAGTGGGCCAATGTCGCACGAGAAAGTGTTGATCAAGTGGAGCTTAAGTTGCAGCCTTGTGATGGTGGATTCTCTCCATGGTTTTGCCAAGAAACTCCAGGTTGCTTTGGTTAGAGCCACCATAGCTTCATGCATGTCATTTGCCTCAATAGGGTCCGGGCGTGGAACAGCTAGGAAATCCTTGACATCAATGTTGAGCTCAGGTAGCAACCAAGGCAGCTGCCTCCACCGTGTTGACAGCGCACTTGTCCTTGCAGCCGTACTTAGGTCAACTCTACCCAAGATAGACAATAAGATATCATCACTCAGCGCGCTGAGCCTATCTTCCTCCTCTGATTGCTACATACAAAATTACCGATACATTTACTTAGTTACTGGATAACTAAATTCAGGAACTCGAAACATTAAATGGACAATAAAAAAAGGAGTAGTACCAATACAGAGTGACAAGAACTATAAATATCTACCTAGCGTGTTCCTAAGTCCTAGCAAACTCTGTTAGATTCTATGACATCTGTTCAGGAGATAACCCATTGTACACTTTAATATTTAGGGCCTCTTTGATTCAAAGAAATTTTGTAGGATTGCAATCCTTCAAAAAGTTTTCTATAGAGGTATTTTGATTTGTAGGATTAGAAACCATAGGAATTTTTTCTATATGACACTTTGCACTCAAATTCAAAGGAAAATTGCCATTGAATCTGACCTCATAGAAAATTTCCTTTAAGAGTTCGAATGCATCTTCTCTCTTTCTCTCTCCCTTCTTTATCCAATTAAGTTACACCTAATCTCAAAATTCCTGTATTTTTCCAATGCAACATCCAAACACCTCTTCTGAACAATTCATGTGGCTTTGATTCTATAGTATTCAACATGTCATGACACTCTACTCCTGTGTTTTTTCTATTCCTACATCTTTAGAATCGTGCGAATCAAAGGGGCCCTAAGGGAATTGAAGAACAAAATCATGAACAAAGAGGCGCAGCCACCAAGCGGTGATAGACGAATAGAAGAGGAAAAAAACTTGCTTGCCTGTGTGCATTACTATTACTCATCAACTCCATGAAGAACCCAATGGGCCTTTGCGCCTGGCAATCTTAGAAGTGAGTGCCAAAAACCCAATGCTCGCAGCTCGCCTCTATTATTTACAATCCCTAGTCCAACACTCCAACTCGAAGTAGACGAGCTTGCACCGTTGCCAACTATTCCAAAACTAAATAATGCACTAGAACAAAACCGATTTGTTTTGGATCCAAAATTCCAAACAACTCCTAGTACGATTGATTAGGAGGGCTAACTAGGAATCTAATCCAAACCAATCTTAATATCCATCCATCAAGATATATCGCAGTACGATTAAGTTTGTGTTGGAGTACGTGGTTCATCATCTTGCTGCCGTCGTCGAGCGCGTGGGCGGAGGAGGTCGCGCGCGCGGTTCCTAGGGTTTAGGGTTGGGTGGGGGGAGAGGGAGGGGGGAGGACACTGTGGGCGAGGTCATGGAGAGGCGGCGGGTGGGTGGTGGAAGACGTGTACTTGGACTGCGACGGCCATGATTGAGCGGAGAGAGAGAGGAGGAAGAAGAGAGGAGAAAAGAAAATCAAAGTCGTCGATGACGCGCGCAACAAATTAAAATGCAGGAATTGTACAGAAGTGTTGCAATATTCCTGGAGTGGGTTGAAGTCACTAGTGGAAGAGGGTTGAAGTCACTAGTTGATCGTACTCCCTCTCTCTCCCGCCCGCCCTCCCTCTCGTGCAGTGCTTGGTATAAAGGTAAACAATAAAAAAGACACATGTTATTTTCCCAGCCTTTCTCTATATAGTCTTTGATCGACGTGGTTGTTAACAATAGTGATGCTGGGTGTTAGGACCTCTGGTGTCACTCATTTGATTTTTAAAGGCTGATACGTAATTTTGAAAAAAAAATTTAGGTCAGCTGACCCTATAACTTATATATCTATAACATACATATAGCTTCACCACCGGTTGTTAAGTACAACCAGGGTACCAAGACCGTATGGCTTCTAAGTAGGTTAGCCCATCACGTGGCTTCTGAAGTCCCTTGGTCAGGCACGTTCCATTAGTCCCTCTTAGACCTGTCACCCGTGCGTGTATCTAACTGCCTTCGTTTGACACATCCAAGTCTACATGTGCCAACATGGAGGATATAGTGTGTCATTCACAACAAGCAACATGTAGAGATTGTCTCCTCGTCTAAGAGCCGCTTTGGGTGATTGATATTCACGTTCTTGGAGGCGTCTCTTTGTGCCAACCGACAATCCATACCATAGAATTGCCATCCCCTCGTCCACCATGCAAAGATTTTCCATAGAGCACGCATATGAGCAATCACTTCATCTCACTCACGCGAACCTGTTGGAAATATGCCCTAGAGGCAATAATAAATTGTTATTATCATATTTCTTGTTCATGATAAATGTTTATACTCCATGCTATAATTGTATTAACCGGAAACATAATACATGTGTGGTTTTATAAACAACACCGTGTCCCTAGCAATGCCTCTATCTGGCTAGCTCGTTGATTAAATGATGGTTAAGGTTTCCTAATCATGGACATGTGATGTCGGTTAATAACGGGGTCATGTCATTAGGAGAATGACATGATGGACAGACCCAAATTAAGTTAGGCAATTCGATCACGTCACAAAGTTCATATTGCATAGCTTTCCATTGTTAAATGTTCCGATCCTTAGACCATGAGATAATGCCACTCCCTGGTACCGGAAGAATGCTTTGGGGGCATCAACCGTCACGCCGTAACAGGGTGATCATAAAGGTGTCTTTCAGGTATTTCGAAAAGTACTTGTTGGGTTGCATGTATCGAGAGTGGGATTTGTCCATCCATGTGACAGAGAGATATACTCTGGGCCCACTCGGTAAAGCACATTCTGTATCGCTTGCAAGCACGTGACTAAAGAGTTGGTCACAGAGGATGTGGCATTACGGAACGAGTAAAGAGTACTTGCCGGTAACGAGATTGAACTAGGTATGGTGATACCGACGATCGAATCTCGGGCAAGTAAAATATCGCGAGACAAAGGGAATGGAATATTCGACATCGTGGTTCAAACCGATAAATATCTTCATTGAATACGTGGGAGTCATTATGGACATCCAGGTCCCGCTATTGATTATTGATCGGAGAGGTGTCTCGATCATGTCCACATATTCCCGAACCCGTAGGGTCACACACTTAAGGTTCGTTGACGCTAGGGTATAAAATGAGATATTAATATGGTGAGACCGAAATTTTGTTCGGAGTCTCGGATGGGATCCAGGACGTCACGAGGAGCTCCGGAATGGTCCGGAGATAAAGATTCATATATGGGAAAGTATTTTTAGGGTTCCGGAAAAGTTCGGGATTTTTTCGGTATCGTACCGGGAAGGTTTTAGAAGGTTCCGGGGGTCCCCGGGTGGGGCCCACTTGTCCCGGAGGGGTCCACATGGACCGGGGTAGTGGCACGCTGGCCCACATGGGCCAGGCACCCAGCCCCAAGGGCCCATGCGGCTGCCCCCCCAAGGGATAAGATCAAATCCCTTAAAAATAGGAGATAAGATCGAAAGGGGAGGCTTTACTTGGGGGAGGGTACTGTTCACGCGGGTACTGTTCATAGGTACTATTCCTCCTCCTCCAAGTTTCCTCCTCTATATAAAGGAGGGGAGGGGCAGCCCTCCGGAGAGATCCATCCCAGCCGCCGCCTCCCTCTCTCCCATCTCCTCTCTCTCGTGCGCAGCGCTTGGCGAAGCCCTGTCCGCGGAGAAACCCCACCACCTCCACCACCATGCCGTCGTGCTACCGGAGTTGATCTCATCTACCTCATCTCCCGCCTTGCTGGATCAAGAAGGAGGTGACGTCTTCGAGCCGTACGTGTGCACATCTCGGAGGTGCCGTTCGTGCGGTGCTTGATCGGTTTGGATCACGAAGGGAACGTGATCGCGAAGAAAGTACGACTACGCCAACCACGTTCATTAGAACGTTTTCGCTCATGTTCTACAAGGGTATGTAGATCTAATCTTCTCGTTATATGTATCTTCCTAGATTAGATCTTGGCTTTTGTTCGCTCTCTCGTAGGAATTTTTTTTTGTTTTCTATGCTGCGAATCCCATCAGAACCATATTGTAATTTGTCATCCAATAATAGAATACAAGAGTGGGGTTGTTATCCTTTGCGGGGGAGGAGACCCGAGCGTGTATGAACATCAAGTCCCTTGTACATTTCTTTTTCAATGATTCCTTACCTCATACACCCGAATATAAGAGGTTTATACTTCGACGAGCATCTTTAAGGTGTGTCTACAACGGATGTTTTACCTCCTTTTATATAGGCACATGTAGCGTGAGATAGATTTCTTCAATAGTAACTAAGTAAAACGACAATATTAACTAAGTAAAACGACATTAAGGCTTTATCTGTCTCTGATTTAGGCTCAATTTATAAATATTGAGTTGTGTCGCAGTGAACTTTTTTTTAAACGTGAAAAACTAAGCGCAGAAAAGTTACATAAATTGATAAGAGAAATGTCCCAACTGTGTTAGGCTGTGTTCGTTTGGGCTGTAGCTTTCTGATAAACAGTTGGAGCTGGTCTATCCTAAGAAGCAGCTGGTAGAAGCAGCTGGTGGAGAAGCAGCTGAGCCATTTGGGAAGGGTGCTTTTGGGCGCGTTTGACAGCTGGAGCTGTTGGTTGAAAGTGTGAAATGTCTGAAATAACCCTGGTTGCTGAAAATGTTGTCTAAGTGCTGAGTAAGCCTAATTTAGTACTATATGACGTGATTTCCACACAAATAACATGTTTATGAGCTAATTAAATATTGCAATACATGATTAAAGTATAATTTAGTCTAAAATATAATACAACACTGCAATCCAAAAGATAATCATGTCTACTTCTAGAAGGTATCTATCCTCTTGCTGCCATCAAAGCACAAGCAATATTATCACTAGTGGCGTTCATGTCTACATCACCACCTCCTAAAGCATTGCCACCATTGCTCCTAGTTGTTGGCACCACATGCCCCGGAGGAATGTAGTTCTCATCACGATCACACCTATAGAAGTGTAGGTCGAATAATTGACTATTCCTAATGTAGTTATGGAGCTCCATACATGCGGCAATTATTCTTGTTTGCTTCTCGATTGGGTAACTTGGCACGCCGCGTAAGATGCGCCATTTCTGCTTCAACACCCCAAAGGAACGTTCGATGACATTGTGAATAGATGAATAAGCATGATTGAAGATTTTCTTTTTTCCAGTAGGCTCTCGACCTTGTCGAAACTCTGATAGATGATACTTTTGGCCTCTATATGTTGCTAGATATCCAATTTGATTAGGATAACCTGAATCAACTAGATAATATTTTCCTAAATAATACATGTGTTAGTAAAAGAGAATGGAAACAATAACATAAATTGGTTTGAGTATGCAAATGATATACCTGCAAGAGGATGAGGAAACCTCTTTGCGTACTTATTCAAGGTGTCCTTAAATATCCTGGTGTCATGAACTGATCCTGGCCATCCAGCAACTATGGAAGTGAATCTCATGTCGAAGTCACAAATAGCCATAGCATTATGTGTTGGATATTCGTGGCGACCGACATGGTTAGCCATCTCAACAGATGGCACAACAACTGGTATGTGTGTCCCATCAATTGCACCTATGCCATTATCGAAATGAGGCGAGAATCTAGAGTCATGTAGTCTGTCATGCACAATGCTAAAATGTGGATCAGTAGGTATAATGATATCTCCAGCTAAGTCATTCGCACATTGCAACACCTCAGCAAACTTCCTATTGATTGTCTCCGTAGATCTCTTGAAGCGATTCTGTACTTGACTTACAAACTGAGGACTACCAACTGTCCACAGAAACATCCCAAGGGCCTTTTCTGAACATAGGTCCCTTGTTCCCTTCAACCCAGAGTTTTCTACCAAAGTATCATGCAAAGCATCAAAACAAGGTCTATGCATTCTAAACATCTTGTAGCAATCTTTGAATCACCCAATTCTCAAAGACCCATTGTTGTCTGGTAAGTAATGGTTCCTTTCTTACCTTCTTCATTAGGTATTTTTAGCCATAGTTAATCGCAACATATGCAGTATACATGCCCCATTGTAATCTACTCCTTGAATTCCCCACTATTGAGCTACACCCAATATCAACATCACTCTCACTTGTTGTACTCATCTAAAAGAATGACAACATAGGAGTAAGTGACAAATAACACATACATATATATACTTGAAGTACAAGAAATCAACAGAAATAAATAGCACACGCAATTGACAAATATGAACAACACAAGCATATAATGGAGATTAGACTAACATAGAAGAGATTGAAATGTTACATGACCATAGTTCACAAGGTTGTTCGAATTATTAAGGTCCAACACATGCATAGTTTGAATTACTAAGGTACAACACACAGGAAAAGGATACTCAAGATAAACCCTAATTTCTGCGCCTATCCTCATATTGCCTCTTCATCCAATTTAGTCTTCCCTCACTTGTCTTCATAGCATAGAAGAAACAACGATTCTCAAGTTTACCAAATAACTTGGTTGCAATGTAGTACTCGTCACTACCCTCAGGTGCTCCACATTGCACAACTTGTTCCATTATGGCTTCAATGTCATTACTCACGGTGACATTACTAGTAGATGTCACAGAACGGTCTTCACTAATGCAATGGTCAACCCATCGTTTGAAGTCTCACTGCACATGATTCTTCTTGATCTTCTTTGGACTAGAAGCAATCCTAACAATCCCACGCTTTGCAGTTGCCCTTGAACCTATCGGGCTAGGAGTAGGAGCTACCTCCTCGTCATCATCAATGTTAAGCACATCTTTAGGCACATGTTGAACTTCCACACCTGGCATCACCGAAGATGACCCATCTGTTGGAAATATGCCCTAGAGGCAATAATAAAGTTGTTATTATTCTATTTTCATGTTCATGATTAAGTTTATGTTCTATGCTAGAATTGCATTGGTTCTTGAATATGAGATTCAGAGGAAAACCTAATTGCATGTGTGAAATAATAAACACCATTCAGATCCCTAGTCAGGCCTCTAGACTAGCTCATGTATTGTTGATGGTCTTGTTTTCCTGATCATGGGCATTGTTAATGTAACAAGGATGCCGGCAATAATGGGAATACATTGTTAGGGTAACAATGGTATTGGATAGACCTCCTTATGAGATACTGCGAGATCACTTCGTCAATATGTTGTCAGTATCTTCTTATTATGTGTTAACGTTTACTTACGTCCTTAGACCATGAGAATATCGTAGACCCGGATACCGGATGGTTGCTTTGGGGTCATCAAACGTTACTCCGTAACTGGGTAATTATAAAGGTGACTTTCAGGTACACCAGAAAGTATATCGTGGTTCTAGATATCTCAAGACTGGGATTTGCCCATCCGGCGATGGAGAGATACACTCTGGGCCCACTCGGTATTACGGTGTCCAGCATCGCCTGGCCAGGTATTGTGACTAAAAGGTTAGTCACGGGGATATCGGAATACGAAAACGAGAAAAGAGTACAAACCGGTAACGAGGATAACTAGGTATGGTGATCAAGGAGTTGATCACAGGGATACCGTCAAAGTCTCGCCTCGAGTTGTGTAACGTATCGTGAGGCAAAAGGATGATATGCGGTAATACGAGGTTCGCTCGATAAAGATCTTCGATGATATGTGGGAGTCGTTATGGGTGTCCAGATCCCGCTGACGATTATTGACCGGAAGGTGTTCCGGACATGTCCACATATACTCGAACCTATAGGGTCACACGCTTAACGTTTTAGCGACATTTAGGAATGCTACGATTTATTGAGAACGAGAGAGAAGGGTTTCGAAAGTGTTTTGGATGATCTCGAAAGTGTTCCGGGAGGTCCCGGATGGTTCCGGTGATGTCCGGAAGTGTTCCGGAAAGTTCTAGAAGGTTCTAGAAGTTCTAGAAGGTTCTGGTGGAGTTGGGCTCCAACTCCAACAGGGTGTCCCTACTGGAGTAGGACTTCACCTGCCTAGGGAGAGCTGCCCCAACCCCTATAAATAGAGGGGCAGGGCACCTCAAAGGGCATCCGGAGCAGCCCCAGAGGCAGCCCCAGAAGCAGCCCTAAACCCTAGGCCGGCCATCTCTAGATTGGCCACAGCCTTCTTTTTCTCTCTCTTCTAGATTGGATCTAGTACAGCTGCCGGCGCGCTGCTGCTTCTCGTTCTCGTAGATCCCCGCTGTTCTTGTGTGCTGGTCCACACATTACCGCGGTGTCGTTGATCCGGTACGCGTGGATACCTCGGAGACGTCGTATACTTCGGCGTTCGATCGGGCGAACTATTCACGAGGAGATCGCTCTCGCGGCTGGGAGGTATAACCTAGCTGTGGGAGTCTGCGGACTTCATCGACATCGGTCAACTTCTCCGCTGCATTGACGTGATCGTCGAAGGTATGATCTCGTTGCCTGCACCTCGATAGTGATCTTGGGGTGGATTGTGCGCGGTAAATTTTTGTTTTGCGTAGCACGTTCCCCAACACCATCCACATGAGCTTTCTCAAACATTGCCTCTAGCAAGTCCAGGTTATCCGGGGGCCCTTTGCGAAATCCCTCGACAAGCTTGTTAACCTGTAAAGTAAATAGACAAGTTATGAGTACTAAGAATGGATTGATATTGTGCAAACAACAAGTGTTAAAAATGTACCTTTATCATTTCAGCCCACTTAGCCTCGTCTACTGTTACAGTTCTCTTCTCAGAATCCCAACCAAGTCTAGTTGCTTTGCAATTGTAGTAAATCCATGCACCAAACAAAGCCTTCATTGCATCCCATCTGTTCTTTAATTGTTTTTTGTATAGTTTTGTCACACCCCGATTTTCCAAAATCCAAAAATTGGGACTTTCAAAAACTTTTAACTAATAACGCTAACTGAAATTACACCTGATTAAAACTTTAACTTCAAATCATGCTAAACCCTAAAGCAAAGCAGGCCAAGATCTTCCGCCTTTTTTCCTCCTCCTTTTTCCTAGTCGGGTAACCTAGACCGACATTTACAGCTAAGCACCCACACGGTACCCTTGTAAAATTGAAGCGTATATATGCCTTAAATCTTTTTCCGAATGACGTGATCTTCCGCCACCTACCTCGCCACGTCTTATCATGCATGTGTGCACATATATACTGCTTCTATATATATGCATATACGCAAAACCCTAACCTCTTCTTCCCGAACTACGGATCGAAATCCTAGCCCATCGTCCGACTCTGCTACAATCCTTTGCGTATATATGAGTATACCGGCGATAGTCCCCCAAACCCTAGCCCACCACGACCTCTTATATCTATTCTAACTTCGTTGCCACCATATATATGCTTGAATTCCCGAGTGTATGTGGGCGCATACACTCTGAACCTTAGCTCGCTTCTTCCGAGCAGAAGTAAGCTCCAACACCTTGGCTGCCCCATATCTACATCCTTCATTCTGGTGTGTCCAGGTGCCTGACTATGCGTATTCCTCAACGCACGTGTTTTATCTGTACCTGTCGAACCCCCGACCTTGACACTCCGTATTCCTCTCCTTCTCGGCTATTCAACTCCAAGCCTTCCAACACGTACTCGTTTATTACCTTAAGATTTCCCAAGCTTCTCATTAAGGTTCCTCAATGCTCCTTACGTCGATTTTTAAAGCACTTATAACATAAAGTCGTGATCTCGCCACAAACGTATCAAAATACTCAAACCCTGGTAAAGCTGATTCTTAAACCCTATCTCAGTTCCTACTATTTTGGAAACCCGAAAACCTTTCAAGAATTTCTCTTAGAACATCCTTGTTCTCATAGGACCCATTTTGTGCATAAAGACTATTATCATATGTGTCGTTAACTCACAAATACCAGTAAACTCCTCAAGGATATAAACCTACATGTGAGCTTAGTTGTACACCCGTCTACTCACGTCCTCGTTGAAAAAGAAAAAATTTCAAAAAAAATTTGAAATCACATTTGGGCCATTGTAAACCGGGCTCGAACTCCCGTTTATCTATACGTCCATAGACTCCCAAAATTCCTACAGGGCGCCATATTATTAAGAATGAACCATTCGTAGCATAAAATAGTGTTCCTTTTATTGGAAAAATCATCTACGAAAAATCGGAGGAAAACCCATTGTTCGCTCTCTGAAAATCTTCTCTATTGTTCCTGATGAACCTTCTCCCTTCTCTACTAGCCTCACCATGAGTGTACCAACCGACTAGCTCATCCCTGACCTCCATGTGGTCCCAGACCCCACAAGACAGTTCCTCTCTATCTTCTTTCCTGGGTTGTCTTCTTCCTCCTTCTATTTTCTTTCTCTCCCACCTGCCGCCGAGCACTGCTCCTCCTGAGCAGGGTGCCATCTCTTCCCTCCACCGCAGCAATCGGTGCCAAACTTGAGCTGTACTCTACAGCACCAACACAACAGCCGGCCCGCTCCTCTTCTCCTCAATCTACAGCGATCGGCACCAAACTCTATTGCTGCCACCCCGCCGCCATTAACGCACCATGCCAGCTCTCTCTCTACTTAATCCCTCACCCGAGCACCCAAGCAGCCAAGCAAGCTCAACCCCTCTCCTCTTGAGCCCCTGGTCCGCCTGAGCTGCCCAACTCCCCAAGCCGAGATCCCTTGCGTATGCTTTTTCCCCAGCACCCGAGTTACTCTTCCCTCCCTGGTCTATCTCGAGCTCAAGCCCGAACTACCCGAGCTGCCCAAGGTCCCTGCTCCTCCTCCCCCTCCAGTCGAACCGAGCAGCATCTAGTCCCCAATCCTCCACCACCTGGCTACTCCCGAGCTCCATTCCCCTTGCTCCCCTCTACTTCTCTTCTTCAGCCGAGCTCCATCACCTTCTCAACTCCTCAATCGAGCAACCATTCTCTCCCTCACTCTCCTCTGGCCAAGACGAGCAGCGCCCTCCCTATTTTGCTCTCCCCATTCCCATGAGCTCACTCCTCCCGCGGTGTTTCCTTGCCCCAATCCCCTCTTCCAAAATTTCTTCCCTCTCTACCCGAGCTTCCTCGTGATGTTAGCTCTTCTCTCCTCCATAATCTCCAAGGCCGAGCTTCCAGGTTCCGAGCTGCTCCATCTCCCTGACCAGCAAGGTTGAGCCCGAGCACCCCCATCCCTCTTCTACTCTCTCTTTACTCCATCCCAAGCTCCCTAATTCCCGTCCTCCTCTCACTCGTCCTGAGCGTCCCTTTTTCCTTCATGCGGGCAGCTCTTCTTCTCCTCCGTACGCACCTCCCCTAGCATCACCGACCATCTACCTGGCCACTCTCCCTCTCCGATTCTCCTCCACCCATGCCCGTCTCTGCCCAAGGCACCTCCGGCCCTCGCCGTCAACCAATGCTAGCGCCGTCACCACCGGCGGTGAGCCATCGGGTTGTCTTCACCTCACCACCACAACTGAGGTCCTCGCCCTGCCCCGTGGCCACCGGCGTGGATCCCCGCCTCCTATTGCCACAGTACTCCTCGGGACCGCCACTGAAGCCGCGCCGAACACCGTTGGTAAGGGACTCACGGAGCCCCACGGTCGTGTATAATGAAAGCGTAAATCACAGTTGCGCTTATGAATCCGAAAAAACGTACTCCCCTCTGTACCCGTGCATGGTACATTTCCTCAGCTGGAATGCGTATCCTTTTCCGAACTCCCCTCCGTCTTCCCAATGCCGAAGGCGCCATTTTCATTTACGCCAATGATGTCAGCCCTACCCCTGCCGGTGGAGCTTCCCTTTCTCTACTTCCCCTTTCGGCAATTCTTCGAGAATCCATATCTCCTCTGCTACAACCCCAAATAAATCAATTTCTCTCATATAAGCTTCCAAAAATCCTGTCGACGATCGGTGAACCGACGATCTTACGGTACTCGTGGAGTGATGATTACTGGGGGGTAGAGACCTCTAGGGCCCAAGCGCCAAGAGATCTGACAGCAGGGGACAGCCGTTTTTATACAGGTTCGGGCCTCCCTCAGGATAATAACCCTACGTCCTGTTGCTATATATTGATCGGGAACACGCTTTACAATGGGGTGTATGTTAGTGGCTATCCTAGGCCTAATCGTAGACTAATCCTAGCTAATCCTCCGGGCTCGACTCCTTCGAGACTGCGGGTCTTCTAGAGCTTCGCCTCCTGGGATCCTATGCTGCTTGTGCTGCGACTAGTTGAATCTGTTGGACCTGTCCTCCCCTATGGGATTGCTGATCCTTATATAGGGGGTACCCAGGGTCGTACTGGACGTGGACTTACGCCCGAGTAGGACTCTGGCTTCCTTAAACGTCGGGATTGACTTTCCTAGTTTAAGGGGAGTCTTCCTTCCTTAGAGGGGTTACCTTATCGTCCGAGGATCCTTATTAGATACGTGGTACCTTCCTAAAGTCCGGGAACCGTACACGGATACCCCCTAATATACAGGATACCGTACTATTCATCATCAAGCCCCCCATCAATACGTGAAGTGAGGTCATGACGGTTCTGTTAGAAATCTGCCCTTGTCGGAAACAATTCCGAGTAGGCGACCCGAGTAGTCCTTGTCGATGACTCCTCCGAGTAGATTCATTCTCTACCGAGTAGTCGCACAAGACCTTATCGGAATAATTCTTTGGAAAAATCCAGAATGCCTTTCTGATCTGATCTGATCCGTCGATCACGGACACGCGTCCGCCTGGCTTATTTCTAGGAAACGGAACCATCGTGGCGGAAAATTCGCGTGGTGATGAAGAATCTTTTCTCTCTCTGGCCCATCTCTTGGGTCATGGGTTGTCAGACCCTCTTTTTCCCGCGACGTGCTCTGTGCGCGAAAAAAGCAACTGTCCGCATTAAATGCGATGGAACTGATCGTGCCGTGAACCGCGCCCGTGATCGTTCAAATCTTTAGGAGTCCAAGAATTGGGGTTTTGCCCACATTGCTCTCCTGCCTCCTAGCCTTCTGGTTCTCTTCATCCTCTTCCTTCGCGCCATGGCCGGGAGCCCATTGGCTGATAACTCATGGCCACGCTCGGAGATGACCGAGGTGAACCTCGCGTCTTCCTTGGAGCTGGCTCTCATCCGATCAACCCACCAAGCCGAATTCCGCCATGTCCGGGGCGAGAGAACTCCCGAACCTGAATCTGGCTGGCTGGTCATCTTCCCTGATTTTTTCCGATGCGGGTTCTTCTTGCCTCCTTCCACCTTCCTACAATCGATCTTCCAATTCTATCGGGCTGAGGTGGTGAACCTTGACCCGGCATCATATATCCTCCTGAGTGTGTTCGCCCACCTGTGCGAAGCCTTCCTCGGAGTTCGGCCATCCTTGGACTTATTCCGATACTACCATGAGGTGGAGAGGACCCGGAAGAAGATAGTGGGAAGCGCGAGCATCCATCTCCGAGAAGGCAGGATCGCAGAATACATTGATGCCACCGAAATTCAGTCCTTCCCAGGATGGGAGCACGGGTGGTGCTATTGCCGCCCTTCGTCTTCCTTGGGCATGAGGTACTGGGGAACTCCGCCTGAAGCCGCATCCTCTTGGACTCGATGAGACCCTGCTCGACTCCCGTCTTCAGCATCTAGTCGGGGAAATTAAGGCTCTTCGAACTCAAGGCTTATCCTCCGCCGATGTGGTCGCCGACTTCATCAGGCGTGGAATTTGCCCCTTACGGTTCAGGGAAACAGGCGCTTGGGACTTGTCGAGTGACCCATACCAGCGGTGGAAAAAACTGGGTAAGCTTCTTCCCTCACAACCTAGTAGGGATGACTTGTCAGAGTACCCTAACCCCCTTTTTGCCTTGAATAGCTCTCCCGGAGGCGGAGGTGTCCGAGAAGGTGAAAGCTCTCTTCAAGCGCGTACCTTCTCCTGACCGTCCGATGGTCCCCACGTCGCTACCCCTTCGACCTCCACACGAGAAGGAAGAGGTTCTAGCGGTAATCCTTTTTTTGTAGGATTTCTGATTCCTCACGCCCAACTTACACTGGTTTGGTGGGATGAGCCCCCTCTGCAGAAAGAAGGACGCGGGGTAGACGATCCCGAAGCTGGGCCCTCCATTCCTGATCAAGGCTCGACCGCGGCTGATGACCTGGGCGACGGGAATGCCAAGCCCCCCGAGAAGATGGAAGAAGCTGCACGGGGTGAATCAAGCTCCATACCGCCGCCCTGTCTTCATAGAGCGGGAGATCCTTCGGACCGACGAAGGCGCTTTATTTCACTAAAGAGGGCAAGGTACCATCCTCCTGCTTCCTGCTCTGTCAAGCTTGTCGCTTCCATCCCCGGGTTCTGATATGCGATCTGCAGGGAAACTTCTCCACCAAAACCCGCCCCTCTCGCTGCTCCGCGGAGGAAGTCGTCTATCAGATTACTCCCTAGTCGGAGCCCGGCTGGCGGGGTATCCTCCCCTTCGCCTGCTAAGGACCGGCCGACGCCTGATCTTTCGGGCGGGGAAACCTTGGCCGGAGATGACCCTATGGCGCTACTCGGACCCTTGGTGGAGGTAGGAAAAACTTCTGCTTGTCATTGGTTTCGTCAGATGACTTTGCCATCCTGACTGACCCGGGTGTCTTCTTTTCAGCGCGCTCGCGCTAAGTGGAACTCCGTTTGCGGCGAGGTCCACTCACTCCGCGCGAGGTCCACTCACTCCGCGGTGAAGCCAAAACACTCCGAGACCAGTCAGCTCAACTTTCCGACGCTCTTTCTCGGGAGCAAGCGCGAGCTTCGTCCGCCGAGGAGAATTTGTTGAAGATGGCGGACCGCCTAGAGCTGGTGCTTACCACGGTCGGCGCGTCTATCCGAGCCACCGAAAGCTTCTCTGATCGTCTGGCGGAGCTGGATCGCGCCGCTCAGGAATTTTCCGGGCGCTTGCTTCTACCCGACTTGTAACTGCGTAGCCCTCGCGTATGTGCGTCAGACATGTATAGAACTTTATTATTATTTTTTTCTAATGAATAACTTTCGTCTTTCGTGTCCGAGTCTTTGGACCAGCCCCCGATTGTTCACTCGAGAGATGTTCTCGAGTGGACAATCGACTAGCCTCAAACGTAGAACTTCTGGAGTTGGTCAATGTTCCAGGAATTCGTTAGACTCGGCCGTCTTCCATTGCTAGTCGGAAAGATCCTGGTCGAGTAGCTTCGACTATCGTGTATGGACCTTCCCATTTGGGAGAAAGCTTATTGCTATTGCTTTTATTCTGTACGAGTCGTAGGACGAGGTCTCCAACTTGCAATGAGCGTTGTCGAACATGTCTGTCATAATAACGACGGAGCTTCTGCTGGTATTGGGTGGCCCGGAGTAGAGCCTGGGTCCGTTTCTCCTCGATGAAGTTGAGGTCGTCCTCTCTTCGAGGGATTTCTTCCTTGTCGGTATATAATTCCACCCGTGGCGATTTTAGGGTAAGTTCACATGGCAGCATGGCCTCGGCTCCATATACCAAACCAAACGGTGTTTCTCCGGTGGCCCGATTGGAGGTTGTCCGTAAGGCCCAGAGGACGGAGGGCAACTCGCGAACCCAAGCCTTGGCGTGGGCGGAGAGTCTATCGAAGACGCGAGTTTTCATCCCCTGAAGTATAAGTCCGTTGGCGCGTTCGACCTGTCCGTTGCTCTGTGGGTGTGCAACCGAGGCATAGCATATCTTGGTGCCGAGTTCGGTACAGTACTCGATGAAGTCGGAGCTGGAGAACTGAGTACCGTTGTCGGTTATGATTCTGCTCGGGACGCCAAACCTGGTCATAACGTTTCGCATTATGAACCGTTTGGCTGCCTCTGACGTGATCTGTACGACAGGTTCGGCTTCGATCCATTTGGTGAATGTATCGATCGCGACGAAGAGGAACTTATAGCCCCCCGGGTGCCACCGGGAACGGCCCTAAGATATCGAGACCCCACGCGGCGAATGGCCATGACAAGGGAATTGTTTGTAATGCCTGGGCGGGCTGGTGAATGCGTCTGCGGTGGAATTGACACTGACGGCATCGCTTCACTAACTCGCTCGCGTCATGTAGGGCTGTCGGCCAATAGAATCCTTGTCTAAAGGCCTTTCCGACCAGGGTTCGGAAAGATGCATGTGCCCCGCACACCCCTCCATGGATCTCTTCGAGTAATCTTATACCCTGCGTCTGAGGGATACACCGCATGAGCACTCCGTGAGCCCCTCGTCGGTAGAGGGCCCCATCGACCAAGGAATACATCTTGGCGCGCCGGGCAATTTGCTCGGAAAGTGCATCGTCCTCAGGTGCCGTTCGATCGAGAAGGTACCTGCGGATAGGTTCTATCCACGAATCTTCAAGATCGAGGGGAGCGACGAGACATCCCGCCACTCCCCTCGGAGCGTCAATACCTGGTGACACCCTTGAGTGGTGCTTAAACACCGCTCCTTCGTCCCCGGGTTCGAGAGAAACCACGGACGGCGTGGAGATCCTTTCTACAAAGGCCCCGGGTGGGCATGGAGATCGTGAGGAAGCTAGGCGGGCGAGACTGTCGGCTTGGCAATTATCCTTTCGAGGGATATATCGTACTTCAAAACCGACGAATTTCTTCTCTAGCTTTCTCACCTCCGCAAGGTAAGCCGCCATGTTCTGGTCTGTGGTCTGGTACTCCTTGGACACTTGTCTTGCCACCAACTGCGAATCTCCGTTTACAAGGAGGCGGCGAATCCCGAGTGCGGAGGCGACTCTGAGACCGGCTAGCAAACCTTCGTACTCGGCCACGTTATTCGTGGCCGGGAAGTCGATCTGCAGTATATACTGCAGGCGTTCTCCAGTCGGAGAGGTCAAGACTATTCCAGCCCCCGCGCCTTCGATGGTTAGTGAACCGTCGAAGTGCAATGTCCAGATGTCGTCTTTTACTGCTGGTGACGCCGGGTTGTCGGGCTCCGTCCATTCGGTGACAAAGTCAGCGAGGACTTGCGACTTTATCGCCGTGCGCCGGACGAAGTGGATGTCGAATTCTCCGAGCTCGACAGCCCACTTGGCGATTCGGCCTATGGCCTCGCGGTTGCGGAGGATTTCTCCCAGAGGGTAGGTGGTTGGGACCGTGACCGTGTGAGCTTGGAAATAGTGTCGGAGCTTGCGAGATGTAGTGAGGACCGCGTATAGGAGCTTTTGAACTTGAGGATAACGCTCCTTGGGTCCGTGTAGAATCTCGCTGATGTAGTACACTGGTTTCTGGATCTTTTCACGGTGCTCGGGGGTTCCGCGTTCCACCGTCAGCACTCCGCTGACCGCGGACGGCCCGGCTGCGATGTAAAGCAGTAAACCTTCTTCGGGGTTGGGCGCGACCAGTACGAGGGGTGGTTAAGTATTCTTTGAGTTCTTGGAATGCCGCTTCAGACTCCGCTGTCCATTCGAAGCCGTCGTGTTGTCGCAGGTGTTTGAAGAATGGGATTCCACGGTCTCCTAGCCGGGATATGAATCGGCTCATGGCCGCCATGCAACCCGTGAGCCTTTGGACGTCTCGGACCGTTTTTGGGGATCTCATCTCAGCGATCGCCCGTATTTTATCGGGATTTGCCTCGATTCCCCGGTGCGATACCAAGAAACCGAGTAGTTTTCCCAGCGCTGACTCCGAAGGTGCACTTTTCTGGGTTCAGCATGATTCTGTTTCTTCGGAGGTTGGTGAATGTTTCCAGCAGGTCCGAGATCAGGTCTTCTTTCTTCTTTGTTTTCACGACAAGGTCGTCGACGTATGCCTCAACGTTTCGACCAATTTGGCTGTGGAGGGCAAGCTGCATTCCGCGTTGGTACGTTGCTCCCGCGTTCTTTAGTCCAAAGGGCATTTTCGAATAGCAGAAAACTCCGAACGGAGTTACGAAGGAGGTTTTCTCCTCGTCCTCTCGGCACATGCTTATTTGGTGATAGCCCGAATAGGCGTCGAGAAGGCTCAGGTAGTCGCACCCGGATGTTGAGTCCACTATCTGATCTATTCTGGGTAGGGGGAAAGCGTCCTTAGGGCAAGCTTTGTTAAGGTCCGTGAAATCGACACACATCCGCCACTTCCCGTTGGCCTTCTTAACCATGACTGGATTGGCAAGCCATTCGGGATGTTCGACCTCTCGGATGAACCCGGCCTTTAGGAGTTTTTCAATTTCCCACCCTTGATGGCTTCCTTTCGATCCGGGGCGAAATCGCCGTAGCTTTTGCTTCACTGGTGTGGCGTCCTGACGGACAGCTAGCCTGTGCTCAATCACTTCCCTGGGGATTCCGGGCATGTCGGATGGTTGCCATGCGAATACGTCCGAATTGCCTCGAAGGAAAGTGATGAGCGACGATTCTAAGCCTGGATCGAGCGTTGACCCAATCCGAACTGTCTTGGAGGGTTCTGCTGGATCCAGAGGGATTATTTTCACTTCGCCATGGGTTTTCACGGCCGCGTGGGTTTTTGAGGGCATATGCTCCCCGCTCCCCGGGAGCACGTGGTCGAGGCTGCGCTTATCGCAGAGTAGTGCTTCTCTGGGGGAGCTCCTTATCGTGAGGACACCCTTTGGGCCGGGCATCTTTATGCACTGGTAGGCGTAGTGCGTAGCTGCCATGAACTTGGCCAGGGTAGGTCGTCCCAAGATAGCATTGTAGGCTGTCTCGAAATCGACTACATCGAACAGGATTTTCTCTGTTCGGAAATTCTCCGGTGTACCGAAGGTAACCGGGAGCGTGACTTGCCCTATCGGCGTGGCCGATGAGCCCGGGACGATGCCGTGGAAAGCGTGCGTCACCGTCTGCACGGACGACCGTGGCACTTGCATGGCATCGAGGGCGTTGGCGAATAGGATATTGAGGGAGCTCCCTCCATCTATTAGCACGCGGCCCACTCGGCAATTGTTGATCGTTGGCTCGACCACGATCGGGTACCGTCCCGGTCGAGCACAGTTTTCGGGGCAATCGGCCTGGTCGAATGAGATTGCTACCTCAGACCACTTGATCGCTCGAGGGACTCGCGGTACACTCGCGAGGACTTCCCGGGCGATCGCCTTATACTGCCTCTTGGACTCGTAAGAGGTTGAGCCCCCGAATATGTGCTCGATTGCTCTGACATGCCCCTAGAAAGGCTCAGGGGTGGAATCATTATCGTCGGAAGACGTCTCCCGACTGTTGTTGGCGACCTGAGGGTTCTCCTCGCGGAACCTCTCTCGCTCTTCCCGAAGGTATTTCTTGAAGATGCGACACTGTCGCAGATCATGCGAGTCAGTCTGGTGGAAGTCGCACCAGGGCTTGGACGCCTTGTCGGAGGATGTGTAGGCTTATCCTTTGGGGCGTGGTTTCCCAGGTGCGCTTCTCGGAGACGTCGGCCATTACCTCGTCGGTTCTGGTCCTCTTCTCCTTGTTCCCTCCGGAGGGCTTCTTCTTGCGCTTGGTTTTGCGCGAGTCGCCTCTCGACTGGAGGGGAGAGCTGGTCGCTCACCCCGTTGCTGCTTGATGTAGCGCAGGGTTTCCTCCGCACAAGCGGCCTTCTCGGCCAGGTCCATGAGCTGCCTGGTAGTTCTTGGTGGCCGCATGATCAGGTCGTGCGTGCACATCTCGTTTTGACTGCCCCGAGTGAAGGCGCGGATGACATCCGAGTCTGTTATTTCGGCGATAGTGTTGCGGATAGCACTAAACCTTTTGGTAAACTCTCGTAATGTCTCATCTGGTCGCTGGACGACGAGGAACAGGTCGTCGACCCGACCAGGTCTTGGGAAGGTACCCTGGAAGTTCCCGAGTAGCATGTCGCATAGCTGTCCCCATGAACGAATCGTTCCTGGGGGTAGATTCGTCAACCACGTCCTAGCGGCTCCTCTGAGAGCGGTAGGGAGGTAGTTGGCCATTACCTTCTCGTCACCGTCGGCCGCCTCAATCGCGGTGGTGTAGATCTGGAGGAATTCCACGGGATTCGTGGTTCCGTCGTACGATTCAAGCGAGCCGGGCTTGAAACGAGAAGGCCAGCGTACCTGTCGGAGTTCCTGGGATAGCGCCTGACATCCGCTGAAGGATCCCCGATAAGGCACGTTCTCGCCGCTATTCGGGGTCGAAGACCGGCCCCGAGCATTGGCGTTGTGCATGTGGTCTCTCCGAGAAGGTTGCTGCTCCTGCTGGCGCCTTTGGCGGCGGCGCCGCTCGAGCTGTTCTCGGAGGTCCACCGGCTGCTCCTCCTGAGGAGACCGGTTCCTGGGGTGTCGTCCCTCCTGATCCGCTTCTTCCAACGGAGGAGGGGTATCCACCCGAGTAGAGCTGCGGGCCACCGATCGGGCTCGAGAAGACTCGGCCTGGTTCTGAGCCTCTTGGAGGTCAGCCCCCAGCCGTTGCAGCCACTGCTCCCCCGCGGGTGTCGATAAATCCGCTACGGGAGGCTGTGACAGTAGATTGCGCACTTCCGCAAGTCTTCGAGCAGTTTGGGACACGTACTCCCTCGTTCCCGGGGGGATCTATCCCCATGGCAGGCGGGTCTCCGCTCCGACGAGGAGTTCTTTCCCCGGCAGCGGGCAAGCCACCGTCCACGTGGGAGGCAGCCAGCGCATTGCGCGGCTGTGAGCCCCCGGGCAGATTCTGATCTTCGGGGTCTTCTCGACCGTCGTTGATCGCGAGTACCATCCGAGGTCCTTGGCTGGACGACGTGTACTCGTATTCCATCGCGTTGTCCTCATCGGACTCGACGCGGGTAAAGTCTTGATCGTTCTCACGATCAGAATTAGCAGGAGAAATCCCAGCCATGGGGCTGGTCGTTCCTGCCGGGGAGTCGTCGTTCAAGACCAACTTCCCGCTGAAGGCCCTGGCGCACTCGGTTCTGAAGTGATCTGCTTCGCCATCCGAGTCCTCTCCAGGGGCGTATTCTCCGAAGTCAACTCGATCTGTAACCGGGTACGGGTCCATAGGGCCAAAGTTGTCGTAGAAGCCCTGGTCCGAGTACCCAGCGCGGGGCGAGATTGCGATCGGTTTTCCTGCCGTGCTTGGCTACTTCCTCCTCGGTCGAAACCGGGTGAGGGCTGTGCAAATCGGCGCTGGGATCTGATCGCGCTTAGTTGCGCGTCCTGCCGACTCTGATCTTTCCTCGACGGCTTGGTCCGGAGAGGTCCCCACGGTCGGCGCCATCTGTCGACGATCGGTGAACCGACGATCTTACGGTACTCGTGAGATGATGATTACTGGGGGGTAGGGACCTCTAGGGCCCAAGCGCCAAGAGATCTGACAACAGGGGACATCCGTTTTTATACAGGTTCGGGCCTCCCTCAGGATAATAACCCTACGTCCTATTGCTATATATTGATCGGGAACACGCTTTACAATGGGGGTGTATGTTAGTGGCTATCCTAGGCCTAATCGTAGACTAATCCTAGCTAATCCTCCGGGCTCGACTCCTTCGAGACTGCGGGTCTTCTAGAGCTTCGCCTCTTGGGATCCTATGATGCTTGTGCTGCGACTAGTTGGATCTGTTGGACCTGTCCTCCCCTATGAGATTGCTGATCCTTATATAGGGGGTACCCAGGGTCGTACTGGACGTGGACTTACGCCCGAGTAGGATTCTGGCTTCCTTAAACGTCGGGATTGACTTTCCCAGTTTAAGGGGAGTCTTCCATCCTTAGAGAGATTACCTTATCGTCCGAGGATCCTTATTAGAGACGCGGTACCTTCCTAAAGTCTCGGGGTACTGTACACGGATACCCCCAATATACGGGATACCGTACTATTCATCATCAAATCCAAAGCGATCCATCGACATTAGTTTAATAACTTTTGAAATGATTTGAATTTCAAATTGGAACAAACTTCAAAGATACACACATATGTATATATATCTCCCTTAATTAGCTCCAAAAGTAACATGGCTCTTTTCTAAATGCCGTTTAAAAACATATGCAATCTTTGATACCAGTATACTTAAAAAAAATTAAATATGGAAATAGAGAAGGAAAATAAAACCTTATATGATCTTAATGTCTTTTAAATAAACACTTATTAATATACTCATCCGAATCTTTCGAATAAAAAAAAGTATATGGAGCCTTTTTAAATCTCGCTTCTTTAAACAAGCAAAACCTATAATTAAAATATACAAAAGTCTTCCAACATCATTGCTACTTCTCTGGTCCCTAATGAAAGTTGAGTTTAAGAGATTCACAAAAATACAATAAAAACCAAAGTAAACCCTAACATCTCAGAATATCGTAAAGGCAATATCTCATGTCCTATTAGCCCCAGTCACCCTATTTAGTGTGCCTAAAAGTTTCTAGGATGTTTCCACACCAGGGTATTCTTCTTCATGACATGTTTGCTGAGTTAGAATTTGGGTTGGACTTTGATTGATTACTTTTTGACCTTGTCGGCCTCGAGCTGTTTGCTTATACGACGTTTTCAACGTGTAGTTCTGACATTTTGGACGATTGCCATATCAAGCTCAAGTCCGAGACCGGCTAATATTGCCAGGCAAGCATTCCCACTTTGATCATGTTGAATCTCATATGTGTGAAAACTAAGTATTTTGTTTGCAAACAATGTATGCTATGCGAGTATCAATGGTATTTTATGTAGACCTAGTTATATGCTATAGTTGCATATGACTTAGGTCTGAATATGCAATCCCTGTAACCCTAGATGTATTAGTCGGTTGTTCTATGACCGGCAAGAGTATTAAGGCTATAGGCACTAGCCATGCTTAGACCCGCTATAGTTAAAAACTAAAATTTTGACCGATATACACGAAAACCTTGGGACATGGAAAATAAAACCCACGGATAGCATGTGCTCTCCGAGGAGACTGTTTGAAAGAAATATTTGTCAAAATCCCAAATAAAATTGGAGGATGATTTTGATTCGGGTGAGAATGCTAAGGGTAGCTCGGGGATGTAGAGTACCTGATGGTGGCATGGTCGTTGAGGACGAAAATGGAGTCTTGCTCGAATCAATCAAGGACCGAGCCTAAGTGCCGCTAAACCAGTTCCCCTCCGTACGTCCACATGGCCTTTGTGGGAAGGACTTGGCTTATTAACCCGGCAAGTACTAGAGTATGGACCTGTAGGAAGTAGGAAGCATGTGCTAGGCGGTTAAAGTCCTAGAGATCCACTACCGCTGGACGTTTGGGTGTTGATGCGACACAAAGGTGGGGAGTCCCATTTTTGGTCCGGGACGTAAAAGTTGGGTTACCCATCTAGCGGGTCCAGCTCTAGTATGGAAGCGGGTGAAAGGTCTCGTTGCGATAACCCTGCCAGCACACCTCACGAAGTATGCCCACTGGTACCTAGCAACAAGGGGGACTTGCATCTTGTGGGTAAAGCCGTACAACCTCTGCGGAGTGTTAAAACTATTCGAATAGCCGCATTCTTGGTTATGGACATGAACTGGTAAGGCCACACATTGGTTAGACTAAGTTTTATTTGTGAAAACGTAGAAAAGGGACTAAGGACGTGGGCATGATGTGTCCACAGGGTGCAATTTATACTACACGGCTGGTAGCAAGGAATTGCAGGAGAAGGAGGCTAGCCGTACTACCAGGGTAGTACGGGCTGAGCATTGAGTTAAGCGAAGGCTAGCCGTACTTTCCGGGGTAGTACGGGCTGAGCATCGACTTAAGCAATGATAGACGGAGCTATCACTTGAGATGAGGAAAGGAGGTAGCTGGGTCTACCTCAAGAGAAGTTTTGTTGCTTTGAATTGCTCTGGTTTACAAAACTGCTTTGGAATCTACTATTCTCGTATTTAAATTAAAAACTTACATTCCGCACAACATGCAGCTTAGGATAGAACTGTTCCTTTGACACATACCCTGCATAAAATATTGCCGTAATATTCCCCTGCGGGAATAGCTTGCGAGTACATTCAATGTACTCACCTGGCTTGTTGATTTGGCCAAACGAAGGAGATATCAATTCCGAAGATACGATTACGATCGCGAAAGTTAGGGCGTAATCCCAGTCAGTTGCCTATTGGGTATGGCATATTGATGGACCACATCACCACTTGAATTGCACTGCAAGTTTATAGCCATTGGGCTACAGGTATCAGACAATCGACCTTGACGGTCTATTTACATAGTGTATACTGATATACGTATGTATGACAATGATATACAGGTTAACTTGTGTGTACCGCTACTGATCCAGAGACCGGTATAGTAATCACAAGGGAGTATCCGGCCTTAAAACAGGGTACGCCACAAGTTTTTACCGGTCCTACTCAAAAACTCCCTCCTAAGGTTCTTGTAGCCTTTTGTACTCAAGAAAGCAGTAGGCCTATTTCCAAGCTTTGTTTCATCCGCACAAATTTCACGAAACACTCTTGCCGAAAATACATCCCAATTGGCTTTAGGGGTCTTATCTTGATCCATCTATATATTAAAAGTTAACATAAAACAACAATGCATGCATGTGGAAGGATTTTTAATTCAAGCGATCTGCAGGGGAATAATATTATCCAATCGATATTACACATGCATCCTAACTACCAAGGACCAACTCCAATTATACTCCCTTCTGGATCATATGGAATTTTCTTTATTCGTGTTACAATTAAAAAGATGTTGGAATAGCTTGGTTGTTACAGCATCAATCAAACCAAGCTAAGGTAATCAAACTAGATAGTCAATTGTAGTAACATAAGACAATTGTACTAACAAATCTCCTATCAATTGTGTACTACCACAAGACAACACCAGCACACATCACATGTAGCAGGATGATTTGAGAACACCAGCACACATCATATAAATCAAGCAACCGAGGTAGGGAAATATGGCCATTACTAGTAGATATGCTATGCAGTTCAACATATACACTTGTTGCAGTTAATATGCAGTTCTGGACTCCACATTACACAGATTTTGCTCTTTTGCTCTTTATGCATACTATGCTAAAGATCTGGAAAAAAAGACCTCGGCTCACCTTGTCGGCTCGGGGCTAGAGGTCGGTGAGTCCTGGGGGTCGGCGGCTTAGGGGCGACGGACGCCGGACCTTGGGGACAAGGGAATCCGGCGGCGGAGGCGGATGGCTCGCGGATCGGGGGCGACGACAACGGGTGGCTCGAGGGCGACGACCACAAGCGGCTCGGGGACAACGGTGGCTCAAGGGCGAGGATGATGGACCTTGGGGGTAATGGAATCCGGCGGCAGAGGCGAGCGGCTCGTGGAATGGGGGCGACGGTGACGGGTGGTTTGGGGGCGACGGCAGCTCGGGGGGACAGCGACGGGGGCGACGATCGCTCGGGGGCGAGGACGACGGGCGGCTCGTGGGCGACGGCTGCTCGGGCGCGAGGCCGACGGTAGCTCCGGGGCGACGACTGCTTGGGGCGACGGCGGCTTGAGAGCGAGGACGGATGCTTGGGGGCAAGGGCCGACGGCGGCTCGCGAGACTGGAGGAGGGTGGCGGAGGGAGCCTGGCCGGCGGCATGAGGATTGGGAGGACGAGGTGAATGGAGGCCAGATCTGTTCGGGTGGCTGGTGGAGGAGAAAAACTGAGGGATTTTTAGGTTTTATACGTGATGGCAGTTTTTTGTAAATAAGGTGACATGAGAGAGCAATTTATCAGTAGGGGGTTACGGGAAGCTAGTTGGGGCTGCGGAAAGCACCTCAAGAGATGCTTTTGAATTACTAGTGTATTTTATATAAATGCTTTTGAGAAGCACTTCTTAAATATTAGATGTTTATTTAGTCTTATTTTTTTAGAGCCTAGAAACCCTTTAAACACGAGTTCAAACAAACATACCCTTGGAACCAGGATCGGCCCATCCGGCGTAGACGCCTTCATCTTGCACCGGAAGCCAACTCTGCCCCGTCCTTTCTTGCAGAGCAGGAAAGAACAAATCACCCAGCCCCTCATCTCCACCGTCCGGTTGAGAGCCAACGTACCAGATCTCCCAGCCCGATCCACTTAACAACACACCACCCTTCTCCTCTCCCTTCCCCTTCCTCCGCCTCCTCCCTTTCTTCCCCAATCACTCAAAAAAACCCTAACAAAACTCCCGCCTCCGCCGCGCTCGCGCGCTCGCGCGCACCGCCCCACCCCTGCCCGCGAGCCCATCTCCGGCGCCGCCGAGATGAACTTCAAGGGCGCGCGGATGCCGAGCGCGCCGCCGGCGGGTGCGGGCGCGCTGGCCAAGGTGGCGCTGCTGGGCGGCGCGGCGGTCTACGCCGCCATGAACAGCCTCTACAACGTCGAGGGCGGCCACCGCGCCATCGTCTTCAACCGCCTCGACGGCATCAAGGACAAGGTAACTATCGGTCGATTCATCTCGCGCGATCTCGCGACCTCGTTCGAGTTCTCGGCCGTGCCGGTGATGCGATGGGCTGGGTGCTTCGCTGCCTCTGTTGATGTGTGATTGACTGGGTTTGCGTTTGATTTGTGGTCGGTTGTGTGCTCTGTGCAGGTCTACCCTGAAGGGACTCACCTGATCATCCCGTGGTTCGAGAGGCCCATCATCTACGATGTCCGCGCCCGACCCAACCTCGTCGAGAGCACTTCCGGGAGCCACGATCTCCAGATGGTAACGTGATCTTGTTTCGATCCTTCACTTGAGAAGTTCTAGTATACTAATTTAGCACACGTGTGTGAATTACTGCTTGATCTGCATGCTGAATCCTCCTAATTTGGGACCAAGGGTTCTGCCTTTACTAGGACATGTCGTTGATATTATGTAATGATAGCCTGTAGGAAGGATTTTGGATACATGTGAAGTGTTTAGCGGTTTCGACAGGTGGGTGGGTCTGTACTTGTTTGGAGTTATCATTTCTGAGTGTCAATTACCTTTACAACAGCTGTTATGATTTCCTTGCCTTGGAGGAACTCAATTTTTGTCTGACTCGGTCATTTGAATTTCAAAATGCACCCCTGACAGTTGACAGCCACTTTAAAATCCTACAGCATTGTAGCCTATAGACTGTCACTATTCATTAACTGAATGATGCATTTCACTTAGGTGTATGTTTTGTTCATGTTAATCTGTTCTGAGGTTGAATTTGAATATTTGATCATTCATAACACTTAGGTAGATGTGATTTAGGATGTTATTTTAGCTCTTTACAAGGCTGAGTGACTGACCACTTAAAAAATACATGAATAAGTATTTTAACTCCTTTGCAAATCCCTTAATCAAATGTGATTTAGAACGTTTTTCAGCTCTTTATAAGACTGAGCACTTAAGAATTACATGCTGATTTGTGAATAAATATTTTAACTCCATTGCAAGTTCCCTTAATAAAATGATATTTGGGATGTTGTTTCAGGCTTTCAGCTCTTTATAAGACTGAACATTTAAAAGTACCTATTGATTTGTGAATAGTATTCAACTCCTTTGCAAATCCCCTTAATCTATTAACAGTGGTCTCCAATATTTCTTTTTGCTTCATCATAATATATTGCCATCATCATTTAAGATGATTTGCTCATACTAAGCAAGTTAAACTCTTGTAAATTTGCTTTAGCCATGTGTGTGTAGATGCAAGTTTCTTCTTTTGCACTTCTGCTCAAAAGTAACATGTACACTGCAACTCCTTTCATATATTTGATACCATTTAATAACTGGACAGGTGAGAATTGGTCTTCGTGTCCTTACAAGACCCATGCCAGAGAAACTACCAACTATCTACAGGACCCTGGGGGAGAACTTCAATGAGAGAGTTTTGCCTTCAGTCATTCATGAAACACTCAAAGCTGTTGTTGCCCAGTACAATGCCAGTCAGTTAATCACACAGAGAGAGGTACCATTTCATCATGTTTGTTGTGTTTACATATATTTTCTTGATATATTTGAACATGTTCTCCTTTATATAGTATTTGAATATTTGAACAACTTCTTTATATAATCGCAGGCTGTGAGCAGGGAGATTAGGAAGATTCTAACTGAGAGGGCCAGAAACTTCAATATTGCTCTGGATGATGTGTCCATCACAAGCCTCAGTTTTGGTAAAGAGTTCACTCATGCTATTGAAGCCAAACAGGTTGCTGCGCAGGAAGCTGAGCGTGCTAAGTTCATTGTTGAGAAGGCTGAGCAAGACAAGAAAAGCGCAATTATCAGGGCACAGGTAAGCAAAAGAGAAAGTAGATAGATGATTTTTATGTGACTTTACATATTTGCCTGGTTCATAGTTTCAGTGATAGTTACTAGAGGCATATTGCTAGTGTTCTTTATCTCTTTCATAGCTTCATGTATTTCATTACATTTGTTGAGTTTGGGAGCGCTTGAGCCTAACACTGGTAGTTTTATATATTTCATTTGTTGAGTTTGAGAGCACTTGAGCCAAACACTGATGCATCTTTCTATATTTGAACAGGGTGAGGCTAAGAGTGCAGAGCTTATAGGTCAGGCAATTGCCAACAACCCTGCTTTTGTCGCTCTCAGACAGATTGAAGCTGCCAGGGAGGTCTCTCACACCATCGCAAGCTCCAACAACAAGGTGTTCCTGGATTCCAGTGACCTGTTGCTTGGGCTCCAGCAGCTGAATGTGGGGGGCAAAAACAAGAAATGAGATCATTTTCCGTCATGTTATGGTTATCGGTGGGTACCTCCATGGAAGAGTACTTTTAAGAGGAAACCTTGGTCTTGGTATAATTTCCGTTAAAGGTTCTATCTGATCTAGATTCGCGCATAAAACAACAAAGACGCCTTCGCTATTGCAATTTGTTTGGAGATTGCAAGTGAACTGTCAGCTAGTACTTTTGCTGTGCAAACCGCTGGAAGAAGTTTCAATACGAATGTTTGTTTTGCTTTCGCTCTGGAATGAGTGTTTGGTAGTTGGTGTCTACTCTGGTAGAATGACCGGTTCTGGGGTGATTATGCTGGCCTTGTGAATGTCTTTTGAGTTGGTCTTGGCTTATTTCATTTTTACATATTGACGCCTGTCCTGTCTCATATGCTTGTGACAGGAACCTGTATGGAACATTTTGTTGTTCTGCTTTATTGAGATGCAAATTAAGCCACTAGATAGTACTGCATTGCATGGTTGTGATTATGCGCTGCAGCAGAAACGGTGTCTGCGCGGCCCGCGCCGCCGCCCCGTGGCTGCGCCTATCTCTGAGAAGCTGGAGCTCGGCACGCGGCCACCCGCCGGGGCTCCGGTGCGCTCTCCTCCGTGCAGTCGAGCCTGTAAACCCCGCCGAAGAAATCACCGCCTGCCCACCAGCTAGTGGTTCAGGCCGACGGCGTCGAGGCCGCCGCCGCACGCCGCCAGCGTCGAGCACCATCTCTCAGTCGTGCGGCTCAACTCGTCCAGCCAGCACACATTCCATGTCAGGACGTCGCCGCACGCGGATCAGTAGCGGCTTGGTCCTCGCCTCGCCACCGGAGTTGCCGGACGCACAGTCGTCTGCACGATCTCCTCCGGTGGCCATCACGACTTTGCTCGATCAGTTTGTCTTGGACTAGAACAGAAATCGTCCTTTAATCTCTTTGCCCTTCTCGTTCCATCTCAAAATCTTCAGACACAAACTCTCCCATGCAAGGGAATATCCATTCCTGATGCATCCACCGAGCCAGACTTCCCAAGACATGCCAATTTTCGCAATAGTGGACTGGAACCCAGCAAGCTTGCTACATTTTGCACATACACAAATCAATGTGTTCAGAATCATACATGCATACCTATACATATTTCTCTCAACAACAACAACAAAAAACTATACAGATACATATGTTTGCAATGTAAAATTTCTTGGCCTAACAGTACATTATTGCAAGAACTCGAGTCTTGTGATTTGCAGATTAGCAAAAGCTTGCAGCCATCTAAGCTTCTGCACTCTGCAGGACAAGCAGACAGCCGAACTGACACTGATGATCAAGCCGCGTGCTGAGATAAATCTCCCTACTGACTCGCATGGATTCTGTTTCCTGGGCTCTGAAGATTGTACAGGGTGATTCCATTTGACAGATAGTGCAATGCTCTTTATTTGTTTGTTTCTTTGCTTGTATGGAGCTAGCTCTGAAATTTCAGCCTCAGATAATTCTTTCCATCAATTCTGGCTCTGTTCAGTTTTCTTCAACATGATGTTCAGTACTTGAGTTATACCGTGCAAGAATGTTTTTTCTCGTGTCTCGTTCTTTTTACCAATGAATTATTTTGCAGATGGAACCAATTCAATCATGTTTTATTTACGTGATGACGTAGATAGCAACAACGTACGTGCATTAGAGGTGGGAGACATGATTTAAGGGGATTCGTTATTTCTTCCCTCATTACTCACTTCACGTCAGCATGTAAGTATAATTCTTATAGAACTTCTGAGTAAGAATAGGATTATTGATCTCAGAAACAATCAGTCAAGTGGAATCAGTAGCTCCGTGCAACCAATTTCACAATTAATTCATTCAACACAAGAAAGACAGATAAACAGGTGTAGATCGAGATCGACCAGTTGCATATTGCCAAAAGAATGATCCATCATTAGTTCATCTTAAAAAGAATGATCCACTAATTCATATGATCTGACATAATTACAGCGTTTCACTACAATTTTGGACATGGTGCAGTGTGCCATCTTCCATATCACAGACTCTCAATACATCCAGACCCCATTTGGGGTACCCCAGAACGCTCGACTGCTGAGGCGAAGAGACGCGACGTGCCGGCGGCCTCGGACCACCGCAAAGCGTCGTCGTCTTCCTCGTTCCAGCACGATGGAAGCAGATACGTAGACAACAACTCGTAGCGCCCGCGGGCGGTTGGGTCCCATGACATGTTGCCGGACGCCGAGAAGAGCTTGTTCCCGCACGGCATCGCAGGTTCTGGACAGGGCAAGCCGCCGTCGCGCTCGCCAAGCGCCGGGTCTAACAAGTCGTCGACGCTAACTCCGGCGTCGACGAACACGATCTTCTCGCCGACGTACGTTCCAGAACCGGGTCCGCCATTCTCGTCGGTCGCAGTGCCTGGTGTGCATTGAGGCACGGCCGGCTCGCCTCCCTCCTCCATTTCCTCCGACGACGCGAGGACGCAGCGCTGGATGTCTTCCTCGTCGTAGGTCTGCTGCCGCGCTGTCTCCGGTTTGTCGCCGGCTGCCTTGATCATGCGGCCCCAGACGGACAGGGACTCCGTCGTCGTGCAGGACGACGATAACACCGAGCGAGGCGACCGGCAGAGAACCACGCCGCCTCCAAACGATTCCACGTCGTCGCCAACGTCGACGACGATGGGCAGGGCCATCGTGCCGCCGTTCTTGGACACCAGCTGGTCGCCGCAGAGGAGGCTGTCCTCTGCTCAGCGCGCCGTGCACATAGCCGCGGCTCGCCGCCATGCGATGTCATCTGTGTCACGATCCCGATTTTCGGAGCCGCGAGATATGCCCACAATTGTTCAGGAGTTTCTCAATTGCGGACGTAGAGTAGTTACATCACCAACACAGTAATTGAACAAACAAACTTTATTATAGAATTGGAAAAATATGCTTAATAACGGTTAAGTTTACAGTAGACTGGGACATCCGAGCTCAAAGTTTACATTACAACAAAAAATGGACCTATTCCACAGGCGCCTCGAGCGCGGATAAGATCTAGAACTCATATTCGTCTCCGTCGAAGTATTCCTCGTTAAACGAATCATGTTCATTAACCTGTGCATCTGAGAGGGTTGGCGCAGTAATGAGTACATGACGTACTCAGCAAGCCACATTGGGAAAGAGCTATTTAGCTACATGTTCTAGATTTCAAGGGAGAGGTATACGGCTTAATGTTTGGTGGATGCATAGTCCTAGTCTCCGCCTTAGTGGTTAAAATCTCTTCTTTAAATCATTATAAATACAAAATATTGTATTATAGCAACCCTGCCGGGTCAGCCTCAAATTCAATTAAACCTCATCAAGTTCTACTTGTGCTTTGTATCGAGAATCACCTCTAAACATAACTTCATTAACCGGAAGCACGGCGTATTCGAATATCATTTGATTTAACTCTACAGAGCGGCTCAGCTTTACCCACATGATATCTATACCTCTTGCTGTCACTCGAGATTAACACACTCCCATCGGTGTGTCGATAGAGGTAAGATAACGAGACTTTTTATTTGCTCTATCTCTTGAAGTCCCTGTCGCGCCCTAATATTTCTAACCTTGTATTAGCATCATTGCATTAACCTAATCCGACCAAACCCCGCATGTATACACCAAAACCCTAATTCAACCGCCCGCTCTGTCATCAATAAATCCAACGCACCAACACCCGCACACACGCACTCAGTCGTATAAAATCCTAATCGGGAAAATCCGCCACTCCTCGGATTCACCGAAAATCCTGGAATAAAGCATGGAACATCTCGACAATATATCTAATTCAACCATAGCATAAAATAATAGTGTCCAGTGTAAAAATATCAAGGTGTGAAATTAATACACTATAGTATTAAACGTGTCATTACAATTAGGTCTCTGAAATTACAAAAATTAACACAGCTCTCTCTGCATCCCTAGAAACCTCAGTGCTTAAAATCATAAGCGTCATGAGTAAATTCCAATCACCCCTGTCAAAATCTCGTGAGGCATTTTTACCATTCCTCAGCCTGTTACCCCAATAACTCCCATGCACAGCTCGTGTCTCTCCAATGTTCTGTTGGATGTTACCCATGTCAAGCCAGGCATTCAAGTTCGTGAGTTAATAAGGTTGCTTTCGGCGCCTAACTCACTGGTGGCTTGGACATGTCTTTTCCCAATCCCTGGATCATGGATAGACATTTCAGCCACGTTTCCTAATCCTATGCACCTCCTGGCTGGCCTCCGCAAGTCTCAGCATGCAAGCACAGTTTTCTGTCACTCCGCAGTCGCCTCCCTCGCCGGTGCCAGCTCTACTTGGCCACCGCCCGCATGCCACGGCTACTCGGCTGTCTTTCCCTCTCCCTATCGCCACAGCCCTCGCACAGCCGGCCGTCTTTCATCTTCCCTGTAATCACAGCTCACCTCGCCGAGGCGTCGCCTCACCGGAGCTGCACCTCACCGCCACCTCATCTCAGCTGTCTCTCGCTCACCCTGGAGCTCCAGGCCGCCTTAACTCGCCGTCGAGTCGTCGGCAATGTAGCCACAGCAACGCCCATTTGAGCTCGCCGCCGGCTATAAAATGGCGACCGAGCTTCAGCTCCTCCCCAAACCATTCCCCAACCAAGCCATAGCTCGAAGCTCACCCAAACCCTCTGGAATCAGCAACACAGCAGCCCCCAGAAATCAACCAAAGGTGAGCAAATAAAAAGAAATAAGAAGAAGAAAAGAAAGCAACTCCAGAACACTCCTCGGCCACCCCAACCAAGCTGCCGCGGCAAGCTCCTCTGTCGCAGCTCCCCTTTTGGCCGCAGCTCTCCTGCCGCAGCTCCCTCCTCCTTGCCGCAGTTCTCCTCTCCAAGCCACCCTCCACCTCACTCCTCTTCAAGCTCTAGTTCCTCCTCACCCCATCCCAAGCTCACCTAGGCATTCTGGAGCTCAGCTCAACAACTCCTGAGCTGTTCTGGTGGAGCTCGAACCAGCAAACCCAAATCCAAAACAGCAACCAAAAGCAAATCAAGTAGAGAAGAAGAAGAAAGAGACCAGCTCCAGAACACCTCCTCTGCCGCTCCAGATCAGCTGCCGCGCCAGCTCCCAAGCTTCCCCTGCCGAGCCCCTTTCCCAGCTCGCCCTCTCCCTTGTGCCTTGCTCTGAGCAGCCACAGCTGAGGTAGAGAGTGAGAGAGTGAGAGAGTGAAGTATTTGTGTATGAGTGAGCTGCCGTTGCACACTAGTACATATTTGCTTTTTAGCCAAGTGCTGGTCCTGTAGCGTGTGTAGGCATTTTAGCCAATTTTCTCAGCACATTACGTGGATGTTGGTCCTGTTGCATGTGTGGCCAATTAGCTCGCTTTCTCTTCAGCTCATTTGTTCAGTTGCTAGACCACACCGACAGCTCCACTTGTGTCTTTCTTTCCTCAGCTGCCCAATCAACTAATCCATTTGCCTAATCAGTTAGGGTTCTAATTAGCCAGCCCAAAACCTCCCCAAATCACCTTAAGTACTCAAAAGATTGTTCTGGAATTCCAGGAGCAAACCTAAGTTGCGGGTTTCGATTTAGTTAAGCCTGGGAAATCAATTAGAGTAGTATCAATGGAGTTTAGGAGATAAGCTGCTCTTTGTGAATCTGGATTTAGTACGCATGCAATATAAATCATTTTATATTAGTTCCAAAGCATTTCCCAAGCACCTTGAGTAATTAATCCCAGGAATATCTGCCAAGAGAACACATGCGTTATGTCTAATCTTTTCATCCAGTAGCATTTTCTAAGATGAGCTGTTCCGTACCTAATCTAATGGTAGTGTGCTAGGGTTATCTTTTTATTCTAATAACTAAAATATGTGCACGCATGCAAAACCCTAATTAGATTCTTTTTCTAATCACCCCAAAAACCATAAGTAGTTCCTCGAGTAATTTGGTATTGCATGTTGTTTAATTTTATCGGAATGTCAGATCGTTTCTTATTCGTTGTTTTAACCGACGCGTAGTTGACGGAGAGACGTACGTGCGTCAGGAGGAACCAGCGTCACCGACACGTACAGAACAGGAGCAGGACTTGCCAGGCAAGCATTCCCCTCCTTTGATCATGCCAGATCCTATATTTATGAACGATTATTATTTATGTTATAAATCCTGCATGCTATATTTTAATACCACATTATTTTGTTAGTATTAGTTATTCCTAGTAGCTGCGCTAAGCTTAGGACCGAACCCCTATCCTTGTAGCCCTAGGAACATTAGTCGACCGTTCCCGGATCGACAAAAATATTAGGGTTATAGGCTGTAAGCCCCGCTTAGCCCTGCTATAGTTAAAATAAGTTTTACCCAAAACTTTGAAAACCCTATTTTGATACAAGAAATAAAACCCTCGGATATACTGGGTTATCCGAGGTGAATTTTGAAAGAAGGGTCTGGCGAGACCCTAAACAAAAATCGGAGATGTTTTGGATCCGGGCAAGAATATTAGGAGCAGCCGGAGGCTGTAGAGGATTTATTAAAGGCACGTCGTCGGGGACGATCGTGAGTTGTGGGATGGAGTCTTGTTCGGATCAGTTAAGGACCGAACCTAAAGTGCCGCTAAACCAGTTCCACCACCGTGCGTCCACATGTCCTTTATGGGAAGGACTTGACTTGGTACCCCGGCAAGTATTAGGGTTTGGACCCGTAGGAAGTTAGGAGTCGTGGCTAGGTGCTTAAAAGTCCTAGAGATCCACTGCCGCGTAGCGTTTGGGTGTGATCGACACAAAGGTGGAGAGCCCCAATTTGGTGTCCGGAGTTTGGTATCCGGGGCACGCAAACTTGGGTATTCACCTAGCGGGTCCAACTCTAGTATGGAAGCGGGCGACGGTCTCGTTGTGACCACCCTGCCAATACACTTCGTGATGTGTATCGTTAGCGCTCGGCAAAAAGGGTGAGTTCACATCTTGTGGGTAAAGCCGTACAACCTCTGCAGAGTGTTAAAAACTATTCGAATAGCCGCGTCCTCGGTCATGGACATGAACTGGCTAGGCCACACGCTGGTTAGACCAGGTTTTGTTTGCGAAAGGTGAGAAAAGGGATTAAGGACGTGGGCACGACGTGCCCACAGTGCGCAATTTACGCTACAGGCTGGTAGCAAGGAATTGCAGGAGGAAAGGCTAGCCGTACTGACGAAGCAGTATGGGCTGAGCCGGGAGTCCAGCGGGAGCTAGCCATGTTGTCGGATAACAGAGGCTGAGCACCGTTCTAAGGACGCTAGCTGCACTATTCGGGAACGTGCAGGCTGGGCAGTGAATCGAGACGCTAGTCATACTGCATGGGGTAGTATGGACTGAGCGGACTCGCCCGTAGATGAGAAAAACTCTTTAAATTCTATAATGATCTTTATAAAACCGCTTTCGAATCTATTATATCTGTATTTACATAAAAGCTTACTTTTCCGCACAAGTATTAAACTAGACTAGAGCTGTTTATATTGCTATACCCTGCATGAAATATCGCCGTATATTCTCCCCGGTGGGGAATAGCTTGCGAGTACATTCAATGTACTCACCTGGCTTGTTGATTTGGCCAGAAGAAGAAGAAGAGTTCTGCCTCGACGAGGAAGACACCGACTACGAGGGCTAGGGCGTTTCCCCAGTCAGTTGCCTGAGGGTTTGGCATACTGATGGGTCTATCTACGTGTGTTTATTTTTCCGCTGCAAGACTTTTATTCGGCCAATAGGCCCTGTTGTGATAAAAGACCTTAATGGCTTGTATTGTAATAAAATCGGTATTGTGTGACGATGTTATCAAGTTCTTGTGCATACCGGCTACGGATCCAGGGACCGGTACGGTAATCACAGGAGCGCACCCGGCCTTAAAACCGGGGGCGCGACAGCTTGGTATCAGAGCCATACTGACTGTAGGAACCCCTAGTTAGCATGGCCGTTAGACAAACCTAGGACAAAAGTATTTTCCAAAAAAATCTTTGAAAAACAAAATTTTGTAAAAACAAGTCTAGTATTCTCATCTCTGCTAGGAGCTTATCTATTCCAGGTAAGACTTTGGAAAATTCAAAACTCATCACATTTTGATTTTGAAAATTTTATAGGTTAGAACGATGGAGCTGCTGTATGGTGAAACTTGTGCCCCCAATGCTGAAGGATGTCCCCGACTGCTGCAAGAGGCACTGGAGCGATGTGGATTTAGTGTCTACCCGGAGTACCACGTCTTCTTGGAGAAAAAGTCAGATACTATCAATGAGTACTGGGCAAGAGTGCTCATCGTCGGACTGAGAAACGCCAATAATCAGACATACAGTTTTGTGGGACCCTGCAGCTGGACGTATAGTCAGGCAGTGCACCTGGTAGCCTATAAGGCGCTGGTGCATCTCCGCCATGAGATGCCAGAAATGGGGATATTCAGAGCTACAAGATATATTCCAGCATATCCAATACTGGAGGATGTCCGCCGATATACTCCACCGTTGGCGGAAAATGACCCTGCGGTGGTGAACTTAGCTCATTTTGTGGAAGCGCAGGATTCCCTGCTTCACTGTGCATTAGTGGAACTAGAAGATGTGCGCAAGGAGCTACAGCGAGTGAAGACTCTACTGAATCAAGCCACCAGACTCCCGACGCAGGCTCCTATTCCACAAGGAGGGACTACTACTACCCCCGCCACCACTGAAGCCCCGCCAGAGCCCCGCGATATTCCGGTGGTGAGCGAGCAGCCGCCTCTACCCAAGAGACGTCGCACCGCCCGTGAGTACCTCAGCCGATTCACGACTGGAGCTGGGACTTCTCGAGTCATCCCAACCATACCGAGCCCGACGCCAATTGGAGGATCCATCATGGTTGAGGATTCTGAGGAGGAAGAAGACCCAGAGGAGGTTGAGCCAGTTGAAGAAGACGAAGAAGTTCAGATCACGTCGTAGGTCTTAGGGTTGTGTAGTGGCCTACCCTTAGCTAGCGACGTGTAAAATAAATAAGTGGTCGCTAGCTGTATGTGTGACATGTGTAATGTTCTGAGCTATGTATGTGTGTGCTAGGTGGTACACGACACCCCTTAGGGTTGCCTCGTGTCCCTCTAATAAATAAAAGGGCCCCCCGGCCTAGTATGTTTTAAAAATCTAATCTGTCTGTACCCGCAAATCCCTCTCATCTGTCTTTCAAAATGCGAAGCCCGAGAAAGGATAAGACGTTGGGGTCGTCCCTCAGTAATGAGGGTAGATAAACGTCTTGTCCCGACATAAAAGCTACCCCTCCTTTTGCCCTATAAATACCCAGGGTCTCATTTCTCACCTCACCATCCCTAGTTGCTCCTGAAGCCAACAACCTTAGATTTCTCTCTTCTTCTTTCCAGCACCTCAAGAAGAAGCTATGCCCCGTGGAACTCTTTACAATGAGACCACCGCTTCTGAGCTAGCGGGATTTGTAGATATCCTGTGGACGGTCGCCCAGAGGGTTCTACGAGCCTCCCAGCGACCTGAGTACGATGTCTATCGGGAGGAGACCACCCACACGAATGTGTACTGGGCTGAAGTACACGTCTACCAAGACGGTGTCAACAGCGAGGCAAACTTCCACTTCATGGGCCGACCGGTGCCCGACCCCGACCTATCCATGCAGGTGGCTGCATGGGAGGCTGTCTCCCGTCTCCACCAGATGATTCCAAGCATGAACTGCAGAGCCTTTCGGTTCTACCCCAGCCGCGCTCTGGGAGAGAATCCAACCTTCATCAGTACCGAAGAAGAGCAAGATGTAGCCGTGGTGCACCTCACCCGGTATCTGGTCGCCATGACCGAAGTCTTTATCCAGCTCATGGATATTCTCACCCTCACCCAGCGAGCCACTCCCCTTGTTCAGCCAAGATCTCGTGCCCGAGCATCCTCCGCGACATCTACTCACCCCTCAGTGTCCGGAGATTCACCCATAGCAGGAATACCTGTAGTGGTAGATGGAAACCCTTTCCCTGCTCTTTCCCCGGAATACCTCAGGCTGTTCTCGGCCTATGCGGCCTCCACCCGAGCCGCGCATCGTAGCAGGAACCCCCTTGCACCCCGGAACACGCCGGCGCCATCCGAGGATGGAGATATCCGCGGAGAGACACCCGCAGCCCAGCCCCCCAGCCCGGATGTAAACCAGGTAGACTAGGTGGAGTGGAGTAGCCACTCAAATAATAATAAGCCTAAGAACTTATTTTCTTATTATTTGTAATAGGACATAGCCCTGTATGAGTATTGTACTAGTGCCCTTAGGCACATCTAATGTAAATTATTGGGTGTTGTCTCGGTGTTTTATTTGTCTCTTGGTTGGCTTACCCCAACCGTTGGAATTTGTATTGATGCATTTGATCTCAGTTTGGCGCTGCACCGAAACCCCGCTTTTCCCTCTTACCTCCTTGTTTTAAAATGCAAGCATCTGATGAATCAACTGGTGCTGTTGCAGCAAGAAAGTGAAGATGAGTCATAACTCTCTCAGCTCCGCAGCACGGAAGAAGGCAGCGGAGGCACAAAAAAATGCTCCACCACCTGTGATTCCAACTCACTCCCAAACATCAGTTAACTCCCGGAATTCTAAGGCACGCAATAACAAGCCCCAGAATAATAACCGTATGAAAACTCCTACCCCAGAAGACAAAGAAGACCAGGGTCAGAACTGCGTGGAATCTGACCACCCACCACCACCACCTCCACCGGCTGAACCAACGCCAGCTGAAATGTTTAAGATGCTGGGACAAACTTGTCTAGCCACCAACGCAGCAGTGCAACTAATGATGCAAGGTGGTAACTCGTCTGGAAAAGGAAATAGACTCTCAGAATTTCAGAGGACTTCCCCACCCGTCTTCGCCTGCTCGACGGAACCATTAGACGCTGACGATTGGCTGTTGGTTATGGAAGAAAAACTGGAGGTAGCCAAATGCGACGACAAAGAAAAAGTACTCTACGCTCCCCAATATTTACAAGGACCCGCCGCCGCATGGTGGAAAAGGATCAGGAGTACCCAACCAAGACACACGGAGATTTCCTGGGACATGTTTAAAGACATGTTCCGCAAGCATCACATACCAGCAAGCCTGATAGGAATTAAGAAGAAGGAATTCCTTGATCTCAAGCAGGGAACGATGTCGGTAACGGAGTACCTTCATAAGTTCACCCAGTTAGCTCGGTATGCAGGAAAAGAGATGACGTCCGAGAGTGCTCAAGTAGAGAAATTCATGAATGGGCTACAACAGATTCTCCAGTACCAGCTAGCCGCGCAAAAGTTCACGGAGTTGCAGGATGTAGTCAACGCCGCTCTGAATGTGGAGGATAAGCGCCGAGGGTTAATAGACAACCGGAAGCGCAAGAACGTCAAGACGATTGAGACAGGGGAACCACATAAACGGCCCCGTTATGAGAAGAAACTGAAGCACAGATATTCAGCACCTCAACACTACAGGACTGCCCCCGCCATACCCCAGTTCAGCACCCGTAACTATCAGAACTATCAGAAGGGACCCTCTGGAAATTATCACTCTGGAAGTGCAAGCCAAAGCTCAGGAAAGACCAATTGCTATTCGTGTGGAGAACCTGGACACTTCGCTCGCGAGTGTCCCAAGAAAGCAAAGGAAACCCGCCGACCAGCGCCCGCGTCCAGAGCATGCTATGTCCACCCGGAGTCAAGGATCCAAAGGAGCACCAAACTACAGCAAAGGACGCGTGAACCATGTTGATGCCGAAGAAGCCCAGGACGCCCACGACGTGGTGATGGGTACGTTCCCTGTTAACTCAGTACCAGCAACTGTTTTATTTGATTCCGGAGCATCGCATTCATTTATCTCAAAGCATTTTGCTGAGAAAAACCGAATAGGACTGCACCTCTTGAAAACCCCCATGAAAGTCCGAACACCAGGGTCAGTAGTCAGATCTAAACACTACTGCAAAGATGTAAACATCTTTATAAGGGGGGTAGAGTTTTTGGCAGACCTAATTGTCCTAGTATCAGAAGATATTGATGTGATTCTAGGAGTGGATTGGTTACCTAAGAATAAGGGCATTATAAACTTTGAGACCAAAACAGTTACCCTTACCAATGCCCGAGGAGAGACAGTTAAATTTACTCCTAAATCGCCCTCTCCCCAACCCAGTACCCTGAACAACATAACCGCACCTGAGTTAGCCCAAGTCCCAGTGGCACAGGAATACCCTGACGTATTTCCTGAGGAGTTGCCCGGAATGCCACCAGACCGAGATTTGGAATTTATCATTGAATTAGTGCCCGGAACGGCACCCATAGCAAAGAGGCCCTATCGGATGTCTGTCGATATGCTAATCGAACTGAAGAAACAATTGGAGGAATTGGAAGAGAAAGGTTTTATTCGACCTAGTGCATCGCCATGGGGATCACCAGTATTGTTCGTTGAAAAGAAAGATAAGACTCTCCGCATGTGCGTGGATTATAGAGCTCTGAATGAGGTCACTATCAAGAACAAATATCCTCTGCCACGGATAGATGATCTATTCGATCAGATGAATGGAGCTCGAGTATTCTCCAAGATAGATTTGAGGTCAGGTTATCACCAGCTCAAGATCCGAGGACAGGATATACCCAAGACTGCCTTCACAACTCGCTATGGGCTATATGAATATACCGTCATGCCTTTTGGATTAACCAACGCCCCGGCATATTTTATGAACTTAATGAACAAAGTATTCATGGAATATTGGACAAGTTCGTAGTGGTGTTCATAGACGATATCTTGGTATATTCTAAATCAGATGAAGAGCATCAGCAACATCTGCGAGCAGTTTTGGAAACACTCAGAAAGCATCAGCTATACGCCAAATTCAGCAAATGCGAATTTTGGTTGAAAGAAGTTGGATTCCTCGGACATATAGTGTCCGCGGGAGGAATAGCTGTAGACCCGAGCAAAGTAAAAGATGTGCTCGACTGGAAGCCACCAAGGACGGTAACTGAGATTCGAAGCTTCTTAGGTTTGGCGGGATATTACCGCCGGTTTATCGAAGGATTCTCAAAGTTAGCCCGACCCATGACGCAGCTGTTAAAGAAGAATCAAAAGTTTGAATGGACGCAAAAGTGCGAAGACAGTTTTCAGGAATTGAAGCGAAGGCTAACGACAGCGCCCGTGTTAACGCTACCCGACCTCCGAAAGAACTTTGATATATACTGTGATGCCTCTCGACATGGACTTGGATGCGTGCTTATGCAAGATGGAAAAGTGGTCGCATATGCTTCCAGACAGTTACGACCCCACGAAATGAATTACCCAACTCATGATTTAGAGCTAGCCGCAGTAGTTCATGCCCTGAAACTTTGGCGGCATTACCTCATTGGAAATCGCTGTGAAATCTACACCGACCACAAGAGCTTAAAGTATATCTTCACCCAGTCGGATCTCAATATGAGGCAACGAAGATGGTTGGAGTTAATTAAGGATTACGACCTCGGAGTTCATTATCATCCTGGCAAAGCAAACGTTGTGGCCGATGCCCTTAGCCGGAAGCCAGCCTCAGTAAATGCTTTAATTCCAACAATCCAACCGAGGTTATGCGAAGAATTTGAGAAGCTTAACTTAGGGATGGTCAGTAAAGGATATGTAGCCACCCTAGAAGTGACCCCCTCTCTCGTGGCACAAATTAAGGATGCCCAGAAAGGACACAAGAGTATAGAAGGCATCAAGAACAAAATGAAGATAGGAAAAGCAAGTGGATTTAGAGAAGATGAAGAAGGCACACTGTGGTTTGAAAATCGACTATGTGTACCCGCTTGCAAGGAGCTCAAGGAGCTAATTCTAAAAGAAGCCCACGAATCCCGGTATTCTATACATCCGGGAAGCACAAAAATGTATCAGGACTTAAAAGAGGAATTCTGGTGGCATGGAATGAAACGCGAGATAGCAAGCTTCATAGCCCGATGCGACGTATGCCAGCGCGTCAAGGCAGAACACCAAAGCCTGCCGGACTGCTGCAACCAATCAAAGTGCCTGAATGGAAATGGGATGAAGTCGGCATGGATTTCATCGTCGGATTACCAAAGACAAGAAAGGGAAATGATTCTATATGGGTCATTGTCGACAGGTTAACCAAAGTAGCACACTTCTTGCCGGTCAAGACCACGCATCGAGGTGATCAGCTAGCCAAGCTATATCTAGCTCGAATAGTCAGCTTGCACGGAGTACCCAAACGGATTATCTCAGATCGAGGTACCCAATTTACCTCCAGATTTTGGGAACAACTGCATGAAGCCATGGGAACACGATTGAACTTCAGCACCGCGTACCACCCACAGACGGATGGACAAACGGAACGGGTGAACCAAATTTTGGAAGACATGTTAAGAGCGTGTGCCTTAACGTACGGTGATAGCTGGGAAGATAGCTTACCGTACGCTGAATTCTCATATAATAATAGCTATCAAGCAAGTTTACAGATGTCACCATTTGAAGCGCTTTATGGACGGAAATGCAGAACGCCCTTGAATTGGTCCGAAACTGGAGAAGGAAAAGTTTTTGGTCCAGACATTCTCCAAGACGCAGAAGAGAAAGTTAAATTCATCCAAGATCGACTTAAGACGGCACAGTCAAGGCAAAAGAGCTATGCCGATTCCAAGCGACGTGATATCACCTTTAAACCCGGAGACTACGTCTACCTACGAGTGACCCCTCTCAAAGGAACGAAGAGGTTTAACGTCAAAGGAAAGTTAGCGCCCCGCTTTGTAGGGCCCTTCAAGATAGAGGAAAGGAGAGGACAGGTAGCATATCAGCTAGAGCTACCTTCGGAGCTATCAGAAATCCACAATGTGTTTCATGTATCTCAACTAAGAAAATGCATCGAGCCGCCAACGAAACAGGTGCAGTATCAAGAATTGGATATTGGCAAGGATCTCACTTACAAAGAGCAACCAATTAAAATTCTGGAAAGCGCTGAAAGAAAGACAAGGAATAAGAACATAAAATTTTACAAGGTTCAATGGGATCACCATACCGAAGAAGAAGCTACATGGGAAAGAAAAGATTTTCTACAGGACAAATACCCCCACCTATTCCAATCTGTAGAATCTCGGGGACGAGATTCGACTTAAGGGGGGTAGGTTTGTCGCGCCCTAATATTTCTAACCTTGTATTAGCATCATTGCATTAACCTAATCCGACCAAACCCCGCATGTATACACCAAAACCCTAATTCAACCGCCCGCTCTGTCATCAATAAATCCAACGCACCAACACCCGCACACACGCACTCAGTCGTATAAAATCCTAATCGGGAAAATCCGCCACTCCTCGGATTCACCGAAAATCCTGGAATAAAGCATGGAACATCTCGACAATATATCTAATTCAACCATAGCATAAAATAATAGTGTCCAGTGTAAAAATATCAAGGTGTGAAATTAATACACTATAGTATTAAACGTGTCATTACAATTAGGTCTCTGAAATTACAAAAATTAACACAGCTCTCTCTGCATCCCTAGAAACCTCAGTGCTTAAAATCATAAGCGTCATGAGTAAATTCCAATCACCCCTGTCAAAATCTCGTGAGGCATTTTTACCATTCCTCAGCCTGTTACCCCAATAACTCCCATGCACAGCTCGTGTCTCTCCAATGTTCTGTTGGATGTTACCCATGTCAAGCCAGGCATTCAAGTTTCGTGAGTTAATAAGGTTGCTTTCGGCGCCTAACTCACTGGTGGCTTGGACATGTCTTTTCCCAATCCCTGGATCATGGATAGACATTTCAGCCACGTTTCCTAATCCTATGCACCTCCTGGCTGGCCTCCGCAAGTCTCAGCATGCAAGCACAGTTTTCTGTCACTCCGCAGTCGCCTCCCTCGCCGGTGCCAGCTCTACTTGGCCACCGCCCGCATGCCACGGCTACTCGGCTGTCTTTCCCTCTCCCTATCGCCACAGCCCTCGCACAGCCGGCCGTCTTTCATCTTCCCTGTAATCACAGCTCACCTCGCCGAGGCGTCGCCTCACCGGAGCTGCACCTCACCGCCACCTCATCTCAGCTGTCTCTCGCTCACCCTGGAGCTCCAGGCCGCCTTAACTCGCCGTCGAGTCGTCGGCAATGTAGCCACAGCAACGCCCATTTGAGCTCGCCGCCGGCTATAAAATGGCGACCGAGCTTCAGCTCCTCCCCAAACCATTCCCCAACCAAGCCATAGCTCGAAGCTCACCCAAACCCTCTGGAATCAGCAACACAGCAGCCCCCAGAAATCAACCAAAGGTGAGCAAATAAAAAGAAATAAGAAGAAGAAAAGAAAGCAACTCCAGAACACTCCTCGGCCACCCCAACCAAGCTGCCGCGGCAAGCTCCTCTGTCGCAGCTCCCCTTTTGGCCGCAGCTCTCCTGCCGCAGCTCCCTCCTCCTTGCCGCAGTTCTCCTCTCCAAGCCACCCTCCACCTCACTCCTCTTCAAGCTCTAGTTCCTCCTCACCCCATCCCAAGCTCACCTAGGCATTCTGGAGCTCAGCTCAACAACTCCTGAGCTGTTCTGGTGGAGCTCGAACCAGCAAACCCAAATCCAAAACAGCAACCAAAAGCAAATCAAGTAGAGAAGAAGAAGAAAGAGACCAGCTCCAGAACACCTCCTCTGCCGCTCCAGATCAGCTGCCGCGCCAGCTCCCAAGCTTCCCCTGCCGAGCCCCTTTCCCAGCTCGCCCTCTCCCTTGTGCCTTGCTCTGAGCAGCCACAGCTGAGGTAGAGAGTGAGAGAGTGAGAGAGTGAAGTATTTGTGTATGAGTGAGCTGCCGTTGCACACTAGTACATATTTGCTTTTTAGCCAAGTGCTGGTCCTGTAGCGTGTGTAGGCATTTTAGCCAATTTTCTCAGCACATTACGTGGATGTTGGTCCTGTTGCATGTGTGGCCAATTAGCTCGCTTTCTCTTCAGCTCATTTGTTCAGTTGCTAGACCACACCGACAGCTCCACTTGTGTCTTTCTTTCCTCAGCTGCCCAATCAACTAATCCATTTGCCTAATCAGTTAGGGTTCTAATTAGCCAGCCCAAAACCTCCCCAAATCACCTTAAGTACTCAAAAGATTGTTCTGGAATTCCAGGAGCAAACCTAAGTTGCGGGTTTCGATTTAGTTAAGCCTGGGAAATCAATTAGAGTAGTATCAATGGAGTTTAGGAGATAAGCTGCTCTTTGTGAATCTGGATTTAGTACGCATGCAATATAAATCATTTTATATTAGTTCCAAAGCATTTCCCAAGCACCTTGAGTAATTAATCCCAGGAATATCTGCCAAGAGAACACATGCGTTATGTCTAATCTTTTCATCCAGTAGCATTTTCTAAGATGAGCTGTTCCGTACCTAATCTAATGGTAGTGTGCTAGGGTTATCTTTTTATTCTAATAACTAAAATATGTGCACGCATGCAAAACCCTAATTAGATTCTTTTCTAATCACCCCAAAAACCATAAGTAGTTCCTCGAGTAATTTGGTATTGCATGTTGTTTAATTTTATCGGAATGTCAGATCGTTTCTTATTCGTTGTTTTAACCGACGCGTAGTTGACGGAGAGACGTACGTGCGTCAGGAGGAACCAGCGTCACCGACACGTACAGAACAGGAGCAGGACTTGCCAGGCAAGCATTCCCCTCCTTTGATCATGCCAGATCCTATATTTATGAACGATTATTATTTATGTTATAAATCCTGCATGCTATATTTTAATACCACATTATTTTGTTAGTATTAGTTATTCCTAGTAGCTGCGCTAAGCTTAGGACCGAACCCCTATCCTTGTAGCCCTAGGAACATTAGTCGACCGTTCCCGGATCGACAAAAATATTAGGGTTATAGGCTGTAAGCCCCGCTTAGCCCTGCTATAGTTAAAATAAGTTTTACCCAAAACTTTGAAAACCCTATTTTGATACAAGAAATAAAACCCTCGGATATACTGGGTTATCCGAGGTGAATTTTGAAAGAAGGGTCTGGCGAGACCCTAAACAAAAATCGGAGATGTTTTGGATCCGGGCAAGAATATTAGGAGCAGCCGGAGGCTGTAGAGGATTTATTAAAGGCACGTCGTCGAGGACGATCGTGAGTTGTGGGATGGAGTCTTGTTCGGATCAGTTAAGGACCGAACCTAAAGTGCCGCTAAACCAGTTCCACCACCGTGCGTCCACATGTCCTTTATGGGAAGGACTTGACTTGGTACCCCGGCAAGTATTAGGGTTTGGACCCGTAGGAAGTTAGGAGTCGTGGCTAGGTGCTTAAAAGTCCTAGAGATCCACTGCCGCGTAGCGTTTGGGTGTGATCGACACAAAGGTGGAGAGCCCCAATTTGGTGTCCGGAGTTTGGTATCCGGGGCACGCAAACTTGGGTATTCACCTAGCGGGTCCAACTCTAGTATGGAAGCGGGCGACGGTCTCGTTGTGACCACCCTGCCAATACACTTCGTGATGTGTATCGTTAGCGCTCGGCAAAAAGGGTGAGTTCACATCTTGTGGGTAAAGCCGTACAACCTCTGCAGAGTGTTAAAAACTATTCGAATAGCCGCGTCCTCGGTCATGGACATGAACTGGCTAGGCCACACGCTGGTTAGACCAGGTTTTGTTTGCGAAAGGTGAGAAAAGGGATTAAGGACGTGGGCACGACGTGCCCACAGTGCGCAATTTACGCTACAGGCTGGTAGCAAGGAATTGCAGGAGGAAAGGCTAGCCGTACTGACGAAGCAGTATGGGCTGAGCCGGGAGTCCAGCGGGAGCTAGCCATGTTGTCGGATAACAGAGGCTGAGCACCGTTCTAAGGACGCTAGCTGCACTATTCGGGAACGTGCAGGCTGGGCAGTGAATCGAGACGCTAGTCATACTGCATGGGGTAGTATGGACTGAGCGGACTCGCCCGTAGATGAGAAAAACTCTTTAAATTCTATAATGATCTTTATAAAACCGCTTTCGAATCTATTATATCTGTATTTACATAAAAGCTTACTTTTCCGCACAAGTATTAAACTAGACTAGAGCTGTTTATATTGCTATACCCTGCATGAAATATCGCCGTATATTCTCCCCGGTGGGGAATAGCTTGCGAGTACATTCAATGTACTCACCTGGCTTGTTGATTTGGCCAGAAGAAGAAGAAGAGTTCTGCCTCGACGAGGAAGACACCGACTACGAGGGCTAGGGCGTTTCCCCAGTCAGTTGCCTGAGGGTTTGGCATACTGATGGGTCTATCTACGTGTGTTTATTTTTCCGCTGCAAGACTTTTATTCGGCCAATAGGCCCTGTTGTGATAAAAGACCTTAATGGCTTGTATTGTAATAAAATCGGTATTGTGTGACGATGTTATCAAGTTCTTGTGCGTACCGGCTACGGATCCAGGGACCGGTACGGTAATCACAGGAGCGCACCCGGCCTTAAAACCGGGGGCGCGACAGTCCCTACCCAGGAACACTACGTCACTCCTCTCCCGGGAGCCGACAGGTCAGGTCAACTTCACGATCCGGGAGTTCCGGGAGTTGAGTGAGTTCCAGTTGTGATTTCTCAGTTAATGGCCCTATCGCCTCATTCGCTTCTGCGGGCCTTCCAGACAAGTGGAACGGCAAGCTAGTCTGTAGTTATTTAGCAGGTAGAACAGATTTACTAGGTCAGGTTTGACAAATCGAACATGTGGTTGAGCGGTTCTATGTTCATCACTAAGCACAAGGGTCTTGTCCTTAACTGCCCCGAGTAAGGCAATCCACCTGATTACCCTTACTTCACGGAAGGGGTAAGGTTGCACAACCAATACATGAAGAGCCCCATCTTCTCTGTCCCCAACCATCGACAATTTTTCTTTAAGAAAACACATACTCCGAGTTTAAGCTAGGGTTACTAGTATCTCTGATTATTGTCTAGTCTAACCATTAACGGTGGTGAAGGATACTGATATAATTTATTCTCATCCTAAGGTTATCAAGGTGAATATGGCTTATAAAAGTTAACTGGGCTGTGGGTAGTAGGTGATATCTCCACATTCATGCCATTCAAAGATAACACATATAAAATTAACATGTGAAAAATGATAACTAGACTAGTAGTATAGTAAATAGCATGGCATGTGGGTTCAACATGAACAAAAAATGTGACTTGCCTACTGCACCGAGGTCGGTCGTATCGAAGTCTTTGGAAAATCCTTCGCCTTCGGGATCCTTGCCCAATGTCGGATCGTCACTATCGTTTCCTAGTTGCAAAAAGATCCAAACACATAAACATGTATAAGTCCGGGCTCGACGAATGCGAGCTGGGAGCAAAATATAAATTAATTTAAAAATAATACTAAAAATAGGTTGTGGGGTGGGAGGTCGGAATTGGAGGATTGAAAGGATGGAGGGAGGGTATATGACACGGGTTAGGGTTTCGGGGAAAAATCGGGATATAAGTGGGTTAATAAGGTTTTGTGGGTGTCAGGTGTTCAAAAGTGAGAATTTGAAGGAACAGAGTGGAAAATTGAAACCGTGTCGTCGAGACGATCGAAACGGTATATAATAGTGTTTTCAGGGTTTCGGGCCCGACGGATCGGGCCTGGCCCGCAAAATAAGATTGTAATGGGCCCTCGGGTTGGGCTGAAAATGGGCTTAGGTTGGGCTGGATTTGGCTTGAACATGGGCTTGGGCTTAGGTTTTGGGCTTTGGACCCAGCAGAAAAGAAAATAAAAGAAAATAAAATCCTAAACTAATTGGGCTCAATCTGCCTTTGTTATTGGGCTCGGCCTGTTAAGGAAATAAAAATAAAAGGAAAAGAAAAATAAAAATAAAAGAGCTGGGGCCCGCCGGCGATGCCTGGAACCGGCCCGAGAAGAAGTCGGGCTGGCCCATCAGTGGAGGGAGGTGGCGGCCCAGGGGAAACCGAGGAAGGGGAGACCGGGGCGTCGGTGGGGAGGGGGAAAACGGAGGAGGGCGGTGGCCGCCGGCGGCGGGGAAGGAGAATTGGCCGCCGGGGAGCTCGCCGGAGTCAATTTGTTGCTCGGGAAGTTTCTAAGGGAGTCCGGGGATCCATTTTTGAAGAATATGGGAGGGGTTCCCGTGGAAGAAGGGCTCGGCAACGGCAAGGGCCTCGGGTCTACCTCGCCGGAGACGAAGGCAACGACGGTGAGGTTGCCGATGCTTCGGGAAAGAGGAGGGGAGCTCGGGAATGCTCTGGAAAAGAATGGGAAGGCTCGAAAGTGGAGAAGAGGCTCGGGCGCTTGGGGAAAGAAACTCGGGCTACCTCGCCGGAGATGGAGAAGGTGGCGGTGGAGTTGCCGGCGATTGGGAAGAAAAAGGAGAGATTGGAGAGCTCGGGAGGTGGAACTGCTTGCGCGAGTGAGGAAGAGCTCAGAAATGGGACGGGTTGCGGAGGGGAGAGAAGAGAGGAGCTCGGCTTTGCCGGCTTTATAGAGGTCGGGGGCGGTGGCCGGGAGCAGGGCGGGGGCGGTGTGGCCGGGGAGAGAAGCGGCGATGGTGACGCGTGGAAAGCGGCCTCGGGCGCGGAGCTAGGCAGGGGAGCGAAACCCGCGTGGCACTGATGCTGAGTTGAGCGGCGCGACGGGCGGCGGCGTCGGCTACGGACGGCGGCGACGGAACGGGAGGGAGAACGGGAGGTAGGGGATGACAGAGGTGGGCCGGATGGGCCGAGAGAAGGGAGACGGGCTGGACTGAGAAGAAAGATTCGGCCCAGAGAAAAATTTTGATTTCGCAAAATTCGAGAATTTTCAGGATCATTACAATCCGCAAACAGAGCATCGTGTTCTTCCTCGTCCGTTTGACGCCGCACGGAGGGCCGAGCCTCCGGATGGTTGCCCGCCGTCGTCGTGCAGGACGACGATGACGATCCCGACGATGGCACGCGCGGCGACTTGTAGACCTTGCAGAGCACGAGGTCGCGGCCATCGTTGACGCTGTATTAGTTTGCGAGGAAATAAGCCTTTATTACTCATTTAACGGTTTACAATCCGCAATAACCAGCGGTAAAACACAACCCGGCACACCACATAACTGAAAGTTTGAGCAACCCTGAAGCCGAGCCAGCTTTGCCAATTCATGCGCCACCCGATTCTGAGCGCGACTGCACATAGAGACGCTGTATTAGTTACTTAGATCTTTCCCAAGATGATATGTCTCAGCGCTCCATTTTACAAGTTAGGATGCTCACAAATCGCACACGGTATATAGGCATCTTTGATGCTGAATTAACTAGAACAGGACTATTTAGTTGCAGTCACAATTGGGCATCGCATCCATCTTTTTCTTTGAAAGGCATCCATCTTGTATTCTTGCGCACGAGTGTCACCTAGCACAGGTCAAAGGAGTCTTGCCCAAGCTTGTGCACCTCTCACCAAACAGAGGTCATCAAGTCTTGCCCAAGATCACACAAGTCAACAAATCAATATATACACACCATCATGAATTCATGGCCAAGTGGAATAGTCTATGTTGATGAGCTTTGTTTGGTGGACGACAATGTGGTCTAAACACAATTTATATACAAGAAAGTCTTCATGTTGTCAAGAGAGCTGTAAAGTGAATAGACACGTAGAGAAAGCATCCCCCAGTTGCTCTCAAATCACACATTGATATTTGACAGGTTGTGTATTACTATATGGTAAAGGGTACTCTATTCTCTCCCACCTCATGGGTTCTACAAATGGAATTGTATTAGCTAACATGCAGCTGGTGCTGGTGTGGAGCTTAGCATCCACTGCCATGAACATCATGGTGGCATCTGCAGCCCCTTCTCCCTCTGCCGCTAGCCTTGCTCACTGTCCCAAAACCTGTGGGGATGTGAGCATCTGGTACCCCTTTGGCGTCGGGCCTGGCTGCTTCCGGCGAGGTTTCGAGCTCGTGTGCGACACCACCACCAAACCCCCGAAGCTCTTCCTGGGCAACACCACCACCCAGGTGACTAGCCTCTTCCCTTCAGGAACTGTCCTTGCCTCTGTCATATACACCATCCCCATGGCGCCCGGTGTAGGCACCTACGACCTGTCCTGGGAGTCTCCGGGGAGGAACCTCAACATCCTGACATACAATTACTTGGCGTTCCTCGGCTGCGGCATCGGGTCTACCTGTTTCATCCCGACACGGGCGAGCTCGTAGGCCATTGCACGATCAAGTGCGCCTCCATGGCAAGCATGCTCAAGGCAACAGAAGGAGGGATCTGCAACGGCATGGGTTGCTGCACCGTCACGTTCCCTGTCTTGTTTCGAGGCTTCAGGGTGACCATCGTGAAGAATAATGAGACAGTACCACAGCCCTTTACTGATATCACCATCAAGGCCTTCTTAACCTTCTACCCATATAAGTTCAGTATCGCGGATCTGTTGTCTGATAAGATAAATGCAAGCACTGTTGGTGCTTCCTCTGCGTACCTCTCACTGTGATCACGGACAAACCCAGTTGTGCAGAAGCTTTGTTGGATGATAAGACGCGGTATGCATGCGGCAGTAGCAATTGCGTGGATGTGGCAAATGGAGGCTACTCCTGTACCTGCTCCGGCAGTTCCGATGATGGCAATCCCTACCTTCTTGATGATTGCAAACAAGGTACTTACAAAAAACTCTGGCTCTGACTACACCTTTCGCACCCAGTTTTTTTGGATTGTTTGCTCATCCAATCCTGTGATGTTTTAAGAATATACTGGAAAATGATAATCAGGAACCTGAACTACAAATGTACAGAGTGTTCACTTGTTCATTGATTGTTATTGTCAATTATATGTTTGATTACTAATATTTCTTAACTGGAACAGACTATAACCCTACCCCAAAAATGAATTGTTCTAGATCATGCGGCAGCACAAATATTCCCTTCCCTTTTGGGCTTGAGCCAGGCTGTTATGCTAAAGGAGATTTCAACTGAATTGTGCGTCCAATCGCACTCTTATTGGAAGGCCACCTGTAAAATATGAAGTGACAAATATTTCATTAGATGACGGGCTCCTGTATGTTAATAAGCTTTCAGAACTTGACGATGCCAACACAAAGTATCTATCAGTGTACTACGGTGGCTCTGGATATTTTGGTCAGCAGTTAGTATATGGATTGGATAAGTCTGATTTATCTGAAGAGTATGGTATTTGGAGGTGGTCTGCGACCAATCTGACATGTGAAAATGCAAAAAGCAAGAGTGCGTATGCATGCCGTAGCGCGAACAGTGAGTGTCTTGGTGTCACTCATGGGAAAACTCTACATTGGTTATCGTTGCAAGTGCTCTCATGGCTTTGAAGGAAATCCTTATGTCCAAAATGGATGTACAGGTACGCATTCTTCTTGTATCAAGCGCATTCTATTTTATGGTATGCAACAATGGTATGCGATTTAACATGGAAGTTCCAAGGAAAGTGATATGTTATCCATTGAATTTTACAGTATGCTATTTGCAGATATTAATGAGCATGTAGTTGAAAGAAAGCAAATAGGACTATGAAAAGTGACATATTATCCACTCTAATTTACATTTCAGCATTCTATTTGCAGATATTGACGAGTGTCTGATACCAAATTATTGTAATGGGACGTGCTATAATTTGAAAGGGAGCTACAGTTGCTGCCCTCACGCCATGTCTTTTGATCCAATAAGAAAGCAGTGCACTTCCAATAAGCGGCAAAATCTTCTTTTGGGTATGCCAGGTTCTCCTTACGATTCGCTGTCTTACGAATTCCAATTGCCAAAAAATAAAACTTCATTTGTTGCATTTACTCATGTAGGAGTTGCTATTGGGATTAGCAGTGGTTTTGGAGTTCTAGCTCTTGCATTTATTGCAATTGTACTAGTGAGAAGATGGAAGAGGGGCACTCAAAAGAAAATTCGAAGGGCATTCTTCAGAAAAATAAAGGCCTACTCTTGGAGCAGCTGATCTCATCCACCAGTGAAAGTGTTACACATAGCACAAGGATATTTTCGTTGGAAGAGCTAGAGAAAGCAACCAACAACTTTGACTCAATACGTATTCTCGGACATGGAGGCCATGGCACAGTTTATAAGGGGATTTTATCCGATCAACGGGTGGTGGCTATCAAGAAGTCCAAAATTGTGGAGCAGAGCGAGATCGACCAATTTGTCAATGAGGTCTCCATCCTGTCTCAAATAATCCATCGCAATGTGGTGAAACTCTTTGGCTGTTGCCTTGAATCTGAGGTGCCTCTTCTCGTGTATGAGTTCATCTCTAATGGCACACTCCATGATCTTCTCCATGGCGATCCGAGCGCCAAATGCTTTTTGACGTGGGATGATCGTATCAGGATTTCTCTAGAAGCTGCAGGGGCACTCGCTTACCTGCACTCGTCTGCTGCAATGCCAATCTTCCACAGGGATGTGAAATCAGCCAATATACTCTTGGATGGCACTTTCACCACAAAGGTTTCAGATTTTGGTGCTTCCAGATCCATTTCCATCGATCAGACTCATGTGGTTACAATTGTACAGGGGACATTTGGGTACTTGGATCCAGAATATTACTATACTGGACAATTAACCGAGAAGAGCGACGTCTACAGTTTCGGCGTTATACTTGTCGAGCTCCTAACAAGGAAGAAGCCAATTTTCCTCGACTATCTTGGTGAGAAGCAGAACTTGTGTCATTACTTCCTTCGAGGGCTAAGAGATGAAACTATAATGGATATACTGGATGCTCAAGTTGTGGAGGAAGCTAGCCAAAGCGAAATCAACGAGATTGTGTCAGTTGCAGAGATGTGCTTAAGAAGTAAAGGAGAAAAGAGACCTAAAATGAAAGAAGTGGAGTTAAGATTGCAGCTTCTGAGAGCCAGGAGACTTAGAACATACAAAGGGTTGCAAAGGAACGACGAGATCAAGCCGTTATTAACTCCAGAGTCCAGATCTACTTCTCTGGTCATGACCAAGAATGTTGAACCTGGCCTTGTTGCTAATCCATCATCTCAGGTTCTCTCTAGGTGCTATACCATGGAGCGAGAAATGATTTCTTCGTCAGAGTTTCCTCGTTAACTGTAGATTTTGTTATGAAGAATCCCCCGAGTTCTTTGTTTCAGTATGTAAATTGTAATAACCTTATATTTAGCTTGAACGTATCAGACACTTAATCCATGTAACTAGATGGTTGGCTATTTTTTGTAGATAAGATTCAATGTAAGAACGTAGATGGCATATTTTGGTAGCCAAGGATGTGCGTAACATAAAAAAGATTGTCCAACGAATTTTCTGTCTCTCATCAGACCTCCAATGCTGGTAGCTTCACCTGTAATGTTACTGACAAAATGGTACACTATATGTAACAATTCTAAACCTGTTTCTAATCTAACTGCCACAATGTGTTCGGTGTACAAGCTGGTAGCCTTCATAGAGTTGGGCCGCTAACAACTTTAACGAAAGTGTTGCTACTGTGTGCAACAAGTCGATATGTCCGAGTGGTTAAGGAGACAGACTCGAAATCTGTTGGGCTTTGCCTGCGCAGGTTCGAATCCTGCTGTCGACGCTTAAATTTTTAGTTCACCAGAAAGTATTACTGGGCCATTACATAGGAGAACCAACCAGCCATACTCCTCTCGCGCGGCGCTCGCGCTAATGACGCCGGCCGCCGCGCCCCAACTTTCGTTTCAAATCAGCTCCCTAGATCCAGATCTTGAATCTCCGGAAAAGCTCGACTGGAGCACTTATGGCGATGACGACCCCCCTCAGCTCTATGCGGACGCGGGCTCACCCTCGCCTTCATCACCTGTCCTGGGCGTTGCTTCCCAGGTCTCTAAGGTGCCGCTCACCCAGCTTTCTGTCTCCGGCAACCAATCTCTTCCAGCTGCTTCCATGCTTGCGTCCGCCCCGCCGCTCCGTATCCTGTTGAACAACCGGCTCTCTCCGCGGCGCATTCAAGCGATTCCCAGCGGCCTGTCCCAGTTCCCCCTTCGGACTGGCATGGATGAGCGCTCCTCGCCCATCCTGCTTTCGGGCAACCACATTCACTCCCCTGGGTCTCCTAGCAGCTTTGCAGCGCACACACCCGACGATGCGGCGAAAGCCTAGCCATCCCACCTAGGAATCCAGGCCTTCAATTCGCCATGGCAAACTGTGCATTCCAAGTGCTGGTGGAAGGAGCTCAAGAGCGGCCGCGCAATTACTGCTCCCACACCGGCCAAGGTTCTTGCACCTCCAGCTGCTCGGAAGCCCTTTATAAAAGCCCTCAAGAACAAGTGCCTCCGTTGCCTCGCCTCTGATCATTTTGTTGCCTCCTGCCGAGATCCAATTCGGTGCCTCCGCTGTCGCAAAAGCGGGCACATCGCCCGTGAGTGCCGCGCAAGCAGACGCCCACCGGCTCCAATGCTTTCTGCCATGGATGACTACACCTATGGGCATCCATCCCAGAGACCAGCTGAGAGCCACTGCGCCGTGAGGATGACGCGCAGCATGGAGGATGAAGTCCATCATCTCCACACGCACGCGGTCGTCGCTCAGGTCATTGGCAACCACCCCAATTTGCCTCCCGAGTTCCTGGCACGGGCCCTGCAAGTCCGGCTCCGGTTCCCTCTCCATGACATTCGCGTGTACAGGTACCACCTAGAGAGCTTCCTGGTGGTCTTCTAGACATCGCGGCAGTGGGACCTCTCCGTCGCAGTTGCCCATGTCACACTCGACGGAGTCCCCTTCGACTCAGCCCTTGGACCCTCACAACACACTCCTCGCGTGTCTCCTGGCATTTCCGCGCTCTACTATGCATCTAAGGGCTCCCGCCTTTCCTCTAGAGACCGGAGGTTGCGGAGCGCATTGCCGGAGGCAACTGCCTGTTCGATCGCACGGACACCTTGTCCCGTGGAGCTGACAGGAACGCTGGCATTTGGGCGGTATGGGTCTGGACTCCGAACCCAGACCAGATACCCAAAATGTCCAGTTTTTCCGGCATGGATGCAGCCGACGAGGCCATGGAAGGGCCGGAGCTGTGCTCACCACCGGTTGGTGATTCCAGAGATGGTGATCAGCGACGCATCCTTGTGCACCTCAGTGTTACTGAAGATTTTGACTTGTCGGTGTTTCGTACGCCTAGCTCAGGACAAAGCGGGATTCCCTCTGAACCTGAGGAGGATTATCCCAAGCGGACCAGTTTCTTCTGGACTACTGGAGTTCTCGACGGAGAAGAGGCGCGTCCGCGGCGCACCTAGGCTGGCGTCCACCAACGCATCGGACCCCGTCGCAACCGCGACCCGGAAGACGATGATGGGGGATTCGGTGACGGCCCCACGCGGGGCTCCGGGCGCAGCAACCGTCGTCTCGGTGCAAGCCGTGGGCCAAATGCTCAGGGACAGGGAGCCAACCGGCAAGGCTTGCAGGGGCAACGCTACCGCTCCCCATCCCCGGACAGACACCACCGCCAGAGGGCCACTGTGGCGGGTGCCCGCTCAAGATCCTGTACGCGCTCCCCGGTCCGGTGTGAAGAGAGCGCACAAAACAAGCCGCCATTAGAGCATGATCTTCTCCAAGTGCTGATGGCAACTTCGCTGCATGAGCAAGATGAACCTCCCATGGCCGATTCTATGCTTGCGGAGTCTCTTGAGCTGGCGCTGGTGATAGGCCCTTCAGCTTCTAATCCTCTACCCCCTGCATCAACACCTCATCCGCCCCTGGCTTCAGACGATGTGACGGCTGTAGACTTGCTCTCCCCTCGTGAGGTGCCATCTGATTGGTTTGACCTGATGTAGTTCGAGCTCCTCAATTGCGTCGACCGCCCCGTGCGGCCATCTTCTCCTGTCTTCATCCCAGAGTCCGAAGTTTGGAAGCAGGCCATCGCCAACTCGGCTCCCATCCCCGCGCTGCAAGCAAGTGTCTCTTTGGACAGCAGTGCCGCCCATCAGCTTACTCAGATTCTCAACCCTGCCTCCCAGTGTCCCAGCCCTTCTTGAGAAGCTCACCCAGCCCAAGAATCTTCAATCTTAGGGATTCCAGCTCCCCAAGTCGATGACAAGCTCCCTCCTACTCAGGGACGCAGTGGATGGCTTGACCTGAAGAACAAGAAATGCGATGTGCCAGTTTCCAAACGTGCTGAGCTCAAGCTGATGGAGGCATCTAGGGAACTTCCTAACGGTAAAGACCTTTTAGGCAAAGAAGTAGATGCGGCGGCGAAGATGCAAGCCTACCTCCAACTCTACAAAGAACCACTCACCCTCAAAGCGATTGAGGCGATCCGAGCGTTCACTGGAATCCGTGGAAGTCGCAGATCAACCTGGAAGCGCTGGGCTTCACTGCTGCCGACTTGGTGGCTCTTGGCCAGGAAGTCCAGGTGTAGATGGCCCGTGAGTACTCTGTACTGTTAGTCGGATGCTCGCAAGTTTCTCCATGGTGTATGTCTTAATAACTCTGTCGGGCGCCTCGCGCCGTGTATCCTCGGCTGTCTCTGGCAATGCTTGCCGTGTATCCCTCATCAGGCGCTTATCGCCATTTAGTGTTGCCTGGCGCTTATCGCCCGCAGGTTGTAGACTCGTCGGTCGCCTCTCGCCCTTGAACTGTAATCGTGTCTGGCACTTATCGCCCGCAGCTGCAGGTTATGTCTCATGTGGAACTCGATTCTGTGATCCTCGCGCGTATTTGTGGAACTTGTATTTGGCTAGCCTTCCAGCTGCTTGCTGTTATGTTGTCCACCTCTTATCCAATGATTTCTGACTTCAAGCTCCTGAACTGGAACGTCCGAGGTCTAAACTCCCCCGCTCGGCGACGCATCGTGTCAAACCTTGTGTTCGACTCTCGCTGCTCGGTGCTCTGCCTCCAGGAAACAAACCTCTCTCAGATGGACGGCTTCCTCGCGGCTGAGCTCACTGGAGGGAGGCTGGATAGCTGGGTTTGCAAAGAAGCTCAAGGAACTAGAGGAGGTCTGCTCCTGATGTGGGATTTAAGCTGCATAAACATTGCTAGTGATAGCGCTCTCATCAGTGAATACTCCATAACGGTCACCGTAAACTCCACACCATCCCAAGCTCAGTGGTCGCTTACTACGTTGTATGGTCCATGTGAAGACAGCTCCAAACCCATTTTTCTCCAAGAGCTCCGCCACCTAAAAGGAGTAGTGCACGATCAATGGCTGGCTATTGGTGATTACAATCAGTTCTACATAGCAGCGGACAAAAACAACAGCAATCTCCCACGCCGCTCCATGAACGCCTTCCGTGCCGCAATTAATTTTTGCGAATTTATTGACATTCGTTTACAAGGGCGCCAATTCACCTGGTCCAATGAACGGGATGAGCCTACGCTTGTGTGGCTGGATCGAGGCCTCTGCTCGTTCGCTTGGGACACGCAGTTCCGTGACTTCCAATTACTACCCCTCTCCACCTCCATATCAGACCACTGCCCTCTGCTCCTCTGTGCCATGGAGAAGCAACGTCGCACCAGACGGTTCAAATTTGAAAAACATTGGACCCTTGTCGATGGATTCCCCCAAGTGGTCACGGATTCCTGGCACTCGCCATGCGGTGGCACTGATGCGACCAAACGCTTTGCCTTCAAGCTCGCGCGGCTGGGTCGCGACTTGCGCTCCTGGGCGGCTAAAAAAGTAGGCAACATCCGGTTACAGCTCTACATCGCCTCTGAGGTGGTGCATAAATTAGACGAAGCCCTTGACTATAGAGCACTCTCGGCGGATGAGCGTGATCTCAGGCGCGAGTTAAAGTTGCGGTTGCTCGGCCTAGCAGCCGTCCAGCGCGTGTTTTGGAAACAGCGGTCCCGCGTCAACTGGCTACGCGCGGGGGATGCAAATACACGTTTCTTCCACAGGAAAGCCAAAGGCCGGCGAAAGAAAAAATTCATTGTTTCCCTCACTGTTCGGGGGGGCCATCTGCATTTCACATGAAGAAAAGGCTACAGCAATCCGTAATCACTTTGTTGCGCTGCTGGGCACTCCCTCCCCAATGCCCACCGAGATCGACTAGAACCAGATGGGGATGTCGGTTGAAGACTTACATGAGCTCGAGTTGCCAATCTCCATGCACGATCTTGATGCCGCGATCAAGGATATGCCATCAGAAAGAGCTCCTGGGCCTGACGGCTATAATGGTGCTTTCTTCAGATGTTGTTGGAATATCGTCCGGGTAGACATCATGCTCTCCTTTTGCAAATTGAATGCATTGAACGGCTCCTCCTTCGACAGGCTAAACACGGCAAACATTGTCCTCCTCCCCAAAAAACCGGATGTGGCTGAGGTCGAGGATTTTTGCCCTATCAGCCTTACACACTCCATTGGCAAACTATTCGCAAAGGTGCTAGCTCGCCGTCTAGCGCCACGGTTGCATAACCTCGTAGGGCACTGTCAAAGCGCATTTGTCAAAGGAAGGGGAATCCATGACAACTTCTTATACGTCCAGAATTTAGCTCGCAGGTACCATCGGGCCAAGACACCTATGTTGCTCATCAAGCTAGATTTTGCCAAAGCTTTTCACTCCATCTCGTGGCCTTACTTGATCGGCACCCTACGTGCCTGTGGTTTTGGGAATAACTGGATCTCGTGGCTTTGCATCTTATTCTCATCGGCCTCCTCACGTGCGCTATGCAATGGAATTGAGGGGGCTGCCTTCCGGCATAGATGTGGCCTGCGGTAAGGCGATTCCCTGTCCCCATACCTCTTTATCCTTGCAATGGAACCTCTCTGTCAAATCTTCCGGCTTGCTACTGAACTAGGGCTGTTGTGCCCCCTTCCTGGCCGGGCTGCAAGAATGAGAATATCCCTGTATGCCGACGACGTCGTTCTGTTTGCCAGGCCAGAGCACAATGAGTTGGAGTCTATCCATCACATCCTCAGATTTTTCGGTAATGCCTCAGGTCTCACAATCAACCTCCCCAAATGCACAGTGATGCCCATCTGTTGCTCGGACCTCAACCTTGATGAGATTTTAACCGACCTCCCAATACCTGTTCGGCAATTCCCTTGCACGTACCTCGGATTTCCGTTGTCCCTCCGAAAGCCGAGGAGGACCCTGTTCAAGCCGCTCTTGGACAAGATTGAGGGGCGATTGACAAGCTACAAAAAACACACTTTCTCGAAGGGCGGAAAGCTAAAAATATTACGCTCTGTGATCTCCGCGATCCCAGTCTACCACCTCACCGCCCTTCATCTGCCAGTTGAAGTCCGGAAGAAAATTGACAGTTCTAGACGTGGCTGGCTATGGAGCGATGAGCTCACTTGTGGTGGAGCAAAGTGTCTGGTCAATTGGAAATCCGTCTGCAGGCCAAAAGAATTCGGCAGGCTCAGTTTGCTCGACATCAACAAGTTCAGTAGAGCCCTACGCCTAAGATGGGCATGGCTCAAGTGGACTCAGCCACTCCGACCATGGACCTCCATGGAAACTCCTCTCGATACCACAGACCGTGACTTCTTTGCCGCTCTTACGGTTGTGTCAGTTGGCGACGGCAAAACTGCGCGGTTCTAGACAGATGCATGGCTTCGAGGGCTTCGACCCAAAGATGTTGCACCACTTGTGTTCCTCGTCACCCGCAAACCTAATAGATCAATCAAGAGCGCCCTCACCGATGGCATGTGGATATCTGATGTTGCGTCTCACATTGACGAAACCAACCTCCGAGAATACATGGCCCTATTTGATCTGGTTTCAGACCAAAGGCTCACTCCTAACGTCCCGGATTCAATGAGATGGAAGCTCACAGCACCCGGCCTGTACTTGGCTAAGTCGGCATACAATGCCCAATTCGAAGGACTCATTCGCCGTCCCTACCAGACGCTAATTTGGGAAGTCTGGGCACCAGAGAAATACCATTTTTTCGGTTGGCTAGCAATGCAAGATCGACTATCCACCGACGACCTGCTCACTGTCAAGCACATCCCAAACGACGGATGCTGTGCGTTCTGCAAGAATACCCCTGAGACGGTGAGCCATCTCCTGCTCCACTGCCCAGTCGCTCGAGATGTTTGGCGACGTGTAGCATGCTGGTCAGGCCTGCATGTCACACCCTGAATTTTGAAAACCTGCATGCCACATGACACCGCCTATAGTTAGCATGTCCTCAACCTTGCACGGACCTGATACACCTGAAATCGCCACACACGCATCGTATACGCGCATAAACCCTAATGCAACATCTGCACCAAATACACCGATATACCCATGGCACCCTGCGACCGAGTGGTCCCAAGTCTAGGCAGGGGAATTCCAGAGAGCCTTCATACTCTCTCCCCACCTTGCCACGTTCCGGAACCCTAATTCCAACTTTCGATTCATTTACTTATTAATTCCAGTTATGATTAAAAAAACCCTAATCGCGAATCCTAGCAACCTTTGACCTTTCTAAAAATTTCGGGAAAATTCATGGAACATCCTAATACTATCTTCAACCTAAATGTAAGATAAAATAGGAATGCTCAGTTCAAAAATATCCGAATATGAAAACAATAGACTTTAGGGCAAACATAAGCATTGTACTACAACCCGTAGAAATAATTTCTCAAAAATTCTAATAAAATTCTACAATGATCTCCACCCCACCAGGAGCACGAATATGCAAAAACATGTGCACCTACTGTTTGGGAACCCACGTCTAATAGCATCAAACACTTTCGTGCGAATTAACTCCACGCATAAAATCATGAGCACACCTAAAAGGTAAATACCAACTCGAATTCATAAAGTCTCCTTTCTGTCACCACAACCCACCTACCTCATAACTTCCGACAGCAGGGCACCATTCTTGTCCTCTATCATTCAACCCTGGTAGGAGGTTTTCACTGGCATTCGAATCTATCCTGTGCTTCTACACTAAACGGTGCCTAATTCCTTCCATCTCTCGGAACACGTCACCTCTGAGAACAGTGGCATGGCCTAACACCCTCAGACACTTTAGAGTACACCGTGGCATGCCATGCCATTCGGGTACGCGCCCTGGCCGTGCTCCACAGTGCGCAGGCACAACATGAGGCCACGCCGATCGCCGGTTGAAGCACCGCCCCACGCACCATACCTCGCCACGGCCGTCCTTTAGCTCCAGTCCAGCTCGACCCCTTCTGGTTGAGCCTCAGAAGCGTCCCATCGCCAAGCTGAGACATCGGCCATGGCTGCCTCGAATCCTACCGGCTACTGCGATGCATCGGTTGCTGAATCAAGCACTGCTTAGCGATGCCAAGCGTGCCACAACCACACCCCGGGCACTGCTGAGCTCGGCGCTGCCGAACTTCTCATACACCCCCCCGTCAGTGCACCTGCCACCGAGTTCAGCACCCATGCCGCCTGTCTCCTCTCAGCGCATCTATTTAAGCCGCCCCGACCTCTCCAAGTCCCAGCTCACCTCTCCTCTATTCCTTAGCTGAAGACAAGCCCAAGCCACCCATTTCGAGCCACTCGATTCCAAGCCTCGTCGCCAACTCAAGTAATCTCACCTCCGCCGCCTCGGGCTTAGCCGAAAATCCATCAAAACAGAGTCCTTAGCCTAAGCGAGCTACCCGGTGAATTCACCACCTGTGGCCGAGCCCGATTCCCTCTCTTCAATCTCCAAATCTCGCACCAGCATCGGAACCCTAGATCCCATCAGCCACCAACCGCCCTAACTACCCCGCCACCGGTCCGAACAGCGGAGTAAAGGAGCGCCCTCTCCTTTTGACGAGGAAGACCCGCGCCACTGGGTGTAACCCAAAGCCAGGTATGGTAGGCTCGCCGACGTGTGGGCCATGGGTACGGGTGAGGGCCACCAGCGGGTAAGTGGCGACGCCCACACCGCCCTCCGCCTCCACAGTAAGGAAAGCGTAAAACTAGCCGCTGAAAACGTAATTCCTTTCTGGAAACCGATTAATTTATTTCCAAACCGGTTTTAAGCTCGGTCCGACCGGTTCGTAGGGTTCCCGGCCGGTTTTTGCAAATATTTTTCTGGTTCTGGAACCCGAGGAATAAAACCTAACTTTTGTATTCACAAAGATTTAAACTTTGAAGCAATTTTAAAGCCGTAGCAGTAGGAACTAGGTTTAGGGCTTTCTTTTCTTTTCTCTTCTTTAAAATAATATATACACTATATATGTTTCCTCTAGTGCAGCACTAAGATGAACCCTGCCACCCTATCCAGCATACCTAGTATTGCTATAGTGCTCAATAGCTCATTAGGACCAATGATTTCCAATTATATCTTAAGAAGTATGAAACCATACCGGTTGATCGGATCGTCGTTTTAGGCAAACCCCCCATCCAAAGAATTCCTTTCCTTTAACCTAAGGTCCAGCACCCAAGAGTGCCCTAATGATCCTAGTGATGCCTACAACCCACCTCTAGACTCCAACAGAATGGGCTCAGTCTTTCAGAAATCCTAAACCCTAACTCAAACTCCTTAAAAACCGAAACCCTTATCATTTCACCCTAGATGCATCATGCTCTTTTAAACATGCACATTAATTGCAATGGTCGAAGTTGCTTTGCTTGCTTCTTATTCGACGCTCTTCCACCGTGTAGTTGACGGAGTGAGGTACGTACGCCAGGAGGAACCGAATTCACCCCCACGTCAAGAACAAGAGCAGGAATTGCCAGGCAAGCATTTCCCACTTTGATCATGTTGAAACCCATATGTTTAAAAATTAATTATCTTGTTTGTAACCATGCATGCTATGTGAGTATCAACGTTATTTTATGCTAGTCCTAGTTACACCTAGTAGATGCATATACCTCAGGCCCGATGACTCCATCCTTGAAACTCTAGTATTAGTTGCTGTTCATCGTATGTTCGGCAAAGTAATTAGAAATATAGGCGATAGCCCTGCTTAGACCTGCTTAGAGGAAAACTGTTTTCTATCGGTGTATACCGACCCCCCTTCAGACATGGGATAAAACCCTCGGATCGGCAAGTGCCCTCCGGGGTGAGTGTTTGAAAAGTATGATGTTTTCAAAACCCCAAACAAAAGTGGAGAATGATTTTGATTCGGGTGAGAATGCTAAGGGCAGATTGGGGATGGTAGAGTAGCCGATAGCGATGTGGTAGTCCGTGTCCGTGTGACTATGGAGTCTTGCTCGAATCAACCAAGGACCGAACCTAAAGTGCCGTCAGACCAGATTCCTTACCGTACGTCCACATGTCTTTTATGGGAAGGACTTGGCCTATTATCCCGGCAAGTATTAGGGTTTGGACCCGTGGGCAGTAGGAAGAGTGTGCTAGGTAGATTAGCATCCCTAGAGGATCCCCACGATACGTGGGTAGAGTTCTTAGTGAACTCCACGTCATACGTGGGTAGAGGTTCGACACAGAGATGAGTCCGTTCCTTCGGCTTGTGGTGTCAGGCTGCTTGGGCACAAGCGAAGAGATGGGTAGATCTTATCTAGCGGGTCCAACTCTAGTGCGAAAGCGGGTGAGAAGCCTCGTTGTAATAACCCTACCGATACACCTCGTGAAGTGTATCCGTTAGTACTCTCGGCAACAAGGGGGACTTACATCTTGTGGGTAAAGCCGTACAACCTCTGCAGAGTGTTAAAAACTATTCGAATAGCCGCGTCCTCGGTCATGGACGAGAACTGGTTAGGCCACACACTGGTTAGACTGAGTTTTGTTTGCAAAAACTTGGGCAAATGGATTAAGGACGTGTGCTTGACGGGTCCACAAGTGAGCAATTTAGGCCACGCTGCGGGTGGCAAGGAATTGCTGGAGAATGAGGCTAGCCGTGCTACTAGGGGTTGCATGAGCTAGCGATGGATACCTTGGACGTCGATAGACGGAGCTATCGGGTCAAGGTAGAGAAAAGAGGTAGCTGAGTCTACTTCATGCAATGATATGAATGTGTGAAACTCTGTGATTTCTAAACATGCCTTTGAATCTATTATTCGTATTTAAATTAAAAAAACTTACTTTCCGCTCAACATTGGACCTAGGATAGAGCTATTCCCTTTGAATTAAACCCTGCATGAAATATAGTTGTATTACTCTCCTGTGGGGATTGCTTGCGAGTATATTCAATGTACTCACCTGGCTTGTTAATGTGGCCAGACAAAGAAGAATACATCTTCGACAACGACGACAATGACTACGAGGGCTAGGACGTCGTTTCCCAGTCAATTGCCTGTTCGGTAGGCATATTGATGGGCAATCTATCACGTATTTTATTTCCGCTGCTGTTTTAATTCAGTCAATAGGCCTGGTTTGTATGAACCAAGACCATAATGGTTATTGTGTAATAAAGTACTCGCTATTATAAGACTATGTTAACAAGTGCTTGTGTGTACTAGCCACTGATCATGGGACTAGTACGCCACACTGCACCACCTGCAGCCCGCCAATTGGGAAAGAAACACGAATATTCTGCACTGGTGGTTAAGCCGAGATGAAGAGAGCTCTGCGCTGTGTGCCGGCAAGAGGGCAAAAGCCGCCAAATCCCTTCTCATCTTGACGCTATGGGAGATTTGAAAAGAGCGCAACCGATGAACCTTCAACCTCACTGCCCTCCGGGGGGAGGCGATTGCCATGTCTATACAAAACGAAGCTACTCTCTGGGCGAGAGCTGGCGGTCCAGGTCTTGGAGAGCTCACTTCTGGGTCAGACGACGTTCCATAATTAGTCCTTCCTTTTCCTTTTTTCCTTTTTTTCCTTTCTTTTCCCTATCCCTTCTCTCTTTTGTAAACTTAACCCTCTTTGGCAATAAATAGCACGCTGCGGCTGTTTCATCAAAAAAAAGTATTACTGCAATTTTGCAAATTAGACCCTTTTTCTTTAGTTCATTACAAATTTACAATCTCACTTTTTGAACTGCAAAATGCAATTGCAACCAAACAAGATGTGGTAAGTTCAGCAAGCAATCGATGTATTGCGGCTTTAAGTTCTAGAATATTTGCTGTAAGACGTGCTAACTACAAAATGAGATATGATATCTGCAAATTTGTATGGAAGTACTTGTTGAGACAAGATGTAGTTAGTTAACATAGTTATTCTTGAGGTTCAGCAATCAGTAGTTCACATGATCGCTTATGGAAAATTTGTTGGCGAGATGAGCCAACATTGAAATCCAACATTTTCAAGTTGTTGTAACATTTCGGGGTTAAAAGCACACTGAAATAGAACATCCCTTTTGTGAGAAAGAAATATATATTGGCAGGGCTATTTATATCACCTATGCCTTCCCTTAGTTACATTCCCATCCTTCAAATCATATTTGGTCCTTAACACAAAAAAAAGACACAACTACACCACAATACTGACAGAGTACACAAACAAAATATAAAACGTATAAATTCTATTATAAAATTTCTTGTAAAACTTGCGAAATACGAGAGTCTCTCGTTCTAGATACTCTAAAAGAATGATACTATTATTTAAGGTTTACACAACATAACCTAATGACTCTTGATGAAAAACTAGCCAAATTTACATATATAGTTTATTTTGATGTTTTATACTAGCATCATCATAACGGATCTACCAAGTTAATGTAGTATTAACTTGATGTTTTAAGGGCTTACGCGAAATTGGAGATTTTCGCATGAAACCGCTCATTTCTCGTAGGAATAGAGGGTGATCTCCGTGTTTCAAACGGGGTATAAGAACCGTGAAAAAACTTAATATCTCAACTTAATGTCTCAAGCATGCCTATTTAAATTTAGATTTGGATTTGGATTTTGTCCTTAAAATCAGTGGAAAATTCTTGCTCTGCTAGTAGAGAACGACCGGCCCGGCATCGCAGCCGACCCAAACAGAAAACCTGAGGCACGGCACCGGCGCACCAAACCGCAGCAGCAACCAAACCAGCGTCCTCCGCCTCTCTGTCCCCAATTCGCGTCTCCACCTCTCCTCCTCCTGTCGCGTCGGAACCCTTCCTTCCCCCATGGCGGAGTCGCCCGAGAACGCCACCGCCACGCCCGCGCCCGCACCCGCGCCCGCACCCGCGCCTGCCGCTGCCCCCGTTCCGCCGGCGCCGAAGCCGTCCCCGCCCCCCAAGTCTGGGATCCCGCCGCGGTACGACCTGGACGCCAAGTGGGACGCGTGCCTCGACCTCTCCATCCGCCGCGTCGCCTACGCCTCCATCGCCGGCGCCTTCGGGGGCCTCATCCTCTTCCGTACGGAACCCTCTAACCCCGCTCTACCTTCCCATTGATGTCGTTTCGTGAGATCTGTTCGCCGCATGCTTGGCGCTTCTGTGTTGGATTGGCATATCTGTTGATCTAGGGTTAGTTAGTGCGGATGCTCTTGTTCCATTCCGGTGGGCCTAATCTGATGCGGGACTAGCTAGGTCGTTCGCGCTCATCCAAGTTATATTCTGGGGGATTAACGCACGTTACCTACTTTAGGATGTTTTAGATTAATTATTTCGTGCGTCATTGGAGTGCCAAATTTGATGGAGTTGAATTTGTGTGGAGTCATTTTGCCTCAAAAGTTGATTTGTGCAAGCTAAAATTCCTCTGTATGTCTGTGTGGCATGAAGGCCAAAATCTTATTGTCGATCTCCTTGTTAATCAGTGTAGGAATAGTGCTAGCTGTGGTTGAACTACTATTTAGGCTTTCTGATGACTTTGATTGGTAGGTGGCAAAACTTATGTGTAATCATCTAACTCTAGTTGGTGTGAGCAGAGCTTTCTTGTGTAGTAGTTTCACCTGCATTTTGGGTTCTTAAACCAATTAAGTCTTGTCATCATTTTCCTGTGGCTGGTAATTTGGAGAAAGAACAATGTTATGTCTTAGCACAGCATGACTGACTGTATTCGTGGTATGTGCGAGACTTAAATACTATGCTGTTCTTCAGAATTACAGCGTGTTCCTGTTAGTGCTCAATCCTATTCTGTCCTAGATCGTTCTACCACCTAGGACATAGATATGTATGTTGTACATTTTTAGTGTCCGAACATGTAAGATGCCTAGAACATGTTTGACATATGACTAACAGTGAACCGATGGACCTCCTGATTCCTGAGGGGGTCTTGATGGTGTTCGTTCCAAGTGGTAAGCAGGAATTGATAGGACTGTGGTATGACATTTATTGATCATTATTGATATGAATTATGAAATGTTGTTTGTGCTTAATCTGATCATCATCAAACTCGCTACCTCTCCAGTTTTCTCTTAACAGCGATGCAAGCCAATTATAGCATGTAGGTGCAGTGTGCTACTCCTGAATCAATCTCACTCTTGAACTTGAAGGCCTTGGCTATTGATGTCTATCTGATAATTATTATCAGCTACTCTGTTTGACTTTTCTCATGTATTTTTCCGTTGAATAATGTGGAGTTCTTTACTTACATCCAGAATGAATTTTGATTTCCAGAAGTTCTTTTAAACAGTGCAACCTGCTACTGTGTACTGCCTTTGCATCTAAAGTTGTTTAAGTATGTCTATTTTCCACACCGCCATCCATAATTGTGAGTTTGCCTGGCAACTAATAATACATTTTCCTTGAATGTTCTCAAATTTGTTAGTCTTATTGACTCCTGAATCGTTCAGAATTGGTGCATGCCAAGGAATACCTCGAAAAGAAGTAGATTTACACATCATGAAGTAACCGCCATCAAATTTAAAGTTGCATGCATGTTTGACTTGTGTTGTTTTATACAGGTAGCCCAACAACACGCTGGGCGTCAGTTGCACTTGGAGCTGGTGTGGGGATAGGGGCTGCATACACTGAATGCTCATACATATTCAATGGTTCCCCCCCAAAGTGGTCACCCAAAGTTTCAACTGTTCCTTCTGCTCATTCTGAAGTAATTGCTTTCTCATTTACCCTTAATTGTACCTTTTCTTTTGCTGGTTGGTTAAAATTTATCACCAGTATGTTCGTAACAGTCTGATACCAAACTGCCAGATATGGTGGTCATTTTGATTCTCCTCAATTTTGTCATCCTGGTAGTATATGCTGTGGTTACCAGCACTTTATGTTTCCGTAACACAATTTTAAGTCAGGATAGTCTGCCAACTACATACATCTTCTTATTTATGGTTTGACTTCTTTGTGACTAAACTCTGAAGCGCATATCAGGTTTTATATGTTGAGAACCTTGCAGGAAGGATATGCTTTCTGTTATGAAAGCAGCTTGTTTAGAGTATATTAAGACATTTCTGGACACGCTCTCCTAACCCTCACACTGCTGGCAATTGCAAAAATATTTAAATGCCAACACTGGTATAAACATAAACTTCGAATGTGGTGCGGTTGGGAGTAAATTTATCAACTTCCGTACGTGTTTAGGCTTGCATTTCATTAGTGATACAATTTCTTCTCTATCAGTAAATTCATCAAAAACTTATTGAGATGCTCCCATGCAAGTCATGTTTTCTCCAGCATGGGATTCCTTTGTTTTAATCGGTACTTGGGTATGAGAAAGGATAGTGCTATCCTGTGGTGATACCACTGCTTTTCAAGATCCTTGTGTTAATAGTTCAGATGATATTCTGGATAATGCTGTATTACTATCCTCGGGTCTCTTTAAAAGTTCTGATGGTTATCTCATGAATTCGGCACTTGTAGGACACAAGTAGCAAAATATTTTCCCTGTGAAATAAAATATTACCTTCTATACTGATGCTCTTTTCTTTTCTTTCATCAGGGAGACAAGTAAACACTTTCCGTGGGATCAGTAGTCCATCTTGGTGGAGTTTTGGAGTGTTGTTGAACTAGTTGTTTCATGTCCGATGTCGCCACTTCTGGTCATAGTATCGCCTCAAAGTTAGCATGTGCCACACGTGATTTTTCTTCACACCTTATGCAAAAACCATTACGATTGCTGTCTGATGACCCATGGCTGCTCACTGCAAGTGCTCTGTAAGCTCCGTCTTAAGATGATGGTTTTGTGAACGGCAATAAATTTTTCATCATGTTAACTTGTTGCAACATGTACCTTTATTACTATATGTATTATACAATCCACTGATGGGTGGTTTGCTTCTGCGCCTGAGGTCCGGTATCTGTTGTAGTGTGAACGAGTATTGACTCTCACTAGTAATGACTTGGCGACCACGACTGTTATTCTTACCTTGTCAATGGCTGCATTACTACGTACCCTCTTTGATATGTAGGAATTCCACAGGAAATTTGTAGGAACCTTACATGGAACATTTAAATTTCCATGAAATGGAAAAGTTTCCAGTGAGCCGAAGACAGGAGATACGAGCCCACCTGAGGTACTAAGTTGTAACTTTTAAGAACCAAGCGAGAACTCTTTTGATGCATTCTGCGAGCTCACGATAACTCGCTTGTTTGGAACATAGGAATTTTAAGGCATAGTTTAATTTCAGCAGAAAAACATGCGAAATTCCCGTATTTCAAATAAGGCCTCTGCGATTTACAGGAATTTGACATGAAACAAGTTCGATTTCCGCATGGGAAAAAGCCAAATTTGGCCCCCGGCCGAGTGTTAATGCCGGAACTAGCCCCCGATCGGGGGCAACGCCGTTTTTGTCACAGCGACACTTCGAGCAGGTGACACGTGGCACAATCGTGGGTAGGGGGCGCGACGGGGCGAGCTCGCGGTCCAGACCCGCGATAGACCCCACCGTCGCGGGTTCCACCCGCGACAACTGCGACGACATTTCAGTCCGCAAAAAAAATTACTGTACAGTGCAAAACAGTTCCAAACAGTAATGTGAATAGTGCCAAACAGTGCATGAATAGTGCCAACACAGTGCATAAACAGTACCCGAACAGTGCGCGCAAAAGCGACGAATTTTTGCATCGCAGTGTGTTCGCGGGTGGGAGGCGCGATGGTGGGGGTTTCACGGGTGGGGCCCGCGATATCTCTGCTTCGCGAGTTTCACCCGCGACGGGGGGCCTATTTCTGTTCGACCGAGAGCCAAATTTGGCTTTTCCTCTTTTCGCATAGCATAGGAAAAATCTCTACAAATGAAATGAAAGAGGCTCTGATAAAAAGCTATGCAACTTGAAAAATGTTATCGACTGGGATGGGGACCCACATGTCGGTCTCACAATTTTCTTTTGTGAAAACCACATCCTTTGCAAGGCAAAATGGGGAGCACCGATGCTTAAACCCTCCCCAAACATGGCGGCATTAGGTCATGTACAATGCAGGGTGTTTATAGACCGGTGCTTAAAGAGAGAGAGTAGCGTTGCGTCTCAAAAAAATATGTGACTTGCAATGCAGAGTGCTTTATATGGGTGCTTAAATTGTTTTAATATTCGTATAGCACCTACTCTGGTACCTGTTAAGCTGTTGAGATAGGCACCGATTGAAACGCCTGTCACCTATGTGACCCGCAAGCACCAGCCTAGTATCGGAAGCTAAACTTTACTCTCGTCGTCCTTTCTAAACGCGTATGCAAACTGATCTCATAAAAAGAAATTAAGTTTTTCCTATCTAAGCACCTACACTGTACACAGGCCTAGCTCGATGGATGATCCCACGTCGTCTCCTCCTCAAACCACCCCCAAATCCAACCCAAATTCCGCCTCCCCATCGACGCAACCCGCCGCACTCTCCACCCCGCCGCCGCCTCCCTCCCCTGGAACCGTCGGCCTACGCCGGCCTCCTCCGGGCCGCGGCGCGCACCCGTTCCCTGGCGCTGGGGAAGATCGCACAATCCCACATGCTCCGCTCCGGCTACAGGCCCGGCCTGTTCCTCCGCAACAACCTCCTCTCTGTGTACTGCCGCTGCGGCGACCCGCGCCACGCGCGCCTGCTGTTCGACGGAATGCCGCGCAGGGACGCCGTCTCCTGGAACACGCTCATCGCCGGGTACTCCAGCGGCCAGCGCGGAACCGCCCGCCTGGCGCTCGACGCGTTCCGGGACGCGCGGGGCAGCGGCGTCGGTGTGGACAGGTTCACCTACGCCGCGGTGCTCGCCGCGTGCGGCGGGGCTGGGGACGGGAGGAACGGGCGGGCGGCGCATGGGCTGGCGGTGGCGAGCGGGCTTGCGCAGACCGCGTTCCTGACCAACTCGATCATCGACATGTATGCCAAATGCGGGATGATTGATGAGGTGAGGCTGGTTTTTGATCGCGCCGAGGAGCGGGACGAGGCGTCGTGGAACCTGCTGTTGTCGGCATACGTGCGGATGGGGTGGCCGGAGGTGGCGGTGCATGTGCTTGTCTGGATGCACCGGTCAGGGGTGAAGCTGGATAGCTTTGCTCTGGGTGGGATCCTGAAGGCTTGCTTCGAGCTTGAGGGTTCCGAGGATGTTCGCAGGATGCTGCACGGCTGTGTGGTTAAGGTTGGTTTGGACTTGGATATGTTCGTCGGGAGTGCGATGGTGGACATGTATGCCAAGAGCGGCGGATTGGAGGAGGCAATCAAGGTATTTGATTGCATCCGAAATCAGAATGTGGTTGTTTACAGTGCCATGATAGCGGGGTTTGCTCGGCTAGGCAATGACCCATGCCCTGAGATTAGAATTGAAGCAGTCAGGCTTTTTTCAAACTTGCTTAGGATGAGGATAAAACCGTCCAAGTTTACGTTCAAGAGTGTTCTCGAAGTGTGCAATCTGACCAATGCGGTGCGATGTGGGAGGCAGATACATGCCCATGTTATATTCAGTGGGTTCCAAGATGATGAGTTCATTGCAAGTGCACTGATAAACTTGTATTCAAAAGCACAATCAGTTAGTGACAGTCTGAGATGCTTCCATATGACACCCAAGCAAGATATCTTCACATGGACATCCATGATTACAGCATTTGCACATGATGAGAATTTTGAGAAGGCGCTAGACTTGTTTATGGAGCTTCTTTTTGTTGGAAAAGAGCCAGACCAATTTACCTTATCGAGTGTGATGAGTGCCTGTGCTGCTCTGAGTCTGCCAACAACCTGTAAGCAGATACACTGTTATGCAGTCAAATCTGGACTTGATCAGTTCACTGTTTGCGGCAATTCTCAGATTGCCATGTATAGGAATATAGGCGACCTTAAGGCTTCAAAGAAGACATTTGAGCAGATTACATGCCCAGATACTTTCTCGTGGTCTGCTATGGTTTTGAGCTATGCAGTCCATGGCCATGAAAATGAGGCTCTAGTTCTCTTCGAGAAGATGAAGGATTGTGGTGTCATGATGAATGATAGCGCTTTTCTTGCTGTTCTCGTTGCTTGCAGCCACCGGAGGCTGGCAGATGAAGGTTTCAGGTATGTCCTCCTTCAAAATAGTGACTTACCTGCTTGTTTTGTTATTTCTAAAAAAAATGGTTGTCTTCCTCCTGTGTATCATAATATACTGGTACCAACTTATGAAGGATCTTTCTAGTTTACAGTAGATGTTCGATATGCAAGTCATCCTACACAGAAATTATATGCAATAGCAAGGCAGAGATGACAGTCTGGGAATTGTGGAATGCAATGCCTAACATAGATGATAGAAGGAAGTCTTCCTCCAAAAATCGATGTGTCAACTATTCCTAGTTTCATGCATTCTTGCTCTCCCGCACTAATCTTAAAAGACATGTTACCCTAGCTAATACACTTCACCTATGCCAAATCTAGGGGTTACATATTTGGTGATAAACCTACCCTTAAGATAGCAAATCAATGGTACATGTTGGCTGCATTGTGGCTTGCATTCAGTTTCTCATGTGTACTATAATTATAGCTTTCTGAATTACCAATTTCCAGGTATTGATAAGATCATCAGACTTGAAGTAACACCGCCAATGCCGGTCCCAAGCCCGGATGTAAAAGGTGGAGGGTTCGAGTTTGACATGCCTTTTCTGAGCAAAATCATGTTTTAGCCTTGTATCATTACATACATTCAGAACTTAAAGTATAGGATGCTAACTGAAGAATGTGCTATACAGGAATAATATAAATAGGGTACTATCCTCCATTCTGGTACTTCTAGTTCTATCCCACTTCTCAACATTATTCACAATTCATCACAGATTCTTCTTTTGTCACGCAGGCATTATGAGAGCATGATATCAGATTATGGCTGTGTCCCAAATATGAAGCACAAAGCTTGCATAGTTGACCTCCTTGGCCATGTTGGGAAGATGACTGAGGCTGAAGATTTCATAATGAGGTCTGGATCAGAAAAGGACCCAATACTTTGGCATGCACTATTGCATGCCTGCAGAATCCAAGGGGACAAAGAGAGAGGTATAAAATCGGAGAGCAACTAATGGTACTCGAGCCCTTTGCTGTTAGTTCATATGTCATCCTGTATAACTTGTACATGGATGCTGGCAAAATCTCATTGGCTATGAGGACAAGAGGCCTAATGAGAGAGCGAGGCATGACTAAGGAAACTGGGATTAGTTGGGCCGAGTTTGGAGGATCTATCCATCATTTTGCTGATGGAGATAAATTCTGCTCACAGAATAATGCAGTTTACACCAAATTGGAAGAGTTGTTGGTCAGTGTGAAACAGAAGACTGAGCATGGTGGAACGAACGTTTGGGAATTAGGATTCCAAAGCAGAAAGGTTGGTGAGAGCTCAATCAGCAGACATGGTGAACTATTGGCAGTAGCTCTTGGGCTATCCACTTTGCCGTCTGCTGCTCCTGTAACAGTTATGAAGAACCAGAGGATATCCTGGGAAAGCCATGAAACCCTGAAGGTGCTATCAGAAAAGGAAAACAGGGAAATAATTGTCAGAGATCCAACCCACGTTCATCATTTCGATCAAGGTTCATGCTCTTGCAGAGACTATTGGTAGCCAAAAGTGACATTTCACCTTGGGTGTATGAACCTTAGAAGGGTCCACAGAACAGGTTGATCATTCTTATAGTTGAGGTTGCAACCGGTGTTTGGCAGATGATATAGCTCTACATGCAAGTAAGCCAAGCCACGTTTACCAATTGGGATCGGGAGAATGAGGCAATTACCGTAAAAGGCAACATAGTTACAATCCACAGAACAGACGCTGTATCCATGCATCATATGGCTGTGCTTTACGGTGTCCAACTCCAGGCTTGCATTGCTTTGTGATTAAGCTCTACACACTTCGAGCTGTTTATCTCTGATGAAACCATGGAATAAAACACACGCAGAAGTGTTCGTTGCTGCTGAAGATGTGAAGCCAGACTGCTTCCCTGTTTCTCAGCTAGAAGTGGCTTAATCAGCATGTTTGTCCATTTCAGCGAGCCAAATATGCTGATCAGAATAGCTAGCTGCTGCTGCTGTTGTGCCATGGTGAGTTGCACGCCCATAAGCTTATCTGCAGCGCAGGGTTGGCACACTGCCGTAGAAGCTGTGGTTGATAGTGTTAATATTGAGAACAAGTTCCTGATGCAGAGAATCCTCATTCACAAGCTGATGCCTTGCATTTTTTGTGAACCTGATGTGTTGCACTCATCAAGCTGAAGAACTCGCTGAGAATTTTTTTGCACAAGCTGACAATAGGTTTCCCTCGTCTAGGCTTAATTGATCACAACTGTAGAAACAGGTACAGTTACACATGATACGTGTATGCCTGTATTAATTATACTTATAGATTTTGCAACTGTGAAGATGTATGTAGGACAGTGAAATTGGATTTATCCTTCTGCTCGTTGACAGAAACCCTATTCAATTGTAATAGAAATCTTGGTGTACATGTTTGAGTATCCATCACTGTGTTCGATTACAGAAATAGCTAGGAGATGGATGACCGATTCCACGTCCTCTTACTGGGTCCGAAACTGGGAGTTTGTGCTCTCTTGGTTTCCATCAAATGCCTTGTTAAGTTACTCAGATAAGTCTTCAATTTAATCCGTATGTACACCCAGCAACTCTACTGTAAAAACTGCTATTTTATATTGTTTTGAGCTCAAATTCAATCTGAATGTTTTACTGAATCATTAACAGTATATTGCTTTGAATTTTTGATTTAAAAAATATCTATTTTTGTACATTGCTTTGAATTTTGTTTAATTTTATTGATGAAACCAAAACTGCTATTGTTTTATAAACAAGAGGCGATATGTTATGACTGTACACGTATTGAGCTCTGCACTGCTGAATTTTATATCCAACTCTAGTTTTGCCTGGTCTATATCATGTTTATTTATTGGTGGTTTGTTCTGTGTTATATGACAGTTGAGTTGAAAGTGTGTATAAAATTATTCCGTTTAATTTGTTGTGCATTATTTGTAAGTGGTTTATATTCGGTTCTATCACCTAATGATGCATGGGTCTTCTCTTTTATGTGTATAGTCGAACTGATATTTATGATCCTTGTGGGTCTGCCGAGTATTTTTCCTATGCTCTACAGTCCAGAACATTTTGAAGTGAGTTGTTGTTGACATTTGACATCGAACCAGTCTTTACCTATCTGAATGTGGTTGCTTCTCCCTGTGTTTCTCTGTAACTAACAATGCTGCTTGCATAGGCTCTGAAATGCTTTTAGTTACCATTCTGTAATTTTACTGAAGTGAAAGTTTGTCTATAATCTTTCAAGATGGCATGAATGTGGTTATAGTAAAACATCACATTTGTGAATTTGAGTATCTAAGTTTCCTGTCTTTTAAGATATGACCCTCCTCTCGCTTCTTCCTGCTGTTGCTGCAGGTTGCTAGGAGTTGGCCCTCGGTGTAGGTGCCGTCCATGGCACCATCAATCTCACCATCCTCTCAAGGTAACTAGCTCCCCGCTGCCACCTTCGCTTATGTCGGTGGTGATACAGTGTGATGTGATGTAATCTCGTCAGGGGTGTGCTTATGTCTTTGTTTGCTGCTGTCTCGATATTTGTTTTTCTAGGATTGGACTAGACTGGATGAGATGATGATGTGGCATTTGTGTATCTGAAATTGACCAAAGGTTTTGGGTTGGATTGAGAACCAGGCTTGTGAATGTTGGTGGCTGTGACCGTTGCTTGATTCTTTTGCTGGTTTGGTTGTTCCCTTTGTTGAACCTATTTCGGGTTGCAGTATGTCTCCCCTGCATGATCATTATTTGTCGGCCTATAACTAGATGGGCATGCTTAATTGATCAGTTTTGGATAGATTTATGTAGTTTGACTGAGTAATTCTAATAATTTCTAAATGGTAAGGCATGCATGTATGTAATGCCGGTATGGTCTTTTGGCTGCGTCTGGCCCTCTTTTGCTGCCCTGTTTAATGGTTGTAAGTCTGGTTGCTTGTGCCCTATTGATGTGTGGGCTGGTTCTTGGACTGTTGTTGAGGAGCTGATATGTGATGCGGTTATGCTGGGTGTGCTGCTGTTAGGGATGCACAATATGGGGTGCTGCGTGCTAGGGCTGGTAGGGATAATATACTTGTTCTGTGTTCTGTGCAGTATTTGCATCCCAAGTTTTGGTTGTTTTACACTTTTACTTGTACTTGCTTCTTAGTAGTACAATAAGTTACCCAACTGATAGAAGAAGGAGGTGAGATGAGAGAGGTAGAAGAAGAAGATTGGGGCCACCAGATCTGGTAAAGTAGAGAGTGAGGAGTAAGAAGAACGAGAAGATGGCGACGAAGAAGGTTGTTTTGAGGATGACGTTTTTTGTTTCTTTTTAACAGAAACTAGGGTGAAAATCGAACAGGTTTGATAGTTGAGGGGTCCCAACTATCAAGCACCTTGATTTACAGACTAAAAATTAGATAGTATTTCTAAAAGAAATTAAAAATAATATGGTTGTAGCTTTAAGCACGGAGTCGTCTCTTTGATCGGTGTTATGTATACTAGATAGTGTTACTCGACAATAGATAGAAAGATTTACAAGCAGCATCCATGCTCATCCAGTGAAGTCCATGCATGGGGTATACTAAGTAACCTACTTGTGAGTCTGCAGGTGGCATCAAGTAGCAGTTGAATTTGCGCTTGCGCAGCTGCAGCTCCGGGGTGACCTCGACGGCCATGAGGGAGACGACGGGGCGTGAAGCCCTATCCATGGTATGGCGCCGATCTCGAGATGCAAAATCTGCCGCCTCCAAAGTAGATCAAGTCGGCGCCACGCCTAGGAGGGGCATGCGTCCTCCTAGGTCTTGACGATCACCGGAGGCCTGGCCTCTATGTCGCCGGCGCAGAAGTGTAAATCCCCGGAGCAAAAGCCAAAGAGCAGCTGCCGGCTACCGGCTGCCGTCGCCCGAAAAGTCCGGGACCAAGAGCGCCGGGCCGCTGACCGGCAGCTCCCAGGTGCCTTCCCTGCGCCACCGACGGCGAGTCGTGTCGAAGGAGAAGGTGCCTTCGCCTTCCAACGAGACCCAGACGCGCGGGCCAGCGACGAAGCGGGGTCCTGAGAGGACCAGTGGATCTGGGAGGGCGTGCCAGATCATGCCGGCGGCGGGACAGAGTAGAGACTTGGGGGGTCGAGGCGCCGGTAGAGGGATGTTGGCTTTGCCCAGGAGACACACACACACGAGCTCAAGGCAGAGAAAAAGCACAAGTTGTGCGGTGCCCCAGCTCCCTGTGTGCTCTTCTTCAACCTTGAGCTCGTGTGCCCCAACTCCCTATGTGCTCTTCTTCTACCTTGAGCTCGTGTGTGTGTGTCTCCTGGGCAAAGCCAACACATGGTATTAGAATTATGGTTGGTTCACGCACTCCACCATGCTCACCACGGCGCCGTGAGAACTCGGCCTCGCCGGTACGCCGTGGGCGGAGCCCGACGCGGCGTGGCTGCCGCGAGGTGGTGGTGCAGGAGCGCGTTGTGCGCGAGTCCAGCAGTACCGTCGTCTACCCGGCGTTGACGGCGACGAACTACATCGAGTGGGCGTTGATCATGAAGGTGAACATACATCGCCCCTTCGCATGGACTTGACGGCGTCCCACGCCTCCTTTGCCGTCTCCTTCACGGCAAGAGTGGCGTGCATCTCCGGCGGCACGGCCCCTAGAATTGCCGCAAGGGCCGTCTTGTCCTCGCGGAAGCTCGCATAGCCCTCGACGGCGTCCCACACGTCTTGGGCCTGTATGTTCACCTTCATGATCAACGCCTACTCGATGTAGTTCGTCACCGTCAACACCAGGTAGATGACGGTGCTGCTAGGCTCGCGCACAACGCGCTCCTGCACCACCACCTCGCGGCAGCCACGCCGCGTCGGGCTCCGCCCACGGCGTACCGGCGAGGCTGAGTTCTCGCGGCGCCGTGGTGAGCATGGCGGAGTGCGTGTACCAACATAGCTCTGATACCATGTGTTAGCTTTGCCCCAGAAACACACACACGAGCTCAAGGTAGAAGAAGAGCACACAGGGAGTCGGGACACCGCATAACTTGTGCCTTTTCTCTGTTTCTTCACGTTTCAAATGAACTGGATTACATAGGCTTAAATAGCCAGACTCACACGGCTAACACGCAGCCACTAACCCACTAACTAGCATGCACACACGCACTAACACACCTGACCTATTCCTAAGCCATGCAGCCACGCGACTAGGCCACTGGACTCTCCCGGCCAGATGCATGCAGCTACATGTGAGGAGTCCACTAACTCAACTTCATGCATGCACCTCATCTTAACTAACTTGATCACTCCTGGAGCTAGTCTCACGCTGGGCATACACACATGATTATCCATTTAAGCCAGACCATTAGCTTGCATGTACACACATGACGCTTCTCTTTCTGTGTGTAGACTGCCGCAGCTTCCGGTGGCATTACCTTGACGCTAACACGTCTAAGACTTGTTCTCATATCACATGCATGTGCGATCAATCCGTCCACTTCGCCATGTCGCCATGCATCTGAGTTTTCTAGACTTAGACGACTACTAGATGCAAACTACAGCAATAATGTCATGCAATACAAATAAAACATGAGCTAATTATCTGGACAACAAAGTTAATTCCAACAAGGGACACGGCGAAGAACATGTCGTCTCCGACGGGGAGCAGGATTGGTTGGACCTTGACGGAGAGACGGAGTGCGAGTCGGTGTCGTGGAGCATGGTCCGGCACTCGCTGGTGGCGACAACGATGAGGTTGGCAGAGGCGGCGAAGGCCATCTGCTCGCTGCGGTTGATGTGCTTGAAGCGTGCTACGGGGTCGAGCACCGGTGGAAACTCGTCGTCGGGCTCGTCGGAGAAGAGGTGTTTGAGGTTGAGGTTGCCCTCGCTGGGTCGTTCACCATGCATGACCAAGGCTCGACTGCGGTGGCGCTGCGTGGAGGCGGCCATTGCCTGCTTGATTCCTTCTGAAACAGCGCCGGCGCCGCCCCTGGAGATTGGGATTTTGAACTCGGATTAATATATGGGAGCGTTGAGTCGAGGGCACACGGGGAGTCCGCACCTGGATAGGATTCGGAATAGGATCATATCTTTTGTGGAAGTGGAATATATACGTATGACGCTCGGACTCAAGCATCCCATAACACGGTCAAATTTAAGACAGACTGCAATGCGCGCATATCGCGTAGCCATCCAAAACTTTAGCACACGCGAGGAAGATGAACATATATTAGACTCTCTTCAGACTTGAGAAACAGAAGCAAAATCCAGATCGCTCTTTACATTTGTGTGCATGCAACTAAAGAAGAAGAAAAAAAAGGAAAAGAAATTTCTTGCTCGGACAAAAGTCTCAACAGTTAGGTGCACCTGATGTTACCCGGGCGGCCTGATGAGATGCTGCTGACTATTGTTAAAACCATTTACTTGTCGACACTAGTTTCTTGATCTGGTCTCCAGTGAGAGTGTCATGCTTAAGGAGGGCGTTCGCCAGCACATGAAGCTCCTTGCTGTGCTCCGCGAGGATTGTTTTCGCGTTCTTGTAAGCCTTGTCCAACAGTTGTTTCACCTCCTCATCAACCATGGCTGTCGTTTGCCCGCTCATGGTCGTCGTCTTCCTACCGCTGTCATTGTCGCCATTGTCGTAGGAAACAAGGCCGACCCGCTCGCTCATACCGTATTTGGTGACCATGCTTGTTGCCAGCTGCATCGCCTGGCTTAGATCAGACGAGGGACCTGTGGTGACCCCGCTCTCTCCGAATATAAGCTCCTCGGCCACACGCCCTCCCATGAGGACATCCAGTTTCGCCAGCATCTGCTTCCTTGAGACTTGAAGCTCATCATCTTCCCCTGGCAGCTGTGCCACCATGCCAAGAGCATTTCCCCTGGGAACAATGGTAACCTTGTGGATAGGGTCAGCGCCATCGGTGTTGATAGCAACAAGGGCATGCCCTCCCTCGTGGTACGCGGTCATCTTCCTGCAACGATCCGATATCACCACCGATTTGCGCTCGCTGCCCATCATGATCCTGTCCCTGGCGTACTCAAGGTGATGCATCGTAACAGCTTTCGCCCCGTCCTTAGCAGCCTTAAGAGCGGCGTCGTTCACCAGGTTTGCGAGGTCTGCACCTGAGAACCCAGGTGTGCCCCTCGCAATGGTCATCAGATCCACACCGTTGGCTTTCAAGACCTGCAAAAATTCACGGAGAAAGGTGTCTTGCATTAGAGACTCTGCATCGAAAAGTCAAAGACGTCTTATATTTCTGGACGGAGCTAGTACCTTCGACATATGAACCTCGAGGATCTGACGTCGGCCCTTGACATCTGGATTGGGAACCTGAATCTGACGGTCGAAACGCCCAGGCCTGACAAGGGCTTTATCTAGTGACTGAGGGAAGTTAGTTGCTGCGACCACGATGATCCCATCATTCTGCTTGAAGCCATCCATCTCAACAAGCAATTGGTTCAGGGTCTGCCGCGACCACTTCGGTTCTTCAGGGTTTCTTCGCCCACCAATGGCATCGATCTCGTCGATGAATATTATGCTAGGAGATCGCTTCTTCGCTGCTTTGAAGAGCTCCCGAACTCTCCTAGCCCCAACACCCACATACGTCTCGTCGAAATCGCTGCCGCTGACCGAGAAGAAAGGGACACCAGCTTCCCCGGCCACAGACCTCGCCAACATGGTCTTCCCTGTGCCAGGTGGGCCAACTAGCAGAACACCCTTTGGAAGCTTGCCACCAAGGCGTGTGAAACGCTGCAAAGCATGTAAAACTATGTTAAGAACTCAGCATCAAGAAAGGAGTTTATTTTAGGATAATGGAAGAGTTAACTGCCAGCCTCCCACATCAAAAAAGGAGTGACGGTAATGTCACTCACCTTGGGATCTCGTAGGAAGTGAACTATGTCCTCGAGCTCAGCTTTAGCCTCGTCAACCCCCTTGACATCAATGAATTTTGTGCTCAAACCCTTGGCCACTTCTTTCAAACCGTCGAAATCACCAAGTTCTGCCTCGTCCAATTTGTCAAACACAACCTTAGCGCCATAAATTACAAGGCCAGTGGCTGCAATGGTTCGGAAGGTACGCCAAAGCTGCTTTTTAAACTGCCCTTTCTCTACTACGTGAAACGGCGTGCTAGCTGTACCAAGAACACCATCTTTTGAACCACTCCGAAATGCCAGAATACCTCTACGGCTTCCTTCCTGCCTTGCTGAATTAGCAAACCCTGCATAGAGAATCCATCCATGCACAAAAAGTTGTTAAACAAATTGCACGCCATTAATGGGGGAAAACAAATTTAATTGGCCAAAAATATGATATGTTACTGGATGATAACAGCACTATCACATATGGAAGTAACACAATATATAGATCATGCAAAGCAGTAAGGGCATAATAACTACAGATCATGATGCATGGCAAAATAACAAGGGAATATCAGAACAGGAAGCTCTACACTAGAGTATAACAAATAAGCACAATACTCTCTGAGTTTTTTTAGTGTACCCTGGTACTCCCTAAATGAGATAGGAGTACCAATCTAATCTAACCATCCATTAGTAAGGGCAAAATAGTCTTTTTTTACTTTGCTACTATAAAAACTCCCGATCGATCCCGAGCGCACAACTCCTTGCCCTGTCCTCTCCCACCGCGCCGCCGCATCTGGTCGCCTGCGCACGCACGCCGCCGCCCAACCAACCAGCGTCGCCGCTCCTCTCCCACTACGCCGCCCATCGCTCCTCTCCCCCCAACACCGCCGCCTCTCCTCATGGGCGCACGTCGCCGGCTCTCCTCGCCACTAGTGCAGAAACCCTTATAGGAGAAGCTTACTAGTGGCGTCCCCCAAAAACACCACGCCACTGCTATATCCACAAAATACCAGTGGCGTGCCACTATTTCCACACGCCACTAATAACAGAATACTAGTGGCGTGCACGCCACAAAGCACGCCACTAGTAGCCGGGACCCAGCAGTCAGAACAGACATACGTTACTAGTGGCGTGCGGCTTCCACACCACGCCACTAGTAACAGAATACTAGTGGCGTGTCCCTTCGAGCCACACGCCACTAGTATCTGATACCCGGGCACCGCATACTAGTGGCGTGGCTCCTGCCCCACACGCCACTAGTAAATGTGCTATTAGTGGCGTGCCTTTAGCGCTACACGCCACTAATAGTTGATGCATATGGTGCATTTTTTTGAATCGGGTCTGAAAAATTACTAGTGGCGTGGGTGTTAGAGGGTACGCCACTAGTAATACAGTTACTAGTGGCGTGCATGTATATGCACACGCCACTAGTAATCTCTGCATTATTTCAATATCGATAACTTTTGATTTATAAGTCCAAATTAAGTGATTCTTTTTTCTAAATTTGTAAAATAAATAGATGTATCTTCCCACCCTCACATTCTTCATTAATATCTTGTTTAAAATTCAAATACCTAGAAATACATTTACCAGTGGCATGTGCCTACCTACCAGACAAATACATTTAATTCCTTGAAAATAGCAAACTAGCCCTAAAAAATCTCAAAATTTGACATGGAACTTTAAATGGTGTATATTCAATATATAAAAAATTTCAAAGTCAAATGAGGAACAAAACTATCAGCTCTCTCTCAAACCTCACACTTTCCCTTCGAAACTACGATTCTTCCCTGGATATCCTTCGGTTTCTAAGCAACTTAGATCAAAACTTTTTTGTAACTCTCTCAAAATTTAACCACAGCCTCTATAGGTCATATAATGACACCATGCTAAGTTTCATATTTTTCAGACCACATTTACATTTTTTTAAATTCAAAAACCATTTACTACAAGTTAGTGTTTGAATTTCCCATAATAATGTTTGAATTTTCTAATATTTTATTCAATAACACCTAAATATATAGTCACAAACTTAAATATGATTTTTCTACCAATTTTGTGCAATTTTTTTATGTACTTGTAGTTTAAATTTGAATTATATCCTTTAAATACCTAGAAATACATTTAATGCCCTAAAAATAGAAAAATAACCCTAAAAAATGCTAACTTTTTACATGAAACTTTAAATAGTCTATATTCAATGTATAAAAAAGCTGGAACATAATCCTACACTTAAAACCCTAAAAATAGCCCAAATACCCTAAAATCCCAAAATATTACTAGTGGCGTGCCGCACCACCAGCACGCCACTAATAAGAGCTTACTAGTGGCGTTGCGTTTGTAGGACACGCCACTAGTAAGGATGTACCAGCACCACCACCAGATATGCAAGCTTAAAAGAAAAAAAATATATGATCCTCATACCTACATACTAGTGGCGTGCGGCAGTGCAGGAGCGCCACTAGTAACAGGTTACTAGTGGCGTGTGCGCAAACCCGAGCGCCACTAGTAACGGTTACTAGTGGCGTGTGCATATGTCAGCACGCCACTAGTAAGGAGCTCCATATACTCGGCACTGCAGGAGCGCCACTTTCCCAATTTTCCAATCCCGCGTTTTGCCCCGCCTACAGGTTGCATCTTCCCGTGAGCACCGCCGCCATCGCCACGCCGCCGCCCCCGGCACCCCGCTCCTCCTCGCCGGCCCTCCTCCCGCGGCCACCTCGCAACCTCGCCTCCGGCCCCGACGCCGCTCTCCATCCGCCTCCGGCCGCCGCTCCCCATCCTCCTCCGGCCGCCCAGGACCCCCTCCTCCGACGCCGAGAACCCCGGTATGCTTTCACATCTTCTAGCAATCGAGCAAATCTTTGATTTATGAGGTGGAGACTGGATTGTTTGCCCAGATATGCTTAAGTTGGGGGGATAATTGACTGGCTCGCAGTTGTTGCCTCGCCCCTACCCGCAGCCGCCGCCTCTGCCTCCGCCTCCCGCCTACTCCGCCCGCTCGCTGCCGCGGGGAGCCTCCTCCCGGCGGCGCTGGTCCCTCCCCCGGCCGCGGCGCCATGGGCGGCGGCGGCGGCCAGGCGCTTCGCGACGCAGCCGGCGACCTCGTCCCTGCGGGACTCGTCGCCGAACTGGAGCAACCGGCCGCCCAATATGCCTATGTATTCTCAATATTGCCTACTGGTATATCTGCTATATGATCGTGCATCCTAGTTACTTCATGTAATGAAGTGTTCGGGCGAAAGGATTCCTTGGCCTTCAATAGTACGAGGTATTGAAAGTTCAGGCAGGGGGGTAGCACTGGAGTTACGAGTTGAGAGATGAAGGTTTGGTTGCAGGAAGATCAGTTCTCTATCGGAATTGTTATTATCTCTAGCAGATAACTATGTGCTAAAAGGTTATATTACACTATGTAAATCAAGGGTTAGATTTAAGTTCCACCCCTTAGCACCTTGGGAGTATACTTCTCCAAAAAGGGATAACAGCACAGGATGACCAAAACCTTCGGTTGATTTAGTTCCAGTATTTTGCCTAAATTAAGTCTTAGGTTCTTTAGTGGTTACTCTCCGTTCTTATGAAACAACAGTTTGCTTCTTTTTTCAAAGTACAGTATTTTTCCTTGCCCCCTTCTTGATAACAACAAAATTTTATCTTGTTGCTGTACTACAACCATCTCTAGTTTCCAATTGCTGTGATTTCTGATTTATGCATGCACTATTTCTTGCAGATGAAATGGTACTACTATTTGATACTAGGTTTGGTCGATGTGGAGGCAAATTACCTAGGTATGTGCAACCCTTACATGTATTTATTAATTAAACTATGCAGTCTCACTGTAAAGAAGTGCTATTGCTTAGTCACCTCTTCAGGAAAAAAATCATCTTACTTGCTAAGAAGTGAATTCCTGACTACTGAAATACACAGATAATCTAGCAATATTATGCTAACTATCTTCTTTCTTTTGTAGTTGTTAAGGCTTACCAATATACATCCCTGACAAGTGTTATGCTTCTTGATTGCTGGGCTATTCCTGCTGTCATATTCCTTACATGGATGTTCTTGAAGACAAAGTACAGATTCAGAAAATATAGTGGTGTGGCTATATGTGTCACAGGACTTGTGTTAGTTGTATTTTCAGATGTCCACGCGGGTGATAGAGCAGGTAACAATACAACGGAGTAAATAGTATTTATGTCTTCATTTTTTATTTGAATATTTCTTTTCACTTAGTGCAAGCAATAACTGAAAATTATTGTGAAATAATATGATATGTATGGCGTATTAGCAGGACTGATTATTTCCATTTTTTCTGAACTAAATATCCAATGTCACTGTGAAATGTGCTACTAGCTGTGGTGGACTTTTGAAAATGCAGAAGTCCAGTTATGTTTAAACTATGTGTATTGTGGAGCATAACTAGTTCAATGAAGCTTTGCATGGAACTTCAGAAGTTCTTTTTTGTGACCAATCATTTACTTCTAAATGAATTACAACTAATTTACAGAAGTTGATGGACATTCTTTCTATACAGGGGGAACAAGCCCGGTTAACTAGGATGCACGATCTCCAGCAGTTCTTTTTCATCTTCCCAATATTGCCTATGTATTCTACATGCTCCATTTGTATTCTGAATTATTGCTTGATTTCTTCCTTTTTTGGGTTCCAGCCTACTTCATTTCAGAAGAAGCACCTTTCAACTGCAAAGGTTTCAGTTTCCTAGTGGCCGGTATCTTCTTGGTCAGTCCTTCTCTTCCTCCAAGTAGTGTGTTCACTAAAATGTATACAGTGTCTGTAACTGCATATCTGAACTTCAATATTTCTACAGGCAATAGCCTTGGGCTTTGCTTGGACGCTTGATCCAGAAAGCAAGGGCAAATGCACTGGAGTTATAGTGTCAGACCAGCTTGATCAAGAAGCAGTGCAAGCACCACTACTGGCCCAACCATGACGATAACCTCCCCTGCCTGCCTCTTCCTTAATTCCTAGCCTTTTAACCCTGCTATCGGTTTTCCGACTGATTATTTCAGAAAGTTTTAGTTTTAGTTGTGTTCAGTTTTCTCTTTGCCAGCTATCTTTCCCTTGTCGTGGATTTACTGAGAAACTAGCAATTTCGGTGATCGGGATTTGATATGTTTGTGCAGTAATCATAACACATGAATGTTTGAAATTTCTATTTATGTAGAACACAGATGATGATTTGATGCTATAATCATCATTTTAGGTGTATTTGAGTGACAGATGACAATGTTTCTTTGTAGAGGGGTTTATTAGAGGTTCTGCTTGTACCTCAGTTTTTTTACTCTTAGCTATGTATGTCATTGGCTACCTGAGTCTTCTTGTGTGACAGAATGGTAATTCATTTAGTCGGTCTATGTTGGTGAATGTCTCATTCTGGTGTACAGTTATATTTGAGTAAGTGTTTGGAATTTAACGTGCGAGGCAACGAATTGAGGAGGGGTAGATGGGGTTGGGTTATTTTATAAGGTACATAACTAGATCGAACTAAGATTTACAGGAAGTAATTCAATGGATTTACAACAAACAACTAAGGGAAAACGCAGCTTGCTACTTGAGGTTCTTTAAAATTTTAAATTTTTTTTTGGCCTAGAAAATATACTAGTGGCGTGCTCCCAAACGAGCACGCCACTAGTAATAACATATAAATTTTTTTAATTTTTTTAAAAAATTTTAAAATTTTTTAAATTTTTTTTGGCCTAGAAAATATACTAGTGGCGTGCTCCCAAGCCCGCACGCCACTAGTAATAACATATAAATTTTTTTAATTTTTTTAAAAAATTTAAAAAATTTTAAAATTTTTTTTTGCCTAGAAAATATATTAGTGGCGTGCTTCGAAACTCGCACGCCACTAGTAATACTCATTACTAGTGGCGTGTGACCTGCGGAGCACGCCACTAGTATATACGTTACTAGTGGCGTGGGGGAGAGGGCACGCCACTAGTATATGCGTTACTAGTGGCGTGTGGGCAGCACGCCACTAGTAACCAATTACCACCGGCGTGATACTAGTGGCGTGCTGCCCACACGCCACTAATAGGTATTTTAGCACGCCACTAATAAAGGGGTTCTGCACTAGTGCGCCGTCGCACGGCGCGCCCCCTCCTCTCCTTGCCGGCGCCCCCTCCTCTCCTTGCCGGCGTGACGTGGTGGAATTGAGGATTTGAAATTGGGGATTAGGGTTAGGGTTTGAAAGATGTGAAAAATATATTTTTAAAATAACTGTGTAAAAAAATAGGTTAATTTATTCTTTTGATTCCGGTTTTACCCTAATATTAAGGTACCTCTAATTTTTAAAAGTTTTTGGAGGTGGCACTCCTTACTCTAGTATTGGAGTACCAAATAATATTAGCCATTAGATTAGGATGAATGGATGGTTTATATTTATTCTGGGGTACCGTAAAAGAGCTCCACTCCTTTCGTTCAGAAATATAAGCATGTGCATTTTAAAAATCAACGATTAGGTCAACTATATGTGGATTATCTTATACAAAATCACTACCATTGAAAAAAGTGTTTCAAATACGAATTTAACTATATCAATTTTGTATCCAATGATCCACATGTTGTTAAAACAAATTGATCAAAGTTAGATTATAAAAAAAGTGTGCGCCTTATATTTTTAGACAGAAGAAGTAGAATTGATGCACATAACAATTAAAAGCAAGGAAAGAATTAAGTACCTCTTTGCAACAATTCAAGACTAACAAGGGCTTTTACATAGTCAGAGAGAGCTGAAGGGTTGGAATATAATGAAGGCTGCCTTTTGAAGTTTTGTATAACTCTTTCGGGATCACTCCTATAAGTCTCTCCAGGAAGAGAAGCAGCGTCAGAGTGCAGGCCCCGTACCCTCTGACCAACAAAGCTTGATCGGTACCTCTCTTGTAGATTTCTAAGCACACTACCTGCATTAATTAAGCACGCACCAAGCAGATCAGTTTACGACTAATTAGTTCCTCCATGGCAACAGTCTACTAAGAGGAATTAATATTGGGCACAACTAATTCAGGAAAACACAAGTATATCTATGTAAGCTCTAGTTTATGAAGAGAGAGAAGCAACCGTACGTACCGGCGCCAGCTGTATTTACAGGTGCCCTGAAAGGGAATGAAGCCGCTACCTCGTTGTAAATCACATTTGCCGATGGATGCCTTGCAGCCTGTGACAAACAGAAATTAAGATCACAAGTTTCCACTGCTCTAGCACAGATATATATACATGACAAGTTAAGTCGATCGAGCGAAATATGGTTTCTGTTTAACAACGGTAACAACAAGTTCGGTTAAATACGGCTCGAAATTGGCAACCCATAAAGTGGCATCAATTAATCTTTCGGCGCGTTTTCTGAAATTAAAGGAAAAAGGAAACGCAGATACTGCTTGCTGTTGCAGTTTCAGCATCGAGAAAGGCACGGGACAAAATCTTGCTTTTTTTCCTTAGTATCTTGCTGGGATGGAAAAACAGAAAGAAAAAGAAAAAGAGAAAGAAGAAAGAAAGAAAGAAAGAAAGACCAACCTTGGAGAGGGCGAGTCGCCAGGCCATGGACAGGACGTGTTGGATTTAGCCCAAGGTCACGAAACTTTTTCGTTGCTCGGCGAAACACCAGCTGATCGAAAGCAGCTTTTCTCTTTCTCGCGCGTATTATTTGTTAAACCTCTAGAGTAGATGCGAGGTACATCACCTATTCACATGTGTTAAAATATAATTGTGCGTATATATATACACACGTCGTCGAAGACTAACTAGCTAGCTGCCAATGTTGTACCAGGACTAGCATGCACTCCATTAAGACTCGGACTCGACCAGGACACTGACATGACATGCATGGTAAACGTGCCAAGTTTGGATAGCAGTTACCGCGACGTGCCCTTTCCGTCGCCGACCCAGACTGCTCCCTGCATCTCGATTATATTACAGCTTAATTAATCACTATACATATATATATATATATATATATATATATATATATATATATATACATACTTGGCCATTGCAGATAGCAGCTGCCGTTGTTGGTGGGTACAGGGTTTATATTGACAACAAGCTGATGATGCCTAGCTTGCATTGTTTGTGAGACGGATGGTACGTACCTTATACATCCGATCTCGAGCTAAATATCTCAAGCATGTAAGAAGAAGAAGTATTAGCATCGGCATCTAATTCAAAACAGGACACACGACAGAGACTAAATTTAAGTCGACCGAAATATGGTTGTATTTAATTTAACAAGGGTAACAACAATTTAGAAAGAAACGCGGCTCGAAATTGGCAAAAGTGGCATCAATCTGAAACGCAGACACTGCCTTCCAGTAGCGGTTTCAAAGTGGCATCAATCTGAAACGCAGACACTGCCTTCCAGTAGCGGTTTCAGCATCCAATACGTTTTTTTGGCTTTGGCACCGGTGAGACCGTGGTCAAATTCAGAAAACCGGGAACCGGCGCAAGTAGCTGCTGCGGTGCCAAGCTTGGCTGGCGAATAAAAAAAAATTCCTTTGTTTCCTCTAGCGCGAGCGAAGTAACGGACCTCTTGGAGGGATTTGGGAGCTCCGCTGTCGTGGAGGTGGAGGGATTTTGGAGTGGCTGGAGCTTGTCTGGCGGAGAGGTTTGGATGGCATGTGATGCGGCGGCGGTGGCATTTGGCGTGCAGCAGGGGAAAAAGAGGGAGCTATTTGATAAAATGCTCCATATTTGTGAGGACTTCGCTCTAAAAGAACCTCTTTATTTGATCTAGATTAAATGACCCATTTAACTTTGAAACTTTGATAAAACGCCCTATTTGCATAATTCTACCATTGCTGAGTTATTAGACTCATACTCATGACGTGAAATTACGTTCTTGCCCCTGCCTAATCTAGCCAAAGAGGAGCAATCGCCCTCCCCTGTGCCCAGACGAGCCCAGACCTGTCGCCTCTTGCTCCTCCTCCCGGTCGACCTGCCGCCGCCCCCGTCGTCCCCTCCGGCGGCCACCCCGTCGAGGCTCCCGCCGCCTACCTCCTTCGTGCGTCACCGACCTAGGCGCGTCGCCCCTCCATCTCCCCCGACATCCTCAGTCGCCGCGCCAACCTGCTCACCCTAGGCTGAGAACCCGAGTTCGTCTCTAGCGACCTGGCAATGGTCCTCGGACTCGACAGCGAGACGGCGCAGCTCGTGCCTCAAATCTAGGTGCGCGTTCCGTGCTCCTCCCCCTTCCTTAGATGCTAGTCTTCCTCCTCCTCCCCTCTCTGAATTAGCTGCGGTGTGGCTAGGTTAAGTGGGGCATAATCGGGAGGCAACGCTTGGCAGAGAAGCTCACGGCGGCGGGTGATGGCGCACTCTAGCTCGTCAATGGCCAGGGTGCAGCAACTCAACGTCCCCCTGGTGGATTGCCCCCGTTGCAGTAGTGCTCGGCTACTGCTCCTGACGTCCAAGACGAAGACCACAACGGGCCAGGTTTTCGTCAAGTGCCCGAACAATCAAGCTTGGGTGAAGGTTGTAATGAACACCGGATTCGTGGTTTTGTCTGATTTGCGTTTGAATTGATGGTATGTGGGACTGATTTCATTTCATATTTCCATGTGCAGCCACCGAAGAAATGTAGTTTTTTCAAATGGTTGGAGGAGTATCGTGCTTATCTAGTGCAGAGAGCCATTGGCATCGAGCATGAAGGAATTAGCCAGTCAAATGGAGGTGAGGAATGGAAGGTTGAAGAAGAACTGAAGAAGACAAAGGCCGAAGATGGATATAACTCTATCATTCGTGATCGGATTGATGTTCTGAAGCTTGAAACGAGAGAGTTGAATGTCGCAACGAGGAAGATATCTCAATACCAGGATTTGCAAATGGTTATGAATGCAATGCTTATTGTTTTTGTAATGTTGGGCATGATGATGATTATTGCTAAGTAGTAGAATCCAGTGTTGGTATGGTGATATGTTTTAGAACAATATGTAATACCGTGTAATGTCTTTTGTGATCAATGGAATATGTTCTAGTTAGATTATATATGTTGTCTCTTTTGGAAATCAGCCAATTTTTTCGGTCATTTGGGACAGAATGGGACCAAGGATTTTTTAACCAATTCTGAACGAATTCTAAACCAATTCTGCTACATATAACACCAGTAATCTGTCCAGAGGCAACAATTTCTGAACCAATTCTTCATTACACAAACATGATGTAAATGGCCGAAAAATTTGACAGCATGAGGGCTATAAAATGGTTACATGACAGATATAACAGGAGGCATACATGTGACATTACAAAGGCAGTAATTATAGTTTGAAATATGATATCGGACAATGCAATTAGAGTTCAAATAAGTAGTCTTCTAGTAGGTTATGACGTGCAAGTGTTAACTGAGTTCCACACTCAGTAGTTACATAGCAGAAGTGAGTTCTATTCTCACCAATCATATTACAAAAGATGAGTCCTACATCTCAGACAAAAAAAAACACTAAATATATAGAATTTTAGTCTCTTCTCTTCTTCCTTGGTGTGATCTTCTTTCCAACAGCAGATATTGGTGGACAAATAGCAGTTCCTGATGCTTCAATTGACGATGTTGCAAGGGCAAGTTGGCTGCACATTGCAATGGAATTAATTTCTTATACAGTTTGCACTAATGGAAATATAACAAGTGTAGCTCTCTTTTCTACCTCCTTGTTACAGGACCGGGGCTGGTTGGTAGAATAGCCAAAGGAGCAATGCCATGAGGTGGGCTGTCTTGTACTTCACTTCTGCATTGCATATCAATCTCTGTAGCATCATTCCTCTTTCTACATTTTCTTTTCCTGTCAAACAAATGAATGGAGGTTAGGGATTGACAATATATGAATAGAATTGTGAATATAACATTTTAGCACATTTTCTTTACTCCATTGGTTGGGCAAGTAGATTGCCTATGTCTGAACTCCCCACACTTCTTACACCTTTGTTTGCTTCCCAACTGAACTTTGTTGTATTTTTTACTATTACTCCCACCTTTCTCAAGGCAACTTTCCATTCTTAGCTTCCTAGGCTTTCTAGCTGACCTTTTGGAAAGTGGAGCGTGCATAACAAAGCCTAAATCCATCTTAGGCCACTGAGACCTATCTGTAAGTGGCTCAATACCTCCCTGATATGCTGCCCTGAACCGCTGGAGGGAGAAGTACTCATGCAGGTATTGGTCTAAGACAACATTTCTCATTTCAATCAAGAAAGCAAGTGCATGTACACATGGGTTACCAGTGTGTTGTCACTCAAGGCAGGTGCACTCATGCTTTTCTATGTCAACGACATGTCTTAAGTTATTGTTGGTGGTATCCCAAACCTCACACTTCCCATTATTAGACCTGCCCACCTTCAAGTACCCAAGACCTCTACTTCTGTTGTTTATTTGTTGTACAACCGCCGGTAGCATCCACCCTCGAAGCTTCTCTCCGATCCTTCTCCTTTTGTCGAATAACATCATTATCTTCACTCTAAGAGTATCAGCTAACTCATCTACAGGCAGATCTTTGATATCTCTTATCCAATTGTTGAAGTACTCTGCAAGATTGTTATGGATGTAATCACACTTGATCTCACTATCAAAGCTAGACCTGTTCCACTTCAAATTGTGGTGATCTTTCAAATATTTAGCCACAGTAGGACTTGCCTCCAGAACCTTGTTAATATGAAACTCATACACTGCAGGTATGTATGCCTTAGCAGCAGGCTACATGTGCCCAAAAACTTCTCCATGGTATTTTTTAACAAAATTTATCATTAAATGCCTGAAACACTCTCTTTGTTCTGCATGAGGGAAAACTATCCTAACTACATTTTCTAATCCTTTGCATGCATCAATACATATTGCTAGCTTTGGAAGAGGCCCTATGGCCCTATGCAACTGTCTCATAAACCATGTCCAGTTATCTTGAGTCTCACTCTCAATGAAACCAAATGCAATAGGATACATTCAGTTATGTCCATCTAATGTTGTACATGAAGCTAAGTGTCCATTCCACTTCCCATTTAATGCAATTGAATCTATGCTAAGGTAAGGTCTACATCCAGTAATGAATCCATCAATGCAAGGCTTAAGTGTCATAAAGAATCTATGAAAATAAACTTTACCATCCACAGTTTTTGTATCTACCTCAACAAAACTTCCTAGAGAGCGCTTCTCCATTTCTGCTTTGAAATAGAACAGGTATTGGAAGCTGCTAGCCCAACTGCCATATATATCATTCAGTGCTCGCTCTCTCCCTTTTCAGACAGTGTGATAGCCAATGGTTACATTATAGTTTGCCTGCAGCTTATCTTGTAAATCCTTGCAACCAATGTTAGGCTGATTCCTCAATATAGACACTGACCTGTCTGCAACCCAAACCTGTGAGGCCATACCTGATGTCAACCTGCTACTCAAAGAACATGTATGCTTCTCTCCTACCTTGGTAACCTGCATGCACAACATGTCATTAGTGAAAGTACAATATAACATAAATCACAAAAAGGTTAACATGTTAGTACCCTTGTTCTTGTATTATCATGCATCACACGACATGTTATCTTCCATGGGCATCGGTCAGCCTTACAATGCCCCATCCACCTCTTTGTATCAGCTTTTGTTGTCCCTATGTCAAATTCTTCATTGATTGCATATTGCCTTATAGCCATCCTACATTCTTTCATTGTTGGAAATATTTGGCCCTTCTCTATTGTTGGATGATCCTTATCACATGCTATTCCTAGCTCTTCTAGAACTTGATCATCGACTGGAATAGTTGCCTCAGCAACTAACTCCTCATCAACATCACAATCAACAACAGGAGCAGGTTCATTCTGTTGCTGAACATCGTCATCTACTATTCCAAGTACTAGGCATATGTTTTCTTCTGACATAAGAGCTAATTCTTCATCATCAATAGGAGCTATCTCAATACTTGAGCAATCAATTACAGCTTCAGCCTCAGAGTCCACAAATCTCTCATTGCTAACATGCACATTGCAAGTTTCTGCATTGCCAGCTAATGATGCGCTACCAACAGTGGGTTGGATAATTTCATAAGCCGATAAATTGATGTTGTCAACTGTCACACTAGATTGGCTAGCATCTTCATGACATTGATTCAAACAGGAAGAGGCTTCCTTATTCACAATGTCTACTACTTCAGCTATGAGAAATACTTCTTTCTCAACCAATCTATCATTAAATACTGTCAGTAGCTCTAAGTTGTGATTTATCCTGTCAACCACATCCAATTGTTTGTCATGGTAGAATATTTGCACCTCCTGCCTAGAACCCCAAGCAATTGCCTCCCCAAGCTTTTTGACTAACTTATCAAGTGTGAGCCCTCTCAAGCTAACCTCTAACTCCACATCATGTTTGTCTAACCGACATTCACTGCCATCGTCAAGTCTTGTGAAATATCGATGAACTCTAACTCTTACTTTAAACATGTTGTTCCTACAAATTTTTCAATTTTTTAAAACAAATTGAAAGTTAGACCTCTACACTAAGTGTTCGGTTCAACGAAAAATGGACAACCATCGGAGTGGAGCCGAGAGCCGAGGCTACTAACCCTTCCAGAAGCAAGCCCTCTGGCTCCATGGTGGTCGCACACTCCTCCTCAACCCCTTTTCCAACAAGCTCTTATCCAACTTCCATCATCTAGGGTTCATGTGCCAAGGGGATAAAGGAAATTAGAGAGAAGGAGGACCTGGATCCCTCACCTGGATCCCTTGCTGGACGGATTCTCCACGGGAGGTGGCGCCGGGTCGGTGGGGACGACCTGGGAAGGTCGGGCAGCGCGGCGACTGAGGATGTCGGGAGAGAAGGAGGGGCGGCGCGCCTAGGTCGGCGACGCGCGGAGGAGGTAGGCGGCGGGAGCCTCGACGGGGTGGCCGCCGGAGGGGACGACCGGGGCGGCGGCAGGTCGACCGGGAGGAGGAGCAAGAGGCGACAGGTCTGGGCTCGTGTGGGCACAGGGGAGGGCGATTGCTCCTCTTTGGCCAGATTAGGCAGGGGCAAGAACGTAATTTCGCGTCATGAGTATGAGTCTAATAACTCAGCAATGGTAGAATTATGCAAATGGGGTGTTTTATCAAAGTTTCAAAGTTAAATGGGTCATTTTATCTAGGTCAAATAAAGGGGTCCTTTTAGAGCAAAGTCCTCACAAATGTTGGGCATTTTATCAAATAGCTCAAAAAGAGGGAGGAGTTCGCGAAGAGAGAGTAGGCAGATTTTGCGTGTTAATATACGAGGTGGGTCCCTGCAGCAGAGAATTTAGCACTAGCTACGTTGGAGACGGAATGGGAATGTGACACAGGTGCCAAATTATGGGGATGTGGCACGCCTGTGTTATGGATGTCTCCTAAGTGCTAAACCTATACTATCTATTAAAAATCTCAATTTTTTCTTAAAGTGCACCTAGGTTATAATCGGATTCCTTGAATCAAATACATCTAATGACTAATATTTATTTAATAATTTGCCAATCTAATAACTATCTTTAATTGATATATAATTATCCACCATGTCATTTACTTAAAATTGATAGATAATTACCGAGCATGCCATTCACTTAGAATTGATAGATAATTAACATTATTGCCTTTACTTAAAGTTAATTAGTAATTTTATCATTGTTACTGTTATACCCTTCAGCACCCTCTCTCTCGAATCTACGCCACGCTCCGGCCATGCCTGTGCGCCACCACCGTCGTCTATTTGATGCGATACGGTATAGATTATGTTTTCACACTATACATATTGTAAAAACGTGCCTTACACGTGTGCACTTGCTAGTAAACATTAAAAATGAGAGATATTGACTTGCGGCAGTGCTCATAGGTGTGAAGGTGTGCTTGAAGATTAAAATACTTTGCACCACTGCTAAGCTTAACACCAAATACTAAGCTACATAAATTAATTTTTTAAATTGTTATCACTTTTTATATCCTAATAAGTTATTTCTTCACACCAGGTGGTGGCGCCTATAGGTAGAGCCAAAGAATCTCATTAAAGAAAAGCTTAAATAGGTGAATGGAAAGAAGAAGTTAATATATTTATTTTAACGTTTAATTTATACATGTCAAAATATTTTATACCACGAACAACCTCCTAAACCCCAAGATGGTAAAATCGATTTTGTGATGATCAAAGCAACACTAATCGTGGCTCCAATCGCGCTACGGAAGAAGGAAAATTCTTTCTTTTTTCTCTTCATTTTTTGAGAGCAATCTTGTTTTTCTTTTTCTCGACGGCGCATCTTGCTTTCTTTTTCTAGTGCAAGACAAAATCTTGCTAGAGTAAACAGAAAGAAAGACAAAAAGACCTTGGAGAGGGCGAGCTGCCGGGCCATGGACAGGACGTGTTGTTGGATATAGCTTAAGATCGATCACTCCAAAGAATTTCGTTACTTTGCGAGGCAACCAACGTCTGATCGGAAGCAGCTTTTCCCTCTCTCGTATTATTATGTATTTATTTGAAATTTTAAGATTTAGGGTTTAAGGTTCTTTAAACTGGATATGAGGGTACGATATATGCGTTGATGTATATGTATATATACACGTCCAAGACTTGACCATCAATTCCAGTGGACCCTTCTGCACGGCAAGATATGTGCCAATCTCCGGTCGAATTCCTGCTCAAGCTGACAGTAGGTAGGTTTCCCTCGTTTAGGCTAAATATTGATCACAGACGTAGAAGCATGTATAGTTACATCTGATACGTGTAAACATGTACCAATGATGTGTGCACATGCATATCTGTTTTGGTTTTCAGTCCAGCTTTTTTTTAATATACTGAGTCACTCTATTATATTTTAATTGAAGGAAGTATTTCTGTCCATTTCTTGGAAAAACATGTATAACTCATTCACAGAAAACCTTTCAATTGTAACATAAATCAATTTTGGGGTACTTGTTGAGTGTCCATCCCTATGTTCGATTACAGAAGTAGGATAATGATGGCAGTTTCTTCCTCCTACTGGAGTGCGAAACAGGGGCTCGGCCGGTGCTGAGTACTCTACTATTTATAATGTCACGTTTGTCACAGCAGGTTTCGTGGTGTAGTTGGTTATCACGTCAGTCTAACACACTGAAGGTCTCCGGTTCGAACCCGGGCGAAACCACTATCCTTTTTGTTTTCTGTCATCATGTATTAAAAAATTTAGGTATATATCTTATGTAGTTTTGTTATTGGTCCGGTTAAAAGAGTAAGTAAAAATTTTAGGTATATATCCTATGTAATTTTGAAAAGTAAGAACTCCGAGGTTTCAGTGAGAATTACTGAACTCCCTCCTGTATTTTTTCGTCTCCTTTACGCTAGATCTGACATGTTGCGGCAGGAGCTGCTGCAGCAAGAACATCCCGATATCGTGCGATCCATCAGTGAATTATTCACGTAACTAAGTTCGTTAGTACTAAGCTGCTGTACGTGCAGAGTGAAGTGACAGTCGTTGTTAGCTGCTCACCTCTCTGGGAGTACAATTACCGGTTTTCATTGCGGAGCAGATCCATGTGATCTCTCATGCATTATGACTGTACTGATCATACTGATTCACAGTAGTAAACAGTAGCGGTAATTAACCGGGGGGCCAATTACTCTCGACATTCTCTTAATTACTTTATACTCGTCAGTTCGTGCAGCAGTACACTCGCTTCTGCTAGACGGTTCAGAGAAGCCGTCCCAACGGATCTCACCCTCGCACCACTTAATTATTACCCGCCAAATCTCAGCCACTCGTAGCCCGGCACGTGTCGCCTTCCAACCGAACTTTCCACGTGGCCGCGTGCAAGTGGCTAGCGCGAGACGGGACCCCGCGGAAAGCGGCCGCAGAGGATCCCCCACCGCTGTAGCGCGGTACGGGTATCCGAGGCGCCGCTCTCGCTTCCACGTGGGACCCACGAGGCCACGGCCCCACTAACGTACGCCGTCTTCACGACGTCGCTCCGCTCCGCGCCGCAGCAATTATTTTCGTCCGCGGTGGCAGCCGAGGCACAGCGCGATACTGCCCTCGCCTCACTGTCACAGCGAGCTATCTACTGCTCCCATGGCCGCGACCACCTCTCCTGTCTCCGCGTCCAAACCCTAGATCCATCCCCCGTCTCCCATGGCTGACCACGCTGCGCGCCACCTCCGCCACCGCCGCCGCGGCCCCGCCGCCGGCTGGTGCTGCTCCTTCGCCGGCGTCCCACAGAGCCCCGACCACCGGCCCCTCCCCGCTGCCACTCCTGCGCCAGGCAGCGGAGCTCGGAAGCTCCCGCCCAAGTCGCCCTCGTCGGTGCCGTCGCCCTTCCACAGCTCTCCGTCCTCCAAGCTGGCGGGCCTCATCGACCCGCGTCGGATCCTCTCACCGGGCCGCGTGTCCCCCATCGACCCCGACGGCTCGCCGGTGGTGGCGATGGCCGTGGAGGAGGGGGAGGCGCCGAGGGAGCAGCAGGCGGCCGCGCTGGTTCCCCCATTCGTGGCGGTGCGGGAGGAGGAGGAGGGGACTGGGCTGGATCTGAGGCTGTGCCTGCGGGGGAGGGACGGGAGGTGCCTGGTCATGGAGCTGGACTCCGCGGTGCTGTGCGAGAGCAGCGCCTTCTTCGCCGCCATGGCGCCGCCGCCGGAGGCCACTATCGGCGGCGGCGGGGGCAAGAGGATCGAGGTGGATGGGGTGGACAACTTGATGGCCTTCAAGGAGGCGGTTGAGCTCATGTTCGAGCCCGACGCATCGCGGTGGCTCGTCAGGGCCGGCGTGTCACGGGCGATAGGTGTGCTCGAGGTGAGATGCATTTCAGTTTTCCTCTTTCTCATTGTTCTCTGGTTCAATTTTGAGATGTGGACCATGGCCGTGTGGTTGGGGAATAGTGTTCCTGTGAGCCACATTGCAGGTTTAATACGTACAGTTCAATCTGATTGGCTGGTTGATTAGTTACGCTGATTTTTTGTTAGATTCTGAAGCGTGGTGTTCATGTTTAAGTACTCTGTTACTAAGTAGCTGTTTTTGGATTTTATCATGTTGTAATAATGAAAAATTCAAGTGTATATTTTAGAGGTGGGAGTGTCTAGGGAGGAATCATTGAAATTGTGCTGATATTCTATAGTATGTAGAAGCCACTTTGTTATGGTAGGAGTCACACTCACAATTTTACTGGTGCAAATTATACAATATATGATTGGTAGTGCCTGTAAAGCTGTAACAGATGTGAGCAGTAAGTCTTAGAAAATAGTAGTACCATCTTAAGGATTCATTAGTTGATCATATTGAACGAGTTGGGCTGCTAAGGCGATGGGCGCTAGGGAGTTGCGCTAGAGCACCAAGCAATGTATCCAGGTGAACTAGATCAGTGAATAAATGAAACTAGTCAGCTAATTAATAGTTCACAAGTGCTTTTAATCCTTCTTGGTTAGTAAATAAAAATTTGATTCTTCCTCACAGAACATTGTCTACCTAATCAGCCATTGTTGTGGGGGCGTCCTATCTGCTGAGTGTAATTAAAGTTACTATGTGTGTACGGCTAGGGTGGTCAAGGATCTGAAGCTCAGCGCATTGATATTATGCCAACATGACAACATAAAAGCTCTGATCAGAGAAGGAAATATTAGCATAATAGTAATCCTGGTGGTGTGTGGTTAAGATTCTTCTGGATTTTGTGGCTGAAATTGGTATAGAATGTTTGCAGATAGATTATTATGCCACATTAATTTTGCGTTGGACCAAGTACATTTGTTTTGTTGTCACATGTTTGGTCCTTTAGCTGCTGCCAGCTACTCTGCAGACTGTTTATGTACAACCTCTTGAAACACATTATGGCCTGGTGGTCTCCATTTGAGTGAGATGCCAATTACAGAGTAGCTCTGCAATTGTACAACACCATCAAGAGGGTTCAAATGCCCATATTAATTGTTGAGCATTATTATCAATACACATGTGTACCAATAAACTCTTACTATATTTATTTGTCTTGGTTTCGTCTTCCTGATATAATCCCGCAAAAGAAAGATGTAATCTCAGTCGCAGCTCATAATGGGTCTGATAAATGTTATTATGTTTTGAATTACAGGTGGCTTCCTCTATTATGTTCGACAGAGGAATCAGATCATGTTTAGAGTATATTGAAGCGGTTCCGTGGAATGAGAATGAGGAAGAGAAGCTAAAGAATCTGTTTGCTAGATGCACTTTTGATGATGCATTATCCAAAGATGTATTGGCAAGACTACAACCACAACACCGGAGCAGCTCAGAAGACCTGACAGTTCAGCTCATCCAATCTGTCACCAGCAGCACCAACAATGGTGCAAGGAAAGATATGCAATCTTTGATCAATGGTCTTCTAAGCAAAAGCTCGGTATATCAAAAGGATTTGTCTGGACTAAACAAAGGGAGCCTTTACCAGCTTTGTTGTTCCTGTCTGAACTTGCTGGTGGAACTTTTTAAGGAAGACTTGGAGCCAATATGCCACAAAGACCAGACACCAAAAGTTACGGACAGTAAGCCCACGGTTGAAAGAATCAGTAAGCAAACTGAGAACCTCAACTGGCTATTCGAGATTCTTGTAAATATTGATATGGCAGAAGAATTCGTAGAGCTGTGGGCTAAGCAAGACGAACTCATCAGGATGCACAAGCAAGCATCACCAATGTTCAGATACGAGCTAAGCCGGATATCAGCGAGCGTGTTCATTGCGCTTGGGAGAGGAAAAGTGCAGTGCCCCAGCGATTTGAGGAGCCAATTGTTCCACAGATGGTTTGCGCCTATGCTAATGGATTTCGGTTGGCTTCGAAGGTGCTCCAAAGGGCTAGATGTGAGAATGCTGGAGGAGAACCTGGGGCAAGCTCTTCTCACCCTTCCACTCCAGCAGCAGCAGAGCTTATTCGAAGAATGGTTTGGGTGCTTCGCGTCAAGCGGCACGGAATGCCCGAACCTTAGTAGAGCCTTCCAGGTATGGTGGAGAAGGTCATTTGTTAGATCATCAGTAGAGGCGCGCCGTTGAGTTATCACTTGGTCCGTGAGGTATATGTAACGTGTGTAGCGATGTAAGATAAGAATTCTTGTTAGCTTGGGGAGTTGAATTTTTCTTTATAATGTTGGCTCAGTTCTTCGCATTCTATGCGCTAGCACGTAGCAGCAGAATTGATACAAACAAGTGGACAGAGCTTCATAGTACATATCCTAATAAGCAAGTGGGTTCATATTTTCCTTAAACATGGCCTCCCTGTACATGACCTTATTCCTGGGGAAATATAGTACAGTACTAATTAACTAAGCAGTAAGCAGGCATGCAGCCAAGTCCTGCACTGCAGGGCAAACATTTATTTAGGCACTATGTAGCAGTAATCTATATACATGCTCTCCTTAATATCATCAGACACAGCTTCTAGCAGCTGATCTTGTTGCCATGGGCATAGCGACGGCCATCATCTGCTGGTTGGGCATCTATGTTGAGCCAATGGCAGTCCTGGAACGCGCACCTCCCGGAGGCCTGCAGCGTCTCGCCGACGTCCCGAGGCTTGAGGAAGTATGGCGTCCACGCCGGCGTCCCGTCCTCGAAGGAGTTGTGCGTGAGCCGCTGAAGGTTTGAGCCGTCGATATTGACGGTGAAGATCTCCCCGTAGGGCTGGTAATGGTGCGGGTTCGAGACGGGCTCCGCGGAGACGGCGGCGAGGTCCGAGGTGAACACCAGGCTCTTGGAGTCCGGGCTGAACCATGGGTGGTTCGTCCTGCCGCCGTCCGCGCTATGCACCACCCTCCGCAGCCCGGTGCCGTTCGGGTGGACCATGTAGATGGCGAAGCTGCCGCCTCCTGGGTTGTGCCGGTCGGAGGCGAAGGCGATCCACTCACCGTCGGGAGACCAGTTACACATGGTGTCGGACCACGGCCCCTCGGTCAGGCGGCGAATGCCGCCGGTCTCGCCGGCCTCGGCGTCCATGATATAGAGGTTCTTGTGGCCGGTCCTCCCGGAGCGGAACACCAACCACTTGCCGTCCGGCGATGGGGACGGGAACGCGTTGTTCTTGCCGCCCACGGTGAGCTTCTTGATGGAAATTTCAGAGCCGTCGTCATCGTCATCACCGAGCGACACGGCCACCACGTCCACCTTCGTGCTCTCGCTTGCGAAGTCCGGCCCGATGCTGGTGTATATGACGCCTTTCCTCTTCCAATCCCACGACGTGGGGAAGGCGTTCCCGGAGAAGATTTTCCGGCGGCCACCGGAGCCATCAGAGTTCACCACGTACAGCCCCGGTAGCCCGACGAAGGCGATCCTCTTGCCGTCGTGCGAGAAGGAAGGGTACGACCAGTCGATCCTGAACAGCGAGAACGTGTCCGGCGCGGGGCTCTTGAGGTTCTCCAGTAGCAGCGGCGAGTCCCCGTTCCCGCTGCCCCGGCACCGGTGGTACCCGACGCGCGCGCCGTCCGGCGAGATGAACGGGTTGAAGTGGTGCGCGTGCGGCGCCACGGACCTGGTGACCTCGAAGTAGGCGGCGTTCTCGCTGCCGCCACTCACGTCGATCACCTCGATGTGCCGGTAGTCCGAGCCCGGCCGCCTGGTTGCCAACGCCACGAGGCCCGGCGCACCGGGCGACGCGGCTGGGGTGAAGGCATGGAACCCCGGCGGGGTGATCCGCTCCACGGACGCCGCTGAAATCCCGTCTTCCGTGACCGAAATCTCGGCGCGGTACACACCGTACCAGCCGTCGCTGTCCCGGCGGTGGAAGAAGAGGGTGGTCCCGTCGGCCCAGCACGGCCAGCCGCCGTCGTGGATGGCCAGCGTCCGCCGGGACCCGTCGGATGTCCGGAAAACGTAGATGTCCGTGCGGAGGTCCTCCACCTCGCCAGTCCACCCGGCCGGGCCGGGCGAAGCGGTGGCGGTCCACTCTCCGGACGGCGACACAGCAGGGCTGAAGTCGGCGACGCCGGGGGGAGTGAGCCGGCTCGTGCGGCCGGACGGGAGGTGGGTGGAGTACACAGCTGCCCAGCTACTGCGCGGGGAGCCGGCAGGGAGCGCGGTGGAGACGTAGACGAGGTGGGAGCCGTCGGGGGTGAGGGACGGGCGGTCCTTGAGAGCGATGGGGTCCCAGGGGAGGAGCGGCGAGAGGGGCTGCTCGGCCTCGAGCGCCTCGCGCCGGCGGGAGGCAGCGGCTTCGGTGGGAACGGGGGAGAGGTAGAGGTTGAGGGAGCCGTTGCGCTCGGAGACGAAGAGGACGGCGCCGGAGGAGGAGGGGACGAAGTTGCCGTTGTAGTTGACGGAGGTGCCGTCGGTGAGGCGGAGCTCGGCCGCGGCGGCGGAGGGGGCGCCGAGCGGGTCCAGCGGGAGGGAGTAGAGGTCGAAGGCGTAGCGGCTGCGGCCGAGCGTGGTGAAGACGATGGTGCTGGCCGTGGAGGTCGCCGGCGTGACGACCACGAGGAGGAGGAGAGCAAGCACGGCGAGGAAGAGCGCGGCGCGGCGAGCCATGGCGGCGTGAGGCGAGGCGAGCGAGTGGCCGCCGCGGCGTGACGAGATGGATAAAATCGTGGTGGGGCTCGTGACCTGCACAAACCTGTCGAATTTTAAGGAGAAATGTAATTCCGGTTTATTCTATCTGCACCATACAATTTTTAAAAACTTATATTAAATTTTATAAAAATACTTATCTTTATCTGTTATTTATTATGCAATTCCTTGTTTTATAAAAGATTTTCGGATCAATTTATTTCTTATTTTTAAATCATTTATTCAGCCACATTATCTAGCACGAGAACATCTAACGAATTCATAAACAATAAAATTATTCTAATATTTATTAATATTCGATGGGGTTTAGTCATTTGACAGTGTTCATGCTTCAACAAAAAATATTAAGTTAAGTCTTTTCTATGTTCATGAATGAAATAACCAAAAATAAAATATTTTTTTGTGTTCATGAATCATATTTTTTTACGTTTATGAACAAAACATTATGTTTATGATTTATTTTGTTTATGTATAAAAAGTATGAATAAATGATGTATAAAAATATACTCTCACCACTCTCTCTCTAAAATAATCAGGAACATATTATTAAAATTATGAAAATAGAAAAATATAAATGTTAAATGATCGTTCAAGTGTTCTATACAAATCTTAGGATATTCTGAAAGACATATATTATATATTTATATTTATTATGAGTGAAAAAATTGTGCTCAAATTTATATGCCGGAGATCAGCATTCGGTTCGAGATTCGCGCGTACGTGTCTGATTGATATTTGATGCAGCGGTACACGAAAGAATAAACTGCCGCACATATGATGGTACCCGGCGACGAGAAGTTTCCCGGCAGCGTCCGTGGTGATGGGGACGTGCGGCCCGGGGTGGAAGAAAAATGCATTGTGATCATTTTGGTGTTGAAGATAATAGTACTACACTTTTTCTGAGAGGTTGAGGATCATTGTCTCCCTGTAGAAGAAGAAAGCAACCCAAGATCTTCAAGGGGTTCTGTATCCCCTTCCCTCTAGTTATTTTTGCCAAATCTGAGCAAAACACTGCCTCCAACCGGTTCTCCATCTGACTCTGCAATGCATCTCGTTCTCCATCGCCCGTCTCCCGTTCCCCATTCCTGGCGACCAGCTGAGACTCTGCATCCCCCACCCCCCGGCTCGGAGCGCTCCGTCCCGCCAACCTCCTGAGCGGCCGCGTCATCGAGTTGCGTTGCGTCCGCCGGAGCTGGAGCCGGAGTTCATCGGAGGACGACGGCACGAGGCCGGGTGTGTCATCGAGGACGACGTCACCAGCTACCGCAAGGTGAGAGCTGATTTTTTTCTGGTGTCTTGGTCTCGGCTGGATCCCCTGTTTTGTTCTCTCTCTCCCTGTTTCTTGGATCTTGGATGTGTAGATCTGGACGGAGCTGATGCTGAACTTCTTGTTTGATTTCTTGTTTGGTTCATGAATGCAGGGATACAAGCCGTCGGGGCCGTTCAGCGGGGCCGGGTCGGCGGGCATGAGCCCCACCCGCGGCCGCCGCCACGAGCACCCGGACACGATACCGGAGTGTGACGAGTCGAACGTATCCACGGTGGACTCCGGCCGGTGGATCAGCTTCCAGATGGCCACGACTTCGCCGGCGTCCCCCGCGTACAACCTCGTCAACCTAGGCGCTTCCAGCTCGAATTAATTCTTGCAGGTTACTTGTAAATTCTGAGATTTGGTTTGAGTTAATTGGTGCCAGATGATTAATTGAATGCATTTTTTCCCCAGCGATGCTAGCGTTATGTTGATCAGTTGCCTTCTCTGACAGCAGTATGTGTATATATGATTTATTTTTGGAAAAGAGCTGCATATATCATTTATCTGTTGCCTTCTCTGGCATCAGTAACTTTGATCTTTGAATAGCTCTTGCAGTATATTCTCAAACCTGCATCTCTGACAGCGTTTATCTCTTTCATGACTCCATCCTTCTCTTACATGTTTCTATGATGCTTGCTTAAAAACTGATCAAAAGCTGCGCCTTGTACTATTTGTTAGAGTGAAATGTTGCATGAGATGATTGAAGGTCTAGTTAGCTCCCTGGAAGATTATTTTACCTCAGTATTTTCCAGTGTACTTCTAAACTGTCGTCAGGTTCGGCTAGATGATATCTATCCCTAATATTAAAGGACGGTCGATTTCTTCGTCCGTTTTCTTCGTCCGTCACACCACCCACCCCGAGCGTTTCTTCATCCGTCTTCCCTCCCACCCCGCCGCGGCGCCGCTACCACTAGGGTTACGACGCCCTCCTCGCGCCTCCTCCCACCGGGTCGAGTTCGTCTCCTTGCCCACCGCCATGTCCCAACCCGTCACCCCCGCGCCGCGCCACCCGCTCCCCACTCGCCCTCCTCCCCTCCCAAAGCCAGGCCTAAACCCTCACCCAGGCGCCAACTCCTCGCCCCCGCCGCCGCCGCTGCCGCCGAACGGAAGGAGGAAAGCCCCCTCGACGCGCTCCTCGACGCGCTACCCAGACGCCGCGCGCAGGCGACGGACCTCCTCCGGCTCCTCGCGCCCGTGCCCGCGCTCCCCGTCCTGCTCCACGGCGGCGCCGCCACCGGCAAGACGCGCGCGCTCCTCCTCGCGCTGCGGCACCTCGGATCCAGCCGGCGACTCGCCTACGCCGCGCTCCGCTCCCTTCCTTCCCCTCGCGCGCTATTCGCTTCCCTCCTGTCCCAGCTCAACCCGCCATCATCCTCAAACTCCTCTCGCCAGCGCATCCCCGACAAGCCTTCCGACTTCGTCGCTGCCCTCCACGGCGCCCTCGCTGGCATTGTTGCCCAGGGCGAGGCTGTATATCTGGTTTTCGACAACTTGGAGGTTGTTAGGAGCTGGGACAAGGGCGGCCAGCTTATTGCCCTTCTCCTCCGCCTCCACGACCTCCTGCGGTTACCGCAGGTCGTGCTCGTGTATGTGAGCAGCGCAACGCCTGATGCGTACTACACCATGACTGGCTCTGTTGAGCCGAATTATGTTTACTTCCCGGATTATACAGTGGATGAGGCCCGTGACATTCTGATGCGAGGCCATCCCAATCCAAAGCTGTACTCGTCGTTCCTGAGGTAAGGGGTGCGGAAATGTTCATTTGGTTCTAATTCGAATGGATTATGATATGTTTGGCATGATTGGCGATGCCTCTGCACTATGGTTGCTGAAGTTTTTTCTTTTTTACTTAATGCTTGGGCAGTGTGGTGCTGAAGCCATTATTCCGGGTCACAAGGAGGGTTGATGAGCTAGCAGCAGTGCTGGAGCCGCTCTTCAGGAGGTACTGTGAGCCACTGGGGGACTTGAACGCGGTTCCTGATGAGGGTATTAAGAGGCGGTTGTTTGAACATTTGCAGCCGCATTTGACTGTGGCGTTGAATGAGACATTCAGTGTCCCCAGGAGAGCTTCAGTGGATGGATGCAAGAATGTTAGTTCTGGTGGAAAGGGTAGCGCTAAAAGGCAGTTTGGTGGTAGAGATGGTCTCTCCAGTGAATTGGAGTTCCACATGTCTGTGTCTGCAAAATACCTATTGCTGTCCGCCTTCGGTCTTATGTTTTAACACAGGCCATGGTTATTATTGCTTGGAATGGTGGCACACCAAGTGATATCTTTGATGTTGGAGTGTTTAAGCAGGTTTTGAGCATATTTATAACTGCTGCAGTTCTGAAGCTGGGTCAAGGTATTTTGTCGAACTCCTACTATCCATCCCTTTTCCTTCTCATGGATTCGCACATCCAAAATAATTTGGTAGATAGCTTAGTATTACATAAGAGAACTCTGCCATTCCAATTTAGCTAGCAATATTTCGTTTCTGTAGTGCTTTTGGTGATAAAGCCATAAGTACTTTCTCTACCTTCCCTGCTCAGGGGAATACCCTGATCCTACTCTAATGCCTCTCTATATGCTTGCTTTTTGCCAACAAGCATTGACAATCTTGATAGACAAAGTTTGCTAACGGTAACAAATTTAGTAACATGAAACCAAGGTATATATGTTAAACCACATTTATTTTAGTAAGACTATGTATATTTATATTATATATACACCAATGCAGCAACCCTGGACATTGTATTTGGCTGGAACGCGAAGAAGCATGTTGTTTGCAAGAAAGCTGTGATATGTCTTGAAGTTAGTATCAGCTGCTTCTTTTCATATTGTTCTTTCCTGGCAGAGTTTTCTTTAACAAGTCATCTTCAGACCCTCAATCTAAGGAAGCCATGGGGAGCAATGCAGCAGAAATATCTGGCCTGCCTGGTATTGTAGATGTTACCGAAAGAAGAGCCTCATCTTTGGCAGGTGAAGGTCTTCAGGCTGGATCGATGGGAGATTCACTAGGTGCTGTTCGAAATGCTGCCCAAGCTCCCATGCATGCTGCTGCAACTCGAATACAAAACAAATTTCGTGGCTGGAAGGGAAGAGAGGAATTTCTGCTTATTAGGCAGCGAATCGTCAAGATCCAGGTATGGATGTTGATTTATGGATAATAATCCAATGACTTTTTATTGAGTATTTTGAATGCTCCAGATTAGTAATTATGTATTGATCTTGTTGCAATATGTTCAAGATGACCGTGCCAAAACATTCCAGATTTTCTTCTACTGAATTTTCGATGCACTTTGAAATGCTAAAATGTTTCAACTGTGACATAGGTATGGAAAGAAACATGAGGTATATTTGTTCTCTTGGACTACTCTAATATGGGATATCATGCCGTGATGTTTTAACAGCTAGCATGCTTCATGACTTGAACCTTCTATTTTTATGCTATTATTTTAAATTTATAATCATTGATTTTTCTCAACTGTATTATTGTGTTTATGGTAGGCTCATGTGCGAGGTCACCAAGTGAGAAAGCATTATCGCAAAATAATTTGGTCTGTTGGGATAGTGGAGAAGGTCATATTGCGCTGGAGGCGACGAGGGGCTGGGTTACGTGGGTTTCGGTCCACAGAAGGTGCAACAGATGGCACTAGCAGCAGCGGCGGCTATTTGATCCGAAATAAACCCTCTGAGGATGATTATGATTTCTTGCAAGAAGGACGGAAGCAAACTGAAGAAAGACTTCAGAAAGCTCTTGCCAGAGTGAAGTCGATGGTTCAGTACCCCGATGCTCGGGACCAGTATCAGAGGATTCTGACTGTCATAACAAAAATGCAGGAATCCCAGGTAGTATTGTTTTTTGCCCATTCTTTCACGCCAATGTTGGATGTTTTAGAGTGACTGCTGAACAAGAATTAGACGTGCTACTATTTTTATTTTTATATATGTGTGGCTTACTCTATTCGTTGCTGCTAATGTGACAGCCTATGCAAGAAAGTATGCTTGAGGAGTCGACAGAGATGGATGAAGGCTTTTTGATGAGTGAATTCAAAGAGCTATGGGATGACGACATGCCAATGCCTGGCTATTTCTAGATCCTAACAAGTGGTGTATGTTCTTGTAAATTACCTCCCTGCTTTGTTTGTTAGTGTTACCAAATCGATAACCCTTGGTTGCATTGCTAAATTACCATTTATTATGCTTTTCAGTTTTTGGTGGTCTTTTTGCTATTTAGCTCTAGCTAAAGGCTGAATGTGCATTTGACGAATTTTTGTATGTCAGTCTGCTCAGTGTCGGGGAACCTTGGTTCCAACCGAATGAAATTGCAGCACAGAGTTGCTCACTGATATTTGACATTGACATGTTTTTATGTGGCATCATCCGTAACATGTGTTGCACATATTGCGGTGTTTTGCTGAAGCTGTATGTCATCTTTTTCAAAGCCTGCAATGGTGAACGTAGCATGGATTTGATGCCATGACAGGAGAAACATGCTCGCAGTGCTGTTGTTTTCATGCTGTGATGAGTAAGTGTCTCTTGTGCTTGTTTGAGTCGAAACTCCCCTGGTATTTGCATACTTCAGCACCAAGTGCGCACGGCTCTTGTGCCATGTGCCCGAAGCGAAGTTCAAAGACAACGATCCAAACCAAGTAAGCTTTGGCTGTTTAGGTAGAAGTAAAAGGACCAGTAACAGAGACAGGTGGCTCTAGAAATGCTTAGCTTTCGACCCCCCCTTTCACGTCCCCGCACGAATGTGATAACTGACCACTCCAAGGCCACAGTTTTGTACAGAAATGCGAAACGAATGGTCTTAGTTCTACATGGAAGTCAGTTTGCTTTCCTGAATCGTCTCAGGAAAAGAATCAACGCGCAGTCACCAGTTTCCACCTACTTGTTTGCATCCTTTTAAATGCATCGGACATTGACGTATAAAGGCATATCTGAACCGGGGGCGTGTCGCCTGTTGCGTGCAATACTTTCGCTGTCGAGCGAACACGTTACTCAATGGCTTGGCACCTTATCACTCTGAGTGGAACTTCTGCCGTTCTGTGGCCTTCCATCCTACAATGTATCTACTTATGTGAAAATAACTTTGATATATACCATAACCTATAAAATCACATCTTGTAGCATTCTGTTTGCAAGGATTCAAAAAAGAAAGATAAGAAGATATAAAGTATATATATCCAATTATATATTTACGTGAAGCATTGTTTGACAGGCTAGAGAGTTCCTCCATTTCAAGATCTTTAGGAAACAATGTGTAACCCCTGTTGCAATCATGGCAAGCTCTGTGAAGAATAACCATGAACATATTATTGCGATCTGTGAAAGACTTGAATGGTTTGGTAGAGGCCGTGAGAATTTCCGCTTGTTTGAACAGGTATTTGATCGGAGACTTCTGGAGTTATGGTAATATTTATCCATTAGATTGTCCGAGTCGAGTAGCACGTTGCTGACCCTGATGTCCCGGTGGATGATGTGCGGCGCCGCCTCGTGGTGCAGGTAGACGAGGGCCCTCCGTGGAGCTGATGGCGACCCGCATGCGGCGGCCCCAGTCGAGTTGGACGTCGGCGGCGAACTGAAGAGCCGGCGACAAGCCTAACGCATGGATGTTTTGCATCAACAAGTTGTACTGCAAATTAAGCATTTATATTTCATCTTGCATTGCTCATTTTCTCCCGGTGAAACGCACGGGCACATTTACTATCACAATATAAGTTCGATATCTTGATGACTCCCATGTTTTGATGTTAGAGGGCAACTGACTTACAGTTTGGTCCCAGGCTTGTTTATCGCAGCTCTCTGTTCAGAGGATTAGTTGGGACTTCTCTATCATCTAGAAAGAAGAATCACCTTCTTGTTAAATCCGGTGATTTGAGTTTATGCTGAAGGAGAATGATCGTATAGATTGCACTGAACCGTTATCTTTAATCAAGGCCTAAGCTGTACTACTTTCTGGGAGCGCTATGTTCATGCTTATGTATTCATATTCTGGTCAGTGTGGAGAACTATGGGATTTGGAAACAAAGCATGTCGATCCTGTGCACATATTTTTTCCTGGTTTTTCTCACGATTCTTACATGGAGTTTCAGCTCAGTGTCCACCTTGTTTTTCTCATGATTCTCGTGGGGATTTGGGGGTTGGGAAATGGGAAGAACCGAGAACTTGTGAAAATGTCAATCCGTGGATCACTAACAATCTCAGCAATAAAAAGACCATGAAAATCTTAGTTGTTATTTAATCTTTTGTATACTCACAGACATCTACAGTATAGGAAATCTTGTGTATAATCATAAGCAACTACAGTATAGGAAAATCTCATTAGTATACTGAGTGCATTTTAGTGATTGTTATTTAATTTGTTGCCTTCAGAGGGAAATTTGTGAAGTGTTGATGCCGTGTATTGCAAATTCAGAATTCCATTGTATAGCATTTGATGATCATGCTATTATTCTGTAGACATGTCCCAGGAAGCATGCAAAGTTTTCTTTTTCCTAATTCAGTCAATATTAAGAGAACATGAAGACCCAAGTTTGCTAGTAAATTCAGTATGCACAGTTAAAGTTAGTTATAGGATATTAATAAAATATAGGTGAGTGAGATATGAAGAATGGGAAATAGAAAATGGGTTGGAGGGTATGAAGATATAGGGAGGGAATATTTTGGAGAAGCTCTCCATATGAGAATATATGGAGGATGAAATGGAGAACCTCTTGGAGATGCTCTTATTAAACCAAGATTTTATGGAACACAATGCCAAGATCTCTTCGGATCCTAAAAATGTCAGCCTTCATCAGGACTTCAGGACAAGGACTTCAGGACAAGTAGTGGTTCCTTACCGTACTTTTCTTTTTCCGCGCATCATTTTAATTGAAAAAATATAATGATCATCCGTGCATCGAGTGATCCCATGTGTTTCCTTAGGAGGTAGAGCCCAAAGAAAAGAAGAGATTGCTACTTAAATTCGACAGTCTACTGCTACTTAAATTCGACAGTCTAGACTGATATATTTGTTAAAGTAATTTATAAAATATTTATTAAAGTTGGCACAAATCGTATTTTAGGAGTGGCTGATAAAGTGATTCGTCTCACACATGCAGCTCTTATATCAGGAGGATATATCATGGAAGGGGTTATGATCTTATATGAAACCATCGGCAAATTGTATATGAAGAAATTGGACAGACTAGTGTTTAGAGTAGACTCTAAAAAGACATATGACAAGGTTAAGTGGCATTTTCTTATGCAAACTTTGTGAATGAAGGGGTTTTTCTCTCAATGGTGCAAATGGATCGAACAAACAACGCGAGGCGATAGGGCAAGTGTTAAAGTTAGTGATGACTTGAGTCACTCTTTTCAAACACTCAAGGGCATGCGTGAAGGAGATCCAATGTCACATATATTATTTAATATTGTGGTTGATGTGTTGACCATTATTTTGTCAAGAGCTAAGGATGATGGCCAAATTTGTGGTGTGGTGCCTCATCTGGTGGATGATAGCTTGTACATTTTAAAATATACTGATGATATTGCTATTTTTATGGACCTCAATATTGAACAGGCCAAGAACATAAAGTTATTACTTTGTGTCTTTGAGCAATTGTCTAGTTTGAAGATTAACTTTCACAAGAGTGAGATTTATTTTCGACCAGGCAAAGGAAAATGAAGAGATCTATACATAGTGACCGTCAAGAGTCTGATTACAAATGGTTACAACATTGGGTCATTATACTGATCAAGACTTTTCTGGCAAAGCGACGGTCATAAACATAAATATCGGCTTGCCAAGTGGAATACTCTGTGCCAACCTAAAAACTAAGGAGATCTAGGTATCTAGACTTTGGAGCTTAAAAAATATATACATGTTGAGCAAATGACTCTTTAAGCTCTTGAATGAGGACGGTGTATGGCAACAACTCCTTCGGGCAAAATATTTGAAGGGTAAGCCTCTTTCTTTAGTGAAAGGCAAGCCGGGGGAGTCCTATTTTTGAGCTGGCCTGATGAAGTATAAACACATGTTCTTCTAATTTGTTAAGTTTAAAACTCATTGCGAGACGGAGGTGCGGTTTTGGGATGACCCATGGAAAGGTGGTCGGGCCTTTCGAGATCGTTTTTCGTCACTCTCCTACATCACCCGCAGCGCCACAACTCCGAGGTGATTAGCACGGTACCGCTAATTGTTTCCTTTAGGAGGACCATTATTGGGCCGAAGCTTGATGCTTGGAATGAGTTGGTTCAGCAGGTAGTCGGGGTTTCTCTTACCCAGGACCAAACCTGTTTAGATGAAACATACACTCTAATGGAATGTTATCTGTACAGCCCATGGATAGTGCCCTCATGCGACCTACAACTCATAGTATGCACCACTGCTTGTGGCAATTGCAGCTAAGGAGGTTAAGAGTTCCTCTCAAGATAGAAATGTTTATGTGGTATCTTCATAGGAGAGTTGTGCTTACTAAGGATAATTTGGCAAGACAGAATTGGCAAGATGGCAAACAGTGCTGCTTTTGTAAGGAGGAGACTATGTAGCATCTCTTTCTCGACTACCGTTTCATGCAAGTCACTTGGCGATTAGCATACCTAGCTTTTAACCTACCACAGCCTTGTAGTATTTCCCATATGTTTGGGAATTGGTTATCAAGGTTAAAGGGGGCTAACAGAGCCTAGATCATAGTGGGACCTAGTACAATATGTTAATCTATTTGGTTGTGCCGTAATGATTGCCTACGAATTTATGTCCTAGTATGGATGGCGGCCACATAATATATTATATAATACTTGATCTTTTTAGGCCGGAGTCTACGTAATTTATTTTGGCTTGATGCCGTTTTACACAACTTTTGTTATTTATTACTATTAGGTTATGTGCATCGCTTTGATGCAGAGACCAGGCAGCAATAAAGTTCTTCCTTTATAATAAAAAGAAAGAAAGGAAGACATCATGAGCCCCACGTCACAGTTACTCCAAGACCTAGTGGGAAAAGCCCCAGTCCCCAGCCCAAGCAGTGAGCAGTTGCCCAAAGCCACAAGGAAAAAGTATATTGAACCCCCTCAAGTATTGGCTCATAGACACTTTACCCCCTGACCTATTTTTTCAGGTCATTCAAACCCTTATAAAACCATATAAATTACCCTCAGACCAGTTTTGAAGGCTGATTTTGTTGACTTGGCACATATTCAAGGTGATTTTAGTCACCTAAGCAAGTGATGTGGTGACTGTTTAACAAATAGGTCAAATAAAGATATATTTTTCTCTTTCTCATTGACTTCCACGTGAAACCCATATGTTGGACTTTTTCAACTCTACATAAAGAAGCTCGTGATTTGGGCATAGCAATGGAGAACGTGGAAAGCTTAGCGGCACGTCGTCCTATTGACATCAAGGTGGAGCTCTAGCATGGATGAGTTGTCTGCGCCTTGTCCCATCATTTTGGCTGGTGGCAATAAAAGCTAGTGCTCAGGGATAGAGGAGAAAAAGACAAAAGAAGATAAGAGATGAAGGAGAAGAACATATATCAGCACTATATCATTGTTCATGTGGTAAAACCGTTGATCAAAATTACTTTATGGTATATCTTATCTGTTTTGTTACTTCAGGAAATTAAGTGGTCGAAAAAATAGACCGATGACAAAATGTCTGTAGGGCAATCCTTGCAATCCTTGAGGGCGTTAACTATGTTTTCTCCAAACCACAGCAGTGTTTCAACGCCCAGCCCATCTACCCGCGGATCGAAGCAAAAGCCCAGGCACCGGCTCACATCTCGCACGATTCATCGGCAGCCCAGCGTCCGCAGCTCTGAGCTCGCGCTTGCCGCGGCACAGCAACCAAGCCCACGACCACAGGCCACAGGCCACGTTTGCTGCATCATACGCTACTCACGCACGCATACTGCCTGCATGTGGCTGCAGACCTGGATGCCCATTTTTGCTTCACCTTAATTCCATGCACCCAATCCACGATACTACCAGCCTGTATCACACGGTCGGATTCGGAGGCACCGACGGAGATGGTCGTCGAGACTGGATTCCAGAGAGAAAGAAAAAAGAACTCAAAGGACCGTGCATCGTCGTCGTTTATCTTCGTCGTTTTGCCATGTAGGTATCGTTGTTCGCTACATGCCTCACAAGCATGAGCTTGTTTATGACCAACGGCTGACACAGAGAGGCCACTGAAAGATTATAGTAGTACAAACGGTTGAATGATTCACAGACATGCTCGGCCGGACCTCTCCTCTCTTTTTTTTGTTCTACCTCTGCTGTATTATTAATGTACACTATGATATTTCTGCTTGTATATATTATTATACCCACAAGACAAGTAGACAACTGGACTGCAGGATCCGATCCACTACTACTACTACATGGAGAGAACAGAGGTGCGTGGAAACGCTCAAACGCACGTGGTGTCCAGTGAGTCAAAACGCACATGCTGGTCTGGTCTCCCTCCTCTTTTATATGTACAGGAGGAGCTGCAGGTGATGCCTGATGTGCGTGCGTACAAATACCAGTATAACCACGTACGATGCGACCTACCCTAATTATATACTCCGTATAGCAATACCATATATGCGCGCTAATTAAAATCCAAACACAAAAATCGTCATACCTGTACATCACTCAACTCGATCGCACGACGTGCCGAACCATAGAAAAATTGCGAGACCGTTCGCTGATTAAGGTCCGTGCTGTTTAATTAAATCGCGTTAGGTAAAACTTGCCAATCGGCATGGTGTATGTTGTTCTCTGCGAGATGCAGTGCGATTGGGCGGCGCATGCCAATTGCCAAGCACATATAGCAACGGAGTTGTTGCAAATCGAGTCGAGCAAATGATATGATTGACTAATCGGAAAAATCTAATCGCGTGACCGGTTGCGCGCATTCAATCAGAAGGAGGGGAGGAGGAGAAAAAAGGAGAGGAGAAAGAAAAGAAAGAAAGGAGGAGAAAAAAAGGGAGAAGAAAGAGTGGAATGCGGAGGGGGAGGCTCACTGGCAATGACAGCTGGCGACGAGCTCGACAGCGACCTCGTGGCAACCTAGGTGCTAACTGGCAGCTGGACGGGTATATCTGGCCTCTCGGAGTTAGAGAGAGTGCCTGATGAGGGGGCTGGTGCCCTGACTTGACACTAGTGGCAGCGACAATGACAATCAGATATGATGGAGCGGGAAGAGGAAGATGGCAGTGGCTGAGAGAAGCGGAGGCGGTGGTGACCAAGGCACGAGGCGGAGGCGGTAGTGCCGGTGGAGGCAAAGGTAGAGGCAGAGGTGCCAACGATAGAAGAAGAAAAGGTGAAGAGAGAAGAGAGGATCGAAATAAACATAGGTGGGTGACCGACATAATGACATATGGGTCTTCGTTCACAAGTTATTTGACAAATTAAGGCAAAAGGAAATTACTTGGCTACGACAGACCTTGATTTACTTTATTTTAGTAATTGCTTGGATTATCTTGTCGGATCCGGCGTGGCACGACAAGGACAGTTTTTTTGCTTTGCTTGCTCTCTGTCCAAACTCCGGGAAAAAGGAAAAGGTAAAAAGGGAGTGAGAAAGGTGCGCCAGGTGCACACTTGCGTTGATAGTGAGTGAAAGAGCTGTAAACAGATAGATAGATGCTGCGAATATACATGGCCGTGTAGAGTTTACGATGTGGCACTTTCTCTCTGTAGCTTATGACCAAAATTCATAGTGTATGGATTTTCTACTGTGAATTTACGCTATTACGGGCAGTGAAGTGTGGATTATGAGTTGTACTGATTGGAGTAGTTAATTGTTCCTGGTTCCCACATTCGCAAAGACAAAAATTTATAAAAATAAAAAGAAGGGAAACGAGAATTTTGCTAGGATTCCTCCTAAAATATCGATCAGTTTCTTTTTAGCTGTTTCAGATCTTTAGTTAATGTTGCAATGGGATTATGAGAACCGGGGTTAGGTTAATTATGGGTGCCTCGAGAGTTGATCATTCATGATCTATACTTGTCTGCACATGCGCCCCGTACGAATTTCATTTCATATCCAGCTGAGCGATTATGACCAATCGGCCGGGTTAATTAGTTGCCCAAATCGATCTGCACGCGTCCGACGGATCTAAGCAATAATCAGAACAAATTACAGAAGAGAATATAAAACAGTCGAGCTGAGTTTTTTTAAAATCGAGCTTTGAGATGCACGTGCCGATATGATGATGGACCAGGTCAACGAAGAAAAAGCCGTGCCTATAGGCCGATTCAGGGCACGCGTTCGCATTAGTACATGTTGGACTGAGACTGGTCCGGCCTGCCAGGGCCAAGCCTGGAGCTGGCTCGAACGCCGGAACACATTGTTTGACTGCGTCTCGGTCACCAAATTTGTTCAAGCGTTCGCGTCAAATAGTTTACTGATTTAGATGCGAACAAATTAATAACCCTAGCGTAATTTATTCTTGTTTTACTAATATAGTGTCCCGTGTAATTACATAGAAAATATTTTTAATTTCTTTAACTTTTGACATGTACATGTGATATTATATCAATATGAGAAATAAAAGTTCAGATCGCGAGCCAGCTCGCTAGTCGTTGCATTGAGCCATCTATTTAAGTACAGTTATAATGATCTATCGGATGTGATCTGTTTAGATACAATTATGATATCTATCATAACATCTATCGATCTATTTGGCCGGATGTTTTTCTCTTTTTTGAAATTTCTAGCATCTTTATATTTTTTCTATTGTGTTATATTTTTAGTATATTAAATAATAGATATAATAAAATAGATAATACAATAGAATAGATTTGTCTGAAAACATAAATTTATTCTTTTATGCGTAAAGTCTCAAACGTTCTCGTGCGCTTTTGTTGGCACGTGGATTGTAAACTTGTGTCCAGACGCTAAAAAATTGAGTGGGATCTGGCCGTCCATGTACACGTTCTAGCTTGCACAAACCGTAAAATATGTTCATTAAGGCGGGACAGGAGAATCAGAAATGCATGCTAAGCAAAATGAACATTATAAATTCATGAACGCAAACTACGTACAAGAAAATGCAGCTAAACTACGCGGAGCAGCTGGGTACATCTTTGCTTAGTTAATTAATTTCCTCGTGACAATCTCGAGGCTGACACCTTGACAAAAGCTAGTATGATGTACAGAGATGGCTTTGCTGTTCTACACGTTACATTCTCCACCAGGAAAGCCACACTTTATTTGAGATCAAAATTTCTCACCAAATCTTTCGTCCAAGTGGAAGAAAGCGATAGATGCATCTTGCATCAAGGTAGTGGCATACACTCGTCTCCGAATCTCGATCGACCGGTGTGAACTTGCAGAAGATTAGCCCAGTATTCATACGGTGTTAACCGGAGCTTGTGTAGTAAAAGCAACCAGAAGAAGAACACCGGTACTCCCTGCATTAACCTGTCATTTTGGTCACTTTATTTCATTTACAAAACTTTGTTTTTATTTTCCAAGAGTATATACTCTCTCTATGTCTCATAATATAAGACATATTTTATTTGATTAAAGATTTTGATCAAAGTTACTTTATTAGTACGTGGTTTATGTAACATAAAATTAATGTTATTAGATTATTCAAAAGTACTTATTTATAATTGTAACTTTAGATCACGTAAACCACATACTCCCTCCGTTTTTATTTAGTCTGCGCCTAAGTTTTTCTCATTTTTTCCCTTTTACTCTGCGTACTAGCTTTTTCCCCTTCATCTTTCCAAAACTGCCCCTAATTCTCCGCTGCGCATGCGCACTAGCCATTTAATGCATCCGCTGTATGCGTTCTGTGCGTTCCATAAATCCCGTGGCCTTTATAGCATCCCGCTGCATGCATCCGCTGCATGGCGTACAAGCCTGTCAGTAGGCACAGCGCATGCGAGGGCAAAGTAGTCCAAAAAAATGCAGCGGAAGCCCTCCTTGGTATGCGTGTTTGCCCTTAGACGCAGACTAAATAAAAACGGAGGGAGTACTAAAATTATTAATTAAAACTATATTTTATATTTTAAGATGGAGAGAGAGTAAATAAATTACGTTGATTCAACAGTAAATGACAAGTTTATCCGTGAGAAGAGGGGGTGGGTACTAGCCCCGGTGCTCACGCACGCGGAGCACCCAACGAAAGGTCGAGAGAAATCCGAGAAGTCAAAAGGGATGTCGCATCGCAACTCGCCGAGCACACGACACCACGCAGCGACGACGAGAACCACCATGCGATCCGATCGTTGAGTTTGAGTGAGACTGTCAGGGTGCCTTGCTTCGCATTGCTCATCTGCTGGCCGCATACTGCTGCTAGCAGGGATTATTGTTATTATTTATGCGAAAGGTGAAAACGGAAGACAAGACTAGCTAGGAAGGGGTCATTGCATGATTAATATCGATACATGGTTTCTTAATCGTTCATGACATGTTGACATGGATGTGTCTAGTGGAGTAAGTTCTCGACGGTTTTAACTTGACCGGCAGACTTGAAAACTTTTTCTGCGAGAAAACGACTGGCCTAGTGACACGCCTATTGTATTTTTATGAATTAATAACTGTTTTATATAAAGTCAAGCATTCAACTTTTCTGTCTAGACAGCCAAGATTTTTTTTTACCCGAACTACAGCGGACGAAAACAGGCCCGAACAACTTTATTCTGAACTATAACAAATTACACTGTATATTTAAGACTTTTTTAAAAAACATATTATTTTTTATCCAAAAATTTCAGAAATATTATCACAATCAAAAAAATTACAAAAGAGGAAAACGAGAAAGAAGCTTAAGCCCGAAGACCGAAGAAGCTTTAAGGGATTTGAGTGCGTCGAAGATAATCTACAACTTATATAAGTTGCGTGGTGGAATGGGCGACCCAGAGAGAGAAAGAGAGGTCGTCACCACAACGGTGAAGAACCAAGACCGGTAGCTTGAGCACATTATCGAAGACATATATAGTTCAATCTGAGCCAAGATAAAGATTAACTAAACGATTTTACAGGAACTGAACTGTCCCAAGTGCAATCGATACATTCGCCCTACCGGGTTAAGTTTATTGCACATAAAATTTTATGCTTGATATACTAAAATGTGACACCGAAACATAGTTTCTGGAAAAAATAAAAGTGGGTACAATTTCCTCTACCGGGAATTACCAGAGCAAAAGGTGCAAAACGTACGTTTCGACTCCCTCCGTTCGGATCTATGACGTATTTCAATTGGTTAAGATACGATTTTAACTAATAATTACTTTATTAATATGTAATTTATATGATTTAAAATTGATGTTGTTAGATTCATACTGAAAAATACCTACTTATAATTATGATTTTATATCTCATAAACCATACATTAATAAAGTAAGTGCTAATTAAAATTGTATCTTAATTAATTAAAAAATATAAAGTAGTACACGAACTGTGATAGTGTAGCCTAGGAGGGACAGTACGGTACAAGAGCACTACATTTATGTATGCAAAGTTGATATGCAATTATGCATGGCCTACCTCATCAGTTTACCAACTGCAGTCTGCAGTTAAGAGCTGCACTTGGGTTTGAACAATTCGAGACCGCACGAAATGCTGCTGCTTGTGCAAACTTGGCATGAAAAAATAGTAATACAGCCTAGCTAGCGAAACCACTCAATTCGTACCTATCTGGTGATACGCCTATTAATTCATTGCTCTGAAGAAATATAATTTATCCACCGTACTTAGGGCAGTCCTAATGCCTCCACATCAGTTGTACCTAAGTTGAATTAAAACCGAACTGGAAGGGTAGCTAATAAAGAAAGAGATAAAAGCTATATCTACAATATCTTGTCTCAAACTCCAATAAATTATGGGACCTCATGTGCACTTAACCGATCAAAAATTTTGTGAGGGACAAAAAAATTCTAAATGCATTTAATTTCTAAGCTTTCATTAGGCACTCTCATTAAGAAGATAGTATCTAAAATTATATTGGACCTAAAATTGATAGTAGTAACCAACGTTTTAGGAGACTCTCCTCGGTACACATGCTCAGTTAACTAGCGCAGTAATTGTGGATGATAAATTGATAAGTACTCCGGTAGATGTGTGTGCGCAATTAAGGGTAACCTTGCACGCAATAATTAAACGACCTTCTGCCCAAGCTCGAAAATCTTGCGTTAATTACATGTACATCCTTTCAGGCATGAACATTAATACATGATTGCGTTAATCAGTTAGTACTAACCAACAAGAAATGATCGTAGTTAAGGGGCCGGATGAAATTATTCAAGCGATTGAGACCTCTCGGGACCGATCGATCGCTAGCTATAAGACGTACAGGCCGTTGTTCCAACAACCATTTCCCTGTTTGTTTTATGTGGTATCCATCTTACTACATTTTGTTCATACTCTACTCACCTTGGTATTGTTTGATTCGAACGTTTAAGGTCAGGACAAGTGCTGCAAGTCACCATCTCTAGAAGGTCTTTGTTTTCTTTACTTGTTCCCTTGTTAAAAAAAAATATATCCTTTGCTGTTAAGGCAAGGTTGGAAGCATGTAATTCGCATATGCAGAGTATTAAGAAATCCTTTGACTAGTTTGGTCCTTTGCAGTCTTGGTCATTAGGTTTTAGCAAACATGACTTGGAAGACAAGGCTTCCCATTCATTCTTTATCTGTGATTTCTTTCAAGAGGTTGAGCGTGAACAATTTTAAGTTTTGAAGCCAAACAGAAAGCATCTAAAGGTTCAGTTATTCCTGTTGGGCTACTCGTTTGTGTTAATTGTCTCCCTCTTTAAATTACATCATACGGAGACTCAGGCTAATCCAACAGTGAATTGTGAACAGAGCATCTTTTCTAAGGAAATGTAAACTGAGAAGTAGCAAAATTAGGAATAGAAATTTACTATCACAAATAGTGTGTTTATGCTTTTATTATCCGGAAAATACAAACAAGATGCTGAACATGCAGCGAGTGACCAGGCAGGGAGTGAATGACCTTCCTGCTCAGTTCCCAACAGGCAACAGGACAGGCACCTTCCGTTAAAAAAGAGGAACCTAACGACTCAGCAGAGACCATGTACGACTGACTCTTCTTCGCCTCCATTAGTTTGGGCTTGCCTCATTGAGACTCTTATCAGATCTTACCTAAATACTAATGACAACTGGCAAAGAAGTTTGGTGTTCCATAGCATCAAGAATTATTGATGCCTAATTGAACCACTGCATCTTGGCCAATTCGATTCATAATTCCTCCAAAAGTACAAACAAATACAGAAAAAAGGAGAGAATTACATGCAGTATTTATACACAATTCACATGGCATTAATATCTCCGGTGGCTTCTCTGTTTTTTAATACAACGTGTCTTATTAACACTCTAATAGTAGCAGTACTAATTAAGAACAAAGTTTTTACTAATTAGTCCATGAGGTGGCTGCTTGCGCCAAAGGCGAAAGGGAGATGGAGTAATTACTCCTACTGCATTACTTAAGACCGGGTCTTTGCACTAAGACCAACTCACAAGGGATTAAAATACAATATGTGAACTGTAGCTACTGATACAATACTCGCGAGCTCCACCTTAAAACTCAAAACCGATCTTATACACTACAGATTTTAAATTAGCTATAATAAATATAGTGGACTCTACCTTAACATTGACTTAAGGCATAAACACTGAAGTTGCCCTTAAGTCTGCAGCAGTCACATATGACTAAATCAAAAGGCAGGCTTTCCGAATCCTGCAGCGCCTTTTCACCACGTGCACTTGCCAGTGACACATACTGCTAATACTCCTACTGCACAAGTGCCTGGCTGGCTCACAAAAAGAAAAGTTTTTTCTTCCAAAAAATAATCTGATGCACTTTTTTGTAGTAGATAGATAGATGAAAATATTCTGATACCTGTAAAGAAAAGTAGCAGTAAAAGAAGAAAAGGAAAATAAAAGGGAGGCAGGCGAAATGCTCAACGGAACGGTGGAACAGCGGCAGTTGCCAGCAGCAGCAGCAGCCTATAATGGACTAAACTAAGCCGGAGGAGGACCCAAGGACGCGACGGTTGCCGAGAGGAGGAACCAACCGCACAGCCCTGCGCGGCGCCCGAAGCACACAAGAGGACGCGGCGCGGTCAGCCCTGGTGGCGCACGCCGTTGCAGCCTCGTGAGCCGTGGACGGAGGAGAGTGAGGACAGACTAGACATGAAGGTATCCAAGAAGCAGCAGCAGCAGCGAGGGACGGAGGAGAAGGAGGCCATGGACGGGGAGGCAACCGTCGCCGGAGGAGTGGGGAAGGAAGAGGAGGAGGGGTGCTCCGGGGAGGCGCCTGCCCGGGAGGTGGAGGGGGCCGCGGCCGGAGGGACGGTGGTGGTGGGCGTGCGGGCGGACGCGGAGAGCCGGGCGCTGCTCACGTGGGCGCTGGTCAATGCCGTCGGCGCCGGGGACCGCGTGGTGGCCGTCCACGTCGTGCTGGCCCCCGGAACGGAGGTGGCTGCCGCGGTGGACTTCGACTCCATGCTCGCCGTCTACGAGGGCTTCTGCAATCTCAAGCAGGTCACCGCTCTCTCTCTCTCTCTCTCTCTCTCTCTCTCTCTCTGCGTGCTTGTTCCGCTGTTGCTGTGCTATGAGTTGGAAGTAGGTCGCCGGTGCCCAGCAAACATGTGAAGCCTTACCCTTTTTTTTTGCATTTATTGTCGTTTGCTGCCTAATTTTGAGCCTAATTTCCTTTGTGCTGGATTGGGACGATTGGATTTTAAGAACACTTTTGTATGCGATTCTTCCGGATGGTGTGCCAAAATGCAATCTTTTCGGCTGATTTTTGGCTTGGGGGAACAGATTCCTCATGCTTGCCTATGCCAAGTCGGATTTTTGGGGCTATTCGTTGGCCTTTTTTAGTCTCTTCAAGTATCCATACCATCAAGCATATTCTGATGTTTCTCCACATTTCGAAGTGAATTCTAATCAGATCATTTTGCCCTATGCTGCAAAGATGTCTTTTTTACTTTCATTTATGGATTTTCTTCTGTAATCTTGCTGACTTGATGTGGCTAACAAAGTGATAATCTTGCAGTGTAATTGCTGCTTGTGCGTGCTAACTTTCGGTTATGTGCTGAGCAGATCAATCTAAAGGTGAAGATTTGCAAGGATTCGTCGGTTCGCAAGGCGCTAGTTCGTGAGGCCAGCTTGTTTGGGGCCTCAAAGGTTGTCCTGGGCATCAGCAAGAAGAAGCGCGCAATTGCGTAAGTGCCACTAGCATTGGATCCTGAATGTTTCCACTATCAAATCTCACAACTTCTTTTCACCCAATGATTACCACCCACTAGTGTTGTAACTGTTGCTTCGGATTCTCCAGGTCCTTGCTGTCTGTTGCCAAGTATTGTGCAAAGAAGCTGCCTGCAAAGTGCGCGGTCCTCGCCGTGAATGGTGGCAAGATTGTCTACCAGAGGGAAGCGAATGTCCACTCAGGCAAGGTATCAGCAGAGCTTCCTGGCTGTGGTGATGATGAGATGTATTGCGTATTGCCGTTCCGAGCCCGTCAGGGTAAAGAGAACACATTGCCTTGTGATGAACCCAAATATGGTGTTGGGGGCAACGAAGAACAGCCTGATGTTGGTACAAAGGGCAGTCAACCAGAGGACATCATCTCTGAAGAACAGCAGCCATTGAGTGTGAAATCTCACGAGTTGTTGACAGATGAGGTTCGGATTGATGCAAATACTTCTGACAAGGGTGAAGAGTTGACAGTGGAACAGAAAGATGAGATTTCTAAGCTTCCAGGTGATGGTGCCAGTGTGCTGTGCTGTGTGTCGTCGGCAAGGAACGACCAATCAGTTGTAAGTACTTCAAATCGTCAAGACAATGATTTGATTAAGCTACCAGCTGAAGGGGATGGGGAGCTGTACTGCATATTGCCCCCTAGAAATGGTCATTCAGGCAGGAGTAGCAATGATTCTAGACGTTCAACTTTGAGTCAGAAAGACGACAACTCTGCCAATCTTTCAGCTGACGGTGATGGTGAACTTTACTGCCAGCTGTCAAGGAATGAACATTCTGGTAGGAGTTCTGGGGGATCCAAGCGATCTGTTGGTGTAAGAGGTGTGATCAGGGCCATTAGGCGTAGCAGTAGTTTCTCCAGTGATATTCAATTGAACTTGGAGACATCAGCTGACAAGAAGGATGGCTCGGTTTGCATGAGTGCCACTGAACGTACTTCTTCTACCGTATCTACAGAAGCTGAGGATTCACCAAAGTCCTCTACACATAACGTGGAAACACCCTCTAGTTCTCCAATGTCTCTGAGAAGGATGATAGAAGGAAGATCTGACCGCTGTCACCTGCGAAGAAGAATCTTCAACCATCAAAGAAGCTCATCTTTTGAATGGGCCAAAGTGTCTATGGTTCAATGGGCAATGAGGCTTCCAAGCCGTTACAATTCTGTCCATCCGGACGGCAAATCATTGAAATCTGATGCAAGTCCAAGGTTGAATGATTCAGATGAATCCAATTCGGCTGTTGAGCCAGAATCTATCTTTTCTTTCTCTTTGTATGATGTGGCGTGGCCTCCAAGTGAATTGGAATCTCTTCGAGAAAAGTATTCTTCAGTTTCTAGGCTGTTTAGTTATGAAGAACTGAAACTTGCTACATCAAACTTCTCACCGGGTAATTTCCTTTGATATCTGCATTACCTTGGTATAATGTTTCTTTCAGCAAAATTGAAAGCTAATTTTCTTTTGCTAATGCAGATATGTTGATTGGGAAGGGAGGAACTAGCCACGTTTACAAGGCACAATTAGTTGATGGCACATTATATGCTGTAAAGATTCTGAAACCTTCAGTTGATGCACTACAGGAGTTTATCACGGAGGTTGAGACTATAACCAGCTTGCAACATGAGAATATTGTCTCACTAAGGGGATTCAGCTTTGATAACTATAGTCTTGTATTGGTGTACGATTACATGCACCAGGGAAGCTTAGACAAAGCACTTCATGGTAAGCATGGCGATGAAATACAGCACCTATTCAATCCCTAACTTTCTTGATCAGTAGCCTAATATTTTGTAATTATAACTGTTCTTCAGGCAAGTGTGATAGCAAGAATATTCTTTGCTGGGAGAAGAGAAATAAGATAGCAATTGACATTGCAAAGGCACTTGAATTTCTCCATCATGGTGGTGTCACCCAATCTGTAATCCATGGAGATGTTAAATCTGCAAACATCCTCCTCTCAGAGAACTTTCAGGCACAGGTATAAATATTCAGATCAAGTTTGCAAAAACCAAGAGCAAGAAGTAGGAGGAAGATTCATTTCCTATTTTTCCCACTCTAGCTTTCTGCAGTACTCCCTCCGTCCAGGAATGTAAAGCGTATTTCAATTGGTTAAGACAAGACTTTGACCAACAATTACTTTATTCATAAACGATTTATGTGACATAAAATTGGTATCATTAGATTCCTCTTCAAAAGTACTTTCTTATGATTATGATTTTGTATCACATAAACTGCATATTAATAGAGTAATTATTGGTTAAAGGCTTGTCTTAATGAATCAAAATATGCCTTACATTCTTGGACAGAGGGAGTAAATACTTTTAAAATTAAGAAAAAAACATGTAAGTGGATTAACTTGTAAGCAGTGACGAATTGCAGTGAGCATGTAATAACCAGACTTATCAACTTTTATTCTGCTTGTGACATCATTTCTTTTTGAAATATTTCAGCTGTGTGATTTTGGGCTGGCAAAGCAAGTGTCAGCTTCGACTCCTCACCTAGCATGCACTGACATCACAGGAACTTTTGGGTTAGTATCATCTCTAGGCTATGGTTATTTGTTGTTGTTACTTTTATAAAATGTGAAGTGTATAAGCAAACCACTACTGTGACAGGTACCTGGCTCCTGAGTATTTTTCATACGGGAAGGTCAATGAGAAAATCGATGTGTATGCGTTTGGGGTTGTACTACTAGAGATTATTTCAGGAAGGAAACCCATTACAACAGGATGTGCGAAGGGCCAGGAAAGCCTGGTTGGATGGGTGAGTGCTCCCTAACTCCATTTTATATGCCTAGCTGGCTTGTCTGAGCAGTAACATGCCCTTAGAACAAAAGTGGTAGCTGAACTTGCACGTTCACCCACTGATGGTATTGAAATGATACTGGACCATTGCTGCCTTTGATCTGTTGACCTCATTCTCATTCTTGCACACGTAAGATGTGCTTTCTTTTTTCCTAATTCTTTGTTCATGCTTTCAGGCAAGGCCACTACTATCAAGTGGGGAAATTAAACAATTGGTTGATCCAGTTTTGGGAAATGATTACGACTGTGATGAAATGGAGAGGTTGACGCTCGCTGCTTTGCTGTGCACAAGGACATCCTCTCATTCTCGACCGGAAACATCGCTAGTAAGAACGGATAAAACACTAACAATCTCAACAAAAACCATTGCTGATGCTGCAGATATCTGACCCCACCACTCATTCACTGTTCTGCGCAATCCAGGTGCTAAAACTGCTTCAAGGGGACGACGAAACGATCCATTGGTCAAGGTCGCAGATCAGTGCTGGTTCCGACGGATCTGACGAGGAGGCAGTAACCCCTGGCTCGAACATGCAGTCTCATCTCAACCTCGCGTTGCTCGGCGTGGAGGAGGATGACACGCTGTCGCGCTGCAGCACCGAACAGACCGTGGACACCTCTGCAGACGGCTACTGGAGCCGGTCCTCGAGCTTCGACTAGCAAATCGAGTTGTTTGTATTGTATAGTTCTCGATCATGCCTTGATAATTATTGTTGATTGGTTTGAATGGTGAGTAGGATGATTGCAGTTCAGGCAGTGGGAAGGAGTGGTGGTGGCTTGCTCACTTAGATGGCAGATGTAGCAGTTTGTTGCTAATTTAGGAGTTGTTTTTGCTGTAGTTGTAGATCTAACCTTTGCTGGCCCTGGTCCTACAATCCGATTCATATGTATTTATGTTTATCAATCAATGGTTCTATGGTGCATCAAGATCGATTCGATTCCTCCAAAGTTGTGCTTTGGTTTTCGCTTTTCTCTATGGTACATCAAGATCAATTCGATTCCTCCAAGTTCTTTGGTTTTCGCTTTTCTCCTCGGATGACAACGTAAACATGTTTCGTTAGACAATTGAAGCTTTTATTGAATCGTAGCATCGCATCAAAGTGATGCAAACGCATAAGAACTCTCATCCTCTGCATCGAGTATGCAAGCTAACAGGAACAAACCCAATAACAGGCCTTTAAGGTGACAATAGATACAGGCTCAAGATGTTGCGATTCTTAAACTAGACCGTCATCTATACTGGGTAAATAACTCCCTAACGACTATCTCTAGCTGCATACATGTCATCGGCACCATCTCTTGATTCTCCTGCCGCTAAAGTATGGACTAGGTACAGAGCAAGTGTATATATGAGTATATAACCTACATAGAAGAATTGATTTTTCTCTTATAAAAAATGACTTCATTTCTACAAAATCATAATGACCAACACAAACAGCCGTCCCGACTAGTATTAAGGTCTCCAACTTTTTATGTAAACCTCATAACCAATTACAAAACATATTAGTACCACTGTGAGGAGGGTATAAGTTAGATGTTCTTTTTTATATTCTTTCCTCTATAACATCCTTTTGATAGATGAACACATTTGTAAGCTTCATAGACAAACAGTACTTGATCTCTCTCTATTGGGTTTAGTCCCACGGCGGTTAAGGATAGAAACAGAACACGACTATAAGGGTTAAGGTATTCTCTTCTATCATATTAGTATTAGTATTTTAAGAGAAAAGGGTTGAAGATCTCTTATAAATCTATGTTACTCAACCATAGAACCTAGAATACAATAAAAACTAAAATGCTGGTTTAACGTGTTCGAAATTGTGTAACATTATCTGTTTCACTATCGCTCAGAGAAATCATCGCTGATGCAGAGGTTAAAGAAGTGATTCGTCGAGTTGTACTACTAGTACCAGTACTTTACAATAAAAGCTTGTGCTTTCAGTTCCAGGTATGAGACATTAATTAGAGCCCCGTTCTTGATCAGCAACGGAGCATGGGGAACACTGGACGGCACGACACAAGGGAGTAGGGACACCACTGGATCTGCTTTAATCGAAGCCAGCGACGATGCTACAGTTCCCGGATCAGATGAGGAAATCCCAGCCAATCTAATCAATCCATGGCTGCTGGTCCATCAACAGCAACATCAACAACAGCCAATCTAATGTACACTGACACCACTGCCCTGCATTCTGATCCATGGTGCAGGGTGCAGCAATCCTAGCACTGGCATTATTCATGCATGATGATGCTACTGACAGCAGTATGAGACTATAATTACATCCCAAAATGTGGCTCGTCATGGTGCTTACAAAACTAAAACGAGGCAAACAAAAAGAATGAAAAATTAAGTACAGTCTTATTTTTGTCAATGGATCTGCTGTGCTATATATTTTTCTTCCTATTTGATCTAGGAGAGAGAGAAAATTTTCCCAGTATTTGAGAATTTATCTACTGTTACATGCTTACAGCTAGGTAGAAAACAGCAAAGCAAAAACGGAAGCGTCAAGCCAAAGTACGCTTTGGAAGTCAAGATACGCTCACTACTCCAGCAACAGTGAGTATCTCGCCCAAGTCGCCGGCTTCCGAACCTGCCGAGGTGCCGGCCGGCGCGGCGCGTGAGGCTTCCGCAGGCGTACGTGGTTGCCAGTGCGCACCGATGGCAGGGAGGCTTCGGCGACCGGCCGCGGCAGCAGCGACAGGAGCCACATGGGCGGAGCGGCTCCTTCAGGACGCCGCTGTCGACTTCCGGCGCCGGCGCCGGCTCCCTCGCGCGAACCGCGACGGATCCTTCGCGACGCGGACCGAGGTGGAGGGCTCCGTGCGACGCGGCGGGTGCTGGTGAATTTGGATCGGTTCACTACGACGGCGGCGAATCTGTTTGGCGGCGGCTGGTCACTGATCCACGATTGGATCGAGCCGTGCGATGAAGAGGCGCTCCATCCCACCCAGCACCAGGTAAATTTTGTTTCCGTTGTGGAACCAAAAAAAAATATCCGTATTGTGTTTTGCATAACTGAATGTATCTTCAGAGTTCAAAATAGAAGCAATTCTCATGGCCACAAAGAACAAATGCCCAAAACAAGAGCTGGATGCTCATGAACAAACTATACACATATATTATGTACATTTTGCATACGTACAATGGGTGACATGTGAAATCAATTGTTCGGAGCATTGCTCTGTAAACCGGTTAACTTATTACAACAGTTGGGGGTGGTTTAGTAAATTGAGTATTGCATCTCCCAAACACAAGAATGAATCGTGCATACAAATATCATCTTGGAAGATCTTCAACCAGTTCGGACATACTGATGGTCCCGTATGTTGTCTCGTCCAAAGGGACAGCCACCGATGATGATCCTCCATAGTTATGTGCATAGAGGTTGTCTTCATGAGCATTGCTTGCATTCATTTGGAGTCACTATGTATCAGAGTAGGTTAACAGGAACAGAGACTTTGACCCTGATTGGTTGTTGCCTTAAACTCTTTTTCTTTTTCTTTTTGAGACGTGTTGTCTCTTTCTTTAACTGAACATCACTATTGCTGCTTACTGTTGGAGGAAGAATTCGACCATGAACACAGGAAGTCATCCATGCAACAAATAAAATACCTCTTGGTTTTATCAAAGGTTTCGTTTTTGGATTTTCTTTTTCTTTGCCTCTTTTTTTTTCTCTTGTTTCAGGAAAGGAAGTAATGTGGTGCTGCGGTGCTAGTGGTAACAGCAGGTAGGAGAAAGAACCATCATTGGCCGGTCGGAGCCTACGATGATCAACAAGGTGAGAACACGCCAGTAACAACTACTCATTAGCAAAGAGAAAGAGGGAGCCTACACTCTCCATCACCAGTGTGTTAGCTTGCAGTTTCAGAGGGTGGTAATTACTAATTTGGTCAGCTTGAGCCTATTAATATCCATGTATTGGTCTTCAGGAAAATAAATCATTTGCTGTGTCATCTTTTTTTACGTCTGATGTATTGTATCATCTGATCAATGCTTATGGTGAATATTGGAACCTGCAAATCTTAGTTGCTGTTGTAGTGCTGTGATGCTGTCGCATGGGATCCGATGAGCATGAGGAGACGGGGAGCGAGTGATGAGTTTCGAGTGGGATGCGCCGATATGTTTTAGTTTAACCTATTTTCCTCCTGGGCCTGAGAAAATGCACGCCCTCCGGCCCGGCCCAACTTATATAAATCGACCATACATTTTCTGTGACCGGAAATCAGTTGGCTAAAGAAAAATCTAAGAGAGTATTATTTCAAAAAGAGTTTATTGCACTTTGGACTAGATACTGTAGCTACCTTTTAACTTTGAACCGTGTTATGAAAAACAAGTCATTTTGCATCAGTGAGGCCACTCTGATTTGTCACTTTCCACCGGGTAATAGAAAAACCGAACCGGTTTTAGCGTCTGGCCTAACCAAATCAATTGAACTAATTATGTTGGGCAGTTTTTTTTTAATCACAACAAATTCAGTCACTCATTAAACGTCCTGCCAGCGAATTCAGTATGTCTTGTTCGCGATTGAACAGCAAGAGCAAAGTTAATGCTACATCTGAAATAATCCATGCATGCACAGTGCTAATTACACAGTACTAATTACACAGTGACACATGCTCACCTTGGATTAACTGCACATGAAGATAATAATGTATGTACGCAAGAATTGAATATCTTGTAAGATCAGTGAACTACGAGTGCTAGGCATATATCATGCATATTGTATGTTTTTTTTTGCGTGCAAAGGAGGAACTTTATTAAAGACTTGGTAACGAGTTACAGTCTGAGTTTAACAACTCCTGGATACACAGCGGGGCAGATAGCCGCCAAACTGCAGAATGCAAGTTCCTCCTCGCTAGATGAGCTAGTTCATGCGCTACCCGATTACACTCTCTCATCACCTTGTGGATTCGCACCTCCGGCAGCAGAGTCAAAAGAGCTCGAGCCTCCAACAGCAGGTCCCGCAGCGCCGAGCGATTCTCCGTAGAAGTCCGGATCCCCGAAATCACCTCCGCGCAGTCGGATTCGACAACCAAAGGCATGTTAACCCACTCAACAGCCAGACACAAGCCATCGAGACAAGCAGCCATCTCAGCCTCCACCACACTAGCACAGCAGCGGATGTAGCGCCATGCCGAGAGCAGCACCCCTCCTTGGCAATCACGGATGACAACTCCAGCACTGGCTTGACGGGTCGCCGGAATGAAACTCGCATCAACGTTCAGTTTAGCCCACCCTTCCGGCGGAGGGGACCACCGCTCCGGAGGCCGCCGGCTGACCGACCCCAGCCAAGGTCTAGCAGATATCACTTGTTTTCCTTTCGCATCTGCCACCGGCGCCGAGCCAGATAGAGTCAACCAATAATCTGACAGGAACCTCGCCGATGCACTGATCGATGCCTTCCCATCCCCGTGCACAATGTCGTTCCGCAGGTGCCAAGCTCGCCATAACAGCAGCAGGATTCGGCCCCTCTCATCTTTGCTGACACCATCAAGCAAGGATAGCAGCCATTCAGGGCCCGTGTTCTTCCAGTTCTCCTCCGGTGGCAGACCCCAGCTGGCGCGCATCTCCGATCTCAGTGCCCTTGCCGGTGTGCACCAAACCACCGCGTGGTGTCCATCTTCAACCCCATGACCGCACACCGGGCACAGGGGGTCCAGAGCCATCTTACGATGCCACCGGTTGCACTGAGTGGTCAGGCCCTCGCGAGCCAGCCTCCAGCCAAAGACCTTCACCTTTTGTGGCACAGGTGCCTGCCAAATCACACTCCAGATGCTCCTCCCATTTAGCGCGGAACTCCCTCCACTCGGGCACATAGTTTGAATGAAAGTAGAAGACGCTAACCTATACGCACTCCGGACCGAGAATATCCCATTCCTCTCCCCCTGCCATGCAACAAAATCCTCGTCCACACGTGCAAGTAGCCGAATGCTCAATATAATATCACAGTCATGAGGGAGAAAAGTTTGCCGAATCAAATGTTCATCCCAAGATCCATCCGGTTTTAACAGCTGGCTGACCCACTTCAGCCTAGTTCGAGAGCCGGTCGGAGATACCTTCATATTAGAATCTCTGGGGAGCCAGTTATCCCGCCATATTCGGATTTTCGTTCCCGAGCACACACGCCAGATAATGCCCTTCTTCAACAGATCAAGCCCATGCATGATTCCTTTCCAAGACGGTGAGCAGTTCGCGGGAAAGACCGTGTCCAGGAGATCACCAGTTGGGAAATATCGCGCTTTCAGAAGCCGGGCACATAAACTATCCGGGAATTGCACAAGCCGCCACGCTTGTCTGGCTAGCAGAGCTTGGTTGAACAACAAGAGATCCCGAAATCCCAGACCTCCATACGATTTAGGCAGTTTTAGCTTCTCCCAGGCCATCCAATGAACCTTTCTTCGGTTTAACTCGTCGCCCCACCAAAAATCACGGATTAAACGCTCCAGCTCGCCACATAACCCGTCGGAAAGTTTAAAGACGCCCATAACATAAGTGGGCAGCGCCTGGAGCACTGATTTGATCAGGACTTCCTTGCCCCCACTTGAGAGATATCGCTCAGCCCAATCGGACAGCCGTTTAGAGAATCTGTCCTTTAGCGGTTTGAATTTGCCTGCCTTCATGCCCCCCTCAGGAGAAGGAAGGCAGAGATAGTTGTCCTCAAAGTCCACACAGTCCACCCCGAGCTCCCGACGAACTGCTATTTGATCCACTGCCAAGCAGCCCACTCCAAACAGAATGGAACATTTGCCAACACTAATCAGTTGACCCGTCCCTTTTTCATAAGAATTCAAGATTGACTTTATCTCCCGCGCTTGGATCTCGTTGCCTCTGAAGAACAGCAAGCTGTCATCGGCAAACAACAAATGCAAAATACCCGGGGCCCGTCGCGTGATCTTTAGCTCTTGAACCCTTCCTTCCTCAATTGCCTTGTCCAGAAGACACGACAGACCATCCGCTATAAAGAGGAACAGATATGGTGACAGAGGATCCCCTTGCCGCAGCCCACGTGATGGAGAGAAAGCCTCAGTTAAGACACCATTGAAACGGACTGAATACTTGACAGAGGACACACATAACATTATCCACTGCACCCACGTATTATGGAAACCCAGCTTCCTCATGAAGCCTTCTAAAGCCCGCCAATCAACACGATCATACGCCTTAGCCAAATCGAGTTTGTAAGCACAGAACGTCGATCTGTCCCCAGCACACTTCTGGATTGAATTGAAACATTCAAACGCAATCAATGCGTTGTCAGAGATCATCCGTCTCGGAATAAAAGCACTCTGAACAGGTGAGATGATATCCTGTAGAATCGGCCGGAGTCGATTGACCAAGCACTTGGACACCACCTTGTATATCACATTACAAAGACTAATGGGTCTGAAGTCCTTCAAATGCTCTGGATTCTTCTTCTTCGGGATCAACACAATAACTGTATCATTAACACCGCTCGGCATCACCTTTTCACGGAAGAAAACTCTCACAGCTTTGATGATATCTTCCTTGAGGATATCCCAATTACGTTGGAAGAAACGTGCAGGAAAACCATCCGGCCTCGGAGCTTTGGCTGGTCCAATCTGAAACATAGCATCAGCAATTTCATCATCCGAGAAGTCCTTACAAAGAGCCACGTTCATACTACTGGTAACCTTCGGCTTAACTAGCTCGATAATATCGTCCGGATGGACTTGATCATCCCTCGAATAAAGCACTTGAAAAAAGTCAGATGCCATTGCTTCCATCTCAGTAGCCTTCTCCACCACCCGACCATCCGGCAATAGAAGCCTGCCAATGTGATTCTTCCTTGAGCGCCATGCCGCTTTACGATGAAAGAAACTCGTATTCCTATCCCCCTCCTTCAACCAGCTTATACGTGATCTCTGCATCCACATTATCTCTTCCTTATACAGAAGCTCGTCCATCTCCCCCTCCAGTTTGCGCCAGTCAGCGGAGTTAGCAGATTGCTTCTGTTCTCCCAATGTTCTGCGCAACATATTTAGCTTTTTGTGATGGGCCCGATGCGCTCCCCACTCCAGGCCTGCAGAGCCCTCATAACCCCCTTCAGCCCAGCACCAACATCACCCAAGCTCCCAATGGGTCCTTGTCTCTCCCAGGCCGACTGAATTTCACCTGGCAGAGACGCCTCCCTTTCCCAGAACATTTCATACCACGCCGCGCCGGCCTTTCTCCGGCCACCCGTCTCCCGATACAACTTCAGCAACAAAGGGCAATGATCCGATCTCGACGATACTAAATGACTCACTGTTGCCGCAGGGAATACAGCAGACCATCCTGGATTCGCAACGGCTCTATCCAGGCGCACACGAACATTCCTATCGCCACTACGCTTGTTGTCATAAGTCCAGTCCGCTCCCAAAAACCCAATGTCAAAAGATCACAAAACGAGAGGGCTTCCCGGAACTCCATCATCTGACGTTCCGGGCGTCTAGTCTGGGAGAAGTGCTCATCTTGCCACATTGCCTCGTTGAAGTCCCCAATCATCAGCCACGGTGCCGCATGATTGTCCTTTATTCGTCTCATCAGCGTCCACATGAGATGTCTATCTTGGCTCGCCGGCTCACCATACACAAACGTCCCCCGCCACACCGTGCCCAGCCCCTCATCAAACACCACATCAATGTGGCGATTGTTGAACGATAACAACCGGACCGACACACACTCCTCCCAGAAAAGAGCAATGCCTCCTCCTTTCCCACACCCGTCCACCGAGAAGCAATGGCGCATTCCCAGTCGGAACCGGAGATTACGCACAACCTTCCAGCCTTCCGAGTTTCCGAGATGAACACCACCTTGGGCCTATGCATCTGCACTAAGCAAACAAGCTCACGAACTGTCCGGGGTTGCCCCACCCCCCGGCAGTTCCAACAAAGGAGACTCATTGTGCCCGGCGGTCCTCTTCCGCAGAGGCCGCCGATAGCGCATAAAATGATGGGTCTGACTGTGTATCACTACTCTTCTTCTGCCGTTTCTTCTCCTGGTTGCCATGCTCAACACTGCCATCTGACTGATCCGATCTGCTCTCGTGGACATATTGCACGACCGCCAGACTTGCCAGATTCTCATGGGATGGAGACACCCACGCAGCGCCAGCGTCCGCCGGCCCTTCTAACGCCAATCTCTTCTTCGCCGAGGCAAGACGGTCATGCTGGACCACACCCGTATTCTTCAGAGGACTAGAAGCTGAGTCCTTCAGATCATCATCAGTCCCTCCCCGCTCAACTCTTTCCCGATCAGACACCTCCCTGCCCTCTGAACCACGGCCTTCCGGCCGGCCTGACGGCTCTCCTCTTCTACCGAAGCCTCGACCAGAGCGCCATTCTGGAGCAGCGAGAAGCCAGTCCCCATACTGCAGATCAGCATCTTCATGGACCCCATCCCCACACTCCTTTGTGACGTGGTCCATCATGCCACATACGCCGCAGAAGTGCGGAAGCTTCTCATATTGAATCGGGAAGGATCGCCGCGGATCTCCTCTCTTCAGCACCACATGCAACACCCTGAACAGAGGTTTGCGAGTATCCAGTTTAACACGCACTCGGAGATAGCTGCCTTGAAGCCGCCCCATATCATCTACCCGCACCACCTCTCCCAATCTACGACCAAATTGCTTCGCAATATTCTCCGTACGCAGGCCCTCAGGGACAGCACAGATGCGAGCCCAAACCACTAAGCGATCTAAAGCAACAGCAGACACCTCCTGGAAACCATCATACGCCTCCATCAGCACCGCACTGCCATGGAACAACCATGGCCCGTCCTCCATCACATGCTCCCAATCACCCAAACACTGGAACTGCATGACAAACAAATTTTGGTTGATCGCTCGAAACTTCACATCTTTCGCCAAACGCCAGGCAGAACGCATGTTGTTGAAAAGCGCAGTATGGCTGAAGGTTTTTGGGGAGAAAACCCTAGCTACCGCCATCCATCTAGCCCCTGCATGCAGGTCCTCCAAGTCTTCTTCGAGTTCAAAAGCTTCTTCCTCCTCTCCACGCAGATCCAGATGTTGGAGCATCTCATCCAAAGATGCCCCGCCACACCCGCCACCGACAGCAGATTCGCCCGAGGAACACGCCATGATGCGTCCGCGAACCAGAGCCTTTGGTTTTGCGGAGGAAACGCACAATCGGGGGCACTTATAGCGGCCAGATTGGATTAGAATACGAGACGACTCCGATTTCGAGGTGGACTCCCGGGCGCCGCCGCGGGAGGAGAGAAAACCCTAGGTTAGGGGAATTACTGCGATCCTTTTTGCATGCATATTGTATGTTGGAACAAATTAAACACGCAATAAACTGGCTTGCATAATTAGTTTAATCCCGACCAGGCGACAAAATAGGTTCTACTTTCCTCTCTAAGTCTATTACCTGGTGTAAAATGATAAATTATGGTGACGCTATGGTACAAAGTGACCAGTTTTCTGCAAAGTAAAAAAGAACAGCCACAAAACCTGCTCTCAATGCAACAAACTCTTAAAAAAACTGCAAGAGTAGAGTCTCTTTCTACTACTTCCTCTATTTCATAATATAAGATGTATTTTGATTGGTTAAGATAAAACTATGATCATTAATTACTTTACTAATATATAATTTATATGAATTTAAATTATAGTTATAAATAAATACTTTTGAATATGAGTAATAATATAAAGGCCGGCCGGCTATACCGGCTGAAGTTATTTGAGCTATCAGACAGATGACACTTGGAGCAAAACAACAACAATCAGGGCTGCTTAATTGGACGGGGCCCACCCAACAGCTTGTTCTTCGCTGGATTACTACATGATACTAATTAATCAATCAATACAGTGTTCGGTTCGTTCTCTTCTTAATTCACCAATATATTTGCAGTTCTGTCCTCATTATTTCACTTCGTCACAAGCTCCCCCGGCCCGGATCGAAGCTACTACTCCTATCAAAGCTTGGTCTTTCTGCATGCGATGGCCCATTAAGTCGATACAACTGTTCCAACACGTTGGCGTTGGTGCTTGATTTTGACGTCCACCTAGGCGTCCAAATTAGTAGATTTCACCATGTAGACCGTCAATGTCACATTTACAACTAATTGCGTCGGCACCCTAGCTATCTCAACAACATGTGTTAAGATGTCATGGAGTTTGCGCTATAAACATGATCGATTGTCTGAATCAACACTACTAGAGAATCATTTGTACAGACGGTTCGGAACTCTCGTGCGGGATGGTTTTCCGAACCGTCTGTACGAAACAGTCTGTACAAATTAAGTTTGTACAGACGGTTTTTAAACCGTCTGTACTATTCGATTAGTATAGACGGTTCTAAATTAGAACCGTTTGTACTAATCGATTAGCACCCGTCTGTGATGTCGTGTTATAAAAAAAAATATGACCCATCGCACCATGTGCCTAGTCTTCAGCCGCGTCTCATCCCGCCGTCCAGGCATCCCATCCAACCACTGGAATTAAGTTTAGAGCCGTCTGTACTGTTTACAGATTTGTACAGACGGTTCCAAACTTAAAACCGTCTGTACTATTCGATTTGTACAGACGGTTCCAATTTGGACCTGTCTGTACTGTTTACAGATGAACCGTCTGTACTATTCGATTTGTACAGACGGTTCCAGTTTGGACCCGTCTGTGCTATTTGTACAGACGGTTCTAGTTTGGAACCGTCTGTACTGTAGCGTCCCGCTTGTTGGGAACCATTCGTACTCATTTTCTCAGACGGTTTTCTTTTGGAACCGTCTGTGATACTATTTGTACAGACGGCTTCAAAAAACCGTCTGTATAGGGGCGTCCCGTTAAATTAATTCTGTAGTAGTGCAAATTTATCATTAATCACTGTCAACACAGTACTGAATGCTGATATTATCAAATACTAAAGAATTTCTCGTCTCATTGGCAAATTGCATTTCCCTGATTCATGTTGGGACGATGACTATATGTTAATCTATTTTGCTTTGCCATAATGATATGGTTTTTATCATAAAAAAGAGTCTAATTAGCCTTTCCTGATCATTTATCTGGCTATCAGCTGGCTATGGGATTAGGCGACGGAGCTCATATTGATGGGGTACCAAACTATGGAGCGTGTTATCCGCGAGCTTTTTATCCAGCATAGGTGGCGGTCTACTAGAAGGGTTGCTGCAAGTTGATACTTTTATTGTCTCAGTCCTTGTAATATGATTTTCTCTTAGTTGAACTCGTTAACTTTATAATTATTGGTTATGTGCACCTCGGTGTAGAGACCGAAAGAGTTATCTCTTTCATTATCTAATTTTTTTGGCTGATTGCAAGTACACGTCAGTTCTCTTTCTAGTGATAATCGAATAAGCCAAGGTGCAGTCTGCATAAGTAGTCATCTCTGACAATATAAAACCACTGGGCATGGCAGTCTGTATGACTGTATTATTGCGTTGTGCTCCTTCCAATCACCGAAACACTTGTTAGCGCGCGGTAATGGCGTTGGACGAGTACTCGTCGGTCAGGAGGCCGTGCTCCGTCCCCTTTAAGTGGGAGCTCCAGCCGGGCATCCCCAAGCAACCAACTGCAGCATCGCCGTCGTCCATGGCGGCAGCACCGCCGTCGTCGTCGCTGCAGCTCCCTCCACGTCTCGCGCTGCCTCCTGCCGCCTCTTCCCGCGTGTCCAACGGTAGCGCAAACACCCTCGCTTCAATGTCGTCGTCGTCGGGTCGACGGAGCTGCTCGGCGGCGTCAACGGCGCCGCTGTCGCCCTCTTCTTGGCTGTCTTCTTCGTCGACGCAACAGCACCGGCGGTCCATGTCGGCGCGGTTCACGACGTCGCTGGCGCTGCCGTTCACGCGGCCGGGGTGGCGGGGCCGGTCCAAGGACGAGGCCGACGTCGCCTTCGCGGTGCTGTACGGCGACAAGATTGTGTAGCTGTACTGCAGCATGCATGCTCTCCTCAAACTAAGCTTATGTGCTAGTAATTAATGTATTTTTGCCATTAATCAATTGAGCTTTGTTCTTCGGTTGATTCTTATTCCTTTGAACAATTAGGACTGCCTCTTACCTGCCAATTGGCATATACTAATTGTACTATATGCCTGCCTCGATCACGGATGTTTTGTTCCTGGAAGATCATTAATTCCCCACCTGAATACTCTAATTTCCATTAAGGGCAGTCCCGACGCGAAACTGCCGTACCTTCTTCCTTTTCCACGTCAGGTAGATACAAAACTACATAGGACATGACTAGGGATCGAATGTCGAATCTTGGTATTGGGTTAGACGATTGTGGAAATATTTTTGTTATATAATGCATATATTTTACTAAAACATATACAATAAATTTTTTGAATCGATGTAACATGATGTTTTGATGTAACAAATTCCGTGCGATGAAAATATTTTTCTATGAGACGAAAATATTTTTTCATTCAATAAAAATTTGTCTTGCATAAAACAAAAATCAGACTACGATTGTATAGCATTACATTCTCAGCTGATTGTATCTTACGGTGGATCCCCGCAATAAATGGCTCCATGTTCCCCTGTTCTCCTTCTTTCCCGACATCTTAACGCGGTGGCGAGCTTTTCATCATGGTCTATTTCTTGGAGCATATCAGGTACACTAGCACTTGTGAGATGTACTAATGTGCTAAGCCACCAATTAATCATTCCAAAAGTCATGAAAAATTTAATTTTATAAAAACATTCACACAATATGTATCTATCATATCATAAAATTTAAAATCTAAATTCGATCTACAGCTTGAGAAAAAAAAAGACAAATCAAATGGTGAATAGTACCAACAAGGTACTGTTCATTCCATATTTGAAGTTGGTGCGCCTCGAGCAGGGCCTGCCGCTGGTGAGCTTTCCCTGGCGTGGTGATGTTGCCTGATAGAGCGTGGTGCAACCATGAAAGCGTGGCGTTGTGGTATAGACGTCGCCATCTTTCCTTCAGCACGGCGGTGAGTGCACGACCCCATCTCCTCCGCCGCTGGTCCTCCTCATGGCGATAGCGTGCCGGTTCGCCCATCCCAACTTGTAGGCTCAGCATAGAGTGGCCCGACGGTGGGCACTAGTGACTCTGGCCGTGCCATTGCTCTGCACCTGAGCCTTTCTCTACATCAATATTGATGCAGTAGAGATGAACGTAAAATGTGACATTCCTTCGCTCCAGAGTTCATGTCGTGAGCCGTATCTACTTTCCTGATTAATTGTTCTCGGCCTAGAACAAAATATAACGTGGATACACTTAAATACGGTCCAGCCTAGAACATTGGTCCTAAGAGAATCATCGATCGTGCTAACCGGCCTAGATGAAGCATAATTAAAGTGTGATGCTGTTCAGCACCGCATTTGTGAGAACCATCCTGCCGGCAGCCAGTCATGTCGGTGATCTCCGCGGCAAATGCATCCATGGGAACAAGCGTACTCTGCCGTGGAGTAGTTTATACCCAGGCCAGCGGCAAGGAAATGGAATAATTGATGCTGTAAATTAGTTAGACCATGTAGATGAAAAGGGTTGTGCTATTTCTCGTTTTTACTGCGTAAACCTGTGCATTACAAGTCACCTATACGATTTTCTCTAATTTTCTTCGCTTGACTTTTAGCAGTTTTAATATGGTATGTATATTTTGTTGTATCTATTTAAGTAGGGTTGTTAAGAAACTCCCTCGCCACGCATATGTTGAAGAGGCGCGTCTATACAGTTTTTGACATCATTTCCAAATAGAGAGATGTACATGTGTATTTACCCAAATCTTTGAAGGGATTTCACTAGAAAATAATGTAGAGACAATTAATTTGAAGAAATGACTCTCTCTAATCTTTATCGAGTGTTCTTGTACTTTTTGCGTTGTGATTGTTCTCGTTATTTGGTTGCCTTATTCTGAAAAAAATGGTAAAATATCTGTTTTGCCCTCCATTTTATTTCTACCCAAATTGTTTCCATTTTGCTCCTCGTGCCGCCACGGCCCACGGCCGCGCCCTCCTGGAGAGCTACGGCTCCGGGGAGCTCCTCGTCTGGGACCTCGTCACCGGCGACAGGCGCTACCTGCCCCTACCCCCGGACAGCGACGGGGAGTACAACGGCGCGGTTCTCTGCGCGGCCGACCACGACCACGGCGACTGCCGTCCGTGCCCGTTCCTCATGGCCTTCGTGTTCAGTAAGCAGAGAGATTCCATCACCTCCGCCTGCGTCTACTAGTCCGAAATCAGCGTCCGGAGCGAAGCCACGTCAATCGCTATACCAAATTCATGTGTTGCAACGAAGCCGACGGCTCTGGTCGGAAACAAACTCTACTGGCTATTGGATGACACTTACATCATTGAGTTTGATTTGGATAAGCATAGGTTGGATTTAATCGAGGAGGAGCCACAAAACGCGCTTCATAGCTATGATGGGCAGATTATCATCATGCCGGCAGAGGATGGAGGGCTTGGTCTTGCCGGAGTTGAAGGATTCAATCACCCTTTGTGGTCAAGGTTGGCTAGCACTGACGGGGTGGTAACATGGACACATCACAGGGTCATTCACCTGGCAAAGTTTCTTGCGCCGGAAGTGGTGGCGAGTTGTATGATTTGAGTGGAGCCAATTGGCTTTGCTGAAGATGCTGATGTGATCTTCATTTATGTGCACCCTAGCGTCTATGCGATCCCCCTCAAGTCTATGCAGTTTGAGGTGTTAGAAATGGGACCTACGACAGCATTTTTCTGTACACAAGTTTCTACGCTCCAGGTACTGCTGTGTCTTTTATCGTGTAGGAATAATAGAATATACTGTGATTTCTTAATCGGAGTAGAGACTACTGAATGAACATTGAAATGTAAACTGCATCATTTGTTCGTCGCCTGCTGGGTGGAGTGACGGACTTATGGAATGTTGTTTTCGATGTTGCAAAGTTCACTTCTAGAACTCAGAACCACTCCGCCTTTATGGAATAGAACTAATCTTGCAAATTTTGTCTACCTTGTACATGTTTTCAAGTTTATGAGCCATATTTCATTATAGATGATAAGCTTTCGTGAAGCTTCGTCTGAAAGAACTGGTTATGAACCATTCGGACTCTGCACTCTCGAATCATTGATTCCCACGTCCTCCTGGCTGCTGCCGCTTCCCACAGAGTCTGCTCATTATGTGATTTTTCTTATCAGTTTTGCGCCAATTTACCAACAAGTCATTCATGCGTGAACGGAAAATTTATAACCCATTCACAACTAAAAAAATGCATAGGACGTCCTGGCAGTCCTCCTAACCAGTGTTACACGTATTTACTCGTCCAGACCCAAATCATACCATTTGCCTGTATCATAATGAAATAATGAACTAGTTTATCTGTACCAGGGAGAAATAAATATTTTTTTAATGTTCTGTCGGGTCATACATATTTAGATCTAAGCAATCAGGATTATGTTTGTTGCGATAGTTTGGACTTGTAGATTTAGTGCACGTGACATGGTTTACAGGTTCTTTGTTTACCATACACTGAAATAGAACAACATAGCTGTTTCAAAACACCGATTTATAATTTTTCTGTTCCTGTTGCCTTGTCGTGGTGTTGGATAATATAATCACACTGACACATGGGAATTGAGAAAACAAGTGACCAGGACAATATAATGACTCCCAATTAGCGAGTCAATGCAGAACTCTTTTCTCTTTCAATTTTAAGCTACTGGATTGTAATGTCTGCACGGTGGCTTGTCAATTGCTTTAGCTTCATGCTATTGTAGGATTTAGGATGTTACCTTTGTTTCTTAATTCTCTGGTCAGTATTCTTTGTTCAGGAGAGTAGGCAAAATACATTCTTTCTGGTTTTCCTTAGTTATTATGCACATAAAACGTGAATACAAATGTATGCACTGTTCTTTTGCTGGACTTATAACGCCAAACGGGCTCACATGAAAACTATTCTATTTTTTCCCTGGTCAAGTAAATGTCTAATATCACATCCTTCACTGTGAGGTAGATGGTGTACAGTGTCTTGATGAATTGTTTAACTGTTCCTAATCTTTTAGCAAAAGCTAGCATATTTGTGCAACTTGCTGGTATATAACAGTTTGTTCATTTAAGTCTCGCCATCTCTTATCAAGTTGTCTCTTGCTCAATTGTCATTGACCTCCTGGACTCATTCTTTTCATAGGGGTCGCCATTTGGTGACCTTTTTTTTTAATATTATTTTTTTTTCGTAAATCGCAAGTATACACGTCGATTTGAAAAAATTACAAAAACGGCGCTCAGTCGGCATCCGAAATGTCGATTTACCCAAATCGGGAGCCGATTTGCCGATTCCAACTAAAATCGGCAGGCGATATGCCGACATGGGGCAAGTCGGCACGGCGTTTGCCGATAAGGGGAAAGTCGGCACGCGGTTTGCCGATAAGGGGCAAGTCGGCACGCGGTTTGCCGATAAGGGGCAAGTCGGCACGCCGTACGCCGACTTGTCCCATTTACGGGCCCCGCGCCCGGTCGCCCCAACCACGCCACGCATTCACGCACACGCGCGCGGGTTGGAGGCGACCGGCGGCGGCGGTGCGGCTCCCGGCGGTGAGGGCGGCGGGCGGTGGCGCGGGGAGCCGAGCGGGGAGGCTAGGGTGGCCGGCGGCGAGCCCGTGAGGCGAGGGCCGGCGGCGAGCCCGTGGGAGAGAGAGGAGAGGGAGAGAAGAAGGAGGAGAAGAGAAGAAGAGGAGAAAAAAGAGAAGAGGAAGAGAAGAGAAGAAGAGGAAGAAGAAGAGGAGGAAAAAGAGGAGGAAGAAGAAGAAGAAAAGAGAAGAAAAAAGTCGCGGATTTGTTCGTCGGTCAGGTAAAATTTTATTTTGAGAAAATATATCGATTTATTTGTCATGTGTAGCTTAGTAGTATGATTTGAACCAATGACTCCCGACGTATGAAAGCTAACCACTGAGTTAAGTAGGCACTTTATCACCACAAAAGAAGACCCATTATTTCGATCGGATTATATATTGAATCTCTTTTCTAAGCAATACCGCCACGTTATTGGTATATTATATACTAAACAGATCAAAGGGATATCATCTGTCATTAGAGAATATTCATCTTGACAAGAAATTAGCTATATGTTAAGATATCTCTGATAAGGGCTATAGCTCAGTTCGGTAGAGCAACTCGTTTACACGCGCGCCAATGCATTTAAAAGAAGCTTGTTATGCAATGAACATAATTGATCTTATTGCAAAATCAATGTCTTACTTCATAGATTCGAGAGAATAGGAGAACAGTAGCCTGACAAACAGTCAGTTCAGTCCGATTCAGGTGCCAATTCAGGTGCCTAATGAAACAGAACCCTTATGGATTTGCTAGATTTAGGGTAGAAAAAGTATTATATGTTAGGTAGGTATATGAATCTATCTCAGATGTTTTAGAAAAATATAGCTGTGACGTTTTAGAAATTGAATTTCATGTGTGGTCGCATATATCACGATTTGATCATAGAGTTCACGTTATTAGGAAATAGTTGTACAGAAGTATAAATAAATACGGAAGAAATAGAAGTGGAGTAGGATTTTAGAATAAAGAAAATAGAGTACGTAGTGAAGAAATAGTCGTAAACCTAGTTCGACAGATGTACCTATACATTACGAGTCTCATACATTTTGATTATAGGTTAATTTTACGAAATTATGTTACGGATGACAGGAATGTCTGATATAGTGAGATTCAAGATTTTTTATGGTCCTGGAGAAGTGAGGACGAACTCGAATGGAGTTGATCTTAGTGCATTCAGTTACACTGCATTGCCTCTGCAAAATCCCGAGTCGTTGAACATTAGAGAAGCTAAAGACTGGTTCACCCGTAGCTTTAGTCTTGATACGGATAAGTATACTGTAAGCATTCAAGCTGTGTTTACAATGTCTGTAAGTTCTGTGCGCTGGGATCTGATGACTGTCGAAAGATCGAAGGAGTGGACTTCTTGGCTTAGGGTCTGCAGCGCTCGTAAGGAAGATCCTATTGCTTTGGTGCAAGCTGTTGCGAAAGATCAAATGGAGTATCATCGTACAGCGTATGAAGACGATCACACAACTGCATCAGCGCAAGGGGTAACAGAGTACGGAGCCGGAAATCTTTCTGAACCAGCGATTCCGGGAGGAACGAGACAGAACCATGGTCCTACTGGACGGGCGGACGAAGCTGAGGAATTCGAAGAGTTGGTGCAGGCTATGGAACAGGAAGATCTAGCGGGCGTTGCGCAAGACGACGACGAGGAATCCGATGATGAAGATAGTGATGAGAACGAGGAGACTTCTGATCGTCAAATTCCTAACGGGTGGGAGCAAGAACTACTGGGTGGTATGCGTGTGACAGATGGGCATGAGTCATCGTAGGAGTTCAGAAGCAACGAGATAAAACATGGCACCATGTACCGCACGAAGCTCGAATTAAAAGATGCAGTTGCTCTATGGGGTATGTCCACGCAAAGAACATTTTATGTTCAGGTGTCTACCCCGACTCAGTACACCACAAAGTGCAGCAGTAATGGCTGCCCTTGCTATGTGCATGCTCATGTCCCGAAGTACGAAGTCACTTGGATTGTTAGCAGAGTAGTGCCTCATAACTGCGTTCGATCCAATGTCCTCGCAGAGCATCGTAACATGTCTTCAAGTCTAATTGCAAGATTGATGTTCTCGGAGATAGTGGAGAAGAAAGATATGGAAGCGAAACATATTCAAGTTGCAATAAAGAACAAGTATCAGTTCTCCATAAGCTATGGGAAGGCATGGCGTGCTAAACAAAAAGCAATGGAGATGCGATTTGGGAACTTCAGAGATTCATATCACAACCTTCCGTACTTGCTATGGACACTACAAGGCAGGAATCCTGGCACGTACGTCGACATAAAGTATACTTTGTCATCCGAGTCACCAGGATTTAAAGAGATGAACCGGGCCTTTTTCTCGTTCGGAGCTTGCATTCAGGCATTTCAGCATTGTCGACCTTTGATGTGTGTTGATGGTACATTCTTGACAGGCAAGTACAGGGGGCAAATCCTCACCGCTATTGGAGTTGACGGAAACAACCAAATTCTGCCACTGGCTTTCGCATTCGTTGAAGGCGAAAACTATGCGAGCTGGCTCTGGTTCTTCCGAAGACTGAAGCGAGGTATCGTGAAAGATCGACCGAACGTGTGTATACTCCATGATAGGCATCCCGGTATATTGAAGGCCGTGAAGACTCTTACAAACCCCGGCTCGGATGAGCTTGAACCCTGGCCTGATATGCAAAGCCGCTGGTGCATTCGCCACCTGGGGGCTAATTTCTACCGGCAGTTCAGAAACAAACGTCTTATGAATCTCTTCAAGAGGCTATGCAAACAAAATCAGCAAAAGAAGTTTTATAAACTATGGGCTAAGCTTGATGAATTCACTAAGACAGAGTTAACTCAGCAGAGGAAGAAAGCCGCGGCAATTGCAGTAGCAGCGGACGAGGAGCCGAAAGAACTATGCGCTCTACCTGGTATTGACCCGCCCGGTGTTAAGAGGAAGAAGGGCGGACGAATCAAGACCTTCTCCGAGTGGATCGAGAATGAGCCGAAAGAGAGATGGTCCTTGCTCTTTGACACTCACGGTGCAAGGTATGGTATCATGACGACCAACCTGGCGGAGGTGTACAACTGGGTACTTCGCGGACAGCGCGGTCTACCCTTAGTTGCTATAGTCGAGAGCATACTTCATGGGATAATTCGGTACTTCCAAGAGAGGTATCAGACAGCTGCATTGCACATGAGCACGAACACTGAAACTTCTTTCTGCCCGACTGTCATGCAGTACATGGAGGAGAAGATAGCAAAGGAGAAGATGCACACTGCCATAAGGATTGGTAACCTGCAACATAGGTATGAAGTGCGACTTCGGGATAAGACAGGTTTTGGAACCGCAAATGAGGTTCGGACGTTCGAGGTTACTATCGGGTGTGAACAAATTCCAACCTATACCTGCACATGCAACAAGCCTTTCCTTCTACACAAGCCGTGCTCGCATGTGCTAGCCGCGTGTGGTTTAATTGGTATGGACTCTTCCTCTTTCATGTCACCGTTTTATTTAAAGGAGATGGTCCTTGCAACATGGAGCGGCGAAATTACTGGATTCCGTGCTGTGGATAACTTCACCACAGTAGAAGAGGATCAAAGAGAATACATACCTCACTGGAGCCTACTTCGTGTCAACAAGGGGCGGCGTAGAGTTCGACGAATTCGCAACGACATGGATGAGTCAGAGGCTGGGGGCCCTACAAGGCAGTGCTTGCATTGTGCTGCATATGGCCATCGGATGAAATATTGTCCGAAGTTGAAGGACCAAGCGGGAGGTGATCCCACGGCAAGTTCATCGGCAACCCCTTCTACTTGGACTGGTCGAGGCCGTGGACAACATGGGTTCGCGGAGTGAGAACAAGGCTTCGCCCTGTTACTTTCTGAATAATGATTCGTATTTTCGCAATTATGTTTGAAATGTAGCACTGTGTTTGTAATAAATAAAGGAACTTGTAATATGCCGTGATATCCCTGGTATATTATGTACTTCAACTTCTTTGATGTGATGTCGTATTGTGTTCGAAAATATTTATAATAATTGTACTGAACTTCTAAAATGTGCCTGTTTGTTTCCATTCAATTATGTACTTCAATATTTCCACTGATATGACAGTCGAAAGTTATATTTTTCTTCAACACGCGTGCAGGTATGACGGAGTTCGAGTTGCTCGATGCGCGAGTGGACAGTAAGCACCGGGCGAAGAAGATTGCCGAGGGCGAGTTCAGCCCGGTTTTCCGGACCCGTACCCCCCGTGTCGCGTTGAGGATTCACCCAGCGTGGATCAATAGGTACGTGCACGCGAGAACCCATGTAATGATGTCATTTACATATCTAATGTGCTTTTAAATTTACAGGTTGGAGTGGGCGGGTCTACTCTCGCTGGCACGGATGGTGGAGGGCACAGACGAGGACTACCAGCTGCTCGGTGTGGACGAGGAACCTCCCGACATGGAGGTCAGATCTAGACGTTTTCCTTTCGACAGCGCTTTGTTGACGTGCCTCGTCGATCGATGGAGGCCGGAGACCCATACGTTCCACTTTCCTTGGGGAGAGATGGCCCTGACGCTGCAGGACGTGTCTTACCTCCTGGGTCTCCCGATCGCGGGGACAGCGGTTGGACCTTTGGAGGCTTCGCCCACCTGGCGGGCGGACCTCGTGCAGCGCTTCGCAGGTGTTCGTCCCCACGACGATCCCCTGCAGCCTATCGACGAGCGGCAGAAGCACGGTCCAAAATGGGCGTGGTACCGGCGGTTCGAGGTAAGTGCGAGAACATATCTCCGTCGTGCTGTTGTTTTATGAAGTTCTAACTAAATGAGCATTTCGTGTAGCTAGCAGAGCTTGGTTGGCCTGGTGAGCACTTGACGAACCACCAGGTCACTCGTTCGTTGGAGGTGTACGTCATGTTCCAAACTATGTGTTAAATTAGTTTGTGCATTTCTAATAAAATCTTATGTACGTGCAGGCTGAGGTGGCACATGAGCTTCACGCCCACATCACGACGGAGCTGGCACGATCGAGGACAGCAGAGGACTCTACTGCGTGGTCTCGTGCGGAGGAGCTCTGCCGTAGTTTGCTCCGCGCTCTATCCTGCACACGGGCGTCGGATGTGCACGACCCGCAGAGACGGCATGGAGCACACCTCCCTCGAAGGCCGTCCGCGATGCTGAGTACTCCCCCAGGTCCTTCACAGGCCGGTGGGTCGTCCTGGCAGGCTCCGCCTCCCCCAGGACCTTCACAGGCCGGTGGGGTCGTCGTGGCATGACCCCCAGCTCGAGGGCAGGCAGCTCTTTCCCTGCGACATGCCGGCGAGCTCTCAGCGCACACCTACGCAGTTTTCGGCCATGATCCCCAACCCGGGTACGTAACATTTTCCTGCTTCTGGAATAGATTCAACATGTTTGCACGCACTCAAGACGTATTGTCTCCCACAGGTTTTGTTCCCTTCTCACAAGGACGAGGAGGTTCGGACAGCCCGTCTCAGTACTTTGCGAACACTCAGTTCGACCCCGCCGACGGTTCTGCGTTCGTAGGGGGGTATCCTTCACCGCCTTCGCCGCCGCCAGTCACGCAGGATACCCAGCCTACTGCAGCTCAGCCTGAGGAGCACTTGTACGGCAGGGGCCGTCGTACCATTGTTCCGCCGGCACAGTTGACGTACTCCGACTTCCGCAAGAGGCCGCGGAGGGGGCCGCGTCGAGGAGGTGGACAGGGAGGCCCAGGAGGACCCGCACAGGGAGACTAGCACCCGTATTTGTTTGTAATAGTTATGACAGCATCTTTTCGATTTTTATCTATCAGCACTTCGTATTTCGAGTATCATTAGTTCTACTTAATTGCATCGAACACTCTTTTTATTTCTTCAAAATATAGAGTTGGATACATCGTTACCACTACGCATGGCGTGACAACACGGTACGATAATATTCGCATACATCCAAACAACCTAATAGAATATTGAAATAACTACTCAGGGCCTTTCGGATATTTTCCCTTCCTCATACGACGAGCGTGAGCTTCCTCCCCTTCTTCCTTCGCGCGACGCGCCATCTCGCGCTTCCTCGCCCTTTCGGCAGCACGTGCCTCCGCAGCTCGACGTTCCGCCTCCTCCTTTTCTTTGCGTTGCATCTCCTGCCAACGCTTTCTCTTCTCCTCCTCCTCTGCCTCGTGCATGCGTTCCTGAATCTGACCTCGAGCACAGTTAACCTTCCACGTGAGTTCTTCCTCATCCTCTTTCGATTGGGTAACGTCCAGCCACTGTATATAGTCACATATAGTAGGTGCAGACTGCAAGCAAACGACTGTTACCATAGTATTGCATCGTGTTAGAAATGCGGGTATGTGCGAGTTTTACCAGTTGACTCCGTCTGGACATGCCAAATTTCGGTGGCTCTTCGTCGTAGTTAGCACACATAAAGAACCTTCTTCCGTATGTGTACGAGAACTCATCCGACTTCATCAGTCTGCACGGATCTTGGCACCAGCAAAGGGGAACTTCGACACCTGCGGGCAGGTCGGCAACCATCTTCTGCTTCGGCATCTCGTCAGCACCAGATGAGGCCATTCCTGCCATTTTTGAATACGCCATAGTTACTATTTTTAGGAAACTAAACACAATAATAACGCAATTATTTACCTCACACCGCCCGAACTTTAATGTCCCTTCTATCCCTCTTGCCACTTCCGAGAGCTTATTTCTTCTCACCTCGCTCCTAAACCCTAATCCCTAATCCCTCTCCCTCTCTTCTCTGTATGGATTGGTGGGAGGCAGAGACAGGTCAGGGGTGAATAAATAGAGAGCGGGCAGGACGCGGGCAGGAGAGTGGGCAGGAGGCGGGCAGGAGAGTGGATTCCGTGCTTAGGATTCTCACTTCACGGGCGACAAAAGGGACGCTGCAGGGGGGCCAGGTGGGGCAGGGCCACTTTCGGCGCGAAATCGCCACGAGCCGTGGCGATTAGGAGAAATAGCCATGGACAGGGGCAAACGCCGGTGCCCGTGGCGTTTCACATAGGCGGCCGGTGAGAGAGGGAGAAGGCCGGAGGGCCGGCGGCGACCGAGAGGGAGCAAGGCGGCGGCGGCCATGGGAGAATAGGAGAGGAGCAGAAGAATGCGGGTGTGGGGATTAGGGATTTGGGGATTTCGGGTAAGGAAGAATTGAAGCAAGGAAAGGATAGGTCAGGTACGGGTGAGTCCAAAGAAACAAGTTAAAATAAAAAAATGAGAATTGAGAAAACAAATAAAAGAAATATGAGGATTAAAAATAAATATATATATATACATTAAAAATGTCAAGTCGGCAGCTGATTTGCCGACTTGGGGCAAGTCGGCATCTGGCTTGCCGACTTCATCCAAGTCGGCAGTTGGCTCGCCGACTCCCCCCTGGCGCCAAATTTCGTTGCTGATGTCGGCATTTGGGCTGCCGACTCAGCCCATTTCGGCATTTCCGCTGCCGACTCACCCCTTTTCGGCAATTGGGCTGCCGATTTGGGGCAAATCGGCATTTGGGTTGCCGGCTGACTGCCATTTTTGTAATTTTTTCAATCCGACATGTATACTTGCGATTTACGAAAAAAAAATATTTAAAAAAAAATTCGCCATTTGGTGGTGGAGATGATCAAGCTGAACTGTTGAACAATAGATGAGATGATTGTGCTGTCACATCTGCTAGCACGCTTCGTTGGTTGAAGAGATGATGTAACATTATCTTTTACTATGTGTCTATTTTTTTGCTTGCATGATTGTGCTGTCACATCTGCTAGCACGCTTCGTTGGTTGAAGAGATGATGGAACATTATCTTTTACTATGTGTGTATTTTTTTGCTTGCATGACTTATATTGTTCTTTGAAGTGGTAAAGAAGCTGTAGTGTCAATTTGAACCTTGAACAGTGTGATCCGTTCGATTTTTTATTTAACGATTTCCCCTTTCCCTATTCTTTCTCAACTTCAAAGTTTTGAGAGAGAAGTCTTCGATTATCTTTCTCTAGCCCTTATATGACTGTATCTCCCAGATCTTATTCGTCTTTTCTCTTGGAATTGTCAACCACTTCGTCCTGGATCTGCACACTTCATTGTGCTGATATGCCACCTTGATGCAATTTATCAATGTCAGCGAGTTATGTATCCTTTTTCTATATAGCACATCAATCATGAGGCGAAATCTACAATGTGAGAAAATGCAGTGATTGGAACAATCCTCCAAATGTGTTGTCATGCTCCCATGCATTTTGTGGGCTTGATAAATCTCAACTTGCTATTAATCATCTTGAGCCAAAAGTATAACTAGAAATCAAATGTTTCTACTACTTATTGTGTCCACACGTGCTTGGCCGATAAGCTTGGTAGTACAGCGTCCACCTCTGGCAGCCTATCATACATTTGACCACTATACGTTTTGTTGCTACTTAGAAGTTGCAAAGGCAGGAGAACATATTAAGTGGTGAGCAATAAAAGTCATAGTAGAAACTGTTTTTCTATTGCTGTTTGAACTTGCAGATATTGTTTGCTATGACTTGTGCCCCCCCATGAATAGCTAGCCAAATAGGCTTGCTTATGAGATTGCTTGCTATGCAGGTTCCGAGGTTCTTTGTCTGTTGCCATGATGCAGAAACAACTTAGTCATGCAGGCTCTTCAAACTTGTACCTGATGATGCCATAAATGTTGAATGCTCAATGTGGAAATGAACTTCTACGTACTCACCAAATGTGACGTTAATTAACTAGCAAAATCTACCCGATTAATCAAGGGATGTTATCTTCAGTGATTTCTACAGACGTTAACAAACTGCAACGGTGCTTGGTAAATTTTATGTCGCACTGTCAAATATTGCTGTTGTCAAGCTCATTCAGGTAGTTTGAGTAGATTTGATTTGTATACAGCCCATGCAAGCTTGATTGTCCTTTGATAGTGCCCTTAATTTTGCTGCGTATCATATTTGGCTGAGCCGATTCATCAGGTCCTTTTAAGTGATTTATCAGCTGATCATATGGTGTACCTGACCTATGTTATTCCTTTCTTGAGATTACTCGTGTGCATATATTTTCAACCAAGTGCTGTCCATTTGCGTTAATGCGTTAATCTGATGACATGGCAGTTGCTATGGTGCACATGAGGTAAGTGGTTTTTCTAGGTGAAGAAAAAAAAATCTAGCGTCAGATCAGTATGCTTTTCGCTGACACAGTGCAGAAAACACCCATACATGCAGCACGGGTGCCATTTGGGACAAGATGTCATTAGCAATTAATAGACATTCTGTAGATATTCTTCAGGGTTCAGACCTATGAACCGTATGATGGGGCAAGGGCCATGTTTCAGTTCTATTTAGAGTTCGGTTCATCTTTCAGGTGCTGGCATTGCAGCTTGAGAAGCATATTCACACCTGTTTCTGTTTGGACCAAGAGCAAACCACCAAAGCTTCAGTAAGCTGGGCTGGACCGGACCTAGCAAGCCTTCCACAAGCACAATGTTCACGGCCTGGGTCGTAGCATATAGTAATCTTAACCGTCATAACCTGGCCTGGCAGTTGTTGATCTTTTTCCGAATTAAAATTCTCAGATCCCACTTGGGCGTCAGATCGTGAACTGTACGGTCCCAATCTAGTTCAACAGGATGGTTTTTTTAGCAAAGAATTCTATTATCCGTTACCTTTGTCTGCGGAGCAGAATGCAGGGAGCCACCACACATGAAGTACTGCTATGGGTATCAAGTGGGCCCACATGTCATTAGCACAGATCGATATTCTTCAGTCAAGTTGACATTCTTCAGGGTTCAGACTTCATATTTGTGAACCACATGATGGCAAATGAGTTCCTCAAAACAGAAAAAAGAAAAAAAAACGAAAAAGGATGACCGCAATTGAAGGCCAAGTTTCAGGGAGTTCGATTTAGAGTCTGTTTCACCAGTATAGTGGATTAAGCGCCACAGCCTCGAGCATTGCTTCATCTATACTCTCATTTTTTCAATTGTCTAAAATATCTGCAATTCAGGGAATGCGCAAACCTGGAAAGCTCTTCAGATTAGTAATAGTAATTCCTCGATGTCTACATCTTTTTTGCTTCATCATGAGCCACTAATCGTCTAATCCAATACATCTATGTCGTGTTAAAAAGAAGTGGAACGTGGATTTGATTGATTCTCTAGTCACTAAACTTAAAGCATAACTAAATGGAATATTTCATTCTTTGATCCGCGTCTGCATGCGTTCGATCTGCTGCAAATAATTGACCTTTTCTTGAAAAGTATAAAAGTGAGCGTGTGGAGGTTTCAATTAGTTTGCGCATATGGAGTTAATTTCCCCCGGAACGTTCTATAGTTCATTTGAGCAGCCTGTAGTATGCAGACAGGTGTGACAAAACACTTTGTCAACTTGTGGTGATGATGATTACATAAGAGAGAGATATATGCCCTGAGTCAAAAGAAATGAAGCCACTAGCAGTAATAGCTGAGATGTAATGCACTGTACTACTCCCTAACAATGGAGTACTAAATTTGCTAGCCGAATTCAGGTTCAGGTTCAGGTTCAGTCTCAGCTACGTACATGCTACTGCAGCTAGCGTTCTGGTGGTCCAAACTTCTGAAGTTGTTGTTAATTAACTAACAAATAATCAATTCCTGGGACTAATTATGCGTGGTCCATGATCCTTTTTCCACATTGAAATTTGAAGGGATCCATCATTTTCAGCAAGTGCTCTCTTTTTATTTTCTAGGAAAGATCGAGCAAGTGCTCTCATATATATCTTCTGTCCTTTCTCTTGTCAATGCTCACATATATATGCTCTCTCTGTCATGCATCCACTTGACTGTACAGTCTGTACTCGTGTTAGGAGCTAGAAGACTAGAGAACCTGAACTCAGGTGCACGCTTGTAACAAGGACTGGTCATGTTGCTCACACTAATTAACAGCACATACGCATATATGTGACAAGCCACTGTACATGCATAGATAGACACTGCCTTGTCATTGTCAGCATCACATTACCACTACCAGTACATACCAATTTGCTTCTGCATGCCAGGTGCAAGCTAGTACCGGCCATCTGGCCCTGTGGTGTGCAATTGCAACTTTATTTTCTTGTGTTAGTGTGAGTATTCTCAAAGAGGGATAATTAAAAGCAGAGATCACTTCCGAGCTGCATGCACTTGGTGGTGCTGTGTTGAGGTATGGACTCCATCATTGATCAGGTGGACAGCATAGCTAGGTTTTTGTTTCCATAGCCCTGCAGTCTCTTTGTTTCTAGACTGTTAAGTAATTTTAGTAGTACCACATTAGTGAGTATGATCGATACGATGAGAGAGCGCTTTTGGGTCTCGGACACTAGTGTGCCCTTAAATTTTGAATTTAAGAAGCGTGCAGTTAAAAGTACCAAAAAATTCCGAAAAGAATCTCGCATGTAGACATCGGAGTAACTACGAATGTGCAAAGTTTCGTGAAAAAATGGTTTCATTTTGATCCGTACAACAAACAAGGATGAGAGGCCAAAATAGCAACTAGTTGTACACTGGATTTGTCTTTTTTACACATATCACAAAAATACATGTTTTGTAACGAAATATTGCAGATGATCATAGTACTGCAACATGTGTATGTGATAAGATTTTCGGAAATTTTGTGATGCAAAAATAATTATTTTCAATAGGGAGCATTAGTGCATGGGAGTCAAATTGAGTTTCTGCAATATGGTAGCAATTTATACATATGTAGCTAACATGTCCCACAAACTACAGCTTGCGCGCAATTTGAAATAACAATGAGGTACTTTAATTAGTTAAGTTGCTGATGCACATTGATCGATCGGTTGGTCCCTTTCTTCTCTGTCTACCTAGGTATATAGTGGGGTGTGTCTTGATTTCACTATCTTAATTGACATCTAGGAGCAGAAAGCAATGCATGGGCATGACGAGGTCAAAAGATATCAAGATCTCGTGTCGAAAGAGGGAGGTAGCTGCAGATTAACTTTTCCGGTGTGTGCGTGCGTTGTTCTGCAGATTAACTTTTCCGGTGTGTGCGTGCGTTGTTCTGCAGATTAACTTTTCCGGTGTGTGCGTGCGTTGTTCTCGTTAGGCACTCGTGGAAACGGAGCAGGGAACACTCGATATCTTCTATTTTTCTCTCTCTGAGGTGGCTAGGCTACGCTAGTGGATGGTTTCTGCTTTGCACATGCACTGCATTGCATTCTAGCTAGCTACGAACGGCGCGACGGATGAATCGACTACACTGTACCTGGTCGCATTTGGTGTAAAATTTGCAAATTATTATTGCAGAGGAAAGTGTGTATTCAACAGGGGCTAGGCATACTCACAAATTATTGCAGTCAAAGAAAAAACTTCATATTGCTCTACTTAGTTAAGCAAGTAGCGCAAGCTTGGTTCAGTTGTTTGCTTTGGTTCCCTCGTCTCCTGCAACACAAATCGTTTATGAGAGATTAAGGAGGTTTTGTTTATTGGCTTGCATGAACTAGCCAGACCAACATAGATTCCAAGACAAGCTGACGGTCAGGGGCGGGGCTAGATCGAAACCGATCTGGGTTCAGCAAAGGGGTGTGAAATTCGTTGGCTGCTGTGATATAGATCACCAGGGTGCACCCTACCTAGATTAGGGTGGTGCACAAAGTGATTTTATAGACTAATTGCTAGAAAAAAATTTCCTAGATCCGAGTGTATGTGCACCTCCTAGCCCTATATAGCTAATGATGATTGGTTGTCTGAACTGCATTAGCCAACCAGGTCGGCTTAAACTCCAAGGCTGATTTTGGCTTGGCTGCAGGCCAATTTGAGCTCCTCCCTGATGCAGCCTCGTAGTACGTGCTAAATCCATAATTAGTTTGGTGATTAGCATGTATAAAGCATTTTAACAAGGATTAATGTACAATAAGCATTAGTAACATATAATTAATGCTAATAGGTGGAACAATACGTTTTACTAGCTTTAATATCATTTTAAATTTTTATAGGTTTTGTAGTGACATCACTTATGCAACTAATCAGACAACAACGTATACTTAGGGCAGTCCCAATGCTCCAAGGTGTACTATATCTTAAACCTGCCAACTAAGTAAAAATCTAATGTGGCACCCTATTTAATGAGGAAAGAGAGACTAACTATATCTTAATCTAGATATAGTTCTTAGCACCAAATCCAAGACATCTCATGCTTTTTCTCTCACAAAACACATTAAATGAGAGCTCTTTTAGATACAACACTAAGATACAACCCATTGGGTAGCTTACATCTAAACACAATAAGATACAACCTAAGATATAATGCATTGGGAGTGCCCTTACATCTCTTAGTGAGCTAAACTGAGATAATACAACTAACCAGGAGGAGGATATTCATAGCACCCGTGCTACGAAGTACGTGCTATAAATATTGCAGAGTCACGAGATATTCAAGCAGCATGGGTAAACGCGTGTACTCTACGTAATCGATCACGGAAACCGAAGCCAAATTCGGACGTGTGAAACAGAGGAATCAACGAGATATCTTGTACTGAAAACGAAAGTGTGTGCTTGGTTTGATGCCTAATTGTGTCAACATTATATGGTCCTGCGTCTTGGCAAAATCAGCACCAGATTAACCTAGATAGATGCCTAGTAGGCAGGCCAATATCTGGACTAAGCCCAACAGCTACCCAATGTTAGGACCTGCAAAACCTAATAGAGGCTATACTTGCTTGGCGGAGTTCAACACCAAACCAAGCATGCCCCGAAAGCTAGCAAGTGCGGTGAAGCTAGTGAAATTGCAGGATGCGAGATGTGCGAGACGTAGTACTACAACTTTTCCAATTTTCTTAAGCTTGACCAAAGCCATATGCGACGACCACATGCACAGTACAACCGGTGCATCAAGCTGTACAGAGCACGTACTGGAATGAACAGCAGCAGTGATCGAACGGTGGCGCAGCTGTTGCCCCGGCGGCTGGCCCTTATTACTTCGCTCTTGTCACCACACAGACTACTGTTTTCTTTAATCTTCGCAGCAGTCGATCATCTTCTTCAACCTCATGAGCCAGCAGGGCATACCAACGTTTAAAAATTCGTCTACGTTTTGAGGAAAATGCAATTGTTTGCTGTGCAGCTAGCGGAGCCTTATTACTCGGAGACTGAACGAATTAAGGAGGTCACGTACGTACGATCTTTATATGCCTGTAGCCATGCACTAGCTAGCCTGCGACCCAGCATGCAAAACAACGCACGTATATATGCATGGATGGGTGAGCCTGTTCATCGAACTGCATGCCAAAAAGGCCATGGCCTAGTGGCTAATCTTCTGTCCGGCAAGCTCCATGCATGGCCCTCTCCATGCCGTACGTACGTTCAGAATGGCAGAGGATACGATTCAGCCATTTATCACACTTATTAGAGCTAGCACTGTATTACTACGGACAAAGCAGTGCACTGTAGTAGTAGAGCGACCACTCCTACTGGTTCGCTGCAGATTTTAATGGCATCGCAGGCATGCTGGTCACTGGTTGGCTGGCCAGCCTCTCCTTCTTTGCGTGCATCGGAAGTAGCGCTTGCTAACTCTGGTTACGAGCAGCATGCATGCATGGCCACGTGAAACAGGACCAACACGAGACCAAGGTCTGAGCAACTTGGGGTGGGTTTGGTTGGGGGATGGAGGTGGGATGGGATCAACTCATCCAATTTTTTAAGGGATATCTCATGTTTAGTTAGGGGATAGGGTGGACGGAGATATCCACCTCAAAGGAATATTCCTCCCATATGCTGGATATAGAGAGCTGACAAAATCGGACGGGCTGAGCCTAATTTTTGTTAATCGTGCTTAAGATTAGTAATCGTAGTTAATCATTACTAATCGCAATGCTTAATGCTCAATAATCACTCCGGCCACCTCTTGCGCCCAAGCTCCGCCCGCCCGAGCTCCGGCCACCCACCGCTCGAGCTCCGCCGCCTGCCCACCCCCTGCTCGAGCTCCGGCCGCCGCCCCCGCTCGAGCTCCGCCGCCAGCCAGCCACCCCCTGCGCTCGAGCTCCGACCGCCACCTCCCGCCCGAGCTCCGCCTGCCTTCTGCCCAAGCCACGCCCGAGCTCCTCCGCGGCCCCGTCCGAGCTCCGGCCGCCGCCCCGCCCGTGTTCAGCCTGCCTCCCGCGCGAGCTCCTCCCGCCGGCCGCTCCCCGCCCCAGCTCCGGCCACCGCCCCCCGCCCGCCGCTCCCCGCCCGAGCTCGGCCCGCCTCCCGCCCGAGCTCCTCCCCGCCGGCCGGCCCGAGCTCCGGCCCGTCGCTCCCCGCCCTGATCTCCGGCCCCATCCCGAGATCCCCGTCAGCCACCGCCCTAGCTCCGCCCCGCCGGCCCCCGCAGCTCCACCGGCCCCGCCCGGAGCTCCGTCCGCCGCCCACCCGAGGAAGTAGCCGCCAGTGAGAGAGAGAGAGAGAGGGGGGATGGAGAGAGGGATTAGAGAAAATAGTCACTGACATATGGGGCCCGCATGTCAGTGGCTCATCCAATTTGGTCCATCCAGTTTTAGCCAAACAAGTATTTGGTCCATCCAATCCACTGAATCAAATAAAAAAAATGTCTCACTCCGTCCGAAAAAAATTAGATGGGCTCATCCCATCCCACCTCGCCCTCCAACCAAACGCACCCTTGGTACTCCTACTGTCCTACGTGAGCATTGTAGTAGTATATGATCAAAAAATGTTTATCTTAATTTGTGTCTTACATTTTCTTTCTTTTCAACTCATTTTAAGTTATAAAAAATATTTTAAAACAATATTTATCATGCTATTATAGGTATACTTGTAAATTTTGGTGTAAAAATAAGACCACATGCATCATGCATAATAAAAATAAATTTACACCTCTGAATAGCATACTATTCACTACCCAATATGTACCAATTTGTTTTTTATGCAAGATGCTATGATTACATATTTATATCAAATATTTTAAGTGTATATGTTATATTATGATAGCCTTTTTATTTTTTATAATCTTTTAACGTGTGAAGCAGAGAGAGAATGTAGAACGAGAATCAATGTAAGCGAAGATAATCCGCTTTTATATTGGTCGTACAATTGTGCGTGTGCGCAAGTTGGGTTGCCACTTAAATACGTGCGTGGGCCGGGTAATTGTGGATAACGAAAATTCTCGATCTGATTTGCAGCCGCCGTGCACTGCACATAATCTGCTCTCGCCGCGCGCTGTGTCGTCAAATTAAAAACTGAGGCAAACGAAATATATACACGCACTGATCGAAGACCTCCTTTAATGTTAATGTAATCTTTGAAGACAAACTGTGGAGTTTGGATGGAGTAACATATGTGCGCGCGCCTTCCGATCCGGATCCGCCCGGGTCTCGTGGGATTTGTCGGGAGTGCTAAATAGACTGCCCTGATTTTCTTTCTTTTTTAAAAGAAGACCCTATTTTTATTAAACAATAAGCATTATTCTCCCTACTCACAAAATACAACCAAAGATGTAGATTAAATTTAAAAAATACCCCGTGGTACACGTATCCTAGTAATGTGCGAGAAGGAGGGAACGTCGCAGGCTACGTGTCGCACAAGACAAAGCTTGACTAACAATGACCGCCTCCTGCTCGGTTGCTCTACCGTGAAAAGCCACTCGCCATCGGGAATGTTGGATAGGGCCGACGCATCCTATGAATTGGCAAGGAGGACTCAGCGAGACTCCTCCTTTAACACTCATCTTGGAGTAGGAGGAAGCGAAAAACCACCAATGCCATGAGGTTTGGTGGATCTCATGCACCGATGAAGTCGATGGCCCTTGAATGGCCAGAATAGCAGGGAAGCTAAAGCTTGTGATTCCAAGAGGCATACCTTTCTTCATTCCTCGACCTCAACATCTCTAGAAGTATGAAACTCCTTAAATCTCCCTCGAGAAATCTCATCACCAAGGATAGCCGAAAGACTGTCAACCACAAGCATAAACAAATAAGGGGGAAGGGGGTCACCTTGCCAAATGCCTCTCGACAGGGAAAAAGAATGTAAAATAGAGTTGTTTAATTTCACAGAGTAAGACACCGAGGTAACACAAGTCATTATCCAATTAATGTAGGTAGCCATAAAACCCAGTGCCGAGAGAACACCGCTCAAAAACTCCCAATCAACTCTATCATAGGCCTTGACAATATCAATTTAATAAGCACAAAAGCTTGCACAATCATCGGTATTTTTCTAGATAACATAAATACACTCAAAGACAATAAGAGCATTTTTTGTAATCATACGACTAAGAATAAAGCACTCCGAATAGGAGAGATGAGGCCATGCATGAGAGATCTGAGGCGGTTAACCAAGCATTTAGAAATCACCTTACAAATTACATTGCAAATACTGACAGGCAAAAGTCTTTTAAATCCACTGAGTTCTTCTTTTTTGGAATAAGCACTATTACATCATCATTTACCTTGTTAGGCATACAACCATCTTCAAAGAATTTCTTAACCGCCCGAATGATATCCTCTGAAACAATAGCCTAGTTTCGCTGGGAAAACCTTCCCGGAAAATCATCCGGACGAAAGGACCAATCTGAAACAAATCATCACTAATCTCGGTATCAGAAAAAGACGTACACAGGGAATCATGCATGGCTGCATCAACTTTCCGCAAAATAAGATATAAGATGGATCGAGGATCCACACTAGTATATTTTTGGAAAAGATGTTTGAAAAAACCAGAAGTGATGGAATGCATCTCTTGCAAGCTGGAGGTAGGAGACCCATCCTCTTTTAAGAAGAGAATGAATATTATTTTTCTTAGCTTGCCAAGACGCCTTCCCATGGAAGTAAGAAGTATTCCGATCTACTGGTCCGAAATTCTTAAGCTTTTTTTTTGGAAAAATTCTTAAGCTATTTAGCCTAATTAATTCCTGGGGCTAATGATTCGTGGTTCATGATCTTGTTCTATTGAACGGCCGGGTCCATCGATCATTTTCAGCAACTGCTCAGTATATATCCTCTGCCCTTCTCTTGTCAATCACAATGCTCATATATGCTCCCTGTCATGCATCCACTTGATCAATGTACTACTGTTAGAAGCTAGGAGAGTACAGATCGAATCTGAAGTAGAGTGCATGCTTGTAACAAGGACGGGTCGTGTTGCTACCACCAAGTAGCAGCACACAACGCATATATGTGACAAGTCATTGTGCATGCACACATAGAGCCTGCCCTGTCATTTTCAGCATCTGATTACTACTACCAGTACCAATTTGCTTCTTCATGAGAGGTGCAAGTACTGGTCATTTGCCCTGTGGTGTGCAAACATTGTTTTTTCTCTTTTGGTTCTCAACTTCTTTTTTTATGTTTCCATAATCCATTCTCTATGTTTCTAGATTCATTAGCATATATGCTTGATTACTCCCTCCAGTTCGAAAAAAAACGTGGTTTTGGAAACGTCTAATCAAACTTCAAAAATTTATCCACCGATATATTTTTAACTATTTAGATGATTACTTGAATCATATCTGTAGGTTTGTCCGAAAAATACCTACTTTCATGGTATTATAATTGGGATTATCAATTTGTAAGTTGTTTAATTTTTTTTAAGTTTCAGTCACATTTTTAAGCCCTTAGATGAACATCTACCATTCTCATCCACATCTCGCACCAACAAAACCGACGGACAAAAGGTTGTATCAAATTTATAATTTTAGGTGACTGAGATTTACAAAATTTTAGACAATTGAGAATTTGCAAAAGGGGATTATAATTTTGTTGGGTTTCTAAATACATTATAATAGTACATTTGGAAGACCTTTTCTTTGTCCAAACAGCGACTTTTTGTGAACCGGATGGAGTAGCTAATACTACTAATTACGACCGGTTTCCCTTGTCCTAGATTGTACGTTGCAAGCACGATGAGACTTTAATTAGCAAGTTGTTGATGCACATCGGTTGGTCCCTTTCTTCTCGTTCGATCTGTCTACCTAGGTATAGTGGGGTGTCTCTTGATTTCACAATCTTAATTTCCATGTAGGAGCAGAAAGCAATGCATGAGTATGACGAGGGTCAAAACAAATCAAGATCTCATGTCCAAAGGAAGAGAGCTGCAGGTCAATGTAGGTGTGAGCCTTGTTCTTGTTAGGCACTCGTGGAAAGGGAGGGCAGGGAGCACTCGATCTCTTTTTGTGTCTTTGAGAGGTGGCAAGGATACATTTTATACGGTTAAAAAGTTACTTTATACGGTTTTGATGACCGTCTACAAATATTGGCTAGGCTAAACTAGTAGCTACTAGCATAGACTACGTTGACCTGATCCCATTTTGCGTAAGAATGCAAATTTAATTCAAATAAAAGTACTTAATTGCTACTCTTCTTAATTGAATGGCAAAGCTACTGTTAGTTTTCAAAAAGAAACAAAAAGTACTCTGCAGGGGCTAGGACCCACAAAATTGTTGCAGCGAAAGAAAAAAAAATCGAACTTCATTTTGATCTAGCAGTACATTATTAAGCTGTAGCACAAGTTTAATTTGTTGGTTGCTTTTCTTTTGCCACACAAATCTTTTCTTGAGAGGATAAAAAGAACGCGTGCTACACATACACATCCAACTCACGCCACGGAAATATTATGGAGGCGGGAGAGCTCCACACAGACGCGCTATGTCACCAAACTAGCTCACATTTACATACTCTGAATAGTAAATACCATATCTGTACAGGTTTTATTTGAAGTGGTTCTGCATTTTGATCCTTTTTCTTCGTTTTTGGGCAGGTTTGCAGAAGGAATCTCTCCAGGAGGCCCTGCATATAGAGGCCATGACTCTGAAGACAAATGCAGCGTGGGCTTCTCAGCTACATCATCCAGGCTTGCGGCTAGGATGAGGTTCCTGCCAGCTTCATATCATCCTGTAGATGAGGTGAACTAAAGCTCTTCTTCCCGTTTGTTAGGAGGGCGTTTTCCCGTTTGGCACTTTGCTTATGTTTCTGTAGTTTGATGATTGCAACATACATCCTATAATTAGACTTTGTTTGGATGCTAGGGGAGGTATTCCCAAGGAAGAGATGCCCAGGTTGAAATTTTCTTGGCCAATTAGAAACCCTGTAGAAAATTAGAGACATTCTTTGGCTGAAGGGGATAACCCTCCACTCCAGAAATAAATAAAAAAGGAAAAGAAAAAATTTCAAAAACGATGAACTGAAGCAGCGCCTTCCCATCGCAATAGGCTAGACGCCCAATTGCCACGGTGAGGCACCGGACCAACTTGGTGGTCTCCAGTCCTGAGGCAGGCAGAACTAGTCTTGCCGTCGATGAGCCCCCTCTGCACATCCTCTCGACACGAATGAGTGAGTCGAAGAGCTCATACTGCTGCTGCATGCTACACAACAAGATCGGGAGGGCTCCAGGACGGGACGACTAGGGAGCTGCCAATGGAGAACATCGAGCAACCAATGTACTTGGGCATGGGCGAAGGCACGCCAGCTGCGCTCGTAGGTGGAGAAGCTAACATTGCGGCTGCCGTTGGTGGGCATTTCGATGTCGCGAGTGGTGAAGAAGAGCTAGGGGCAGGTAGATTCAGAGCTCCTCCCATCGCAGCAGGTCGTGTGGCAGTGGCGGTGGCACTGGAGAGGCGAAGAGGATGTTAGACGTGAGTCGCAGCTGAGAGAGAGAGAGAGAGATGGGGAAGCAAATTTTGGTGTTTCTTGGTGATTATTTCCGTCCCGGGGAATTGATCGGGAAGGGCAGCGATTTTCCTTTCCCACGTCTGGTCCAAATGGATTTGTGGGAAAATACAGGACGACATATCACGATCGAGTTTCCCTGGGATTAGGCAGGAATCATCTCCATTTTCTCGCTGCCAAATGAGTCCGTAGAGTGAGTGTTGTGGGATTTTCTTTCCATAGGTTAAGTCTAACTAGTGCATTTCTCTATAATACGTCGAATTCAGCCCCCATTATTTTCTCCAGTTGAACTCGTGGTTTCGTTATGCAAGTAACGAGAAATGGGCGATCCATGTTTTAGAAAAAATATCTGTATATGTCCAAATTAAGGAGATATAATGTCTTGCAAACTAAAAGCGCGGTGAAGCGAATTGCACGTGTTTCCCGAGATTAAAATTTTCTTTAGCTGGACCAAAACCATATGCATCCATGCGACGAGCGCACAGTACAAAAGGTGCAGCAAGAGCTAGCTACAGAGGACAGCACAGAAATGAACAGAACAGCAGCAGTGAACAGTGTCCCAGCTGTTGCGCCGGCGGCGGCACATGCATGCTGTTCGGCCTTGGCGCCGGCCGGTTGGCTCGCACGAGCCCGGCCGTACGTGAAGAGACGGCACGATTTGAGGAGTAGATGTAGCCACTAGCCTGCGACCCAGCCCCCTGATGTAAAACAACGCGCGCGTATCAATGGATGTATCCATCCTATCTATCAATCTATCTTTGACCTGAGCCTGTTCATCTTCCTCATCGAACTGCATGCCAAAAAGTCCATGGCCCCTCGGTCGTACGGACGTTCAGAATTGCAGAGGATATGATTCGGCCATTTATTACGGACAAGAGCCTCCTCGACTACTCCTACTGGCTAGCTGCAGATTTTAATGGCGTCGCAGGCAAGCTGGTGGCTGGCCGGCCTCTACATCTTTGCATCGGAAGTAGCGCTTGCTAGCTCTGTTTACGAGTAACATGCATGCATGGCCACGTGAAATAGGACCAACCCGAGACCAGGGTCTGAGCTCCTTGGTACTCCTACTGGCTACTGTCCTACGTGAGCACTGACCTGACCAGCATACTCACTATGTATGGTCGTACTCCAATTGTTTACGCAACTAGGGTTGGCGCCATTTAAATGCATGGCTCGACTAATTGTCGACACGAATATATACTCCATCCGTTGCTGGCAGCCACTATGCACTGATGCACGTAATCTGCTCTCGGCGCTGTCATCCAAACACTGTGAGACAAATGAAATATACGCACCGATCGTAGACCCTTCAACGTTGGAGTTCTTTTTTCTTCTCTTTGAAGACAAACTTTGGAGTTTGGATGGAGTCCTGCCGATTTAACCGAACAAGATTACAAGACCACGGGAACGGAACATATGTACATGCGCCTTTCCGGGCCGGGTCTTCTGGGATTTGTTCGGAGTACTAATTAGACTGCCCTTATTTCGTTTGAAATTATGTTTCGGCTGCTCACTTGAGTGAGTCTGGATGTGTAAGCATCTTCGTGAATCATAGGAACCGAAGCTTCCTGGCCTGCCTGCTCTTATGCCTGCTACTCAAGCATCACTTTCCGCATCCTTTATTTATTTGTTGTCCGAAATTCTTGTAAACCTAAATCGTTTAAAATTACACACTAGTAAACCTAAATCGTCTAAAATTACACACTATCTAACCTAAAATTATAGTTTGTATAGTTTTAGAAAAACATTACTGTAATTTTTAGTCTACAAGCCATATATAGAATGGGATGAGGATGAAGATAGTTAAATATCAATTTAAATATTTAAAAATGTGGCAGGGATTTAAATTTTTTTAATCAACTTGGAAATAAATAGACGCTTTATGTATTTCAACTTAAAAGGATACGAGAGCGTCGTTGGATGGACTTGTGCATATGTTTAACACGCATAGTAAGGACACGGTTGAAACGCAGGAAGCGTCCGAGGACTTCGCACTAGTCGACTTAATTCCTGCAGAAATTGATGGAAGGTACCGTTTCATGAGGGCCCTAGGACTAAGGGCATCTATAAGGACGTGACTGATAACTCGTTGTTTATTTTTTTATGTAGAACAATTGTTGAGATGTGAAACTCTAAAGAAAATGAAATCCTTAATGTTGACATGATTATCTTTGTACGTTGTTATATTTAACACTAACTCTTTATATAAAACTAGCAGGGTGCTCGTACGTTGCAACGGAACCTCAAATAGTAGAACAACATCTATAAAACTATAAGTCCATAATAAAATATACCGTTTTACCTTACAACGATCGAATAGTAGAGTGCTCGTATAACACACATACACACATATAACAAAATTTACGCATATGTGTGCGGGAAGGAACAGCACCAGTAAGCCAGCTAACTCAGAACGTAAAGATTAGATTCTGTTGTTTAGTAAGATAATAAATTTCAATAGAGTAAAAGACTAACTCAGAACGTAAAAATTAGAGTATGTTTAGCAGAGTTTGTTGAGAGTTACGTAAAGATTGAAGTCTGTTTAGTAAAGTTTATTGAGAGTTGGAGAGTTGGTTAGGGGAAGATGTGACACCACCATGACCACAGTCACTAACTCAAATTTTATAGGTACTTTTTAAAAAACAACTTATTTTTTAAGTTATTTTATTTTTGGGATGACGTGAAGGAATCGAGCCGTTAATGGCGGACTCTATCTACGGAGATGATCAAACCAAACCGAAACAGCTTGCTTAATTTTCGGTAGGGATTCTGTTTCGCTAAATCAATCCGAAACGCAACTGGCACAGCATAAAGAAAGTGAGACTTTCTGCATCACAGCAATATACTAACCGAAAGTAACCCGGGGAGAATCCTGTCCCGTCAAGATCCGAATCCCTGAATTCCTTCGTCTCCGTTATCAGCTACACTCTCGGTCTCCTACTCTGCTCCGGCGCGCCCGTGGTGTGGGGTCATGCAAGGCAAGAACCATGCCGAGTAGTAGTAGTAAACGCCAAGTGGTCAGAGAAAAAGAAAGGCCATGTAAGGCAGAGTTCACGCCGGCAAGGCTAAAAGTTTGTGAATTTAGTAGCCATCATCAGTGCATTCAGTCGCTTTCGATGCGCCAATGTCAGTCAGTACATGGGAATTTTTTGCTGGCCACATGCAACCAGCTGATGAAACGCTCGTGGAGCTGTTAACTCGTTTCAGTGTCTCGTCTCCCAGCAGCTTAATCAGTTAGGTTTGGTTGCTAGCTTGAGAAGGTAGAGCTAGGCTTCCAGGCAATGTCCTAATCAGAATCCACATATATAGTCCTGCCGCTTAATTCGACAACACTAGGATATCTGTAGGGTAGAGATGCACTTCTCGCCCTCCAACTAGCTTCTTGACTCGCGAATGTTTGTTGCTCGGTGCGTTTGCGTTTCCTTCTCCACGAATATCTGACGCAAGCATTAATTCCCTATACTTGCTCTCTCTTTCACACAAAACAGGGTACTACAAAAAGTTTCATGCTTCTGTCATGTAGTAGTGCTTAAAAAAATTTGTGAAATGACTAGTGCGTTAATATGAGGAAATTGCTAACAGATGCCTGATTTGTTTGTTCAGGAGTACTCAAATTTTCATCTACCTGATTTTCCTATCATAAGAGAAGTTGGAGTGTCGACCTTATCGAGCACGCACATCCTCTCTATTTTTGTTTATTTTAGAGTGATCGATGGGCCGATTGAAGTAGCGACACAGATGCCATTGAAGGAGAAGGGAAAACAACCCAGAGGAATTTAGAGGGGGGAAAAAGAGACCCCGACAAGATGCCCAAAAATCGTTAACTTTATGGGTAGACTAGCTAGGCCAGAAGAACAAATAAATCTGATTTGATTTGAGTAGTATATAAGTGCTGCGTATGACCAGAAGTGTTACTTCCTTTTATCCCAAGCAGCTAACCTGATTGGCACTGCCTTTTGTCTCCCCTTGCTTTCTGTTAGCCAGTTAGCACGTGATGTGTCATTAACTCATTATGCGCAAAAAAGCAGCAGCAACTCGACGCATTTTTTTTTGCACAGAACTCTACGCATTTTCAAAACCAGTATATGATCATTGAGCATTGGCCATGGAACAAGATGGCGAGTACTTTCCTACTACTAGTTGCAGGTGAGTCTGTTACACATGCATGCGCATGCAGGCCGGTAACCAAGACGTCGGGACATTTGTGGATGATATCGATCGATTAACCCATCGCCTCTCCTATCAACCACTACTACTACTACTCGGCAAGTAGGCAGCGATTAACTGAGTGTTTGATCGATTCACGTACAAGACACTATCAGTCATGTAACTAAATGAGTCCATAATTCCGTAAAATCACAGACCGTATGCTAGGCTTTTTTATATAACACGTGTAAACGGGACGTAAATTAACAGTATGGTACAGACCGGTTGTGACAAGCCATCTAGAAAAAAAAAGAGCTTTCTTTTTCGTGCAGATTTTCCACAACTAGTTACGCTCGCACCCCTCGTTGAGGACATGTATCTTGAAGTCTTTAAAAAAAGAAATATTATATGCTTTAAGAAAAGACAAAAGCCAACGAATTGATAAAGCAATTATACATACACAAAATTATCTTTCTATACGGTTCACAAATAGTAATATTTCTGTATGACTTTTTATAAATGCGCATATTATAGCGTATTGTGCATTTATGAATGTTTCAAATTTTCTGAAAACTCACAAAATATAGTTTGACAAATGGATTGAGCTTGCGGATTTTCGTTTCCCCTTTCGCTGCATCTTGCTGCAACCGCGAGAGAAATCTTGCAGCAACGGACGGACGGATGGACGCCAAGTTGTGAGCGACAGGCAGCCGCGCGCGAGGGGAGAAAAAGGCGAAAGCGAGACGTACGTATGATATGTTGCACACTTGTACTACTATACTCTAGAAAGCGGGAATATCAGAAAGCCGCTTTCCATAAAGCTGCAGAATACGATGGAGACTAAAAACAGGATCAGATCGAGACACTGATGGCTTCTGGGTTCCAGGACTAAACATACCTTCAGTTTGTGATGCAGAGGAAAAGCAAAGCAATAACGGCAAATATAAAGCTCATCTTTTTCAATGCCCACTATGTGTCAATGCATCAGCATCAATCCCAAAAATATCAAAATAAAATAGTAAGAACTACAAGGTGCTCTTGCTTGTAACTTCCGATGAATTCTGAACCTCTGATCGAAACACCAACCACTTTAATGCAAGCGAAAAAGTCACATTTAGCCCCCCCGATGACGGTCAATGTCAGATTTAGCCTCGATTCAAATTCAAAAATAAGCCACATCCCGCACCCCCGACCAGCAGCAGGCCACCCCCTGTGCCTCCGGCGTGCGGCAGGCAACCTACCGCAGGCCCTCTGACGCGGGAGATGGCCTGCCACTGGCCGGGGATACAGGAGGGGATTTATTTTTGAATTTAACTCAGAAACATGTTAAATCTAGCATTAACGCACTTGCTGGAAGCAGCTTGCAATTAACTTTGCAAGCAGTAGTAGTAGTAGCAAATTGCGTGTCGTTGTGATTCACCACCATGGAAGCTAGGGAGGCATCAATATGCTAGCCGGGCTATGAGTACCAGCCTAGCTTAGCTTGTCACTGCAGGCCCTGCATCTGCATGCATTGCACAGAGACATATAGAGCTAGCACGCAAAAAGGCAATGAAATTCGTCGCGCTCGTTCACTGACTAGTGATCGAGTGGCCAATCACTTGGTGCATGCACGAAAGGTGATCGGTCGGCGGTGCATGGCTGCCAGTGCGCGCGCGCGCGCGCTACACGTCGTCGACGACCTCCCGGCCGTTGCCGGCGACGAGGCGCCTGCTCTCCTCGTCGGAGGTGACCGTCGCGATCTCCAGGCCGGCACCGGTAGTCATGGTGAGGTTCTTGGCGCGCAGCGCCTCGACGTGCCAGTCGGTGCGGCACACGACGGCGACGAGCACGAGCGCGACGCAGGCGGCCTGCGCCGAGAGGAGGCCGTACCAGAGCCCGCCGAACCCGGCGCGGGCGGGGCCGAACGCCAGGGCCACCGCGACGGGGGTGCCAACGAGGTAGAAGGAGAGCAGGTTGATGCGGGCGCCCACGGCGGGCCTCGCCGTGCCGCGCAGCACGCCGCACCCCGTCGTCTGCGGGCAGTTGCCCAGCTCGCAGAGGCCTAGGATGGGCATCGCCGCCGAGGCCAGCGCCACCACCGACGGCTCCCGCGTGAAGAGCCGCACCCACTGCACGCTAAACGCCGCCGTCCAGGCCACGTGCACCGCGCCGATCACCACCGCGCACCACAGCGCCACCGACGCCGCCATCCGCGCGCGCCGAGGCTTGCCGGCGCCCAGCTCGTTGCCCACCTGCATCCATGCATGCATTGCTCTTCAAAGTCTTGAATGCAACAGAAAAGAAGTTAAAAACAGAAAAAAATTGTGCAGAAACAGCGGCGTGCGAGTTAATCATTGTCTTTTCTTGGAACTGAACAGTGTGTGTGACTGTTGCAGGAGTGGTGGCGATGCAAGTGGCCGGACGGTTTCTGCTGCGCGCTTCATGGCACCATTAACTTCTATGCACTGTGCTAACATGAGAAGAACAGCCACCAACGGAAGAAGAAACAAAACTTACAAACCTTGTCGTTTCTCCTACTGTAAATGTAAAATTAACTTTCACGCCCCACGGAGTAAAACCTGCGAATCTACCAAAGAAAGCAACGTTCGCGTGTGTTGCTTTGGCCCTGATAAGGGCAGTAGATTCGCGTGAAAAGTATTTCGCTTATCCATAACACAAATCTTTATTTGTTTCAGTAAGATATTTCCTCTAAAATGCTAAATTTTGCCCAAAATATTTACTATTATAAAGAATCAACTGTGGATTATGACTTATGAAGCATCCAGATCCGAATAGCGGAATAAACCAAAGACCCAAAAAAATATAACAAAGCGTACTCAACTATGGATCCAAATTCAACCCTTTTCTTGGACCAAATTGGCCCTGCTTTAAAAAAAGAGAGGAATTAAACAAGTCCAAATTCAACCTTTTAAGCACCTGGCCAGCTCGAAGACAAACATTTTTCTTCAATACAAAAGGAAAGAAATTAGATATGTATGCACACGCAAGCAAGAGGAAGAAGTATGAAGTGGCAATGGGGCATGGTGCGGTGCAAAAAGGAAGTATGGCACATTTTTGTTGGCTAGCAATACATTTTGCCACACTCGCCCCTATTTATTTTGCCATGACGTGGAGCGTGGCAATAGGTCGAGGGCAAATTTGCCATGCAGCTAGCCTAGCCTAGCAAGTGTGGTGCATGAGTGCATCAAACTTTTATTTTGACGATAGTATAGCTTCAACTAGATAGATTTGTGAAACCCAAAAACAAACTCAAATCTTAAAAAAAAAGATGAAATGTAAAGGTATCCAATATACGGTGAAATATCACGCATATTTGATGCACGTCAATATATAAATGTAGCATCTGGATTCCAAGTCAAAGTTTGGCGATACCAAACGGGTCAGCTAAACTGACAGCACATATTTCGGCCAAGTTTAAATTAAATTAGAGAGCCAAATAAACATAACGTTATCACAGTTTTAGCATAAGAAAGGTGGATAAACTTATTGGAAATTGCCAAATTTTAGTACGACAAACTTACGAAATTCATAAAATTCTCCACAAACGTATTGAACAATATAATAGGAAAGTAGGGATTTAGAATATCGGTTGCGTAGTTCAAGTGGGGGATGGGATTGCTCGTATTATAGATCTTGGTGAAATAATGTTAGGTGAATTAGTCGAATTTGCGGAAGGGACTAGAGACTAGGGGTATTGCTCTGAATTTGGAATCCAAAAATGTTGGGATTGTATTAATGGGCGATGGGTTGGCTTCGAACGTGAAACAATAAAAAAGCTTTCCTCAAAAAACATGAAACGAAAATAAAGGGAAGAATATCGGTCGGCATCAAATAGAAGGAAGGAAAAAAAAGGAAAGAGGATCAGGAAACGTGTGACCAGCATGGCCATCTCGGCACAAGTTACGTGATACGGTGATGCTCACAGCAACAAACTCATCCAAGGATATCAACCACTCGCATCACCGATGAATTAACGCCGCCGATGTGAAGCTCCAAAGCGGCAGTCGGATCGACACGAATCAAAAAATTCTTTGTAAAAAGTTGCAAAAAATTCCTGTGCTGTAAAGATGTTGTCAGACCCAGAACGGTCAGTGTTCCTTTCACGAATCTTGATGTGAGGTTGATGGGTGCAAAGCTGAGTAGTTGGTGGTGCGCTTACTCGGGTGGATACGCAGGCGGCGAGCGCCATGGGCACCGTGTACATGAGGCTGGTGGTCTGGATGAGCACGCCGGCGGCGCCGACGGCAGCGGTGGGGTTCGGCAGGTACCCGGCGAGCACGGTGACGACCTCGTACCACCACCACTCGAGGCAGACGCTGATGCAGCTCGGCACGGCGAGGCGGACGAGCCCGGCCAGCCCGCTGGCCACGGCCGCGGGGCGCGCGAAGCCCTTCCACGTGGCCTCGCACGCGCGCGCCCACCGGATGTAGGCGAGCAGGAAGAGCACCATGTTGGTGTTGGTGAGAGCCTGCGCCGCCGCGACGCCGCGCACGCCGAAGCCCAGGCCGAAGACGAGGAGCACGTTGAGCGGGACGTGCAGCGCGACGGCGACGGCAGAGCAGGCGGCCATGGGCCTGGTGATCCCCTGCGAGCGGAGGTACACACGCAGCGGCTGGAGCACGGCGCCGGCGGCCAGGTCAGGGAGCGCGTACGCGGCGTACGCCGCGGCGGAGGCCGAGATGGTGGGGTCCTGGCCGAGCGCGACGAGGATGGGGCCGACGTGCAGCCAGAGCAGCGCGATGGGGACGGCGGCGAGGAGCAGCAGCAGGACGGCGCGCTGCAGGGAGAGGGTGAGGAGGTCGTAGTTGCGGGAGCCGTAGGCCTGCGAGCAGAGAGGCTCGAGGCCGGAGGCGAGGCCGAAGAGCACGCTGTGGCCCGTGATGTTGGTGAGCCCGATGGCGAGCGCGCCGCCGGCGAGGTCGAGCGGGCCGAGGCGGCCGAGGCAGAGCACGGACACCATCGCCCGCAGGTACACCACGCAGTTGAGAGCCGTTATCGGCGCCGCCATGCGCCACAGCTCCCGCAGCTCCTCCGCCACCGAAGGGTTGTCGCCGCCGACGTCCGCCGCGTCGCCCTTGCCGCCGTCCTCCTGCTTCTTCGCCTGAAGCAGGATGGCCATCGCGATCCCTTGGCCTGCCTAGTGAGACAGAGGCGGCGATGGAGGACAAGGTTGTGTTGTGTTTGTGTCTGTAAGCTGGTGTGTGAGTGGAAAGTGGAAACACGAAAGGTTGGAGTCCAAAGGTCTGTTTGTGTGCCACGCCCTGTCCTCTCCTATATATGGCTTCTAAAATATTTGCATCTGATATGTCTCTTATTTGGTCGTGAGCAGAGCCGGCACTAGGCCACGCCCAACTAGAACCCATTGTTTATAGGGAATATCTATTTGTCAGTTGTCTAAAAATTTTTTAAATCTCAATCACTTTTTAAGTCTTTGAATCAAAATCTAACAACCCTCATCTCTATTAAAATAAAGTATAATTTTACGGACTAAAAATTACAATAATTTTTCACTAAAATTGCACACATCTAAAACTGCAATTTTAGGCTAAAAGATGTGTAATTTTACAGACTAAAAATTACAATAACTTTTCACTAAAATTGCATACTTTTAGAACTGCAATTTTAGGCTAATTGATGTACAATTTTAGGTGACTGAGATTTACAAAAATTTCAAGCAACTGAGAATTAGCCAGCACGTTATTTATAAGGTCCGATTTATAGATATACATATAAATATAGATATACATAATTGTCCGACTAAGACCCCTTACCGTAATAAACCCGAACAATAAAATAGAACTGTAGAGATGTATGTACGTAGATCCTAGCGGGTTAAATAAATTTTCAAATCGGCTCTCGAATGCAAAAATCTTGCCGGCTTGATTGGCCTTGAGCGGGTTAGAGGGAGACCTTATCGATGATTTGCCATGCTGGGTCTCACAGTTTAGACAAGATGCACTAGTTCTTGATAGATCACGGAAAAAAGAAACTCTAAACGAACCATACTATAGCCCTAGAGAACATTCTGTCCAAATTCTCCTGCACATTGCCAATAGTGCCATTTCGATACCAAGAACACATGCTCTGGCTGCCAATTGATAGAACGTTTAAATTTCATGGGATTTCATGGAAAGGGACATGCAAGTACAAGTGTACAGGAGGAAAAACACACGCGAGTAGAGGAGGAAAGAAAACGCGAGGGCAACCATCACCGAAACAGTACCCCTCTCTTAGCGGTGGTTCAGAGAGCCCAACCGGATGCAGCCCAATAATTTCTGATTCTTTTCTTTTTCTCTTCCCACGCGAAGCGAGTCTTGAAGATTTTTCCCTGTTTCTTCATGCGCGTACCGCGCCAGATGGTTATTCAGTCGAAATGCTTGCACAATCGACAAGTTTCTCCACGAAAACTTAACAGTTAGCCCTTTGCATACGTCATCTTCAATACCCGACGGTAAAGCACAAGTTAGTTATTATTGAGTTTTGGGTACAAGTCGTTCTTCTTCTAAAACCAACACAAAGATTACAAGTCGGTCCACACCAGTATATGCACTATAAACCTTTTACCTGCCTCTGTGTCTCAATGGCTAGACAAAAGAAGGGAACACAAAGAATTAATCAAAGCAAAGCGTTTAGAGAAAGATTCATAATTTATTTCCTAATTACTCCTTAGTATTTGAAATCCTGCAAGGGAAACACAAATAGTTAGTGTGAACAAGGATTGGAATACTGTAAGGAACAATTCATGACTTTTAATAGGATCACGGTAAAACACGGCCTGCAGGAGGATTCCTTCGAAAGCGGGGCCGGGTCAGCATGCTCTCAGCCTGCCGGTGCGCGTAGCGCCGCAGGCCCAAACCCCATCCCAGCATCTCTCGCTCTCTCTTTGCAGAAACAAATCCCAGGATTTCTATCTTTCTCCAAAATCCCAATCGCGCCACTCTGTACGCCGCCTCCTCCGATCCTGATCTCCTCGCGGTCGCTGATCGCTTCCTTCTTCCCCTGCCGAATCACCCCTCGCATCTATCACCACACCAGGTTCGACTCTCATACATAAATCCCTTCTCCATCTTGTTCGCGCACGCTTCTTTTCATATATATACACCCGATCAGGTCAAATTACCGGCAATTTCATCACCTCCGGACTCAATTCGTTCTTCAATTAATCGTACGATCACCCTTTAATAATTTCAGGTGGAAACATCTGAAGATTTACGATGCCACACATATTGTTGGCGCACAAACAACGCTGTTCTTCGCAGGAATTTTCTTATGTGCACGTAACTGTGTCTTCAGGCATCTTGACGCGATCGATAGCCCCGGAGCACGATGGCCGAGAAGACGTCGGAGGAGGTGATCGACGTGATTTGATTCACAGCTGGGAAGGGAGAAAGCTAGGCTACATGATTTGATTTGCTTGTATTTCAAATTTACTCTAGAACAATACAGTAGTATTAAGACATTAATTGTAGGTTAATCGGAATATTATTTTCACAGTGAGGTTGAGTATATATGTCAGCAACATGCGCTGGATACTTGACTGCACCAGTTGAGTGAGTTGGTGTTTCTTTGGCGTTGACAGACTCATCGAGCGCTCGAGTTTCTGGGAGCATGCCTGAAAATTACCTGATTGTTTCTTCCCATGTCACAACTCGCAAGCACAAATTATGCTGCAACTTTGGGGATTCTGGTTGCACCATTCTGTTCTCCATCACCCGATCAGGTAATGCCGGTAGCACATTTTCAGATGAATGAAATGAATATAGCTTTTCTTAGAGGAACATAATGTATATAGTTTCTTTAAGATGAATAAAAGAGGATATATATAGCTGCTTAAGGGAAAGAAAATATAGCTTGCTTTTCTTAGAGGAACATAATGGATATAGGTTCTTCAAGACGAATAAAAAGGGATATAGCCGCTTAAAGAAAAGAAGGAAGTAGACAATGAGGCCTCGTTTGGATGCAAAGTTCTTTTGGAGTTTGTTTGGAATCCATTGGTTTTTGAAAAAATTAGGGTTTAAAATATTTTGAGGTGTTTGGACCCAATAAATACTTCATTTTTACAAACTATGTTTTTGTTGGTATTAGCGTGTTTTTTGGAGTATTGAAGACTCTACCCCGTCCTTTGTTTTTGTATACAGAGTGTCGCGGGTATTTCGCGGCAATATACATTTTTGTGGATTCGGGGACGCAAGTGGATGATCTAGGCGGGTGCACACGAGGAGATTTTACCCAGGTTCAGGCCCTCTTGAGGAAGAGGTAATACCCTACTCCTGCTGGATTGTTTGATCTCGTATGAAGGATTTACAGTGGAGAGTGGAGCGTACAAGTATGGAGAAAATGAGAAGCTAACTAGCCAAACAACCAACCCTTATTCCGGAGCCCTAACCTCGCCTTATATAGGACTGATGAGGCTCGGGCTTACAGCTGCTGAGTCGGCCGGGTCGTGGTAACGGCGCACTAATTATGTGTCATAACTCCTAATCAAGCACGCCGTGGTAATGCTCTAATGATGGCATTGTAACACTCGCCTTGAGGGAGCTCTGCCGTTGCAGCCGGTGGACTTCATGAGACGTGGTCAGCCGAGTGGGCCTCCTAGAGTGGACTTGGGCCACCCCAGGCCTGTTGGGCCGACTTCTTGTCTTGGGCCTACTCGGAGCGGATCCCTCCGTCACAGAGAAATGAGAGATTCTGTCTCGTTCACCTATTCCTTCCATTTGGTTCGTGAATTCTTTCTTCCCTTGCCCTCTCTTCTCTAGCCACCATTGCTGCCACTCCGCTGCAACCATGTAGAAACATAGTGTCACAACTGAAAGATAGAGAACAAAGGTTCAAGAAGGACACTGTCGTCAAGTCTATTTTAGAAAGGTGGATCTGGAAACTCGTTTGAATTATTTTTCCACTGGCTAGTTACAAGACATCATTTAAAACGAAAACAAAATACTCTACTAAATACTGCAAATGCCAAATACCCCTTGGTTTTTGCCAACATGCAAAATAGTGGAGTGTATTCAAAAACTTGGCATTTTGTGCAAAATAGTGGGTTGTACCACATCAGCATGTACACCACCGGCTTCGCAATCCACACTGCCACCCGTGCCTTGGTGTCCACTTCCATGTGCGCAGCCACCGCGTGCCCCATGGCTACCGCTGCCCACCCGTGCCCATGCGCGCACTGCATCCGTGCTAATGGCATCTGTGCGGGTGTGGGGCGGCGTTGAGTCCCTCGTGCCTGGTGACGCCGTCAGATGTGGGGGGCGACGTTGCAGGGGTCGCACACATTCGAGTCGTGCTCGTCGCTGGGGAACAGAGCCGGGGCTGCAGCCCCATTGTGGGCGTGGTTTCTCGCAGAGCAGGCGTGGCGAAATGCAGTAACTTGACTCCCTAACCGTGGCGGGGCGTGCGTACAGGCCCATTGCATCGGTAGCGAGGAGGCAGAGTCCGACCATGCGGCGGTAGCGTTGGAGGCAGAGTTCGCGGCAACAGTGACGAGGGCAGCGTTGAAGCAGACGTCGTGGAAACGACGGCGCCGTTGGAGCCGTAGGTCGTGGCGGAGGGGGCGGCGTTGGAGGCAGAGGCTGCGGTGCCGGTGATGGAACGTGGCGGCACTGAAGACGGTAGGGACCGGTGATGGAGGTGAGGATGGACGGGCAGGAAAAGAGGTAGCGAGGAAGAAGAAGAGGAGTAGATCAGGCGGGTTTGGATATGGGCCTCAGGCCCTAATAAGTGCCTAAGGAAAAGTACGAGGGCATCTTTGAGACTCATGCGAAGCTTTAAAATTCATGCAAAAAATTAATTTGAAAAAGCATAGAAGCATAGAAGCCAAATCGGATTAGTATTTTGGACGGGAGCGTGCCAACTCTTTTTTCTCCCACCTTCTTCCCTCCCACCCTCTTCTCCCTCTCCTCTCTTCCTCCCTTCCTCCTAGGCACTCGCCGCCATGGCCGCCGCCACGTCGGTGGCGGCACGTAAAACCCTTAAGTCCATGGCCGCTGCCACGTCGTCGACACGTAAAGCCTTTAAGTCCTCAATACCACGACTGGCTACCTGGTTGCGGAAGATGATTTGTGATGTGTTCATCAACCTTGGTCGATTCAAGCAGATGCAGAAGGTGATCGAGGAGATCAAGAGAGAGTGTGAGCCACCGTCGAGCCGAAGCATCAAAGATATACTTCCTGACTCCCTTCTCCGCACTCCCACCCTTTCGTACCGTCGAGATGATGGCGCTATTCAGGACGCGGTGTCGATCCTTCCTTTGGCAGCGGCTGGTCTTGTGCACTAGGCGGTATCCCCTACGGTAGGGATGGCGGAGGCCAGGTGGGATACGGAGAAGGGATAGTGGGTGCTTCTAGCGTGCATTCCCCGAATTTTGCACGACGAAGCCGATCTCGTGGCAGGCATCGACCTTACGCTCAAGATGAACAACCCCCTTAAGGCTTCCTTGCTCGTCGTGACCAGCCGCATCTCCCCCGACCACAAGGCCATTAACAACTACCCATACGTCGTCGCCGTCGACGACCACGGCCGCTTCCTCCTCTTCTCCACCCGGGGACCTGATCCGGAGCCGCCCATCATTGACACCTTCAGCTGCGAGCCGCTTGGCGTACACCATGGCTTCGCCCAGGCTTACTTCATCTGCGATGCAAGCAACCGTGTGGCCACCTGTGTACCCGACCCCAGCCGCACCATTCTCCCCGGCAATGTTGGCTTTCTCAGCTATTCCTGCGGTTCGGTGGTGGTCGCGCTCGCCACGATCGGCACTGGCCGCGCCACCCTCCTCTGCTACAATTCCTGGTCCAACAATTGGGTGGTGATGGACGTCGCTATCGACCACCCTCCTCCTGGCGGCCGGCTGTGGGGAGGCGACGGTGTCGTCACGCACGGTATGAAGCTCTGTTAGGTTGATCTTTCTTCCGGCTTCCTCGCGTGCGACTTCGGCTCTAGGGAACAGAAACTGCGCTACGTCCCAAAATATTTAGCTTGTGTGCACAACATCTCACATGAAAATGTACACCCCGAAACAGCAAGCCATGATTTTGATTTGCTAAGAATGTGACAAGCCATGATCTTGATTTGCTAAGAACGTGACAAGCCATGATTTGCTAAGAACGTTTCAAAGGGATGCACCCCCTTTTATAGGATTACAAGACCGTCGGATTCTTGACACATGTTAAAATCCTATCCCTTCACTTATAAAATATCTTCTAACTAGAACATTCTCTACAAATATCTTGTCTCTTGATATCTCTACTATTTGCCATGAAGCATGGTTAAATGTTTATTCTAGAGTATTCATCGTAAATATCTAGTGTCTTGTAATTTTCCCAATATTTTTAGAATCTTTCCACTTTGTCATGAAGAATTATCTCTAATATCTTCTATTGTAAATATCTAGATATTTATGAGAGCTTACAAATCTTCTAGAATATTTTTGCTACAAGTATGCATCAGTGTTGATATGGTCCAATCAAGCGACAAGCCCTTTTGGATGAATGGAAGGGCAGCAGCGGACGAAACTCATACTATCTCATAGCGTGTACCTATTTTTCACAGTTTAAGTCTAAGTTTCTGTGTTATTGGAAATTTAACTCTCCTTTTTGTCCAGTTTTACAAATAAGAAATGATTACAGGCCATTGTTTGTCTCCAAATTCTAGACTGGTGCAGTATCTTTATTTACAAACTAGAGAACTCTAAAAGCATTATAAAACATTATTCAACGAAAGATGGGATACAATAACACATTATTTAGCAGTATTAATTGGAAGATGGGATACAAGCACATATCTCCAATAAGCGAGTTAAATGAACAAGCAAATCTAGGATTTACTTGGAGAGCGGACATGATGAGGGACAAACATCGGCGGAGGACGAGCGACGACAGGGACGAGAAATGGTAGGAACGAGTGAAGGCAGCGGTTGAGCGGAGGTGGGGTCGACTGTCGTGGGGAAGGACGAGTGTCGACGGTCGATGAGCAGCGGTGGGGACTAGCAAATACGGCGGACGAATGACGGCGGCGTACTCGCTAGGAGGGAGACGCAGCGATCTGCGTCGTACTGAGGAATCAACCTAGGAACGATCTGTCGTGAAGCATATGACCAAATTACCCTTGTGTAAAAAGGAAAGTTAGGATGGAAAGTACCATAATACCCCGTTAAATCAACGTCTGATTTAACTTATACTACTTACGTCCACAAGTAGTAAAATATACCGTAAAAAGTCTCTTGAAATAATTCTGCCAAAATCTTGGAATTATTTCCGATAGAAAGCAACGTATTCCTTGACTATTTATAATCATACTATTCATATTTTCCTTGCTTACTTTTTTCTCTATAACCTTGCTCAGCTAGGTCTAACGTGTGATTTGAACATTTTAGGCAACTAAAAACACATTTGGACTACACAAGTTCCCAAAAGTTAATTTTCTGCAATCATCTTTCTCATGCATGTTTAAAGGACTAGTTTGTTTATAATTTGACAATATTAGGACTTAGCAGTAGTGTACACATGAACATAGGTTAAGATACTAAGATAACATTTTAAGTTTGGGCTTAGCTTGGACTACTGGTCAAACTTTATAGTACCTGAGCTTGGCTCAGAGTTCCAGAAAAGTGAAGCCTAATACTTATCAGCCGGGATTTGTATGGTATGTCTTGCCCTCAATGCCTAGTTGGTTAGTAAGTCACGAAATTCCTATCTCTTTGTGGTTGAATCAAGTACTCCTGACCATCGAATGGATTGTTTAATCTAACTTCTCGTGCTGGCCCAAACATTATTCTGTCCCTTCGCAGACTTACGCGTGCTTCCAAATTTATCTCAGATATGCTAGCTACATTTTCTGTCATGTTCACATGATAAGCTTACCAATAACTTACGTCATGCTTTGTCTGTTGATTCTATTTCTCAACACATTAATGTTACAGTTATTTAGTTTTAATTTCTTGTGGTCTGAGTTATGATTATCACTTTATCAGATGTTAGTTGCTACAATTTAATTTCTTATCTTTTACATTTTCTTATAAAGATGCTTCAAAAATCATCAAAGAGGATAGCTAAAGGGGAGATGTCAATTCCAGAGTACACATACTGTGTACCCAGAACAACTTTCTGAGGTCAGATTTGCCTGCAATGTCGCTATCCCCTTTTGTAGGTTATTGCTTATTCTTTTTCTTCTTCAAACAGCTCATGCACTGGGAGTAGCTGCTGCTTGGGCTGTACAATCTATAATGGAGATTTACAGATGTTTCATTCGTAAACCTGATAACGATAAGGAATTGTTTGACCAGATGGAGAAATTCAGATTGTTTGGGAGAAAGATCTACAGCGTAACCATCAAATGTGGTTTCTCTTTGGTTTTTGCCTCAATTGGAGCGGGCCTTGGTGCCCTGGTGCATCCAGTACACGGACAGTGGATTGGTGAGTTACATCTTCCTGTCTTCCGTCAATTCAAGTACTGGATTATGCAAACATTCGCATGCACCTCATCTTGTTTCTCGACTTAATAATGTTTATTGAAGAGTTTCAAGTTCACTTAACGTTGGAGATGAACAGATCTTTGAGTTCCTCAAAATTCACGATATTTCACTTCTATTCGTTCTGCATGTGATGTTCTATTTGCATTTTGTCTTTTTGGTAAGTTGGCAGCCTTTTATGTAGCCAAAAGTTAAAAATGTGTCCTACGTATTATTGTGGAATTATTTGAAGTGCAAAAAGAAATTATTTGTCAATTGAATTTGGTTAGTTGTATCCATTAGTTTGCTTCGAAGGAATTTAGCACACACAGCCCTAAAGCATTGTCAGGTCCAGCATGTTAGCATTGGTCAATTCAAGCTAAGTTGATACTGTATCCTCCTATGGCTTGCAGGTTGTACCCTTGGAGATTTCGCAGGACCAGTTGTTGCTATCCTTGTTTTTGAAAAGTTCCAGTTACCGCTACAAGGTTAACCAGGTCATCGGACTACGCATCTAATCTGCCTAGTTTTTACTCGCGTTGAAGAAACATGAGATCCCGTTGCTTGTACACAATGGCGCTGCTTTGCCGTGCATCTGCCGTTTCGGAGATCTCCGTCTATCTAACTTGAAGCTCACAGTAGATGAATAACTAGCTATCACCTCTATGTATGTGCCTTGCATGTGCCGTTTCGGAGATGTTGATATTATCGTATGCTAAATTTGCTACTCTGTCTCGATTTTGAAACTGAGAGTAACAATTTTTTGTTCGTTGATTTTACTAATTTTTTTACAGTAAGTAGTCGGACAACTGCACCGGATCCAGCCGGTGCGTGGCACGTCACATTTGCTTCCATAGTTAGAACCTCCAATTTGGGGCTCAACTGCTTCATGCTATGGGATCGACGACTGTCTCCATCAGGGTAGAAGGCATATACAACATATATTCCCGTTGGTTCTGTTTCCACCGGGACGGATTGATCGCCGGTGAATCTCTCCCGGCAGAGTTGATCCGCATCGGCTTTGAAGAAAACATCCGAGTTATGTAGCCCCCTGCCCATGGTTACAGCTGCCGGCCTGGGTGCGACATACACGGCGGCCTAACTCCGGCGACGTTATCAGCATCCCCTGTGGCCTAACTCCGGCGACGTTATCTGCATCCCCAGTGGCGTTGACTGGGAAAGACCGATTTGCTTTTCTCTTTTCATTTCAAGGTTCGTGACTACTCATTGAAAGGCTACACTTCACGGTGTGCGCTTGTGTTGCATCATGGAACAAAAAGATTATTTCATTTATTTGAAGTTGCAAGGTTGAGAAACTGTAATGATACAATTGTTTCATGATAGCCCACAGCCAACTCCAAGTGACGAAAAAAAGGAGAAAAGAAATATGTTAGGACGAAGCTGTAAATGACCACGGAAATGAACATCACATGGATAAAACACTGCTGACTCAATGTCCGTTCGTCCCTTGTTATACTTTCAACCAAACTGTGATCTCCCTTGTGAATCTCTCCATTGCTAGTTTCGGCAATAAGAGTGAAACCACAGTTGAGTCTTCACCATTTTTATTCTTGCACCTCGTATGGTAGCTTATTAACTTTGAAGTAAGGTCCCCAACAAGAGGTGTGCCACCACCGACCAATTTAGCCATCCCAAACTGCAGCGCACTGCCACCAACCCATTTTTTATCACTAACCTCATATGTTCTATCCATGCTGAAAGGATCCTGCTCTCGCCATAGTGCCATTAGATCCACCATTGATTTCATGCAATCCTTAGTGGTATCTAACTTAACTTTGTGCATAAGCTCAAGTACACGCTAACTTGTACCATGGGTGAGAAATGTGCATTTCCATAGTAACTATGTGGGATGGAGATGTCGCTATTCCCACTTTTTCCACGTGCATTTAGAGTAAACAGGAGGCGGACCCGCTGACTAGCCTCGTAACCAAGTGCCAATGTGTGACATCGCCACGTGACAGTGGTTAGTAGCTCAAATGTTGTGGTACATCGTGCTAGATGTTACTGGGAGGTGGCTTCGTAGGGTTTCTATGTCTCTTGGCCCAAAGAAAAAATATTGAACTACCATGCTTTCTAGTGGAGTTGATAGCATCACATCATCATTTGCATAGTCTAAGCCATGAAGAAACGGCTTATATGCTTGGTAGATATGCATGATGGAGGGTGGGATACGTGTTGTGAAGAGATCTCTTTTCCACACGGGCAAACTGGTTGGGATTAATTCACCACAGGCAAAATCGGCTATAGTTTTGATAAATTGGAGTATACCAAAACCATCAACAATGCAGTGACATGTGTGAAGTCCGATAACAAATGATCCGTTGAGTCACCTACAGACACATGCGGATAAGTCATCAATGTTAAAATGCTATCTAAAGAACAATTATATTCCAATCTTGTTATGCAATGAACGTAATTAAGAGGATTCATAGGGTTAATCTCTGTTATTACTCTTTTTCTTCGTACAGGGTCCCCTTTGGGAAATACTAGAAGGTATTTGCAGCCGGGCAGATTCTAGAGCCTTAACAACAAGTTAATTTGGATTGGACTATGTTTTCTTATATTAAGAACATTGTATTCTAAGATAAGAACAGTCCTGCTGATCCAAGTCCAAGCCACATGGTAACCATCAGGGCAGGTCCAATTGAGCATGATACACCGTGCACTCGTGCTTTCTTATGTGTCATGTGATACACACGGCGTTCTGGTCAACCTAAGCATATGCCCCCGGCCCCTGCTCAATCCCCTACTTCTCCTGTCACGTAGGTGAAAACTGAAATGCTCCAAGTATTGCAAAGACTTCTTGTGATTTTCTGTTATTTAAGTACTTTAATGGTGCATGTTCTATGATGTTTATGAAGTCGCCTGGTAAGAGAACTGTTGCTCTGTTTGTCAGTGGTGAATTAATCAAGTGCTCAAATCTTGAACACTTGTCTGTGGCACCCATAGAGTCTGTTCTTGATTGAGATAACCACCATTCACAAGAAAGTATACCCTATTCAATTCATAGCGGCGCAGGGGCTCCACACCCCTGCATGCTGCATCTATCGATCGGGCGCCCGACATTTGCGTTGCATCGTTCGGTAGACGCAGCCAATTAAGCCCGCCCGAACGAACCCTTAATTGTATCTACTTACTTCATCTAACGCATACATACATACATGCATGCGGTGGCTGAAGGATAAACAAACTAAGGCGTACGTGCTGCATCACTCCCCTTAATCAGCGTATGACATTTAGGTATTGATCCCTAGTGTCAGGTGCGTTCATTATACGTGATATACGCTCCCTTCGATTTAAAATATAAATGTTTTTCACGGTTTTTAGGTTTTTAAAGTGATATTTGAATCATCGATTTTTTTAAAATATATTATTAAAAGTAAAATAATTATAATTTATGAAGATATTTTTCTAACTGATAGTATCAATTTTTTATTATTGATATTAATAAAAAAAGTTTATACTAATAATTAAACTAAAAATATTTAACAATTTAAAATTCTAAAACTACTTAGTTAAGACAGTGCCCCACCTGCCAGCCCACAAATGCCTAGAAGCTGGCAGCGCTTCGGCCCCCCATATGGTTCAACTAATAACTTCGTGCGCTTGGAGAGATGCTAGCTTGCGTGATGGGCCTCGCTGCAAAATCAATGTCACAGAATGTGATCTAATGACCATACAATTTATAGATCAAATATATACAGAAAAATAAATAGACATGAGGATATAGAATTATACTCTTTTCTTTATTAGATTAAGTCTCACAAGTACAAACTCTCAATAATATGTGTAAATAACTGTAAACCGCATCTCTATTTATAGGCCAATTGTGAGGCTAGGTTTGGACAAAAAGAAAAGAGTTTTTGGACAGTAAGAGAGTTTTGTTTGGAACTTGGTGACAGTCGACGGGATGATAACATAGAGTAGCACTAGTGCTTGTGTCTTCTCAATAGGCAAGGGCGATTTTGAAATTAGTAAAAGAAATCGACGGGTCCTAATGTAGTCACGGGAGCTTTTCTGATAGAAAGTTAATAAAATGACATAGAAGAAATTAAAACATCTTAACAAATAGCAAGTGAACAAATGGTGGTACAGGAAATTGGCCTTCTTAGCCTTATATGCCACTTATGACGAGCTTGATTCCCTCTATACCACTGATAAATGACTTGTTCACTATGTGCAATTTGACATTAATATTTTGCTAGTGTACCCTATTTCGTTGTCCGGTGAGGAAATCTATATATTCTCTTTATCGAGTGACATATGAGGCTATGTGCATATATCTCCTTAGTTGTTTTTCATAAGTTGTTTAAATCCCTGTGGGACGTATATTTCTAAACCGGTTAGTAGCAGTTGCTTCAACAAGTCCTAGCTTTCATACATCTTCATCCTCATTAGAATATAAGCCACAACTCGTCCTTGGATTGAACTTGCTAGTTAGCTAAACCCTAGTTGCTATAGTATGGTATAGTATGGTAAAGTTCAATGATAGTCCTTCCTAAACTAGCCGTGTGTGCTCTACTCGCATGTATTTCATGTTAGAAGCTCTTCTCAAGATCGAATTGTCTATGTAAGGTGGAGTTTGAGGCAGATTACGTTGGAATCCTGCTACTCGGTGCTGCTAATTTCCATCCACATGTAGCCTGTAACAGCCCCAAAAAATTTGCAAAAGTTTAAAAGTTTTAAAAATTTGAAAACCGTTTGTTGGGCTGTTTCTCTCTTCCCTCAGCCCATCTCCTAGTCCAGCCCGCTCCATTTCCCAGCCCGACCAGCCCATCATCTCCTCTGCTCTCTCCCTCCTCCCGTTCTCCGCCCCGACGCTGCACCCGAGGATCAGCCACGCGGCGCCGAAGTTCTTCCCGTCGTACCTCAGCTTGCTGCCGTTTGTGCCACCTCGCCATCGCTCGCTGAGCCCGAGCTCTCCCGCACGCAACCCCCCTTTCTCTCTCTCTCACGCGCGAGTCTCAAAAGACCGGAGCTGCCGAAGCTCACGGTTTTCCCCTCCTCCCATTTGCAGCACCAGAGCACCTACATTCCACCCCTCCTCGCACCAGAGCATTCTCGAGCTCTTCGCCGCCGTCCCGAGCACCCAAGCCTCGTCCCCGTCCCCCCTTTCTTCTCCGGCGAGGTAACCGAGCGCCCTACCGCCGCCGCCGGGTTCTTCCTCACCGCTCACCTCAATGCCAGGCTACCCACCCCATTTTCTCCAAGAGCTAGAGCACCCGGGCGATGCCCTCTCCTCCAGGACCTCCCCGTCCCTCCTTTTTTTTCTCGGAAACCTCCAATGAGCTCGCCACCGTCACCTTCTTCTCCGACGAGCTCCACCCGCGCCGCACTCTCGTCGCCAGCCCAGATCCCCGCGGGATGTACTCCCATTTTTTTCGAAAATGGAACCCTAGCCTCCTGAGCAAGCTCCCCGAAGCCCCAATTTTGCTTCGGTGGTCTCCCCGACGAGTAATCGCTTCCCCACCGCCGGTGGCTACCGCCATCTCCCCCCCTCCACCACAAACCCTAAATCCCTCAATCCCTCATCCCATTTTCTTCGGAAACGAGATCCCCGATCTCCGAGGATGCTACCCGACCGGCCAACTTGCTCCGGCGGGCTCCCCCGGCCGCAAATCTTCGGCCCCGTCGCCGGCGGCCGCCGCTCCCCGCCTCCCCTGTTTTCTCTCGTGCCCGAGCAGGCTTCGGCCGCTCCCTCCCCCAGCAGGCCTTCGGCCGTTTTCTTTTAGCAGGCCGCCGCGCCCCTTAGCAGGCCCCGGCCTCTCCCACCGCAGCAGGCCAGCCTGGCTCCCTAGCGGGCCAGCGCCGAGCGTGGCAGGCCAGTTCGGCCAGCCTGCCCTCCCCCTTTTTCTTTTTATTCTCTATTTCTTTTGTGTTATCTAATTTTCTCCAGCATCCGAAAACCCTAAAAATCGCTATGGTACACCGTTTCGATTGTCTCGACGACGCGAACCCAATTACGCAATCCATTGATTCAAATTCCTGCTGTTTGATGCCCAAAATGTTCAAAAACCTCCTCCACCTCCTTTCCCATTTCCTCGTCCGAAAACCCTAGAGTCCATTCTCGCCAATTCCTCCGATCCTCGACGTTTTGACTCCGATCCAGAGCACTCTATGCCCTATTTTCAGTATTACTTTCAATTAAATTACATTATGTTCCTAGCTCGTTTTGTAGAGCCCGGACTTAAACATGTGTGTTTTGGATTTTCTCACAATTAGGGATCGATAGCAATGAGTCGGCGCTAGGACAGGACCCCGAAGGCGAAGGACACCCGGAAGACTTCATCCCAGCCGATCCCGGAGCAGTAGGCAAGTAACATCCCTTGTCCATGTTGATCCTACATGCCATGTTACCTATTGTAATAATGTTAGTTTAGTTATTATTTTTCGCATGGTAATTTCGTACATGATATTTTTGAATGACTTGATGACATAGATAGAACCTACCACCACCACAGCCCAGTCAACTTTTGCAGGCCATATTCACCTCGAAAGCCCTAGAATAGAAACAAATAATATTAATGTTCCTCACCGACTTAGGGTTTAGTCTTTACGGCAAGTGTAAATATTGGAAGCGCTAATTGGCGTCGGAGAATGTGATTTCTAAAAATGGAGTTGCCGACGGTAGGGGATGATGAAGATGGGGCCTTCACGAGTTGAATGTGCAGCCATACCCCTAGCCGTGGTGTGAGGGTAATCGGGAGAATTACCGCTCAGGGCAATTAAGGACTAGACCCTTGTGCATAGTGAGAAGCATAAGAAATCGCTCAACCACATGTTCGATTCGTTGAGCCCGGCTTAGTACATCTGCTCTACCCGATGAACAACTATATGTTAGCTACAGTCCCTTGTGATGGGAATGTCTCTCGGTAGCAAATAAAGTGGTGACCCACAGGTTGGGGAAACTCACAACTGGAATCCACTTAAATCCCAGATCCTGAAGTTAACATTGGCCTGTTAGACTCCCGGAAGAGCGAGTGATGAAGTGTTCCTGGGTAGAAACTTCAGAAGATAGAGCAGATAAAAAGGCCTTGTCATCTTACCTCTGTCAATACACCTATAGGAGTGTGTTACTTGCGCATGACAAAAGGAGGCATAGATGTCGTGTGGGTAAAGTTGAGCAACTCTGCAGAGTCAATTGAAATGGTATTCGAATACGCTGTACTCCCGGTTAATGGAGTTATGTTTAGAGGTGATACTCGATGCGAAGCACAAGTAGAATTTCTGTGATGTGTAAATTGGCACTCGATGATAATCTAGTGTGGTGCTTAAACACAAGGATTTGATATGAACATGTTTTAATGAAGTGATTTCAAATGCTAAGATGAAGTTAGAAATATGCATCTACCAGATACTGTGTATGAACCCTATACCCTTCCTTTGAAACCCAATGCTATAGTTAAGTATTACGATTTTCCCTGATGTGGCTTGTTGAGTACGTCGCGTACTCATTACTGCACCCCCAACTATCAGATATGCAGGAAGAAAATGAGGAACCGATCGCTGAAGATTATCTTGATGCTGACGTGTACGAATTTTAGGTCTCATCCGCGCTCAGAGTGCCTGTGGTTTAAGTTCCTTTTGTGATGAAACTTTGAGCTCAGATGCTCCAGTCGTATGTAAGATATACTCATGCCGAACCTATTTTACTATTTGTAATATATGTGGACTGTTTTATGCGATGCTGGCAATGTATTAACTCTGTACCCCGCGACTGAGAAACTCCTGGGCAGTCGTGGGTGTCACGTCGCGGCTCCGAAATTTGGGATCGTGACATAGCCCGCACGGTCCTTCAGAAGCAAACAAAGATCTATTCAGGAGTTTCAGTATTGGAATATTGCCCTGATCCTTATCCTTCATTTAAGAAAAGATGACAGGTTTTGTCACAAACCAAGGTTACGAAGAAGGCACTCGAATTATACAGAAAACTTACTGCCATGCATATATTGATCGATGGGTATTTTCGGTAATCAGAGATAAGAGTTCTCGCTTCCACTACCTCCTCCCACTACACGAGAAAAGATCCACTTATTTCGGTAACTCCTCGATGAAGAAAAATAACTAAATATCAAACATTTGTTAGTTGTGCTTATATTTTCCTAAAACATCTGTCGTATTCCTACATTCGGAGAAAGACAATATACAATGATCGATGTTGTTCATACTCATGACGAAGCTGATGTAGTTTTTATACTTGTAATTATAATCCGGTTAAAATGTAGTTTTACAAGTCTTGATGAAGATAGCGTGGTTTCGTGAAAATTCCTCGTGACTTTCATGAACCGCTGGGCCACCAGGTGGAGATACGTGGTGACGTGTCAGTCTCTTGAATACGGACGCACCCCAGAAAAGTTCCTTCCGGGTCGGTTACAAACCACTAACCAGAGCAGGGTTCGGTTCGGACCCAAACCCCGCCGCACGCAACAGGGCGCCTTCTCCCTCGTCGCCGATGGCGCCGACGCCGGCTCGCGCCTCCGCCGTCCACACCCTGCTACGCAGAAGCAGGTGCGCGTGCTCTCTCCTCTCCCCCCAGTCCCTCGCCTCCTCTCGCTCCGCGATTTGGTTGGCTCCGGCCGGGCTCATTCATCCCGTGGCCTCTTCTCCCCTCCCAATACAGATGCTTCGCGGCGGCGAATCGGATCCGCCCGATTGCTAGGAACTTCTCCGGCGCGCCGGCGGCGGGGGAGACCGAGTCGCAGGTGCCTTTCTATCTCCGTATCTCCAGCGCTCTTAACCTGAAGTGGCGTGTTTAGGGTGCTGCGAATTGTGAGATTGAGGTTTTGTGCCTAAGGCGCGTAAGAATTAGTGATTCTATCCGTAAACATGTAGGATCGCGCGGAGAAGGTCGGTGGTGTGAAAGCTAGGGATGACGAGCTCGACGTTGCTATCGTTGGTGGAGGCATGGTGGGCTTGGCCGTTGCTTGTGCATTGTGTAGGTATTGCTGTCTTCATGTACTTCTTTCTTTTTAATTGCTGATGAGCTCAGCTGCATGTTACGTTTTGGCTGGCAATTGATCCTTATAAGGTGAGTATTTCTGGGGTTATCGGAGCTTACAGAATTAGTTATAAAATGGAAATTTGACACACATTAGAACAAAGTTCTCAGGGATCCTCCCTGCCCTTCTACTAGTTCAATGTGAAGTATCACTTATGCTATTTGTAGTGCAGGGGAGTTTGATGGCTGTATCAAAACACACCTTATGTATGAAATTTGACGATCCTATGATTGTTTCAGATTAGAAATACCAACTTCACGTATAGCTTAAGTTTCTCATATGCTTATTTATCCTACATGCAGCCAATATGCCATTGACCAAACATCTGCGAGTTGCCATCATCGATAGCAATCCTGCATTGAAGTCAAGAAATTATCTAAAGAAAGATGGTATACCTGATTCAAGGGTCAGCACTGTTACTCCAGCAACCATTTCCTTCTTCAGAGGTACGATTCTAAACCTAAAATGGATATGATATTGCTGATTTCAGGTCAGAGTTTTGGATGCATTTGCAGTCTATCAATATTTGGAATTAAATGTGCTTAGTATGTTTTGGTGATAATTCAGAAAGTTGACCCTTTTTTGTTGATTTTGACAGTTGTTTAAGCCGGCATGCTGCTACCGTTTAAGTTGATCTTAAGGACCATTTATACCTTCATTAGACTGCTTCTATAACCTGAAAGCACTTCATTCATAACCTTCTGCTTTCCAATAATAGTTAATTGATATGTGTCTAACACTGATCATCATACAATATTTGGTGAGCTGCCTTTCTTGTCGGGTATAGTGTAGTGATAAGCTGGAACTTCATGTCAAATAAACACAACCCCAGATGGTGCTGCCAACTCTATTGATCTATATATGCCCGTCATTACTTTTCTATCACCAGTTATGACTTTTCACAAGTTTGATTAAATTTGTTGCACTATTTTACATGTTGGAAGTGAAATTATAACACTTCACAAACTGTAGTTTGAGAAATATAACATCTTAAGTGTTCCTTATTATGTGTTCGTAGCTAGTTCTACTTTAGCTACTAGCTATAATACAGTATTATTTGACATTTTTTTCATACTTGCTATGTAATGTGGCAGATATTGGTGCATGGGAGCATATTCAACAGCAAAGACATGCTTTCTTTGGTAAAATGCAGGTGATGATATAACATGCTACGCTATTTGTTTCATATGTATGGTGATTACTTTTTTACCTTTTCTTTTCACTTGCTTGTTGCTCGTTGAGATTCTGAACAACTCGCTGATGCTTCGTGTAGTCAGTTTCTTCATTCACACCTTTATCTCAATGAACCAAGTTAACGAAACTATTGAATCATCTATTGCTTTCTGCATCATGCTAGCAATGCAAATGGAACATGCAACCCATACTTCACACTCTCAAAGTATTCCCACTCAATTTCCAAATGGAACATAAAAGATAGTGACACAGTGTTATACTTTATTCTGCTTCTGTTTACCTAGCCCATTTCATTGGAATTTTTGATAGAATAGATCAATAGAAGACTAGCTATCCTTGGATGGTACATATTGTACAATATATTTTATGCATACTAGGCTATTAACATGTGGTCCACTGTATAACAACTACCCAGCCGTCTGTGCAGGCATTAGCACTTGGCTTCTGTGCCTTTGGTCTTATCCTCTCTTATTTGTTGCACTTGCACACAACAAGAGCAACAGTTTCTTCCTTTAGATAGTGGTTGCTTCAGCGTAAGCACTAACTGTAATTTGGACGCATTATTACTGGCAGGTATGGGATTACACTGGACTAGGATACACAAGGTACAATGCAAGAGATGTGGGCAAAGAATATCTCGGGTATGCTTTAATGTAAACTGCTATAATTGTCTGCTACCATTTTTGTTACTGGCTCATTGCTAACTTTTTGCTTTGTTTTTGCATTGTTTAGATGTGTGGTGGAGAACAAGGTGCTTTGCAACTCCCTTTTGTTACGTTTACAGGTTTGTCTTTTTCTTTAAACCTTGGATGATTTTGATACGGAGTTAGATGCTTAGTCTAATGTTTGGACTCGTCTAATACTAGCTCACTCCATCAATGATAATGGTATGTTTCCTTGTTTATAAATTTGCTGAATAGAGTGCAACCTTACAGTCTCTGCATTCAAGATAGTAATTTAGCAAAGTAAACCTTGCACGAGAGGTCTTTATCATAACAAAAAGATAAACTTGCCTTTATGCTGCCTAATGCCCATACATTAGATTTTATTAGCTGTACACAATACCGACTACCGAGTTACCGACAATACATTTTTTAATAGAAAAAAACATTGGTCATGAAGCACAAGGTTTACCTTTTTTGTGTGATGTTAATAGTCTTGCTCATAAGGAGTACAATAAGATCTCAAATATCCTAAAAAACTGAAAGAACAAGAACACATGGAAGTTGATGGTTGGGTTTTTGCAGCTAGACGATGTGCTTATCTTGTTAGTCTAACTTTTTCCGATCTTAATAGTCAACTTAATTTGATGCTTAAGATGTTTGCCTTACAGGAGCAAAAGGAAGACATTGAAAAGATGATCTACCCTACCCGATTGGTGTCTCTTGCTTTCCCATCAAAGAGCAGACAAGTAGGACTAGCAGGACTGAAGCCACCATCAACTGAGGCAGATTCCATTGGTCATACTTCAGAGGAATTACATCGTAGTAGTTTAGTTAAACTTGACCTAAGTGATGGACAAATTTTATATTCAAAGTTGGTGGTAATTTCCAATATCTGCTTCTCCATTCATTTATACTGTTTTATTTCTTCATTGCCTTCAATCGCCTATCTGAACTTATGGTCACAGGTAGGAGCTGATGGTTCCAAGTCCAATGTAAGGCATACTGCAGGCATAAAAACAACCGGGTGGAATTATCCTCAGAGTGCGATCATATGTACAGTGGAACATGTTGCAGAGAATGACTGTGCATGGCAGAGGTTTCTCCCTTCTGGTCCAATTGCCCTACTTCCGATAGGTGACAACTTCAGCAATATAGTGTGGACAATGAGCCCAGATGAGGCATCACGCCATAAATCAATGAGCCCTGAAGATTTTGTGAAGTCAGTGAACCATGTGTTGGATTTTGGTTATGGTCCGCATCCCACCTCTGGTAGTCTTGACTATTACATGGAAAAGTTATTTTCTGGCATTGGAGATACTGCAGCATCTACGAAAGAATGCTTTGAAGTACCACCAAAAGCAATTGGGTTGATCTCTGAGAGAATGGCATTTCCGTTGTCACTGATGCATTCCCATGATTATGTTTCAAAAAGGCTAGCACTAGTCGGTGATGCTGCTCATACGGTCCACCCCTTAGCCGGCCAAGGTGTCAACTTGGGTTTTGGAGATGCAGCTGCCTTAGCAAAAGTTATTTCTGAAGGTGTATCTGTTGGTGCTGATATTGGGGATGTAAGTACCTAATATTGTTGTGTTTTGGTTAGATTTTCTCATTCATATAGCACTTTATCCTAGCTTCAATGAGCAACTATTACTGCAATTGTGATACTAATCAAGTGCTGCATCTAAATCATTTTTGTTACTTGTGCCTTCTATATTTGGGTGGGATTGTTGATCATATTGCATATTCTGGTTACTCTACTATAAACAACAACATGTTTATCGTCCACAGCATACTAACCTATTTTTCCCCATTTGTCAGCTATCTTTGCTAAAACGGTATGAGAATAACCGGAAGGCTGCCAATGTTGCTATGGCAGCAGTTCTAGATGGCTTCCAGAAGATGTACTCTGTTGATTTTGGACCTCTCAATGTCCTAAGAGCTGCTGCATTCCATGGGGCCCAGTACATATCACCACTGAAAAAGAACATAATCTCTTATGCAATGGGTGACAAGAAATCGCCTCTGTTTCCATGAACAGCAGGTCTTGCAAACTTCGTGGCCGTTGGCTGTTACTGCAGTTAGGTACTGAAACGTGAAGTTCTAAGTACTTTGGCTAGTATTGAGAATTCTGATCTAGTGATAGATCGCTGAGGAACGTTAAGTGGATAAAATGTAACAAAGAAAGTAATACTTCGAAATAAAATTAAATCTCCTGGTGTTGCTAGTATGCTCATTGGATTTATTTTCACCTGTGTGATCTTCAGTAGTTTGCTTGTTGTGGAAGATTGGCTTCTTTGTTATCTTGGGAAGTTCTATAGGCAAGTCAAGATAATGTAGGTTATTATACATGCAGGCTATATATTCTTACTTTTAAGGGAAATGTAGGTTATATGTTTTTCTTTTTCTTTTTTTGAGTAGAATGCAGGCTATATGTTGTAGCACATATCTGTAATGCTTCTGCGGCCCATTTGTTGGTAAGTTCATGTGTTGTGTTACAGCTGGGTCCATTTCATAGAACTTTGCCAGGCCTAATGCAAGTAACTCCCATCACAAACAGCAATTGGCCCATAATCTCGCAAACCAGGCCCGCAAAAATTATTAACTCAAAATGCAAGACCGAGAATCGCCATGGGAGGAAACGAGTTAGACGGTTGGCATGGATTATTCACAAGAAAGCCTGATTTTGGCTCCGAAATTAGGCTATTCGGTCAAATAGGTCTGTAAACTAAAAAACAAGAAGCTAATTCACATCTCGAAGTAACTGAAATAAGTCTATTCTATCAACTAACCTAGGTCATTTCACACTTTGGAGTATATAAACCGGTACAACAACCGTCTAAAGTGATTTTCTAGATGGTTTTGTCCATATAGCAATTGACATGGTGTTTACAAAGAATATTTTGCCACGTGTACTGCCAAGGTGGCATTTTTACATTCCACATCATCTTTATCTTATATATATCCTTGTACAAATTAAAACTCACTATATAATATATATTTTACATGTAGATTTATGATTAACTGTCACGTTATTTTTATGTTATATGCCACGATGTCAAAAACATCTATATATTTTATCACACTTATTTACATAGATAAAACTACCTATAGAACCACTACAGAGGATTATTTAAAGAGGCAGAATACATCATGCTATAGAGTGCGAATTGACCTATTTTCTAGTGTATTTGACGGGATAGGCTAATTTCAGGACGAACAACGGCAGATGGGGCAACTAAACGGACCTAAGAGCATCCACAGCAGGTTCTCCAAACCTCGTTCCCTATATCCCTATATAGGGAGCTTCTCTAAAAGATTCCCTCTCTATATCTCTTCACGCTCCAGCAGGTTCTCTAAATCTCAATCCTTATATCCCGCCATCCTATATTTTATTGATATTCTATAACTACCACAATTTTTTCAACCGCTATTTTTTGCAACGGATATATTTTTAACGGCGGTTTATCCGAATGGGTATATTTTCGAACGGCTAATTCCGAACGGTTATTTTTTCGAACAGCTAATTCCCAACGGCTATATTTCAAGCACTCTACTTTTCACTCAAAACTTTCTGTGCAAAACTTGTCAAAATCAAAAGCACCTTGTGCGTTAAGCACCATTCTAATTTTCAATCAAATTATAGTCTCTAGTGGTGTGGTACATTGGTAGGAGATCCCTTTTTTGAGTGGTGAGGGCGATGCAGGCGAGCCGGAGGAGCTCGTTGGTGTTGCGGCGGAGCGCGTGGGCGAGCTCGTACATGAGGCACCCTGACGACTTCCCGTGGAAGGTGCCGAGCCGGTAGTACTCCCGCCACAACCTCCCGAACAGCAGCTCCGGGTCGCCGTCTGCCTCCGCGTCGCCGGAGAGACGCCGCCTCTTCCTCCTCCCTCCCTCACCGTCCGAATCGGAGTCCGAGCCGTCCGAGTCCACCTCGTCCTCCCCATCGACGCGGAGGTGCTCGTCGGCGTCTCCATCCGCAGTGAGATCAGATGCATCAGCGAGGGAGGAAACGTCGAAATCATATGATTGGAGACGACGGTGGAGCAGAGCGGCGGGGAGGTCGTGCGCTGCGGAACGGCGGGGCGACGCGCGAGGCAGAATGGCGGGGAGGAGGTGTCCGGCAGCGGCGGTTGCGATATGGAGAACGGAAGAAGTGTGATAGAAATGGGGACGCGGAGAGAGCGGATGGGAACACGCTGGGATGGGGAACGCGTTGTAGAACCTGCTGGGAGAACGTTTTTGGTAAAAATAGCTAATTTTTGGCTATAGGAACCATATGCGGACTCTGCTGTGGATGCTCTGAATAACTTTCCGGTTAAGTGAAGCATCGCCTTGCCGTGTTCCGCGTCGCGTGGCCGGGGAAAGCAAACGGGCTTCCGACCGCTTGACCGGGGAAAGAAAAACAAGCGGACAGCGGTTGCGTTTGCGTGTGACGTGTGCGACAGGGAAGGGGATGAGCTCCTCCTCCTCCTCGTCGGCGTCCCCGGTGCCGCCGCAGGACGACGTCTGCTCGGTGTGCCACGACCGCTTCCGGATCCCCTGCCAGGCCAACTGCTCCCATTGGTTCTGCGGTTCGTCCCTTCTCGTCCTCCTTCCTGCCCCCCGATCTCTTTCTCTCTTCCTTTCAACCTTCCTCGAAAAGTCTGCGCCATTTTCGGCGATCCTCTCTGGAGGCATTCGAACCGATCACGCAAAGCTGTTAATTTGGGTCGGTTTGCTTCCTTTGGATAAAGCAAAGGGTACTTTCTATTGGTTAGAATTGCCAAGAATTTGTAGATTCGTTCAATTGTTGGGAACTGTGGTGAGTCGGACGCCCGGATCGAAACTGGGCGTTGCTCTCTTGGAATTTGTTCAGGGTGTGCTTGCGCGAATCGTTGCAAAATGAGGGTTTAGAGTGGTGTTTTGCTTGGGTGGAACAGTCGAACTGATACAGAACCTACACGGCCTGATGGAGAAGAGAGGCTAGATCTAAGACTGCGTCTCATGCAACTGAAGCCGATGAACACCACCATTCCGCATCCTGACATCCCCTAGTGCAACAATTGTAGAAAAATCAACTTCACTACCAAGCCTATGACGCACCATCTGGGCGCAACCACTGTCCGTTTGTAGTACTGAACCAAGAAACTCTCCCGGACGCGTTTATGATGATTCCAGATCATATCCATCCGAAATGGATAAGTTACTTCGAGACGACCAAATGCCCCTAACCTGTAGTTGAAGGTAACTAGTTGTCATTTTAAGGAAAGATGGAATTAACTTTATTCACTAGGGATAAGCAAGTTTTTTCACCTTCTATGTAGCATGAATCAGGTTCGGTAGTACTAATGCGATAGATAATACTATATGGTCTTTTATAGTGGAGATGTTCACTGCACAGACTTACTTTATTTCAGTTTCCCCCCCATATTATAGGTAGTATTATCTGGTTGTTGAATCGTGTGCTGCTTATACAGGTTTACTTCCTTGACTACCTCCTATTACTGAAGGTATTAGCTAGTACTTCTGTTTTTCTGCAGGAGAGTGCATCATCCGTGTTTGGAATCATGGAGCTGCTGTACAGCCTTGCAAGTGTCCCATTTGCCGTCGCCTTATAAATCTGCTGGTACCTGCTAATGTATCAGAGGATCAGAACGATGATCCACAACTTCACCGTGTTTTGGGAGAGATTCAGCACTACAACCACATATTTGGTGGAGCACCACGCAGCCTGACTCAGGTTTATACACTGTTCATGAAAGCTGACTTCATTTATTTTCAGATATAGAATCTTTGCAGGAGATTTGGACAAACGCTTTCAGTTTTTCACACTCTGCAAAAAGATCAATAACTGTTTTCCTGATATAAATATTACTCCCTCCGTCCCAAAAGGTAAGGCGTATTTTGTTTGGTTAAGACAAGAATTTTTCCAAGAATTACTCCATTAGTATGTAGTATATGTGACATAAAATTGCTGTCATTAGATTTGTATTCAACAATACTTACTTATGATTGTGACTTTATATCATATAAACCACATTTAATAGAGTAATTATTTGCTAAATTCTTGTCTTAACCAAACAAAATATGCCTTACATTCTGGGACGGAGGGAGTACAATGGACATATGTTTGGACAAAATACTTGATAGCACTTTAGCCATGTCGAAGGGGAAATGTGTCACGGTTTCATAACTGTCCCATTTTTCCTTGATTGGCAAGTCCCCGACATTCTTTTATGGTGTGGTGCACTCGTGCTCACACATGTGATTGTACTTAGTGTGATCTTTTTTTTCCGAGAGAGATGCTTAGTGTGTGATTGGGAAACCATCTATCTAGTAAGTCCCACTGCAGTGCATGCACATTTCAGATACTGACATGTAGCAGGTAGGGCCTCCCCACCATCGAGTTAGTAGCATGACATTACTATGGTTTCTGCATAATCTTTACTGGGATAGGTTTCATGATACACAGGCACACATCAATTGTTGATGCCTTTATGCTGTTCTATTTATCTTGGTACGTAATGCTAGTTCTTCTTTCCAACAGTATGGAGATTTAATGGATGGTACTGTTAACATAGTATTACTTTGATCTCTCATTTCTTTCGAATCACACCTCACCATAATCTAATGTTATTAAGAGTTATCCTTATTCAGGTCTAAGTAACATCCATGTATATCTGTAAGTAAAACGACGTTAATAGAAGCATCTGTATTTGCTCTGAGATGCTAGAAATTCCCACATTAAGGATTATAGGGAAAAGAGAAAGATCTACACCATCAAGTATGGCATTACCAGATTAGAACATTGCAAAGTTGCTTAGATATAGGTATTCGAGATTTAGAGTTGTCCTAGTTTTAGGTCTTGTTCTGTAGTTGTGGATACAACTAAGTAATAGATGTTAGAGTTTTATAATGAATCAACTGTATTTCCAAAATCGGAAGATAACTCTAGGTATTTACTATATTAGATTATGGTAACCGCTAGTTCCTTATTTGACAATCCCACTTTCCCCCCTATCTTTTTCAGAGGTTGCAAGACCTACCCTTTTTCATGCGAAGACTATTCAGAGAACTAATGGATCCCCAGAGGACCCTCCCACTTGTCTTCAGGGCGAGGATGATTCTGATGGTATGTATGTTTTAGGTGATTAAACTATGTTTGGCATCATAATATGATCATGGAAAATTACTAAGATTGGGGAAGTGAACAGGTTGTGTTGTTTGTTACTTCATTCGTTCTCGTACCATCCCCCAGTGGCCAGTGCAATGGATGTGACAAATGAGACCGTACAGAAATATGAATTTGATGCACTTGCTGATTCGAACTTGTAGGTGGCCCTGAGTGCAATTTATGTCTTGAGCCCGGTCGATATTCTTCCTGAAAGTAAGTGCAATGTTCCGAGTTAATTTCCCTTCTGCCCGATCTAAACTCCCAGTGACATTTGTGGCACCAATGTTCAATGGTCTTGAATCTGCAGGAGTGTTGGGGCTATTTGGATTCTTCGACGACTTTCTCATCCTGGTGATTGTGTTCCTCCACCTTGCTGCTGTTTACCGGTCGTTGCTTCTCTACCGCCATGGATAGTTCATAGCTGCGCCTGACCCCCTGGCTCACGTTTGGGGACTTGATTTGTACTGGAAGGTTTGCCCAGCTTGATGGATGATCAGAATTCAGAAGGATGGCTACATATTAGCTTGTCTCCGTTTTGTAGTCTGCTTCTACGGCTGTTCGGACTTCTGTTAATGAAAGGGGATCTCATTTCTGTAGTTACTGGATGGATCGACAAACACATGGTACTTTACCTTACTGTCAATGTTAGTTTCGAAAAGGAAGAAGAAAAACCTTTTTTTTTGTCAATGTTTTTGGATATGAATCACTCCATGTGCTGTACCATCAGAGTCTCTTCGGTGTTGGCATTCACCTCACCCTGAATTCCTTTTTTGAGATGCCTGATGCTGAATTCTCGTTGGGCTTGTGTGGTATGTCAGGGTTAAATCTCTCGTTTCTGGCCTGGAAGCCGGTAGAATTGTGGATTCTTTTTTTTTGTTTCCAAAATTTAAATCCAGTTTTCTGAACAACCGATAACGAAACAAAACAATGCGAGGTACTCCCGATCATGGATATGAACATAATTATGCTGTTTTAATCTTCTTTGGTGTTCCTATGCAGTCTGGTTTTGTGCCTGCAATAGTCAAAAGCTACTCCTACGTGTTTTCAAACAAAAAGTTTTTGAGTTTCAATCTAGTTTCAAAATAAACCGTCGGGTCGGTGAAACAGAACCCTGAGTAGGCAATGGTGCCGGCATGCGCTCTTATTTTGTTTTGAGCCATCTCAAATTTTTTTAAAATTTCTGAAAAAGCTCATACATAAGCGTATGCTATAACATGTGAAACCATAAAAATTTGTTCAAAAATGTAATCATTTATGTCCTGGACGAAAAGAACGAAGACTCTAATTTCATTCTACTGGAAGTATTTGTTTATTTAGCTTATATCGCAAATAGCCATATTATTAGACAAAATTTTAAAATTACTATATTGGAGCATACGCCTAGTTTTATTATGCTAAGTAGAACTTGGAAGGTGCCTCGAGACAACACGCGCTGTTAAGAACAGAAAAGCCATTTTGGTCTCGTCTGGCCCTGTCGGCCGGGTCGCATCCACTCTCTTGTCGGTCGGACAGGTGGCAGCCAACGCGCCATGTCATGTGCAATTTGTTTGTGTGGCTCTTGAGCTGTGGCTGGAGGCAGCTCGGAAGGGGCACGGTGACGGCGGCGATGCCTCCCACCCGCTAGTCGTCGTCCTTCACCGTCTCCTTCCTCCCCCCTCCCGCTCCGCCGAGAGCCACACGCTGTCACGGCGGCCCAAGGCCGGAGCCACACAGAAGAGAAGCCCAGGCTGCTGGCTCTAGTACGTCTCTCCTCCAGGTCCCCTCCCCTTCTCCTCCCTCAGTTCGCTGTGGAGCGCTTTACTTGCTGTTTGCTTCTTCCCTCCTTCCTTCTTCCCTCCTTCCCTTCCCCACTGTGATAGATGGGAGCAGTAACTTGTTACTGGAACATGATTCCCCCAGCTCGCGCTTCACGTATGTGCCGTCAATTCCGATTGCGTCTAGTTCCAACCGACGAATCCTGTATGGTTGCGCCCGACGAATTTTATAGGAGAAATCCCTTGCGCTAAAGATGCACATTGTTGATGATTCAACTGAAAGAAAAAGGAGAGACCGGACGATAACTCGTAGCTAGCTGATTTAGACCGAAATCGGAGGCAGCCGAAACATCTCCGGTTCACAATTTTTCAATTCTTGAACATCACCTTCCTTTTCTCTTCACCGGCATGTAGCATTTGTTCGTTCATATCATGCTGCTCCTTCTTTATCTTCCTTATCACCTTCTTTAAGGATTCTAATTCTTTGTTCACGTTTGGTGTGGTGTGCAGGATGTTGGCAAAATTACCAGCACGTCCTTTTCTGGCTGCTACTGCACTGGGCTTCTTTCCATCTGTAAGACAGTTTACATTCACTCGATTTGTGTTGTATGGAGTTTCATTTCCTGTCATGACAAATCATACGAGTCGTATCAATTTCCGAATTTAAACTGAACAGTGAAAAAAACTAGTGCCACATAAATGTACCAAACAGAATCATATAGGTTTCAAAGCTAGAAATCGTGGCTATTTTAAAAAGGAGCTCAAGGTATTCACCATTAGACATCGCTATGTAACACTTTTTCTTCGATCTTCCAGTAAGACAGATGTGCCTTTAGCTTTGTACTCCAAAATATTCAACAAACTCAGATGTCATTAACTATTTACTTTTAAAATACTGAACTACTGATTTGTCTAGAGCAATTTGGTTGAAGGTCCCAGAGACCAGACAAGATTCACATTGGTTTGAGGATATGAACTTGATGCAAAGAGCCACATATTGTGTTTTTGCACCTGGAGTGTTGCAGTAATTACCTATCTGTTTTATGTTAACTATAGGTCTTAGGAAGCATGATATCTACGTTGGGCCTTTATATTTTTAAATGTTTAACTTAGTCACATTTCAGTTTCTACTTTTTTTACCGGTTGAACTTAATGCACATCAATGACTTTTGAGTGGTTCGTGTTTTATTCCTGCAGTGTGATCTCTTGACTTCACCGAGTGTGAATTTTTGTAAGAAGAAATATGGAGGAAGAATAAATATCCAGCCAAACATTGAATTTGGCAAAACTCAAGATGCAAGTAGGATTCACAGAAAATGGCGGACGCTGTCAGCTGACCCAGCTGAAGCTGCTGTTGTGGATGCCGGTGAGAGCAAAACATGGGAAGAGTGCAAACAAATACTTACTTCCTTAAATTTCTCCACTGAAGATGCTGATAAAATGCTAAAGAAGGCATTTGGATGGATACATTCGCCATACTGGAGTGAAGAGAGAAAGAAGGAGGTTCCAAGTGTCGAGATGGTAAGTGGAGTAGTGGAGTATATTAGGGGCCTCGGGCTCTCGGATGATGATCTTTACAAATTGCTGAAGAAATTTCCGGAAGTGCTTGGATGCGATCTTGACAGCGAGGTGAAGCTGAATGTCAGCAAGCTGGACAGTGACTGGGGAATAAATGGGAAAACCCTCCGGAGTGTTCTTTTACGGAATCCTAAAGTTTTGGGCTACAATGTGGATTGCAGAGGGGACTGCATGGCCCAGTGCACCCGCTGTTGGGTTAGGTTCTAATGTGCGGTTCAACATTACTGTGCAGAACTTCAGATGTTACCACCAACTGTTTATCTGTTTAGGCATCGATTGTTCAAATCCTCTTATAGCCTAAACAAACTACATTTGTATAGATGGATCAGCCTATTAGTTTTTGTATACATGTTCAAGAGCATCTAACCCATACTATCTGTAAAAGGGGTTGCAATAAATATCTCCAGTACCTGAATGGTATTTTAGTACTTCAATCTGTTTTGGGTTACTGAGGTCATGAGAGTAGTCCATTTGTCTTTTCCGGTGATTCTGTCATTATGCTTGATGTATCTTCAGTATCCTGCCATATTTGTAAAAATAATTTTGAAAATGCAGAATCTTTTTTTTTAACGAACCAGCAGGAGCACTGCCATTCATTTATAGCTGAAGTAGAAAGCGTTAATTATAAAATGAGTCCCTACCTAGGACTCGGTGATTACAAATCAACGGATTACTCGCTGCTGGCGTCGCCACGTGGTATGATATAGATAATGGCTGATAAGCGACAAGCTATTGCCTCATGGGTGATCTGCGCGAGGTGCTCCTCATCTAAGAATTCATTTTGAAAAATGCAGAATCTTGTCATCGCATTATGGTACGCTTATATAATGCTTCCGATTGTCAGATATGGTGAAAATGTGATTTCGTTCGTCTGAATAACAAGATGCGATTTGATATGTCAATGCCTGCAACGAGACTCGGAAATCCCCAATGTCATGGCTTGGCTTGTGTTAGTGTCTGCAGAATTTGCTGGGTCCAGCCTACTGCTATCTCCAAGGAGATTGATTCAATCTAATGTTCAGTTGGATCATTGCCCATCACCTCGAGGTCTCAGTTCCTTCAGAAATGGAAATTAGTTAATGGATATCAAAATCATGGTGGTTATCTTGAACTGCAGGAGTAGAAATATATTTTTTAGTTCACTGTTTCTTAATTGCTGTACGCGCTAGTGCTAATTGAGTAACCATAAGGTCTGTAATTATTCATCAGGTTCAGAGAGTTGAGACCGCCCTCTGGTATCAAAAATCAAAATCAATTGCAGGTGCCCCAAAGAGATCGAATCCATCAAAGTCAGAGGAATCAAGGCCCATCGGTGAAAGGTACCCTCGCCCATCATCCATGCTTCCTTTGATGTCGGAACACCTGAAATCATCGAACATGCTGCCGGAGAAGCACTGATCCATGTTCACTGCCTCACCGCCGGCCAGCAGCAGCTGATCGGAGCCGGGCATGGCATTGCCAGTGCCGGAGCCATTGCCAGAGCTGGCTGCGGTGGCCGCGGCCTCCTCGGGCGGCAGCGCCGGCGTGTGTCCGTCGAAGATGGCTACGTGGCCGAAGAGCTTGTCCTTCCTGGAGAATGAGGTGCCGCAGGAACAGACCCAGCGGTCGCGGCCGCAGTGCTTCTCGTGGGTGCGGAGGTCGGCGAGCACGGAGAACTTCTTGATGTTGCACCGGCGGCAGGTGTAGCGCTTGTCGCAGTGGCTCCGCCGGTAGTGGTTCTTGACGCAGATGGCGGTCTTGAGCGGCTGGAAGTCCCTGTGCTCCCTGTTCCTCTTGCACCCGACGTAGGGGCACGAGTAGAAGCACCTCCTCGCTGTCTCCGGCGCCGGCGCCTGTGCCGTGTCCCTGGTGCTGCTGCAGCCGGGCTTGGCGAGCGCAGCCGCTGTCTTGTACTCGTCGCCGTGGCCGCGCATGTGCATGCGCAGGTTGGCGTCGCGTTTGAAGCCCTTGCCGCACACCTTGCAGAAGTGGACGTGTGGCGCGAGGATCTCCTCCTTCTCGATCTGAACCACCTCGTAGGACCCGGCCGGCGGGCGCTCCTCCTCGCCGGTGTGGTGGCCGTCCTGGTCGGAGTCGTCGCTCCCCGGCTCGTGCGCCTCGTCGAACGACGGCGACCTGGCGTCGTCCTCCGTTTCCTCGCCGGCGCAGAGAGGAGGAGACGGAGACGCGTCCGCCGTGGCGGTGCCGGTGCCGGTGGCGGAGACGAGGTTGTTGGAGATGGAGATGAGCTGCACGATGATGCAGCTGAGCTCGGCGGACACGATCTGCTGCTGCGGGTGCGGCGTCGAGCAGAGTATCCCGCGGAGGTGGCCGATCTTGCGCTCCAGGAATGTCAAGTACGTCAGCACCGTCCTCGGGTCCGTCCCCGAGTGATCCTCACCTTCTTGCCGAGCTTGCGTCGCGCTCGCAAGATCGCACGCCTCCATGATTCTAGGGAAGCTTTGATGATTGGGCTGGAAATACATGTGATGATTATCGGCGAGATGATGGTCACTGCTCATCGTCGACTCGATCTCTGAAATGGCATGCGACAAGAATGAATCAATCAAGAAGACAATATAGTACCGATGCAAATGAATAATCTGAAGAGGGCACTGTGGCATCTACCTACCGAGAGAAGGAGAGGTGATTAATTGGAAGAATGCGGGACAGCAGCGGAAGTGGTGAGGGTGTGCGTTTAGCTGAGCTAATGTAGCTAGTTATATATAAGACCAGCAGATGGAAGGAAGGAATATGCATGCATGGAGATTGATCGAGCAGCGTGCGTGGGCTCCATGGCGGCGGCTCTCGACCAGGGCGCGGTTGGACGGAAAGAGGGAGGCGACAGCGAGGGATGGAGGAGACGAATAACTTGGGTTCGTTGTCAATGCGCACGGGTTGGCTGACCGGTTCCTCCTGCCCTTTTTGGACAAACAAAACGCAAACGGGGGTGTTGCATCAACGCTCGCATGGCATCACGGCTTTGACTTACACAGACTGACCACCGAAATCGACGAGCCTAATAATTAGCAAAGTGTAACGCCAACAAAACTATGTAGGAATCCACATATAATATTTTTTTCTAGAAAATAAAACCAGCTTTCTTTCTGAACATAAAGGCATGTATAATGGTGTGACATCAGCTAACTCTTCATTATATCATATAAAATAATTATTGATGTAGAGGAGAGAGAAGGAGGAGAGAAAACCAATTTAACTCTTCGTGAAAAATCAGACTCTTGAGTCAACCAAATTATCTTTGTATGCTGTTATATTTAAAAACAAACATCATTATATAAATTATTTGTTAGTCAATACTAAATAATATGAAGAGATAAAAGGATTAATAACTAAATCTATCATTGTATATGTACTAAATACCCAATGAATGAAAGCGATGGAAAATGAGCACTGGTGTACAGTTACCTAAAAAGCGAAGCACGAGCACGCTTGCTCCTGCTCCTGTTGCTGCTTGCTTCATGGCTCCGTTTGAAGGCCAAGAAGGAACTTTATTTGCCCTTTCGAGCAATCAGGTGCTACTATCCCACATTAGTACTGTCTCTTAACGCCCGTTTAATTTGCCACGTGACAATTTAGCAACTGCTGCCCAAGACGTGTGGAACTACGATTCTAGCGCACCTCGTGCGTAATTACCACCTCGCTCGAGACAAACACTGCTACGTACTTTGCTACATCCCAAAATCGAATCAACTTTGCTTTCGAGGTCAAAACTAATCTTGTTTTCTTCCTAGCCCGAGCCTGGTTAATTGCATATCTGCTAGTAACGTTGTGCTCGCGCATATATATAGCTCAGCAAAACATACACACGTCACTAGGCGATATCTGCCAGTTCGTGTAATTGCATTTACTAGTAATTATCAAGGACTTGGTGCGTTAATTCGATCGTCAGGTGTCGATTAGTTCGTCCTTATCATAAAGCAAACGATGACATTTTAACTAGAAGTAAATGCGTGTTAGGTGTCAGGTCGTTCTCACCAAGAAGAAGAAGAACAATGGCTAATAGTATACCATAGATAATGATGCCTACGCGACTATACTGTGTAGGTTAGCAATATAATTAATCAATTATGGAAGAGGCGACGAAAGTGTGAATGGATGGAGACGAGCGCGCTTCAATTTAGAAAAACCAACCAAAAACATTTTATCATATGGGCCTAATTGGGCCATACTTCTATGGGTTCCTGTGGGCCGGCATTTTGTTTATTGGCCCAGTTGGAATGGTCCTTGCTGACTTGTGTTTTGTTGGGCCTACTTTTGTGCTGCCGTTGTGAACTGAATTTTGCAGTTATACGTTGTGCACGGCCCTCATGGGTCCATCTTGTTGTCTGTCAGGCACTTCAGGTTCAGGAGTTAGCGTCAGTATAGCTCTGTAGCTCCTGCTTTAGCCCAATTACCCATGTTCGGCCTGCTCCGGTTCAAGTCTCTCTGGGCTGCAGCTCTAGCTGCACTGAGTAGCCCAATCAGAACATATCAGGATTGTTATTAATTTCTCGAAGTTACATCGTACAGTTAGCACAGCATTTCTGTTTACGTATACTGACATACGTGCAGCATGGATTGAACATTGCGTTGCCTAGTGCGACAGAGACAAGTGCGTGCGCATTATGTTTCATTTGAAACTAGACCGGCAAACTAAAATGTTTTACTCAGTATATGTGCACATTCACGTACACATACATACATGCACACCTTCGGTCCAAAATAAGAAATTATAAATACATCCAAATTAAGAGCGTGATGGAGATTACACCATCAAATTAACTAGGCGATACGAACGTCTTCTTCTTCTTCTTCTTTTGCCAGGACACGAATGTCATTTTTGCAGAACCTGGCCGGTCAGGGGAACACATCGATCAGCTGATGCCGTCGAAGTTGCTGCTCATCAGATGCAACGTAGTGCTCGGCAGCACCCGGGTCACATGCGGTTGCTCTGCGCGCACAACACACATGCATGCATCAACCGTAATTAAGCATGCAAGATCAAGCGATGTAATATTTTGTTATTAGTCGAGTTAATCAATCGAACTAGCTTACTCTTGATCGCCTCCAGCTCCGACGGTGTGACCCTCGCCGAGAACCCGCTGACGACGTTCCTGTAGTTGTATATGATCACCGCCTTCGCCTTCTCCTCGCTTCAGAGAAAAACACCAGTCACCACGCACGCCAATATACCACATGGAATATTGCATTCGTTGATTCATTCACGGTGGTGGCTCGCATGCAGTCGGATCGATCATTTTCGTACCTGCCGAGAGCCGCGGTGAGGATGCCGAGGTGGTAGGTGGTGCACGGGACGCCGGGGGGCGGCGGGTCGACGAAGACGAGATAATTTTCGGCCTTCTCTTCCGCGGGCGCCATGGCGACGACGACGGCGACGGGGAGGAGCAGGAGGACGAGGAGGGAGACGGTGGTCGCCGGAGGCTTCATCGCAAGATCGATGGATCGGCAAAAGATTCCTTGGTGCGTTCTTGGTTTTTCTGTTTATGTGGAGGCGACGAGAGGTCCGTATTAAACAGCGGCGATGCTCGGTTGGGACGGCGGGAAGGAAATTCAGTTGCAAAATTCCAAAAATAGGAATAGCGATGGGAGCCAAGGTGGCAGTCGGGTCGGGTCTCTCCGGATCGTCTCTTGTCAAATCCATACCCAAACTCACAAGCGTGCCCACGAAAATACCCATGGTCCAGAATCGTAGCATGCCCGAACCCGATGTGTACTGGATCATAAAGCATGTTAAAAATTGGTTAAAAAACAAACTAGTAAGTCTTCTAAAATATAAAATCAATATTATACAACAGATTCACAGCAGTAAACTAAACATATGCTATATATAAGCCAGCCACTTCCATTGCTAATCATCAGTTAAACAGCCACAAATCGGATTTTCTTGTACTGATCGGATCTGGTGAAAGGAAGGTGAGGGAAGAAAGAACTCACCGTGGACGTGTGGCTAGTTGTAGTCCGCATCCCCTGTACCACCTCATTGGTTGCGTCCCCTGCTCGTCGGCCGTGTGCCCTACTTCGCCTCGCCGCCATGTGCCCTACTCCGCCTCGCCACCACGTGCCTTGCGCCGCTTCGCTATCGCGTCCCCTTCAATGCCTCGCCGTACTATTGCCTACTCCGTCACCACCTCCTCCCTTGCTCTGCATACTCTCCTCCGCTACGCCTCGCCAACTACCTCGAGTGGCTGTCGACCGAAGTATGCCGACGCCGGCGGATAGGAGCGAGCAACGGAGGACAGGAGAATGGAGAGGGCAAATCGGGTGTGGGGCTAGGACTATCAGGAGTGGTTATGGCGTTTAGGGCTAGAGGTGGGGGCTGCAGGTGGATTAGGTTTTTGGTTCATATATATGACCGGCTGGTGCATCTCCATCAAAGGCTCACATTTTATATTAATCAGATAATCCATTGTCACAAAATTGTACCCGTACCCAACCCATAACTAATTGGGTTACACACGGGTAAAACCCATGGACGAAGACGACAACACATACCCGCTTTAGCGGGTTGGGTATCTATGGTAGACAAACCCACAAGTCAGATCGCCAACTTGATATGGGACTGTCTATTTCTCAGTTGATTGAGAAATTGTTATTTTTTAGTCGATGATTTAGATGCTGATTCTTTATCTAACGGTGAATTGGGTAGTCACACGTTTTAAAATTATGTGTAACTTTAGATTTAGAGATTGGACAGTTATGCATTTCTAGAACTAAAGCAAAAACTTTTTTTACAACCGAGGTTTGATTACATGCAACACACACTAAATCTAAATAGCTATTCTCATAAAAATGTAAAGGAAAAAATCTACTTTCCTCCTTCGAACTATAGGCCCGGTTCACTTTACCCTCTAAACTATTTTTGGGCTCACTTAACCCACTGTATTATATGAATTCGGAGCACTTTACTCCCTAATCGGTTTTTAAAAGCTCAAAATTGCACCTTGGAATTCTGAAAAAAATCATACATATAGTTGTGTGGCGAAGTTTACACATGTAAATTTTCATTAAAAAAAGTATGACCATTTGCGACCTATACAAATTTATTATTGTATAAATTTGTTTATTTTTCTAAAGTCTAAAATTGTCATAATTTTTTACTAAAATTTACGTGTATAAACTTCACCCCACAACCTATATGTATGATTTTTTTCAGATTTTTAAAGAACTTCTAGGTGCAATTTTGAACTTCTAAAAACCGATCAAAGGGTAAAGAGCTCCGAATTTAGATAGTTTAGGGGGTTAAATGAGCCAAAATAACTTAAAGGATAAAATGAGTCAATCCTATAGTTTAGGATTGAAAAGTGGATTTTTTTTCCAAATGTAAACTTGTTTGAGAATTGAGATAAACATGCGTGACGTGTGCGCGTCCTTTTTGTACTCTCTAAAGAAGCGTTCGTGATAGTGCTCTTTAATTTCGGGTGAATCTTGAGTTGAATATGTAGTAGCTGCAGTACAATTTACATGTCTTTCTTTCCTAAGAATAGAACTTGACGTATATATTTTACACAGACAGCTGATACGTGACAAAAATAAAGTAGCACATAGCTTAAACACAAATCATAACCATGAAGAAGGCAAGCTACTAGTACTAATATTTGATTAAGTCCACTCGGATCGAGTCGAGTCAGACAGGCGCAACGGCGGCGCCGGTGCCGCGGACGCCGTGCTCGGTGTCGTCGGAGCCGTGCTTGGTGATGTCGTAGAGCTCGCCGTCCCCCCACAGCGCGTAGGCCTCCTCGCCGTGCACGGCGTCATCGCCGACCTCGAGCTTCTCGTCGGGCATGCGGAGCGGGACGACGATGTTAATGGCGAGGCATATTATGGATGTGACGACGACGTTCCAGCCGACGACGAAGAGGCCGCCGGCGAGCTGCTTTCCGAGCTGCGCGCCGCCGACGCCGCCGTAGAACGCACCCTGGGAGTTGGTGACCGGGAGGAAGAGGTTGCAGAGGTTGGGCTCGGCGAAGAGGCCCGTGAGGAGGCCGCCGAGCAGGCCGGCGACGCCGTGGGTGTGAATGACGCCGAGGGTATCGTCGACGCGCTGCAGGAGCTTGGAGCGCTTGTGGAGCACCATCATGGTGTACCACGGCACGCTGCCGGCGAGCACACCCATCACCAGCGCCGCCCACCCCTGCACCACGCCTGTATCACCATCATCGGTAAAAAAATTGTCAAACTTAACTTTGCTACTGTATCTATACTATCTTATAAAAGGGGGAGTTTTTCTTTTCTAACTCCACCCCACATATTGTACACAGGTTATTCAGCACCCTCAGATCTAACACATCTAATGGCTATTATGAATTTGATGGTCTGCCACATCTAATGGCTATTATGAATTTGATGGTCTGCCGTTTAATCTAACGACTCACATTAACTCGATGGTCTGCCCTCTCCCCCTCCTCCTCAACACCCCCCCCGGTGTCCTGAGAACCCTAGCCCCAATCCCCTGCCACCACCCCTCCCTAGCACCAATCCGGCGCGCCCTGCAGTACTCCGCGCCGCGCACCTCCGCCTCCGCCCCGCGCACCTCCACCACCGCACGCCTCCGCCCCGGCCGCCTCCGCCGCCGTGCGCCTCCGCCCCCGCCGCCTCCACCCCGGCCGCCTCCGCCGCCACGCACCTCCGCCTCCGCCCCACGCACCTCCGCCACCGCACGCCTCCGCCCCGGCCACCTCCGCCGCCGTGCGCCTCCGCCCCGACCGCCTCCGCCGCCATGCGCCTCTGCCTCGGCCGCCTCCGCGCCGGCAACCTCAGCCGCTGCGAACCTCCGCCACAGCCGCCTCCGTCCCACGCGCCTCCACCCCGGCCGCCTCCGCCCCGTACGCCTTTGCCGCAGCACGCAACGTGTGCCTCCACCGCCGATTGTGCCTCTGTGCTCGGCCTCCACAAGCCGTTGGTGCGGCTGCCACTGCTGCTACTTCGATTGGTGTTCTACTTCTACTGCGCACTCAATTTGATGATGCATTTGTTCTATAACCCTCTCTGATGGTCCCCTCCCGTAGCCTATGATTTCTGTGGTGATTTCATTAGATTTCTACTCATTCTGCTTAATCGGTTCTTCTTTAGCTGATCAGGGATACAAATAAATTCTAGGTATTGCTATTGTTCCTAACATTGTTGATTAATCTCTGTCTGAGTTCTATTATTGACTATTGAGTGTATTTCAATTCACTGGATTATGAAGTTAATTCACTGGATATAAGAAGTCCATTAGTTGCTTATTATCTTGTTATTCTTGTCACGTGTGGCAAAATAATGCTCTCCATATTTATATTGCAATTGTGCATTGTATGATAACAGATGTTTCCTCTTTCAGGGTGGTGTTGGGTTAAGAATTAGAGTCTATGAACAGGTATACTGCTATTTTGATTTTTGTTAACCTGTATGAATGATCCACTCTTTCTGCTGAATGATTTGCTTTCGCTTATGCCTTTCCTCGTGTGTTATGAAATGTCATAAGAATCTTACGTTGTTATTTTGCCAGGGGATTGCTCTGAGAGGGTTATTCATCATTGACAAGGAGGGCGTGATTCAACACTCTACCATTAATAACCTCGCTATTGGCCGCAATGTGGATGAGACATTGAGAACCCTTCAGGTAGAATGTTGCTTGCCATGTATTTTTATAATGTTTTATAACTGCTTGGGGTTTTTATTTGTTATTTCACCCATTCTTAGTCTCTCTATCATTAGCAGTTCCTTTTAGATACAACGTGCCAAAATACTTGTGTGCAGGAATCTAGCATCCTTCCTATTTTCAGGGTCCTCTGATTTTGATTTTATGATTGGAGATGACTACCGGCTCACTAGCTGCTCCTCCCATGATGCATCAATGCTCGCTATAAGGTATGTCTTCATAATAACAGAGAACTGCATATGATTAATTTTTGTTTGGATCAGAATTGATTAGTGCATGTAGTTTTATGTCTAACTGTTGTTTACACGGGGTCAGATTAACAGGGTCACTGCTTGTTCATTTAAATTTGTTGTTTAGGTTTGTTTGCATTCTTAGTACTTAAGTATAAGTTAAGCTATAAGACGTGTTTCAAAATACAAAAGAACTTTGTTCATTGTCTCTTCTAAATTCAGTTTGAATAGACTTCCTTTTACCATTTCTTGCATCCTGACCAGAACAGAACCGGATGTTCTTGATTGGTTTCAAACTGATTCGAGTTTGATAATTTGGAGAGGTTTGGAGTAATTATGCAGATTTTTGGATTTTGATGGGTCACTGTTCCAGCAGTCATTTTTTCCAAGTACCATAATTCTACTATGAGAAAAGCTTGTGTTCATACGGAAAAAACTACTGTGCTAATTATGTACACTGTATGAAGGAATTTTGGTTTTTTACTACTCTATTATCCAGTTCTAATTGTGTTGTGATGCAAAAGTAAAACCACCGGTAATCCCAGAGAGAATAACAGGGATAGCAAAGGGGGCCTTTTGCCTTGGAATCACAATTGCTAAAAATGGTTCGCTTATCACCAAGGTCCTGCAGTAAGTTGAGAGCACACGCTTCCCCTTCAATTTCGCCGTCTTTTAGCAGGGAGGAGGATCCAAGGAATTAAGGGGAGATTCAATAGTGGGAAGCTCCAAAATTGGTTCATCTTTTTTTAGCCCAACCTTTTGAATTCCTGGACCGATCTGTGCATTTTGCATGTGGCTCTGTTCTGTTAACATGCTTGTTCTTGGTTAGTGAGGGATGTTAAAAGAAAGTTCAGGAAATCTGTTTAGTGTGCATGTATGTGTGATCTTCAAGGGAGAGTATTAATTCTAGATGCTTGAAATATCATGAAACGAGCATGCAATTAATGTTTTGTTTTATCATGTTTGCTTATCCGGCTGATGCAAAAAGCTCGGAATGGCTTTGATACATTGCCATGCTGACAATTTTTATAGAACAAGGGAAGAGGTCCTGTACCAATTTATTTTATCTGTATCTTCCATATGACCATCCTCACTAATTTGAATACTTTTTTTTGTATGGGAAAGCATTTTTAGTTTTAAAGCATTGTTGTCTAACATGCAAGCTACCGCTCTAAACTTGTTTTATTCAAGAAAGGTTGAAAATGGATAAATACTTACTGAGCGAAACGAAAAAAAAAGCAATTGATGTATGGAGTTAATTTGCCTGTTCTTGATTACTTAAAGGTGCACAAGAGTACTGACTGGAGTGACTTTTGATCTATAGAAACTTGAGCACATATCATGTAAAATAGTGAATGGCTATTATGAATTTGAGCACATATAAACTTCTTTTATTCAAGAAAGGTTGAAGAGGGATAAATACTTACTGAGCGAAACAAAAAAAAAGCAATTGATGTATGGAGTTAACTTGCCTGTTCTTGATTACTTAAAGGTGCACAAGTCTATTGACTGGAGTGACTTTTGATCTATAGAAACTTGAGCACATATCATGTAAAATAGTGAATGGGAACTTGATGTCTTAGTTTCTTATGATTCGGACTGAATATTGGTACCTGCAGATGCTTACTCTCCTTAATTGGTGTGTGTATTTGAGTACATTGTATTATATTGGTCTTAGTTGTCTCCTTGTGTAGTATTATGTTTACAAACTGGTCTAATTACTTTTTATGATATGTTCTGTTATATGCCACCATGTCTCACTCAGTATATTTCAGTATACTTCTGTCCAATCTGCTTATCCAACAGAGCAAGTAATATTTACCTGAACAATTTCTGCTCAGGACCATATGCGAATGGCTGGTGATGTTTGTTTCTCAGAAGTGTATCGTGAAGGCAGTGGTAAGCTCCAGGTTCTGCAGGTTCTGGTGATATCGTGAACCCAGCGAAACATGTACTTAGTGGTAAGTTGAGGCTGTTTCTGCTAAATGAAATGGTTGATAAATTTTGTCAACATATTCTGGTTCAACAAAAGCAAAATTTCATCTCTTATGGTTAAACGAGAATGTGTAGAAGAAGGAAGTGTGTTTCTGGTGCAATCTGCTTACATACGTTTTGCCCTTTATCCTACAGTAACTGTACATCTTCTGCTCAAGTTATGTCTATTTGAAGCAATCTGGGTATATCGATCATTTATTAAGACTGGAAACATCTTTGTGTTGCCACAAAAACACATGTTTTGTTGTGCTTGCAGAATCCTTAGAAGCTAAGAGATTTTCTTTTGTCAAAATCTTAAGGCTACCATTGAGAGATATCAGCACATAAATTTAGCACATGCTCGCCCACTCATGATGTTGTTGACTCATATTGTTTGGTGATATTGATATATCTTCATTTTCGAAAAAGATATTGACTATTTTTTATTCTGTTTTGCTGTGCCAATATCTGTAGTTGCGTCCTTTAGGAAGATTCGGGAGTTAATTAATAGATCCTTATTGGCTGCTGCATTACGTACGTCGTCGGAGCTGGTAAGATATGATTTTCCTTTCATTAAGACTCATCTGTGTAGATATGATTTTCCTTTCATTAATAGACAATTGCAGTTACTTGGTGGATGGTGGCCTTAACATATCATCTGCAGTTATTTTCACAATTGTTTAACTGGTTCATGTTTTTCTGTATTACGCGGACTCTATCCAACAGCTTGGAGACAGTTTTGACTGTGGCTGGACTCTATTATTGGTTTATTGCAATTGAGTCTTCCAATGGAACTTCAGTTGTTTCCAAGCAGCAGGTTGCTAGCTATCAAAGTCCTCCATCAAGAAAAGTGGCGCTATTCATAGCAGCCTTAGCTTGCGCCATTCGACCAACAAGTGCCATAACATGGTTGTATGTGGGTCTTTTGGATTTTATTCAGATAAAATCAAAATGTCAATTTCTCTTTTTTGAGGTCATTCCACTAGGGTAAGAAGTTATTGTTGAACTCATGCCAACTTGCAGTTTTTTGTTGTTTACTGTTTAGGCATCGGTACTTAGTGGATTTATTTATAATGTCTTCTCTGCATTGTTTCTTGGTATTTTGCACTGGATATGCATAATGCTGATGACATTTTAGGAAGTTGCCCATGATTTTAAAAAAAAATTAGCCCATTTGTGGGTTGGGGAGGTGCAATGTTCATAGGGCTGTAGCAAGGTAAAAGTTTCCTTATGGTCACAGAGCTGTAAGATGAAGACTTAGTGATTCAGATAACTATATTATCATTAATAACCTTTATTTATTGACAACAGTTGCTTGTTATTCTTTTAGGTCATTTTTTCGCTGTCCCGTATATAATTTCCATGTTGTTTAATGTTTCTCCAAGGCCATTATCCTTGCAGTAACAACATTCCTTGATTGGTGGATGTATGGTTCCTGGGTCATCATGCCACTCAATTTTTTGAAGTTCAACCTATTTTCTTCAGGAGGAGACTACTATGGAACACACATCTTCCACTGGTACTTCACCCAAGGTTTTCCATCTATGATTTGGACATTCTTACTGTTTTCAGTTTTGGGAGTCATAAAGTCTCGAGAATGGAGGCTTGCAGGTCTAATTGCCTGGGTATTAGGGGTTTATAGCATACTTGGACACAAAGAGTTCAGGTATTCACCTCTTCTCGTAAGCGTATAATGGTCTTGAGATCAACTAATATCTTCTTTATACATGCATGGTATGATAAAAATAGATTAATACCACAGGTTTGTTCTTCCCGTGCTACCTTTAGCGCTGATGTTCTCGGGTTACTGCTTAGCTGCAATGTCGCAATTCAAGGGTAAAAGTCTGCAGGGGAGAGGACACCTTTCAAGGTTGCAACATTTTGTTATTCCTCTCGTCATAACCAATGTTCCAATGGCCTTATATATGTCCATATTCCATCAAGTAAGCCCTTTATTTAGTATGTGTATCAACATTGTTCTTCGTTTCTGTTGTTCATAGCTTTTTGTAAAGACAAACTTGTTTGACGGATTACCTTTATTGTTTTGCTGTTATTTCTGATTAGCTTTCTTTTTCAAGATGTTGTTTCTCTCTCTCCTGTTCTTTTTCTGATTAGTGTCGTGTGTTTTGTTCATTTAATTTTTTTGTGTGGGGTTTGTAAATATCTAGATATTACTCAGTCTATAGATGATTGCCCCTACACAATCCTTTCATTCATGTCTCAATAAATTGATGGATGCTTACACGGTACGCACATTTCACTCTGGTAAGCATCTGAACCAAATGTCATGTTTACTTTTTTACTCTTTCTTTTGGATACGTATATTATTCCTGTTATTGACACAGCTCAGGCACTTGGTTTCTTTGCTTATTTGCTTATATTTTGCGTCTTTGCTTAATCAAGAAATATTATTTCATTAGTTAAATCTAGGAGATGGCTACTCATCCCTCAATGCAGGGATAAAGCCAAAAACTTATCTAATTAGAAACCTATAGCATCCTACTGCAAGAGCTATCCTATGATATCATGCATCCATGCTCTTGTTCAATTTTCCACTGATTCAAACACAAGGAATGATATGTAGTTTGTGTTGTTCTTTACTAAGACTACAGCTTTTATCATTTATAGGTAGTTTCGGATGATGGGAAAATGGTTAGACACCGAGTGCCCTTCTCTGACGCGGATGCCGAAGAAGTTCAGGTTAGCATCCAATCAGTCAGATGGTGTTATTCACTATATGTCATGCTTTTCTGAAGTTTTTGTTAAGCGTCTTAGGAAATAGATATACCATTAAAATTTTATTTCATGTTCTGCAAGAAAGATTTGGAGAGTGCAAATGTTTGATCAATCCATTATTTCAATATTGGTAATTATGTGACACTAGACATGATTGAGGGACTGATTAGCAGGGTGTAATCTAGGTTGGACAGGTTGTATCAAGGTACAGTCTTTGTTTTGCAGCAAAAACTGCAATTATATACTTTCATTCCTTTGCTTCAATATGATGTAGCCTTGCAGGATGTATTTGTTATTTGCTGATTAGCATTGCTAAGCGATAGCGGTTATAGCTCATGTTTCGCTCTCTCGCCCATTGGTCTATTGTGCAGTTGCCATGCTGGAACACAGTTGTGATACTACTTAGCCAACAAGAGCAAACACCACATCAGCTGGTTGGGACTAAGAGGTTTTACAAAAAGATAATTAGTTCTGACTTATTTCTTAATAGCTATTTTTTGGACGTATTTTAAATAAATATTGATTTATAATATTAAATTGTAATATTAAGCAATATTATCATACTCTATTTTGTACTCATGTAAATTCCATATGTATTGATTGAGACGTGCGTTGCACGTGCACGCTTACTAGTCACCGTTAATTACTGAGTACTGAGTCAGTACGTAGGATTCGGAGTATGAACGAAATTTCCCTTCATTTTCAATGCACTTTGTCTACAAGGAAAATTTGCAGAACAAACAAAGATGCACATCTGGAATTTTGACTGGAGATGGTGATGGGTACTGAGATTGAGCAGATTCGACAAGTTGGCACACGAGAGATTCCTCTGAATCCGAACGAGATATGCATCGAGATTCCACAAAAGACACTCGATCGAGTGATCCGTACACACTCCCATTGTTTATTACGAGTACCAAACTACCAATTAGTTAACATGATAAGAAACCTTCTCAGATGAGCAGAAATTAAGTAGCCGATGGATCACTTGCTCGATCGGCTACCACAGGATGGTAATCGCTATCAATAGTCTGGTCACCTGCAGCTTAATCATTTGGCAGGTCACCCGCCTCCAGTTTTTCTGTCAACGCAAACGATTTTGAATTCAAAGTAAACTACGTACTTAACAATCTGGCATAGTACTAGGAAAATCTGATCAAGAATCTCCATGCGCTTCGTGCCACATCGGGGGACGAAATTAATTCCGAAACTAACGTACGCCATGATCGATGACACTGATAAGATTAATTAGACTAGCGTGCATTGATTAACTTAAATGTTAGTACCTGCGCCTGGGGTGATGCAGACGAGCCCGGTGATCATGCCCTGGACGGCGCCGACGACGGAGGGCTTCTTGAAGAAGACGATGTCGAGGCATGTCCAGACGATGAGGCTCATGGCGGTGCAGATGTTGGTGTTGACCACGGCGATGGACGCGTCGACGTTGGCCGCGTATGGCCCGCCGCCGTTGAACCCCGCCCACCCCATCCACAGCAGCCCCGCCCCTGTCAGCGTGAACAGCATGTTGTTGGGCGGGAACCTCTCCCTGTCCTTCTGCGTCCTCGGCCCCACCTGCAGCCACCCACAAATATGTTAACACATGCATGCGTGCGTGCATCCATGGCGATCGATCGTATCGTGTCGTACCCAGTAGGCGGCGGTGAAGCCGGCGATGCCAGCGGGGATGTGGATGACGTAGCCGCCGCAGTAGTCGATGACGCCCCACTGGAAGAGGAAGCCGCCACCCCAGATGGAGAATGCGCCGACGGTGTAGGAGAAGGTGAGCCAGAGCGGGACGAAGAGCATCCACGCCAGGAAGCTCAGCCGCCCCAGCAGCGACCCGGCGACCAGGATGAGTGTGATGGCGGCGAACACGCACTGGAAGTACACGACGGTGGCCATGGGGAAGAAGGGCTCGATCGCCGCCGTTTCCAGGGTGCCGTCGGCGTGATAGTGCGCCGTCGCCGGCAGGGCGGCGCGGCCGACGAGGAACGCCTGGTCCAGCGCCGGTCGTGCCTTGCCCCAGATCGGGAGCAGCTCCTCGCCGAAGGACATGTTGTACGCCCAGGTGACCCAGCAGATCCAGACGGCGGCGAAGGCGTAGAGCGCCATGAACGCCGAGTTGACGGCCCACTTCTTCTTCACGACACCGCCGTAGAGCACCACCAGCCCCGGCACGCTCATCAGGCCCACCAGAGTCGATGCCGTCAGTTGCCATGCGTTGTCGCCCTTGTTCAGCCACTCCGCCACCGCCGCTGACGTGTTCCCCTGGTAGGCCACCGGCACCGCTGATGACGACGACATCTTGATGATCTTGCCCGGCCAGCCGGCTCAATCAACGATAGATAGAGAGGAAGACGATCTAAGTTACTTGTACGTCTACGTGTAAGTGTAACCAGCTACTAGCTAGGTCGTCTTATATAGAGAGAGTGTGGCAGCAGCTGAGCTGAGCTGAGCCAGGAATCTTAATTTGCCCGGCACGTACTTGACACTATTGTTTGAATATTCTCTGGTTAAATTGCATGGCTTTAGGCTGGCTGTAATGCTGGTCACGATCTGCACAAAGTACAAACCTCGATTGTTTGTGGCCTCAGAGTAGTATCCTCCCGTTGACTTTATCAAGTCGACGGAATGGAATCTAATCTCGGCAGCAGATTCTTCGCAGGTTATATGTGAGTGGATGATTGATTCTCTCTCGAAAATAGTACTGCTCTTGCTCTTTCAATTAAGAGAAGTAATTAATATTACTTGATTATATAAGAAGTTGTTATATGGAGTATACATTAGTGTGCAGCTTGTCATGATAAAGTATACTTGGTGGTAGCTGTATGCAGGTCAGGTGCATCTGTATACATCCTTCTTCGCATATATAATATAAACTATATATACTACATAAGTTTCTTCTGTGGTACGGTATGACATCTGGACAAGGAGTTCATTTACTCCAAGACATCGATGAATTAATCCATAGTGATCCTTATGGGTTGTACCTACTTCGCGTCTAAACAAGTCAAAGAAACATGAAAAAAAAGGGCGATTTTTCATTCCCCGCCACACATGCACACACAGACACAAAAAATAATTACTTGCTTGCATAACAAAAACAAGCATCCAAGCTAAACCCGACTCCCGTGTCGCTCAGGAGGAGCGACCCAGTAGGCAAACCCTAGCCACCGTCGGCCCTCCTCCAGTGCTCATCCTCGCTTGCCGTTGCCATCGGCTTCTATCGGACAGTGAAGGGGCTTTCTCCAAAGCTACAGGGCAGGTCAGCAGGTGGTTCAAGGAGCGCGGCGGCTGGTCCCGATGGCCCTCTAATTAATCATGCTCCGTGTGCTGTCGTGCTGTGTATCATTAGCCAATTTACAGTATTTTGTTAAGAATAGCCAATTTACAGTATTTTGTTAAGAGTAGCGAGCTCCAGGATAACGACAGCTGATAGGTTCACATAAGAAATTAATTAAGCAATGCTCTCAACAACAGTTGACATTGCAAAATACTCCCTCCGTCCACAAATGTAAGGCGTGCACGGAATTTAAGATTCAATTTTGACCAACAATTAAACTAATGATATTGAATTATATGACACAAAAGTGGTACCATTAGATTCATATTCAAATGTATTTTTAAATAATATCACTTTGTGCTATATAATTCAATATTATTTGTTTAATTATTGATTAAAATTACGGAAAAGCAAATGTACTTATAGCTGTGGGTACATGAGCTATCTCAGCCTTCTACGATGCTTTGAGATTCGGAAAAGAATAGTTGTGAGAAGTAAGTGTGTCTCTGTGCAAATAGGGAACAAGTCGATGTATAGGTACCCTATTTGCATGGTTCCCTATCTGCCATTATACCTACCCCGAAAAGCATCCCGATCTCTTCAATCTGTTCAACCTCCCAGTGGAAAATCGTTCTTCTGAGTCTTCAAGTAGTACAATCAATCAAGCTGCTAATTCACCAACCAGCAGGTTTGGTGAATTGGTACACGCCGTCCAAGAAAAAGCAGACAGCCATTCTTCGCTTTGCTTAATTTTGCTTGTTCAGAAGCCCAACCGAATTAACCAAAACCAAATCACTAGTACTAATTACCCAAACCAAAACAAATCTCCTCTCCAGATTGGTTCATTAATTAACGGATTAATTAACCCAATCGCCACCTGGAATCTCCTAATTAATCGCTTTCCCCGATCTTGTCAACGGCGAGATCTTAGAACAGTTCTCTTGTGACAAGCGGCGTGGCGGGGTTCCACGTGCTCTGCCTGGCCCGGTCGGCGGCGGCCGGGAAGAACTGGCAGTGGCTGGGCAGGACGTTGCCAACGGCGGCCGAGGCGGGCGCGGCTGTTGGGACGTTAGATTTGGGATGGCATTGCTGGTTAGGCGGCGGCGCCGTGGCGCCCGCGGTGACGACGCGGCGGCAGGAGGGACACATGGTGAGCGTGGCGGAGGAGGGCTGCGCCGGCGAGGGAGCGGCCGCCTTGAGCGCCCGGAGCTCGGCTACCTCCTTCTCGAGGCGCTTGTTCTGCTCGACGAGCTGCTCGCACCAGCGCTTCATGTACTCACAGTCCACCTCCGTCTGCTTGAGCTTCGTCCTGGCGCGACGGTTCTGGAACCACACCTCCACCTGCCGCGGCCGCAGCCCCAGCCGGTTCGCGAGAGCGGTTTTCTGCTTCTGCAAACGTATCAGAAATCTCGGTCAGTTCGATGCGCTCGCGCGGACTCCATGAACGAACAGGACGGGAGGTCTGGGCCGTCCGGTTAGATAGATCGATCGACAAGGAGAAGGTAGGAGGTGCTTACGGGTTGAGCGTGCTGTGCGTCTTGAAGCACTCCTCGAGCACGGCGGCCTGGTCCTTGGACAGCCGCAGCTTCTTGCGCCCGCCGGCGCCGTCCCCGCCGTCCTCGTCATCGCTGCCGGCGGCGGCGGCGGCACCGCCGCCGCGGAAGACGCCGGAGCCCGTCCGTTCGAGCCCCCTCTTGCTGCCGCTCCCGCTGGACAGCGCCACGCCGCTCTCGGGCGACGTGGACGTCCTCCCCTGATGGTACGCGTCCCTCCCCGCCTCACCCACGACGGAGCTGAGCGCGGCGTTCCAGTGCGACGCCGGGGAGGAGGACGCAGCGGTGTTGGTCACAGATTCACGGCGAGGCGACGAGTATTGCCATTCACAAGGGAACGCACCGAGGGAGATGAAAGCCAACGTAAAGAGGAAGATGAAAGAATCGTTTTGGCACGGTTCATAGGGTGCTATAGGGAGTGTTGTCTACAGGTAGCCTATACCTAATTGCTATGCCTGTACTACTGCAGTAACACGTCTCAAAAGGTTGCACCAATCTCAAAGAAACAGCATACGGCTATGATAGCTCATGTACCCACAAGCAAATGTACAAAATCCACACTCTTAAAATTAAACTATAAATTATGCGTATTTATTACATTTGTGGATGAAGAGAGTATAAATAAACAAGAGAACATGTGATGCAGCACGGAAATGGTCCCTGAACCTAAACTCCTGGAACTGAAAGCATCGGGAGAAACAAAACAATTAGGAGTGCTTGACTAAGATCAATTAGTTATTAAGTGCTGCCTACTTCAGATGGGCAAGTTGATGTTTAGACAGGGTTAGTGCCATGCAAAAATTAGGGCCTGTTTGGTTGGGCTGCGGCTGTTGACAAAGCTGCTGTTGGCTGGCTGTCTGGAAAAGCTGCTGTGGCTGTGGGAAAGTGAACATATAGCTTTTGGTTGATCCAAACCATCTACAGCATTTTGGAAAATAAGCACTGAAACTTCAACACATTGCAAAAAGCTGGCAGAAGGCAGCTTTTCCAAATAGCTGAATTTGCACTGCAAAGCCCACAGCTACTATTAGCAAAAGCTGCTGAAAAGCTGGCTGTTTGGTTGGGCTGCTGCTTTTTCCAGTGGAAAGGTGCTGAAAAGCCCAACAAACACCCCCTTAATCGGTTGAGGCGTTGAGGTATCTGAGCTTCTGACTATATCGTTCTATAGCTTGTAGCTGCGGACAAACCAAGACGTAACGCAACACAACAGCGTTAGTTTGTTTTAACTTTGGACGCTCGGTTCAGATTCTCGTCACAAGGATGGATCACGTCGTAGGCACAGGTTCAGTCCATGGATGTGCCAAGATTAGACAAGAATCCAGTACACGTTCAGAGTTTCATGGTTTGGTCTGCCTCTGGCCGTAGCGAGTGAGCTGTGTTATTACTCTTTTAGGAACACCTAATATAATTCGCAGACGCATATCGCTACACATATATATATTTACACAACGTCTATTAAAAACTAGACTCGTGTAGATTGAAAATTTACGAAATGTGTGTTTTGCTATCCACGAGCACGTCCTTAATCGCTGGGAGAAAAATTCGTCTCGACAAGAGACACAATGAGCAAAATCTCGTGTCCTGAACGCTCTGTGCCTTCCTAGTGGCCCACGCCAGGGCGGCCCATCTGCTCCTATCAGTGGCAAGTCCAACTAAACGCGGAGCGAATTCGTCTCGTTCCGTTGGTGATGGGCGCAAATCAACGGATAATTCACTCCAAAGGAACACCCACTCCTGCAACTTTTCCTTTTGGTGCCGTTGATTAACGTAAGCCCAAGTAAACTTCATTATCCGCAAAATACAAAAATAAAAATATACTTCCTCTCTCGGAATACTTCGTTCTAAAATATTTATTCATTTGAGAGCATCAGGAGCTAAATTATTGTGTGATTCACTCTATATCTCTATTAAATTACTTTAGAAATATTGAAATGGTTGTCTTATGTTATTTAATAGGAGTACATATGATCATTTCTTATTTATTTTTGTTAGTATTAGTGTCTCTTTGCTTTGTATGTATGATAAACTAAAATAAATATAGTAAAATGGAGAAGTATCAAGGTTCATGATCCGATCAAATCAATGAAAACTCACGACCTTTTGCTGCCACGAGAACCCCACCTAGTATTTGACTAGTGTGACTCCAAACGTGACCGTTAGCCATAAGACAAGAATACCATTACCGATTGGATTAGCCACTCGTGGATTGTTTTAACAGAATTGCTAATGGAAATTTTTTAAAATTTCAGCCAATCATTTCTGACCTCAGATATAGTTTGAGATTTGAAATAAATCCGTATAATAGGGATGGTGGTGGAAATCTACTTAACATGAAAAAATTACAGTTGGATGTGCAATACACTCTCCCTTGTTTTAATGCCTTTGTTTAATGTTAATTTACCCAAAATCAATGGATTTGACGTTGGCAAAGTAGTCACTGATTATTTGGCTCTGCGTTGGCACAATCGTCGCGCAAAAAAAATCTCATCCTTCCAACCTGAAAAACGCAAATCTCATCCTTCCAACCTGAAAAAGGCTAAGGGCCTCTCTGGATGGCAGCCCCAAGCTGCCAAGCCAAATAATTGGCGTTGACTGGGTGCATGGGCATCGATTGGATTGCAGCCCATTATTTGGCGTGCCCGGGCAAGCTTCAGCTTTCTAGTTCAGTTTTTCGCCAATGCGCTGGCGAGATGTGGGCGGCGGAAAGCATCGCCAAAATTTGGCTCGCCCGTGCTTTGGCGGGGCAACGGTGGGCAGAATCCAAACAAACCCTAAGCAATGGAGCGGGTTTAGACCATCTAAGGCTATTTTAAGCCAATCGTAGCGTGACACGTGTCCACTCGGCCTGGTGTTGTGAAGCTTCTAGGTTCTTCGGTGACATTGGTAAGGGTTTCAAGGCGCGACATGGCCTTCGTTTGGTCACCCTTGCCTTCCTGTTGCAGGTCGCACCATCAACTCACTGTTCTTCCTCTTCCAGCCTCCACGTCACTCCTCTTTTTTCTTAGTCGCATCGCCTCCTTCGCTCTCATTGTGCCCATTCGCCTCCTCCACGTAACCCCACCATCAACACTGGCACTGTCCGCCACTTATGGATATTATTGGATAATAGACTACTTGATAAATGCTAATTTTTTTGAGATTCTTATGGACTTCACATTGTATCTAAATGATAATAGAAATGACCAACTGAGGTATTAATTGTTCATATCACCAAACTTTTTTATTCTGTTGCTAGTTATTCGGGCGCGGCGTAGCGCGCAATCTCACATAATATGAAAAAGTTAACAAATAGTTAAGCGGTCATACATTTGCCCATTAGGAAAGAAGAGAGGGGGACATTTTCCGGCGATACTTTTTCTGTTGTTTTTAGTGATATTAAAGAGCAATCATACATGCGTATTATATTCAACCTCTTCAGAGATGTAGTATCATATGATCCTACCTGCTCTGTTCAATTTAGTAACACAGAGATAGTCAAAGAACAAAGAGAAAAAACGATACAATGTTCACTATTCTGAGTTTTTCGTTTCACTCCATTTAACCAAAGAAACATAGCATCTTTCTTCTCTGAGAAAAAAGTCCAGATGAATAAGAAAGGTCTGAGAATAATACTAAGAATAACCAAGAAAGGAAAACAACAAATGATGACGGTCTAAGCCGCCCAAGTTGACCACAAACCGACCTCACTTCGATTAGACCAGTGGTCCAGGTCAAGAATCTTTACGGGGCCCAGCCCTGTCTCATCAGGGCCCTCCATAGTCTCTTGGACGGCCGTGATCGCCTCTCTCGAGAGATGCTAGATGCTACTGCATGCAGATAAGCTGTCCTCTGTAATTCCTGTCTGTCCACGTACCGTGCTGCTTCCGTTGAATATTTGACTGTTTTGGGCCTTTCTAGAGCGCTTTTAACAAATGTAATCTTTTTTATTTTTGATGTTAACAGTAAGGATAGACGACACATGTTAAGTATCGTGTCTTGGATCTACGAAGTAGGTCTATCACGTATTTGACCTGTGATGTATATGGAGCCTAAGTCATGAGAAAGGGCGTAGCTCTACTGTACGATGGGCATGTGTTGAGCCTTGATTATATGGTATAATCGCACGCCTAGAGCCCAATCGTGCAGCAGAGGTATGACAGGTGCCTATCGTAGCTCTATAGCACGACAGATGACCTGTCACGACTCTACACGTGTCACGGGTTAGATGCATGATATGCCTGCTTCGTGGATCTAGAATATGATATTTAATTTGCATTGTTTGTTTGTGTTATTTTAGAGATAAAATTAGAAGCAAACTAGATTCATTAAAAGCACTTAAAAAAAAGGCCAAAACAGTCAAATATTTGCTTCTGTTACGTTTGGCTGATATTTCAGAGATCTGTCAATGGACTTGGTCTTGAGCTAGCTCACAAACCATGCTCACTTGTTTCTTTTCGTCCAAAGGCACCTTGACCGTTCCACCTCCGTTTGTTAGTAATTGATTAACATAATTATGCAATGCAACTTATATAGGTTGGTAGTTGAATTATGGACTTAGTCAGAAAATCTCTCTTTTAGTCAGAAAATCTCTCTTTTCTACGAACACAAACAATCTAAACACTTGATTGCCCATAAGTCTAAGTCAGCTTGTGTGACCATTATTTTTGTGCGATGATTGATATGCCATATGAATGTATGATCGGTTTGTTCATCCAATAGACAAAAAAAATGACACATGTCTAAGAAAAATGTCAGCCAAGACAATCATCCCTATAAACAGTAGCCCCGGAGATTAGCTAAAATCACATCAGGATTTGACCCAACAACAGGCGAGGACCAGCCGGCAGTGTATGCGCCAGTCAACTAGCGCTCCTTCTTCGACGCGTTCATCCCCTCCCCTCCGCTCCCCTGCTTCTCCCTCGTGCCAAGACCGAGTTCACAGCCTCAATTGCTACAAACTCCGAGCAATTTGAGAAGAGAAGACGCCATGAGAGGGGGAGCCGAGCTCTTATACAGCCTCCGCTAGCATCTTCGCTGCGTAATTCGGCGCGATTCAGCAGGAATCTTCTTGCTCCGGCCCGTCCGAGCGAGAAAGATGCGAGCTTTACGGCGAGATCTTGCTCTCCTCCTCTGCTGCTGCTGCTTGCTACTCCCGTTCCTGTCCCATGGCGCCGACATGCCCCTGGGCTCCTCCCTCTCGCCGGGCAGCTCGGCCTCGTGGTCGTCTCCCACTTCCACCTTCTCCCTCGCCTTCGCGCCGTCCCCGGCCTCCCCGTCCCTCTTCGTCGCCGCCGTCTCCTACGCCGGCGGCGTCCAGGTCTGGTCCGCCGGCGCCGGCGCGGCCGTCGACTCGGGGGGCTCGCTCCGTCTCTCGTCCACAGGCGACCTCCAGCTGGTCAATGGATCCGGCGCCGTCCTCTGGTCGTCCAACACCGCGGGGCAGGGGATCACCGCCGCGGCCCTCCAGGAGAGCGGCAACCTCGTGCTCAAGAACTCGACGGCGGCCACCCTGTGGCAGTCGTTCGACCACCCGACGGACACGGTGGTTATGTCGCAGAACTTCACCTCCGGCATGAACCTCACCTCCGGCCCCTACGTCTTCGCCGTCGACAAGGCCACGGGGAACCTCACGCTCAGGTGGACCCGCGGCACCACCGTCACCTACTTCAACCAGGGCTACAATACCAGCTTCACGGCGAACAAGACTCTCAGCTCCCCGACGCTGGCCATGCAGACCAACGGCATCGTGTCGCTGGTCGACGGCTCGCTGAGCTCCCCCGTCGTGGTGGCGTACAGCAGCAACTACGGCGAGAGCGGCGACATGATGCGGTTCGTGCGGCTGGACCCGGACGGCAACTTCCGCGCCTACAGCGCGGGGCGCGGCAGCAGCACGGCGGCGGAGCAGTGGTCGGCGGTGGCGGACCAGTGCCAGGTGTTCGGCTACTGCGGCAACATGGGTGTGTGCGGCTACAACGGCACTTCGCCGGTGTGCGGGTGCCCGTCGCAGAACTTCCAGCTCATCGACGCCTCCGACCCCCGCAGCGGGTGCACGCGCAAGATCGAGCTCCAGAACTGCCCCGGCAACTCCACCATGCTCCAGCTCGACAACACGCAGTTCCTCACCTACCCGCCGGAGATCACCACCGAGCAGTTCTTCGTCGGCATCACCGCCTGCCGCCTCAACTGCCTCTCGGGCACCTCCTGCGTCGCCTCCACCGCGCTCTCCGACGGCTCCGGCCTCTGCTTCCTCAAGGTCTCCAACTTCGTCAGCGCCTACCAGTCCGCCTCGCTCCCCAGCACGTCCTTCGTCAAGGTCTGCTCCCCCGGCTCACCCAACCCGCCCCTCGGCTCCACCGGCGCGTCGTCGGCGGGAGCCTCCGGCCTCCGCGGATGGGTCGTCGCCCTGGTCGTCCTCGGCGCGGTGTCCGGGCTGGTCCTGTGCGAGTGGGCGCTGTGGTGGGTCTTCTGCCGGAACAGCCCCAAGTACGGACCGGCATCGGCACAGTACGCCCTGCTGGAGTACGCGTCGGGTGCGCCGGTGCAGTTCTCGTACCGGGAGCTGCAGCGCTCGACCAAGGGGTTCAAGGAGAAGCTGGGCGCCGGCGGGTTCGGCGCCGTGTACCGCGGCGTGCTGGCGAACCGGACGGCGGTGGCGGTGAAGCAGCTGGAGGGGATCGAGCAGGGGGAGAAGCAGTTCCGGATGGAGGTGGCCACCATCAGCAGCACGCACCACCTCAACCTCGTCCGCCTCATCGGCTTCTGCTCCGAGGGCCGCCACCGCCTCCTCGTCTACGAGTTCATGAAGAACGGCTCGCTCGACTCCTTCCTCTTCGCCGGCGGCGACGGCGGCAAGGCGATGCCATGGCCCACGCGGTTCGCCGTCGCCGTCGGCACGGCCCGCGGCATCACCTACCTCCACGAGGAGTGCCGCGACTGCATCGTGCACTGCGACATCAAGCCCGAGAACATCCTCCTCGACGAGCAGCACAACGCCAAGGTCTCCGACTTCGGGCTCGCCAAGCTCATCAACCCCAAGGATCACCGGCACCGCACGCTCACCAGCGTGCGCGGCACCAGGGGATACCTCGCGCCGGAATGGCTCGCAAACCTCCCGATCACGGTCAAGTCCGACGTATACAGCTATGGGATGGTCTTGCTGGAGATCGTCAGCGGCCACCGGAACTTTGACATCTCGGAGGAGACCAACCGGAAGAAGTTCTCGGTCTGGGCCTACGAGGAGTATGAGAAGGGGAACGTCGCCCACATTGTCGACAAGAGGCTCGCCGGGGAAGACATTGACATGGCTCAGGTGGAGCGCGCGCTCCAGGTGAGCTTCTGGTGCATCCAGGAGCAGCCGGCACAGCGGCCGACCATGGGCAAGGTGGTGCAGATGCTAGAAGGGATCATGGAGCTGGAGAGGCCACCACCCCCGAAGTCATCGGACAGCTTCTTGACAGTGACCACGGCAACCGGCTCCGTCAGCGGTGTCAGCAGCAGTATGGCCTCCACATTTGCCTCGTCGGCGCCGGCAGCGCCCATGTCATCGCCAAATTTGGAGCAGGAGATGTCAGTGGGGGCGTTCGGCGTCGGCTAGGAACCGCGACATAGCGTCTCATCCGCTGCGCTCATCGGAGCCATACATGACAATGTAATGCCGATGCTGATCTTCTCCTGAGCTGAACAGCAAAGTGAGGTGGTGAAAACAACGATGGAAAATGCTCGCTGTTGTGCTCTGCTCAAAGAAAACCGCATAGATTATAGAGCAATTAGGGAAATTATAGGCTGCTCTACGATCTGGTTGATTTTGTTTTGGTGGAGCATGGAAGCCGCCTCATTTACAGTGTGTTTTTCACTGTTTATGGTTTTCCATATTTCAGAAGTATGTATGTGCCTAATGAGCCAAATACCGCAATTTGTAAGTAGCAGAATTATATCAAACTCGATATTACGCTGCTCGCTGTGATTTGTACAAATAATTCTAAACGAGGCAATGTATTGTAAGCATGGAGGGCAAATTTGTTTCACATTTCAAATGCAGAATTGATGGTGCTGGATGTTGACAGGACTCAGCTATGACCTCGGTATTTCTGAATTCTCAGCTATGACCTCGGTATTTCTGAATTCTGACTGCCATGTGTGTCATGGCATTTGCAATTTGGCACACTGGAACATATACAGGAGCTTTCAACAAACTTCTCCGTCAGCTTTTATTTGGTTAAATGCTTGGGACCCATGGCCCCATCCCTGGATCAAGTTGGCATGAAAATACTGCATCATGTGTCATCCTTGTAAAAACCGACAGCTGCCCTCTCCATCCTGCATCTGCATGAACTGGTACTGGTAGTAAAACATGTGATTAAGACCTTAATTGGTCTTCTTTTAAAGCTCGGTTTATGAAGACACATCTGTTCCTTGTACTGCTTGTTCTTTCAGAAGCAGCCACTGAACAAAGTTGTTGACTTAGATCCACTGAATCTACTTCTGGGCTTTGCTGTTTGGGAAGTATAAATGGTGAAGCCACCACCATCATTAAACACAACATTTTTTGGAATCAAACGGAGTCCACGTCGTTCTTGGCCGAAGTTCTTTTGAATTTTGGTACATTAAACACAACATTTTTTGGAATCAAACGGAGTCCACGTCGTTCTTGGCCGAAGTTCTTTTGAATTTTGGTACATTCTAATTAAGAGCGTTGATCGTTTTAGTTATGGCAAGCATGAGATGTCATTATATACACCACAAAGAAAATGTCAGCCAGAATGGTTTCATAGTGTAGTGGTTAGCACTCCAGACTTTGAATCTGGCGACCTGGGTTCGAATCCCGGTGAGACCTCCTTTCTTTTTGTATCGTGTAATCGTGTCCCTATCATGTCCGCACATCATTAGCTCATTGCCCTTTTCAGAATCTCCCGTCCTTTTCTTTCCCGTTCATCGTTTAACATCAACTTCCAGTAGCAAACCAGCTTCCATTCCGTAACACAACCAGAGCTTACAAAACGGTGCGCACTTACCACAAGATGGGCATCATTCGGACTTCACACCTCGCATTTAGACTCCAGCCCGTGATATTTAGTACTCCCTCTGTCCAAGAATATAAGATATATTTTGATTCGTTAAGATAAACCTTTGACTAATAATATACAGTTTATGTGATACAAAATCATAATAATAAGTGCTTTTGAAGAAGAATCTCATGATATCAATTTTATGTCACGTAAATTGCATATAAATAGAGTAATTATTGGTCAAAGCCTTGTCTTAGCCAATTGAAATACACCTTACATTCTTGAACGGAGGGAGTACCATTTAAGCGACAGAAAAAGAGAGCTCAACCGATCGAGAGGGCGACAAAAGGCAAATCAACTGACATCTTGGACTCTCCAGCTCCTGGTCAAGCACAAGTAGCCACCAACTTGCACGAACAATCTAACCCAGTAAACCACAAATTATCCCTGCTTTTTCAACGCTCGTGAGTTTCAAAGGTCAAATGGTCAATCAACAGCTTTGAACCGGTGCAGGGACGTGGAGAGTATCCTACCATGCGCGCTTCGAATGATTCATTTTTACTGGTTCTACACATCGGTTTGACTGCGACAACAAAGTTGACACATGATAGTTTTAGAGACAGCTGCAGTCATACAAAGAGACACAAAGAAGGGTAAAAAAATGAAAACCTGTGGAAAGCATTACAGCACGGGTTTATTTCTGCTTTGGAAAAAAAGAGGAGAGAAAGGGTTAACTTATTAGTCGTTTTTGGAAGACTTAGTGTTGTAGGTAGAAAAAGTTGGTCGAAAAAAATTGGCCAAATGCATTACCTTTTCTGTACACAATTTACAGCTTCCAGATGATATCTGTAAAAGGCTGGATTAGTGAATTATGTGAGTGGGTGAGCAACTGTTCCTCCCGAATCCTATTCAGTATTCGACCCAATTGACGTCCAAATCCTTCAGTTTCAGGAGCCATTTCTGTGCGTCCAGAGGCACGTTTGGTTTATCTGGTTTGCCAGGGTGCTTGTTTGTCACGGCGCATGGAGATTCAGGCTGCCTTTCGCCATCAGAGTCTGCTAGCCTTCTAGGTCGTCTTGGTTCAAGAGAAAGAAGGCGAGAAACCTCTTGTATCCCACCCCATTTCTCCAATGCACGAGCAATGTCATAACGCCCTATCGACAATAACAAAGTATGGAGAGCATTTAGAAAGGAAGTCTTGTAATTCTTGACAAATAAAGAGAGGACTGGTGGCACTAGCATGACAGGAATCAATGCCAAAGTGCTGTTGCTATAATCAATCTTACATAAACTGGAATGCAATTGGTATGTAGTCAACTCGTTTGACCTATACGTCTAGCCTGATCATGGACAAAAAATATATAATTCAACAACGATTATAGACAACTGAAGATATTATGTGCTCAAACTGAGCGATTATCTTAAGTAACAGTAGCACGGTAAACTTGTGCTGAAAATAATACAGTGACATTGCTACAGCTATTTTGACCATATAAAAGTTCTTTTGAAACGAGTTGACCATGCAAAAATTCTTGCCTAATAACATAGCTCTAACAGGCTAGGCTACCAGCTAGTGTATCAACATTAATAAGAAAAATGATCAATCTTGTACAGAACTCAGTAATTGATCTAGACAAAATTAATCAAGTACCTGCCCTCTCAAAAGATTTTCTACTTGGCATATAAGAAGAGTCCATCCCCCAGTTCTTCTGGAATCTCCTGATCTGTAGATAATGGTCATTGTTAACTTATGACCATAAACCGAACGTGTAAAAAAGAAAATTATGGGATCCGATGAATGGAGTGCTTATTATCATTTCCATTACTAGCAATCTCAGGGAGAAAGTTTTAGCGTTCTTCATTTGCAATATATGGTAAATTCCGGAAGCTAAGAGAACTATGATGCTTGTAGCCATGTACCAAATTGGACATCTAGAATGCAGAGGGAGGAAGGCAAAGGTATTTTTTCTTACCTCTTCTTGCAAGTTCTCAAGATTATCCCAATAACCTCTTGGTTTCCGATTTTTATAAGAAAGGGAAAGATTCATTATGCTGGCAATCTTCCTGAACCCACCCATGCGTGTTATTGCCTTCTCGATATCAACCCTTCCATGTGAACGGAGATGCTTTCTCTTAGGCATGAAGCCATTCTGACCATATTTTGCAATGAAACTTTGAAGTTCAGATTTGAGGACCTCCATGTCCTTTTGCAGGCCTGGAACTTTTGGTCTCTGCTTCGTAGAACTTGAAGAGCAATGCACAGATGCTTGTTCTGATCGCCTCCCTTCTGCATAATCAATAGCAACAGTATCTGTATTGATTGGCGCATCAGAGTGAGTTGTGGAGTTACTTCTGTCAGCTTCCGCCTTCTCAACATAATCACGGATTGCACATAAGTTTGATGGAAGATCTTCGTATATGACCTGAAAATGTACTTTTTGGTTTGTTTTAACCAGAGTTGATTAAATCCCACTAAAAACAGTCAGAACATTCATCAAAGCACAATGTGCATTTAATGCTAAGAAGATGGTGCATGAATGATGATGGGCTTTTGTTAAGAAGAAAGGAAGAGTGCAGATAAGTTCTCGGTGTTCTAAATACCCTGAAAGAATAACAATGAGACGAACAAGACAGTGGAACCGTGTTTAATAAATTCACCATGGTGCTTACATAGTGATGATGCCTTGTTTAAAAAAGCATGTAAAACAAGTTATTTGGAGAACCGAGCATTGCTTGGTTGGTGGGGTTGTGCCAGCGCCAACCCGCCCACTAGGGTTCGACTCCTGTGAGGCAGAATTTATTCTGAGGGGTGAATCATTTACTGGTGTCTCGGTCATTCTTCTTTAAACAATGCCACCTGGTGCTAGTGCCAGGTAGGTCGAGTTGTTTGGATACCTGAGATGTTCGTAGCTACCAAGAAATTAGGAAAAATAATCCCTAATAGGCTCTTCAGAGATGAACAAACATGCAATTTATTGAGAGGACTAAACACTCCATTATTATTACTGAGAGAGCCAAATGCGAATTTGTAAAAATAGTGGATACAGCTTTATACTGATTCAGAATATAGACATCCATTTATTTGTCAGGAAGGTGTCATGAGACTGACTGACTGAGTGCAACTGGTGAAAGAAAGAAAATAAATGGGTAGAAGGATAAAAACTAAAGCTATAACATTAGGGTGATAGTATGTTCAACTCGATGATACATCCACAAGAATTTTGCTTTCTGAACTTAATCACCAACATCAAATACCAACTACGAAGTATATTACCCCGGCAGTACATGCATAGTATAATTATTTTCTCAAAGCGTATTTAAGGAGCGCACCAAAGCTTATTTTAATTACCATTTGTCCTCTTCATGACAATAAGTTGCTCTTTGTACTAAGTGCTAAATCACACGCATAAAAAGTTGTGTATACCTCTTCAAGGATAGACTCTGAGAGAAAGGTATCCTTATGCATCTTAGTTTCGACCATATACTTGAGCAGGGTGTGCTGATCCCCGAGCTGTTCTAGGCACCACTTTCCTTTAAATGAGTAGAAATCCCCCTCAACTTGTTCAAAGCTGATCTCACGTTCAAGTTTCTCACGAAGATCCATAACAACACGGGCATGAAGAACCATATAAAGTAGGCCTTTGCAGCCCTCCTAGAAAAAAAAATCTGAGATGGCAGTACTTGCAAAGCTCACAAAACAATCAAATTGAATTAAATTCTTTCGGAAAAAGATCATTTGGGAGGGTGGGGGGCATTGATCTTTCTTATTTCCATTGGTAGGGCACAAGTCCAATTCCTTTTGTAAAGAATTCTGGAACAATATACGCGAAATAAATGAAACTGTAAGCACAGGATATTTTTTTTATCTCTCTAGATAGTTGGGAGAGGTAAAATATTAGGTAAAACCAAAGGAAGAAAATACAAAACCTAAGCTTGTTAACGATCAGAAAGTGAAACTGTCAATTCACAACTTCTGTGGAAAATCAATGCAATACTCCAACCTCCAAACTTGAATTCTAATTAGAAACAACCAAGTAGAACATGATATAAAACATTAACACAACTCCTACCTGCAATATGCGAACCTTGTTATTATCACGAAGAATAATCCTACTGATAGCCAGGTTTGGTATAATCCTATCAGATAGCTTTGTGAGATCATAACTGTGTAATAAAAGAAAACTATGTGAACTCCAAATGCTGGAGAAAGGTAGAACTACTTACTCAGGCAATTTCTCATATGCAGTGAGAACATTCCATACTTCTCGAACTGGTGCTTTCACAGTGATACTAGCAACAACACACCTGTGAGCCCCTTCATGTTCCTTCATCCAAAGCATTTCACAAAAGAAGCCAAATTTCTTAGTGTGCTTCCCATGAAAGTTAAGAATCCAAGGGTAATTATTTGATGGATATAAGTTTAGTAAGTTACCAAGAGGCCATCAAATCTTCGAAGATGGATCTCATCTACCACACATGGCCTATCAAGTCTGCAGACATTTCCATATACACCCCATTTGCTATTCAACTCAGAAGGAGGTGAAGCAAGCACACCACCAAAACCAGAAGAGGGAGGTGCTTCTTTGAACTCAGAAAACATGCCATCATTCTCGGCTGTTGTGCCACTGAAGCTAAGTGGCGTGGAGTCCGCAGAAGCAAATTTTCTAGATCCACTTCTTTGGGTTTCTAAATAATATTTTTCAGCTCTATAAGCCAAGGCTCTAAGATTCACAGGAAGATCCGACCTTATAATCCTCTCAAGAAATATTGCTGGAAAGTTAAATCTTGGTATCACATTAACTTCATACAGCAAAATTGCACTAGCGGACCTGTTATAAGACAAAACAGCGGTCATATACTCATATGGGACTTATGAACGGAATTTTCTTTTCTGCTATCCAAAAGCCTAAAACAAGGAAAAGTCTAAGGATCCCTGAAATCAAAATATTTCTAAATCATGGTATCAAGTGATAGCAAAACAAGAGACTACCGAGCAAACAAGCTGGATGCTCATGAAAGGCATATGCCACAAAAAGGAGATAAAAATGACCACAAGATGCCCACCTTGGACCAGACCTGACAGACCATTTCCCTTCAAACTTCTTAAAGTCACCATCGACCATGGAGAAGTGGAGCTCTCGTCCATTAACCTGCATGGCAATTGTCATTGAAAAATTGAATAAGTAAGGCAACATAGCTCGATATAACTAGAAAAGGAAGGAGCCCAGCCGTCCTCTCTAAATTTTTGCTACCTACAATTTATACAACTCAGCAATGCTTCAGAGAGGAACACCAACGGATAGATCCACAACACGAAGAAACAACACACGCTGAAACACCAACAACAAATGCTGATAAAATGCATTCACGTCTCAGGACCAATTCAACTGATCATCTACAAATGCTCCTATACATTCAGCCTAACCACCTAAGTTTTAGTGAAATGTCATTTTACCTTGTGATCCGGGAACAGCGAAAAAATGTAGTATGTAGTACAAACTTCTGAATATCGTGACCAAGTTCATTGCAATTTAGCAGTAAAATTACGTTCAAACATTTAGTAACAGCTACGAGGTTACGGTGAACACAACACGTACGGCATCCGGGACCTCCTGGAGATCCAACACGACGCGCGCCTCGATGTGCCAGTACAGCGCTTGCTGCAGCCCCCTCTGCTCAAGCCATATCCTACCCTCATGCGGGCATGGGATCCTCCCACTGCAAGCTCAAAACAAACGCAGATTTCTCCGATTAGACTCCTTAAAAGTTAAAACGCAAAATTTTCCAATGGCGATAAGATGACACGGGAGGCACGAGGAAACGCGGACCTGTGCACGAGGTTGGGAACGAAGTCGGCGAGGCGCTCGTAGTCGGTGATGATGCCCCACACGGTGTCGATGTCGGCCGCCACCGCCACGGACGCGAGCACCCGCCGCTCGCGCCACGACACGACGTCCACGTCGCATTGCACGCTGGGGCCCGCGCGCCCGTCCGCGCTCCTGCGGCCGCCGCCGCCGCCACCGTGGTAGCGGCGGTGGTCTTCGGCGCCCCAGTGGTCGCCGGTGGCGGCGGCCGCGGCCGCGGCGGCGACAGCGCGGCGGCCGCCGGGAGGGTGGTGCCGCGGGAGCGCCGCCGCGCGTGGGCTCGGAGTTCGCGGCAGGAATGGCGAGGCGGCGGGGGAGACGAAGACGAGAGCCCTCATAGCTGGCGCGCGCGTGTGCTCGTGCCGGCGTGGGCGTGTGAGCGGCGTCGGTTTCAACTGTTCGAGAGCGAAGTGGCGAGGAAGGAGGAGGCCGGAGAGCCGTTACCCCATCTCCGGGTGGGAGCTCGGGGTCACTGACGTGCGGGGCGTGGCACTGGGTCCCGCGCGTCGGTGGCGTGGTGCTGGATGGACGGTGACGTCGGATTATCTCAGCCGCGACGGTGAGCGGCGCGGGGCCATGTGTGGCGGGAGGTCGAAGAGGCAGCGCTGCCACTTGTGGATTGTGGCGCGTGGTGCGGCACCCACGTGTCAGGCATCATGTGGCGTGGTGAATCTGGTGTGGGGTCGTGCTGTCATCGTGTCGTTATTCGGGTTCCTTTGTGGCGGGCGGGGTCCGGGCCGACGTGGCCCGTGCTGCGCCTCCCATGAGGGAAAATATCTGGTTGCGAGCATCTCGTGATAGGGCGGACTCGGAATTTTCAAAATGTATCGCAATACATGTATATATATATTAATTAGGTCCCACAACATTATAAATTCAACAAATAAAACCAAACCTTCTAAAAATATACAATACAAACATAGAAGAGGAGCAAAACACTGTGTTTTTCCTTTTTTTTTGTTTTATTTCCATACGAGTTGAGGTCCATATGTTTGTAATTTTTTTGGATGGTCCAAGCCTCACTCGGGCCACGCTCTAAATCCACCCATGGATACGTCTAGGGAGTTTCACTTCTAAATTATTGATCACCAAACAAACAAATAAACACCAAATTTTCACATTGCAGGCATGTCATGATTGCCGAGAACAATAACCTTGAATGGTTGCAGGTATTCTGGATTCCTGAGGACAACAACCCTGAATAGTGATAAACTAGCTGCACGCCCATCTAAAGAAAAGAGTTTCGATGGGAACTGTACGTGCTCAAACCTTCAGGAATACTGACTCGAGAGTTAGAGCACTGCTTAAGAAAACTATGATCAGTGATGATCGTGGGAGACGACGACGAAATATCATGTTACTTTGTTTAAGAAATAATAATATCATGTTACTCGAATTGAGCAGAACTTACAGATAGCAGAAAGGCAATACAATTCTACCGTAGAATGGTATAATTTGGGCCATTTGGGGCCGAGACTCCAGCTGCAAGCAAGCTAGCCCAACCCCTTCATACAATGTTCCTCGCTTGTAACAGAACGGGCCGCATCTATCTACGTTGCAGGGCCACACGCCGTCACGACTCGCCACCGTTGTACCACCGCAAAACCCCTCCTCTCTCTCCACACACACAGAGGCAGGCAGAGAGAGGCAAGGGACGAGGCGAAACCAAGCGGCGGTCTCGTCCACCACCACCAGCGATGTCGGCGGCGGGGAAGGCGAAGGCGAGCGGCGGCGGCAAGCGGCGCGCGGCCAATGACCCCGCCGAGGCTCTCCGGTCCTCCGACAAGAGGCGGCGCGACATGGACGACTCCGACCCCGAGCTCGACAGGTGTGCCTCGCGTTGCCTCCCCCTCCCCCTCCCTCTCCCTCATAAGCTTCTACCCACGCTATTTGCGCCACTATTTTGCATTGCTCCCGTCCCGTTCGCGAGATGGTTTGGATCGAAGAGGACTGGAGCGGGGGTTTCCTTTTCCTAGTCGCGATTGCGTTCGCTGCGATTTTGCTGTAGCTCGCACGCGATTTGTGCCAGTATTTTGTGCGATTAACCGATTCGTGCATGCGTTTCATGATTTGTGGTGTTGCTTCCACGGGATTGGGGGGCGACAGAGACATGAAGGAGATCGTGTCGATGCTGCGCCATATCAAGGACAAGGCACACAGGGACGACCAGAAGAAGACCGAGCAAGCCATCTCCAGGTGATTCCCATTCCGACGCATCCAACCTCCCCATCCTGCACCGTCACACTAGCTAGTTTTGTCGATTGCATGTTTGTGATTGTTTTGTCAGCGTCAATTAAGGGCGATTTGTTGTCGTGCACTGATGCGATGGTAGGGCTTTGGAGTGTGCACCAATTGTTTTACTTGTTGTATCCACCTTGTTTGTGAAATGGTAGCTAGTTTTTTTTTAATTGGATTGTGCATCCACCTACCCATTTTGTCCCGGCACACCCTCACCCTCACAAGAGGCCACAAGGACTTGCCGGTATGTTAGTGCTTCTACCTGCTGCATCTGATTTCAGATTTTAGAAGTCTGTGTTTGAAACGACAAATTATATACTAGGAGATCATAGCATAGATGTCAGGTTGTTCGTGAATGCTTCGGTTCTCTTGTGATGTTGTTGTAGTTGATCATAAGATACACTGTAGATTCTTCTTGTGCACTGCACTCATGGAAGCATGCATGAACCATCCGAGTGTGCCAGTCAAACTGCATCCACTCATGGCAAGTGAGTTGAGACTAGAGATCATGAAGAATGGCTTCATAGGATCGTATTTTCTATGTGCATGTTCAGTGGCTTGATATGTGCTCAGCTCTGCTGCTCTATCAAAGGGCTCTGTTTCTGAAGTTATTGGCTGCATGGCTATAATGGCTATTGCACTATCTGCAGAGGCACTATCAGATTATACATTACTAACAGCTTCTTTTTTTTACTTTTAGTGTTGCAACAGAGATTCAGTCTATGGTACAGGACACCAAGACCAAGTTTGAGAAGGAAAGGTGAACAACCAAGCCATTTTGCTTGTATTTAAATTTCTCAATTTCGGAGTACAAACTTTTCTTGTACTTTCTGTAGCGAAGATTTAATGCGGTTTTTCACTTGTTATTATAGCATGATTACATGAACTGAAGCTAGTTCTTGACAATAAATACTGCGAATCTTCATTGAAATGTACTGTGAATTCTGACAAATATTTATTGATTGCATTAGCAGGCAGAATTTTCTGAAAGCTCTATCGAAGACTTCAAAAGAGGTTTCAAACTTATATTGATGCAACAATCTACATGGTTAAATAATCTTGTCATAGTTTGGTCAACACTAGATTCATTTATATGTGATTTTGATGCAGTGTGAAGGGTCATTGAAGAACGAGTACACAAAGTTTCAATCAACACATGATAAGTTCTGCAAAGACAAAGCTGCACACATACAGAATTTCAAAGGTATGTCAAATGAGCGCCAGCTGCCACCTTCTCTGAAGCTTATGACATATACTCAATGTCTTGCCATAAATACATGTATGTAAAACATGGCTTGCTCATGTTTCTCTAGGATGTCTTTTTCGTTTCCTTAAGAACAGTAGTGGCATCCTGTCTAGATATGAACGTATTTACCTACAAATGAGGTTTTCTTAAACATTTATAAGGGTTAAACAACAATTCAACCAAAAAATTAATAAAACAATCATTTCTATGACATTAATGAAGCTAGAACTATAAAGGGAGCTAAGCTATGCAATTAAAATGCATAACCAAAGTAGGGCTTGGCCTAGGGCTTAGGATTAGTACCATATAAATATAAAATCACGCCTGCGTCAGGTTCTAAAATAATAATACAGAACCCTACAATTTCTAGTACATAAATTACCTGAAATAATGCAACTAATCTATTAGTCAAGCAACATAGCTCTCACAAACTCCTAAACTAAATTATAAATAAAACTAATGTTCCTAAGCTAAAGTAAACTAACATGAACATGAACAAAACACAACCAACCAATTCAAATATTTTGAATTGGATCCAATCTATCCCAAAAGAATCGTAAAAGAAATACTAATAGCACTTCGACATAAACCTAGCATGGATCTAACCATGAGCAATACAAATCTATAACCCCAGCACGTATAAAATAACTAACCAGGAATAATCTACCAAAAACCGAGAATAAAACTAATATTATTCAAACTAAATAATGCTCAAAAGACACCCTAAATAATTAAATACAATGTACACACATGAACAATGATCAACTATTGCACAGATCAGATCCTAAGCATGCTAGTATGCTAGGAAAACTAAATAGCATTCGAAAATATGAGCACATATCAAACTAATACCGAATTTGGTCAAATAGTACCCAAATTCAGATCTATTCATCTTAGTTCAAAAACTAACCCATAGTTTAAATTCTAACCCCACAGGGCTGTTCTAGGGATCGATCTAAGGCTCACAGAGGGTCGGGTGAACTTTGGCGCTGGAATGTGGTGGCGCGCGGTGGCAAAAAGGTGGCCGGCGATGCGATGCTCCCTCGTGGCGGAAGGCACCGTTTCTTGCCCCTGACATCGAGGCGGAGGTGGTGACGCGGTCGGCGTAGTTGTATTCATCCCCGGCGGTGTTTGGCAACGAGTGTCAACGGCGGCTCCATCATGGCTTCGATGCAAGCGTTAGGGCTCGAGAGTTTAGGGTTTTGGACGAGGGCGGCGATGCGATCATTGTGACGCGGTTGGTGACCTTTATAGGGCAGTAGAGGAGCAGCGCGGATAAGGAATGCCGACGCGACGGCGCGGTAATTGTGGGGATGGTGCGGACTTGCTCGTTGCATGGGCGCTCGCCGACGCGGGGAAGGAGACATGACATTGACCGTCGTATCCAGATCTGACAGCTGCAAGGGACGTGTTGCGCGCATGGCTGGTGTTGGGCCTGAGAGGGAAGGAGAGGGAAGAGCAGCCTGCGGCCCGAGAAGGGAAGAGAGGGAGAGGGTTTGGGCTGAGGCTTTCGGCCTGATGCCCTGTTTGGGTTTTGATTTATTCAAAAACTAGAAATAGAAAAGGAATTCACAATACATTCAAATGCGGTCCAAAAATGGTGAGAAAATTCCAAAAATGGTGAGGAATTCAATAAAAATATTTCCAGAGGGAAATATCAACAGGGTAAAGGCTGAGAATCAAAACTCTCTTTATAGTCTAATTTAATCCCAAAACCTTCGGAATAATTTAGACAAAAACCAGATAAAATTATATTAATTGAAATTACACTGTGTAACATCCTTTGTCTTAATTTTTTTTTGAAATCTGTAAAAATCAGGATGTTACATTTTTGCTTTTTTCCAATTAGTAGCAGAAGAGAAACTGATTGGTTCCAGCTGTGAGGTTATAAGTAGCAGAAGAGAAACTGATTGCGTCCAGCAATGAGGTTATAAGTAGTACACTATGCAACTTTTGCAAGGCCTGAACCATCTGCATCACAATAATACAGTTAGCTACGTGTGCTGATCATGCACATAGAACAACTGAATGTTTTTCAGATATAAACAGACTGCTATAGCAGTACTAATTGTGTAAATTTTGAAATATGCAGTGCTGAGACTGACCAAGAAAGAATATTAAATATTTTGTCACAATGCACGGGGTCTTGGCTAGTCTCCATTATCAACTGACTTATCCACGTGTTTGTGTTCTGCAGACCTTTTCTCGAAGTTTGAAGATGAAAAGGAGAAATTGATTGTTCAGTATGAACTGCAAAGTAAGTGGATGGCTTATTCTATTTCTTTTGCGTGAAAGATCTTTGCACTGACTAAAATGTCTTTTAAACAGTTATTGTGTGCTAAAGATTTGCTCTGACTCTGTCTTTTAAACAGGGAAGAAGGAGAAGGCTACTCTGTCTGAACTTGAGAAAACAGTTTCTGAGAAGATAGCGGATGCAGAAGGATCTCTGAAGAAGATGAAACAGGTTTGTTTAACACCTTGCACGATATACTAGACCTGCCTTTTGCTCTTGTGACCGTATTGCTTCAACGAACTTAGATTTGTATTGATATCACATAATTCTCTTACTCAAGTAATTCTGTATATATTTGTGTTCCGCAGGGTGACAAATCCATTAGCATCCTTCGCAAGTCCTTTGCCTCGTTTCTGGGCTCTGATGATGAGTTTGGGCAAGACGATAACTGATACAGCTCTTACCAAATGGTCCTTTCAGATCAACTTGGATAGTAGTATGGTTTGGAAGAACAGAGATGGTACATAGGAGAGAGAGAATAGGTTGTAGGAATTTGATAGCTCCATTTCACGGCTCATGCGGTCTGTTTCTTATTCTCGGGCTGTTAGTTATGATGCATGATCAAACGTAGCTTTTACTGCTCTTAGACTATAACTTCTGGGTTGCCTTCTCTTGTAGCAGCCATTAGTAGCGTGCTCAACTTGCTAGTTAATACGGTTTTACAAATCGGTCGTATTTAGATGTGCTTCTGTTTGCAAGATATAAATTCTCTACTAACCTTCTGCTGGATCAACAACATTCACAAGAACAGAAGTACTATCAAGCACAAAATATCCTCGTGCATGTTATGAACAAAATAAAAGTACATGGCAATTACATCTATTGCAAGATTTATGAGTCTAGTTACATGACATCCTCCCCTGGAAAGGGAGTGAAAGGGATTTCAGGACGTCGTCGTTCGCGTGCAATTCGCCGGGTCCGGGCCTTGCACGTTGAAATGACGGACTTATGGCAGGCTTGGCACCGGAGCTTCCACGGGCCGGCGGACACCATGGACGTGAACTGCGTCCCGGATTGCGGGCACTGGGCGGGGTACGGGAAGGTCGGCGGCTACGGCTCCTCGCTGCCATGGTATATGGACTCGCCGATGACCAATACGCTTTCCACCTGCGGCACCGGAGGCACCTCGCCCCCTGCGTCACCTCGCGGGCGTCTATTTGCCTGGCCAATCTGCAGTTCTCGCACCGGATGCGGATCTGCATGGGTTTCCCCGGGTACTTCGCCTTGTGCGACCTCCACCAGTCCTGCGCGACGGCGGCGCTCGGGTCGTGGCCGGCGGAGAGGGCGTCGCACGCCTGGCGGAGCAGCTTGAACGCGCGCTCGCGGAGGCAGACCGGTTCTTGTCCGGGTGGACGAGGGACCGCCACCGGAACTGATTCTTGACGACGTCGCCCGTGGCAGACTGGTCCATGCCGAGGACGGCGTGCCAGTCGGGGCGGCGGTCCGGGTTGGCGGCGGCGAGCGCGTTCGCCAGGCCGGGGAGCGAGGGGAAGAGCTTCCGGGCCAGGCGGCGCGCCGCCGCAATGTCGCCGGCGAGGAAGAGCTCCTCCGCGCGCCGGGAAGCCTCCTCGGCCCTCCTCTCTGCTGGTCTCCGCCATGCGTGCGGACCGGGGAGTGGTATGCATGCACGCGCGCGCGGTGGAGTGGAGTCGATCAGGAAGTGCACGGTTGCATCGTGCAGATCTTATGAGGTACGTTACCTGCTATCCTATATTTTTCTCACGAAGTTAGTTTATTTTTCTTTATCAATAATCCAAACAACTTCCTGTGTAACTCTGAACAAACTACAAGCATTCCATTCTCTTTTTTGCGAATGTAGATATGGTAGTTTTTCACTTTTTGATATTTTCTTCATTTATTTTCCCAACAAACCACACAACCACCTGTGTAAATCTCAACAAACATTTAAGTCCTTTTGGAAAGCAATATGCAGATTATGCTTAATATATTTGTAAAAAGGTAAGGGTTGCAAGGGATAATTATCAGTCCAAATGATTTTTTCATTTATTGTAATAATAAATATATATTGATAAAGTCCGTTACAACATACATGACACTTAGCGAGTATATATACGATGCATGGCGAGTAACCGACTCCGAATCGGAGACAAGTTGCAAGTCCAATGTGTTTCCAGTTCATTTCCGAAATCCGACTTGCGGTCCTGATTCCTCTGGCCCTTTGGGCCTGCGAGCTCCTAACTCTTCCTTCGGTTGTCCTGACGCTGATAATGGCAAAATCGGCAAAGCTATAATGGGCCTCTAATCAGCCCAATGTCCAAACAGATCAGGAAGATCGAGTACTCGAAAACCTACCCCTCCCTCAGTGTTCTAATTTTGATTTTCATCTGATTTTTTAAAATTAACTGAACATATTCTGTCTTAATAAAGAGTCAAAGTTTTTGTCTCCGGTTTTCAAGGAAAAAAAGTGCTGGAAAACCTACCCCTCCCTCGTGGACCAGCCCATGATTGAAGTGTCACGTCACACATGATCAGAGTTTTACATGAATCATGAGCTGATAAGATGATCGGTAACTAAACCCTAACAACGTATATCCGTACAAATCTGGACTAAACTTGCTAATTTACTTTAGCATTATCGAGTCATTACTTAGTAATATCCTGTTTTACTTTAGAGGAGTCACTCTGTTTTTGGTAAAATTGTAAACATAACCCTGGGATAAACTTATGCTCCTTGATAGTAACACTTTCAAGCTCCAGATTCGCAATACTATGACATCATTAATCCATTCCACTCTTATACCACTGATGATAAGAACAACAAATAAGACAACTTAATCTCCCAATTTTGTTCTGAAAGATGCATGATTCCCATAATAATATATTTATTTATTCTTGGATTCGTCAGCTTGGCTGCACTGCACTGCATTTGCACGGGGATTAACTGGAAGGAGGCGGGACACGCGGCGGACGCACGCCGTCCGGCGCGCGGGCCGTCGAGAAGGACTTCTCTGCTTCTCCTGATCCCAAACAAACAAGAGTTCGACAGACCATCAAAATCAATCCCGACATATGTTCCAGTTCTCAATCCGCTTCGGAACCCCCAGATCGACAAACAGACAGACAGTACATAATTATGCAAGAAATGGAGAGACTGAATTGAATCCGGCCGTTACCTGCAGCTCTGCTACGAGCAGTTGACGCTCCGTTCATGGCGCTCATGGACGTCGTCGTCGCCTGAGCAGCAGACGATGGGTGCGGCAGAGAAGAGCGCAGCGGAGGGCTGATCGGCAGCTGCGAAATGGCATGACCGAGCTCGCCGCACACCAGCGCCAGAAGAACCAGAGCTGCGAGTGCTTTGGACGCCATTTTGCGTGCGTGTTGTTGTGTGTTTGTGCTCCCCTCGTCTGATTGGGTTGCTCCATGTAAGTGTAAGGAACGGGAGTGATAGATAGCACGAGCACACTAGTTAGGTTAGGCGAGGTCTTTGATTATCAGTAATGGCTGGGAGAGAAAATGGATTAATGTGTAGCCAAGAATAGGAGGAATCGGGTATCTCGTAGGCTTCGATCACGGAACAGCATCCGCCGCTCTCTGACACGAATCGATCGAGAACACATAAATAAATAATAAATGTTATTTAAGTGCACTATATAAAAGATAAAAAAATTAGAAATTAGGTATATGTCGTATTGTCATAGAGACAGAGAAAATTTTCCGAGAGGTAGATTCAATAGAACTTTCCTTTGAAATTGTGTGCAAAGCAGCTTTTAGGAAAAATTTCTAAAGTTTTTAATCCCATAAATTAAATAAATTTTATAAAAAAAATTAAAAATTAAAATCATGTAAAATACCTTTGAAATTCTTTTCAATCAAAGAGACCATTGATACTCTTTTTGTGGGATTAAGAGGTAAATCATTTGTATGGCCTTTTGTCGAGTAGTAGGTTTAGGCCGTATTTTTGTGGAGTAAAGATATATGTATATTGAAGGGTCCGGTTAGGCTCCACTCGACGTAGATTTAACAACGTTTCAATCAATAGGTGATCCGTTGGATCTCTATTGTATGGTAAAAAATAAAAGGCAAAAAACAAAAAATAGATGTATTTGGATTTTGGGTCAAGCGATTCTAATTTGGTTTGTATGGCCTTGCAGACCGATTTGACCGAATATACCGATACCTGCCCGTCCTCCAGCAGCCTCCGGTCCATTTGGTTGGAGAAATGAGGAGGGATAAGTTGAGGCCAACCATGTTGATACGAATAGAGTCATCTAAGTTGCGTGTTTGTCTAGATGGTCGAGAAAAGCCAATTATATATTTGGTTGAATGGACGAAGATAGATATAACGAGATTAATTAAGTAAACTATATCTCGTACTTTTCACTAATAATAATTTAGCATACTCTAATCAACACACATATACTAACTAACCGTATAATGCTAAATATCACTAGTTATACACTAATCAACACACCAAAATATACACTAATCAACATACCAACACTTGCATCTTGTAGGAATAATTACTCATTACTAATAAAATATGTCAGTTATCACTAATTATTTGCTAATGATCATAGTTAAATAAGGACGGAAGTCTCATCCAGCTAAACTAGCCGGCTCACCCTATCCAGCATATTTGAGAAATATTCTTTAAAGTTGATTGTCTTCAATCATACTATCCGTCCAACCAAGATATATATGAGCTCAAAAGGTAGATATTTTTAACCCATCCACTCTAGTTCCATCCCGACCAAATTGAACCTTAAGCTTGCAATACAACGTAGCAGACCAAGAGGCAAAAAGGCCCAATGCCCAAGTACCTATGGAGTGGTGAGTTCCACCCAGTAGCAAGCACATGCCATCCTCAAAGAGGCAAAAGACCTAAGTCCCTTTCCAACCCTAGCCGCCATTGTTCAGCATCTCTACTGCAAGGACGAGGCAAGGACTCTACCGATGAAGTGAGGACTTGGAAGGGGAAGCTACGCCATGGAGGACGCCATGCTACTTCGTCACAGCACCCACACTTCTGCATAGACTCTAAAATAAAATGGAGCTGTTAATCACGTTGTCGTTGTACGCTGCTACATTTAATGCTGACTCTTTATGTAGAGTGAGCTTAAAAGACAACACCACTGTATGATTTATTTAATAGTTCTAGATGACATAGAGAGGTGGAATAGTCAATAATCGATCCTGTCTTTATAAATGTCTTTAAAACCCAAAAAAAATCGAAAGTATCAAACTAAATTTACCGAATTAACCGAGTGTCCATGACAGATCCTACCCCTGCCCAAACTCTAAACTCTTTGGTGCCTTGACTGATGATGGATCAATCGGACAAAGACAGCATGGGCCACTATTCAATGCCAACCCAGCTCAATATTTGAAGCTTGCAAATGCGTTGCCAAGAAAGTGGATTCTTCCGCGAGGCTGAGGACGGAGGAGCCCGGAAGGTGGACATCGAAACAAGGGTGAAAATAGAGCAGAATGGGTTGGAAATGAGCTATACGGATGCGGAATGAATTCTAAAGGTCATTTCATTCTCTCTTAAATTTTGAAGGGTTCAAATCCTCCCGACCCATTCAACCCTCTCTCCTCCCCTAACCTAGCTTAGGCCAAAGTCCACCTCCCCCCTCTTTTCCATGGGCTGATGGGTTGAATGCCTTTCTGAAGCCAAGCCTCTCTAATACGAAAATTTCAAACTCAGGATTTTGGAAATTCTTATTTCGTTTCTGTTCCTACCGGTGTTTCCACCAAAAACAACACTTCCATTTGTTTTGTCAACAAAAAGTTACCTTTTAGTTTCCACTCCGATGTTTTTTGAAAAATTTCATTTCTAGATCTTTTTGTTTTGTTTTGCTCTGAAATTCTGGACAGCTTCAGTTCTGCTTTCACCTCTACATTGAAACTATGTTGTGTACCTTTGCTCATTTCACTGAGTTTCACTACTCCATATATTTGTCATCATCCATTGTGTAATTAAGAAAATCTAAGAAATTTTTAATAAGAAAGACCATAATATCTTTATAAAATGACATCCTACAACTAAGCCTCTTCCAAAGCGTTAAATAAGATGAGATTATACATTTACTTCAAACCTATTTAACAAACCGTGTAACCGCGATGCCAAGACTTGTACACACATCATCATCTCCTGATAAAAGAGAGAGAAAAAGGAAACTGTTTCGCTCAGACTACTGATTGGAACGTTCGCGTCATCTGTGTCTATAACCTTCGATTGTGAGCGATCAATCCAATGGTTCTCACCTAGCCTATATAATCTCCTGATTTCATGATGCTACGCCGCCACAACCAAGCTAGGGCAGTCGCCCGATGTCGCAGTCGCCGAGCCTCGCTGGACTCCACACGTCCGCCCACGTGGATATCGACAACAGTCACGACCGCTTCATCAGGTAGACATGCACGTGATTGATCAATGGATCGATCACCTCACCTATTTGCTTGCTGCATGCTAGCTCGTTCTTACATTGACATGGCTGCGTTCAAGGTTGTGACACGTCGATGCTGCTCGATGAAAAGACGAGCACCACGGGCAACACGATGGTGTAGAAGACCGCGCTCCCAAATTTCTCCAGCCTACACGACTTCGGCATCATCAACCACGCCAAGCACCCATAGTGTCATCTCCTATGCCAACATCGTCGTCTTCGCCCTGCTACGCCTACTGGATCATGGGCTAGATCAGGCTAGTCATGTCCTCCGGCCGCCAGGTGTGTGGCCTGTGAGAACAGTCGTATCACTGAGCTCCGCCTCCTGGGCGCCAGCGTCATGCGTGGGCTCCCATTGGGCAGACTTGGAAACCTCTCCACGCCCTTCCTCCGCTACAATGCACTCACCTGTCCCATCCCAGACGACTTCTCCGCTTTATGGAGTTTCAGGCAATCTACCTGCAACACAATAGCTTCTCTAGCAAGGTCCTAGTGCCATCCGATTTTATCTTTTGTTGCCAGCAGAGGTATATGATGTTGTAAATACATAGTGATTTCGTTCTCTAGGTTCTTGTTGCAATAATATTTTACTTTTATTGTGGAAAGAGTTGTAAATTGTTGTGTATATTGGATGAATTTGTTACAATCTTATTCTTTTTGTTGTTTTTTGTATGTCTATTTTGCATTGTTGCATAAGTGCACGTGGATAGTTCCTATTGTGAAATAAGTTGCTATGACCGCCAAAACAGACTATTGCATCAGTTAGAAAAATTTGTTGCATGACTCAAAATTATTTCCATCACACGAAAAAATTGTTTTCATGGCATACGAAAAATGTTTGCATCGCATAAGAGTGTTTCTATCACATGAGAAATATATTTCCATGAGGATAAATAGACAATTGAATTTGATCTAGCAAAATTGGATGATTTGTTGTTTTCAGAATAGATAGATCACAAAAATAACGATTTTGTTATCACGGATTCACAATTTCCGGATTTACAAATGAAATAATATTTTCTGTTGTAAAATAGTGGCTGATTTTGAAAAGCATCCAATGGGTACGCACTGGTTCAATGGAACGAGGATTGGTAGTCCGATTCTGGAGAGAAGGAAAACAACAGTCAGCTAGATAATCTGCTACAACATGACATTTCAGAAGCAAACAGAGCAGCGGTGCAAAATCGCAAACCGTCCCTCGCACAATCTTCGCAGATCTTCCAAGAAGCGGCAGGTTCACCACGTTTCGGCGTTGCAGGGGCTGCGCACGTGGACCATGGCGTACTTGTGGCACGCCATGCACTCAAGGTGCCACATGCCGACGGACACCGTCGCCGCGTACTGCGTCCGGCACCGCGGGCAGCGCCCGGGGCAGGGGAACCTGTTCCCCCCGCGGCCGCGTGGCGGCGGCGGCGGCGGCGGCCGGGGCGGGGCCTCCGTGTACTCCGTGTTGGGAGACGGTGGCCTGCTCTGCCGCTGCGGCCTCAGTAGCTCGCGGCACCGGACGCACTCCACGCCGGTCTCGTCGGCCGTCTGGAACTCCAGCTGGCAGTAGTGGCAGTAATACGAGTCTCCACCGCGCGCCGGCGGCGGGTTGGCACGCCGCTTCTCGGTCTTGGGCTCATAGGCGGAGGCGGCCGGTGGCGGTCGGCTGTGACTGGCGGGCTTCGCCGCTGAAGCAGACGCCTGCGACCCCGTCGTTCTCACCGGCCGAGGTTGCTCGGCGCCGGTCCGGGAGCGTGCAATCGGCGTCGCGTCAGCGCGCGGTTTGACGGTGGCGGCGGGAGCGGGCGGGTGGCGAGCCGAGAGCGTCGTCCACGCCTGCTGGAGCAGCTTGAACGCGCCGTCGGCCGCGGCGGAGCGATTCTTGTCCGGGTGCAGGACGAGGCAGAGTCGCCGGTACCGCTGCTTGATCGCCTCGTGCGTGATCACGCCGCCGCCGCCGCTCGTCAGCGACCGGCCGCCGACGCCGAGGACAGCGTACCAGTTCCTGCCGCTGGCGCGGGAGACGGCCGAGGCGGCGTGGACCTCGTAGGCGAGGAGGGCGTTGGCGAGGCCGGGGAGCGACCGGGAGCGCATCTGGGCCTCCCGGGCCGCCCGGAGAGCTCCGGCGACGTCGTTGGCGAGGAAGCGTTCCTCGGCGAGCCTGTGGAGCTTCTCGGCCTCCGCCACGTTGCTGCACCTAGCACCGGCCGCCATGGGACGCGATCGGCACAGAACACACACGTTGCTGTTTGCATCGAAGCCTCGCTGGGCAGCAGCATCCACCATATATGTGGAGTCCAGGCAAAGTGAATCCGAAAGTGTTACGTGATCCGAATCCGATTGATACGGGAACGCGCCAAGTCGGTTTGTTCGCATGGTGTGTCCGAGTGCGCACCGGATGAAACTCACCGCCAACTTCGGCAGGTAATTTCCTCCAAAAAAAAATTGCGAGAAATTTCCTCAAAATTAGTACGAGTGCGGTTCATGGAAAATGAGCTACTAAAATAACTTAAGGGCAAAGGTGATTTGCTCAAAATTAGGCGCCAGCTTCTCGAGAATTTTACGGCGCACAACAGCGCGGTTACTGTAAATGCTCTATTAACCCTCAACAATGTACTTAAGCTTTAGAGGGAGCACTACAGATGTCAAACCCTCACGTTTGACATGAACACATATATGGTAAAAGTTTCGCATACAGTAATTGTTCCGACGACAACAGGTTATTAGGATTTGATTCAGTGCTGACGCTCTCACCATTTTCATTCTTCACTGCAGTTCGCCGACTGGAGCTTCATTGAGCCATAAGAAATGGATGAAATCATACAGCTGAGCACTCACGCTTACCTACGTAGGAGAACGTAGCGGGAGTGTAAGATGGGATTAAAATTTCAGGGGGCAGATTAGTAACATCTAGCTAATTAAAGAGTGACAGGACCTTGTACGGTGTTGGATTCAACCTCCTCAAATGGTCCGGCCTCATTTGGTCCAGATGACGCATGCACCGACTCCTGTTTTCTTTGATGGAAGGTGGCTCTTCCCTTGGTTTGGCTTCAGCATGAGTATAAAGATTGACATCAATGTCTTTCTCGACTTGAGTAGTTAACAATACGTTACTCATCCAACAACTTAAAATAAGTCACTGCTTATGTCTAGGTGATGTAAACAAAATAGTTTCTTCTCAAACTAATGCTATATTGTTGCTACAATAGCACATAACTATACCTATTTGCAGAAATGCTATTCTATAGTGGTTGCAGTAATCAGTGACATGATTGAAACTAGTTGAGTTACTACGATGGTGTTGACATTAACAACTTATATGTTGCCTGTTACTACGTATTGATTAGTACCATAGTCTCGTAACGGCTTGCTGCTTTCATCATTGTTTCTAGGAATCCAATTTTAGCAACTGCAGCAATGCCGATAAAAGCAAAAGAAGCCAACAGTCAAAGCATATTAGTTTTAAGCCTATAGCTGTCAAATTTGTGTGAATATATTCACAGGACCTAACATGGCAATGGCAACATATCCAGATCTAGTTATGAGATATATAGATTAGCAGAAGACTAGAAGCTACCCAAGTGGATATTCATACATGAATTTCCAGGCCAGTAGCACTTCAACAACTCCTCAACATGCTGCGGAACAACATGAGCTTTCTTTGATTCATTGAAAGGGTGACGGCACAGGAGCCTCTCACCAACCTATCAAGAATGCAAAACGGATGAAGTCCTTACCATATATAAGATGTGCTAACTAATTACGAACAAGAGAGTGCTTGGCAGCACACAGAATTTTGAAGTGGAATCATTCTTCTATGCAGGCTTTCTGCTTAATTGTAATATGAATATTGTTTACCTTTGGGCTTGGCTCGTCTTCTCCAGTCATTATATCAACCAAAGGATAACCTTCTTTCCCATACAACCTGTAGCACCGTTTTTTACATGGTATGGATACCTGGAGCAGAGAACTATAAATTCAGTCATTCTGGTGGATCGGAGACTGGCTGTATTTTCCCTTGGAGTACTAATGAGTAATGACATATATACCTTTGTGACATCTTCAGAGAGTTAATGCGAGGTTGTTTGTTAATTTCAACTAATTTGAATACACAACCAAGTGCTGCTTGTGCATAGCAAGTAACTAGGTAGGTGCCAATGCCAAATGAATCTACCTCGTGACCCTACACAAAAATATCAATAATCATGCACCAAGCCATCGATCATAGTGAAGAGATAGAAACAGATATCCTGTAAGCAGATGCATATCCGTCAAATCCACAGGCTTGTGCATCTGAACCAGTTTCTGCACAGCCATGTCAAGCGGTGGATTCAAAACAACAAAGAATTCAATTAAGCAGACACAGCTCTCCACTTTAGCTACCCAGCTGACACCGAGTATTTTGATGCAAACCTTTTACTCAGTTACCAGGACCAGATAGGTCCAGTCTGAGCTCAATATTTATCTACAAATTAGTTATACAATTCAGTGTATGCTTTTTACCTCACAATCACGGTTAATTAATACTGTCAGAGATCACCAGATAAAAAACACCGAATGACCGAAACCACTAGCAAGTAGCAACCATCTGATGTAACATTGTAGAAGAACTCCAAACCATTTCACTAGAGAGAAATATGCATAGTTAAATAATAGCTTGGATGGTATGATATCACCAAACATTTTAGTAGCTAACTATCTAAAGTACAGCTTACCTGCTTGTTCAAGGCATCAATTGTTTCTTCGTTGAGATCATTGCTTGCTGTAATATTTGTTTTTCCAAAGCCAACAACCCCAAATTATTTTTCGATAGCACAGAAGAACTTGGGTGTCTCAATAGACAGGTATGCTAAATCACCAGTCTAACCTAATTCCAACTGCTTTATACCTGAATTTTTTTTTCATAAATGCCATCAACACTAAAGCTTATCAATAAATAATACATCCAAATTTCAGATCAAATGTTTAGAGAGCTAATAGATATGCAAAGCATATGTGCATAACATTTTCCTATTACTTTTTCTTTAAGTGTGTAGGGAAGAGTCAGACCTATCAAGTAAGTTCATCCGTTCTTTAGTTCATTTGTTGTCAAATATCGAAGCAGCTAACACGTTACATGCAAATCTTTAGCTCTAAAGTATGGGATTTAAGTTTCTACAGTAACATCGAAAATAATGCAATCAAGACAATCACATTTCTAAAGCAAAGGGCTGAGGGGGATACGTTGGTGTTTCTATTTATGCCCAAGATGCTTGTTCAAGAAAGAGGAGAGACTTCACAAATAGTTCATTTTACATATAACAACAAAAGGGCACATAGTTGGTATTAAATATCTATGATATGAGTTCTAGGTCCAGCAAGTTAGGCAGCAGTGAACCATTAGGTGAGAAAAATATAGCTATTCCATGCATATGAATTCAACAGAAAGTACTAGCATGGAGACACACCCAGAGTGAGAAAGCTCCATTTTATTTTGTGCTATTCACCAGCTACAACTTCTCATGTAACAGAAGCAGGTTGGGCAAATAAGAAATGTATCAAGAAGAGTTGAGGCAAGATTACCCCATATCATTGAGGGCTAAAGCAACAGCGCAGAAGTTCGGCACTCCGCTTCTCATGACCTAGCATCGACACATACTAAATATCAACCATGCTCAGATATGACTTGAGTTAATGCATTAGTTCTTTCAAGGTCACTCCTGAAATAACTAGACCACGATTGTTAAAAACCAAGGCGAACACATTTTAAGTTTGGGTTGGATATTAATTTAAAACAGTTACATTAACCACAGATTTCACCATATATGGGCTAGATATTCATAATTTAATCCAGAACCATAAGAGAAGGAACATAATAATGATGATGATGATAATAATTTTATAGTGTATTTGCCAATAAATTATAACAGCATCCACAAAGTTAGTCAGCTTCACGAAACATTCATTAAACAGAAAAATATTTTGGGCATGCCATAGAAAGCATGAATATACTATTGCAGAGCAAGATCAACTAACATCATATGTGTCCACCAGGGCCAGGAAGGAGTTTGGAAATGCCAATGCATATGACGTGAATGCGGCCAACTCACTTTGATTTGTTTCTCCAAAGGTACCACGCAATGAGCTAGCATCCTGAAAATAACATAATGATAGATCTTGAATAGTTCTGTAACAACAAATTACAGAGAAATTATGTCGCCTCTTAATATCTTATTCTAACAGGTCAGATGAGATAACAAGAACTGTATGAAGTTGGTTTACTAAAGATAGCATTTAAAGAGGCAGCGTCGAAGACCAGCTTCAAACAATGGTTAAGTTATCAAGTGAAAAAAGTGTCTATAAGACTTCAGTACATGAGCAAAGGAATTAAGAGGTGATGTTTTATCACACCTGGATCCTGATCAGCCAATTCTGCACCAGAGAAACAAAGTCTTCACATTTGTTTGAACCATCAGAACTACAAAGTGCTTTGTCAATTATTTCATCAAGACCCTACAGAGAAATAATACATTAGAGCAGAAGACACTGGTATAAAATATATTTAGTTTGTCACCCAGGACAAATATTTAATGACATAGTTGCAAGGCTCATAATGTAATACATGAATTTGAATTTAATGTGAAATACCTGATGGACATTTTTATTCAAATGGCTAACTCTATTATGGCTTAGTTGGGTGAAAATTAAGCAAGTTAGATTTTTTTTCTCATACTAGCCAAATGCTATAGATATCTATTTGATAAGCATAATAGGCCTTAGCTTCACTGACCAAATATAGATACATTTCTTTCACACTATTTTGCATTTGAATACCAATGTGGGAGGGCTTGACTAATCATCCGAATTGATGAATGACACGCGTTCATCCATGTAGTCAATGCAAGCTGGCTAGGAAACTTTGGCCAAATCACAATCTATCCAGATGGGTCCTTTCTCAAGATATCAAATGGTTGGTCCAAACTGGAATTGCGTTAAACAAAAGGAGGGGACCTAAGGAACGAAGCAGGCTTGCACTACCAGAATGATGATAAACAAAATCTATGTCAGACACGTTACAGAAGGAACATCAGGTCTATCCATGCAGAATGCAGAATAATTAGAACATCAAAGATGGTTCTTTCCTGCACAGGAATGATGTTTCTAATATTGATAAACAACAAAGTTGAAACAAGTCCCAAATACCAGCAATACTATCCATGAACAAAGCAAGACCTGAAAATAAAAACTAACCAGGAAAGAGCTCACAAATGCATGTGAGTGAGTCCCACGTATCGGTATCCCAAACAACCTTCCTGCTGCGACATTGCTGCAGGTAGGAATGTCACATTATTGTTTATTATGATAAACTTTTCTTTGAATAAGCATTGCAGGAATGTAGGGGCTTCAGTCTACATCAAAGTTGGTTCAAAAGTTGAGTAAGTATTTATCATCTAATGATGATTTAACATAGTTCTTGATTTGAATAGTCTGCTTAAGAAACCATGTGATACTATTCTACAGTTAATGATAGGTTACATCAGTAGCAGGAGAAATTAAAAGCTATGTGGACAAATACCCATGAGGTGCAGAAAATAATCTACAAAGCTATCAAAAGTTAAGTAACAAAAAAGTTTAAAGGCCAGATAGAAAGAGAACACACAGAAATTGTACAGCTACAGTACTGTGTTCATTGTGTGAGCAGACGAGACCTTGTTGCATCAAATCATCCCATATAAGAATATCTTGATGCACTGATTCCTCCATCAGGCCCCTGATAGACGAGCGTTTGTAGGTTCATGTAAAGGACAATGGGCAGACAAAGCAAAACAAAAAGAACTAAAAGTAAGACCCACTTGAGCCCGCCGAAGTCCAAATTCAAGTAAATTCTTTGGCTTTCCTGCTACAAGTCGGTGCCTTGCAGCATTTGTGGTAACCAACGAAGCATAGTTCACCAGACTTAAAAATGGAGTCCCAAGAAGTTGGACAACCTGGGACAGAAAGTAAAAGGAAAAATCAAAATCTCTAGGAATACTGGAATATCTCCATGTGTTAAACAAAAAGGTAATATGCAACAACTACAAAATTTATTTGCTAACCAACTCCTGGTACTTACTGCAACAGGTCCTTCAATTATCATCAGTGGAACCTTAGGGAACACAACAGAACCCTCAGGGATGGCATAAACCTCAACATCTGAGCAGTCAATCGAACTGAGGTACTCAAATAAGCCATCCTAACAAAAGAAAAATAGTACACATTTGTAGTTGCCAGCAAACATGAAAATGATTATCTAAACAAGAAATGAGTGTACTTGAGAGCGACAACTAATTTTTTGTGGGTTTTGTTTGCTCATGGGCGTATGCGTGGAGGATGGGTTCAGGGGGGATCCGCAAGGCTCCCCACATCCCCTGCTCCTTCCACTTGTATGGGAATTCAATTCAATATACCCATTCATGCATGAGCATGAGCATGGTCTGAACAGAGTGCAGGATTTCCCATATAAGGATCCAGATTTTTCTACAAGATTGGCATTCCCACCTCGCATGTAGGCAATGCAGACCGCAAGAATCTGATTTCCTCCTCTTTTAACTTGAAGTTAGCAATAAATCGTATACACTCTTCAAGGCCACCAAAGATGGAGAACTCACCAGCAAAGGGATTTTTCCGGAAGTAAAGATCAAGGCTGAAAACAGTGTGGTTCACAATAAATATCAACAAGGACAATAGCATAAGAATCAATTTGAAGACTGACAAGTAGAAGAACTGCAACAGTACAATCTCATATTGGCTAATTAGATTATGCATGTAAGTAAAAACCTTGCAAACCTATAATACATTTTCAGGTAGTGTAGCACGTTGAGAAACTGTTAGACATAGTGCAGGCTGCTCTCATCCAAAGGATTCTAATTAAGGCCATAGTCATGCTCGATATAACCTCCAAAAACAGTATGCTTCTAATGAGTGCTCACTATTGCTTGGCTATACTGATGGTAGGTTAGAACTTATAAATAGAACCTAACCCCTTGAATGAAACACTTAGATTAGTGAAGTGAATTGTCAAACAGATATCACAGTTGCTCCAAAATTATTTTTTAACGGAACTCTAATCCGGACACAATTGCACTAACCACAGATCCAAAATTCCAAACCAACACTAAATTGGGCCTCCAGCGCGCCTAATTCGATCGCGAAACCAAACCGATCGTCCCCGCCCCGACTGTTCTTAAACCATCACCCCGCAATCGGAACTCAACACTAGACGGGCACGACGAATCGAGAGACACATGTATTAACAGAGAGCTGCGGTGAGCTATTGGCGGGGGGTTTAGGGTTCTGACACGGCGCGGTCGAGGTGCTTGCCGGCCTTCCAGTAGGCGTAGGCCATGGTGAACTGGTAGAGGTCGGTGAGCAGGGGCGTGACCATCGGGTTCGTCGGCCGCGGCACCCCGCCGCCTCCACGCACGGCCCCGTTGGTCACCGCCGGTGCCGCCGCCGACGCCATCTTTTTGGGGGAGCTGTGGTGGTGGTGCGCGCGTGCGTGCGTAGGAGAGCGTGGCGACGTCGGAGTGAAGCGGTGGGTGGGTGGAGGGGGGGCAGAGGGAATCAACCAGGCAGCGAGGAGCGGATGGCCGCTGCGATGAGGAAACTGGAGAAGGGGCCCGGCCGCGGCTGCGCGACACGTGGCGCCTGGACCTTCCTGTGAGCTGATGGGCCGCGAGCTTCGCGTCCCGTGCCCGCTGAACGTGAGGAGAAATTGGGCCGGCCCAGAAGTGATAAATTGGGCCGGTGCAGAGAGTAACAGGATTGGGCCGGTCCAGAGAGTAACATAATTGGGCGGGCCCAGAGAGTGGTAGAATTAGGCCGGCCCAGAGTGTGATAGAATAGGGCCGGTCCAGAGAGTAACATAATTGGACCGGTCCAGAGAGTGAGAGAATTGGGCGGGCCCAGAGAGTGATAGAATAGGGCCGGTCCAGAGAGTAACATAATTGACCGGTCCAGAGAGTGATAGAATAGGGCCGACCAGAGAGTAACATAATTGGACCGGTCCGGGGTTACTCGTGGGCATTTTCTAAGGTGGGCTCACTTGATTGCGTGGTTCATGTGGTCACGGCAGCATTAAGCAAAGCAATACAAACGATATAAGAAAAACGAGATCTGAGCTGCCTTCGACTTCGGCCATAACATGGTCCTTTGCATCGTCATCCTCGATCTGTCGGAGAGCAAGACGGGGAAGAATAATAGCGAACACTGCCATCTAAGAATATTTACAAGCTTAAATTGCCTCCAACAGGCTTTAACCATTATATTAGAAACATCGGTGAAGAAGAGAGGAGGACTGCCAAGAGCCAGGGCCTCCGCAAATGATCCAATAAGTAAGTACATATATCGATAGTATTAACTCTTCAAATCTCAAGAAAAAACTGGTATTAACACACTTGATCCGTCTTTTTAATTTTGTTGCATTATACGACTCAGTTGGTTCCTGTAGCCTTCAATTCCTGCCTCCTCCATTGGTTAGAAACATGCTTGCTGGCCAAACCATGATTTCTATCCGTAACTTCAGATTTAAAAGAGTCCGTACGTACATCCACATGTACCCACGTGCATGCATGGCCTATCTAACTAAACTCTGATCTATCGTGCGATGATGGCGTCATCCCCGTGAGATAATGGCACCTTGTCGGTGGCGCCAGCGGTTACGTGGATGAGGCAGGAGGACAAGCGGCTGGAGATGCTGACGTGGAGTGGGTAGAGAAGTTGGGACGATATCGCCGTCGTCTTCGGCCGTGACATGACGGCAGAAGATGTGCAGTGGTATGAGGCGATGGTTGCCAAGGTGAGACGCATCATAGAGGCGTCGACCGGGGTCCAAATGTCGCCCTAGTGGGACCTGTAAGAGCTTGTCGCTGCGGTGCTGGAGGTGCAACCAGTGAGGCTAATGAACGTCAAATCTAGAGTATCCACGATGAACAGTTGGCACCAGTGCTCCACGGAAGACATAAATGCCACAGAATATCGCTGTCGTCGAGTCCGGTCAACGGAGGTTAGACCTAAGGTTTTCACTCCAAAGAATAGGTACAAAAATTCCTAACCGAGGCCCAACACACTATCAGTACCGAATCAATGACTAGACCACCACTGTCTTAGTCCGCCACCGTCCAGACCAGCGACCATGGACACAGACTCCGGACACATGCCGCTTTAAATCTTAGATCTACCTAGCGGATCACTCCGGCTGCCAAATGGCGGTTGTTGCCAGAGAAAGGAAGCGCATTCGCCGGATGTCGCATCGGGGGAGAAATCAATGTCAAACAAAGATAAAGTGACTGATAAATCAAACACCGGGTAGAGCTGACCGCCACATGAAGTGCCAACGCGGCACACCCCCAAACAGCCGATCCCGCCATCATCTGTTGCAGTCTCTCTACCAACCAATAAAGACTCCTGTCGCACGTCACCTGGTGCCGCCAGTGAGTGTGCCTATGGCCATCGTCGAGATGTCGGCCAGGATCTGGGCCCAGGGCTGGGACACGGCCTCGCCGCATGCCACATCTGTTGTGCCAGGCTGCTGCGCCATCAGGAAAGCAACATGTCGACAAAACTGTGTAGCCACGACGGGATGCCGAATCAGGCTGGCGGCATCCCCACCCGATTGGCTGGGATGCGACGAGAGGAGTGTGGCAAAGAGACCTCATCTCTGCTATCCGCCACCTAGCAGCCTCCTTCGACAGTGGCGAGGAGGGTCGAAGAACCTGGGAATGGATTTTTGGGTGGTGGCGATCGATTACAGTTCAGGAGATGTTGATATTGTGTCGAATATGTGTAAGAGAATATTACGAGTTGGACTTAGAGAAGACGTAGTATTATATTAGGGTACTATGAGAAGTCCTAGTAGGATATGGATAGAATCAGAGTCGAATTCGTGTATCCTAGGCCTCCTATGTAAGGAGGGGGCACCACATAATGTAAAAAAGCCAAGATAAAACGTAACTTGAAAGAGAGTTATCAAGAAAAGGAGCGCTCGTAATAATGCCCTGTGGATGTAGGCCTAACGGCTGAACCACATTAAAAACATAGATCTCTTGTCATCTTTCTTATAATACTTTTAGGAAAGATTTATGATTCCACGTGTCGCTTCGTAGGATATCTACATATGTAGAGCCAATTTCGTAACAGGAGATGCTAGGGTTGACAAGTAGATCTGCAATCTCTATGCATGTAACGCACTGATTTGCATCCATGCTTCACGTAGAATATTGTTTTTTTATCGACCATACTCATCGTGCAGTGTATCTATCAATCGATCAATGGCAGCATCTTCCTGCAGGATGGGCTGGAGAAGATCGGAACGGGAGAGGGCGGCACTGGAAGAGGAAGGCGAGCGAGTTCATGAAGACGAAGACGGCGTCTCTGATCCCGAGCCACCCCCAGAAGTATCGGCTCCGACAGATGAAGCCGGCTGGCGAGCGCAAGAGGAAGAGCATCCACGACATCCATCGCCGCACATCGCAAGCTGTCCAGCTGCAAGAAGAACAGGCACCACCTAAGTAGAACTATAAATTAGTTAATTAATTACCAGATTTAGTTGAATTGTGTAATGGCAGTATATATCTCTACGTACACCATCCAATGTGTCCATACTGCATGATGACCTGAATTCTGAACTGCCAGCAGAGACCATCCGTGTTCCCTAAAAACAAGACGAACACGTGATCCCTGTTCTCTCTTTGCCATTTCCTGTCACTTGATTAATCTATATAGGACGCGATGGGTTGTACGATAGCCTTTATACGCCAACTGATCTTTCTCCTACCTTCACGTCTCCTATCTTTCCTTTACCGCCGCTTCCACCTTCTTCTTTCTTTACTGTTGACTCGTTGTCTCTAGCTCCACCACGGCACGCTAGATGTAACATTACCAAATTTTGCAAAAGTTTTGAAAAATCCGAAAATTGCCTGTGGGCCGAAACTCCTTCCCGGAGCCCATTTTCTCTCAGCCCATCTTCGCTTTCGCGGCCCGGGCAGCCCACCATCTCCTCCTCCCCCGTTCTTCCCCGTTTCCGTCGCCACCTACCGTTCCCGTCACCCCCGTCGTTCGTCGCGCCGCCCGAGGAATCAACGACGACGCCGCGCCGTTTGTCCTCGGCGCTAGAGCCAGGTGGGACCTCCTCTGCCTCGACGCCTCGCCTGATGCCAGTCCACGCGTCGCCGGATTCCTTCGCCCTCTGCTCATTTGAGCACCTCTGCTCGCCACCTCGCCTGCGCATGGCGCTCCCGAGCTTCTCCGCGCACCACGCCATCCTCGCCGTCGCCACGAGTCCAGCACCCCCCTCGAGCTCCGCCCCGAGCAGCGCCTCCCCGTTCGGCTATAAAAGCCGACATTGCCGCTTCCGAGCTCCCCCTCCACTCCCTTCTCCCAAACTCCCCAATCCACCTCCCCTCCTCGTTTCCTCTCGCACCAGCGCGTCCACCTAGCACCTTCACCTCTTCCAGCGTGTTCCCGAACCTCGCCCTCCTAGTTCCCGAACTCTGGCGAGGTAACCCAAAGACCCCGCCGCCGCCGAGCTCCCATCCTTCTCTCTCTCTGGCTCCCGAGCACCCCGAGCATCTTCACCTCCTCATCTCCTCCCTGCCACCTCCTTTTTTTCTTCTTTTCCGAGCCCAGCAACCCTGCCACCACCGCCTTCTCCTCCGGCGAGCCAACCCGAGCCACCCCCCTCCGTCGCCAGCACAAATTTCCACGGAACCCCTCCCATATTCTTCAAAAATGGATCCCCAGACTCCCTTAGATGCTTCCCGAGCCTCCAATTTCTCTCCGGCGAGCTCCCCGATGGCCAATTCCACTCCCCCGCCGCCGCCGGCCACCGTCCCCTTTGCCTCCTCTGTTTCCCCTTCAACCGCCGACGTCCCGGCCTCCCTCCCAACAGGCCGTGGCCTTTTTCCCCTTCTAGGCCGCCACCCTCTCCTCCCACAGGCCGGCCCATCCTCCCTCTTGGGCCGGTTCTGAGCAACCAGGCCGGCCAACCCATTTATTTTCTTTTATTTTTATTTCCTTAGCAGGCCTAGCCCAATAACAACCCGACATCAGCCCACAGCCCACTCCATTTGAGCCCAAATTAGTTTAGGATTTTATTTTCTTTTCTGCTAGGCCCAAAGCCCAAAACCTAAGCCCAAGCCCATGTTCAACCCAAATCCAGCCCAACCCAAGCCCATTTTTAGCCCAACCCAAGGGCCTTAGTGGGCCCAATCTTATTTTGCTAAAAACCCTATTATATACCGTTTCGATCGTCTTGACGATGCGGTTCCATTTTTCACTCTATTTCTCCAAATTCCCACTTTTCAACACCGACACCCACAAAACCCTCCCACATCCTATATAATCTGACTCCCCGTCCGAAAACCCTAACTCCAGTCTTACCACTCCTTTCAACCTCTCGACGTCCCAATTCCAACCCCACACACCCCGCTTCCTTATATTCAGCAGTATTTTTAATTATTTTACATTTTGCTTCCAGCTTGCATTCGTCGAGCCCGGACTCATATATGTTTGTTTACTTGTTTGTTTGTTTGGATTTTCTTGCAACTAGGGAGCGATAGTAACGAGCCGACGCTAGGATAGGATCTTGACGGTGAAGATCTTCATGAAGACTTCGACCCGACATATACTGGTGCAGTAGGCAAGTCACACTTCTTGTTCATGTTGATCCCACGTGTCAATTATTTACTGTATTACTAGCTTAGTTATTTATCTGCATGATAATTTCATATGAGGTATTTTTGAATAACATGACGATGTAGTTATGCCTACCACCCCACAACCTAGTCATCTTTGTAGGCCATATTCACCTTGATACTTCTAGGTTGAAAATAAGTTGTATTAGTATCCTTCACCGGCCTTAGAGGTTAGACTAGATAAGATCAGGGATAATGTTAACCCTAGCTAAACTCGGAGGATGTGGTTTCCTAAAGAGAAATTGCCGACGGTAGGGGACAGAGAAGATGGGACCCTTCACGTGTTGATCGTGCCGCCATACCCCTAACCGTAGATTAAGGGTAATCGGGTGGATTACTTTACTCGGGACAGTTAAGGATACAACCCTTGTGCTTAGTGATGAACATAAGAACCGCTCAACCACATGTTCGACTCGTCAAACCTGGCCTAGTAAGTCTGCTCTACACGCTGAACGACTACAGACTAGCTTGCCGTCCCACTTCTCTGGGAGGCCCGTAGAAGCGAAAAAGGTGATAGGCTACTCGGTAGGAAATTACAACTGGAACTCACCCAACTCCCAAATCGCGTAGTTGACATTGGACCGTCGGCTCTCGGGAGAGCGAGTGATGAAAGTTCCTGGGTAGAAACTTCAAAATATAGAGCAGATAAAAAGCCTTGATAGTCTACCTCTATTGACATACCGATGGGCGTGTATATGACTGCAGTGACGTTACGAGGTACGGACATCTTGTGGGTAAAGCTGAGCAACTCTACAGAGTCAAGTCAAATGGTATTCGAATACGCCGTGCTCCCGGTTAATGGAGCTGTGTTTAGAGGTGATTCTCGATACGAGGCACAAGTAGAATTTAGTAATGATTAACTGAGCTCGTCATCGACCTGACAGGGTTACTTAAACTCATCAATTTACCATGAAAGTGTTTTAACGAGGGAATTTTTAAATGCTAAGGCAGAGACTAGGATTATGCATCCACCAAATATTAAGCCGAACGCCCCCTTCTTTGAAACTCAGAGCATGTAGCTAGTAGCACACTTTCCCAACGTGGCTTGCTGAGTATGTCCCGTACTCATTCCTCCACCGACCATTTCTGATATACAGGAAAATGATGAAGACACATACGAAGATGAATGCTTCGACGGAGACGAGTATGAATTTTAGGTCTTATCCGCGCTCGAGACACCTGTGGTAGAAGTTCCTTTTGTCTGTAATATGATTTTGGGCTCGGATGCCCCAGTCTGATGTGTAAACCAAACAACTGCTAAGCTTATTTTGACGTTCTGTAAATAAGTTTGATGTTTATTGCTGTGCTGGTGATGTAACTGCTCTACCCCGCGACTGAGAAACTCTTGGGCAGTTGCGGGTAATCCCATCGCGGCTCCAGAAATCGGGGCTGTGACACTAGATCTGGCCGGTCACCCCCGCCAACAGTAAGTCAAGGTATCGACGTCCCAATTATATCATCCTTCTAAGTCTGGAGAGTACCGATTAACCCCCAAGGGGCCGGTCGTCGCTATGACGTCACATGTCACCATCTCTGTTAAGCTTGTTGCTGTCGTTGTCGAGCTCACCGATCAGCCTCCTTCTTTTTCGTTCTTCTCTTCTTTGTCATCACCTCATTCTAACCCGATGAACTAACGGGTGACCGTTCACCCAGTAGATTTCGCGGTCTATATATCTTCCAAGCTTGTCCTTGCCTTTGACTAAAAGCACGTAATACATTTGATTTTACTGCATAGTTAACGTGGTACATTTGATCCCCTGTTCTCTCGGTGACAACGATCATACTACGGACGTGTTTGGTTTGTCAATTTTGGCCCGTTATCGGATTGCACCGGGATCCAAAAACGTTACAATTGTTTGGTTTACATGGGCCTGTAATCAGTTACCACGTAATTAGATACGGCCCAATTCACGGCCCATTACGCCTGTGCCCTACCGGTATCACATTCCTATTTCGTCTCTCCCCGATCGACCGATCCCCTCGTCCAAATCCCTCCTCCCCTGATCTGCTCTGCCGCCACCTCCTCCGGCGAGCAGTAGAGCCAGAGCTCGCGCTATCCTCGGACCTCGGCCCCTCCTTCGACGAGCAGCAGCGAGCGAATCTCCACTAGCCGAGTTCTCCCGGCGAGCAGCAGTAGTAGCGGGCGGATCTCCACCACCCGAGTTCTCCCAGCGAGTAGTAGCAGCAGTGGGCGGATCTCCACCACCGGAGTTCTCCCGGCGAGCAGCAGCAGCTGGTGGATCTCCTTAGCCCTCAGCCCTCCTCGAGTTCTCCCGGCGGCAGTCGACCAGGAGAGGGGCGAGGTGGTCTCTGTCTCCTCCTACAGCTCCGGCGTGAGCATCGACAAGTCATAAGTTTCTCTTCTCTCTCTATTTGCCTCACTCTTCGAATCTCCCTGGCTAATCCTAACCCATCCCCCTCTGATTTTTAGAAGCACTTGTGAAATCTTGAGCTCTGCTTTGTGTACCCTTCTCGTGTTCTTGTTTGAATTTGCCACATTTTAATTAGAATGATGAATTTACCGGTTCTTCCTGATAAGAATATACACGGATTGTTTCTGCGAGTGTTTGATTTCCTTTGTAAATGTGCTGCTGGATGATGGTGTTCATTTAATTTGATTTTTGTGATGAACACCCGAGGTATCACTTGTGCTTTATAATCCACCACTTGTAATCGTTGGAGCGATTTAATAATCATCAACAAACATTATAATCTGATGATTCATGATTTGATGATTTGAATTTCTTTTGAATCGGTGATTTGAAGAGTCCTTTACGTTGTTGCATCCTATCCGTGAACTGACACAAACCAAACCATAATATTGATTGATTAACGTTACATTCCTTAGTAACCAAACAAGTTTCGATTTTTGCCCATACCGTTTACAGTAACAGTGTAATTTCATTACGTTTACGTTTGCTTGCGTTACTTCTCTCGAACCAAACACGTCCTACATAGTTAACGTAGTACACTTGATCGAATTTGATAAGTAATCGCACGCCGCTGTATATATGCATGCATGCATGGCTTTAATTTGCTCGGCGCGGCTAGCCTATGCTTGCTTCCTCTTCTTCCAGGTCCAGGCGGGAGCTCCGGCCGGTGGCCCTGCGATTAAATATCAACGATTATTCCTGCCTGATCAGGTGTGTATATGCATGCACGAGGCGCGAGAGCAAGAGTATATATATGCATGCACGCACTTCTCGATCAGGCCTGTGACGGCGCCGAACAGGCCATCGGCGCGTTGCTCGCTGGGCTCGGCGGGTTTAATCTCCGCCGCTGGGCTCCCGGCGGCGACGTCCATCAAGTCCCGCTGGAGATGCGCCTTCGTCGTCGCCGTCGCGGCGAGCAGCAGGCACATCACCGTCGCGACCGCTGCCACGCGCACGCTGCTCCTAGTCCTCGCCATCGTCGTCATTCTCCTCTTCCCGCGCATGCATCAAACATTCAGATCCCGTCCATTTCCTATGTATACGCATGCATGGACGGCGGGGCGCGCGCTACCGATCGTCTCTCTTACCTATAAATAGTTTTGCAGCTCGTACGTGCGGTTCACAATTCATTCATGAGTTGGAGAAATCATATACATAAGTTGTGTTTGTTTCACTGTTTTCGGCCCGTTATCAGATTACACGATAATCTAATTTTCTTATTTTTGTTTGATTAATCCGGCCCATAATCAAATACCATATAAACAAATTCTGCCACAGGCCACGGCCCATTCCGCCCACTCCAGCCCGTTATCCCATCCTGTTATCGTCTCACTCGTCTCTCTCGTCTCTCTCCCGTAGCTTCGGATCCGCCTCCTGCCCGCTCTGCCGCGCCGCCGTCGCGCTCGCGTCGCCTCCCCGCCCTGCTCCGCCCGCCGCGTCCACCCCAGCCTCGACGACCTCCTCTTCTTCCACCCCGTTCCGTCGCCTCCCGCCGACCCCACCGCCCTGCCGGAGATCACGCTGGCCAGCCCCGACCAGCTCAACCCGAGGGACTTCCTCCTCAAGCGGTCCTACTCCTTCGACTTCGAGCGGACCCTCGCCGTCGACGCCGCGTCCACATCCTCCCCTCACTGGCGCTACCGCTTGGGCGGTGGCAGCCGCGGCACCGACGGTGCCAGCGGCCGCGCCCGAAGCTTCTGGAGCAAGCACTGGCCGTCCCCATTCAGCGGCGGCGGGGGCTCCGCCGCGGCCGCGGCCCGTGTCTTCTCGTTCCGCTCCTATCGCTCCGCGCGCCGCCAAGTCCTCCTTCGCCCGCCGCCGCGCCGCCGCCCTGGGAGGAGTAGGAGCAGGTGGATTTGATTCCATTAGTGATTTGAACCAAACGAATTGGAAAATAATCCCATTACACCCTAATCCCACTGTAATTCCATTTCAATACTTTTTACATTACAACCAAACACCTTCATAGTGTGATCAGTATCATCGATCATGTCATGCCATGACATGCATCCATATATATTTTCGTCGGCTCCAATCAGAATTCAGAACCTGTTTGCGTTGCACCAATTTTTTTAACCCGTGCATGTGTTAGTATTTGATCTGAATTCTGAATTCCCCACCCATTCCACATGTGATCCATTTAATCGTCCTCGCCATTTGGGAGCGTCACATGATTAATCTATCTGCGTAGCGCCCTACCCCTTGGCTTTGACTAAAAGTACGTACAAGTACCAACTCACGAACTAGTGAAGTGTTGCTTGCTCATCGCTGATCAGAAGGTTCCATTCTATTACGTCTCAGAGCGTGATTACAGAGGGTGATGGATTTGTTTAGTTGGTCAGTACGTGGCCCGGTGATGGTAATATAATGATGGCCAACGTGCAGAGAGAGAATCTGCTGTCATTTTATCTGTTACTACTAGTACTAAACAAGAGGAGAAGGAGAGGAGGCGATCGAGAGAAGGTGGCACCAGTAGCAGTGCCATAACTGCACTAGTACAGTTCTCTAGAAATTAGAATGGACTAAGAGCACCAGCAATGTGTAGAGGCAAACCAGCCTCTAAGGTGGTCCCAATATACTTGCCTCTAACTTATCTATCCTCCCCCACAGTGTGAGCCTCTAAGCCCATGGGCCCACCAGCTGCCTCTAATCACCGGACGCACCTCTCTTCGTGCAAAAAAAATCCCCAATCCAGTCCCGATCCCTAGCGACCGGCACCGAGCGCTGGCGGCGGGTTGCAAGCTCGTGTGGGAATTCGAGTACGAGCTTGTGCAGGGCTGGAGCATGGACGGGCTCGTCGGCTACCTCGAGGCGCAACCGCCGGTGTGGTCCAGCTGAAGAACTGCGACGACGACGGGAAGGGAGAAGGGCTGCTGGTTCGACGACAAGCTGCTGCAGAACGGCGGAGACCGGGGTCGTTCGTCACCACCGAGCTGCAGGCAAGCTCTTCCTTATTTTTCTCAGATGGTGGTGGATGTATGCATATGTGTCTTTTGGTGCCTTTTTTGTGCTGAATATACTATCGAATATCACAGACTTTCTGCTCCATTGCGACCTTTTATTTCAACATTACGAAACATTACAAATATTGTGGCAGCATACACAATACATAGTGAACAAATCTGAAACAAATTAGTTTAAAAATAAGATTACAGGATATTTGTTGAGGCTCTAATACAAGCTAAGGCTGACTATCCCCGAATCGTTGCGATAGATGCTCTACCAAATCACCCTTGAGTCGCCGATGTGTAGCTCGATCACGAATTGCTGAGCTTATCTCCAGCACCTTGGCAAATTCATGAATTGGCCCATGGTTTAGATTATCTATTGTGTTGTTAAAGGTGCCCTGATCATAGTCATAGTCATAGCGAACCTCATAGGAATCCCGCTCATCCTCGACAATCATGTTATGCAAGATAATACATGCATACATGATATCAGCGATATCTTGCCTATACCAAAGATTAACCGGACCACGTACAATAGCAAATCGAGATTGTAGAACTCCAAATGCACGTTCAACGTCTTTTCTTGCACCTTCTTGCATCTTTGCAAATAATTTAGTCTTCTCGGTCGGGGGCAAGGGGATTGTCTTCACAAATGTTGCCCACTCAGGATAAATCCCATCCGCTAGATAGTAACCCATATCATAGTCATTGCCATTCACCACAAACTGAACTCCTGGAGCCCTTCCTTGTAGTACTTGAGTGAATACAGGGGATTAGTTTAGCACATTGATATCGTTGTTTGAGCCTGGAACACCAAAGTAAGCATGCCATATCCATATGTCATGTGAGGCAACAGCTTTTAGCATGATTGTTGGTACTCCATAATCACCACGAGTGAACTCGCCTTCCAAGGGACAGGGCAATTTTTCCATTCCCAGTGCATACAATCAATACTTCCTAGCATACCAGGGAATCCACGAGCCTCCCCTATATGAAGTAAACGTTGAACATCTTCTTCCGTAGGTCTTCGCAGATATACTTCACCAAAGTTCTCCCTAATGCCTTTTGCAAATTCTCTCAAGCACTCAAGGGATGTGGTTTCAGCCATACTTAGAGTGTCGTCAATATAATCTGCTGGGACACCATAGGCCAACATTCACATAGCTGTTGTACACTTTTGCAATGATGAAAAACCTTTCTTGCCAAAGGCATCATACCTTTGACAAAAATAGGGTGACCAATCACCAAGAGTGTGCATAATATGTTCAAATAGATGCTTTCTCATTCGATACCTTCGACGAAATTGCTTGGGGCTGTAGACTGGGTTATCGGCGAAGTAGTTAGCATACAACTTGTTGTGGCCGCTTTGACGATCTCTGTCTCTATATATTCGATGATGCTTTTGTGGCTGGCTAGGAAATAACTGTCTTTCTATAATAGATTCAATGGAATTTTTAATTCTGTCACCCATTGAATCATCTCCATCACTGCTAGAGCTAATTGAAATGGAGGATAGGAAATCTGAGTCTGTAGACATGTTTGAAGTGGAGTTGATGCTGGTGTATGCTTTCAGAAGTGGTGTCCTCTATTTGTAGTGCATTCTGGTTCCAATGGCTAGTTTTCTGAACATGTATTCTGGTTCCAACGGCTAGTTTTCTGAACATGCAGCTCCTTCCAACAGCTAGTTTTCTGTCATTCATGAAAGATACATTGCTGAACTTTAAAGATACATTGTTAAAATTGAAAGATACATTGATGAGAGCCTGAAACTAGATGACACAATACCGAAAGTAAAAGATACATTGCTGAACTTTAAAGATACATTGTTGAAATTGAAAGATACATTGATGAGAGCCTGAAACTAAATGATACAATACCGAAACTAAAAGATACATTGCTGAAATTGAAAGCCTAGAACTAAATGATACTACTAATTATTAGTAGATAGCTCACTGCTTAGAAGATTCAGCAGCTGGTTATATCGCTGCAGTTTTGCTGCATCATATCCGGATGTGTCTGTCTCCAACAACTTCATATACTTGCTCAATTTTTGGTTCTTGCCTTCTCTAGTGTGGCAGCAGCGTAATCATTCATTGCAGATGCCTTCTCCTTTCTTGCTTCTGCAGCCATCTCTGTTGCAGCTGCTTTTCTTGCCATAGCATCATGATATAGTTCCATAGTTGGATCTGGCAGGTTGCTTGAAGAAGAGTTGGCCTTTACTGTTGCCTTCCCTTTGCGTTTCGCGTCCTTCTATCCTTGAGGACGACATTCCAATGGTCTTTCCACTGATTCTTTGGTATCTTTACTAGAAGAAGAAATGTAAGTCCCTGTTTCTGAAGTCTTGCCTCTCTTTCTTGCTTCATCCATTTGTAATAAGTAAGTATTTTTCTACTTTGGCATTCCTTTCACCATATCCCACCAATATTCTAGTGTGAAATTTGATTTGTATTGGTTCTTGTAATCTGCTTTTACTCTATCCATAAATTGCTTGTCATCCTGCCCACTAGCATACACACTGCGTTGTACGACGTGACACCCAGCAAATCGAGTCACAAATTTGTTTTGCTTACTCCAATGGTCTTTCAACATCTTAGCAGATCTTTGCCTCTCTTTCGGAGTGACGCTGTTGTAGTCTTTCTGAATTCCTTTCCAGTACTGATCTTATTTCTTTGAGTTACCATCTACTGGATCGAGAGAATTTTCCAACCAAGCATTGACAAGCTGCTTATTTTCTTCCTCTGTCCAGTTTCTTCTCCTAGTAATTTGTTCTTCTACTTCACCGGGACTACTTCCACTTGACTCTTGTTGGTCCACTTCTTCTGCCCTATGTGTTGTTGCAGCAAGCAGAGGCGAACCATCGACAAATCCGGCATCTTGGTTGATCCTAGCATGTGGATCACTCCCAACGAAGCCGGCGGCTGCGGAAGATGAATGACCATATGAACCTCTTCCATACATTCCTTGTGCTGTTTGAAAACTTGAGGTATGTGGAGTTGGATGACTAATTTGAGGTGGAAATGGGTACATGTTTGGTGCATACATGGGTTGGAAATATTGGCCATGTTGAGAGGATGAGGCACTTGTGAGGTGGGGGTGGGGGGGCAGATGGGGTGTAGTTTCTATTTTCTGGATCTTGGCTTGAGTAACTGTTGAGCATCTGAGTGAAACTTCCTGGAGAGTGCTCCATGAATGTGAAGTTTTTTGAGGTGTCTAGGCTCCCAGCTGGTTTGTGTGGGTGCACACTTATTGTTCAAAACACTAGTAAATATATTGATGGCTGTGTGTGTGCACACACTTATTGTAACGGCCATAATTCTGTTGTTTATTATTTTTTTGACATGGAACGGTTGTATTGGATGTGAATGCCGTGTATGCACAGAGGAAACTGAGTTCTTGCAGTTGCACTGTGCAATGTTTGCTATGCAACGGTTATTTTGGTGTGTTTAGTTTTCAACTATCATCTTTAAATAATATTACTTTATTCTTTGGAGGCAGCCTCTAACCTTGGAGGCGATGCTATGGTTTTTTTGTTAGAGGCAGCTATGGGCAGTGTATAGAGGCAGCCTCTAAAGGCTTAGAGGCACCTTTAGAGGCAGCAAAAGTGCACACTGTGGATGCTTTAAAAAAATGTGCAACCACATTTTTGTAGTGCTTGATGGCTGATTCCTATGATAGTTTAGATTATCAAAGGGCTTTAAGAGGGGAAAACAGGATATAGATTAGTGGAGCTGCTGTAATATCCTATTTGCTTCGAAATAAGTATGAGTACAATCCTATCTAATTAATTGTCCAGGATATATAGTGCATAATTTACGCCCTAGTTGCTTCCCTTTGACTGATAGCCTCAACCATGCATGATACTCTTAATATATGCCATTCAATTTCGATACAATTATACAAACGAGTTCACTGCTAGCTCTGTTCCGGGTCTTCTCGTGCGCATGCTAGCGATCCAGTGCTCCCGTGGAAAAACCGGACTGCTGGTATCTAGCAATTACATAAGTCAGCTGCATGCTGCTGGGTTGCATGTGCGCACGAACGCCATGGATGCAGCTAATTTGGCGGTCAAGAGATCATGAGAGTAGTATCAGGCATGCATGTGTGTTATTAGTGAAAAGGCTGCTTTTAATTAGTGGGTTAAGCATGGAACATGTCAAGTGATCCAAAACCTCTCGCAAATCCTTTCAAAAAAAAACCTCTCGCAAATCAAGATGGAAATGCCAGATGAAGTGCTTGTACGTACGCTTGTACCTCTGCCTCTGGAATAGTACAGTAAAATGCTTTCAATCAAGATCGAGACCGACCAGCACTGTGATCACGGGCTCGAGATCACTGCAGCAGCGCCGTGTCCGAGGTGTGTTGCACTGCAAAAGAGATCCGGCTCAAACGGAGAAGTGATTTCCACCCGCTCTTCATGGTTTCTGAAATAAGTCGGACTACGCGTCTTTCTTCTGAAAACATTTCAACCTGCAGGAGTCTGTGGCTTTTGAGTACAAGTCGGGCTTTCGCCTAAAAATGCCACCGGTCGAGTAGATCGAGTAGAGTACTAGTACTTGGTTACTAATAAATCTCGTATAAGCCGGTACACAACATCCTATGTGCATTTAAGAAGATTGAGAAGTCAAGTCAAATCAACTAAAAGCTGATTCAAAACAAATCAATAGAATCAGAGGTTTATACGAGGGATAATTCATACCATCCCATCTTTTAGTCTATTACGGATTTATGGACCATTTTTTATTTTTTTTTCTTTTTTCTTATCTCTTAAAGATAGTTATGGTTATTTATTATGAACCTCCTGTCTATATCAATCCTAAATAGAGATATAAAATTCATCTTATAAATAAAAATTTTTAAAAGAAAATGTCTAAAGCTCTATGTTCCGCACAAGGAGCTCTATGGACGACCTTAGGAAGTCCATGACAACCAAATCCTTAGTCAAGTCCCATACGAGGCTCCTCCCTCGAATAGGACTAGGCCGTGATCCACGAGGCAGTCGATCCTATTTAAAAACCATTGATGTGCCCCAATTTGTCGAGCGTACGAAGAAGGTCGTCGTACATGGACCATTAACTTTGAGACCTAGCCCTGTAGTCGTGCCTCCAAAGCCAAATCGTGATTCCACCGACCCTACAATCTCAAACGACTCCGTCTAACGTCATCAGCACGGATCACACGACGTTGTGAGAATCCGAGTTTACACATGGAAGAGCACCAGTCCTCAACACAGCCATGGCATGTGCGGTCATCATGAACAGAGCTCCATGGTTCAACCCTTTCTGAGGGCCCGCCTACGTCGAAGCATCCCAAGGTATGGCACCACCTACAATGAGGATGCCTCTCACTGAAGTGTCGAGACGAGAAGAAGCCTACTGCCTAAAGATCTTGTCGCGAGATGCCCAAGACCACCCGAGCTAGACACCCTCCAAGGAACTCGCACCCAAAGCATCACCAACCCTCGCCAAGTCGGGAGTGTCCTCAAGAAAGCCAAGTGCCAAGTCGCCATGAACAAGCACGCACACACCAAGAAGATCAGGTGGTAGAATCTAGAACGGCCACAGTTTCTAGGAGGCACCAATGCGACTGATCTTGCTCATCGAGGAGGTCCCGAGACTGTTTGTCAAGCCCGTCCTCTCGGGAGAGACACCCGAAGTGAACGGCATCCGCACAAGGGTCATAGAGTCTACAGGCAAACTTTCAACCGTTTGTTGAGGGATATCCAAAGAGCCGTCTTCCCTAGAAATTCAAGCCACCCATGCTGAGCAATACAACAGGGGTTCTAACCCCCTACAATTCTTGAAGGTATATTCCACGGCTATTCGTGCCGCCAGAGGAGGACCTAGAGATGTGCAATATTTTTCCCCTTGCGCTAGTAGGGATGGCCAAACTTGGTTCTTCAACTAAAAGAGAAACTCCATCAGATCGTGGGAACACTTCCAAGAGGTCTTCATCGCAAATTTCTAAGAAAAATTCACACAACCCCTCTTGTAAAATGAGCTCTTTACACTCAAGCAAAAAGAAGAGGAGTCCCTACGAAGTTTCTTCAAGCACTTCTCAAGGTTCGCAGCAAATCGGCAATTCCCCAAGCACGATGGTGATCGATGCTTGCATGCAAGGCTTGCTTTCTGGAAGGTGAACCGAGCCCTCAACCGGAGCTCTCCAAAAACCATCAAGGAGTTGTACCGCAAACTGCAGGAGTACTGTGGCGTACCCGGTTTTAAGACCGGATAATCCCTTGTGTTTACTATACCGGTCCCATAATCAGTAGCCGGTACACACAAGTTAACATGTATATCATTGACATACACACATATATTAGTATATACCGTGGAGTTTGACCATTTAGGTCGAAGTCTGATATCTGTAGCCCAACGGCTATAAACTTGCAGTGGAAGATCAAGCGGTGACGAGGCCCATCAGTAAGCCATACCCGACAAGCAACTGACTGGGGTTACACCCTAGTTTTCACGAACACAATCGTATCCTCGGAGTTGATGTCTCTTTTGTCTGGCCAAATCAACAAGCTAGGTGAGTACATTGAATGTACTCGCAAGCATCTTGTAGGAAGGGTATGACAGACATATTTCATGCAGGGTTTGTTCAATAAAAGGCTCTACCCTAAGTTGAAGGTTGCGCGGAAAAGTAAGTTTTCATTTGAAATACGATGGTAATAGATTCGAATGCATTCCTGAAAGCAAGCCCGTCTCTGACGGGTCGGTATCTGGAACCAGAGATTGCCTTCTGACAATCGTCAACTAGAGGTCGATAACCCGTGTATCGCCTCAGACAATCCTTAAACCTTCCCGTGCTACCGCCCTGCAGCACGGGCTAGGTTGTACTTCTGCAGTTCCTTTCTACCAGCCTGTAGCTCAAACTGCTCACTGTGGACACATCATGCCCACGTCCTTAATCTCATTCCCATATTTTGTAACCAAAACTTAGTCTAACCAGTGTGTAGCCTTTCTAAGTTGTGTCCATAACCGAGGACGCAGCTATTCGAATAGATTTTTAACACTCTGCAGAGGTTATACGACTTTACCCACAAGATGTAAGTCCTCCTTGTTGCCATGGCCAAATATACTCTTCACGAGGGGTGCCGGCAGGGTTATTATAACGAGACCTTCCCCCACATTCATACCAGTGCTGGACCCACTAGATAAGATCTACCCAGTCTTCGTTTGTGCTTGGTGACTCCCGACCCACAACCCAAAGTAGACTTACCTTTGTGTCGAACGACTCCCTACGTAGTCACACGGAGGTCCTTTAGGGATGCCAACCTGCCTAGCACTCTCTTCCTACTGCCCACGGGTCCAGACACTGGCACTCGATAGGGTTAGCCAAGTCCTTCCCATAAAGAACATGTGGACGTACGGGGTGAACTTGGTCGAGCGGCACTTAGGCTCAGTCCTTAATTAATTCAAGCAACACTGCACATCATCACCTCATAGTTATGTCTCTACATGCTACAACCACTTCTCCGATCTCACTTATTGTTCTCACCCGAATCAAAATCATTTTCTATTTTATTTGGGGTTTTGGCAAACAATATGTTCAAACAGTCACCTCGGAAGGTACACGCCTTCCTGAGGGTTTTAATCCCATAACCAAAAGAGTGATTTCGCGTGAGTCGGACAAAATAGATTTTCCTCTATAACAGATCTAAACATGGCTATTGCCTATATCCTTAATTTTCTGCTGGTTGTGCGATGTCTGACTAATTATTACTAGGGTTACAAGGACCAGATTTTTAGACCTATGTCATATGCAACTATTGGGTATATCTAGGTCTAACACAAAATATTGTTGATACACACATAGCATGCAGAGTTGCAAATAAAATATTTAAAATTTGACATATATGGGATTTAACATGTTCAAAGTGGGAATGCTTGCTTGGCAATATTGTCCGGTTCTCGAGTCTGAACTTGATACGGCACCCATCTGGAATATTTCGCATGAGATCCCGTTACGTTGTATCTACACGTGGAAAGCATCGAATAAACAACGACGCGAGGAAGAGCCAAATAAGAACCAACATATACTCATGAGCTATTAGACTATGCGCCCTGAACTTAAAGAGGCAAGAAGGAGTTATCGTCACATGGAATAGGGTTTTCCGCAAAACCAAAAACTAGTTCATTGGTGTTTCTGTGTTCCAAATTTCAATTGGATCTAGGGCAATAACGTGTTTTAGGGCTTTAGAGAATCGCAGGAAAACTTTCGATGCATGATTTGCGTATATGAGTACACATATATTGCTACGAGAGTTGCAGGGGTTCCATACCTTTTCATTTTATTTTCTCCTTTTAGAAAAGAAGCTTTGACGTTTAGAAAGATCACTAGATCCATCAAGGTATACTTTGTCTCTCAAGATGCTAGGAAAATAATTAACTATGTTGGAGTTATTATTAACAAAGATGTCAATGCACCAGGATATATCCTATTTGAACGATAAGAAATAACATAGGGTTTCATACCATTTAGGGTGTAGGACATAAAACAATGAGACATTAATAATCTACTAGGATATATATAGTAGATTTGATTTTGGGAAATTTTTAGGAAAATAATTGATTAATTTGGAGCTAAGTATGAGGAGGTAGGTATATTAGAGTTGTATTTGAACTGGATCAAAATTTTGAAATCCAATTAATTTCAAAAATTATGAAACCGGTATGAGTAGGTAGATTTTGTTTTTAGAGAAATTCTGGAGAAAGAACAGAGTCAATCGGATTCAAGATGAAGAAGATACGAGCACCCTAAGGTCTGCTGGGAGGGAAAAATCATAGAGGGGGAGAACAACCGGTAGGGTAGATGTGGCGTACCCGGTTTTAGGCCGGGTAAATCCCTGTGATTTCTGTACTGGTCCCGTAATCAGTGGCCAGTACACACAAGAAGCTTGATAACATTGTCATACAATACCGAGTATATTACACCAGAAGGCCAATAAGGTCCTTAACATAGCCGATTGGCTGAATAAAAGTCCGCAGCGGAAGATAGAAATGCATAGATAAAAGCCCATCAATATGCCAACCCGACAGACAACTAACTGGGGGGAACACCCTAGCCCTCGAAATCACTGTTGTCGTCGTCATCGGAGTGGTACTCCTCTTCGCCTGGTCACATCAACAAGCCAGGTGAGTACATTGAATGTACTCGCAAGCAGTTTCCACAGGAGAGTAATATAGCTATATTTCATGCAGGGTTTGTTTCAAAGAAGGCTACTCTATTCTAGGTCACATATTGTGCGGAAAAGTAAGTTTTCAATTTAAATACAAGGATAGTAGATTCTAAGACAGTTTTGAAATTCAAAATACTTCAAGTGGTCATGTCATCGCATGAGGTAGTCTCCACTACCTCCTTTCCTTGTCTTAGTCCGATAGGTCCACCTATCACAATTTAAAGCTTACGGCACTAGCCTGTACTACCACTGGTAGTACGACTAGCCCCTTCTCTTCTGCAATTCCTTGCTACCCACCTTGTAGCATAAATTGCCCTCTGTGGGCACGTCATGCCCACGTCCTTAATCCATTTGCCCAAGTTTTTGCAAACAAAACTCAGAATAACTAATGTATCGCCTTGCCAGTTCGTGTCCATAACCGAGGACGCGGCTATTCAAATAGATTTTAACACTCTGCAAAGGTTATATGGCTTTACCCACAAGATGTAAGTCCCCCTTGTTGCCGAGCGCTATGAATACACTTCCCGAGGTGTATCGGCAGGGTTATTACAGCGAGACCTTTCACCCATTTTTGCACCAGAGCTGGACCCGCTAGATAAGATCTACCCAATCTTAGCTTGTGCTCGGTGAAGCCCGACCCACAACCCGAAGTGGACTTACCTTTGTGTCGAACGACTCCCTACGTAGTCACGCGGAGGTCCTCAAGAGATGCCAATCTACCTAGCACACTCTTCCTACTACCCACGGGTCCAGGCTCTAATACTCGATGGGATAATAAGCCAAGTCCTTCCCACAAAGGCCATGTGGACGTACGGGGTGGAACTGGTTTAGCGGCACTTAGGCTTGGTACTTGGTTGATTCGAGCAAGACTCCATGCTCGCCCCTGACAACCATGTCGCCACTTGCTATTTTAACATCCCCGAACTGCCCTTACAATTCTCACCCGAATCAAAAATCATCCTCCATTTTAGTTGGGCTTTGGCAACATCACTTTCAAACAATTGCCCCGGAATGTACCCGCCTTCCCGAGGGTTTTAATCCCATACCCAAAGGAGTTTTGTATGAATCGAATAAAATTTGGTTTCTCTCTATAGCAGGTCTAAGCATGGCTATTGCCTATATCCTTAATATTCTGCTGATCGTATAATGACCGGCTAATTATTACTAGGGTTACAAGGATCAGATTTTCAGACCTATGTCATATGCAACTATTGGGTATAACCAGTTCTAGCACAAATTATTGTTGATACACACATGTCATGCAGAGTTGCAAACAAAATATTTAAATTTTGACATATATGAGATTCAATATGTTCAAGATGGGAATGCTTGCCTGACAGTTCTTGGTTTTGTTCCTAACACGGGGGTGATTCTGGATCCTCCTGGCGCACGTACCTCACTCTGTCAACTACACGTCGGGAGAGAGTCGAATAAACAACCAAGCCAGAGAAACCCAAATAAGATTTAAATGATATGACATGGTAAGAGAAGAGGATGCAGATACTATGAGGTTTTAGGTGTTATGGAAAATATTGCATATATATATATATATACCCTAGCAAGGTAAAGGTTTTGAAGCGCGTCATGATTTCTGTTAGCTTTACCTAGAGGAATCAGAGTTTTAAGGTGTCACTGAGCCTACCATGCTAGATTTATTTATTTAGTTATTTTGAAGATTTTTAAGTAAAAGTATTGATTTGTTCGGGACTAATCTCGAGCAAGATGTATCAACATAACATTCGTATTCGAAATATTTTCAAAATTGAAATTTCCAACGTTTCAAAAATTATTAACGTTACTATAATGGATAGTTCTAGAATTTACGAGATCATCAGAGAAAGAGTTTATTCGATCAGAGTTACAACGGGGAAGATATAGACTTCCGAGGTTTCTGCCAGGAGAGGAAACTGGGTGAGAGGAAAAAATGCAGCTTGAGTAGGGGCGAAGGAGAGGATAAAGAACATGAGAGAGCTCGTGGCAACTTGCTTCAACTTGGAGCTTGGGAGAAGAGAGCAAGTAAAGCTCGGCCTTGGGAAAACCTGTACTGAAGGGAGCTAATTTTTGTGAGGAAGAAGGGAGGCTAGTATGTGAAGAACAGATGGAGAAAATGAGCTCGGGCTGGTTGGGAATTGGGAGGGAGAGGAAGTGCTTGGCTTAAATAGAGGAGAAAGGCAGGGGAGTTAATCAGCTCACACGTGCTGTGAAGTTGCAGCTGGGCACCGCTCACTATTGAAGGTGAGGCTACAGTAGAGTTGGGCACCGCTCATTGTTGAAGGTGGGGCTACAGTAGAGTTGGGCACCGCTCACTGTTGAAGGTGAAACTGTAGTAAGGTTAGGCACTGTATATGGTACTGTAAATGGGTATTGTTCATGAGGGGGTACTGTTCACGGCACTGTTCACGACAGTGTTCACTGTTCACCACGAATTCATGGAATCAATGGCAACTCTGCATAGAAAGAAGGCAGGTAGCTAGCAGGTGCTATAGATTAACAGGGAAGGTTGGCACCGAGTTGTGCAGTGGCAAGAAAACAGTGCAGATGTTTGGTAGGAGAGAGAGATCAATAGCAAACTCGCACTGCTAGAATTTAACTAATCTCGGTTTTGGTTTTGGACATGCAGGTGATGGGACGTGCTGAAGAATAGATTCTGGAGGTGATTTTTCTGAAGCCTCAAACTTAGGGTTTTGCTAATTTTTCAAAAATAATTCAAGACGGTATTTGAATTATTTTAATAGTTTTGAATTGAAGGTCCTCATATTTGGTCTAGTATAGTTACAATAAATTTTAGGAAATTTGTTAGGATTTTTACGAATATTATTTCAGGTGGGGTGCCATGCATGATTTAGACTTGGTCAGCTTAATGCAATGCCATGCTTTGCAGAGTTTGAAAAACCGGGGTGTGACAACAGAGAAGAGGAGGGGGTGACGTCAAAGGCAGATTTTAGGATGGCACCTTTGGCTATAACAAGCAGATTCATAGCAGAGAAGAGGAATGCGCCTTCCAATGAGCAAAGTTTAACCGGGTGGAATAACAAAAGGAAATACGCTTTCTTCGAATAGAAAGCGTAAAGTGACTCCACGTTTTTTTTAGACGTTGCGACGAGCGGGTTTAACCGCTTCTGGGTGGTTGGCTCCTAATGGCTTTCTAACCACTCGCTTAGGGTTAAGTGGTGGTTAGGGGAGATAGATGCGGTAGACGGCCGGTGTTACCTCGCCGATGGCGATTGGGTGCACGCACGGAGCTGGCAGTGTCGGAGCTGGCGAAGAGAGGGGGGCGGAGCTGTTGGGAGGTGGAAAGGGGACAGGCGGTCTCGTCGAGCGGGCTGTGGCACGGGCTAGATGCCGGGCTCGGGAGGCGTCGCCGTTGTTGGAGGGCGTCACTCTGGTGGCCGCTGTCGGCCGAGGCGGGTCGGGACGACGAGGTGGCAGTGACTGTAGCGGAGACGCCTTTGGCATTTACTTCCGTCGGAAGCGGCAGCTTGGGAAAAGGTCGTGCGCTGGCGAGCTGCCACTATAGGGACAAGGGAGCTGGAGGGAGAAAAATTAGGTGTGCTCGGGATCTGGAGAATGAGCCATGGTGAGGGTCGGTTTGAAGAAGAAAAAGAGTAGGCAGAGGGGTCAACTGCGAGTGGAAAGAGGGAATGGGGAGAGCTCGACCTGGGTAGATTGTATAGGGGAAATGGTGTGAGGGACTAGAGGAGAAGCTCAGGGCAGACTTGAGCTCGGCCTTATTCTCCGAGAAGGAATGGATTAATGAGGAGGGTGGCCAGTGATGTAGGTGTATAGAGGAGTTGGGCACCGATCCTACCGTGGGGGTGGCGTGGCTCGACGCAGCAGAGAGGAGCAGTGCTCGGTGGCAGGGAGGCGCTGTGGACGCATAGAATGTTAGGCGCCGCTTGCTATTGCCAAGAGGGAGGTGGCACGGAGCAAGGTTGCTATGCACCAGTAGAAGAGAGGAAAGAGAGCGAGTGATTGAGGGAGGATGAAGAAGATAGGGAGGAGAAGAGAGGGGCTGGCCGGTGGGCTCCGGGTCCACGTGGAAGGGAGTAGCTGGGAGATTGGTTGGTTCAAACAGAGTGAGTTTAGCAAATAGAGAGAGAATGATGATCGCAAAAGAGCAAGGGTACACAGTGTAGGTGTTTTAGATTCTTATGAAGATTTTGGAAGGAAATTCTGAGAAGACAGGGAGTTTTATTCCAAAAAAATGGATTAAGCGGGCATATAAAATGCTTCATGAAAGTTTGGAGATTTTTGAATGGTTAAATTAACTGGAATCAAGCTTATTCCAGAGTTGGCCATATCCTCGATTTTTCTAATTATTCAAAACGTCTGATAATGGTATGAGTAGCCAATCATATATGGAAGCTATGTTTTCAAAGATTTAACAGTTAGGGTTTTAATTAAATTGTCGAGCGAGAAAAAGATTTCAGGTTTAGAACACTTGACTGATGGCACGAGGGGTAACACAAAAAGCTTTGTGATCGATGGCATGGATAGACTTAAGATTGAGGTGGAGACAAGATCATAGATGTATATGTGTTTGTATTTACATGACAGCCTGATTAGACAACACCAGAGCTGAAGGAAAAATGGTTGATGCAAGGCATTTAGGGTTTAGGAATGTTCATACTTGTGCAACTTCTCAGTGTACTAGTTAACGATGGATATTAAGGAAGTGTGGATGCGAGGATCAAATAAGGAGGAAGGGTTTAATTCATATAGTCGAGTTAGGATTTGACCCATAGTTTGGGAAGAAGAGGTTAGGGTTTGCATATGTGCGTATATACAGAGACAATATATACGTGCATACATTCATAATAGGGCATGGCGGAGTAGATGGTAGAAGATCATGGCATACAGAAAAGGTTCATGCCATATATATATGTTTCAACTTCGCAGAATTGGTCCGGTTGCCGGTCCAGGGTACACCGACAAGAAAGAAGAGGAAGAGGTTTTAAAGATGGGTTTGTGGCGGGCATGCAATATTAGTTAGTCGTGCATGAAGGCAAGGATATAAAGTGGGTTGCAGGCTTTGCCAGACATAGCCCCAGAGAGTTGAGGTTCCAACAAAATGGAGATCGAGAAACATAAGGACAAGGAGTTGCCCACTTGCCGTGTGGAGAAAGATATCACCGGTTATACCAGATGATGATAAGTTTACGAAAGACGACAAGTTTTTTTAATTAGGTTTATTTAAGAGAATATTATTATTAGCGCAAAAATTTTTATTAGCCCTAATTTTCATGTTTTGGAAAATCAGGGTGTGACAAGTATGCGCGAGTTGAAGATGGCAACACTAATAACCTCGAGCCATCGTCACACGGCCACGATGCTACCTCGTGCAGAAAAAGCAAAAGTTCTTCCAAGAAAACTCCAAAAACAAGGACCGCACGTACTCCCGGGAGCGGAAGGTCATGGCCATCGACAACCAGCCTCGTCAACACAACTCTAGGTTCGACGGGAACACGCGACCTCAAGATCACGGACCTAGAAAACTAGAAGAAAGGTGGTGCACCTTCCACAAAATCGATAATCATTAGACCAGCAAACTTCACGCTCAAGAAGGAGCCAGGAGACAAGCCCCACGCTTCCCTAAGCCATCGGTGGCACAGAGGCTCCTCGGCAAGGACAAGGGCACGACGGCTTGGCACCTCGCCTAGGGTCACTGGGGTAAAGTTGAAGGAACGAAAGACAGTTTTGCTTGAGTCGACGGCCTACCGGCGAGGAAACACCACTCCCCTACCGGGCTTCAACAACGTGCAGCGGTGTCACGGACCTCTCCCTGGCACTCACACCTCCAAGGCGGAACCAGCCAATGTCGCCACACCGCCTCTCGCTCTACTCAGGTCTAGCCGCCCACTAGGGACGACTCGAGTGGCTTCAGCCCTCAACACCACTACCTGAGCGCCACCGAGCAGGTCTTCGATGCAACAGGAGGGGCATCGAGGCGAGCACGGGCTTCGACAAGGCATCGAGGATAGGTTTTATAGCCGCGACATTCGTGTGAAAGAGATGGATGGGTGCCATAGGTCCGGTACATCGAGCATCGACGTCGTCCTCAACAGGAGAAGCCACCAAGCTCTACCGAAAGCACACAGAGAGAAAAGGAGAAAAGAGGTGGAACCCTAGGGGTTTTTTTACCCTTTTTGTCCCGATAAAGAAGGAGCTCAACGACCGTCGAATGAGGCCTCGTGGGTGAATCCTAGCCGGCGAGCGGGCACACAGTGCCCCTCCGAACAGGCCTTGGAATTCCCCTGGACATGCCCTATCGGGTCGCGCCTCTCCTGGCCTCAGTCCAACTAAGTCGCACGTGGGTTGCACCATAACCCGATCCAGCGCAGCGATAGCTTGCAGCACCAGCCGTTGTGGTCTGCCTAGCCTAGATTAGGTGGGCCCCAACTCAGTCCAGGCCTCCCGAAGGCTAAACGATACTGGACCGGTGTCCCCACGACCCATGAGCTAGGTGCTGCCTGCCAAGCGTCGGATGGGTCAGGAACTGAGCAACACCCAGAAAGGGAACTTTGTCCCATTTGTTCTATTTTCTTTCTCTGACAAAAAAAAATTTCATAGATGGAAGGGTAAAGGAAAAATAAAATTCCCAAGACCTGGATCAACACGGGTATTTCTCGAAAAATTAAGCCATCCAAGACTAGTCCTATTGGCTAGAAGGAGAATCTTCACTAATGTTAGGAATTTGACATATAGCCACTCCCATGACTACAGCTCAAAGGGGCTCCTATTAAGGTACTAATAAATCTTATATGGACCGGCCCATGACATCCTGCATCCCACCTCTCTAGTCCACCATTGACCAAATATCATCCCACCTCTCTAGTCTACCGTGTACTCATAGAATATTTTTCCATTTCTATCCCCTCATTTTCTCCTCCCTCAAGGATAGCCATGGTCATTTATTATGGACCTCTTGCATATAGATCTCTATTTTACATCTTATAAATAGAAAACCTTAAGAGGAGAGAGGTCTAGATCTCCAAGTCTCATACAGGGAGCCTTAGGAGCGGCCTTAGGAAGTCAATGACAGCTCAAGTCGCTAGTTGAGTCTGATAGAAGGCTCCTCCTTTGACATAGAACTAGACCATGCTCTATAAGGTGGTTGAACCTATTTAAAAAATTATCGTGTCTCAATTTGTTAAGTTTAGGTTGTTATACACGGGCCATTAACTTTAGGGTTAATTAGATATATGCCACTACTATTTTCAGATTTTGAGATATGCCATTACTATTTTCGGGTTTCGATAAATACCATTACTATTTTTCTCTACTTAGACATATGCCATTACGAGCTATTTAGAGCTATTTCGATGAAATACAGCCCCGTATCTCACATCGTATTTATAAATGAGATCAAAATGCCCCTAGGTTGGCTGCCCCTGTCCTCCATGCTTGCTATCTCGTGCTAGGGTTTCGGATTGCGTGGTCTTTGGGGATGAACTAGATCGAGCAGGTGAGCTGGTCGGGTGCGACCAGAGCTCATAGGCACAACTAGTAGGGGGTATTTTGGTCCCATACGTAAATACGTTGTGAAATACAAAACCGTATTTTGCCAAAATGGCTCTAAATAGCCCATAATGACATATACCTAAGTATATCAAAACAATAATGGTATATGTTGTAACCTGAAAAAAGTAATAACATATCTCTAAATCGAGTAAACAATAGTGGCATATATCTAATTTCTCCTTAACTTTATTAGCACTCGTTTTTTAGTGTTATTTCGACAACTAGAACGGGTACCATCCCACTCAGATTAAGTTCCAACGAAACGGTGAGTTTGTCGCATTCCATTTCGCCTGCCAATCAAGCATTATTACTACTAGATTCATGGCTCGATACGACACGGATACGCGTAAATATCACGATTATTTGGTGACATCTAGTTACATGCACTGATCAGTTCGAGCCGTAAACTTTGACGAGAAGTAAGTCGCTGTCGGATCAAACCGAGCTGGATGCGCCTAGCTACTCCTCGTCGTCGTGTACACCAGGCATATGCATGCATGCGTCGCCGGCCATGTGTTTCTCTGCTCCCCCACCAACAGGCGTTCCTGCTCCGTCCCTCTCCGTCCTGATCCTGGCCATAGGACCGCGGAAACCGACGGCCCTGAGCTGCCGTCGCTGCTGGTCCCTCCCTGCAGCGAAGCGTAGTAACGTGAGCCTCCTTTTGGCTGCATCCTGTCCGTATTTTTACGCCTTAATTCCCGGAAAACATAGTACGTGCCAGTGAGTGGCATTTAATGTGTTCGATCGATCGATTCTGATGTGGTTGGTCGGAATCTGACAGCAGCTCTTTGATTTGATCTGGTCTCTGATTGGTCACACAGTTTCTCAGTCGTCTCAGCAACCGGCAATCAACTACTAACTCTACCGCTCTTAACCACATCATCAACGATAATTCCAAGCATAGATCGCATCGGCTTTTCGTTCGTTAGCACGTCCCGTCCGGCAGTTTAGTATTGCAACCATGCACGTTCTTTCCATGGACGCATTTAAACATTTCTATTCAAATCTCCTTTTGTATGAAACAAAAACTATTGAAAATAATCCAAACTAGTTGAGTTGAGTCCTAGTTGAATTAGGAGAGTAATTAAGAATATAATTAGGACTTCTAGTTCTAGTTAGTTTGTATGAGGTTTTGCACTTATATAAAGGGAGCAGGTTGTAAGGGTCAAACACAACAAAAAGAAGAGTTGTGAGAAGAAATAAAGAGAAACAAGAGCACGTGAGGTGTCTTAGGCAAAATATTCATTATCGTGTGTTTTGCGATTTGTTTCATGTGATCGATCCTTGGGCTAAAACCCCATAATTGGTACCAGAGCCTTGTTCAAGGTCATCGGGTGGAGGCCAACGCAGCGAAGGCGTTGGTGAAAGCGACGACCGAGAAGATGGCTACGAAGGAGGGAAGCACATTTTTCCTTTATCCGATGCTAACGAAGAGCAACTACTCGCTATGGGCAATCAAAATGAGGGCATCATTGCGTGCACAAGGAATTTGGGACGTAGTGGAACCAGAGGACTCAAGCAAGACGGACTCAAGCAAAACTATCGATGAGAAGAAGGATCAGATGGCACTAACGGCCATCTATCAAAGCATCCCTGAAGACAAGCTCGTTATGATCACCGAAAAACAGACAGCTATGGAGGCATGGAAGGCACTGAAGACGATGCACCTAGGAGACGATCGAATCAAGGAGGTGAGGGTGCAAACCCTCAAATCCGAGTTTGAGAAATTACAGATGAAGAAATCAGAATCAGTCGATGATTTCGCTCTTAGGCTGACGACCATCACCAACAACATACGAGCGCTTGGCGAGAAGTTCAAGAAAACATACGCTGTCAAAAAATTCCTCCGAGCCGTCCTCTCAAAGTTTCTCCATATTGCATCTACTATAGAACAATTTGGTGATTTCAAAACAATGACAGTGGAAGAAGTCATTGGAAGGTTAAAGGCTCATGAGGAACGACTACAAGGCTACGGCAACAAAGATGAAGAGCATCTCCTGTTAACAAGATCGGAGTGGAGAGCAAGAGAAGAAGCTGGTCGTGGACGTGGTCGTGATGGAGGTTGGGACAAATCCAAGATTGAGTGCTATAACTGTCATGAATTTGGTCACTTTGCTCGTGAGTGTCCAGAAAAGAAGAAGAAAAAAGCACTACTCCTTACGGATGAAGAACCAACACTTTTGTGAAAAAGTGTTGGGAGTATACTATAGTTAGTCGTCATGTTAGTCAATGAGTCGTGAGTGTGTGCGTTCATATTCTCGCAGGAGTAAGGTCTTGGTGTGAGGCCAGTGTGATTCCATGAGAGGCCGGCGGCAGTGGTGTGAGATCATCGTCGTAAGAGAAGTTGGTGCGATGCTGACTTGATCACATTATAGTCAGTGAGATGCTGCTACAAGACGGACGGTGCGATGCCGTTGATGCGAGAAAGTGCGTGTACACGTCGGTGGAGTCGTGGCGTGAAAGTGCAATCAAGTTTGGATTAGGGAGAGATTGTTGAAAATAATCCAAACTAGTTGAGTTGAGTTCTAGTTGGATTAGGAGAGTGATTAAGAATAGGATTAGGACTCCTAGTTCTAGTTAGTTTGTATGAGGTTTTGCACCTATATAAAGAGGGCAGGTTGTAAGGGTCAAATACAACGAAAAGGAGAGTTGTGAGAAGAAATAAAGAGAAACAAGAGCACGTGAGGTGCCTTGGGCAAAGTATTCATTATCGTGTGTTTTGCGATTTATTTCATGTGATCGATCCTTGGGCTAAAACCCAATAAAAACTAAATGCTAAAAAGCGCAATTTGCTATCTTTGTGACCTTTTACATTTTACACATTCAATTATTACAATTAGTGTAGAAATTTTAGAGACATATGAATCTGAAATTAAATAGCTTTGTATCCATCGAGCTAAATGTCAAATTCATAGTCCGCATGTACCTTAGTATTTTTCGTGACGAGACCATCAAAACAAAACTAATATTAGATAAATTTTAACATTCTTTTTAGTTTAATCTTCGGAAAAATAGATGCTAGAGAGGAGTATGGTTTATTGTTTTTCGAGCGGGTTCGTCACTCCCCATCTAGGCTTAGATACTAGTTGTTTATCAGGGTAAAGGGTGTTGATAGGGGTGGTGTTGTGTTGGATTATATGTACGGTACTTATGTCTATTAGACATAACATTGTTAACTTGCCTAATAGTAAGAAAAATGAAGAATTTAGAACATTGAACCTTGTAGAAAATTTTCCTATATGTGTCTTTGAACAAATAAATATCAGCTTAGGATCCCCGAGATTCGACTAACTTACCTCAACTAAATGAGGCCTAATAATGCTAAGTTGCCTATGACTGCTCTAAATTGCCTATTACTATTGCTAAGTTCACTATATTGATATAACTTTTACTCGTATATCTAGGGCATGCTTAAGAAGATGGTTTTGTGTTAGAGCATATGTACTAGTACGTATGAATTTTCTTAATATTATTGTTAACCTGCCTAATAATTCTACTATGTTACGTACGTATGCTAAGTTACCTACAATATCACAGTTTCTAGTTGTTTATCATAGATAGGTTTAAAAGTGTTTTTTTGTGTTAGATTATGTGAATTAGTCTATATGAGTTTATCTAATAGTGCTGCTAGTTTACCTAATAGCGTATCACATCCTGATTTTCCAGAACCCAAAAATTAGGGCTCTCAAAATTTTTTATGTTAATAAGCGTAATTAATTACGCCTCTGCCCGAAACATTTTTATAACAAACCCTAACACGACCACGTATACCTGTATACGTGACTTGTGATCGTGCACCGCTTTTGCGCCGTGGGATCTTCTCGATGTTTTGGAAGCATACCATATCATATGGAACATGTGCATTCGAATCCAAGCTCTAGATCGACATAAAACAAATATACCTGTATGCGCGTGTACACGCGCTAACCCTAACGTCACTCTCGGTAAATCCTATTTAGCATACACGTCCGCTGCCGCGACAAATCAATAAGCCCTAACACTAAGGTATACTCTCGGGACGATTGATCACCATGACCTTGCCCCTCTTGTCTCCGACACATATACACCGTATACGCAAACCTTATCGTCCCTTCCCTTGACAAATCAGTAGAACCCTAATGTCAACATATGAGCATGTCCTTTACACCAATGTATTCCCATTCTATCAAAACCCTAACACCTCCAAGATACTCCCCCGCACCTCGGCATCTTAAAACCCTACCTCCAACCCCAATTCATTAAAGGGTATCCCCTTCGGTAGAAAACCTAAAAGCCATATCGCATGCACTTTCTTTATCCCAAAAGAAAAAAATTCTACAAAATTACAGGAAGCATATGATATCGATTTACACCAAAATATGAAATAACATGAAGGGGTCCAGTACAAATATTTTCGATTGCATGCCAATTTCAATTTAGAGCTTAAATGGACCTTGAACTGCAACTATACCAAACATTATTCAGAAAATTTTCATAAAATTACACAAGGCTCAGCATGCTAGCATAAATCCCAAATCCACAAAAACATTAACATCTTCGGTGCAAAATTCTGAAGTAACCCGCAACAAACGCATTACCCTAATTCCTTCATCACCTGAAATCCTGGTCTAAACATTAACCAAACATTCCTAAAACTCCTTGGCCGCTTCCTTGTACCCTAAAAACCCTCTCTTTCTAGGAGCATATTCAGAACCACTCTCGATCAATCAGAACAGCCAAATGCCAACCTATGACAGCAATGGCATTCATTTCTTTTCCTGTTTCCTTTGCTCAAACGATGACAAGCATCCCTGCTCCTATTGAACACCTCATAGCTATCACAGTAGTGAGGTGGACACATCGATGCCCACCTGGACGGCCCAAAATGCACCGATGCCAACCATGTGCTCACCTGGGCCGCGCTCTGGCAATGCCAGTGCATGCATAGAGCACGCACCAGCATGCCGCTCGCTGGCACCCCCGCGCAGCTCGTCGTTCCAGCGCCGCACCACCCACTGACAAGCCCACGCTACCTGCCGTCTTCACACCGCCCCTCGCGCTCCTCGCGCCACGGCGTCCCTCTTGATCTCCACGCCCTCCTACAGCTCCAGCACCGCGCAGCTCACACCCCTGCCGCGCATGGCGGCATCAGCGCCCAAGCCGTTGTCCAGCGCATCAACCCTACCCGCTGCTGACATTCGAGCAGCCTGCCGCTCGCTAGCAACCGATTGACCCATCGATACCTCGCCATCCGGCCAGCCGCTCTTGCCATGCCACCGCTCACCACAGAGCAGCATCATGGGATCCTCAATTGCTCTGCCGCCGTGGCTAGGCGAGCACCGCTGTCACCACCGCACCACCCGCTGTTTCCTTGCCGCCCCTAGCACCTTAGCACGCCACGACCGCCCCCTCGCCAGGTGCTCATAGCTCCGCCCTGCTCCCGTCGCTGCCCCACCACAATACCAAGCGCACGCGTGCCCCTGTCCAGCGCGCCACCCGCCGGCATTCACCGCGTCAACCGCCGGGTCCCTGGCCGCCTAGCCGTCTGTGCGAACCACGGAGCATCCTATGCCTTCATTAGCACTGCCCCTCTCATTTTATCTCCTTGCCATAGGAGCCCGAACCGAACCAGCGGCCACGGCATAAGCTTCCCGTCGCCTGCCTATAAAAGAAGCACCCGGCTCCCTTCTTTACCCATCACCAGTATCACCACAAGCTTTCCTCACCTCCCAATTTCGCCAGAGCTATTCCCAGTCTTCTCCCTGCTCAAAACTTCCACCCCTTCTGAGTTCTCCAAATTCGACCGATGGAGTGCCCGCCAAGCCAAAGCGTTAGCGCCGTTGAGTTCCTCGCCTCCTTCTGAGCCGAAGCCACCTTGGAATTTTGCGAGCAAGGCAGGGTGGCCGGAGTCCCCAAATCTCGCCGGAGCAAGCTTTGCTGCCGCTGCCGACGGGACATCCCTTCTCGGAGCTCCTGCGCATAACGGTTGGCCTCTGCCACCGACGGACGGGCCCGGCCTTGAGACCAACCCAGCACAGCGGTGAGCCAACCCCTTCCCCTCGTCGACCGTTGGGCCCGACGCACCGCACGGCCCACCACCAGGTAAGTGGTGGCGCTCCTGGCCTTTCCCGCCTCTGCCTTATTGAAGACGTAATGCAATTATGAAGAAAGCGTAATCTCTTTTAAAACCCGGTTTAACCTTTTCCAGAACCAGTTTTCTCTCGGTTTAACTAGTTCACCCACATTCATTCTGGTTTTGGGTAAACAACCAAAAGGACTTCGATTCATAAAAATATTTAACAACTTATGGTTCAGACACAAATTGGATTTTCAAATCCATTTGAATACAAACAGAGAATAACCTGAGGAAATGGCTTAAAAATTTAATTTGTCTAAATTAGAAATATGTTTGAAACTGGTTATAAAATGACCCAACCTAACTTACCAATAGTAGTATATGTCCATCGCTCTCTGTGGTCATGCATCTATAGGATTTGGATCGACCCGTAGCATTAAGGTCATAAAGCATAGAATATAGTCGCATTTCAACATATTTGGAAGGGTTTTAAATGCTCAAATTAAATTTCAGATTATCAACGGCATGACTGTAAAACATTCTGAAATACCTTAGAACTTCTAGGGAACCAAAGGACCGAATAGTTTTTAGAGGGTTCGCTAGACCTAATTTCTCTTTTAAGCAACAATCATCGTTTTCCTACGATTTGAGGTCTAGCTAAAAGCGGTGGTAAAGTTCAGCAACCTAAAATGGATTTCTAGCTAGTTACCCGTGTCCAATACCCTTGGATCAACAAGCATGAGGTTATTCAAAACCCTAAGAGCTAACATGAGCACATGATTTTCGAGAACCCTAAAACCCTAGCTCTTAACACTTATCGGGAAACCCTAACGATCAGAAAACATGTTAAAGAACCCAAACCCAGCTCGTACCTTCGAGCATTCTTGCATCTCATGATTCGATTCTTATGGGGTGTAGCTCTGCATATTGTTGTATTCGAAGTTGCCCTATTTTAGCATTTATTTGGTGTTTCCTTCCGCCGTGTAGTTTGCGGAATAACGTACGTCCACGACGAAAATCCAAAGACATCGCCATCTCAAGAACAGGACCAGGAACTGCCAGGCAAGCCCTTCTCCTTTGATCATGTTGAATCCCATGTTGCGAAATAATCATTTTGTTTGAAAAACATGCATGCTATGTGATAGAAAATCGGTATTTTATGTAGCAATAGTTACGTCCGATACGATAGAAACCTTAGTCCGACTTTGTCTCCTTGTCGCCCTAAGGACGATATATGTTCAGAAGAAAATATCGAAGACCTAGAGTTAGTCTATACTTATATACTGCTTAGCCCCGCCGTAGAAGAAAATTATGCTTTTGCCAAAAATAAACGAATCCCGGAAATCTCGTATGAGAAAAACTTGGGATGTATAGCTGTGACTGATGGAGGAGAAGTCACGGTATAATCCATGGGTTGGATGTTCGAAGGGGAGTTTCTGTAGAGCAAAAACAAAATGGAGATGATTTGGATCCGAGTTAGAAATGAAGGGCGAGAGCAGGAAGGAATATAAGCGAGCTAAGACCCAGTGGGGCACTCGCGGTCCGTGCGACGGACAAGGTGTGGAGTCTTTCTCGGATCAATTAAGGACCGAACCTACCGTGCCGCTAAATCAGGTTCACCCCGTACGTCCACATGTTCTTTATGGGAAGGACTTGACCTTTACCCCGTCAAATACTAGGGTTTGGGCCCATGGGCAGTAAGGAGTATGTGACTAGGCGGTTAAAGTCCTAGAGGGCCTCCACCGCATGGCGTAGGGAGTTGTCCGACACAAAGATGAGAATAGTCCTATTTTAGGATTTGCGAGGCAAAAGATAAAGTTGGGTAAAACATCTAGCGGGTCCAGCTCTAGTATGAAACGGGTGAAGCGTCTCGTTGTATTAGCCCTGTCAGTACACGGTGCACAGTGTACCCAGGGCGAACTACATCTTGTGGGTAAAGCCGTACAACCTCTGCAGAGTGTTAAAATCTATTCGAATAGCCGCGTCCTCGGTAATGGACACAATCTGGTATGGCCACACAACCGGTTAGACTATATTATGAAGAGTGGGTCATGGGATTAAGGACGCATCGCCTGATGGGCATGCAGAGTGAGTTGTGAGATCCTCGTGTAATGCGATTACACGGGAGGTGTGGTTGTGAGTTGGACGCCGTTCTACCGGAGTGTAGGAACGGCTATCTAAGGAGAAAGGTGGTACTATTGGACGTCGTTCTACCTTGAGGTAGGAACGGCTATCTTTTGCAGGTAAATGGTCGCTTCCGTGGCGAGCGGCCGAATTGGCAGGAACGCTATTGTGACAGATTAATATGACTCGGCAGGGCCGAGTTGGTTTTTTTTGTGCAAAAAATGCTTTTGACATCTAGTTAGCTATTTCCGATGAAAACTTACTCTTCCGCACAACTATGAAACATAGGTTAGAGCCTCTTTATCGAATTCCCCTGTGCATGCATATATCTGTGATATTCACCCTGAAGGAGGGCTTGCGAGTACATTCAATGTACTCACCTGGCTTGTTGAATTGGCCAGATAAGAAGAAGGAATGTTCAGAAGGTACCAACGTCGAATACGAAGGCTAGGGCGTTACCCCAGTCAGTTGCCTGTGTGGTTCGGCATATTAATGGGCAAGTTGCCACATGTTTCTATTCCGCTGCTATTTCAATCCGGCCAATCGGCCTGATATGTATAATTAAAGATCTTGCCGGTCATTTATGTAATAAACTCGGTATTGTATGACTTTGTATCAAGTATACTGTGGGTACTGGCTACTGATCCAGGGACCGATATCGTAAACACAGGGGTTTATCCAGCCTTAAAACCGGGTATGCCACATAGCGTTGCTAAGTTGTCTGCGACTACTGCTAAGTTGCTTATAGTTGCTGGTAAGTTGACTACATTGATATAGTTTCTAGTTGTTTATCCGGGGGAGGCTTGCGAGGATGGTTTTGTGTTAGAGTATGTGTACTAGTACCTATAAATTTGCCTAAAATAACTGCTATAACTTGCCTAATAATATTGCTACGTTACTTACAACATCGGCTAAGTTGCATACGATATTATGGTTTCTAGTTATTTATCATAGTGAGGTTTAAAAGGGTGGTTTTATGTTAGATTATGTGAATTTGTACATATGAATTTTTCTAATAGTGCTGCTTGCTTGCCTAATAGGACTACTATGTTGCCTAAAATACTGCTAAAATGACTGTAATTTTGTGTACTGTAGTAGTAGATATGAATCGACCTAGCAGTTTTGTTAAGTTGACTAACTATAGTGCTGCTAAGTGTTCTAAACTGTTATATTATTTTTTCTATGTCATGATTATCTTGTTAATTGTTTTTGTTCTCGTTATAGTTTTCATACAATCTTCAAAAATATATTACTTTTTATTCCTTTTATTTTTCATATAATCTTTCACAAATTTAGTTTTCATGCAAAACCAACTTACTTCCGTTTGTGGTGAAACTTGTTTTCTTATGTGGGCGAATTAGAATCACGAGTAATCACGGTGCTGCATATTGCTTTCGTATAAACCCCCTCCAACGACTAAACATTCATAATTATAGGTGATGTATGTGAACAAATTAAAGCAACTTTATGTTTGCATATTGTTTTTCTTTTATAAAAATATAATACTAAGTTGCTTTTTAATATTGTCACTAGAATATATCCAAGTGGGGTCTAGTTTTGAAGATCTCGTTGCGAGGAACACATCTATAAAAATGTATGGTGATTCATAAGCTCGGTTTAGAAATTATGGCTTTTTGAATTTTTAAAATGTATTTAAATAAGGCTTTGATATAGAGACAGTAGTCTGTAGCTTTTGACATGTATAGGTCTACAGCTTTTAAAAGTTCACGGTGAATCGCTTCACATTGGACAGGCATGCGGAAAGTGCGATAGAAAACACGTCGGTAGAGGGAATAGGTGGACAAACAGTTTTTATTTTTCTTTTAATGAAAGACGACGCGGATGAAAATTTCTATTTTAGATGTGTGCACTCGTTTGTGTATAATAACACATGCTTGCTTTCTAGTTGCGTAAAAAATAATACTAGTACTATGGCTGCCTTTCTCACATCTTAAAGCTGGAAATGGGGACGGGGAAGCTGGTGCCTACTGCCTAACCTAACCATGCCATGACACGACAAGAACGGAGGTGTAAAGTGCAGTGCCTAGTCATTGATACAAATGTGTGGCAGAAACCAGAATTGCATTGTTTGGTACCCGCCTGTTGCTGTGTTCAGCAACCAAACTAGGATCTATCTATGCCTAATATGTATCATGATTCATGGATGGGGATTTGTCATACACTTCACTGGTTACAGATTTGCTCATACACTTCACTGGTTACAGATTTGTCCCTACATTTGTCTGATTGGAGATGGTTACCAACCATGGCGTAAACAGGCGGAATCCTCACGATCCACCGTAGCAAACGAGCGAAAGACTTCCCGGTTAAGGTTCAGCACTTGCATGATTCCAGAACTGGTGCCGGTGGGCATATCCAGGATCATGGAGGTAGGTGGCATTCATTGCTATGGATTGCAGAATCGCGGTGACGGAAAGTTTTGGTCCTTAAGAATTAAGATTCATAACCTGATAGGTGTCAGCTTGTGTCCTCAAGAGTTAAGATTCTTATAGCCCGGTTGGTGTCTTCCCGCAGCAGGGCCCTTTCAATGGTCTGGTACTTTATTGCCCTACCGCCATTACAATTGCCAAAGAAACAAGAGTACTAACACGTCAGCGTATCGTACGTAATAATACACTGCTTCCTCTCTAGCAGAAAGGATGGCATCATAAGGGATTTTACGCAACTGGGGAGAAGAGGCACCTTTTACAAATTACAACACTGGATTCTCTAAATGAATAACACTGGAGATCCGTCTACCGTAGCAAGGGACATGGAACTAGAAAGAGAAAGGAAGGAAATTGCAATTGAATGGGCAACGGACATTTTTCTTTTTCTGAAAGATGCAACATGCATATTCTACCGAGCTACATAAAATAATGTGCAACTTCCTCTATTCCAGAAGGCAGATCCATTCCTGCCTTATTGAGAAACAAGTTTTGAGTCTGTAGATTGAGAGCAAGCAACTTTCAGTTCGACTCACTCCATTCATTTCCATTGAACTTAATAAAGAATGTTGAACAATCAAACACAGACATTCACTGTATTTTCCTGGCCGAACTGCACAAGGTTGCCGCAGCCTCCCGTTTGCTCAAATATTGCATATATGAGGCTGAGCTACCACCATGGAACAAAAGAAACGCAAGACTTTCGTGTTTCTATCTACACCCGCGCGATGAAAAATATGGGCACAAAACACCTGCAAAAATACTTCTTCAAGCACACAATGGATGGGGAATTCACATGCTGATCTCCTAGTTGCAATCCAAACCACACTCCTCAAGAGTAGGACCATCATTCTTCGCTAGGAAAGGATTGACCCGGACCCAGAGGAGTGAGAGGATCGAAGCCAGAAGAATGGACCAGACAATGACAATCGTTGGAGTCCTGTTTTGCCTTCCAAGCAAACCTTTGAGGAACGGATACAGATGGACAATCACCCAAAATGCAAAGAAGAGCTTCCCGAAGAGCGGCCCCCACGATTCATATCCGTTATTGATCGCATTGGAAATACCAGCCACCACTCCAATGAAGTTCAGTAGGAGCAGAGTGGTTGGAGGTATCAGCAAAGTTGTCCATTTGAATGTATACAGCTCTGAGAACTCTTCATCATCTCCAGCCTTCGATGTCACGGTGAAGCTCGTGTCAACACCAGCTATGACCTTGAGGAGCCCTTGGAACACAGCAAAAAGGTGTGCAGAGACACCTCCAATGACCCAAAATTGCTCATTTCTCCACCAATCATCAATTGCTACACCACTCCATCTCATTTCCAGAATGCCAGTAGCAAAAATGCAGATAAAAAGTGACATGAACCAGATGCTGGCAACATTGCTAAGCTGCAAGATGGAACGCAAAGAGAAAGGTAAGTTTCAAATCGTCCACAACTTGACAGTTCACGCCACATAGAGTTACAAGTTGAATAAGCTTTACCTCTGGAGTGATAAATTTTCCAGTCAATAAGCAGATGGCAGGCAATGTACAGTAAGCCAAAAGTGGAATGGATGTCCAGGGATAGACAATGGAGTTAATGTACGAAAATCTTTCCAAAAATTTTAGTCCACCACCATACCCATACCAAAGAGGGCAATGATTGCTGAAGAAGATTTCAATAGATCCAAGAGCCCACCGAAGAACCTGGTTAAGACGATCAGAAAGATTGAGAGGCGCAGAACCTTTGAATGCAGGACGTTTAGGTATGCAGTAAATTGACCGCCAACCATGGCAATGCATCTTAAACCCAGTCAGAATATCCTCTGTAACTGACCCATAGATCCAGCCAATCTGCAATAAATAAAGGAAAATGATATGATTTACTAGGTAGCAGATATTTTGACCGACAAATCAGCACACAACCAAGCTCCAGAGTTTACCTCTTTTCCCCAATCTGTCTTGTCTTCATAGCCACAACTGATGACATGTATAGCTTCCTTCAGAAGAGAAGCTGGACTTGCACTCTTCAGGGTTCCACCATTCTCAAGAAGTGTGGATGCAACAAAAACAGAAGACTGGCCAAATTTCTTTTCTAACTTCTGTTGATTTACAATACCAGCCTTTTCAGTTTCAGCTCCTGCAGAAAACATTACGATGTAAGCCATGTTACTACAATGAAGATGAGGATGTTCAAGAGTAACCACCATTTTGGAAGTTAAGTGATACCTGCAGCAGCTTCGTCAATTTCACTAAGTGCATATGCAGGGGATTGATTTTCTGCTCTCTTGAAAAACAACCTCTTTTTCTTCTCTGTTTTAGGTTTTGCAGTCTTCTTCTTGTTCGTCCTGTTACCAAAGCAGAAGCAGCAAAAGCACCACTTTGGCCAGCAGTTGCACGTCCTTGATGGTGGCTTCTTTGTTTTTGGGGCATCATAACCATACAGCGCTTGCCTTCTGAAGACACATCCAGTGCCAACATAGATAGGGCCTTGAATACCATCCAAACCTTTCATGTTGATCTGTAATAAGACAAATTTTAGAGAAATTTCATCAAAGTGACATGAAATGTAGACAACACAATGTCAGAAAAATATGAAAACCAAGCCTTACATCAAAAAAGACTACATTCCTGTTAGCATATCGATCATGACGGTCAATGGCGTCGAATCTTTGAGGGAACTGCACATAACAAACTTTCTTTCCTACCAAAGGATCCATCATGAAACACATTGCTTCCTTTATAGCCTTGCTGTTGTTCACGTAGTGATCACAATCCAAGTTCAGCATATATGGAGCATTAGTGAGTACAGCAGAGACTCGGACCTGTCAAACAGCCAAACAAAAAGGAGTTTAAAATCCACCGCATACTACTACTAGTTATAGAAGACTGACAGAAAATGCATCAAACATGTTATCTTTACCAATGAGTTCATAGCACCAGCCTTCTTATGATGGTCATAGCCTGGCCGTTTTTCTCTTGATACATAAACCAATCGAGGCAGCTCATTTCCTTCCACGTCATGGCCGCCACTTTGACCAAGGAAGACCTATTGGTACAGAAAATTGAACATTATTGTGGCAATGTGGGGAAAGGAAAACAGGGACAACCATATCGTGTCAGCACATATACTGCGTAACACGACGAACTGTACCAGCATACCTGAATCATTCCAGGATGATCACGAACGTTGTTTCCAGGCCAGGGGGTTCCATCCTGCATTGTCCATCCTTCCTCGGGAACTTTCTGGGCTTTAGCAACCAAGGCATTGATTCTGACCTTGAATTCCTCATACTCTCTCTGGAAAGGAAAACGTCATCTAAATTAGCATAACTTCCATCAACTGAAGGAACATAGCAAATTATTACACATGGGATCAAATAATGCACCTTCATTGCTCTCCTGTCCCTAACAAAGTTTGGTACCACCTTATCTTTCAGGTAGTCTATCTTCTGTTGGAAATACCACTCTGGAGCACGAGGCTCAAGACTATACCTTTTACAGAAAGGAACCCATTTCTTTGCAAATTCAGATGTTTCAGACAATGCTTCGAATGTCAGCATGGCAGCACCATCATCAGAAACATAGCAAGAGACCTTATCAACTGGATAATCTACTGCAAGGATAGATAGAATAGTATTTGCTGTGACTATCGGAGGTTCCTTTAAGGGGTCAACTGTACTGACAAAGAAATCCACTGGGGCGAGTTGAGATGGCTGGCCTTCTTTGTCAAACCTATCCATACAAGCAATTAATTTCAAAACTTTGGGAGAAAAAGAAGGCAAGTATTACTAGGTGGCAGCAATAACCAACCTCAATGTCAACCGGTCAAGGTAAGTCTCCCTCTGAATAGGAAACCACTTCGGGAACTGATCAAGAATCCAAGACACGGCAAACCAGATTTCACATATTACAGATACGAGCCACAAAGCAATGCATCGTTCACTGGATGCATCACCCGATAGTGGAAGAAGAAGCCCACAACCACCAACCGTATTATGATAATCATCCTATAGGGATTAATCTGGCTTGAAGAAATCGGAATCTTTCTGGACAATGGCTGTCTAGCTTCATCCATCCTGGTAAAGAAAATCAAGAAACAGTCGGTACTCGAGTCTAGTAACGCATTTTGCAAAGAAAAGGACAAAGTCCGATCTAAGCAAATACCAGATGGAAAGTACAGTTTTGCTAGACTTATAAAACAATGGCTAATTACGCAATTATTACATCCTTCATCCACCTAAAGAAATGGTTTTAAGGAAAATCTGACTGACCAATATGAATTCAGCAGTTTGTTTCCATATTCTAGCAAAACTGATAACATTATTTGGCATTTTATGCCCTTAGTCAGGTCATAGGCTCATAGCCATGTCCGCACGAAGCCTATCGTAACGCTCTAGTGGAGCATGAAATCTCAAATTTGACCAATGCATGGAAACCAAGAGAGGCACCAAAGACCAAATTAATATAGGTCAAACAAGTTTCCAGTGGCATACAGTGGTAGATCCGCATCGCCTCCATCGCCATCCCAATCTTTACTGCCACCATCATTTCTCATCTGATGCAGCCTCTCCTGCTTCTGCTTCCAGCTCTCCATCCTCTCCTTCCAGGCAACGCTCCCGTACCCGTATGCAGCAAGGTCCTTGGACGGGTCCATGGATCTTGGTTGCACTGCAACATGGCAACCATCAGCGACTCTATTCGGGCACCAATACAACTAAATGCAAGCAGATGATAATCCAAATAAGCACCAGGAAGGTTGGGATCCGCATAAGGAAGTGGGTGGATCCTCTTCCCCCCCGCCGCCCATGAAAGATGGAACAAGTGCGTGCTGCTCCGGCGGGATGTCATCTACCTGCAGGCACATCACAACAAGCAATTGAGGATTTGGCAAGACAAAGACGCACCTAGACGGAGAAATGCGGCAGCGTGAGATTTGCAGGTACCATCTGGCCGTTGGTGAGACGGGGAACATTGGGGATGGGCTGGAAAGGCTGCGGGATGCCGTCAAGGTCACCGCCGCGGCCGTAGGTCATGTGGGCGTGGAGCATGGACTCGGCGACATACTGGGAGTCATCCCTGTCCCTCCAGTTGAACTCGTTCTCCAGGTCGTCGACGTCCTCCTCCTCCTCATCCCCTGGAACGCGCGCGCAACCTGCAACCAGAAAACCCACAAATAAGTTAGCACCTGGGACGCAAAGCCAGCAAATTCGGAGACGAGGAGCGAGCGGCATTGCGGCGGGTGGAGTTGAAGGGCTCACCCTTGAGGCGCTTGAAGCGGGTCTTGCACTGGGGGCAGTTCTGCGTGCCCTCGCGCCGCTCGTACTCGTAGCAGTCGCGGCAGACAGGGAAGGCGCACTCGTTGCAGGCGACGAACGGCTCGCCGTCGGGGGTGAGCCCGACGTCGTCGCCGCAAATCTGGCACACCCGCCCGTTCTGCTGCTTCAGCGGCTTCGGCTGCACAAAAAATGAAAACAACCCAGAAATCAGCACCTCCACCACCACCGGAGACCGAAACCCCCGCGGCGCCGATTCCGTGGTGGAGACAGCAACGCGCCGCTAGCTAGCCAACCAACCAAACGCGGGTGCGTGCGTGCGTGCGCGCGTACGTACCCCGGGCTCCCCATCGCGGCGGATGACGACGAGCTCGTTGCGGTTGTGCGAGCCGGCGACCAGCCCGGCGCTGGCCTCCATCCTCCACCCCACGCCCCAAACCTCCTCCCTCCTTGCGCTGGCTCCACGGGATCGATCCCGCGAGAACTCAAGGGCTCACCACGCCGAAGAAGCAGAAGAAGACGCGTGGCGGCGGCGGCGGCGGCGGCGGCGGCGGGGGGGGCGGAAGGGGAATGAGGGGGGTGTGGCGAAGAGGAATGGAGAAGGGGCGGGATGCTTCGTTGCTTGGTTGCCTTGTGTTGTGGTGTGGTATGGTAATGTTATGCTTGCCCTCCTAGACACAGCTCATCACCACCCCGGCTGCCGTATCTCTCGACAGCTTTCCCCCCTCACACGCACACTAGTGTGCTCTCGTCTGTACTACTGCTCCTCTGTCTCTCTCTCTCTCTTCTTTCTCTCTCTTGTTTTAGTATCCTCCTCCTTGTCTCCTGCTGGTGACTGGTCTTGTGTGTTAAGAATACCTTGCTTGTAACCATAGCTCAACCACCACCATCACCTCTTCTTCCTCTCGCAAGCTTTTTTCTAAGAGAGAAAGAAGGTAGAAAGTGTCGGTGACATTCACAGCCTGGGCTGTTGACTGTGGAGCCTTTTAGAGAGAGGTTGTTAGGATGTCTCCCCTGGTCAACATGGTTGTTAGGCTGAAAATAGCAGGGACTATTTACAGTGTGAAGATAAAAGCTCATGCACAACCACTGAGAGTCTGCTTAACCGGGGGAAAAAAGAGAAGAAACTATCCATCGAAGAAAGGGATTTACGAGAAGAAATATCATGGAAAGTGACAACAAAGGACCAATGAGGTAGACATCAGTGCACAAAATGATGCATGGGTGTATATATCCATTGAGTTTTCTCTACTTTTTCTGCGATGAGATAAAATAAATTAAATCTTTAGAATGGAGTGCCGCGGAAAATTGAAGAGATTTTTTTAGCCAGAATGCAAAGGAGGAGGAGGACCAAAGAAAACAAAATAAAAAGGAAAGGAAAGGAACCCACTAACTAACAAGAAAAGTAATAAGTCAGAGGAGGATAGAGAAAGATGGTAGGTGGAGTTGTTATTAGCAGCATGATTTTTTCTGCCTTTTTGCACCGTGATTTCCCTTCTTTCTTCCCTCTTATCTCTGTGTGTGACAGTAGAGTATTTCTGAATTTCTGATACTACTTCACGACTCGATTACTCATCAACTTTTGAGGTGTTGGATAATTTTAGCACAGGGAGATCGATAAATAAATAAGTTGGGTTAGTCCTAGTTTATGATGGGAGCTAGCGGCAGGTGTCGCTGTCGGTGGGCCCGTGACAGCACCGACTTGATTAGTTTTAGTTGCATCCGTGATTACTACCCACCTGCAGATTTCTGTCGCGTCTTAACGTACTCCTGCTCACATCGACAGGCGTTAGAGCTCTCTGCAGAGGATAGTACTACAGTTTTATAAGTAGCAGCTTTGTACTAGTTATTACTAATAATAGCTCGCATTAGTAGATACGATCTTGCGGTCTTCACTGGAGATTAATACTGGTCGTAGAACAAACATGGCTGCAATCGATGGGTCTCTGTTGGTGGTTACATCCATGCCATGTGCTTGCAATTAGTTCTGCATTGAACCCATCCATTAGCAACCGATAAGTTCTTCTCCTACATTACACTGCGCCGTAACATTAAAAAAAAAGGGTGAATTGTATTTCTGGTGCAGGTGGTGCAACAGGAGCGAGGATACAACGCGTTCATGTACCCTGCCTTTGCAACTGCTGTGATGAGAGCTGGATTGTTACATGCATACGCTGTCTGTATTGATATGTAGCACAGAGTATTGTGGAAAAAAATCACGAAACCAGCAGGAGCATTGTCTTTCTATTAGCAGAAAGAAAATGTGTTAATTACAAGGTGAATACTTGTTTTTTGACTAAATAAGTCCAGCAAACCACCAAAAACCTAGGCGGATTACTCCCGATTGTGGGCCCAGCAAAGGGCACGCTGCCACCTCAAAAGCTATATAGGCCACCTCATGATAAGTGAGTCTGATATGGTAAAAATGTGTCGGTTTCGCTCCTTCCAGACGTTCCACGGGGTGTATAGCAAGAAGCCGCTACACAAACACCTCTAACCACTCGAGCTAGAACTGAACATGGTCTCGTCCCCTAGTCATCGACTAACCCACATGAGCTAGGGTCAGGGTTTGGGGGATGCCACACTAGTAGCAAATAAGTCCCCAAACAGTGGTCGTGAAAGAACAGTCCTTGCAGTGGCCGGTGACCGTCTCGGCAACCCGAAGGCAAAACTGACATGAAGGGTTGTGGGGCCAACTTCAAATCACGAGGTTATCAGCCATACGGATTCGTCCATGAAGGACAAGCCACCAGAAGAGTCTACACTTAGGCTCGTTGGCCTGCTAGATCTTGCTGGGGTCAAACTTTGGGTGGCTTCCCTGGAACCAGATCTTGCGCCAGACGGAAGCCATGTCCAAGTGATCACATGGGCCGAGAATGGTCCAAAACCATGCCACTAAGTAGCTGCCAAATTTCAAGGAACTTTCGGAGCTACGTCAGGGACATGACCCAGTTGTTGCCCTAAAGGTATTTGTTAACCGATCTGTTCTTACGGTTGGCGATCTTGAACAACTGTGGGGCCCACAGGCAAAGGGGGTTGATCATGCCAAAATAAGGTCTCCAGCACTGTAATCCCTGTGGACGTTCGGAAGAGCCATGTTCGCACCGCCACAAGGAAGCTTGGATCCTACCCAAGGTCGCTCAGGATCATCTACATGAAGCACGGCCATCTAAGACGCAAGGCATGGCTGAAGCGCTCGAGGTTGGCAATGCGGAGGCCACCCAAGCTCTTTAGGCGGCAGACAGTTTTCTAGTTGACCAAAGCGTGCCTCCCGTTGGCCATCTCGTCGTCGTCTCCTTTATAGACAAAGCCTCTAGCCAAACGATCTAACCTTGCCCTAACCCACTTGGGAAGCTGGAGGACGGACATGTGATAGGTTGTAGAGGCTGTGAGGACGCTCTTAACAAGAACGACTCTACCGACTCTGGTAATATTTTTTCTCTTCCACCCTACAAGCCTGGCTCCCACCTTGTCAATCAGCTGTTGGAAGTCCACCTTCCTCATTCTCCTTGTGCAGAGGGAGGCCCAAATACTTCCTCGGGAAGCTCACAATATTGCCCAGGAAAACCTAGAGGAGTGTGTTTAGATCAATTCACATAACGAACAGGGAAAACCTCCATCTTCTCTAGGTTTATGTGGAGCCCGCTGGCATCATTGAAGCATGACAAGATTTGCAGGGTTGCCTAAACTCGGCAATGTCAGGATTGGCAAAGATACCAGCATTATCAGCATAAAGGGAGACAGGGAACCTAGCGATGTGCATTTGGATAGGCTTTAGGATACCGGCAGTGGCTGCCAAGTGCAAGAGCCGCTACAGGGGGTCGATTGCCAGGATGAAGAGCATGGGCGACAGCGGGTCAACCTAACGGAGGCAACAAGCATGCGCGAAGGGAGTACTAGGCAAACAGTTGAGGAGCACCCTCGAGGAGTAGGATAGGGACAAGCAGATCCAATCACGCCAACACTGACCAAAGTCGAGATGCTCAAGCACTCCAAGGAGGAAAGTCCAGCTCACCGAGTTGAAGGCCTTAGAGATGTCGAGCTTCAAGAAAAAGATTGGAGTTTTTGAAGAATGCAACTCCTTTGTCATGTTTTGGATGTGCAAGAAGTTGTCGAGATGCACCTCTTTTGAATGAAAGCACTCTGACTTTTGCAGATAATTCCATCCAGCGGTAGAGCAAACCTGTTTTTGAAAATCTTAGAGACGCTATGAATCAAGTTGATCGAGCTGTAGTTAGTGACCCTCACCGCAGCCGCTTTCTTTGGTAGTGGGATTATATTTGCTAAGTTGAGCGCACCCTGTGTGAAAGGTCGGCAATATGAAGGATCGCAACTACCACGTCGACCTTGATGGCCTCCCAGCAGACCTTGAAGAAAGCCCCGATGAAACCTCAAGCCCTGGCACCCTGGCGGAGGGCGGGTGTGGCGTACCCGCTATTTAGGCCGGATAAACCCTTGTGTTTACTGTACCGATCCCATGATCAGTAGCCGGTACACATAAGTTAACCTGTATATCAAGGTCATACACACACTTATTAGAATATGATATAAAACCGATCTTTGAGATCGAAAAATTATACCTTTAGCCCAACGGCTAAAAATCTTGCAGCGGAAATCAAACGTTGGTGTGGCCCATCAATATGCCATTCCCAACAAGCAACTGACTGGGGGTTTCGCCCTAGCTTTCGCGGATACCGCCGTTGCTTACTAGCTGTCGATCCTTCGGTCGGACCAAATCAACAAGCCAGGTGAGTACATTGAATGTACTCGCAAGCTCTCTACCAGGGAGTTTAGCACAGATATATGCATGCACGGGTATATCAAGAATCAGGCTCTAACCTATGTTTCATATTGTGCAAGAAAGTAAGTTTGCATGAAATACATAAATAGATATTAAAGCGATTTTCGTAAATTTCCATGGTATTCCGAGTCGAACATCTGTTCATCTTTTTTCCTTCCCGTTACAACGGAAAGTCTCATAATCACCCGCTTCAGCGGGGAGTCTCAACTCACCCGTTACAACGGGGATACTAGGGTTTGCCCGAGTCCACGGGGAAATCCCTTCTTCACTCATTCCCGCCACGATGAGGAATTTGCATGTCACCCTGCGAACACGGCAGATCGCGTCCTTAAACCCATAACCCATTTTTAACTTTGAAAGTCAGTCTACTTTAGTGTGGCCTAACCAAGTTCGTCCTTGACCGTGGACACGGCTATTCGAATAGTTTTTAACCCTCTGCAGAGGTGGTACGGCTTTACCCACACGATGTTGGTCGCCCTGGGCATACTGCACGCCGTATACTACCAGAGCTAGTACAACGAGACTCTTCACCGGTATAGACCTAGCCATGAACCCGCCAGAAGGACATGTCCCACACCTAGCTCGAGTCAGTATCATCGCTACGAGGAGGTTGGTATTCCAACTTTGTGGCGAACAAGTCATCGCTTTCCCGCGGAAACTTTTCTCTACAGAGGCTACAACCTCATCTGCACGCTGCTCACTGCCTACGGGTTCATGCTGGTCCAGGCCGGGTACTAGATCAAATCCTTCCCATAAAGAACATGTGGACGTACGGTAAGACTTGGCCAAATGGCACTTAAACTCGGTCCTTAGGTGATCCGAGAGGGACTCCACACCCTTCCCGTAAATGGGCAGTGAGAACCACGCCGGGCCTTACCTCGCACTTTAACAAGCTTCCTGCTTTCGCCCTTCATCTCCGACCCGAATCAAAATCTTCTCCATTTTTGTTTTGGTTTCACAAAACCATTTACGGCAAAATATCCCACCCCATGGATATACTACCTTCATACACCTTCGGACACGATGGTCCGTTTTCAAGTTTCACCACCTGAAATATGGGGGTATTCCCTTTTCATTTTAAAAACCTAATTTTGCTACCGCAGGGCTAAGCATACATACATACTCTACCCTAGGTTTCCGGTAACTTTTCCGGAATACATAGTCCTTAGGGTGACAAGGAGTTCAGGGTCGGACTAGGGTTTTCTAAGCATCGGTTATAACTTCACTACATAAAATAACGATTGTAAAATATAGCATGCATGTTTCGTAAACAAAATAACATTTCGTAACTTAGGATTCATCATGATCAAAGGTGGAGAGCTTGCCTGGCGATATTGGTTGATTCTCGAGCTCGGGTCGATATGGCGAATACTTGAAACCCCTCGCGCAAGGTCTTGCAACGTCGGAACTACACGTCGGGAAAGATAGAGAATTACCAACGGCGCGAGGAAGAACCATTTAAGAATCGAAATACACTCAAGCAACACTTAGAACCATGCATTGTTCTTAGAGGGATGCTAGGGTTTTCAAAATGATGCGATGGAATTAGTATCACGTGGGGTAGAGGCTTTTACATATAGGAAAATTAGGGTTTGCATGATTAGGATTAAATTAGCTTTTATAAGTTATTAGCTTCCATATAAGGGTTGGGTCCAGAGGACATTATTCATGTTTCCAAGGCACTACTACATAAAACGTCAACACTGACGGGCGAAAAACCTTTATCAGTGACGGGTACTCATCCCGTCAGTAATTAATGGTCAGTGGTGACTCGTATTATCAGTGACGGGTAAATTACCCATCACTGATAAAGGTCATCACTGACGGGTCAAACAATCCACCCGTCAGTGATGACATTTTTAGATGCGCGAAAAAAGTCATCACTGACGGGTGAAGTATTATACCCGTCAGTGATGACTCACATCACTGACGGGTGAAGTAGTATACCCGTCAGTGATGACTCACATCACTGACGGGTGAAGTATTATGCCCGTTAGTGATGACGTTTTCAGAGGCGCAAAAAAAAGCCCTACCCGAGCAGTGCCGGGTAGGGTTTCACTAAAATGGCTGTAACTTTTGCATACGGTGTCCGTTTTGGGTCCACGACCACTCAAAATGACCGTATCGACGAGATGCATCTGAAAAATCTACATGTCTTTAGACCTGTACATTTTTTCACCTCCAAATTCGCTCTCTAAGACTGACTTTTGCCCCTCCGAACGAAATGTCGCATCTTTCAACCCTCCGTTGAACTTCTTCCCGAGCTCCAAATGCAGTAATCTTTGCATATTCTGAACCGTGAGGGAGTAGAACTACTAGAAAAAAATACGAGAAAAAAATTTAAAAAATAAAAAAATTTCACTCCAAATTCGGCCTACCGAATCCTCCGAACGAATAATCTCACTACCAAACCCTCCGTTCCCTCCGTTGAACTTCTTCCCGAGCTCCAAATGCAGTAATTTTTGTGGATTCCGAACCGTGAGGGAGTAGAGCTGCTACAAAAAAATATGAGAAAAAATTTAAAAAATAAAAAATTTAGGCACTAGTAGAAGGATGAGAAGGAAGAGAAGGGTGGAAGGGTGGAAGGGAGGAGAGGAGGTTGCTCACCGTGACTCCATGGAGTTGGAGAGGAGAAGGGGCCGGTAGTGGGCATGAGGATCTGACAGTGGGATGCTTGAGAAGGGTGCTTCTAGGAAGGAGAGGAGGAGAGGAGGAGGGTGGAAGGGAGATGGAGAGAAATATGGATCTGGATTTGAGTGGAGTTGAGTGGAGTGCGCTGCACTGAGGTGAATTATATACCCGGCGGGATTCTACAATTTCGGGTTTTGAAATTTCGGAGTTGGGCGGGATTCACATCACTGACGGGTTAACTTTTTAACCCGTCAGTGATAAGTGAAAAATTTCAGGTTTTGAAATTTCTGAGTTGGTGGGATTCACATCACTGACGGGCAGACTTTTTGCCCGTCACTGATATTCTCTACATCTCTAACGTGTCTAACTTCATGCCCGTCAGTGATGACTTTTCGTGAAATCTCGTGTTTCTGCTGAAGTCATTACTGACGGGCCGACTTTTGTGCCCGTCAGTGCTATTCTCGACATCTCTGACGGGTCTATCTTTGTGCCCGTCAGTGATGACTTTTGATGTAAACTCGTGTTTCTGCTGAAGTCATTACTGACGGGCCGACTTTTGTGCCCGTCAGTGCTATTCTCGACATCTCTGATGGGTCTATCTTTGTGCCCGTCAGTGATGACTTTTGGTGTAAACTCGTGTTTCTGCTGAAGTCATTACTGATGGGCCGACTTTTGTGCCCGTCAGTGCTATTCTCGACATCTCTGACGGGTCTATCTTTGTGCCCGTCAGTGATGACTTTTGGTGTACACTCGTGTTTCTGCTGAAGTCATTACTGACAGGCCGACTTTTGTGCCCGTCAGTGCTATTCTCGACATCTCTGACGGGTCTATCTTCATGCCCGTCAGTGATGACTTTTGGTGTAAACTCGTGTTTCTGCTGAAGTCATTACTGACGGGCCGACTTTTGTGCCCGTCAGTGATGACTTTTCTCCCCTGAAACGGAACATCTCATAGAGTCACCACTGACGTGTATCTGGCTGCCCGTCAGTGATAAGTGATAAGTCTGACGGGCTTTTTCCTTCCAGTCAGTGATAAGATATAGTGGATGACCTTTTTTGTAGTAGTGAGGTTTTAGAGATCTATATGAAACTTGTTAGAGCAAGATTTTAATGACATATGCGTATAAACACGAGGACATGCGTATAAGAGTTGGGAGGATATGAAAATGCTTTGGAACTCCTTGCTGTTTTTTTTATTAAAGAAAAGTTTTGAAAGCGAAGGTTTTTCTGCAACCTACATGACATATATGATGTTATGCAACAAGAGGTTAACCATAACAAGCTATGCTAATATGCTCATACATGAATAGCTTCAAAGTTAGAATTCAAACTATTCCAAAAATTATGAAACTGGTATTAGTGTGGATTTCTGACCTTAGAATTGTTTAGGAAAAAGGATTGGCCCAATCGGGGCTATACCAGAAGGGGCATGGGTTGCCGAAGTTGTATTGTAAGGAAAATGGGAGAGGAGGACGTTGCCGGAAAGAAGAAAAGGATGACCTTGTAAGCGTAATCCAGGAGGTACGCATTCGGTTCTAGGGTTGTGGGACAGAAAGCTGTGGAGTGGAAATTACGCTTCCCATGTAAGGACGCGCACCCGGCCTGGGTAGAGAATGAGGCTACGTAATTATCCGAGGAAAACACCCTCGGGGAATGCGCTTCTACTTAGACCCGACTGGGAGCCGATTGCTGCTCAATTGTTAAAGTTGTAGCCATTGCCGTGCACATGTCAGGGAAATTAGAGCTTAAGTTTAGAGCTGGTACCGCGTACCCCAAACGAGACTTTAGGCTCACATTCGGTCTAGCAGGAAAGAGCGATAGGATGAGGCAAGCCGATGGCGGTGCGGCCTGTCCAGGGACTGCAGAGAGAGGCGCCATGGCTTACCCGAGTGTGGCGTACCCGATTTTAAGGCCGGATACTCCCTTGTGATTACTGTACCGGTCCCTGGATCAGTAGCCGGTACACACAAGTTAACCTGTATATCATTGACATACGTACGAATTTAAGTGAGTAGACCGTCAAGGTCGAATGTTTGATACCTGCAGCCCAATGGCTATAAATTTACAGCGGAAAAACAAGTGATGATGTGGCCCAGCAATATGCTGTACCCAACAGGCATCTGACTGGGGTTACGCCCTAGCTGTCGTGATCGTAATCATATCTTCAGAATTGATGTCTCCTTCGTCTGGCCAAATCAACAAGCCAGGTGAGTACATTGAATGTACTCGCAAGCTATTCCCACAGGAGAATTATACAGCAATATTTCATGCAAGGTGTAATTCAAGGAATAGTTCTATCCTAAGTTGCTTGTTGTGTGGAAATGTAAGTTTTCAATTTCAGTACGAGAATAGTAGATTCCAAAGCCGTTTTGTAAATCAAAGCAATTCAAAGCAGCAAAAATTCTCTTGAGGTAGACCCAGCTACCTCCTTTTATCTCTCGAGTTAGCTCAGCCCATACTACCCCGGGCAGTATAACTGGCCTCCTCATTTCATTGCTCAGCTCGTACTATCCCGGATAGTACAGCTGGCCTCCTCAACGCAGTGCTCAGCTCGTGCTATCCTGGATAGCACGGCTGGCCTCCGCTTAACTCAATGCTTAGCCCGTATTATCCCGGATAGTACGGCTAGCCTTCTTCTCTTGCAATTCCTTGCTACCAACCGTGTAGCGTAAATTGCACTCTGTGGACACGTCATGCCCACGTCCTTAATCCCTTTTCCCAGCTGTCGCAAGCAAAACTCAGTCTAACCAATGTGTAGCCTTGCCAGTTCATGTCCATGACCGAGGACGCGGCTATTCGAATAGTTTTTAACACTCTGCAGAGGTTGTACGGCTTTACCCACAAGATGCAAGTCCCCCCTTGTTGCCAGGTACCAGTGGGCACACTTCACGAGGTGTGCTGGCAGGGTTATTGCAACGAGACCTTCGCCCGCTTCCATACTAGAGCTGGACCCGCTAGGTGGTAACCCAACTTTTGCGTCCCGGACCAAAAATGGGACTCCCTACCTTTGTGTCGCATCCACCCCAACCACCCAGCGGTGGTCGATCTCTAGGACTTTAACCACCTAGTCACATACTTTCTACTTCCCACGGGTCCATACTCTAATACTTGCCGGGGTACCAAGCCAAGTCCTTCCCATAAAAGACATGTGGACGTACGGTGAGGGAACTGGTTTAGCGGCACCTAGGCTCGGTCCTTAATTGATTCGAGCAAGACTCCATTTCTCGACCCATGTTCGTCCCGGATGACCATGCCTCCATCAGGTACTCTACAGCCCTCGGCTACCCTTACCATTCTCGCCCGAATCAAAATCATCTCCAGTTTGTTTGGGGTTTTGACAAACATTTCTTTCAAATGCCACCTCGAATAACACATGCTATCCGAGGGTTTTATTTCCCATGTCCCGAAGGGGTTCATGTAATTTGAACAAAAATTTAGTTTTTACTACAGCAGGTCGAAACATGGCTACTGCCTATAGCCCTAATACTTTTGTCGGTCGTGGAACAACCGACTAATACTTCTAGGGTTACAAGGATCGGATATTCGGACTTAAGTCATATGCAGCTATCGGGTATAACTAGGTCTACATAAAATACCGTTGATACTCACATAGCATGCAAGTTTTGCAAAAAAAATAATTAAATGTCACACATATGGGATTCAACATGATCAAAGTGGGAATGCTTGCCTGGCGAGTCCTGATTCCGAGCGTGGTACGGGGGTGTTTCCGGGTCCTCCTTGCGGACGTACGTTACTCTGTTAACTACACGGTAAAAGCGCCGATTTAAATGACCATACATAGAAGATCCAAATAAGGTCCAAGAAATCATGACAGGTCTATAGAATGATGTTTGACGAGTGGCACATTTCATGTCGAAAGTTAGGGCCTTAAGGTTTTCGGTGGGGTTTTAGCGAACTAGGGTTTAGGGCTGTTGGAGAAGGTATACACTTAAGGTAGCTTTGGGGTTTCGGGGTGTTTTGATTTACATCGTGATTAGTGTTAGGGAGTCTCAGATAAGGCCCTTCAATTTAGAATTGCGTCCATGGTACTCTGGTCCTTGTATAATTTTGGGTAGACTTCCAAATCGCAAGAAATGGTGATTCACGCTTAGAAGGGGTTATAAGCCTATAGGACCTTAATCAAACCATTTGGGTTATCTAAGTCTTTTAGATTTTCAGAAGCTCTCATGTACTCTGGAATATTCTACCCTCATTTTTCGGGCGTTCTGAATTTAATTAAAACTTTTAGAACTTCTTTCGAACATGCAGAATGTGACAGGGTTATGCGACACTTAAACTACTAAAGGAAAATAAATGAGTTTCTTCTTAGCACATATGAAAGGTCAAGGTGCTAGGGTCAGGGAATTGTCGTGCTCTAGATCAGAGGGTATTGGGATTAACTTTAAACAATATGTGAATTCGATTAGGATTTAGATATCTCATGCTAATGTTTCTTCCCTCTACTTTTTTCTTTAAAGTTTTAGATTTCAAAATCGTGCCTGATCCAAGAGGTGGAAGAATATTTGTGGTTTTCAGAACCGGGAATAAACTGTAGAGAAGCGGTCCGTTAGGGCGTTGAACCGGTCAAACCAAGGGATGAGCCGGTTCTAGTGTAAACCGAACCGGCTACTGGGTTGGCCGATGACGCCAGAGGCGTATGGCGAAAATGCGCCTTCCCTAATGCAGGTACTGGGCCCGGCGGTGGTCAGGGGGAAGTGAACCAGTGCTTACTTTAGCTGCGCATACCAGCGGCCAGTGGAGCACGGGTGACGACGGCAGATGGGGGGCCCAGCTAGCAGCGCCCGGGGAGCAGCAGAGGGAAACTTCGCCTGGGGAGTTGGCCAGGTTAGATGGCCAATGTAGCTTACCGGCGGCGAGCTCTTGCGCGATGGCCGGCGGCGATGCCCTGCGGCGGGGGTCAGTTGGTGCGGGTGGCGACTTCGACCGGCAGTGGCGGTGGTTGAAGTGTTGTTGTCGCCGGCGTATGGGGTGGTAGAGAGGAGCTCCGAGCTCGGGAAGGGATCGCCGGCGTGCTCGGGTGGCGAGGGGCGACGCTTGGGGCTAGCGGCCGTGGGGTGGTAGCTCCGGTGCTCGAGAAGACCTATAGGCGGTGGTGGAGTCCCGGTGGCATGGCAGCTCCAATCTGGCAGGTGGCGGAGGGAAACGTGCTGGGTTGAGGGAAAAGGCCGCGGTGGCTCATGACCAAAGATGGAGAGGAGGGGATATTTGGGGAGAAACTCGAGAGTGAGTGGGGTATCTCGGCTCACTTCACCGGCGGCGAGTGGCGGGGCTTTCTTCTAGACCGAGGAAGGGAGGAGCTACAACTACGGTGCGGTAGCTCGGGTGGCGTTTGCTGAAGGCGCGCGCGATGGCGTAGGGATTGGAGTAGATCTCACCTGCGCTTGGCTCAAGGTACGGCTTGTCAGTGGCAGCGGCGGGTCTTGAAAACACTTCGCCGATGCGGCTCCGTAGCGGCGGGGAAGATGGCGTGCCTGGCTGCTGCGCTCGGGAGTGAGAAGCTCCAGTAAAAGGGGGAGAAGGGAGTGGCTTGGTTTGCGGTGAAGAAGAAGCTAGAGGCAAAAGAGGCTGCTCAGGAAACAAGAGATATGGAAGGGGTTAGAGCAGCTCGGCGAGTAGAGCTTGGCCTAGAACGCGAGAGGAAGGAGCGGGTTCGCTTGGGGATGTACCCGGAAGGAAGCGAGAGCTAGCTAGGAGAGAGAGCTAGAGAGGAGCAGTGGAACTTGGGCACGTGGTCACCGGAATTTGGGGCTGCGTTGCTCCTGTTGGCGTTGGAGATCAGCAGGGGAGCTTCACCGATGGTGGTAGGGAGATGAGGTGGTGCAGTGGTGCAGTGCCGCACAGGGAAGTTAGGCCGGTGCATGAGAGGACTAGGCGCCGGCCTCCATTGAAGAGCAGGTGGCGCTGCTTGGCCTCGGGAGCAATGCTCGGTAGGGAAAAGAAAGAGGAAATGGAAAAGAGGAAGAAGGGGATTTGGGAAGAAACGGAAATGCTCACAGGGGCGAGACAGAGGACATGACTCAACTTGGGGGTGTCGTCCTGCATTTGTCTTCTGGTAGGACATAGACTAGGTTGGGTTTATTAGGTCAGCATATTAGGTAACAGCAGTGAGGTGTATTGCTCAAAATATCTACCGAGCTTGACCGAATTGGTGAGGTAAAAACCAGAATAGGAGGGAAGAGTTATTACAGGCTGTTGTTCATGTTGCAAAATGACACGACAAGATGCAGAAAAAATTAGGCACCGAATGCTATTGCAAGGGGATGAGGTGTTCGGGAGACTGGTGGAGTTAGGCACCGATTGGTGTACCCTAGCACAATTATTCATTTGAATGCCAATGCTGAGCTAGCTCAGAGTCAACTGGAGATGGTTGGGCGTGAGCTGCCAGAGGGAATTTATGGAAGCTCATTTCTAAAGGTTGTAGTTCAATACGACTTTCTGTCCTAAAGTTTATTAATTTCGTATGCAAATATTTTTGTATTGGACATCACTATTTTACGTTATAACTGAGTTAAGAATATTATTAGGTTGTCCCACAATTTATCTCGGAATTTCTGGAAAGGCCAGGGGGTGGTAGATCTCGCGATTAGTGTTTAGGAAGGAATTGGGTTAGAATAGGGAGAAGGGAATCGGGAGCTCGGAACTAGGGTTTCGGAGTGTGGCAAGGTGGGGAGAGGTTATGGAAACACGTGGGGATCCATTCATCTAGGTTTCGGACCAGCCGTTGGCAGGGTGCCGTCGATACACATCGACGTATATGGTGTAGGTATGGCATTAAGGTATTTCTCGCGTTAGAGTTTTAGAGTGTATGTGCATATATAAAAGCAGTATATATGTGCACACACTCACGATATGTCCTGGCGAGGTAGAGGGCAGAAGATCAGGTCGTTTGGAAAAAGTTCAAGACATATATACGTTTAAATTTCACAAGGGTGTCGCGTGGGTACCTAGCCGTAGTTGTGGTCCAGGTTTTACCGGCTAGAAAAAAGGGAGGGGAAATAAGGGCGGACAGTGTTGGCTTGCTTTGCTTTAGGGTTTAACCTGTTTTGAGATAAAGTTTTTAATCAGGTGTATTTCCGTTACCGTTATTAACAAAAAGTTTTTTTTGATTTTTTTAAAAGCCCTAATTTTCGGGTTTTGAAAAATCGGGGTGTGACACCGAGCCTAGCAACGGGTAGCGGAGCTGGTTGGCCGGCTGTGGTGATGATGCAGAGGGCGTGCGAAGGTGGCGAGCTTGGGGCGAAGAAATGGGTGCTGCCTTGGGTGTTTGGGGAGAAACAGGAGAAGAAACCGAATACGCAAAGAGAGTGGAGTAGCAGCTCGGTTGAGAGTTGGAGCCATAGCTCCTAGTGAGAGGAGGAGAGGGAGGGTGAGTGGTGGCCGCGGCGGGGCAAGGTAGCGGCGGCAGTTGCCGCAGGCTGCCACGGCAGGAGCGAGGCGGCAGTGGCAGCGGCCGTGAGATGCCGCGGCAGGAGCTAGGCGTCAGCGGCAAGAGTCGCGAGCTGCTGCGACAGAGTGTTGCTGCGTGCGGTGGTAGAGAGAGGTGCTGCCGCGGTAGAGAGGAGCTGCCGCAGTAGAGAAGGGGCGTGCTGCTGCGGGGAAGAAGGTTCTGCCGCAGCGGGGCAGGGGCTGCCACGGTGGGGAAAGAGGGGTGGTCTTGGGTGTAGCAGAGAAGAAGGAGGGAGAAAAGGGGGTTGCGCCGACCTGGGGAATGGGGAACTCGGGAAGCTGTAGAGCAAGGGAGGTGAGGAGCTCGAGCAAGGAGGAGGAGAGGTGGGGCTGTACGGCAGCTCGGGTTGAAGCGTGTGGAGCAGAGAAGAGCAAGAGGGTGGAGCTTGCAATGGCGGGCGGCGCAGTTGCAACAGGGCAGCGTGGTCTGGCAGCGGCGCGAGGTAGATGGCGTAGGTGAGCTCTCGGACATGGCTTGGAGCGGTGCTGGTGCTTGGGGTCTGCCACGGTGGGGAGCTGCTACGGTGGGGGAGGAAGAAGAGGGGCAGCTCGGTGTAGGGAGCAATGGAGGAGCTCGAGTGTTGGGGAAGGAGAAGAACCCGGGAAGAGAAATAGTAGGGAGGAGAAGAGCTCGGGTAACAGCCGAGAAGAAGAGGAATAGAAAGTTCAGCTCAGGGAAGAGAGGAAAGCCTTGGACCAGCAACAATGGAAGTTCAGCTGAGGAGTTCAACTAATTTAGGAGCAGGGATGAGGTGGAGCTCAAGCTTGGATTGAGTGAGGGAGCTCGAGAAGCAGGTGTAACAACTCCTAAAGAAGAATAATTGAGAAACTCGGGTAGAGTAGAAGAGTAGAGAATGGAGCTGAGAAGTGCTCGGGCTGGCTTGGGGAGCTGGCCAGGTCGCATCGAGGTCAACCAGGGAAAGAGGTTGAGTGTGGGGCTTGGCTTTAGGAGTAGGGGAAAAGTGCACATGGGCAGCTAGACATGGCAGGGGGGAAAGAGTTAGGCACTGTCCTGCTGCTGGGATAGTGTTGTGGTTCGGTCTGGTAGCAAAATAGTGCATGCAATACAGAGGAGGGAGGGAGTAGGAGCTTGGGGAAGGAAGAGCTGCGCATGCAGCTTGGTCTGGTGATGGGGAAAAAGGAGATGGTAGGTGGGCCGTGGGGTCCACATGGAAGAGAATGAATGCTTTTTCGGTTGGTACAACTTTTGTGGCTCTAGCAGAAAAGAAAAAAAAGGTGCAGCAGATGTTCATTACTCCATGGTCCAGTTAGCTTGCTGCAATATTTGGAGGATGATCTGACATACATGTAATAAGGTTTCTTGTCAAAATGGGCTTCCTATCTCCAAAAGGAGCCCTACAAAATTATCAAGTTTTTCTGAAGTTAAGCATAGGATTTTGTTTAAGTTTTCAAGAATGCATTAAATTGGGTTTTAAATATCTTGAAATTTTGAGTTTGGGATATCCATGTCATTACATGCGCGAGCTCACATATATGCAAATATCCTTGGACAATTGATCGTGATTTCTTTAAGAATTATTTATAGGAGCTAAAGCGTATATGGTGCGTGTTTACCTCTATTCACCGATATAGTTGGTGGGGACAAGAATATGGCCCATAAGATTTCACAGGGTGCAAGAAGGGGAATTTAGAGGGGCTAGGGTTCACAGGATATTTCTGAAATTTGTGGAGATTTATGGGGATGCGAATAAGCATGAAGAATGGAAAAAGGATAAATGGTTATTTGGTAGAAATTTAACAGAACGGATATTTATCTCCCGGCATGGTAACATGGTAGAGGTGAGAAGATATTCGAATGACATATGGTAGGGTGAGAGAGAAAAACCATGGTGGTTAGGGTTTTACCAAAAAAATAAACTAGGGTTTGCGTGTATGTGTCCACATATACTTGGATATTTTAGCATATATGGGGATTGTATGCGGGTGGAACGGACATGCGAAGTTACGGCGAGTAGGGATTTGATTTCTGCCACTGATACATGCATATATACATGCATGAGGTTCGACGATAGGAGGGGAACAGGGAGGTGCCGAGGGTTAGGGTTTGCATATGTGCATACACATAAAAGCAGTATATATGTGCACATACTCGTGATAGGGCATGGCGGAGTAGATGGTAGAAGATCATGGCATTCGGAAGAGATTCAGGACGGGTATATGTTCCAATTTGACAGAAGTACCGTGTGGGCACTTAGCCGCAGGTGTGGGTTTAGGTTGCACCGGCTAGGCAAAAAGGAAAAGGGATGCCGAAGGAGTGTTCCTGGCAGGAAGCAGGGGCGAGTAGCCACATATGGAGACAGGGTGTAAAGCAGAGTTTGAATTTCTTGCCGGACAGAGCTTCGACGGAGCAGAGGTTAAGGGAGATAGGAACAGAGGTGGAGGGATTTTGGTTTAACTCACTTTAGGGATTAGCATAAGCATGATTCGAGTAAAGATTTTACTCTGGTGTATTTTAACTGACATTATTAGCGAAAAAGTTTTTTGTCGACTCTAATTTGCGTTTTGAAATTCAGAGTGTTACAGCGGGGCAGGAAAAAACAGCATCCCTGATCTCCTACTCTGAGAAAGGGGCATCAAGCTCGGAGAGGTCATGTGGGGCGTAGTTCAGGTGGGCCCAGTTGATACTGCACTGCATGGGAATTGCAGTACCCAGATGCCCCTCGAAGTGGTTGAGGAGCTCTCTTTCCTTACCCTCCCTAGAGGTAGCAATCCCCGATGTAGTGTGAAGCACCTAGATGAAGTTTTTACGCTTTTTGCCGTTTGCTCAAGTGTGGAAAGATCCAATTGATGTGGGAGCGCGGGCGCATCTTGGCCTTTTGGATTACGAGAAGCCCCAACAAGCGGGTCTTGAGGTTGGATCATATGGTTCGCTCCACCTCCGATAGGTTACGACATTCTTGTGCAACGTCGAGTCGCTAAATCACTTTCTTTACCATGGCAATTTGCAATCTGGTGTTCCCAACATTGGCCCTATGCCAAGTTCGAAGGGCCTTGGCGGTGCGACTAAGCTTGATGTGGAGCCTGCGCATGACGTCATTAACCAGGATCGGCTTAGCCCAACCCTGCTAGACAATCTCGGAGAAACTCGACACCCGCAACCAAAAAAGTCTCGAATATGAAGGAACTTCCGCACATTGGAAGTGACCCCTTAGATGAACATGGGGCAGTGATCGTAGCACGTGGAAGTTTGGCCTGGAGGTGGGTGGATGGGAACATCATTTTGCAATCGACCGTGCAAAAAAGGTGGTCAAGCGTGGAGTTTTCCTGCTCGCTGGACCATGTGAAGGGCCGATTTGTGAGTCTTAGCTCCTTAATTTGCAGGAAGTCAATGACCATCCTATCCTTGCTAAGGAGACGGCGATTAATTCTTGTGTTGTTCTTATCCGCCGCCTTGGTGACGAGGTTGAAGTCGCCAAGAATGATCTACTCATCCTTGACAAGGGGCCGAAGCCCAAAGGGCCTTGATTTCAGCGATGAACGCCATCTTGTCAGACTCACTCTGGGACCTATACACGCTAGTGATGGCCCTCACTGTACATGTGACCATTGCCGAGAGCAAGTTAGTGGAAATGGAGACATTGGTTAGTGAGAAATGTGCGCCGGAGACGATAGTAATTACGCCGCCATGGGTCCCAAGGGTGGACAGGAAGGCGAAGTTACTAGTGAATGATGGCCTAAACAATGATGGATGATGTGCGTGTCAACCGATTCAAGCTTGCTTTCCAGAATGCAAACGACCATGTTGGAAGAGCCCCGAACAAGGTCACAGACCGCTTCACGGCGAGCGAGCAAGTTGAGACCCCTAGAATTCCACAAAGGATTTTCACATCCTGATGTGCTATAGGTGAAATGGGTGGTTAACTCTAAAGATCCTCGCGAGGCCGAGGCTTGAGCGACGGGTGACTTTGGCATGGCTCTCGTGGTAGGGGCGGGAGCAGACGTGGGTGGCTCTGCTAGTATTGTGAAATTGTTGCAGCATAAATTTCTGTTTTGCTACTTTGTGTTGGCACTTACGTGTTGCCATTCAAATGACGCTGTTGCGCTTGTTTACGGAGATCCGGGGGCCAATCGTTGTACCTCTGACCCCTCTGTCACTCTCTACTTCTCACGATCACACGCTTCCCCGGCACACCTTTTTTGCTCTTGCTATCTGCATTCCGGTGGGCGCCAACACCTAGATGACCCCCCTTCTCTCTCTCTCTCTTTTAAATCATCATCATTTGCAAAAGAAAACACCGCAATTAAGGGGGTGGGCCCAGGGTTACTAAACTAAGCTGGCTCATAATTGCTTGACCGTCATCATCATTTGCAAAAGAAAACGCTGTGATTAAGGGGGTGGGTCTAGGGTTACTAAACTAAGCTGGCTCGTAATTGCTCGGTCAAGATCAGGGCTTCCATCCCGTGGATCCTTCTCACCCGTCCAATTGTCCCCTCGCATCGAGCGTCTGATCCACATAATCACATCAGACTCCAACTCTATTAAAAGTCTTAGACAAAATCCACTAAAAGGTTTTAATGGTAGATACTCTCTCAGGTATATATGACGTATTTTGATCGATTATGACAAAGCTTTGACAAATAGTTAGTTCATTAATATATGGTTTATGTGATGTAAAATCAAAATAATAAATAAATATTTTTAGATATAAATCTAATAACACTAATTTTATGTTAAATAAATTATTTATCTTAACCAATCAAAATTCGTCATATGTATCTGGATTGTGAAAGTAGCAGCGAGTAACACTCAAAATACTTCACACCAAATCACAAAAAAAAAGTCACACCAAGCGCGTGCATTTGCACAAGTCAGATCTCTTGCACGGTTTCTCTAGCGAGAGGGGATTGCGTTGCATGCAATGCAGCGTTGCTCCTTTTTTACCTGTAGTACGACACGTCATTGCTTCCCGGGGAAAGCCTGAGCATGCGATCAGTGCCGGCCACCTCAGTCCTCACTATCTAGTCGTCACTTCCTTGGTCTCCCGGGTCAGGAAACTAAGTACAGTAACTTGATTCTGATCTATTCGCGTGTAAAAGCTTATGCAAGAAATTGGCCATCTGTTTTTGTTATCAGGAGACTCAGTTCACTAGAGTTGAAGGTCACATGCATACCAATGCAAAAATAATAATTATGCATTTGTTTTGTCGTTCTCATCACTTGAGAGCCGAGAGTTGAAACTACATGTAAATTGCACATTCAGATGCTACATAAATAAATAGGTGCATGAATCACATGATGGTTAATTTGACCAAGAGTGTTAATTTAATCGCCAGTGGCAACTGGCAGCTAGTAATAAGTAATAGCAAGTCGTGCTGTTGATCTGATCTTCCGCCAAGTCAAGGCTGCGCATGTAGATGTCAAAGTAGAATGCAGCTTGCTCCAGCCGTGTGGGCTCGTTCCATGTCTGCCTTTGCACGTACAGTTCTCTTCCAACAATTCTTCTCCGAGTTTGGCCATGCTGGAAATTGATGGAGGCCAGCACCGGACATAATTTTTCTTTTAAAAATAAAAGAGTGAACTACCGGCCTCTGAGCCCCGAACAGAAATAAAAGCCAAGAAATTATACTTGCACATTCTTTTTGTTTCATTTTCGTTTTGCTTCGACGCAACCAGGGAATTTGAATCGTGCATGTCTTTCTTCTCCAGCTATTATTTCTCAAGTTTGTAGGTAGAGTACATTAAAAAAAAAGAGTATGTGACCAAAATAAGTGAAATGATCTGCGCGGATATATATTTTCTCTGCACTTGTTTGGTTTCGAACCCGATGCCATTTCAAATTCGGGTATTTTGAAAAGAAATTAGTATTTGGTAGTACTTCCAAAGTTTGGATTATGCCCTGATTTTCGTATTGCAAAATTTTTGGTTTGGCTACGCGGGACAAAAACAAAACAGGCTCGTAGATTATGCAGGTCCATCACGGGTCCATTAGAAGAGCCCATTGGACCGGAGCTCCCCACTGGGCCGCACCTATTGGTCCCGAATTAACCAAGTCGATGAGCCCAGATACCAAATGACACGTAGACCGCTTAATATTCCACGTCACTGGGGAAAGTGGAAAAGTCCCAGGTACAACTGGCGCTCCCGTGGCCCTGAAACGACGTACCTGGTCACTGATCGGTGGGCCCAAACCAATTGTGGGCCCACGGCACACAGACCGCTCACACGCACGCACACGGTGTCACAGGCTCACAGCGTGCGCGGCAAAGGCGAGCTCTGCCATTCCATCTCCTGATCAGCGATCATCTCCTCCTCCATCCAAAAACCCCAAAATCGCGTGGCCGCTAGGGTTTCCGGCGAGCGGGGGCGGGCTCGATCATCCATCCATCCATCCATGGCGCGGGGCGGCGGCGGCGGCGGCGGGAGGAGGTGGAAGGTGACGCCGAACCTGGCGGCGGACCAGGAGGGCACGCGGCTGCTCAACCTCACCGTGCTGCGGCGCCTCGACCACGCCATCGCGGACATCCTCATCACCGCCGCGCACGTCACCGCCTACAGCTTCGACGAGGACAAGAACCAATGGGTACTGCTGCCGCTGCCGCCGCCCTCTCCTCCCCGCGCGCGCTCTCCGCCGAACCCCTGATCTCGATGTCCTGTTCCGTGGCGGTTGCGATTCCTAATTCGATCTGTGTGCGCGTTTCTGCAGAGCCGGAAGGGTGTGGAGGGGTCGCTCTTCGTCGTCAAGAGGTTTGTGCAGTGACCCTGACTGATGGACTGTAGATTGCTGACATTGAGTTCGGTCGATCGATGTGGATTAGCTTATACTTTCGCCTTACCATGGGTTGGGGTTGTTTGGTGGTGGTATGCTTGCAGAATTCTCAGAGTTGCTTGGGCACTGGTTTGAATGCTGATGTTCTAAGATCATTGATGTGGTCTTCCAGACGGTATGGAAATGGAATGGCACAGTGATTCGGTCTTTACACCGTGTATTGTTGTGTGATTCAGCAATTACCTGTGTAGCGAAAGATTGTTAGTATTTGGTTCCTAGGGAAAGTAGTGCTAGTTGTTATTTTTCTGCCGTTTCCCAAAATTTACTGTGTTATTTCGATAGAAGTGAATCATACGATGAAGCATGGAATTTTGCATTGTCAAATGTTGATAAACACATCGATGTGGAATTTCCAGTACTATTTATTGATATTTTTTGGTACTTTCTATTTGTTATGAGTTATTGGTTATTGGTGGTTTTAGATGCTGCCAGTATTTTGCAATCGATATCTGTGCACCTGTGTTGAATCGCTTGTTCCTGATCCTAGAATAGGTTGCATGTAAATTCACTAATTCAGTGATGTATACTTCTTAAAAATTACGGGGCGAGTGCCTAATGATAAGCTATTCCTAACCAGGGCCTGTTCCTAACATAGAATGCTTTGGAATAGGACAATAGGTTCAGAAAAGCATTTTTCTCTTGTAAATGTCAGTATGAAGGGGCATTATATTTTGTGCAAGTATCATGGTGACAATTTTCGGCATCTACAGCTAGTGACACTGTATTAATACTTCTGACCAGTTGCCTTTTTGTATATTACTGAGAATGCAATTTGTTGGGTCTATAAGCTCTTTAGAGTGTGCTTTCATAATTAGACTTGTTAATCTTGCAGGAACACCCAACCCAGATTCCAATTTGTCGTCATGAATCGTCGAAATACAGGTATTTTTGCATTTCTATTTTGAAAATGAGATTCTTGTGGAAACTCATCCTGATTGACCGTAAAATATCTTGAGACAAATCGTAGATATTGGGAGCAAAAAAATTTGAATCACTGTATGCACTAACTATGAGATAAAATGAGGTAGGCAATACTGATTTCTTATATTTGTGACTATGTTATATCAGTATATGATCAAATCAGGAGTCTTTGCTTCTAGCCTTTTGGGTTAAATTAAGGTATTCACTCTTTTCCTGTCAAAAGAACTCATATTGGAAAACACCTTCTCTTATGCATCCTCCAGTCCCACTTATGCATCCTAAGGAATTCATTGCTGTAAACTGGTTCTTGTTCGGTGTATATATGAAGTTGTATGGAAGATTCCACAAATTCAAAACAAAGCTAGCTCGCTTGTTTGAAACCTTACTGAGTCATGTTTTTGGTCTGTACAAGAAAATGTGTGGCTGGTTGATATCAAATGGTATCTTGACTCGTTAGCTTGCATGGCCTGTTAAGCGATTTTTTTTGTCTATCTTGGATTACTGCTTACTTTATATGCTCGTGTGGCAATTATATATGTTAATTTTATGTTGCCTTCCTCTTATGAGCAGAAAATCTGGTCGAAGATCTGCTGAGCGATTTTGAGGTGCAAGTTCCTTACATAATGTACCGCAATGCTGCAGACGAAGTTATTGGAATTTGGTTCTACGATCCTCAGGAATGTGAAGAAGTTGCACATCTTTTCAGTAGGTAACTATTTTCTTCTTTATGATTGCGTTAAATATCATCCACGACACTTTCTTGATCTATGACTGCTGAGTATATCCTTAATATGTTCATCCAAGATATCTTTCTGCTAGAAGTGGACGTTTGTAAGCTGAAACGTGAAAAGCAATTATATTGGTCCATTGGCATTCCATGTTTGGTGCGGTTTTCGTTTGTGAAATACTGGAGTTACTGAAGTACTAAATAACGATTTGATGTACACTGATACTTGGAACTATTAGCATTCACTGCAAGGACCACTAAAGCTTTAGTGTATCAAGGCTTTCACCCAATATATAAGCCGTAGGACCTGATAAGTGCTAACCATTTGAACCTGGCCTCAATAGTTGTGCAAGTCAGACAGCTTTAATGAACAAATTCTGCATTCACAGGGCAGCACGACTCTTCCTGTGATCATGCGTTCCTCCCATCCTTGTATCTCAAAACATATGCTTCAACTTGAACTGAGATTTATGAACAGTACCTGTCAATTTTTCCAGTTCTCTGTAAGCACCCGCTAAAAAACCGCTCGAAAAATTCAGCTTAATAGGTGTAGAATCGAAATTCGCTCTGCTAAATTCATTGTCCACTATGTAAAACTTGATCTGAAAATACCCAACATACCAAGCCAAATAAACCACACAAACTAGATTCCCGCCCTGCCACCCATACCTGCAGCTTGTCTTGTTTTGGATTTGCACAAGCTATTCTATTTATTTAAAATTAAGTTTTTAGCTGCAGTGGTTATATTATACACGTTTAGTCCATATCCACAACCTATCTATATGAAACCTTAGTCCATTGACTGCAGTTGCTTGATTGATTTGCTTATGTCCACTGATTTGGCTTTGCAAAAACTATAAGGGATGGGAAGACATGTTATTTTCCCAAGTTCTTTTAATATATATTTTGCCCTATACTTGCTGAACTACACATCAACTATGACATGTACAGGATACATAATGCATTTTCTAGGGCGTCCCCAAAGGCAATGGTTTCTGCAATTAAAAGGTATTTGAAATTTAATGCATTGCTGTTTACCTTGGAAGAGAAGACAGCTTGTAGCAATTGCCGAGAAGATAGGATTGATATTTTTCGACCTTGTTATTACTTTAGACATTACCATTTGGTGCCTAATCATTTCGTACTTAAGGTTGTGTGTTCTATAGTCTATACTTCTATTCATATATGCTCATTGATCAAAGTTGTATCACTACCATCCGGAAAAGGAAAAAAATTGCATCGCTACCTATTTTAGTATTTTTCTCATGCTAATGGAACTTCGAAACATAGGCTTTGAGGAATTGAGGTGTTATGATTAGTTCAGTGAGTTCCTTACAAGAGTAGCAACATGGGAGGAAAATCATAAAATAATCTTTGGATAATATTTTAAATTTAATATGAAGGCCTTTTGTAGAGAACGAGCTTAATAAAATTGCAGGACAGAAATTTGAGCTGGCTGATGCTCCATGTGAATAGCTACTGGATCATTTAAACAAAGAAATGTATGAGAATTGAGTTAGAAAGGAGTGAATTGTAGGAAACCAGAGGGAAAAAAAATGCAAGTTTACTGTACGTTCTAGTTGAGTTGATCCTTTCGACTCACAAGTCAGAACAGTACCACCTAAAGTTCATGAGGATTTGGCATTATGGTGAAACTATCTTAATGTGCCCAATTTTCAGTGATTTTGAAGAGCCAGAAGTAGCATCTGCTATTCCTTCAGCTGAAGATACCTAGAGCAGCCAACATCATCTACAATAGTACCCAATGATGTTGAATATAAGTTGTTGTCAGCTTTGTTTACAGTAAGGAAACTTGCCCTCTTTTCATCATCGTGTTATTCTATTTTGAAATTCTGATTTTTGTGTTTATTGTGGTTTCTTTGCAATCTAGGATCATTATATAATTCTCACGAGATACATATTTGAATCTCTTTGGACAGGCAGCTGCATGCGTTGGTGCAACCACGAGTGGAACAGGTGCAGTACAGTCGAGTCAATCTGTCAGGACGGTTCCTTCATCTAGTCATGCATCACCTAGCGCTATTTCATCGCAGTCTCCTGCCTTGCATAGTCTGCTTCCTTCACGAACTTCATCAGCTTCTGTGATACCCCCAGATGCTCATAGATCCACCAGTGCTCCTACCATTCAATCTGCTAGTCTTGTAAAACCATTACTCTTTCCTCCTGTGACATCTTCGCAGACAAAGACGGCTCCTCCTTTTTCATCAGCTGCTCCTCCTCCATTTCATCCTCCCCTTACCATTCAGCACCCGCAAAGTGCTCCCTTGCTCCAGTCCTTTCCACTACCTGCTGCATCCCTCCCTCCACCATATGGTTCGCCGTTACTTCAGCCATTTCCACCACCTAATCCATCCCCATTGCTTACCCCAGCAGCATCTTATGGCCCAGTACTAAGAAGAGACAAAGTCAGGCGTGCAATGCTGAAGCTTGTGCAGGTATTTTTCTTGGACATTGTTGGTTCCCAATTTTTTTTGCTTTGCTGAAGCTGTTGGTCGTCAAACTGATTGTAGTGTACATCTTTATTGGGCCAGCATAATTCTGTTGTATTTTAGCTTCTAAAATGAGTTAATAGTATCGACAGAAATTTTTTAGTAGCTAAGTCTTCTCGGACATGGGTAGTTTTGTAGCACGTTTTCACAAAAAACGTCCAGCTAATCTTTTTCTTTTGTTGCTCACACTTAATGTTCTCTATGAAGCTTTTACTCAACACTTTTTTCCCCGGCAGAATGATGATTTCATCGATATGATCTACCGGGAGATGGTAAAAGGGCAGTACCTTTGAAGTTCAGAGACGGACGGTGTCTACAACAGGCTTGGTTGCGTTTCAGATGGTGCCTTTTGTGAAAGACTGCATAGACAGATATGCATATCTCACATACCTGTAGAGGCTAACATAGTTTAGACCACAGTGTCGAGTACTTTTTAGCTGTAATCGCAGTGCAGAAACTAAGTTTCGCTCCGAATCTCTGGGATCTATCTCACCAGCTGACCAACTGGGTTAGTTTTTTAGATGCATTTGTTACCTGTTTTATCTGAGGAAGTATTTGGTTTTCGAGACGTTGTGGCTCCGTAAAACATTGCAAATGCCACTAGCCAATGTTAGTACTTCATATTACCCTCGCCTGAAGATCGTTACATCCATGTGCTGCAATACTTTTGCATCAAACCATTAGCAGCTAGATGTAACAAAGGGCATCATGCAATCATGCCCATGTTCTCTCACGATCTTCAAGCCATAGTCGCTCTAGCCATAGCTGGTATGGAGGGATACGGAAATGTTTTAATGTTTTCCATAATAATAACGATTGCCAAAGGATACCATGGGTTTTCTGATACTCCAATTAACCTTACAACCTCTTCACCGGATTGTTCTAGGAATCTGAGTTCCATATGCAAGCAAATCGCGTCGCCTTCTCCGGTGCTCCCTTCCACTAGTTCTATATCTTCTCACGTCGCCTCGTCTTCCTCGACTGAGAGTAAAGAGGGAGATGTATTAAACAGCAGATACAGGATTACAGTCGAGACGGAGCAGTTCATGAATACACAAAGGGGCTAAAAACCGCCACACAGCAGAGTGCAAATTCCGTCTCGCCATTTGAGCTAGCTCGTGAGCAACTCGGTTGCTCTCCCTCTTCACTTTGTGAACCATAACTTCCGGCAACAAAGATAACAGGCTCCTTGCCTCAGAAAACAGGTCACGCAGATTAGAACGATCGCTTGTCGAACACTTAAGAGCTGAGACAACATCCATGCAGTCCGATTCAATAATTAGCGGGAAGTTAATCCACTCAACAGCCAGGCGCAAACCTTCAATGCAAGCCAACATTTCCGCTTCAAAGGCAGAAGCACAGGAGCGCAAGAAACGCCAGGCCGATAAAAGAACACCCCCTGTACAGTCCCGAATGATTACTCCGATGCTAGCTTGCCTGGACACATCGACAAAGCTAGCATCAACATTCAATTTCGCCCAACCTTGCGGAGGAGGTGACCAAGGAACTGGGAGGCGCTGCACGAACGAGATCGGCACTGAACCAGCATGAAGAACCTGCTTCCCTTAGAATCACTGGGAATCAGAGTACCTGAGAGCAGCGAGCAGAGATTCAAGAGGAAAATCACCGAAGCAGAGACGCTCGCCTTGCCATCAGCAAACATCACATCGTTCCTTAGATGCCACGCGCGCCATAGAAGAAGAAGGATTCTGCCAGCGTCTTCAGGATTAGCAATAGTCAGTAGCGAAAGAAACCATCAGGTCCCGAATTAATCCAAAGATCATCCGGAGGTAGAATCCAATGCTTACGCATTTGTGATCTCAAAGCCTTTGCTTTAGTGCACCAGACCACAGCATGACACGCATCTTCCACCTCCCGCCCGCACACCTGACAAAGAGGATCAGAAGCTATTTTCCGCCGCCATCTGTTAAACTGGGTAGCAAGAGACTCAGAAGCAAGACGCCATCCAAACACCTTTACTTTTTGCGGGACTGACGTCTTCCAGATCAAGTTCCAAATGCTTCGCCCATCACGATTAGAGCTTGCTCCACTCGGACACAGATGGTTGATCTGGGGCTCCAGGGCTAAGCGATAGGCAGTACGGACAGAAAACAACCCAGACTTTTCGCCATACCAGGCCACAAAATCTTCCTCCCTCCGAGAAGGCAAACGAATGCTCAAGATGATATCGCAATCATGCGGCATGAAAGTTTGTCGGATCAAAGCCTCATCCCAGGATCCCTCCTGAGTTATCAATTGACTAACCCATTTCAGCCTGGGCCGCGAGTGCATTGGAGACACCTTCATGCAACCCGCACGGGGAAGCCAATTGTCACGCCAAATGCGAATTTTGGATCCCGAGCGCACGCGCCAGATAATCCCTTTCTTCAGCAGCTCAAGACCATGCTTAATCCCTTGCCAGGATGGGGAACAGGTTGATTGGAAAACCGTATCCAGCAGATCACCATTGGGGTAGTAACGAGCTTTCAATAATCTTGAACACAAGCTGTCAGGAAATTGGATTAACCTCCAGGCTTGACGAGCTAACATGGCTTGATTAAACAGAGCAAGGTCACGAAAACCCATTCCGCCATATGATTTGGGCAATTTTAATCTGTCCCAAGACAGCCAGTGCACTTTCCTCTGATTGAATTCGTCGCCCCACCAAAAGTTCCGGGTTAAACGTTCCAATTCTTCACACAAGCTTGCAGACAGTTTAAAAACTCCCATTGCATACACCGGCAAAGCTTGGATTACTGATTTAATAAGAACTTCTTTACCTCCAGTGGATAAGTATTTCTCAGCCCAATCAGAAAGGCGCTTGGAAAATCTATCCTTTAAAGGCTTGAATTTACCTGACATCTTGCCGGCATCTGCAGTGGGAAGGCCCAGGTACTTGTCGTCAAAGTCAACTTCGTCCACACATAGCTCCTGCCGAACTGAAATTTGATCCACAGCTGAGCAGCCGGAGCCAAACAGAATAGAACACTTATTTGCACTAATCAGCTGGCCCGTAGCTCTCTCAAAGTTGTTCAAAATCATCTTGATTTCCCGCGCTTGGTCCTTATTTCCCGTCTTCCTCGACTTGGTGCTCAGCTGTGAATCTAGTCACGTCGCCTTCCACGTCTTCTCGGTCGTGCCAGGGGATTATCGATCGCGTCAAGCAGCCAATGATGCAAGGTTAGTCCGTAGCGGATCTGAGTTTGGATCCCCGGGCGGAGGCATCCTGAATCTTCAAGATGAACACATGAGATTAGGATTGAGTTCATATCAGACTAGTGCGATCGAAGGTGCAAGTCTGGTACCTCGTAGGTGCGCGGGTGATGGGGGCGGGTGAGCTTCTGAGGGAAACTAGCGCCGGCCGGCCGGGGCGTCGTACGTACGGCGGCACGCCTAGGCAGACGGAGGTGAGGCGCCGGCGAAGGCAAAATTATAGGGCGAAAGCTGAAATGTTTCTTGGTGCATATTCCTCGTAGAACAGATAACCCCTTTTTTCTACGGAGGTATAAGATCACGTTTTCGAATCAGATCTATCGATTCATAAATTAAGTTGGACCTTTACAAATTATAAGTTATTACATATTTAATACTTGATTCATATCGTAACGATAATTATTTAAAGTCTTCCCTCTTTTTACTCATATTTCACTTATTTTTCTCTGCTCCCTATATCCATGTAGAAATAATACAAAAAACGTGCCCATTTGGTAGTATTACCTCCGTGTCACAGTATAGGTCGTTTTAGATATTGATACGGTCTTCAAATTGAGATGACATTTTGACTATCAATTTCTATAAAACTAAATATTGAAAGTATATCTCATGACGAATCTAGTAATATTAATTTAGTGTTATAGATGCTAATAAGTTCTTCTATATTGATGATTAAAGTTAAAAATGTTTGACTTTCACAGATTCTAAAATAATATACGTGCAACGTACGTGCATAGAGGGGGTATTTCCGAGGAATACAAGAATTCAATAGAAAATAACAAGATACACGAATTTGAGATTCTTTTTAGCCAATATCACCAGTTTTTATTGGCAGGGTACATTACGTAGCTAGTTGAAGCCTGACGCAGGGGCCCCGTGGCGCGCGTGCTTGTTCAAGAACTCGATCGCCACGGCGGCGTGCAGGGCGGCACCGACGGGGAGCGCGTCCTCGTCGATCACCAGGTGCGGCGTGTGCACGTCATGGACCTCCGTCTCGCCGCCGCGGACGCCGACGCCGAAGAAGGCCGCGGGGAACTTCTGCGCGTAGAACCCGAAGTCCTCCGCCGCCATTATCTGGGGAGACAACCTCACGTTCGCCTCCCCGAGCATGCTCTCCGCCACCGCCTTCGCGTGCGCGTACACGCCTTCGTCGTTCACGGTGGCCGGGTACGGCCGGAGCTGCTCCTCCATGAAGTCCACCGTCGCCGCGCACCGGGCAACGGCCGCCTGCCCCTCGATCACCTTCCGTTTGCATGCATGTTCCAAGAAATTAAACTAGGCCATTGTTGTGGACTTGCGGTAATGCCAAGAAACCGATTATCTCATGGTCATTTTGTACCGATGATTCGATGTTAATTACCTCTCTGATTCTCTTCATGAGATAGGATAAACCTTCTGTTGTCATGCTCCGGAAGGTGCCACCCAAGGTCACAGATTCTGGGATGACATTGAAAGTCTCACCTCCTTTGATGAATGTCACGGACACCACCTGCATTGTTCAAACACGTGACGCACTGTTGATCAATCATCGGCCTCACTTGACACGGACACACGTCGTTTCACACGACGCGCACGCGTGTACCTGTACTGTTTCCATAAATTCGTTTAATCTGTTGATGAGCTAGGATAGTGTACAACTAATAAATCAGCACTGAAGAAACATACTGCGCCCTGAAGGGGGTCGGTCTCGCGAGCAACGAGCTGCTGGAGACTGAGGACGGCGGAGGACGCGGCGACCACCGGGTCGACGGCGGCATGCGGTATGGCCCCGTGGCCGCCTTTTCCGGTGATGGTCGCCGTGAACCGAGCCGATCCGGCGAGGAAAGGCCCGGGCCTGGAGCCGACGGCACCCACCGACAGACGCGTGTCGATGTGCACGGCGAAGATGGCCTCCACGTCGTCCAGGACGCCGTCCTGCAGCACGTGGTACCCGCCGGCGTGGCCCTCCTCCGCCGGCTGGAAAACGAGCTTCACCGTACCCTACAAGATCGACCACATGCATAGATGATACAGATTCATAAAAGAAGATACAAAGAGCATCTATTTATAAATTGATAAGAAATTATTATCTCTAAATTGATAATTTTAGGCTCTGTACAACGCAGGTGCTTAGACAAGTGCCTCAGGAAAAAACCCAGTTTTTTTTGTGAGATCAGTTTGCACAGGTGCTTAGAAAGGGCGACGGAAGCAAAGTTTAGCTTCCGGTGCTAGGCTGGTGCTTACGGGTGACACAGGTGGCAGGTGCTTCAACCGGTGCCTATTTCAGCAGCAAAATCAAGATATCAAAAAAACTACTGCTACTACCAGGTGCATTGGAGATAACAGGTGCCAGAGTAGGTGCTACACGAATATTAAAGCAACTTAAGTACCCATATGAAGCACTCTGCATTGCAAGTCACATATTTTTTTAAGACGCAACGTTACTCTCTCTATTTAAGCACCGGTCTATAAGTACCCTGTATTGTACATAGCCTTAGGCGTTCACACGATGCACGCATGCGTTTCCTTGTCATTTTGACAGAATTTAATTTGTACGTTTTCATCACACTGACGACGCAATTAAAATCGATCGATGTGATCCAAGCAAGAGTACTGCACCTTGAGATCGTCCTTCCGGGACTGAAGTAGCTTAGCAGCTCCGAGCAGCATGGCCACATGAGCATCGTGGCCACAGGCATGCATCTTGCCATCTTCCAGGCTCTTGAACTCCCATTCTACCATCTCCTGCACGCATGCATGCCAATGGATTAAGCACACGTACGTACGACAATTAGTCGGCGAAATGATTGCTTATTGCATATAAGATGGCTTTGCAGACAAGTAATCTAGCTGAAGCTTTGTGTTAGTAGTCGTTATATTCGAACTTTGTGTTGGTAAGTCGTTATATGTCAAGTTTAAAAGTTCGGCATCGGCACGGTGCTGTTACAAAATTATATTACCGTGATCGATGCTGCATGATCCGATTCCCTATACTCACTTCGTCCGTAAATATTTGTTGTTCTAGCTATCTCATTTTGTCCTCTTGATAAAGCTTCTATTATCGAAAAATCTCATTTTGTCTAGATATACATAGGTCGGTAGCAATTTCTTACTTTTATCTTCACTCCTTTATTTATATATACGCTATGATCATTACTCTAATAAATAGGTGATTCTCCTTCCCGATGCTCTTTTCCAAAGTAACAATAGACTCGCACAATTCAAAAATTCATAAAATTTCATAGGCGCGTTGTAAAATAAACAAAACAAAAGTATGGACAAACTTTTGTACTACAAGTGTGCTATGTTTATTTTGTCTTTTTTTTACAGCGCATATACAATCAACTTTTTGTACAAAAGTTTGCAGTTCTAGTACCATGATTATCTTTTCTAAGTTATACAAGTACCTAGACTCAAATATTTTGGTGCTCATTTACCACCTAGACAAAGACAAGGGTGCGATGACCATTTCGTCATTCCAAACCGAAAATGTGCCCTTTAGATACATGTTACGTATTGAAAATGAATTATGATTAAGTGGTAGTCAAATCTAAACTATATTTATTATATATTAGACATGTATGCAATGTAGATTTGTTCTTTTGATGTTTGAAATGAATATATGCTACAATAAATTCATGCGGATTTCAAAGCACCTAAATCCGGTGAATCGAAGGGGTACTTTGTCCCGGAGGGTAAAAAATGTGACGTTGAGCCTCTGCATATGCTTAACAATGATAGGTCTCAGGCTTAACAATGTGCATGAAAGTTGCAACACAACCACTGCAATTACTACTTGGATTATTGCGACGGATGGACCTGGATGGGCAGCCCGTCCATGTCAGTCCGGAGCGAGAACACCGGCCCCGCGCCACCCTTGTCGGCGATCGTGGCGACGATGCTGGTGCGGGTGACGGGCCAGGAGGTTTTGGGGTTTTTGGACGGAGGAGGAGATGATCGCTGATCAGGAGATGGAATGGCAGAGCTCGCCTTTGCCGTGCACGCTGCGAGCCTGTGACACCGTGTGCGTGCGTGTGAGCGTTCTGTGTGCCGTGGGCCCACCTTTGCTTCGGGCCCACTGATTAGTAACCAGCTACGTCGTTTTCGGGCCACCGGAGCGCCAGTTGTACCTGGGACTTTTCCACTTTCCCCAGTGACGTGGTATATTAAGCGGTCTACGTGTCATTTTAGTATCTGGACTCATCGACTTGGTTAATTCGAGACCCAATAGGTGCGGCCCAGTGGGGAGCTCCGGTCCAATGGGCTCTTCTAATGGACCCGTGATGGACCTGCATAGTCTATGAGCCTGTTTTGTTTTTGTCCCACGTAGCCAAACCAAAAATTTTGCAATACGAAAATCAGGGCATAATCCAAACTTTGGAAATACTACCAAATACTAATTTATTTTCAAAATACCAGAATTTGAAATGGCATCGGGTTGAAACCAAACAAGTGCAGAGAAAATATATATCCGTGCAGATCATTTCACTTATTTTGGTCACATACTCTCTCCTTTTTAAACTGTACTCTACCTACAAAGTTGAGAAATAAAGACATGCACGATTCCATTCCCTGGTTGTGTCGAAACAAAACGAAAACGAATCAAAAAGAATGTGCACGTATAATTTCCGGGCTTTTATTTCTGTTTGGGGCTCAGAGGCCGGGAGTTCACTCTTTTATTGTTAAAAGAAAAATTATGTCCGGTGCTACTGACGATGACATAGCACTTGGGTATCATCAAGGAGGATAAAGCCGGCCCTCTGCTCATAGGGTGGCCCGGGCCAACTACTCGGAATCCGACTTTTACACGGGGACGCTTCATCGACTTGGAGTACAAGACATAAATATAGACTTACCCGATATCACGGGATTATAGTTGTAACTGAATAGGAAATCTACTTATAAACCGATTCGGACTTGTGTAATCCTGTCCCGGCCGCCTATGTAAGGCAGGGCAAGGATCCCCTGATCAGTAGAGCTTTTCATAGAGACCTAGAAGCCTTCATATTCTTAGATACACACATAACCCAAGCAACCTAGAGATCTACTCTCCAAGGTCTTGCGACACTCGGAACACAAGCAATATTATCTACCAAACATAGGACGTAGGGTATTACCTCTTCTCGAGGGCCTGAAACCTGCTTAAACTCTATGTTCCATGTGCACCCATCTAGATTTGCTACGTGTACACCGCCCCATATTTATTATTGCCATATCAAAACATCGACATCTGGCTTCCATCAATTTCCAGTATGGCCAAACTCGGAGAATAATTGTTGGAAGAGAACTGCACGGTGCAAAGGCAGACATGGAACGAGCCCATACGGCTGGAGCAAGATGCATTCTACTTTGACAGCAGAAAAGGGCAGCGTTGAATTGGCGCAAGATCAGATCGAGAGCACGACTTGCTATTTCTTATTACTAGCTGCCAGTTCCCACTGGCAATGAAATATATATACGCTATGATCATTACGCTAATAAATAGGTGATTCTCCTTCCCGATGCTCTTTTCTGATGTACCAATAGACACGCGCAATTCAAAAATTCATAAAATTTCATACCTGCGTTGTAAAAAAAAACAAAAGTATGGACAATCTTTTGTACTACAAGTGTGCTATGTTTATTTTGTCTCTTTTTTTTACAGCGCATATTCAATCAAATATTTGTACAAAAGTTTAAATACGCTTACATGACATGTTCTGCTACCATGATTTTTTTTCTTAAATTATACAGGTACCTAGACCCAAATGTTCTGGTGCTCATTTAACACCAAGACGAAGACAAGGGTGCGATGACTATTTCGTCATTCCGAACCAAAAATACACTCTTTCTTCATTGGAGGCTATACCCAGTGGCGGTGCCAGCACTGCAACCCTGTGGGGTCAACTACAACCCTGTGGGGTCAACTACACTGTTGTTTAGAATTTTTTTCATAATTTTTTATTAGTATAATAGGTTTTGCAAAAAAACTGTGGGGTCAGCTGACCCCATAGCCTCAACGTGGCTTCGCCACTGGCTATACCCCCTCTCACTGTCCACTATTAGATTGTACTTTGAAATTCATATATTTTAATTTCTATAATATGCTACAGTAAAGTTATGCGGATCTTAATGGTACAATGTCCCATAGGGTTAATGTGACGTTGAGCCTCTGCGTATGCTTAACAATGGATGGGTCCCACGCTTGACAATATGCACGCAAGTTGCAACACAACCACTGCAATTCTTACTTAGATTTATTGCGACGGACGGACCTGGATGGGCAGCGCGTCCATGTCGGCCCGGAGCGCGAACACTGGCCCCGCGCCGCCCCCGCCGGTGATGGTGGCGACGACGCCGGTGCGGGCGACGGGCCAGGCGTAGGCTACGCCGAGCGCGTCGAGCTCGGCGCGCACGAGCGCGCCCGTGCGGTGCTCCTGGAAGGCCAGCTCCGGGTGCTGGTGGATCCGGCGCCGCAGGCCCCGCAGCCACCCGGCGAACCCCGGCGCGCGCGCCGCGTCGAGGAGGTCCCGCCCCAGCGCTGGTGCCGTCATCGCCGGCGCGGTTATCTCGGTACGGCCGGACGAGAGAGCGACGAGGCAAATAACCCAGCAAAACAAAGCAGCAGGAGAAGCGCGCGATGGAGGAGGTGGAAACGGGAGAGCTAGCCAGCTAGGTGCCGTGGAAGACCGGAGACCACTACCAGTGCTACTCATATATAGGAGTGGTGGGTGCCGGTCGGTCGAGTAGCTAGGAGGAGGAGGTTCAGTTTTGATCTCGCGGAAACGAGGCGATCCGAGTTGCCGCTTGCGGCGCGCCGGGGCGCGCGCGCACGCACGCACGTACCGTGTGCATGGCGGTCTGTGTGCCGAGATCGATCGGTGTTGGCTGGCTCTGGCTGCCGAGGCCGGCGAGCGATTTGGCATGTGGCAGGTGTCGCACTCGTCGGCTCGTCGCGACGCAGTCGTGTGCCGGTTGGTTTCGCCGTTGCCAGAGAGAAGGATTTGGATTATCTTTTGTTCTTTTTTGGGAACCAAGCATTTGGATTTGTTTGTGCAGGCCCAAGGAACAGTACCTCTCAGCAGATATGCTTCCCTGGCCCATTGGAGCCTTGTTCTACACTTGGCCCATATCGATTAAACTGGTCTGGGCAGGCGCAGTTCCTCCGGAAATATACAGCGTTACAATTCTTGTTACAATTCTTTCTTGAGTGAATATCACAACTCGCCTAAACCGTTCTAACAGCCAAACCGACATGTCGGGTCTACGTGGCATGTGGGGAGTGGGGAAGCCTTGCTACATCACCCAGCCTTCTCCTTCCTCCCATCTCTCTCTTCTGCCATTCCACGCCGCCGCCTGCCTCTATTCCCGCTCTCCTCGGCAACCACTGGGACGGATTCGTGCCGGTGACAGAGCCGTCCCCCGATCTCGACACCAGACCCGGCGTGCCTCGGTTGCGCCGCCACCAGAGCTGTCCTCCACTGGGCGAGAATGTCGTCCTTGAACGATATTGATTTGAGAAATCTCGAGCTCGATGTCGCGACATAAAGCTCTTCTTTTAACCATCCGCTCATACCATACTTCTCCGTACTTCACCCCATTTCTAGTGATGCAAGAACCAGCTATTTCGATCAACACTGCTCAGAACGCGAGCGGCGTCCTCCACACCGACGCATGTGGCCACGAAGCTTGCCGGCGCTGCAAGGGGTAAAAACCAGCGAGACCTTGTCACTCGTATTCACCTCCTTTCACTTAGCTCACCAATGCTTTTAATTTGGATTTCGTGCAAGGGAACGCCGGATTGGAGTCGTCTTCTTCATCTCCGGTGAACCACCGCCGCGCTTGATTCCCCTATGTCCGGTGAGCTGCTTGGCCATCTTTCGATTTTTCTAGCCTCGCAAAGCTCAGATCTACTATAACCCCACGGTTTGACAGCATTTTGGCCACAGAAGCTCGCAATGCCTCCCTTAACTTCTCATTGTCCGCCGTCCTTCATGCTCAAGCCGCACATGCTTTGTTTGCCTCTCCCAAGATGCTGCAATTAGCCTCTCCGAGAGCCCCAAGACACCAAGAAGCCCAACTCGATGCTCGACGCTTCTCCATGCTCAATTGCTCCGGCACCGCGAGGGACATGCGCGTGTCCGTCGACGCCATCTAGCCATCCAGGCAATCCGACGTCGGAGTGGCTGCCGAGGAAGCAGAAGTAGGGAGGCGGCTCGCCGTTGTCTTCTCCGACATGTTATTGACAGGCGGGACCCACGTCTCTTTCCCACGTCAGCTTGGCCTGTGTGCCACTTACATGTGGACCACATCTGTCAGTTTGGCTGACTTCAAATGTACGGTTTGGGCAAGCTGTTACTAACTAGCTCACAAACTGTGGCTTTTTTAGAACAAATTTAAAAGTTATGGTTAAGTGTTACACATGTCACTGAAATCGTGATTTTCTGAAATTCACCCGTCTTCCTATTTCTCGGATAAAATTGTATGGAAAAACATATATTTTTTTTACTGAAACTAACATTTCGATGTCTTCTCCCACACGAAGGGAAGAAAACAGGAAGACGAAGCAGTCAAAGGCTGAAACCCTCAAAGGCAGCAGCAGTTGGTATTCTGGCGGTAATCCGCGTGAAGAAATCGAGACAAATCTGTGGCGACTCAGAGCCTCCCTCGAGGCTTGGGCCGATTTCTCTCCCCGCCCCCAGAGTTCCGCGTCGATTCCCCAAATCGGCGTCCGCAGCCAGCCAACCTGAGATGGTAGGGTTTCCTTCCCCGCGAGTTGCTTGTGTTCTTATTTTCTTTTCTTTCTTTTTTTGTTTTGAAGTCGGATCTCTGGATAGTTCGCGTGCGGAACGGCTAGACCCATTTCGATTTGTGGGTAGATTATGAATTAGGTATTACTTGTGTAGGGTGTTCTTGTTGCGCTGTAAATTTAGGATCTTTGGGCGGTTTCTCGTTCTAAGAAAATTGGGGAATTTTTCTTTGCTCTATTACCGGTTGTAATATAAGCTATTAAACGCTTGGCGCTAAACCTGTGTTTTGTTTCCTTTCAACGAAATGGAACAGGGGTTTGATCGGTGATCATCCCTTTCATCTAAAGAAAAAGTAGGAAATTTTCTTGTGCTTTTTAGTGCGTATATTTTCCGTGAATTTTATGGGTAAGTTCGTTGCGGGTGTGTGAAATTGTCCTAGCTGATCATTATGTGTGCTGTATTGGTCATTGCTCGTAAGTTGCAATGTTGAATTTTTCATAACCATCATGGAAAGTATAATCAGTTAACATACTGTACATCTTTCTTTAGGTTCTCTGATTGCTGACTGGAGTGATGAATTCGAGACCAATAGTCCTCATCTTCCTCCTGCTCGTGCTCATTATCACGTCACAGTTTGAGTGGAAGCAGCAAATTGGTGAGGCTGAGGCGAGCCCAGTGGCTACACGGCGGAGGCAACAAGCACTGATCCGAAGGGAAGATGCTATTAAAGAGAAAGTGAGCACCCACCCAGCATTCATGTTAAATTAGACTAACTCGAGGTTGATTTTAGGGCATTCCCGGCATTCTAGTTCACTAGAATTTTTTTTTGTCAGAAGTGCCATAGTTTATTGCTAGTATTTGTTTTACTACTGTGTTTTGTTTATGTTCTGAAGAAATTGGTTTTGTCATGGTACCTGTACAGAAGAACTTTGAGCACAGATGTTGAAATCACCGCTAGAAATGTACTCTGTGGAAACTGATCGAAACCTGTTAACTTTTTAGTTCTGTTGCCCGTATTTCATTTCGTCTTGCAGTCAACTTTTCCGTCTGACTTTTTTCTGAAACAGCAATAGCATTGCCACTTTATATCTTTCTTAGCTTCTTACTTTGTATGTTAATTGTACTGTCATAGCTGTAACGTATCGAAGCCTTCGGTTGGGGCTGATGTTATATAACTTGGGGAATTATAGGGCATGATAGTTTGTTGTATTTTCACTTAATTGTGGGGTAGTCAACCTCAAGCACATCAGTTTGGACAATATCCTAAAAAGTCGAGTAATCTGTGAACGTTTCATGCTCATTTATTCACTTTCTGGAGTTTTATGATTTAGTCCTGTCACTTTGTCTCTATGCGTCATGCCGTAGCTAGTTATTTACTTTCGTTGTTTTACATACCTTTGCTTGCAATGCCTCTGGTCTGTGATGAACCTGATGTAGAATGGAATAGCACAATGTCTACTTTGTAGGAAGGAGGAAAAGATGTCCGCTTATGTCATATAATCTCTGCATTTGAGCATATTAACGGAATAGCACAATGTCTACTTTGTAGGAAGGAGGAAAAGATGTCCGCTTATGTCATATAATCTCTGCATTTTAGCATATTAGAACGTGTACTACATGAACTAACTTAATTCTTTGACACATCATGCAGCTATGTTTATTGGTCAATTGGTTACTGAGTGAGATTGATTATGAAAAATTGGACTAGCAGCACTTTATGCAAGATTTTGTGATAAGCAAGTTTCAGTACCAGTAGCCATTGTTCTCTGAACTTTTGCTATTTTCTTGTGGTCATTACTCCTGTGTGGCTACAAAAGATTACACACTCACAAAATCATGTATCATCTACAGATAATATTGGCGCAAGAGAAAAACATTCAACAGCTTACTGAGCTTATCCAGAGCCTTCAGGTGCAGCTACTGCATTGCCGTGGCAGTAATAGTACTGCTCGTAGTGCCTCCTCAAATCAGTCGACGACGAACGACAGCGAAGCGGGGGGACAGGAAATAATTGATGATTGATCCACCCCTCATCAGGCACATGTAGCTTGCTTCATATTACAACCAGCACAAGAACAGGCACGTTTCAGGCAACAATGTAAGCCTTCATCGTTATCGTCACCGACCAATAGGACCGTATAGAGTAATGTTGATGTACTAATACCGTGCACTTGGCGCTATCATCCCCTTCTAATTTATCTTGTCCCCCAGCTTGTACAGGATTGTATTGTATCATGTTAATCTAGCTTACTTTCCTGATTAAGTTTGAGATATGCTTGTCCCAATCCTGATTCTTTTTGTCATGGAAGCACGTGTGCACCAGTCTGTATTTGATAAGAGTATCTCTTTGTGATGCTAATTCCATGCTCTGCAAGAAAGAGATAAAGCAACACTCTCCAACCTAAAGTAAGGGATTGCATGAGCTGTCGAGAGCGCCACCATGCTTGCTTGCACCCCATTCTCTCGTGGATTCTGTTCCTGCATATGCATGCGTTCATGTTCGCGGGAAACTCTGCAAACAAAGGAGAATTGATCAAAAGCAATCAAAGAAGAAAAAGAAAAGAAAAACACAACCTGAAGTCAACTAGTAAAATTTCAGGAGACACCATGCATGCATGTACAAGATCGATCAGAACTAAACTCGAGCACACACTCGAGGAAGGAGACGTTGAGACAGATCGATGAGCTGATCTCTCGGCAGCAATGAGCAATGGTGGGCGGTTGAGCTAGCTAGCATCCTCTCTGTGAGGACCGGAGCACGTCGCAGGTGGTCTTCGGCCATCCAATCTCACATGTGGGAAAGGGATGGCCGAAGATTAATTCGTTGGTTCGAGTTTTTGTGTGTGACGGTTTTATGGCGGTTGCTACGTACGGACATACATGTAGATGTAGTTGTAGTAGTGAATTGATTGCTATAAATTTCTAAGTTCTAAACACACCATGACTGGGTCTCAATCGGAACAACAAAATCATGAGAATCGGAGCATGACTGGTAGAAAACTTGCATATATAGGTGCCACGATAAAACTTGAACTTTTTTTTTAGAAATAATAAAATTTGGACATACGGTACATGAACCATGCATGCACGCACTCGAGTGGATTGCTCGTGGGACTCTCCAATCGAACCCTCGCTGACTGCCAGCTCAAGAAAATTCATCTACGAAACAAGAAATTCACGTAGAGCAACGAACCCGAGAATCCGACCCCGGTCAGGCTTGACCGAGTTTTCTGCAATGCTGCTTGGGATCTGTACTTCGACAATCACGCTCTACATGCCCTGTCCTCCTTCCTATCTGACCACTGTCCTTTGCTGCTCTCAAATCAGAGTGGGCCCGTCAGACCTAAACATTTCAATTTTAAGAACTTCTGAATCGATACGCCAGGCTTCAAAGATACAGTCAACTTGGCTTGGAGCGAGCAATCAACGCATACGCACCTTGTCCATGTCGTCAACCACAAGCTCAAGCTGACAGCACATCTAACTCTGATCTTGGAGTAGATGCCTTTCCTCACAAGCAAAGCTTCATCTCATCATGGCCTTGGATGTCATCTGCAATTGGACACAGCCCAAGATTTCCATAGCATATCCTCGAAGGAGGCTGACCTTCACTCCAGGCTCAAACGACGTGTCGTGTCCATGGTGGTTCTTGAGCGCTCAAGACAGCGACAATCTTCAAGAATAACCAACCTCAAAGAAGGAAATGCGAATACCAAAAATTTCCACCTAAAGGTCAAGTCTAGAAGGAGAAGAAACCACATCCAGCAGTTGGTTACAAGGCAGGGGTGCATTAGCTCGCATGAGGCAAAAGAACACACAATCCTCGAGCAATTCTCCGCTTTCATGGGCAGCCGAGCTTAAGGCCCCTAGATTTCAACTGGACAGTCCTCGGGCCCCCTTTTGCCGATCTTGATGGTTTTAGTGCCCCCTTTTGGCCGTAACAAAAGTGCATCTATGTCTCTAAACTTATATTTAGTGGTTTTGGTGATTAATGACAATCAGTTTTGTGAACTAACCATTTTCTTGAGTTTAAAAAATGTGTATATAGGTCAGAAACTGCTCAGTGAGGTTGCATAAAGAGGATGAGCTTACGAACCCGTGAAGCCCATGATTGATAATATTGAGATGTGCATCACATGTGGATGAACTTCAAGTAAAGATTTCGTATTGTGAAGATAAACAACTGAAGAGAAGGTCCAAGGTATGAACCAATGTGAGGATTAAGAGAAGTTAGAGTTTGAACAAGATGAGATTCATGAATGAATTTGAGATGGTTAATATTGAGCTTGAAAGATATGCCACTTATGATTATATGATTAAGTGGTTTTGGTAAATAATCGGGGATTATATTTTATGGACTAACTCATTTGCTATATATAAGAAATTATGCGTCAGTTCAGTTTCATTTAGTGAGATAGCATCAAGAAGATGATCTCACAAGTCTCAAGTGTGGATGACATCAAGTGTTGAATGGTCATCAAGTTGAGAAGACAAACTCAAGATAAACGTCATGTGTGGACATATGTCTGAAGCTTACGATTCATTAAGTGTTGATGAACATGTAAAGATGGCTTCAAGAGAGCATGACAGAGCTTGAAGAACGAAGCACAAGTGATCAAGTGGTCTAGTGAGTAACGTCAATTACGCTTGTGAACTAATCATATTCCATGTGTTTGAAAAGTGTGAAGGTTGGGTTCACTTCATGATGCTACATTAAAAATATGATCTCACCAATGCTCAAGTAAAGATGGCATCAAGTGTTGATGGTCATCAAGGTGAATTGAGTGTCGTGCTAAGCCTTGGATGGTGCTTCATATGATGGTGATACTAAAAAAGATTGAGGTGGTCATTATGCGAGGAGGAATCCCAGGCAAATCTTCAATATTGATAAGCATTAAGAGATGACAACGTCAAGGTGTGCAAATTTAAGTAAAGCATCACGTGAAGACACATACTTAAGCTTGTGGTCTATCAAACTATGGTAGACAAGCTAGTGAAGATGTCATTAAGAGAACGCTTCCCATATTGGTTTATGGGGGAGCATATTGAAAGACTTTATCATGCAAAGAAGATTGATGAAAGATTCAAACTTGGAGTAAGGATGATCGTCTTCATCAAGCTCAAGTGAAGTGCTAAAGGAAAATGTATGCATAGTTAGGTTTTCCTAGTATTATTGGTCTCAAGGTGTTGGAGGGAGATCAGACTATATGATAGATAGCTGTTATATCAGAAGGACTTATCGGATGAGTAGCTTGAACGAGCCGTGTGTCGAGTGCACTAAGAGAATCGGTCTAGATCGTAAATGTTTTAAATTGTCTATTCACCCCCTCTGTAGAAGACATTCAAGGTCCTATACTTAGAAATCAGGGCTACTATCTGTCAAATGCCCCTTGACAAAGCCCTTGGCCCTGATGGCTTCACTTGTGCTTTTTTCACTCTTGTTGAGACATAATGGGCAATGACATTAGGGCTGTTGTGCACTTCTTTGCCTTGGGACAAGCCCACAACTTCCACATCCTCAATTCGGCTCATGTGACCCTTGTTCCAAAAACGAATGGGGCGGCAGCAACTGGGGACTCTAGACCTATTAGCCTAATCAATTGGATTGCTAAGGTTATATCTAAGGCCATGGCTCTTCGTCTCCGTCCAAGGATGAACGATCTGATCTCTGGCAGTTAGAGTTCTTTCATCAAGTCTAGAAGCATTTAAGATAATTTTATGTATGTCCGGAATGTCTCAAGGTGGCTGCACGAAACAGGTGTCTGTCAAGCTGGACATCGCTAAAGCTTTTGACAGTGTGAGATGAGACTACCTGCTAGACCTCATGTGCCGTATGGGCTTCCCTAGTTCCTAGTGAAACTGGGTGTCCCTGCTCGTCACCTCTTCTTCGTCCAGAATCCTGCGTAATGGAGTGCCTGACCCTAACATTGCCCATGGTCGGTGCCTTCGCCCAGAAGATCCACTTTCTGTGCTACTCTTCATCATCGCTTTTGACCCCCTCTAGTAGTTTCTTCCAGCTAGCTATTGAGTTAGGACTTCTCTTGCCCCTCCCAGGATGATATGCATGATTGAGAATTTCCATGTATGCGAACAACACTATCGTCTTCCTTAAGCCTGTGAGAGATGATTTCCGTAATCTTGCGCAAATCCTTAAGAGCTTTGGGCTAGTGTCAGGCCTACTCACAAACGTCAAAAAAAGCTCCATTACCCCAATCATATGCCAGAGTATTGATTTGGATAGTGTTCTAACAGACTCCCAAGCCGCAAAAGTTGATGTGCCAAACAAGTACTTGGGCCTCCCTCTCTTTCTGGGCATGCTAAAGCGAAGCGACTTCCAACACATCCTTGACAAACTGATGGCCAAAATAGCGTCTTGGTAGGGCAAGCTTTTGACTGCCGCCAGAAGAACCACCCTCGTCGTTGATCTTAACTTCCTTCCTGGTTTACTTCATGACACTCTCAAGGTAAACAATGGACTGCTCAAAGAGTTCAAGAAAAAGTGCCAACGCTTCCTCTGGTTGGGTGGGGAATCTATTTCTAGCGACCAATGCAAGATGAGTTGGTCTAGGGTCTGCAAGCTGAAGCCTCTGGGTGGCCTTGGCATCCTGGACCTCGAGAAGTTTGCTCGTGCCTTGTGGCTGTGCTGGCTCTGGGATGAAAGGATCTCCCCCCATAAACCTGGGGTGGGGATGGAAACTCCTTGTGATGAAATGGATGCCCAACTCTTTGCGGTCTCCACATGAATCATCATTGGAGATGGGGCAATTGCCAAGTTCTGGCACTCGGCTTGGTTGGATGGGACAATGCCAAAGGACATTGCTCAACTTCTTTTCCAATTCTTCAAGAAGAAGTCCAGGACAGTTAGCTAGGCAATGCATAATGGTGCATGTATGATTGTTCTCAGGCTTGCCCATTTCTCTGCTAATCATATTACAGAATTCATTGGCCTCTAACCACCATTGAGTTGCAGATGGGTGAGCGAGATACCATAAGTTGTACCTTATTGGCAAGTGGTGTCTACACGACAAGCTTAGCTTACAAGGGGAAATTTGTTGGCTCAACCAGCTCTGCTTTCCACAGCCTAATCTAGGAGGCCTAGGCTCCGCCAAAGGTAGATTTTTCCTATGGCTTGTGATTCAAAATTACCTCTGGACTGCTGACAAACTCGCAATCAGAGAATGGCCCCATCAGCTGCTTTGCCAGCTTTGCAAGTTCACTGCCGAATCTGCGGTGCACATGCTTTTCGAGTGCCACTACTCAAAGCACATTTGGAGACCCATCGCTGCCTAGTTGGGTAATGATAACCTATTCTCATTTTCGGGATCAGCGATCTCGGTGGCAGACTACTGGGACGCCTTCTCCCGCCGTTCGAGGATGCCCAACAATGGCATGTGCTCCGCAGTTATCCTGATCTACTAAGAAATTTGGAAGGCACGAATGTACAAGTCTTCAACAACAAGTCCTTCATGTCTCCACTACTAGTCACAAAAATCAAAGACGAGGAGAGGACATGGCTCACCGTGGGGGCAAAACACTTTGCGCACCTTGTTCCCTAAGCGCAACCCTCGTGGCCTCATGGCCTTTTTTTTTGGTTTGGGCTTAGGCCTATGATGTTTGCTCCCACTATATCAATATAAATGGCAGAGTTCTTACCTCGTTTAAAAAAAAGTTAAATCATCGCATAAAACATTGAGCGATCTATAACAATATTGGATGCCAAATTGTAGACGTATTCACATGAGCATGTTGGAAGATGTAGATATTGGATGACTTCGACTCTAACTAAAAGAGAAATGTACTAAATTGACATGGACAAGACAGGGCAGCGACCGGACTATCGGGCGATGGGTCCCCCCCCCCACCAGCAGCCGGTGCCTCCACCTCCCCCTTCTCCCACCGATGCCTCTCCTTCCCCCACCGACACCTCCTTCTCCTCCCTCCCACACCACCACACCACCATCTCCCCTATCGACGCCTCACCGCACCTACGCCTCGACTGCCGCCAGCATAATCCCTCTAAGCCCAGGGGGCGTTGGTGTTACCCGTCTGATTGCTGGTCAGCCCCCGGGGGTGCCGACCCTCACCGTCGATCTCGCCGATCAGCCTCCCCATCCCCCTTCTTCCTCCTTATCCCCCTTCTTTCTCCTTCCTCATCTCTCATTCGTCCTCCCCAATTGGAGGGCGGCCAAACGGTCGTGCGATAAGACCAATGCGCAACTGATTGGACGTGAGATTTTTTGAATTAACATTAGGAGCTATATATGCATAATAGGCTCTTTAAAAATTATCCGTATTTTTAGTATTATGTTACAAAACTTCACACACACGAGGAAGAAACGAACACAACCAGTATGAATTAAGCATCTCGTAATGCTTAATTAGCAAGGTAGTTACAGATGACAGCCACACAAATAAACAGTCACACTGTACTCAAGGCAGTGTCTGTGATCAGGAGAAGCAAGGAAAAAGGAAAAGAGAAATAGAAAAAGATGATCACTTCTTGAGGAACTGGAGGCCGTTGGCCTGGGAGTAGCGCTCCATGAAGCGCATGAACCTGTCCCAGTCCCTGGGTGTGCGCATCACGTACTTGGCCTCCACCGCCGCCGGCTTCCCGTTGACGAACTTGGCGCTCACGTCCACCGACTGCAGCGTCCCTTCCTCGTCGATCATGTAGAACCCGGTGATGTCCCCGAGCTCCGCCGACGAGTCGAACACCGACGGCTGCTCGAACGTGAAGATGGCCACCCCGTTGGTGCCGTCGCGGGACTTGGTCAGGCGCACGTCCGGGATCGTCTGCTCGTCCGTGCCCTGTATGAACTGGATCGTCGGCTTCGTCGCCATCATCACCACCTGCGCCGACGACGACGGCCGGGAGCCGCGGATCGGTTTCCGGGGCCTGCGCTGCAGCTGCAGCGAGATGCCGCTGAAGGAAGAGTAGCAGTGCAGGCCGCTCCTCAGCTGGCACGGGCTACCCGATGAACCTGAAAATGAATGGACTGAAATGTGAGGGCATGCATATGCAGATCGAATTATTAAGCTCATTAGCAGAGATTGCATTATGCAATGTTGATTTGTGAGCAGAAATTCCTGCATACATAAGATACACATTGACGACTCAACCACCTCTGTCACGTATGGAACCGAAGCCCCTCGCAGAAAAAAAAAGAGGATGCTAATCAAAGAAGCAACGGCCGCACCATCGATCAAATTGCGCTGCCACCCGAGGATGACTCGAGCTTAATTGAATTGGCCGGTGCTGAGGAAGAGAGGCGGGTCCAGGAGAGGCGCGGGAGCAGCGCAGCTTCGGCTTCAGGCTGTCGGCGTCGCACGGCGATATGCAGAAGGCTGGAGCAATGGGATTTCGAATGATGTAGTGCACATACGGGGAGTCAGCTCGATCCAGCTTGGATTATGCAGCGAGGAATCAGAATGGTTGAAGGGTTGAGAGAGAATAATAGATCTTAATTTGTCGGAGGTGGGCAAGATACATAAGAACAATCATGCGGATGTGGTAGAGAGGATAAGACCAGTATAGCCTAGTTCACCTTTTTAATCTACTCGGTGAGCTAGCTAAATAAGCAAATCGCATCACGTATTTGTTATAAAGTCGTTTAGTCAGGCGAAGTTATTCCCATTTCTCAACTTGACGACGAAATCTAAACTATCCCAGAGCAAGAACAAAGACAATGGATCTTCACAAACTGGAATCAGACACTCATGTGCATTGCTATCAGCAGGTGATTAGTTTCATATATCACTACAGCAAAGGAATGGAAATGCAGCCTAATTCAGTGAGAACGGGACCTGCTAGGCACCTACGGGGCTGTGCCCGCGCCGAGACCGGCGACGCAACGGCGAGAACTTTCATGGCCGCGGCCACCCTGCAGCTGGAGGAGGGCTCTGCGAGCTGGGCGAGGAAGGAAGGAAGAAAGATTAACGTCCAGAAAGGGAAGGAGATGAAGGAGGAGCTGTGGTTTTGAGTGGTGCAGAGCGGGGATATTGTGAGAGGTGTGATTGGGTGGTTGTGTGTTCCAAAGAGAGCCATCCATCCATCTGGCGGCCTGGCGCCTACTGGCCCTCGCTGGCCCTCCTCGACCTCTCTTGTGAATGTTTTTCCATGCCATCCTTACAGGTTTCGGTATTTGCATCTATGCCCTCCCCACTTATCCTTATTTAAGTTTCTATTCCGTAAATCTGTGAATTGCATTGGACCGGTTAATGGATTTGCTAGAGCACATTCGTTTGAAAAATCTTTAAATTCTAGTCGATTTTTGAACCCTCCAATTCGCAACATGATCATGCTACGTTTCTTCCTCTGCTCCATCACCTGCTTCTTCCTATTTAGCGGTGTGTGATCTCATCGGAACCGGATTGTGAGGCGAAGCTGAAACCGAAGTGTGTTGGAGATATGCCCTAGAGGCAATAATAAAGTTGTTATTATTCTATTTTCATGTTCATGATTAAGTTTATGTTCTATGCTAGAATTGCATTGGTTCTTGGATATGAGATTCAGAGGAAAACCTAATTGCATGTGTGGAGTAATAAACACCATTCAGATCCCTAGTCAGGCCCCTGGTCTTGTTTTCCTGATCATGGCCATTGTTAATATAACAAGGATGCCGGCAATAATGAGAACATATTGTTAGGGTAACAATGGTGTTGGATAGACCCCCTTATGAGATACTGCGAGATCACTTCGTCAATATGTTGTCAGTATCTTCTCATTATGTGTTAACGTTTACTTGCGTCCTTAAACCATAAGAATATCGTAGACCCAGATACCGGATGGTTGCTTTGGGGTCATCAAACGTTACTCCATAACTGGGTAATTATAAAGGTGACTTTCAAGTACACCAGAAAGTATATCGTGGTTCAAGATATGTCAAGACTGGAATTTGTCCATCCGGCGATGGAGAGATACACTCTGGGCCCACTCGGTATTACGGTGTCCAGCATCGCCTGGCCAGGTATTATGACTAAAGGGTTAGTCACGGGGACACCGGAATACGGAAACGAGAAAAGAGTACAAACCGGTAACGAGGATAACTAGGTATAGTGATCAAGGAGTTGATCACAGGGATACCATAAAAGTCTCGCCTCGGGTTGTGTAATGTATCGTGAGGCAAAAGGATGATATGCGGTAATACGAGGTTCGCTCGATAAAGATCTTTGATGATATGTGGGAGTTGTTATGGGTGTCCAGATCCCACTGACGATTATTGACCGGAAGGTGTTCCGGACATGTCCACATATATTCAAACCTATAGGGTCACACGCTTAACGTTTTAGCGACATTTAGGAATGCTAAGATTTATGGAGAACAAGAGAGAAGGGTTCTGAAAGTGTTTCGGATGATCTCGAAAGTGTTCCGGGAGGTCCCGGATGGTTCCGGTGATGTCCAAAAGTGTTCCAGAAAGTATCGGAAGGTTCTGGAAGGTTCTAGAAGTTCTAGAAGGTTCTAGAAGGTTCTGGTGGAGTTGGACTCCAACTCCATCAGGGAGTTCCTGCTGGAGTAGAACTCCACCTTCCCAGGGAGAGCTGCCCCACCTCCTTTAAATAGAGGGGCAGGGCACCTCAAAGGGCATCACAAGCAGCCCCAAAGGCAGCCCTAGCCCCTTGGCCGAAACCCTAGGCAGCCGCCACCTCTAGATTGGCCGCAGCCTCCTCTTCCTCTCTCTTCTAGATTGTTTCTAGTTCAGCTGCCGACGCGCTGCTGCTTCTCCTTCTCGTAGATCCCCGCTGTTCGGCGAAGGTATGATATCGTTGCCTGCACCTCAATAGTGGATCTTGGTTTGGTTCGTGTATGGTAAAATTTTTGTTTTGCGTAGCACGTTCCCCAACAAAGTGAAGGGGAGACAAAGGCAAAGCGAAGATCAGTGACCTTGCTAGAGAGGCTAGGGGTTAGGACGAGGGGCAAGGGGAGTCACAACCACGTTGTTGGAGAAGCACTTGTGCTTCACGAGCCTAGAGGGAAGGGTAGGGGATGAAGGAACAGGAAGTGGAGCCATGCCGCTAGCTGTGGAAGGTCCAGACAACTAGTGGGCCAACGACGAAGAATGGTCCAATGCGGAGGAGCCTGTGATGACGACCATGGATGGTAAGGGTGGCAGCAGTGATGGTGAGACGGCAGCAACGAGTGGTTAGGTGGTTGTGGGAGGTGGACGAGGATCATGCCGAGGTAGCAAGAGGAGGACATGGACGATGATAACTATGGTGGCAACAACTATGGAACTGATAAAGAGGTAGCAACGCTTCTTGAATCGGGTGTGCGGGAGTGAGAAGAAGGACGCGTGCCCTGTTTGGTTCAGGGTTAAGAGGTGGGGTAGGGACTTAATCCGTCAAACATCTTTGTGTTAGGCGGGGTTAAGTTAATCCAGTCAAAATCATTTAGGCTCCCTTCTAGACGGCTTATGCGGCGGCTTATGGCCCTACGAAGCCATAAGCCGTCTAGAAGGGGCGGAAGCTAGGGGCTGTTAGAAGAAGCTCTTCTAATTTCGTGTTGATAGGGGGAAGCTGGCCAAGAGGTGCTTCCCGAGCTTCCCCCGGCTCTCACCCCTAGAAATTACAGTCCTATCCCCGCTAGTTACAGCTATTTACCCACCTATGCCACTCGTATATATAAAAATTCCATCACTGTTTTTCCCCTCCCTACCTCCCCCGCTCCCTCCCTCCTCACCCACCCAAGAGCGGCGCTGGGCCTCCCCGCCGGCCCTCCGCCCCACTGCCCCTCCTCCCCTTCTCCCCTCCGTCCTGGAGCTCCTCCTCCCCGCCAGCTCGAGTCCCCTTCCCCGCCGCCCCTCTTCCCGGCCGGCCCGAAGCCCCGCCGCCCCAGCATCCCTCCGCCCCTCGTCCCCTCCCTCCCCCACTGGCGCCGCCTTCCTCCTCCCCCGCTGGTGCTGCCCTCCTCCTCCCCGGCCCCGGATCTGCTCCAGCCGGTGCCGGCCTCCCCCAGATCCCGCCGCCTCCCCCCAGATCCACGCCCTCCCGTGCGACATCTCGTTGGTTCCGGCGCGTTCGGTGCCTCCCCCACGTCCGGCCGCCTCCCCCGTGCCTCCCCCGGCTGTCTCAACCGAATTATCTAACATGGTTACTCCTCAGTCCACCTTAGACTCGGTGAGAAAAATTAAGAACTGAGAACAGTTTGCTGTTAATTTCATGTGTGTAGAAGTGTGTATGCAGTGTATTGCTAGGATCTTTTGGTATAAAATTAGCTAATGTGGCTTGTGTCCTGAGAATTCCCAAGAAATTAAGAACTGAGAAGAAAGATTCAGAACACAAAGAATATATTTGCTTCTGAAGATATACATCTGCTTAAGCATATCGCTTGTCTTTTTGATATTAGATCTATGAATGTTTGTGTCAAGTAAGATCTAGTATGTTTGTGTCATTTTTTATTTCTGTATAATCGAATTTGTAATGATTTGATGACCAGGACCACTATCTCGGTTGATGATCATCGGATGCCAAGTCATTTAGGATCTGAAGATGACTAGTTCCATGATGTATAGGTCAAAGTTCTTTGAAGTCCCAATTTAGGATCGGCAGATGCTGATGTTGAAGTAGGCATTCAAATGTTGCATAAGATTCTAAAAATATATGTGTACATTTGTTAATGGAAAAATTATGTATAGATGCATCATAATTTTCTTCCCTTTTGGGAATCTGGAACAATTGGTGTATGTATTGGAACAATTGGTGTATTGGAATAATTTTCTTCCCTTGTAGTTGGTTAATATTTCCATTATTAATATTGTCAAAGAAAATGATGCATATATGTCAAATTGGTTGGTGCATTTTTAATTTCTGCTATCAATCAGTAATCATATGCAGCTAATTTACAAAGAGAATTTTTAGGTTCACAAATTCAGAAAACATTCTACATTCATCTCAAACAACAACCAAATAACACAAAGGGTATTATAGACTTTTTACATTTATCTCTGCCCATAAGCTCAAATCTCAGAAGCCATCTAGAAGGGGATGGTGGAGCTTATCAGGCTTCCCCACACCGCACCGCAGCTTCCCCACACCATTAAGCTTAAGCCGGCTTATGTACAAGCCGTCTAGAAGGGGGCCTTAACCCGTCTGATTCAGGATTAAACTAACCCATCAAAAAGTGGAATAACTTGATCCTATACAAATAACTCTTTTAAATTTGTTTTTTACTGCTAATATCCTATCTAGCCAAACGCAATTTAACTTAATTAGGTTAGCTGCCAAATAAAAGATTACTAGTAGGGTGCCCGTGCGTTGCAACGGAACTTTAGATATAATGATACATATAATGAGAACATAAGTACCAAAATTGATTTGATAGAAAATAATGTAAATATTATTGATTTCTCAAATCAAAATTCAATCAGTGAAAATGGAGAAAAAAGCGAGCAACTATCTTGGCCAAACATCCAGATCCACGCCCGTGCTTGTTGTGTGACGTGTTGTTGCCGCAAGAATGGTCTATACGAAAATAAAATAAGATAAATATGACATACAAATGAAGATAAATAAATAATATTAGTCAAATATACCGAAGCAGATGATCAAGTCACATCGATGTTATAGGCCCATTATAGTGTAAAGTCATTTGAGTAGGTAACTCTCTATCCTCAATGGAAATACCCATCAATGCTTCTGCACCAAAAAAATGTAGAATGACATATGAAAATTGCAATTATTAGGTTGTGTAAGACCAACGTTTGTATCCAATTCCAACGCATTGTCTATTGTTCTGCTATCATCCTGATCTAATCGTCGTCACTCCACCGTTATATGCGCTCCTTCTCCAACTTTGATGGATCTCTGCCATATTTCCCATCACCTCCAGTTATAGCACTCTAGAATTAATTAAAAGAGGTCTGAGTTATTAAAAGTCAAGGTTGACCGAAAACTCAGGACGGAGGGATAAATTTGAAATTTTAAATCGTGCATTTGAATGGAAGATTTGAGACCACAATTGTGTTCATCTCATCAAATCGATCGAGATAGATTATAAGTTTGTTCAAATCAGAGTCCGAATGAATTTTTGAGAGTCTGGTCTCCTAATCCAACTCAAGTTTGAAAAAAGAAAACAATAAAACCACTTTAAGGCACAAGATAGATTTTTCTCACCATTAAAAATCAAGTTCAACAAATCTTAGCCCCAGAAAAACAGTATAATAGTAACAAAATTTTGGCCATACTTTTGAAACACAACTCTCATTTAGGAAAACTCAATGTTGTTCGAAAGCTTATGATGAAGCCTAAAACGTTCTCAATTGTGTCAATTCAAATTTTAGCACAATTTGATCCCAATTTTCTAGTTAAGCTCTCTATTTTGAATTTCAAAACCCTAGATCAAATACCGGGCAAGATTTCTTGCAATTCCGTCCATCAATTCTCATATAAGGACAAATTAGAGACTTCCTCTGCATCATAAACTTTGAAGTTGACATGTCAAATTTGACCAAAATCTCGATATTCCCCTTCTTATTCCTTCTCCTTCATCTTATCCTCCTCCTACTTCCCCTCCTTCACTTCCCTTCTCTTCTTCTTCCCCCAAACGATCTCCTCTTCTTGCCCATGGCTGGTGGCTAGGGTTGCCCGGCTAGGACGGGAGGCAACTCGGCCATGGCGGCGTGGCAACGAGTGGCGACGTCAGCTTCTTCCTCTCTCCTTCTTATTCTTCTTCCTTATCCTCCCTCTCCTCCTCCTCCTCCTTCCCCTCATTCCCTTCCCGTTTCCCCCAACCGAGATCCTCTTCCTCCCCTTGGCGGTTCGGCCGGGACGGCGGTGCACGACGATGGTGGCGCGGCAAGGGTGGATTTTATTTTATTTTTTAAAATTGAGTTGGATTAGGAGTTTGTTAGAGAAGAGATTAGAGAATATAGATTTGTGTGAGTTAGTTAGGGTTAGTTAGAGTTTTGATTGGAAGGTCCACATGTAAGAACCATAGTTCTAAAGAATTAGTTTTCTTGTTGAGAGAATCAAGAATTAGTTCTTTTAATGTTAATCTTATCCAATTCACATGATTATAGGGTGCATTTAGAAGAGAGATTTGTGTGAGTTAGTGAGAGTTAGTTAGTGTTTTGATTGGAAGGTCCACATGTAAGAACCATAGTTTTGGAGAGTTAGTTTTATTGCTGAGAGGATTAGAGATTTTTTTTTAATGTTAACCTTATCCAAATCACATGACATCACGTAGCATGAATGAACATCAAATTATTTCTTTCCTAGGTCTTTTGGCTTCATTTGTCAAGTATAAGGATACAAAATATTGCAAAAAGATAATATGGATATCAACACAAGGATTGCTCCGTGATCCAAGGGCTCACATAGATGTAAAAAATAGCTTAGGGAATCTTTTCAAAATTAGGTTTTGAGCAAATCTGATCATGAGTGTTACAACAGTACTCAGAAGACATAGAAATAATAATAATAAGTTTAAGCAAATGTGGTCATCTATGACTATTGAATTGTGCCACATGTTCATAGGACATGCAATGCATTGGTGTGGCGTTTATTTTGGAGGTGGTTGTGGTTCAGTTGAGATTTTGTAGCTATGATGGTTGTTGTTTGTTATTTGCAATGTATGGGTGTGGCGTTTATTTTGGAGGTGGTTATGGTTCAGTTGAGATTTTGTAGCTATGATGGTTGTTGTTTGTTATTTGCAATGTATGGGTGTGGCGTTTATTTTGGAGGTGGTTATGGTTCAGTTGAGATTTTGTAGTTATAATGATTGTCGTTTGTTATTTGCAATGCATGGGTGTGGCGTTTATTTTGGAGGTGGTTGTGGTTCAGTTGAGATTTTGTAGCTATGATGGTTGTCGTTTGTTATTTGCAATGCATGGGTGTGGCGTTTATTTTGGAGGTGGTTGTGGTTCAGTTGAGATTTTGTAGCTATGATGGTTTGTCATTTGTTATTTATAATGCATGGACAGCTTCTCCTTGCAGATTTGGGCCAGCTCCTTTCTGTCTTATGTTCAATTTGCGTGTCTCATGAATAATGTCAGCGTTTTATTCTCTACAATGGTTCGACCTTCCTAAAAAAGCTACCATAGATAGCTGAGTCAACAAAAAATACTGACATAGAATGAAAATATAAGTCAAAAATTTAATTATGCTCTCATATAATAATAAATATAGTGTTGCTTGCTCTTGTCAGGAAATATACTGAGAATGTAAAATGCTTCATATTTTCTAAGTTCTAAAAAAAAGTAAAGGAATTGCCTTCCCACATCAACTGTGAAAGACAGCATTGATGTTGACAGATCTAATTTCAGATTATCTTTTAGACAGAACATAAAACGATAAAACCAGTAAGACATCAAAATACATAGCGCTTCCGCAAGACAAACCTGCAGTATTTAGGAAATAGACTTTGCATTTGCTGCAATTGATGCAAGTACTGAAAAGCAACAACTTTGAGCACAAACCTGAGAAACATTAGGCACAGTTATATATTTTAGACCTTCTCATGAATTCCCTCCCCAATCTTCGATCTAATGAACATAATCCTAGGATCAAAAAGCAGCTTCTTGTCAATCCAAAACAGAAAAGAAGCAGAGAAGGAACAGAGGAAGAAAAAGGAAGAATAGAGAAAGGAAGAAGGGGCATTGGCCTCGGAGCTCGCCGGCGGTGGGGAGGTCACCGGGCTTAGGTGAGGGCATAAACAGAGAGGGGGCGTCGCAGGGGTCACGGCAGTGCACTCACCGGAACCGGTCGTGGCTCCGGTAGCTGTCGGCGGCGAGCTTGGGCAGCACCGGTGTCGGGCGCGTGTGGGGGAGGCACTACGGCCGTGGTGGCGTGAAATTAAAGTGGGGGAATGTGAGAGGGGGTGGAAGAGGTCATGTGGCCGGAAGGAATTGCATCGGGACTCACCGAGGACGAAGGATGGGGCGGCGGTTAGGCAGCCGGAGTTGGAGGAGAACTCTGAATTCCGGCGATGGGGGCGGCATTGCTCGATTGGGCGCCGGAGTTCGCCTCTTGGGGTCGTGGTGGAGCTGCGGAGTGGGGGAATCGGCAGGGGCGAGAGGCACGGGCGGCGGCAGGGGCGATGGAGGTAGGGTTGAGCAGCGCGGGCGGCGCAGGCGACGGCACAGGCGATGGGGGCAGGGGCGAGCGGCACGGGCGGCGCAAGCGGCGGCGCGACGCGGCGCTAGCGGCGGCAGAGGGCGAACGGCAGGGGCGAGCGGCCAGCTGTCGTCATCGGCAGCAGCGACGAAGGCAGGTGCGAGGAGGTCAGGGCGACGAAGACAGCCCGTGAGACGGTTGTTATTTCTTATTTTGATCGAGGAAGATTAGGAGAGATGATCGGGGAAGATTAGATATTTGTTAGAGGATTGTTGATGAGTTAGTTGTAGATATAGATTAGTTTGTTAGAGAGTTGTTAGAGGAGTAAAAAGGGTAATCAAAAGTGTGACACCACCACCAATCAAACTCAAATATTATAAAGTGGTATAGAAATTAAACCAATCTATCAAAATTGGGACTAGCTAGAACCAAACGCAGCAGCCTCAGGTTGAGTTACGGAGAGAGAGAAACGAGGGACAAGAAAACCGTTTGTCACCCAAAGCAGGTTGTGGACCTCGGATCGTCTTGCTGGCCGGGGATGGCGGCACAAGCCCCACTGCGTGTTCTGTAGACGCGTCCTGGAGTCGGCCACTCATCTCCTATTCGAATGTCGTTATTCGAGAAGGACCTGGGATGCCATGGCCGCTTGGGTTGGTTGCCCATCTGTGCTCACCACCGTGGCTAACGAGAGTGCCTTTGCGTCGCAAGACGGCTCGCTCCGTGTTGATGCTTACCACTTGGGAAATATGGAAGGAGCAGAATGCGAGGGTGTTTCAGAACACCTCATCTATGCCGTTCTCGGTCACCAGAAAATCAAATGCGAGGCGACGGCTTGCTCCTCGGCAGGTGCTAAACACCTCGCGTTCTTGATTAGCGGATTTTAGTGTAGCCCGGGGCTTTGTCCCATCTTTGTAAAATTGGTCTTGTAACTCTTTCTTCTTCTATGTTGATATACTAGGCAAATTGCTTTTGCATGTTGTCGAAAAGAAAATTCGCGTGAATCATAACGTTCTGTTCTGCGCGCAGCGCGTGGGGCAGACGGCAGGCATCCATCTGAAATGAAGGTAGCAGATGTTAATCATAATGTATTGTTTGCTTGGAATTGACTCCATCGATCGGAGAACAAGAACATCGACCTCGACCGATCAATCGGAGAACAAGGACACTGACATCGATCGATCGATCGATCTCAGGATGCACTTGCGGTGAACAGATCGAACAGGTGATCGGCTTGCTCAGGCTGCCTTGTATTCGCACCGTGACGTTGACCTCATAATCAAACCACCACTGATTCCGATTCGAACTCCTCACGTCGCGAATCATTCCGTGCTATCTCATTGAGCGTTGGCATCAGAAACGAGATGCGCCTGTGGCCCCGATAAGAATAATACATTGAGATCTCTAATACTCCATTTGAGAAGTAAACCAGAAATTGATACGGTGTTAAACCATCCAAAATCCAAATCAATACAGAGAAAATAACCAATTTGATCATAGCCTCGAATCTTCCAAGCACATGACATACAACAGTAACCAACCTCTCCAGCAACCAACTTATAAACGATTTACAACAAATGATTGATATTTTTTGAAACTAGAAGAAATGATATTAATGGTTCTACACTAAGAATATTAAGAAGGAATTATACAGCAGGAAACTTGAGTCAGTTTAATCATTGGAATCAGCAGCCGGACATCTTTGCCCTCAGGATGGTGCACTTGGTCCTCTGGAACGCGGTGGCGGCGACGTCCGGATCGACGAGCTGGAGCTGGAGCTGGCAGACGACGACGACGGGGCACCGCGCCTTGCGGCCCTTGTACTGCATCACCGTGTCCAGCCTCACCTCCACCCCGAACCTCCCGGCCTCCTTCTCCTTCGCGAACTCCGCCACGCCGGCCGCGGATAACTGCTTCACGGGGCGGTCTACGCCGCCGACGGTGACGCGGACCGTGGCCGTCTTCCGTGCGCCGTGGTCGAACGCCGGCACAGTGGCGGACTCGTCGAAGCGGGAGCCGTTGAAGTAGAAGGAGGCCCCCAGGGGGCCGTAGCTGATGCTCCGGTACATGTTGGGGTTGCGCAGGGAGATCGTCACCGTGGCGTTGTAGGACAGCGTGGAGTTGGCCGGGGACGGCGTTCCCGGGGACAGCGCGAACCGCTGCAGCACGGCGTCGTCCGCGGTGGCCTTGGGCGGGTAGACGACGGCGAAGGCGAAGACGAGGACGAGGATGACGCCGGCGACCACGGCGACGACCGCCGCCCAGATGGCGAGCTTCTGGCAGCTGCAGTCGCAATCGCGGTCCCGATCCTTGCACCAGTCCTCCCAGAACGCCATGGCTGCTCGATCGGTCCTCTCAGCTGTCGCCTTTGGGGGATGGACGGACGGAGACGAATTGTGATCTCTTGATTGATTGGGACGGATTTGGGAAGATCATTAGTGGCGGAGCACAACGAAGGAGGGAGAAAGATTTTGGGCGAGGTCGTCTTGCTGCCCCGTCAACATCCAGAACAGAGCAGAACCAGGCCACACCAATGCTCAGAATAAAGATGTGCTATTCCTAAGGGCTTGTTTGGTTGGGCTGTGGCTGTTGACAAAGCTGCTGTTGGCTGGCTGTCAGAAAAGCTGCTGTGGCTGTGGGAAGATAAATATATAGCTTTTGATTGATCTAAACCATCTACAGCATTTTGAAAAATGAGCACTGAAGATTCAGCACATTGCAAAAAGCTGGCAGAAGGCAGCTTTTCTAAACAGCTAAATTTACACTGCAAAGCCCACAGCTACTATTGGCAAAAGCTGCTGAAAAGCTGGCCGTTTGGTTGGGCTGCAGCTTTTTCCAGTGAAAAGCTACCGAGAAGCTCAACCAAACACCCCCTAAGTTGCCGACCGCCTTACATATAATTAAGTCTGTAATTATATCTCAAAAAAAAAGTCTGTAATTATAAAAAAATTTATATAACTTTAGGTCTAGAAATATACAGCTGGTTAGTTGTATATATGTATATCTAAAATTACACATAATTTTAAGAATATGTAACTACCTAATTAACCGTTAGATCAAAAATTAATATTCAAGATTGTTGATTTAAAAATAATAATTTCTCAATCGACTAAGAAATAGATATTTTCTATAATAAAAGTTATACCGGCCAAGATGATAAGTTTTTTGAGGAGGTGATTGTGGGTCTGGGATATAGTGGTAAATACTTGGAAACCTCAATTTTTTTCAACTTTGTTTGAAATATCACAAAGTCTCTCTGTCATAGACTCATAGGGGTGTTTGGATGAGAGGTATTTTTTTAGGAGCTTCCAAACATGCCTGTAGGTTGCGAAACAGAATCCACTTTACACCTATAACTTTCTTCATGGATCAAAGGTATCGTGTACTTTTGGTTTTGCGCAAAGTATTACGGAGCTATAAAATTGAAAGATGTACATGAGGCAATAGCTGCAGAAGATATAACTACCTTTCAGTGTTTTTCAAATTTTGCACGCCCTTTATTTCTAACAAAGCTTCAAAAACTATATGCATCACATTAATTAATCAACTTGGGAGTTTCTGATTTCTACTGAGCCGGTGCCAAAGGTGTTCAGCGGGTTGTAATACGATACAGAGCATATGTACATAGTTAAAAGTTCTGTCGGTAGTGCTAAAGCACTTGTTCTTGTGCTTTGCACACGGTGACAGAGTGTTGTCGAGCTGGATGCATCCAGTTGTGAAGCTTCGCATGACCGCATATGGAGTCCAAAGTCTCCTCTTCTTATCAGGAGCTTAAGTTTCTTTGGATACATATTGTTTCAAAATAAAACATGGAGCCAATTGTTTGCACAGAAGTAGGTAACCATCCACCATCCCACTCCCACCCCCAAGGTAATAACACCGGTGGATGCTTCAATTTAACGTACATGATAAGGCTCAGTTAAAAAAAAATATTTTTCAACTTTGAACTCGTCGACTTCACATTTCAACCTCCAACCCTGAAATGATTTGCTTTAGGACACTAATTTCTTAAAATCTTTCAAATCTAATCTCTACTTCGTTTTAGCCCCTCTGATTTGGTTTGACCCCCGTCTTTGGGATGACGTGGCTATCACGTATCCGCCACATAATACTACAAATTAGTAGATAATTTAGCAATTAAAAGATTAATGGACAAGGCTCGGATGCTAGCCACTATACATTCTCTTCTCTCCTTCTCGGCATCTTGCTCTCTCCTCCTTCCTATGGCACCATGCTAGCGAGGCCACCTCCATTGCTCCTCATCTACGAGAGTTGCGGTCTCCGTCTCTCTCAATGATTCTTTCCTTTTTTCCCGCGTCACTCTTGCTATCATCTGTCATGCAGATTGGCTGCGCTCATCTACGCCAAGAGCCAAGGTGATGGCCATCAATTCCTCCTCCCTCACAAGGATGGGACACATGCATGACATGCTTGTTGTGGTGGACGTGAGGATGGGGCGAGATACGAAAGGGAGATAGAGGAAGCGAGCTGATGGGTCGGTTGGGGCCATCGTGGCCAAAAAGAACTCCATAGCGGGGGCGTGAGGCCTCCCAAGTACAAGAGCACGGCTGCAACTCGTGGTGGTGTCTGCTTTGGAAAGATGGGGTTGTCCATGGAGAGAGAGCAAGCACAGGAAGAGATGGGAGTGAGGGAAGATAATGAAACGAGAAAGAATGATGGTATAGAACATGACATGTGGGTCCCATCTCTATTTAGTTTGTTTACTGTGATGTCAGTTGCCACACTGACAGCTTACGTGTCAAAGCAAGTGACATATTAGTGCCACATCAGCCAAAATCGCCTGTAAAACTAGTGGAGCGTGAAAATTGAACGGTTTTGAGAGTTGGAGGATGCAAATTAGACTATTTCAGAGTTCGAGCTTGAATTGTGAACTTGACAATAGTTTAAAATTAAAAAATGGACTTCTCTAAAAAAGAGGGTACATGATAAGGCACAGTTTAAAAAAAACTGTGGCAACGCTATATGTAATGTCCTTAACTCTGTCGATTTTGGTAATGCACGTTCAGTTCATTGTTTTCTCTTCGTGCCACACTCCTGGAGAGCCGGTAGCCGCCTCCACCGTCTGGTGCTCCTCTCATCCTGTCTTATTTCTTAAATTTGCTTATAATAATCAGATCCACGGAGACATTACTGCCCATCGCCAAAGGTGACAAAAGGATCAACATAAAAGATGGGCAGCACATAGATCGTCGGAGAAGAGGAAGCAATTAGGGCCATGGAGGAGGTGGATAAGCTAGTCGGATGTGGCGTACCCAGTTTTGAGGCCGGATAAACCCTTGTGTTTAATCGTACTAGTCCCATAATCAGTGGCTAGTACACACAAGCACTTGATAGCATCGTCACACAATACCGAGTTCTTTATTACACCAATAGTTATTATGATTCTTAATTCATACAAACCGGGCCTATTTGCCGAATTGAAACAGCAGTGGAAATAAAATACGTGGTAGTTGATGGTGATATGCCACCCGGGTATCACCAAGGAGGACGAATCCGGCCTCCCGGCCACGGGATGGGCCGGGCCGACTACTCGGAGTCCGACTACAACACGGGGGCGACTCACCGACGTGGAGTACAAGACAAGAACTAGTACCAGTCCGGCTACCCGGAATTGGTTGTAACCGAATAGGAAACATATCTGTTAACCCGATCCGGACTCTGTAACCCTACTCCGGCCGGTTATATAAGGCTCGGTAGGGGACCTCCGATCGACATCGCCTTTACATCCAGCATCATCTCCACTGTTTCATAGCTCAGGCCCCTTCGAGATCGATTCTCTAGGGCCTGCGGCACTCGAGATACAGCAATACCAGCCACCAAACACAGGACGTAGGGTATTACCTCTCCGAGAGGGCCCGAACCTGTCTAAATCTTGTCTCCCGTGTGCAGCCATCCTGATTTGCTGTGCTCACACCGCCCCATAATTAGTATTGCCGGAATAATACTCCGACAGTTGGCGCGCCAGGTAGGGGACCGTGCGCATAGATCCATCTGCACGAGTCGGGATGGCTTTCGCCAACAACAACAACGTTTTCGTCTCGGGAAGCAGCCTGAAGTTTGCCTTCATCAGCGCTGCCCCGGACCCTGGCCAACTCTTCCGATTTGGGAGGTTGGACTTCATCGCCGACAAGATCGGCCAGCTTCACCTCTGCTACTCGGCGACGTCCCGATCGGCAGAGGCTTCACCAGCTCTTCAGCACGGGACTCCCACGAAGCCCACACGCTCGGCCCCTCTCCCCAGGGAAGAGGCTTCGCCGAAATCGGATCCGTTTATTGCACACGAGTTCGCACTCGGATCCCGACTGGTCGGCGCCATCGACTCTCTCCTCCCTGTCCTCGAATATTACTCGGACGAGGATGAAAGCTCTGGCAGCCACCATCCGTCCCGGGAAGTCTTCATGGCCAATGCCGGCACGCTAGACGGCAATGACGGCCAAGAAGTCCCCATTGAGCAACAAACGCCGGACGAGCTCGAGGCCACCCGACTCCGACTCCTTGCTAAGGAGGAAGAGTTGATCGAGCAGCAGACTCGGCTCGCTCGCCAGCGAGACGACCAACAACGCAACGACGACATGAGGATTCGAGGACGCCAAGTCCACAACGAGCTCCGCATGCGTGAGAAGGATGGGGTTACGATTTTTCCCCTCCCGAGTCACAACATCGTTGCAGCCACCATGGCGGCACACGCCATCGAGATCCCCGAGGGCAACCCGGGATACGAAGAACTTCGACGGCTCCGCATCCTGCTAGAGCAAACCGCCCTCCAGCACGCAGAAGCCTCCGAAGATCGCCCCAGCTCCTCCGCAGGTGTCAGGAGCCGGCGCTCTACGCCCCAGAAGAGTCCATCACGCGCGGATGGGCGACGAGCAAGTCCCGACCGGCGTCAGCCGGCAGGCAACGTCCATGGGCGACTCGGCGCCGATCGAGACGCTCGTGGCACCATAGACGCCAGGACCCGTGCTCGGCGAGATGCCGAAAGGAACGCCCGACAAGCTACACCGGTCCACAATCGGCTCGGACCTAGGAACCCCGCGGACGCAGAGAGAAGCGCTCATCACGGTTCCAGGGGAGAAAATCGTGGCAACCACCGCAATGATAGCGGCGCCACCAGCCGGGAACGTTCCCCTCCGACTTCCTCCGGCTTGGGGTACTCGGGCCCGAAAGCATTCGGCCCACGTATCCGCAGCGTCATCTTCCCGCCGCGATTCCGGGTCACCGGCGTCGACAAGTACACGGGCGAGACGCGACCGGACATCTGGTTGTCCGACTACCACACAGCGTGCAGAACCAACGGTGGGAACGACTACGTCGCGATCCACTACCTGCCGCTCTTCCTGGCCGACTCAGCGCGAGCTTGGTTGACCAGCCTACCTCCGGGGTGCATCCATACGTGGAAAGACCTCGAGACCCTCTTCGTGAACAACTTCCAAGGCACCTACAATCGGCCCGGGAACGCGTGGGATCTCCACAGCTGTACACAAGGGGCGGATGAGACTCTCCGTGAGTACATCCAACGCTTCTCTAAGAAGAAGAATTCTCTGCCCGAGATCCGGGAGGGCGACGTCATTACCGCTTTCTCCAAAGGAGTTCGGAGCACCGATCTGATCCACAAGATTGCGCGGAAGAATCCACAGACTACTCGTGAGCTTTTCGACATAGCCAACAGCTTCGCTACCGGCGAAGAGGCTGTCCGCAGTGTTACTCGGGATGACAAGGGCAGAGGCAAGGGCAAGGTGCCCGAGTCCTCCAGTCGGGATGACCAGCCCGAGTCATCTAGAAAGAAGCACCGCAAGCGCAAGGGCGGTGACCTCGTCGCTGCTGCCGAGCGCGCTCCGGCGCGCCGCCCACCGCGCACCAACACAACCTTCGAAGAGATGATGAGTCAGCCGTGTCACTTCCATGGACCCAAGTCCAATCATCTGACACGCGATTGCAACCTCTTGAAGAACCTGAACAAGCCCTACGCCTCTAACAAAGGCAAGAAGGAACCCCCTCAAGACGAGGGAGACGAGTTCCCGAAAGAGACCGCTTGCTTGATGATCTTTGGCGGTCCCAACGGCTACGAGACCAAACGTCGCCAGAAGATCATTGAACGAGAGGTCAACGCAGCGGAACCGGCCGTGCCCAAGTACCTGCGATGGTCCGAGTCCGTAATCTCATTCGGACGCACGGATCACCCCGACTACATACCCCAGCCGGGACGCTTCCCCCTAGTGGTGGACCCGATTGTCTCCGGCGTCCGCCTCACCAAGGTCCTCATGGACGGCGGGAGTGGTCTCAACATCCTCTACGTCAAGACTCTCGACGACATGAAGATCCCTCGATCCGAGATCAGGCCGACTGGTGCTCCCTTCCATGGGGTAGTACCCGCAAGATGGCGAGTCCACTCGGGCAGGTCAGCCTGCCCATTACATTTGGCACTCCCGACAACTTCCGGACCGAGACCCTCACCTTTGAGGTCGTCGACTTCTCGGGATCATATCATGCCATCCTAGGTCGTCCCTGCTACGCCAAGTTCATGGCTGTCCCCAGCTACGTCTACCTGAAGCTCAAGATGCCGGGCCCCCATGGGGTTATCACAGTACAGAGCAGCTTCCAGCATGCTTACACGTGTGATCTCGAGAACTGCAACCTCGCCGCGACCCAGATCTCCGAGGCCATACTCTCCAACCTCAAGTCAGCCGTGGTCGAGGAAGCACCGCCATCCAAGAAAGCTTCGACGTCGGCATCTTTTCAGTCGGCGCGGGACACCAAGTCGATCCGACTCGACCCCGAAGACTCCTCCAAGACGACGCAGATCGGGACTGCGCTCAGCGACAAATAGAAAAGCGCGCTCGTCAGCTTCCTTCAGGACAACCGGGACATCTTTGCTTGGACATCCTCCGACATGCCCGGGGTTCCAAGGGAGGCTGCCGAGCACTCTCTCAACGTTCGGCCGGACGCCAAGCCGGTCAAACAGCGCTTACGCCGATTCGCTGAAGATAGACGTCAGGCCATAGGAGAAGAAATAGCCAAGCTCTTAGCAGCTGGTTTTATTAAAGAAGTGTATCATCCCGACTGGTTAGCGAACCCAGTTCTTGTTCGCAAGAAGAATGGAAAGTGGAGGATGTGTGTTGATTATACTAGCCTTAACAAGGCGTGTCCCAAAGATCCCTTCACTCTTCCTCGCATCGACCAAGTGGTTGATTCCACGGCCGGGTGCGAAATTCTATGCTTTCTCGACGCCTACTCGGGCTATCACCAGATCAAGATGAAGGAGGACGACGAGATCAAGACATCTTTCATCACTCCATTCGGCGCTTTCTGCTACGTTTCCATGCCTTTCGGACTCAAGAATGCCTGCGCTACGTACCAACGGTGCATACAGCGCTGCCTTCAGTCCCAGATCGGCCGGAACGTGCAAGCCTATGTCGACGATGTGGTGATCAAGTCCCAAAAGAAAGAAGACCTCCTGAGTGACTTGGGAGAGACCTTCGCCAACCTTCGAAGATTCAGCATGAAGCTTAACCCCGAGAAGTGTGTTTTCGGGGTCCCTTCGGGCAAGCTACTCGGCTTCCTTGTTTCCGAGCGAGGGATCGAGGTCAACCCGGAGAAAATCGATGCCATCCTCAAGATGGCCCCACCAAAGAACCTCAAAGACGTCCAAAGGCTTACCGGGTGCATGGCAGCTCTCAGTCGATTTATCTCCCGACTCGGCGAGAAGGCCATGCCCCTCTACAAACTCATGAAGAAGTCGGATACCTTCACCTGGACTCCCGAGGCCCAGGACGCCTTGGACGGCCTGAAGAAGTTCTTGGCTACCCCCCCGGTGCTGGCGTCTCCCATGCCCAATGAACCGCTGCTTCTTTACGTCGCAGCGACTACTCAGGTAGTCAGCACGGTCTTGGTCGTGGAACGTTCCGAGCCCGGTCATATTCAGAAGGTACAGCGCCCGGTTTACTTCATCAGTGAAGTACTCTCCGAGTCCAAGGCGCGGTACCCGCAGATCCAGAAGATAGCCTATGCGGTCTTCATAACATCACGGAAGCTCGTCCACTACTTCCAGGGCCACCCCATCACGGTGGTCAGCTCCTTCCCGATCTCCGACGTCATCAACAACCGCGACGCCACAGGTCGGATCGCAAAGTGGGCCATGGAGCTTATGGCGTTCAGCATCGTCTACGCTCCCCGCACGGCTATCAAGTCCCAGGCTCTCGCCGACTTCCTGGCCGAGTGGACAGAAGTTCAGTCCCCGCCCTCTGTGTCGACCTCGAGCACTGGGTACTCTACTTCGACGGCTCTCTGATGCTTCAGGGCGCGGGGGCTGGCGTTGTGCTCATCTCTCCTAAGGGTGAGCGCTTCAAATACGTACTGCAGATCCACTTCCCGGCATCCAACAACGTCGCCGAGTATGAGGCTCTGCTCCACGGTCTTCGTCTTGCGGTTTCACTCGGAATTCGCCGCCTCCTCGCGCGCGGCGACTCGGAATTAGTAGTCCGGCAGGTCATGAAGGACTGGTCGTGCCGAGACCCTTCCATGGAAGCCTACTGCCAAGAAGTCCGCAAGCTTGAAGCCAAGTTCGACGGTCTGGAGATTACCCATGTTCTGCGCCGAGACAACGAGGATGCCGACGCACTCGCCAAACTGGGATCCAGTCGGGACATCGTCCCGACGGGAGTTTTCCTCCAGGAGTTGCATACTCCCTCCATCAAGGCGGAAAAAACACCCGAGACCGAAGAACAACAAGTCCCGGAGAATGACGCCACTCAGCGACCTCCTGCGGAGGTCCTTGTGGTCACCCCCCGACTGGACGACACCTTTTCTCGACTACATCTTGCGGGACACCCTCCCGCCGGATAAGACCGAGGCACGCCGCATCGCGCGACGCGCCAAGTCCTTCGTCATCATAGACGACGAGCTCTACAAGAAGAGCACCTCCGGGATCCTCCAACGGTGCATACCTGAGGACCAGGGAAAACAACTGCTACGTGACATCCACTCGGGAGTATGCGGACACCACGCGGCGCCCGCGTCCTTAGTCGGGAAGGCATTCCGACAGGGTTTCTACTGGCCGACTGCCGTGTCCGACGCGGAACACATCGTCCGCACTTGCGAAGGGTGCCAGTACTTCGCCCGGCAGACACACTTGCCGGCCCAGGCCCTCCAGACCATACCGCTTACCTGGCCCTTCGCCGTCTGGGGGCTGGATATGGTCGGCCCGTTCAAGAAAGCGCCCGGGGGCTACACGCACCTCTTCGTCGCAGTCGACAAGTTCACCAAGTGGATTGAAGCTAAGCCGGTCGCCACGATAACTGCTGAGAAGGCCGTCGAGTTCGTCCGGGACATCGTTTTCCGGTTCGGCGTGCCTAATAGCATCATCACCGACAACGGCACTCAGTTCACCGGTCGCGCGTTCCTCCAGTTCTGCGACGACTTCAACATCAGCCTCGATTTCGCCGCCGTGGCACACCCACGCGCCAACGGGCAAGTCGAGCGGTCCAACGGGCTAATACTTCAAGGCCTCAAGCCTCGAATTTTTCAGCGACTGAACAAATTCGCAGGCAAGTGGGCAGCCGAGCTACCATCTGTACTTTGGAGCCTCCGGACAACGCCAAACCGGTCCACCGGTTACACACCCTTCTTCATGGTCTTCGGTGCTGAGGCCGTCCTCCCGACTGACCTGGAGTACGGGTCCCCACGTGTCCGCACCTTCAACGATGCCGAGTCAGAAGAAGCTCGGCACGACGCCCTCGACCAGCTCGAAGAAGCCCGCGAAGTCGCCCTCCTTCGGTCGGCTAAGTACCAGCAGGCCCTACGGCGCTACCACAGTCGGCACGTACGCGGCCGCTCCTTCAATGTCGGCGACCTGGTTCTACGACGAGTCCAATCGAACAAGGAGCAGCATAAGCTCTCGCCGCCATGGGAAGGCCCGTACATAATTGCTGAGGTGCTACGCCCGGGGGCTTACCGACTGAAGGACAGCGACGGCAACGTCTTCACCAACGCGTGGAACATCGAACAGCTACGTCGCTTCTACGCTTAAACCCTTTTTCTCAGTGTATCAGACATAATAATAAAGAGTTCGCCTTTGTTCAAAAGTATCACTCTACCCGACTGCCTCGCTGCGCCCGTTCGTGGCAGGCACTCGACGGATTACCATCCGGGTCACCATCAGCGCAAAATGCTTAAGTACTGTGTATACAAGTCTAACGTTCACTCCTTGACTCCGATCGCCGGTCTACGCCACACCCTTACGCTACTCGGGACACACGCCCACGGCTAATCCCTACGCAAAGGAGGCTACGACGGATCGGCAAAGAGTACAAACGCACAAACTTACATACACAGGAACACAAGTTTTTCCGATGGGGCCACAACTTTACTTGTTAAAACTTGCAAAGTTACACAAGTCACTCGGGCATCCCGAGTGCACAACAAAGCAACTCGGCACCCCCGAGTCCTTTACAAAATCTACTCGGCTATTCCGAGCAGTTCACATCTACTCCTATTATCTACAGGCCGGAGCGACTTAGCAGCGACTCGACGGTGGGCTCGACGGACTCCACCATCCCCGGGATGTCTTCGTCGGGCAGGTCCGCCGCGTACCCCTCCCCGATGGCCTCCAGGTCCAGCGTCGGGTAGTGGGACCGCGCCACTGCCATGACCAGGCCGCCCCCCGTCCTCGCGCTCTCCTCCTCGATGAAGGCCACTCGGGTCGGTACTTCGTTCAGCCGCTCGGCGACCACCGCGACGGAGTCCGGCGCCGCCTCGTCCGGCCAGAGGGCGCTGCACGCCGCCTGCCCGGCCTTCATCAGCGACCCGAGGATCCCACGGGACTTTTCAAGGGCCGCCTTCGACTCTGCACCACAAAAGGCAATTGAGCAAAAAGGAGACAGCCGGACGGGCCAAAGCCAAGAAACCGCACTTACTGGACTCCGCCGCCGCAAGGGCCTTCTTCGCGGCTTCGGCGGCTGCCTCCGCGTCCGCGGCTCTCTTGGCCGCCGACTCGGCGTCGCGTCCGAGTTGTTTCTCCATCCTCTCCGCCAAGTCGGCGCGAGCCTTCTCCGACGCAAGCGCCGTCTCTAAGTCCACGGCCTTCTTGGCCGCAGACTCGGCTTCGCGCCCAAGCTCCTCCGTGCAGGTTTTTTTCCGCCGCCAGCTCCTCCTCGAGCTTCCGAGCCTGCTCCCTGGCGGCGTCCAGATCGCGGGCTCGGGCCATCATCGCCTCGAGCTCCGACCTCAGCCGAGCGACCTCCTCTTCGGCTGCTGCAGATGACACCCTGTCAGCACAACGACAAACAGACGAGGGAAAGGCACCAAGGTCACTCGCTTGACGTACCTTGGGACTTCGCCATTTCCTGCGAAAGGCCGGCCTTCAGGCCGGTGATCTCCACCCCGTGCTTGCGGGCCACGTCCTCCGCCGACTGCCGCTCTGCGGTGATCTTGTCCCATTCGGACTTCCGCAGATCCAGACGATCAAGGACCGGCAGTCGGTCTTGGAGAAAGGCGGTCTTCTCCTCCGACCGCCGATACAGCTTCTGCGCCAAACGAAAAGTCAGAACATGAAGTCACCCGGGAAGATCAATTAAACCCTCCACTTGGTCCCAAGGACCAAGCGGAGGCTCGGGGGCTACACCCTCTGGGTGCACTGTTCGTGCATCCCGAGTCCGACTGACAAAGGACAAAAGAGGACAACTATACCCTCCGCCCGACTATTCTAGTCAACCGCAGGCTCGGGGGCTACACCCTCTGGGTGCACTGTTCGTGCACCCCGAGTGAAGACTACAAGGGAAAAGCAAAGGACCCTCCGCCCGACTAACTCAGTCGGGCAGAGGCCCGGGGGCTACTCCCCAAGGGATCTACTCAACGGGAGAAACAACTCACCTCCATCAGGGGCAGCAGCCTGCCGTTCAGAAGATTGGCGCCCTCCTTCGCCGCCTTCATCAGTGCAGGGAGGATCTCCCCGATCTCCTCAGCGGCGGCCGCCGCGTCCTGCCACTCCTTCTCCTCCTCGACGTCGTCAACCGTCGAAGCCGGATCCCCACCGTCCGCACCCCGGACTCGGAGCGGTCGGCGTACCAGCTCGGAGTATGGCTTGGGAGGCGGAGCCGCGCTGATCTCTCGCATCGGCGAGGGCGCGCGGGGACTCGGACCTTCAGCCGTCGCCGCATCCTTGCCCAGCGCCGCATCTTCACCGGCACCCGCGGGCGCCACCGGCGTCGAAGCTCCGGGCGAGGCCCTCCCTTGAGGAGCAACCGGCGCGGCTGGCTGCGCGCCGGGCCGCTCGGCGGAAGGCTGGGGAGCACCCGCGGGCGGAGGCGACTGCGGCCGGGGCAATGAGGAATCCGCCGCAGCCGGAGGCGAGGACGCCCGGTGCATCCGAGGTGGCAGGGCCTTCACCCTGGCTGGACCCTATGGCGTCCGGGACCACCTTCGAGATGTCCCCCCACCCTTCGCGTCCTGCGGAGGCCACACCGACCACGTCAGCGCATGAAGAAAGGCAAGAAACTGCAAAAGTGCTCGGCAAAGGGACTTACTTTGAAGACCGAGGGGCGACGAGGCGCTTCTTGGACCCCGTGACCCGCGGCCCGGCTGTAGCGGCAGTCGGGGTCGGCGCGGTTCCCGACCCGCCGGCGGCCCCTGAAGGCAGCATCGGCGTCTCTCTTCTCCCCCCGACTGGGGGGAGCGTCATCACCAGCCGCCGCCGGACCGCCGCCGGCGGCAGAGACCTCTGGTCCCGGTGGCGCGGCATCAGCGCCAGCCGGCGCCGCCGGGCTCGCGCCCCCGGCAAAGCGATCGCCCGACCTTGTCGGCGCGACCCCCGCGGCGGGCGGAGCCGCCGGGCGGGCGCGGGAGGCCGGGGCGCCCCGTCTAGCCGGAGCGGCGCCCCGCGCGGCGTCAGAGCCGCCTCGTGTCTTCGGCCCGGTGCCCGCTGGCTTCCTCCTCGCCTTCACCCGGAAGGCGCTGCCATCATCCGACGACTCCTCCTCCTCGTCCTGGGCGGCCGTGCTCGGCGGAGGGGGCTTTACAATCGCCGGGCCCTTCCCCTTGGAGGGCCCGGTGCTCTTAGAAGACCCGGCCCCCGTCGAGGGGCCGATACCAGAAGGGGGCGTCCCCGCCGGCGGGGCCCCGCCCGCCGGGACGTCTGCGTACCGTGGCTGGTTCCAGATCTCGTCCTCCGAGAGGGGAGCGCTGGAACAGAAGCCGAACAGATCCTGTGAAGAAATGAAGACAGTGCCCGAGTCAGGCTCGGCCAGCAGTTTAACCAAAAAGGCACGACTTCGGATACTTACGTCGTTCGGCGCGCTCGCCCGGCAGAAAGGGGCCGGTCGGTCGGAGAAGTCCAGGCTCGCTCCCTGGGCCAGAAGCTTCTCCAGCCGGCTCTGCACTTCGCCTTCCGACAGCTCGTCGGCGGCCTCCCGAGTCGAGTCCTCCGGGCCGGTGTACTCATACATGGGGTGCGCCCGGAGCTTGGCCGGCTGCACCCGCCACCGGACGAAGGTCGCGACGACGACCGTCCCGGTGAGCCCTGCGTTCATCGCCTGGCTGAGCTTCCCCATCAGCACGGCGGCGCTGCCTTCCTCTCGCTCCGGAGGCAGGTCCGACTAGCTTGGCTTGACTACTGGTGCTTGGCCTGAGAAGGCCGGCAGCGCCGGGTCGGGGTTGGCGCAGTAGAACCATTGGGCGTGCCACCCCTTGAGGGACGTCGGCATCGGCGGAGCCGGGTAACCCTTCGCTGTACCGGATCTCAGCTGGAACCCGGCGCCCCCGACTACGGCCGGGTAATCCCTGCTCGGCTGCGGCTTCACCATGAAAAGGTGCTTCCACAGCGCGAAGTGTGGACGAATGCCGAGGAAGCATTCGCAGAGCGTGATGAAGCTGGAGACGTGCAGAATGCTGTTGGGGTTGAGGTTGTGCAGCTCCAGCCCGTAGTAGTAGAGGAGCCCGCGCAGGAATGGGTGGACTGGCACCGAGAGCCCCCGCTCGAAGAACAGGCTGTGGACCACCAGCTCGCCGGTGTTTGGGGTGGGAATGTCCTCTCCCAAGGCGGCGCGCCACTCGACTAGTTCTTTGGGCGGCAGGACCCCCATCCGGACGAGGGTCTCCAGTCTCGCCTCCGTCGTCGTCGATTTCTGCCAAGAGGCCATCGGTTCGGCGGATGCTCCTTCTCCTTCTTCTCCGGACAGCAGCTTCCAGACCAAGGCGTCCTCCTCGGCTTCGTTAGGATCGGCTTCCCAGTCCGGGGCTTGCATCCGACGGAGCCGGGACGGGGATTAGGGTTTTGGAGCGCGCGGAGCGATTGGGGGCGAGGGGAAGACGAAGCGGCAAGTGCAGGGTGAACGCGGAAGTGTTTGAGAGCGTGGGACCCTCCCGCAGCCGCTGCCGAATATAAAGGGGAGCGACCGGGCGGTTCGGATTCCCCACGATCGCACGTTCCGGATTCACCACGGCCACGTCCGCGCCGTTCCGGATTCCGCCGCGCGTTCGGGCAGGCCACGTTGCGGGTATCCCGCACCCACGACTTGATGGCGCCATGATTCGTGCGGCTTAATAAAGGAGATCCGACGGTTAGCCCTCCAGGCTATTCAACCCGTCGGAATGCGTCTCCGCTACAGGTGGCGAAAGCGTATTTCTCCGAGAATCACTAGCTGGCTGCCGGGTAAGACTCGGCGCCGGGCGCTTTGGCTACAGAGGGTATCAGAGGCTGGCCTCCAGCGAGGAACGCAGTCGGCTGATTACACCCGAGTGAGGGACAGAAATGGCGTGCCTTCCGAGGGCCTCAAGTCGGACGCTGAGCAGCTCGGAGCTGCCGGATTCTTCACCCAGGCTCATTGGGCGTTCCGGCCTCGAAGCCTTGGTATCTGGGATCCCCAGATTTAGTGGAATGACCTGGCATAAGACTTCGAAACTCAGGAGCCTATGCGCCGTGACTGTTTTCTCTGGTTCGGACTTGGAGTTTCAGAGGCATTCCTTCAGAGGACACAAGCCGGCTTTGACCCACTCGGGAAGGCCGGGTGCTACTCGGGAACTCAGTCGGGATTGATGGCAAGCCCCACGCTGGGTTATCAGCCGGTCCCTGTCCCCAGGGATGGACCGGATGCCACCAGAGATTACCCGTTAATAGCTCACCTGCCTTTAACGTTCCTGCCTTACGGGTGAATGTTACTTGGCTTTAATTGTCTTTTCCACAGGAGTCCAGTCAGCCCTTCGCGATCTCCCAGCAAGCCAAGGCCAGTCGAAAAACCTAATCGGGGGAAGAGGCAGGCAGCGGCAAGACCGCGGAGGACTCGGGGGCTACTGATGGTGATATGCCACCCGGGTATCACCAAGGAGGACGAATCCGGCCTCCCGGCCACGGGATGGGCCGGGCCGACTACTCGGAGTCCGACTACAACACGGGGGCGACTCACCGACGTGGAGTACAAGACAAGGACTAGTACCAGTCCGGCTACCCGGAATTGGTTGTAACCGAATAGGAAACATATCTGTTAACCCGATCCGGACTCTGTAACCCTACTCCGGCCGGTTATATAAGGCTCGGTAGGGGACCTCCGATCGACATCGCCTTTACATCCAGCATCATCTCCACTGTTTCATAGCTCAGGCCCCTTCGAGATCGATTCTCTAGGGCCTGCGGCACTCGGGATACAGCAATACCAGCCACCAAACACAGGACGTAGGGTATTACCTCTCCGAGAGGGCCCGAACCTGTCTAAATCTTGTCTCCCGTGTGCAGCCATCCTGATTTGCTGTGCTCACACCGCCCCATAATTAGTATTGCCGGAATAATACTCCGACAGTAGTTCTTCCATCAATATGCCGAACCACAGGCAACTGACTAGGGAACGTCCTAGCCCTCATAATCATTATCGTCGTCATCGAAGCAGTATTCTTCTTCGCCTGGCCACATCAACAAGCTAGGTGAGTACTTTGAATGTACTCGCAAGCCATTCCCACAGGAGAGTTTATACGGCATTATTTCATGCAGGGTGTGATTCAAGGGAAACAGCTCTACCCTAAGTTGCAAGTTGTGCGGAAATGTAAGTTTTCAATTTAAATAAATGGATAATAGATTTCAAAGCAGTTTTGAAAACTAGAATAATTCAAGGTAACAAAACATCACTCGAGGTAGACTCCGCTACCTCCTTTTCTTATCTCAGAGTGATAGCTCTGCATATCACTGCTTAACTCATGGCTCCAGCCCACGCTACCCCGGGTAGAACGGCTAGCCCTTCTTCTGCAATTTTTAGCTATCAGCCATGTAGCGTAAATTGCACTCTGTGGACACATCATGCCCACATCCTTAGTACCTTTCCCAAGTTTTCTCAAACAAAACTCAGTCTAACCAATGTGTGGCCTTACCAATTCATGTCTATAACCGAGGACGCGGCTATTCGAATAGTTTTTAACACTCTGCAGAGATTGTACGGATTTACCCACAAGATGTAAGTCCCCCTTGTTGCCGAGCGCTAACGAATACACTTCACGAGGTGTATCGGCAGGGTTATTACAACGAGACATTTCACCTGCTTTCATATTAGAGCCGGACCCGCTAGATGGGTAACCCAACTTTTGCATCCCGTAGACCAAAAATGGGACTCTCCACCTTTGTGTCGAACCTCTATCCACGTACTATGTGGAGCTCACTAAGAATCTCTACCCACGTAGTCCCGTGGAGATCCTCTAGGGATGCAAATCCACCTAGCACATTCTCCTTACTTCCTACGGATCTAGGCTCTAATACTAGACGGGGTAACAAGCCAAGTCCTTCCCATAAAGGCCATGTGGACGTATGGTGTGGAACTGGTTTAACGGTATTTAGGCTCGGTCCTTGATTGATTCGAGCAAGACTCCATATTCGTCCGCGATGACCATGCTACCACCTGCTACTCTAGCATCCCCGGACTGCCCTTATCATTCTCACCCGAATCAAAATCATCCTTCATTTTATTTGGGGTTTTGGCAAACATCATTTTCAAATGGTCACCTCAGAAAGCGTTTGCAATCTGAGGGTTTAATCCCATGTCCGAAGGAGTTTGTATAAACTGATCAAAACTTTGGTTTTTAACTATAGCAGGTCTAAGCACAGCTAATGCCTATACCCTTATTATTTTATCGGTCGTACGACACTCGACTAATTATGTCTAGAGTTACAAGGGTCGGATTTTTAGACCTAAGTCCTATGCATCTACTGGGTATAGCTAGGTCTAACATAAAATATCGTTGATACTCACATAGCATGCAATGTTCGCAAATAAAATAATTAAATTTCACACATATGGGATTCAACATGATCAAGGTGGGAATGCTTGCCTGACAGTTCTCGTTCCTGTTCTTGACGTGGGGGTGAGTCCGGTTCCTCCTGATGCACGTATCTCACTCCATCAACTACACGTCGGAAGAATGGCAAATGAGAAACAACCAGAGAAACTTCCACAAATCCAAATTATATGCATGTCCCAAAGAGAAAGATGATAACAGGATGCAGCAATAAGGGTTTTGATTTTTTTTAAGGTGGTCGAGTTAGGGTTCAGGTTTTCGGGAGTTAGATCGACTTTCCAACTTACAAGTTATTAAGCTTATGAATACTTCAAAATGGATCCTAGGAGGGGTATATATATATGGACCCCGAGTTGATGGTAGGATGTCGACATTTCAATCTCAAGCCAAAGGAAGGAATCTAGATCAAGGGATATGTCTAAAATAACAGGATTCCTCGATTAGGGGGAAAACCAGTTACTAAGGATTCAATTTTTAAGTTTATGTACCCTACCGTCTTAACGAATGCTATAGTCATCTTAGTATACTGAAAAAAAATTATTTTGGCTGCCCTGGAAATGACATGTATAGGGTATATGTCGATTTAAAAAAAAACAAGAAGTACCCTAGTCTTAATTCCCCTCTCTTCATGATTTAAATATCATTGAAGATTGAAATTATTTTTGAACTAAAAGCTTGGAATTGATCCAAGGATTCCAGAACCGTTTTCAAATGTCAAGAACCGGTTCATTCTGAGGTGAACCAGTCAAACCAAACATGGCCGGTTTGGAGAACCAGAGAAAACCGGTTCTGGAGAGGGAATACGCCTTTAGTGGGGGTGGAATACGCTTTCCCATGAAGGAAACAGAGGGGCCAAGGCATGGCCACTTACCGGTGGTGGGCCTTGCCCCTATCTTTGGCCCACGCGTCAGTGGCGGGCGTTCTCCTCTACTCGAGTTGGCTTGGGTCGGGTATGAGCCCAGCGCTCGGTCCCGTCGCTTGGGATAGAGCCTGGTGAGGTCACCGGCGTTGGGGAATCTCCGGTTTGGGGCTTTTGGCGGTGAGAGGTCTTAGAAGAAATTGGAGGCGGCTTTGGAAAGAGGAGAGATTAGGGATTAGGCTGAGGCAAGCAATTTGAGGAATGGAGCTCGGTGTTGCTCGGATTGTTGGGAGGAAGGACAGCTCGGCTGTGCACCACGACGAGAAATGCGGCCAGCGGGAAAGGAAATGGACAGTGGCTCATTGCTCAAAGGGAAAGGGGAAGGAGTCAGTGAGGAAGAGGGGAGCTTGGCATGACCTTTTATAGATGTTTGGCGACTGAGCTCGGTGGTGGCCGCTGTTTCCTCGTTGATGTGACATGGCCGGCGATTGGAGTGAGGCCGTGGCTTCAGGAGAGGAGAGGGACATCTGTGGAATGTAGCCTTGGCTCGGGAAATGCTCCAAACGGCGGGCGGTGCGGGTACGGCCGCTGAGGCTGTCGACGGGCGGCGCGGTTGGCGCTGTGGCATGCGGGGGTGCGCCCTGTGCCACGCTGGTGCACATCCAGAGTGGCATGGGATGCCACCGGGTACCCTGGTGTGACTTGCCACGTGCCACCATGTCACAGGGGTGTAGATGAGGTGTTCGAAGGTCTGGCAGAGTTAGGCACCGCAAACTAGTGCAAGGAGTAAATGGTACTTGGTGACGTGACATGCCAGGAGCTAGGGTTTAATAGAAAAGGACAAAATTGGTACTGCCAATGAGAGTTATGGCATTAAGTGAGCTAAGGGAGCAGAGGGGAGGCTCCACAATTGGTTTGGTACGATATACTTTAGGTTTGCTCATCATTTTATGTGGAGAGATTAGTTCATCCAACGTGTTCGATACAGCTTGTTTGAAATTTTTGAACTGGACATGTCCATGTTTTTTGCACATTTGTACTCCTATATGTGTGAGGATCATTGTGAAATTTTATTGGAATTTTCTGAAATTTATTTCTATGGGTTGTAGTTTCAACGCGCATTCCTGCCCTAAAACTCATTATTTTCATATTCAAGTATTTTTGAACTAGGCATTAATATTTTATGTTATATTTGAATTGAGGATATCATTATGTTGTCCCACGAATTTTCCCAGAATTTTTGGGAAGGCCGAGAGTCGTTAAGTCACGCGGTTAGGGTTCCGGTTGGGAATTGGAGGTAATAGGAGAAGAGGGTTCGGGTGTAGTTTTAGGGTTTCAAGGTGTGGCAAGGTGGGAAGGGGATATGGGAGTTCTCAGAAATCCATCCATCTTAGCTTGGGGCGAGACATTGGCATGGTGCCATCGGTACATTGGCGTATATGGTGTAGGTGTCGTATTAATGTATGTGTTCGGGCTAGGTTTTGTATGTACATATGGTGCGTGTGTGGCGGGTTCAGGTATATCGGGTCCGTGCATATTTAGAATGCCCTAACTACATGCAGTGTTATGCTGACATGCAGGGTTTTGAAAATCAGGGCGTGACAAACCTACCCTCCTTAAATCGAATCTCGTCCCGAGATTCTACAGACTGGAATAGATGAGGGAACTTATCTAACAGGAAGTCTTCCCGTTCCCACGTGGCTTCTTCCTCCGTGTGGTGGTTCCATTGGACTTTGTGGAATCTGATACTCTTGTTCCGAGTCCGTCGTTCGGTACTTTCCAGAATCTTGGCGGGTTGCTCTCTATAAGAGAGGTCCTTGTCAATGCTTAGGTTCTGGTATTGAACTTGCTTCATTGGGGGCTCGAGACATTTCCTCAGCTGTGATACGTGGAACACATTATGGACCTCTGACAGTTCTGGGGGTAACTCTAACTGGTATGCCACTTGACCTCTTCTTCCTTCTACTTTAAATGGTCCAACATATCGAGGTGCTAACTTGCCTTGAAGTTGAATGTGTTCCCTTGAGGGGTGTCACTCGCAAGAAGGCATAGTCTCCGGGTTCAAAGGTAATATCTCGTCGCTTGGGGTCGGCATAGCTCTTCTGCCTCGATTGTGCTTCCTTTAGTTGATCCTGAATGAACCTTACTCGTTCCTCTGCATCTTGTAGAATGTCAGGACCGAAAACTTTTCCTTCCCCGGTTTCTGACCAATTCAGGGGTGTCCTACACTTGCGTCCATACAGTGCTTCGAACGGGGACATCTGTAAGCTCGTCTGGTAGCTGTTATTATACGAGAACTCGGCATAAGGCAGGCTATCTTCCCAGCTTTCACCGTAGGTCAGGGCACATGCTCTCAGCATGTCTTCTAATATTTGGTTCACTCGTTCCGTTTGTCCATCCGTCTGCGGGTGATAGGCGGTGCTAAAAGCTAATCGGGTCCCCATAGCTTCATGCAATCTTTCCCAAAATCGAGAGGTGAATTGGGTGCCTCGATCCAAAATAATTCGTTTGGGCACCCCATGCAAGCTAAACTATCCAGGCAAGATACAACTTAGCTAATTGATCTCCTCTGTAAGTGGTCTTGACCGGCAAGAAGTGTGCCACTTTAGTCAACCGGTCTATAATAACCCAAACAGAATCGTTCCCTCTTCTTGTTTTCGGGAGTCCGACAATGAAGTCCATACCGACTTCGTCCTAGAACTTTGATTGGTTGTAGTAGCCCTGCAGGTTTCTGGTGCTCTGTCTTGACACGTTGGCATATGTCGCATCGGGCGATGAAGTTTGCTATTTCCCGTTTCATTCCGTGCCACCAAAACTTTTCTTTTAATTCCTGGTACATCTTGGTACCTCTGGGGTGGATGGAGTATTGAGACTCATGGGCTTCCTTTAAGATTAACTCCTTAAGCTCTTCACATGCCGGTACGCATATGCATTCTCCAAACCATAAGGTACCCTCATTATCTTCTCTAAATCCACTTGCCTTTCCAAGTTTCGTCTTTCCTTGATGCCCTCTATACTCTTATGTCCTTTCTGGGCATCTCTGATCTGGGCCGTGAGGGACGGAGTCACTTCCAGATTAGCTATAAACCCCTCTTTGACCAATCCCAAATTAAGCTTCTCGAATTCTTCATGCAATTTGGGTTGGGTTGCTTGAATTAAGGCATTCAGTGTGGGTGGCTTCCTACTAAGGGCATCGGCCACTACGTTTGCTTTCCCAGGGTGATAGTGGACTCCAAGGTCATAGTCTTTGATTAATTCCAACCATCTCCTCTGTCTCATATTAAGATCTGCTTGGGTGAAGATATACTTCAAGCTCTTATGGTCCGTGTATATCTCACAGCGATTACCGATGAGATAATATCACCACAATTTTAGCGCATGCACCACGGTGGCTAGTTCCAAATCATGGGTTGGATAGTTCACTTCATGGGGTCGTAGTTGTCTGGAGGCATATGCAACTACTTTCCCATCTTGCATGAGCACACACCCAAGTCCATGCCGGGATGCATTGCAATATATATCGAAGTTCTTCTGCAGATCGGGCAACGTCAATACTGGTGCTGAAGTCAATCTCCTCTTCATCTCTTGAAAGCTATCATCACACTTCTGCGTCCATTTGAACTTCTGGTCTTTCTTAAGTAATTGTGTCATTGGTCTTGCCAGCTTCGAGAATCCTTCAATGAAGCGGCGGTAGTATCCCGCCAAGCCTACGAAACTTTGGATTTCGGTCACAGACTTTGGTGGCTTCCAATCAAGAACATCTTTAACTTTACTCGGATCAACAGCTATACCGCCTGCGGATACTATGTGTCCAAGGAATCCACCCTCTCTTAGCCAGAACTCACACTTGCTGAACTTGGCGTATAGCCGGTGTTCTCTGAGTTTGTTCAAGACTGTCCGTAGGTGTTGCTTATGTTCTACGTCTGATTTGGAGTAAATCAGAATATCGTCAATGAACACCATTATGAACTTGTCTAAGTATTCCATAAACACTTTATTCATTAGGTTCATGAAACATGCCAGGGCATTGGTTAAACCGAAGGGCATGACTGTATATTCATATAGCCCATACGAGTGGTGAATGCAGTCTTTGGTATGTCTTGCTCCCGGATCTTTAATTGGTGGTAACCAGATCTCAAATCTATTTGGAGAACACTTGGGCTCTATTCATCTGATCAAATAGATCGTCGATCCGCGGAAGTGGGTATTTGTTTTTAATAGTGACCTCATTTAGTGCCCTATAGTCCACGCACATGTGGAGAGTTTTATCTTTCTTCTCAACAAATAGTACTGGTGATCCCCATGGTGATGAACTCGGTCGAATAAATCATTTGCTCTGAAGTTCCTCTAACTGTTTCTTCAATTCAATCAAGAGATTGGCAGACATCCGGTAAGGTCTCTTGGCTATTGGTGCCGTTCCTGGCACTAAGTCAATAACGAATTCCAATTCTCGTGTCCGGTGGCATTCGGGTAATTCATCTGGAAATACATCAGGGTATTCTTGTACTACAGGGACTTGGGCCAATTCTGGTGCGGTCAGGTGGTTAAGGATGCCAGGGTTGTTAGGGGATGGCTTAGGAGAAAACCTAACCGTCTTTCCTTGGGCATTTGTGAGGGTAACGGTTTTGGTTTCAAAATTAATGTTACCTCTAAACCTAGGTAACCAGTTCATTCCTAGAATCACATCTATGTCTTCTGATCCTAAGACGATCAGATTGGCCAGAAACTCTACCCCCCTTATCAGATCAGATCATTGACCTAGAAATAATATTTCTCGGCCGACTTAGCAATAGACGCTCACTCGATTTAATCAATAACCTCGTTAGGTAATCTTCAGTGGTAGAGAAATCAATCTTCTCTTATGTCTTCCATGTCATTTAGAGATGACAATAAATACATGTTATGTAATGCGTTATCCCTTCATGTTATCTCTAGAGATTAATGTCTGTGAATATATTATTAAAATAAAACTAGAAAACGTGTGACGAATGGAAGATACATTGTATATGAAAAATAGCGATTTCTTAAGCGTGAAAAAATCTTTCACTAAAGAAAGATAATTTTTTATTTTTTTCTCTCTTTTCTAACTTAAATTTTTTTATATAAAACCTTTTAAAAAGATTAACGTTACATTATTGGACTGGAGTAGATAGCTAGGATTGACACGTTGCCTTATCTAGCGAAAACACATGCATTGTTCAACCTAAAAGGACGCGCCTTCCATGTGCACACAGTGAAATGGCGCGGCACCTCCCAAATCACTAGGCAAAGAAAGGTTTCGGCCCATCAAGTCGACCGCACAGTGGCCGAGCCAAGTGGCCGCGGTGCGGCCCGACAGGACATTTTTCCCAACGCATCGACCGACCGACGAAAGATTCCGAAGCGGCACCACCTGTCACGCTTACTATGGGAAAATATCTTTGCGCCGCCGCTGGGATTTTTAGGGTTCTACATTTCCACTCTTGGAAGGGAGGACCTATAAAAACCGACGCCACTACCCCCTCGACGAGGTCTTCGCCGATCTGAGGGCAAATTCTTTTTTATTTTTCTTCGATTCCAAGTCGTCTTCGTCTTCCTCAAAGGTGAAATTTCTCGTCTCCTCCTTTTGCTTGCTCGATCTGGTACGGACAACCGCGCTGCGAGCTTTCCCTTTCTGAAGATCCGATGCGGTGATCGTAATAGCTGCTGCTTCGTTTGATTGCGTTTCGTTTTTGTTCCCTGTGTGATTCACATCTTTGCTCGGACGGATACCGCACTTATACCACACCTAGAGTTTGATTTGGTTAAGAGTTTTGTATAATCTAGAATGGTTGCTCAGGTCTAATCTGAAGCTTGCGTTGATGTTTATTCTGCATCTGAGACGAGTCCTTTAGGGTAAAACGTGGACATGTAAGCTAGTTATATGCGCATTCTAGTGTGGTTAGAGAGTTCACCCCTCTGCTACGTTGTCTTCAGATTGAGCATGCTTTTTTTCCCTTTCTGAAGAAAAGTTAGCTTTGTGTAGAACGTATTTGCAAACACGGGGTAGAAAGAAGATTCTGCAAAATTGCATGACCTTTGTCGTAATTCTCTGCAAATTATTAAGGGGCATCTAATTAAGCAATTTATGTGATCCATGTTTATATTATTTTCTGTTATTTATATACGATTCAGCCTCTTTGTTCTGCTACTCTGCGTGCAATGCAAGAGGGGAAAGTTTCCTGCTGTCTAAAGAAATGATATGCGATTTAGCTTAGATAAGCTGATAATGTACGTTGACAAATCATCATAGTTAACTTTTTTGCTGGTTAAGATGTAAATCTTTTGCTGTGCATGGGAAGTATTTCTTAGGGAGTACAATTAACCACAATGGTTGTTAATCACCATATAATCCGTATTGCTCTCTTTTGACGTGTCCTAACAATTTCTTGCCCATATGTTGGGTTTGTTCGTTTATCCTCTCAGAGATGGCAGATGTGGATGAGTACCGTTGCTTCATTGGGAATCTGTCCTGGTCGACGACTGATGAAAGCCTCAAGGACGCGTTTAGAAAATTTGGCAATGTCACTGAGGCAAAGGTAACATGGACAATCTCTCGTTTGTTGATTTCGTGTGGGAAATACTATTTGTGCTCATGTGTTCAACTGTTAATCTTGGCACTGGTTTCATGACTCTGGCTGGGATACTTCTGTGTATATCGTTAGATAGAACATTGATAGTCATTGTCCTTAAGAGTTATGCCTGCTACTACTATTTTCAGGAGTCAAAAATTTATTTTGTCTTTGAAGAATGTATGTAACTTCATTATGATAGTTAAGCACTATTAGATTACATGTTTATATATATTGTTTTCCGAGTATTGTTTTTTAGTTCCTCAATTTTTTTTGGAAATGTTTTGTCCCGTCTAGGTTAACTGAATGATTCAGTATTTGTTCTTCACTGCTACAACATATACATGTTTCTGTAATCTTGCTTAACACTTCACTGCTTGTTTAGCATAGTCTTTTGTTTATGTTTGCCTAATTTTTTTTCTGATGATATGCAGGTGGTTCTTGACAAATTTTCTGGCCGGTCACGTGGATTTGCCTTTGTGACTTTTGATGAGAAGAAAGCCATGGAAGAAGCTATTGAGGAAATGAATGGATTGGACTTGGAAGGGAGGGCCATCACTGTTGATAAAGCTCAGCCACAAGGACCTGGTAGAGACCGTAATGGTGACCGTGATTATGATCGTGACCGTGGATCTCGTAATGACCGTGGCCGTGACTATGGTGGTGGACGGGCACCGCGTGGTTCAGGTGGCGGTGGGGATTGCTTCAAGTGTGGCAAACCTGGACACTTTGCTAGAGAATGCCCAGATGGGGATGGTGGGCGAGGTGACCGATATGGTGGCAGAGAATCCAGAGATGATAGGTATGGTGGTGGTAGTCGTCATGGGTCTGACCGATCCGACCGTGGCAGTGACCGATCTGACCGTGGCGGTGACCGATCTGACCGTGGCGGTGACCGATCTGACTGTGGCGGTGACCGATCTGACCGTGGTGGTGATCGATCTGACCGTGGTGGTGACCGATATTCTGGTCGTAGCCGAGATGGTGGAAGTGGGGGCGACCGTTATAGTCGTGACCGATCTGGTCCCTATTGATGGCCTAGATCTTGAGAAGTATGTTCCATCCAGGTATGAAAACCCTATCTACTATCATGAGGTGTGTTCTCTTGTGTTTGAAACCTTGTGATCATGTATTTGAACTATGATGTACCATGAGTAAGCAGGCTACTTTATTATAGACCATATCTACTGACCTGCTTATTATTGTTTCCTGCTTTTGGGAGGCATATGACTTGGTCATAGTGCATGGCGCTTGGTCCTACATGTTTGCTTGATACGCTACTCAGTGATTCTTGCTTGGTTAAAAGGTGGCTTTTGTTGCGTTGTGATGTTGGTTGTGCTCATGCGGCACAGCACCTCCATATGGTGGGATATGTGGGATTGGACTGGTATAACGTGTTTTCTTGTTCTGTCCTATTGGGGAAGGAAATGATCAACTGAACTTTGCTTGAAAACACCAGAAAAGGCAAGTGATGAATCATCCATAAAGGGGAAAATGAGCTGGTAACTTCTTTATCCTTTATCTTCGAGATTTAGTTAACCTATCATCTTAAATGATCATTTTGTTTTGGCAGGCTTCTTTTGGGTTCTTTCTTCTCTTGTGTACTGGATTGGTTACTAAACTACCATCCTACAATAATTTCAGTTGTCCCGTACTATTAGTCAGGCGATTTGTTCATTGGTTCCGATCTATATGATGTGCCGTTAGCATTGGAGGGCCCCAGCAGCCTTGCATATTGTTTCTGCCTTTGTCTCTGTTGGTTGGCTTTGCTACCTGGTTACTGTTCCTTTGAGGACTGAACCACTGGAGTTGGTTGCTGTTGCCTTGCTTCGTGAGCTGTACCAGCAGGAATCATGTTTATGCACCCTGAGTGATGCTATCTACTGGGCTGTTCTTTGACATTTGGCCAACTGGAGTAGCAAGTTTCGTTAGCAACATAAGTGTACTCGTGTTACTTGGCTATCAGATAGGATGTTTTTAAATGAGAGATCAGATGGGATATATTTGGTCTTTAGATTTTGAGTATTTCTTGCTTGTTCAACTTCATGAGTTGTAACGTAGGACCTCTGATGCGATATTGTTTATCTGCGCATCGTGTATGTGGTTTTGTACTTAAAGAAGTCCTTGTCCATTGCTTATTGAGACTCGTCTCACTTTATCCGTGCACCTCTGTTCGACATTCTACCATGCTGATGCTTTACCCCACAAAAATAGTCAGAAATTCACATATAGTTCGTCCATAAAAAGAGTTTCATGATATTGCTCTCTACCTCTGCTCGACTGCAAAGCTGCAAAATGCTTATGAGAATCAGTATCTCGGTCGGTTACACCATGTGGAACATGGAATCTGCACCAGCCTGCACGAACAAACACGTCCGGCGAACCAAAACCGGAACTGAGCGCCGCCGTGCGTGGTGGCTCCGGGCGGTGCGTCTGCGCTCAGAGCGCGGTGGCGATGACGGGGTACTTGTTCTTGGGCATGCGCACCAGCGTCGGCTGCACCGAGTCGTCGTCCTCCACCGGCTTCCAGCTGCCAACAACAACAAAAAGACACCACCGTCAGCCAGCCTTAGAGCGAGCGCAAGAAAACAATACAATTCTGTGTGGTTAATTTATCGAGTTGCCGTTGGTGACTCACTCGTATCTGCAGACGAGGTGGTGGACGAAGACGCAGATCTCGAGCCTGGCCAGGCTCATCCCGGGGCACATCCGTGGCCCGCTGCCGAACCCCAGGAAGCTATACGGCTTCAGCGTGCCCTGCGTGCGTACTGCACCGTCAGTGTGCTGTCGGTTAATTTCTTAGGCTTGCAAGGAGGCAGGAGGGGCTTACATCGAATCTGTCCGGGTCGAACCTCTCCGGGTCGGCGAAGACGGCGGCGTCATGGTGGATGGACACCACGTCTAGGTTCACCGACGTGCCCTTCTTTACCTCGTATCCTGTGTACCCGAGCATCGGTTTAGGATCAGTTCGCGGTTGCTGAACCATGAAATTTAGCTAGTTAGAGGGATCTCGGCAAGATTGCGGCGTTGTGTCTCGTGAAAGATGTTACCGTCCAAAAGGAATAAGTGCGTGGCATCAAGATGCGTGCTGCAAGTTATTTACCGTCGATGGTGAAGTCCTGTGCAGCTTTCCTCGAGAACCATGGCAAGATGGTCGCTCTCCTCAGTGTCTCGTTCATCACCTGCAACGGTGAGTTGGTGGCATGTATCAGTTGAGAAGTTCTGCAGTTAGTCTTAAGATGAATGTACCTGAATGGAAGGCAAAAAACTGATCTCCTGAGCTCACCTTGTTGGTGTAAGGCATGTTATTCACATCTGACCATGTCAGATGCGACGCGCCGTTTAGCCTCTCCTTAATCTCCAGATGCTCTTCCTATCAAGATAAGATCATCACTAATCAGACAAGGCTGTAGTTTCACTCAAGCTGAAATAGCTTGATTTAGCTGAAAGTTTTTTTTCTTTTTTTGAAGAGGCGAAAGAAACTAATCCAAACTTACTCTGAGTTTGTGCAAGACTTGAGGGTTCTCGCCGAGGAACTTGATGAGCCACGTGAGGCCCGCCGTCGTGGTGTCGTGACCGGCGACGAGCAGGGTCAGGATGTTGTCTTTGAGCTGGGAGTCCGTCAGCTTCTCCGCGTCGGCGCCGTCCTTAGCGTGCTTCATCAGGAGCGTCTGGAGGAAGTCGTCGCGGACCTCGCCACCCTCCCTCCTCCGGCAGATCACCGAGTCCAGCATCGCGTACATCCTGTTCCTAGCCTGAACCATCATCCATCCATCGATCAAACGGCGCTATAAAACTATAACTTTTGAATGAAAATCGTACCAAAAATGTTCATGTGGACATTGATCGACCTGAGAGTAGGGGTTTAATATTTCAGTCCCAGTCGATTTCGAAATTATCTCAGACAAATTTCATCAAATTTTGACCAAAAGTTTGCATTTAATTTGAATTTGGCCTTCGAGATACAAATATTTCAGTACCCCTCGAAATCACCGAAATTTCGGGAATTTCATTGAAATTTCGATGAAATTTTAAACCAATTCGATGAAATTTTAAACCAATTCGATGAAATTTTAAACCAACATACCTTGAGGCCGTTGTGGAAGGCTGTTCCTGGGAGCTTGAGAGGCAAGGATGCGAACGACGAGGAGATGATCTTGAAGTTGGCACGGAACTTCTCCTGCTCCTCCCCCTCCGGCTCCAAGCTCACCAGCATGTTCGCGATCACCTTCAGCGTGAACTGAAAAAAAAAGAATCCATGCAAGACACCAGACATCTATCAATTCCCATCTGATGCATGCAGAGGAATGAACTCGATCATGATCTCTGCGTTTCTTCAGGACGGAGTTGGATCGCGCGCGTACGTACAGAGGACGCTTCCTCGAGCACGAGGACTCTCCTGCCGATCCAGGTGTCGAGCGTCTCGACCGCAAGGCCGTTGATGAAGCCGAGGTACTTCTTGAGCGCGTCGACGGAGAGCGGCTGGCCGATGAGCCGCCGCAGCTTCTTGTGCTCCTCGCCGTTGGTGGTGAGCAGGCTCGTCGGTCCGAGCACCTGCTTCCCGGTGTAGAACAGGTTCAGGCTCACCACGCCGTCCTTCCCGGACAGCAGGATCTTGGCCGCCTCCCTCCCTGTCATGAACACCGTTATCCTCCCCAGTACGTACGTCTTGAACACCTTCCCGAACCTGAAATCACACCACCAAAGTATCAAACTCACATCTTCACTTCCATCTGTCGTACCTTCTTTACTTAATCAATAAAATCTGATTTTTGCTTTAAGAAAATTCTTTCGTATCATCGGATTAAGCCATTGCATTTTGGAGCATCGATGTCAATGCATGGCTGACGATCAGTTACCTCTTCTGCCTGTCGCGCATGAAGCTGAGAATGCCGGCAGGGTTCGAGAAGGCGGCGATGAAGGAGAAGGTCTCGCCGATGACCGGCCAGCCCATCGTCCCGGGGATGCCTCTCATATCCTTGGAAGGCCTCCTTGACCTCAACCACATGAGGCCACAGGCCACTGCCACAGCCACCAGCACAGGAGCTCCAATGATGGCCATTGGATCGAAACAGTGAGTTAATTTTCTCTTCAGAGAGCTGCACAACTCATCACCATTCCAGCTGCATGCTTACATATGTATACAGTTCAAGCAGGGATTTGTGCAGTTGTATCTCTGATTCATTGGGATCATCCCTGTCTTTTGTCCTCTGAATCCTCTTGTTGCGTCAGCGTTACATCTGAGGAAGCCATTTGGTGCTATGCCAAGGATCACTCGAGTTCCATTGTAATCTGCTCGATCGGTTTTCTCCTTTGTTCTTGTTGCCTTGGTTGACATTTTTTCTGAGGAAGTAGAGTAGAGTATACACCATGTGTGCTCATAGTTTCCTTGTAACTAACATATTATTTTCTTAATTATAGAAGTAGTTGTAACAGCTTCAAAAAAGTATTTGTAGACTTGTAGAGTGTGCCAATTGCATGAGCTCAGTTTTGTTTGTCTCACGAGCCCACAAACAGGCTTTGATAAGGACTATGTTACCAATTCTTGAAAGTAACATTTTTTTCATATCAAACAAAGGAAAGAAGAAATATGCTGGCTGGCCAATATCTCCTGGGAATAAACTTTATATCTACTCTAATCTCCGAGTTCAGCCGAATGAGCTGTTATATGTTAGCCACTTGTGGCAAGCAGATGCAATCTTAAGTTCTTGTATAATACTGGGTTGTCTATTTCTGAGGTGGTTGATTTTTCTCTGTCACATCTTTTATCCATTGGATCAATATTCAATCATGAAATCCATCTCCATATAAATTCAGTGGTTACAAAAGTTGACTTAAGACTGAAGGAGAAAACCATACAACCTACAGTAGCAAAACCATAATAATTTATATCAACAAGTTGGCAGCCTCCCAAAGCCCCTGGAATCAGTAAAAGGGTGAGTGTCACCCCTGTTCCAATTCCATTCCATAGATGAAGCCACCAGTTTTTGGTCCATGCCATGCCATAGATGAAGCCACCAGTTTTTGGTCCATGCCATGCCATGCCATGCCACTACATCCAAACCACCACTTCTTCCCAGAGTTTTCAGCTAACATTATCAGATTTATTATTCGATCGATTTGATCCTGCCAAAGATGACCAAGTCTTGTTTGTCTTCCCTGTTTGGAACTGAAATTCTCACTCACATGCAGCAGGCTACATGTATGTCTGAACTCTGAACTCAGCTGCCATGGCCATGGAATACACCTTAATTGTAAAATTTCCTGCTACATGACGCAGATGGCGAAAATCAAGTAGTATTAATCAGTGACGGGAATTATTAATATGGAAGTCTGCATCGGTTCCTCTCTGGAGTTTCATTTTCCAGCTTGTTGTGTGCGTGAGCGTGGCTGTGGAGCATGGGCCATGGCATTGCCATGCATGCATCATGGAACCAACGGCGCATTGAGTTTCTCTGAACGGTGACAGGTGTGTGGCGTTGCTCCAAGCTGATGACCCGGCCAACTGAACTTCGGTCTGCTGTTAGCGAGCAACCCTGAGTTTTGGCGACGTGGGGTGGCCGGCCTTGCATCTCCATCCCATCCGCGTGGACAAAAGTTTTCTTTCTTTTGCGGAAAAAGGATATGTGGCACCGGTGCAAGTGCAATATAGGCTTATATGACATCATCCTTCCAGATCATATACCGTCCCCTTCAAAAACCTTTTTGGCGAAACTCTTATATGAATGAGACATGAATCTGTAGTTTTTGGGACAAAAGTGCTCACTTACGAGCTATTAAAGAAAGTGTACATTTATCGAGGATGTGTTAAACTACTATTTCTTTCTTTTCACAACATACAAATGTGTATATTTTTTGTTGAAAATGTGTAGATACATACTTCAACTCACAACACACACATACAACTCCTCTGTTTTCTTTTTTAAATGTGCAATATATTTTTTAAGGGTGGTGCCATACTACTTTGTATAACACCTGTGTCATATTTTTTTTCTCTATTTCTTACTCCTTCCGTCTAGAAATATAAGCTATTTTTAACTCTGGTAGCCTGCAATGCAATATTTTGATTATGATTTTTCAATCATAACATACCAAGCAAAAATAAGAGAAGTCTACATATAAGGGAAATGATTTTCAAGGCAAATCCAATGATATTGTTCTTGTATGGTTAGTTGATATAGTATCATGCTTAAACGATGGCAAAAATTATAAAATTTTGACTACATGTATCCTAGGTCAACTTGCTTTTTGTGAGGGAGGAGTTGTGTAACAGCAGGCTATATCAATTTTATAAGATTTTCTTGCGTACTTTTTAGTCACTATAGTTTGGTTCCTCGTACAATGTACACTTCGATCTTATTTAGGACGTACAAATTTCAAAAAAGAAAACTAATTTTCACAAAAATCAGAAGAAATTTCCGTATTCCAAATCAGCCCTTCGCTGACCCGTGGGACACGACATGAAGTTGTATATCCTTGAAATCAACTTAGAAGAGCTATACATACATATTAAACAAAAATCCTTTGATTTAGGGGCTGAGTTAGGCCATGTACAATGCAAGGTGCTTATAGCCCGGTGCTTAAAGAGAGAGAATAGCGTGGCGTCTCAGACTTACAATGCAGAGTGCTTCATATGGGTGCTTAAGTTGCTTTAATATTCGTGTAGCACCTACTCTAGCACCTGTTGTCTCCAATGCAGCGCTGCATTGTGTGGAGTACTATTTGCTAGGCACCGGTTGAAGCACCTGTCACTTGTGTCACCCTAAGCACCAACCTAGCACCGGGTGCTTAACTTTGCTTCTGTCGTCCTTTCTAAGCACCTGTCTAAGCACCTCTCATAAAAAAAACCGAATTTTTTTTCCTGAGACACCTGTCTAAGCACCTGCATTGTACAGGGTCTTAGGATAAGTCTAGAAGCCTATGCTCGCCGACCTTGCATATAAGAGTATCTTCAACAAGTTATTTCTTGATTTATTTTCTAGAGTAGAGAGAAAGCAAAACTTTATACAAAGTAACAAGCTTTTTAACAAGTCAATTTTTCATCTTGTTTTTAGGACATTTAAGTTCTCTAATAGATTTCTAGTGGACCATGTTTTCAAAAATAACTAGTCCAAAAGAAAATACTTACTTTTAGGTCTTAAGCATTAGCAACAAGATTATTTTTTATTTAAGAGATCTTACAAAATTAGTAACTAACTGAAGTGGGTTATTGAAGATTCTCTGAATGATGGAGAGGACGGGTGGATTATTGAAGATTCTCTGAATGATGGAGAGGACGGGTAGACAGAATCGAGATCCTGCCCAAACTGTCCGGCTGATCCGTTTAAAATCCCACAACCAATTCGTCGTCCAAACCTTTTTCAATTTTGAAAATCCGTAACGGCGAAGAAGCAGGTGGTCCAACGAGTCCACCACTCTCTTGCTGTATTTAAGACGACACAACCAAGCGAGAAGAGGACTCGTCTTCTCCACCAGTGTCTCTCTCTCTCACCGGTCACCTCCGCTTCCTCCTCCTCCTCCTCGCCGCCACCGCCGTCTCGCTCGCCAAGGTCCTCTCTCTCTCTCTCTCTCGCTTCCCGCCTCCCTCCTGCTCCGCGAGAGGGCGGATCTGGTCGCGAGCCTCGTATTTATCACTCTGCGTCGTTACACTATTTTGTTGTTGTTGTATTCTCTGGGTGGTGGTGGCCTCGGTGAGGTCGTTGTGGGTGTCGGATCCGTCGATGCGATCACTAGTCCTCGAGCGCGACGGGCTGGGTTTTTTTGTTTTGTTTTCCAGTGTCGATTTCGCCGATGCGTGGATCTGCCCGTGCCATCGTTAGTACTCCGCGCGATCTGTGAGCCGGTTTCGGTTCGTATGTGCCTGCCGCGGGTTTCGGCTGATCTAGCGATCGTCGGATTGGGGACTAGGGATTTGATACCTTGCGAATGTGGAGTAATCTGCTCGTGTTGTTACTGCTCGGCGGCACTTGCATTTGCAGACTGGTTCAGTTCAGCTGTGTTCCTGCTTGACGTGTTTATCCATCTAGTGGATTGGGGGTTAGGCTTGGTGCAATAGGTTGCGAATTTGAAGTTATATTTTGATGTGGATGGTGATGGCATCATCGGATCTGTTAGGCTACTATTGTGTATAGTGGGTAGGTCCATTATTCGAAGGGAGTAACCATACGAGGATTCAACCATGGATCACTGCATCCTTGGGAACAGAAACGGATTTGGCATCACCTGTCTAGATGAAAAAGAAAAGATTAAATGTTAATTTTAAAGGTGGATTGCTATGTATGATGCTCGATGGTTTATACTTTGATCTTGTGATTTCATAATGGTTTATGTGTTTTGCATTCCTCTTGTCATACCTTCATTACTGGCATTCCTTTTCTAAAGAATGTAACAAATTTTCCTGCATGATACTGCCAAGCTTAGCCATAATCTACGTGCTACTTGTTAATCACATCATAATGGCGTAGATAGCTCAACATGTCCACTGCATATTAGTACCTCAGTGCCTGTTTCTTATATACTAAAAAACAGTCCGGAATCAGATCGTTGAATGCCGCTACTCACTGGCACATGGACTTTACACCTCCATGATTTTATGTTTGATGACTAGATATTGATCTATAACTAGTAGGCTGGATGTTCAGCAACAGCAATAATTGTGATCCAGTACTGCTATAGTTTTATTCAACTTTGGTAGGCACAGTAGCACATGGGTAAAGCATGTCTCCCTGCCAGGACAGCTTATGCCAGCTTATTGTTCTCTTTAGTTTCTTAAGCATAAAGGGCCCATTAATGTGACTGAAGTGCTATATGCTTTTCTTCTTTGGCCATTTTGTTCAGTAACCTCATCAGTGATGAAAATATGTACTACGATTAGAGCTAGAGAGAAGCTCTGCTAATACAGCCACATTCTCCCTACTTGGTTACCATAAACTATCCTTAGATTTTAATTGTATATCTGAAGAACGTTACTGAGCACATGGGGTAGAAATGAAATGACAGTTTCTTAAAACTGGGTAGTGGTTCTGTGTTCTTGTGCTCATCGACCATAAGGCCCTGTTTGGTTGGGCTGTGGCTGTTGGAAAAGCGGCTGTTAGCTGGCTGTACAGAATAGCGGCTGTGGCTGTTGGCATGTGAGGATTCGATTGTGTGCGTTTGGTTGGGCTGTGGCTGTTGGCTGTATATGAACGAATTGTCTGAAATGCCCCCAAGATCAATATGAACCAAATTTTAAAATCGATATTGTATGAGATTCGATCCAATGATACAAATACAAATAAAAAATTATAAATTATAAATACAAATAGAATACAAATTCTTTCGTAAACTAAATTTACAGAAAATAATAAATATACATAAAAAAATACTTATTTAAACTAAAATTACAGATAATAAATAGTAATACAAATAAAAAAAGAAAATAAAAAGGGGCCAGGGGCATCGGCCACCCCAGCCCCAACTCCATCCGGTCTCCTTGCCACCGCCGCCGTCTCCTTGCCACCGCCGCCGGCACCAGTTCCGACGACCGCCGCCGGCTCCAGCTCCGGCTCCGGCTCCTCCCGCCCCTCGGCCTCCCGCATCATCTCCGTGCCGGCTCCAGCTCCTCCCTCGCCTCCTCCCGCATCATCTCCGTGCCCCCTCGGTCCCCGCCGTCGCCTCGCTCACGGCCGGCGACCTCGCCGACCTCCGCCTCTCTCTCGCCCCCGAACGCCATCCCTCTCCTTCTCGCTCTCCCTCGGCTCCGGCCCCGGCTGCTCCCCCTCCATGTCGGCAGAAGCGGCCTTCGCGTCGTCCGGAGAGGCGGAGATGACGGTGGAGGTGGAGGCATCGTCGGGGTTGGGGAGCTCGAGCAGCGGCGCGAGGTCGCCCTCCTCCGGCAGCGTCGCGGCGGCGGTGGGGAAGGTGAAGCCGTCGTCGTCGTAGGCCAGGCGCTTGGCCACCACCTGATGATCGAGCGCGAGGAAGAAGCCCATCACATGGAGCGGCGACCTGGACGAAGGCGGCGTTGCTGCTCGCCGCGGCGGTGCGGGAGGACGACGCCGCGTCAGAGGCCGTGCGGGAGGACGACACGCAGTCGGTGGAGGGCGCCGTCGAGGGCGACGGATGGGCGCTGCGGTTGTGGACGGCGGTGGATTCGTGCGGCGATGGTGGGCGGCGGTGGTGGGCAGCGGGTGGACACGCTCGGGGTGAAGACGCCGGATTTGAGACGCTGCAAAAGGGGATCGTGGGGTGCGAGCTGTGGAGAAGAGAAGGGATTCGGGAGAGGAGAAAGGGCATTTCACTGTAATATTCTCCAAATCACGGGGCAACTCGGTACACCCGTAAGTGAGAGCTGCGGGAAGCTGGGTGCTAGCAGCTTTTGGGTGTAGCGAGTTTAACACGGGGAAAGCCACAGCGCTATTGGAAGTAGTTGCCCCAAAAGCGGGGTGTTTGGTTTGGCTTCAGCTTTTCTTAGGGAAAAGCCTCCCAAAAGCTGAACCAAACACCCCCTAATTCTGGTTTGCAATATATCTGGCAAGTAGGTTCAAAATTTGTGCTGTAACAAGTAAATGATTGAGATGGCTTCTGGTTGCCTTCTGCAGACTAATGGCTGACGGTGAGGATATCCAGCCACTTGTATGTGACAATGGCACTGGAATGGTCAAGGTTTGATGCTCTTCCCTTCGTTTTATACTTTTATTCAATTTTTCAGCACAGAAAATTAGATCTTCAAAAAGTAAGCATCTCTCTCATCTCTCTAGGCTGGTTTTGCTGGTGATGATGCCCCAAGAGCAGTTTTCCCTAGTATAGTTGGCCGCCCTCGGCACACAGGTGTCATGGTTGGAATGGGCCAAAAAGATGCCTATGTGGGTGACGAAGCACAGTCAAAAAGGGGTATCTTGACCTTGAAATACCCTATTGAGCATGGTATTGTAAACAACTGGGATGACATGGAGAAAATCTGGCATCACACCTTCTACAATGAGCTGCGTGTTGCCCCTGAAGAGCATCCAATTTTGCTGACAGAAGCTCCTCTAAACCCAAAGGCAAACAGAGAGAAGATGACCCAAATCATGTTCGAGACTTTCAATGCCCCAGCGATGTACGTGGCTATTCAAGCTGTTCTTTCTCTATATGCCAGTGGTCGTACAACAGGTATGTGTCCATTTTCTCATATTCAAAACGAGTTTATGCATACTTATATCCCATCGTTGGTTACATGACCCCAATGTACTATGTCTTGTGCAGGTATTGTGCTTGATTCTGGTGACGGCGTGACCCACACTGTGCCAATCTATGAGGGATATGCACTTCCTCATGCTATTCTTCGGTTGGATCTTGCTGGTCGTGATCTGACTGACTCCCTAATGAAGATCCTTACAGAAAGGGGTTATTCCTTCACTACAACTGCAGAGCGGGAAATTGTGAGAGATATAAAGGAGAAGCTTGCCTATGTTGCCCTTGATTATGAGCAAGAGCTCGAGACTGCCAAGAGCAGCTCCTCTGTCGAGAAGAGCTATGAGTTGCCTGATGGGCAGGTCATCACAATTGGTGCTGAGAGGTTCAGGTGCCCAGAAGTGCTATTCCAGCCCTCGTTGATTGGTATGGAAGCTCCAGGGATCCATGAGACCACCTACAACTCTATCATGAAGTGTGATGTCGATATCAGGAAGGATCTTTATGGCAACATTGTGCTTAGTGGAGGAACGACCATGTTCCCTGGCATTGCTGACAGGATGAGCAAGGAGATTACCGCCCTTGCGCCGAGCAGTATGAAGATCAAGGTTGTGGCACCCCCTGAGAGAAAATACAGTGTCTGGATTGGTGGTTCCATCCTTGCCTCCCTCAGCACATTCCAGCAGGTACTTGTTTACACACCCTTTTGTTTTGTAACGGCATGCACTATCTTATTCTGGAGAAGACTTCTTACCCCGATTCATTTTGCTGTCGCAGATGTGGATATCCAAGGGAGAGTATGATGAATCTGGCCCTTCGATCGTCCACCGCAAATGCTTCTAAGCCTTTCGTCGTGGCTTCTTCCACCGTATTCCCAGTCTTTGTGAGCTGTTGCATGCTTGGGTGTGTCTCCAGGAAGTATTTTCAAGTTTCTGCTACAGTTTTTGCAGATGCGCTAGTATTACTGGATGATGGGGAAAAGTAGATCCAAGCCCCCTTGTTTGAGATGTCCTGCTGTAGTGATTCAGATGCCGTTTGTTCTAGTGATATGTTGATATTAGTCAGTGTGTGGAGAACTGTATCCGTTTGGCTTCGGCTGTTCTGTGACTGCGGAACATTAGCTATGTATGTATAATATTTGCTTAAATGTTGGTTGTATGGCTGTTCCTGAGTCGAGATTAATGGTGTGGAATTCTACTTTTGTGGTGTTTTCTTCTAGATGCCTAACCCTTAGTGTTGCTATTTCTGTTATTACGTATAATTTTTTCCTTAAAGGGGTGTTCTATAATCATTATTATCAATGTCTCATTTAAAAATGGGAATTTTGTTCATTTGCCACTAGTGCCAAGGCGAACTCGCATTATGAGAGCATCTCTTTCATATTTTTTATTTGTCGACAACCGCCATTTTCTTTTGAAAAAAATCTTCTGATATTAACATTTTTGCAAATGGGATAGCTTGGTATGCCATTGAAAATTTGAAGGGTCTGAGAGATCTCGCCATTGCGTTGATGCTTTGCACCTGTTCTTGTCGCAAACGGGATGAAGGTGAATAATATATCACCGGGTTATACATGTAGATTCAATCGTGCAGAAAATTGCACTCAGGGAACAACAGGACAGTTTTTTCCTTTTTTATTTTCCAAACGAAAGTGACAATAAAGAAAAACGAATCAAGTGGAGCATAGGAAAAACGAAAGTTAAGTGATGGTGCGGTGCACGGACCACCAAATTGAAAGCATCATGAGTTCTGGAGACTGGAGCAAGGACAAACATCACCACCCGAAAACATCAACCACAGGAGGCAAGCTCAACTGTATACATTTTACTCCCGCTGAGTGACTCGGGCGGCTCTGCACCTAGCTCTCGGTCCTCCACCGTCGCCCCTCTCTGCCGCCAACACCGCTGGCATCTGACACGGTCACGACGGGACCCCCGCCTCTAGAGGGGGCTAGCGACGTGTGGTGATTTGCGACGATCGTTCCTCGTCGAGCATCAGGGCGGCGGCACTGGAAGGCGAAGCAGTAACCAGCGGCGACGGGCCTGGATGCAGTGGGCGGCAAGGCCGCTGGTCTGCTTGGCCGAACTGGTCGCGGCGCTGTTTGAGTGGATCTGAGCGCTTAGGTGGCTCTATATCTATTATGGTGGCAAGAGGGGGGTGGGAGGGTTGGCAACGCACGGCTTGCGGTGATGCTGGGCCTGTTCCGGCTGCATCAGAATGCCTGTGTTGAAGTTTATTTTGTCCCCTTAAGTGGATTTTGATGATGAAAAGTATTAAGGAACTATTATGTGCATCAAGTATGATCATGCGATTTACTCCCAAAACGATGATATAACCAACGTTGATCACCCCTAAAAAGTTATAAGGAAGGACGGCTTAAAGAACAAGGGTTAAAGACCATTTTCTGGCTCTTTCGTGGTTTGAGAAATCACATTGAGTTTAGAGAAAGTCGTACTATTAAGGGGTGTCGCATATTTGAAAGCTGGTGAGAATGCCTTACTAATGAGCAGTTAGAAATCAAAATTTCTATCCAAAGAGGCTTTGCAAAACCTTCATTTCTCATACTTTCTTCAAAGTTCGGAACCTCCGATATCAAAGTCGGAATATCCATGTTCCGTGTATGTTTGGAGAATCTGGGAGCTCAAAGCCTCCGAGTAGCCTATCAGTCAGGTTTTCAGGATGTCAAACCGTTTGAGTTTTTCTTGGAACCCCTAAGTTCTGGTTCTAATCTCGCCTAAGTCCTTTGAGCTTAAAAGTCAGAACTCTCGAAGTTTCTAGAGTATCCGAGATCCTTTGTAGACTTTTCCTTTGGAATCTCTGAATGTCCAAGTCAATATGTCGGAAACTCCAAGTTCGTGTACTGATCACGTTCTGTTGTATCCTTTGAAATCTCGGATTATCGGAGTCGGTATGTCGGAACCTCCGAGTTCACGTACTGAGCTCGCTCGGTTGAGTGCTTTGAAGTCTCGAAAGCTCTGAGTGCAATGTCAGAACCTTCGGAGTTTGCTTTGATTTTGCCTTACTCAAGGCTATCCAAATTTCTAGAGGGTCTAGGTTTCAAGTCGGAACCGCCAACATCTACTCATGTCCATAGTGCTCTGAAAGTCGGAGTCCCCGGGTTTTTACCAGAGTCGCTTTTCAGCTAGCCTTTGAAAAATTCGGAGCTCCAGGTTTTTGTCGGAGCCTTCGAGATCTGTTGCTGACTAAGCAATATAGTCATTAATTTCAAAATGTTGAAATCTCTAGATTCAAGTCGGAACCTCCAAGTTTTCTCAATTTTTGCTATAACAACTAGTTTTTGAGGGATTGGCTATATATACCCCAAACATCTTTGCACACACAACTCATTATCAATCTAATCCTCTGCTTGCCTGAGTGCAATTCATCCTTTCCACAAGCCTAAAGTGAGATCTTTGTGAGGAAATCTTTGAGAGAGAGAGAGAGAGAGAGATTGATCTGTAGTTAAGCATCAAGGAAGAGTTCATCTTCAAGTCAGAGTGATTGAAGCCTATTACTCTTCGAGATTAGTGTCTACTAGAAGGCTAGGAGTCGCTTGAAGCCTTCGAACAGTTTATGAAGAGCCCCAAGAGTTTGTTAGGGTTTGGAGCTTCCCTACCATGAGGTGGAGAACTGCCATGAGTCAGCGGGAGCTCCGCATCGGCAAACCCTTTGAGGGAAGCACATGCTTCAGTGCCAATTTCGATCATTGGATCAAGCTTCCTCAACGGGGACGTAGAGCCCCACCAAAGGCTCGAAATTTGGCAATAAATCTTTGTCTTCCTAGTGGTTGTGCCTCTCCATTCTTCCATATTTGTTTCCTTGCATATCTTGCTCACTATTATAGTAGGTTTTACTTAGAGTTTTGGAATTGCACGTGTAGGATTTACTATTGGTAGAAGTTGATAATCTCTTATTTACCCCCTCTAGTCGATAGCCTAGATTCTTTCACATGTGGTGGTCGTGTGTATCGACGGTGGAGTAGAGGGCCAAGTCAAGTGCAGCAGCTAGAGTGGTGGGCTGGGCTGCAACCTGGTAGCTAACTGGTGGCTGTGCGCCCCCGCAAAGGCACATGTAGGTGCAGGGCAGTGAAGTTGTGGTGCGGGCCAGGGCTACTGTGTTGGTTGAGTTCCCTTTTTGGGAGGGCATATATGGCCACGACTGTGCGTCGGGGTGGCCTATTTGCGGTGGCGGGATGGCGCGGGTGATGAGCTGCCAAGGAGTTGGGTTGTTAGCCTGGGATGTGGCTATGTACGCCAGGGTAGCAGCCTCGGGTATTGGCGAGGCTCGTTGAATCTGGCCACTGTTCTGGTTGTTAGAGCTAGCGAGATGGTGGATGCCGCAGTGGTGGCCTCGGAATGCGGCATGGCAGCAGCCCTAAGGGACAGGGCTACAGCTGGGTGCGATATGGGTGGCGATCCCGGGCTACGAGTGCGACGGGGTCATCGACTCAGTCAGGCGCGACCTGGTAGGGGTCGGCTAGGCGTGGACGCCACGGTTCCCTGGTCATCATTCGCAGCAAGGGCTACGGCAGGACCGAGCCGTGCAGCATCGCGGCATGTGTGCGGGCGGTGAATGCTTGGGCGGCGGCCCCGGGAGGTAGTGATGGTGGGTTGCGCTGGGCGTTGCGGATCGGTTGGAAGCCAGGACGACGGCTCCAGAGAGCGGCACCAGTCGGGTGTTGCAGATGTGCGAAGTTGGCGTGTGTTTGTGACTGTCATCAAGGCTAGAGCATCCCAAATCCACCCCTTCTAATGTGGGTTTGGATTCCCTCTCCTGCCTCGATGGCGGCGGTAGCTGTTTCATTGTGCTGCTCCCTATGCACAGGCAACGATATGGAATTCTTCGCCCTGTGTTCCTAGCGACGCATCTGGCGTGCTCCTTTGGAGCTTCTCAGGGATCCTGTCCTCTTCGCTGCATGGGTCACTCCAGATTTGGCTTGCTCGACAAGGTCGGGGTCATCCGGCACGGCCGGGGCGTTCTTAGTGGTGATGTGTGACAGTGTCACTCCAGTCGTCAGTTGGTCCTTTGCTCTGCTAGTTGTGAGGTTCGATGCTTCTCTTCTCTCGTCGGTGGGATCAACACTAGATCTGGCTCCTTCGTCGAGGGTGTGGGCATGTTATCGGTTGCAAATTCGTTTTGCCTTGGTTCCGCTAGAATGTGGGACTTGTATGCAATGGTTAGATAATATTTATTTGGTGGTGTTTCTGTCCATGGTGTCCGTCACACTTGTGTGCAATGGTTAGATAATATTTATTTGGTGGTGTTTTTGTCCGTGGTGTCCGTCACGTTGGTGGCAACCATCTGGACCTCACCTAGTGAGGCAGGCTGTCTGGAAAACAAAACATAACAAAACACCGAGGCCTAGCATTCGCTATCGAGATGACAACGGTTGGACTGTTGCCTTCAGCATCCCCGTACCCTTTGAGGACATGATACTCTTGGCACAGGAAACATGTCTTCTTTCTTAGAATTGGACTGTAGCTCAAGCTCACGCATTTTCTGCTTTGCCCTTGTAAATGCATGAGCCACCAAGAAACAAATGTGCAGCATCCAGTTTAACTAGACAGCAGATTCATGAGTAAATCAGTAAATGGCCAATAGTTCGAAAAAGAAGTAAAGAAGGCCAATCAGCGAGATGCTGACATTCAGATTCAGCTACTGAAAATAATGGTAGTCACGGCAAGGCCAATCCAAAACCATGAATTGTATTATGCAATCACAGCTGATTCTTATGGATTAGCTGGTATTTCAATGGGTTCCCAATCTTAATGCACCAACCTTGAACTAAAGTAGACAGGAGATAACAACCATCAAAGTTTTGAAGCTAGTTAACACAACTGGCACGAAAGATGGAGCCTGATGCATCTTGGAGAAACTAATGAAAAGATCCCTAATACAGGTCACCTTCCTTGTGGGTATGGATGACGCAGTCCGACTTGGGGTATGACACGCAGGTCAGCACATAGCCTTCTTCCTGCTGCCCATCGTCAAGGAATGACCCATCCGACTGATCGACTGTGCCAGCCTCTATTTTGCCTGCGCAGGTGGAGCATGCCCCAGCACGGCACGAGTATGGCAACTCCACGCCGGCAGTCTCAGCAGCGTCGAGGATGTAGGTGTCGTCCGGTGCCTCAAACTCGTGTTCTTGCCCTTCTGGTGTGACGAGCTTCACCTTGTAGATAGCCATAGCAGAAACATCAAGCTTCTTGGAGGTCCTCAGGCTTGGAACCTGCAGCATACCTTGCCTGAAGAAGCTTAGAGACGAAGGGCTCTTGACCACTTTTTGGGAGGCCTCAGCTCTAACATTGCTCAAGAGCATGCAGGAAGTTGCCAACATGCTTGTCGACATCTTGAAACCTACAATCATTCAAACCCAGCAGGAGCACAGTTAGTGATCTCAACCATGATTACTAACTTAAGCAAGGTAGGAAGATTTTAACTCCTAATTATCTAATACCAAACAATATTCAGCACAAGACACGTCCCGTGGGGCTAGCCTAAATAATGCACAGTGACAACAATGTTTGTTGCAACCAGGTTTCAGGAATAACCTGTGGTAACCAGCCGGTTACTACCTACATTAACTAAATAAGACATAAATTCCTACTGCCGATGGCTGGAAGCCACAACGGCCGGAACCAAACTAACACATTTTAGCCAACTTACAGAGGTTTACATGAATCTTGACACGAAGACACATAGTTCATAGTAGTCTTTCACAATAAAAATAAAAAATAAAATTCATGCTTGCTCTGCACCTATTCTTGAGTCAAACTCCGTTCAAGTTGACTACACATTGGAAGACATACAATCCAACACGCACACTGAAAAAGGAGAGTCTTTTCATGATGAACAGCTTAAGATCAAACATAAAGGGCTGCTGATATATGCCAATGGTATCTTTACCAAGGAAGAAAAATGGGGACAAGCCTTCCATTCCCTTCATGAGAAGGCCACAGTTACTCTCTGGAGCAGTATGAGAAAGGTAGGCATTGCATCCCTACCCTTCACTCGAAGCTCCAGGACAGTGCAAAACATATCAATTAATTCCATGATAAGTGATGCATATAATGGACGCCCAGAATTGGGGCACAGGAAATGAAAAGGCTCTACTGCTCATATAAACGCCTGAACCCAGAAATCCTACATCTGCCTCCTTTAGGTTAAAAATGGGCTGCCGATATATGCCAACAGTATCTTTACCAAGGACGGAAAAATGGGGACAAGACATCCATTCCGTCCATGAGAAGGCCATAGTTACTTTCGGGAGCAGTATGAGAAAGGCAGGCATTGCATCCCTGCCCTTCACTCGAAGCCCCAGGACACAGTACATAACATCAGTGTCCCCTTCTTTGCTTAATGGAGCAATCAATTTCACGATCTTGTATAAATTACCCAAACTTTAACGATGCATATAATGGGAGAAAAACACTAGCACTGCAATACCACATATTCTTTTCATCATAAACAACAGTTTAAGGTCAAACACATCAGGATGCTGATATATGCCAATGGTATCTTTACCAAGGAAGAAAAATGAGGACAAGCCATCCATTCCCTCCATGAGAGGACCACAGTTACTCTCCGGAGCAGTATGAGAAAGGCAGGCATTGCATCCCTACCCTTCACTCTCGAAAGCAGTTGAGCTCTTTGTTCGAGGACGTTCTCCTAATTGCTAGTCATAATCAAGGGTGTACGCGTCCGCACTCGTTGGTTGCTCCTCTACAGAAAGGCTGAAGCTCCGGGACACAGTACATGATATCGATGTCCCTTTCTTTGCTTAACAGAGCAATTAGTTCCATGATCTAGTAAAAAAACCTGAACTTTGACGATGCACATGATGGGTTCTTCAAATTGGGATATCAAGGGGCACAGGAAACAAACATGTTCTAATTCTAAACCCAGAAGTCCTAAATCAGCCTCCTTTTGGTAATTTTTACCGTGAAGTTGCAATACAGATGTACAGAGAACTGGTGCTTTAAAAGCTTAACACCAAACCATCCACCTATTCCACCTGCTTTGTTTTCATGAAGGAAATAACAATATCCCATTCACCAGGGGCGGACTTAACGAGGGGCATGGGGGGTTCAGTTCGACCCCAAAAAATTGGAAAATAAACTGCTACGTATTAGCCTCTCCACCACGCAGCAAACGAATCCGCGACAAGCTGGATAGAATTTCAGCACCCATCTCGGAGAGAAATTTCCGATTAGATTGCTAGCAGCAAAAGGAATCACGAGAGCGACACCGCTCTCGGAACAATCCAGGCAAGATAGGGTTCATCGCCAACAAAAAGGAATAGATAAATCCAGGGCAAGGAAAGAGATCGGGGCTGCTGCCGATACCTCTCGCAGTCCAGGAGGCGAAGGCGACGCGGAGATCGGAGGAAGGACGGAGCGCGGCGGCGTCGTTGGCGGCGGCTTCCTCCTCCCTTCCCTTGCGTCGCGCGCGGGGTGTAGTGGAGCGTGCGAGGCGGCGGCGGCGGCCACCTTTTAATAAGAGAAGCGCTTGCCCTCGCACTCGTCATTTTCTTATTTGATTATTTGAAAAATGAAAAATGGAAAAAAGGAAGCGAGATTACGAATTTGCCCCGTGATAAATGCTACGTGAACCCGGGTGCGGCGGCTGCTGGGTGGTTTCCAGTTTCGGCGCCGATGGATTCCACCTTGACCCCCCGGAAGGTTCTAGAACCGACCAGATCACATTGTTTGGTCTAGCGAGGGGGTAGGTAGGTTTTTGCCGTTTGCGCGGGGATTAACTTGGGTTAAAAAACCCGCATTCCGGACAAATCGACATCAATAAATCCTCTACGAGCATAAACGACGTAAAATGTGTTTATGTGGGTATTGAAAGAAAGATAATGTAGCTACATTAACGAATACCTATGTAAAATTTATTACATATTAAATTAATAAAACTTAATTATATGCACAAGCACATGCCACCTGTGATATCCTACGTGGCAAGCAAAACCGATTTCTTATGCTAAGCATATGTATTGTATATGCTCCAATAATATATTAAGTATGGGAAATGAGGCAACGAAGCAAAGAGATGATAGAGTTGTGAGATGGGTGGTCTGGGAAAAAGTTTCAACGCGAGTGTAAAAGTAAGTGTTTGTAGAGAAGAATATCCGATATTCATAAAAGGTGGCAGATTTATGCACTCTGATTTTGAAGCTCTAGCCAACCGGTCCAACTGGGATATTTGGTCACGTGATCTAAATCTTTATCTTTATTTTTACTCTTTTAAAAGTATCAATCGGTGGTGATAGTCCGTACATACTCCTCTCTTTCCTTACTGTAGGATCATTTTAAAATTTTGATAAAATCTATATGCCCATGTAGAAACATCAATAGATGTTCTCCTCATCCACCGACTCCAAATTCAAAAATTCAAATTCACCCAAAATGATATTGCTCACAAATAGCTTCCAATTCTACCTAAGCTAAAACTCAATTAGGAGTTAAGATGAAGCCGAGAACGTGACATGGAGCGCGACACCATAATTTAACATGCTCAGTAATCTAATTTGTTTATCTATAGCAACGCACAGGTATTTGGTTAGTTCTTATAAAATGTCAATTAGTGATGGTGGTCTATCTACCTTCAGATAGACCACCGTTTAGACCTGATAGAAATGGTTGAAATAAGAGCGGATGTGAATGATCTAATATAGCATAAAGATAGTATAATCTCTTTAAACATAAGTATATTTTCTTTAATCCATAGCAATGCACAGATATTGCGCTGTCTTCACAATATGTTGTACTTGCACGATCTTATCAACCCCTAGAGATTTATTTCTCTTCTATACATGCATGTTGAAAAAATTGGAATGCATGGTCGATTGGAAGCACCACGTGCAGTTGAAATTGGAGCTAGACTAAAACCTCACCGGTCAGAGGTGAAGGAAAGAAGTAAAAGGTACGTGCCAAGGTTATTAGAAAGAAATGTCCCTGATTGAAGTCCCAAACGACCCCCATTTGTTTGGAATTCCATTCGACCGGCTTACTACAACAGGCGTGTTTGGTTGCAAGCCACACTTGCATGCATGCAATGGTTTGTGTTGCGGAAAACAAATAATATCTTCTGCCACAATTGAGGCAAAATTTGCAACAAAACGTGCCTATGACAAGTGAATACGTTCATGAAAAATGTGGCATGCTAAAAGTGTGTCAACAACCAAACATTCCAAAGTCCAACATTTCTGCATCACATGTTATTGCAATTGCGCCATCCAGCCCCCATGCATTCGGTGCATGCATGTGTTCCAGTCAAGGTCAATGCGCCGTCATCTGTGACTAGATGGGTACTACTCTTCTGGCTACTGTGTATTTTGTACGGCCAACTAGGCACAACATACACTTCTCTACAACAAAAAGGAAAGGAAGAAAAGGCACGCAACAAGATAAACACATGGATCAACTGAGCAGACAAACTTTCTTCCTGTCAACTTCTCTCAGACCCCAGGAGTCGTTGATTTGATTTTCGTTATAAGGAAGTTTAGGTCCTAGACATGTCCATGATCCACCACAATTCTGTGGATGTTTCTGAACCTATCTTGGGAGAGAGATGTCTGTCCTCGAGGTACGGTGACTCATTCATCCTTGTGCCCATGCTGCCCGAGATGAAGAGCGGACTACCAAGTTCTGGTTAACCACTCATTCATCACAGTGATGAGAAACCTCTCTAAAAAAATTTCCTCTAGATCATTTAACTTTGACAAATATGCAGCTACGGTTCGTTTGACTTCTCATAATGTTGCCTGCAAACTGCATAAAAGTAGTTGTCATCGGAAACCACAAAAGCCAAAAAATGATGTCCTAACACAATGGTTTAGCCCAGAAAGGCCTACCAGGTAAAGAGTTGTAAGTGCCCCCTCAGGTCGAAAGTAGAGTTCCATACTCACTCAACAAGATGGGAATGTCGTCCATGCGTAACTGAAGTATATCAAAAATACAAAGCACCAATAAGTAGGAGAAACTGATAAAAGCATTATATGCAAACATGCATCAATTGATAAGAATGAGATGGTCGTCCATGGAGGATTACATACCTGCGAAGCATTTCTCAAATGGAAAAGGCGGTGATCTTCCCTTTCAAGGAATGTTGGGGATGGATTTTCCCTGTATCCATTTCATGATGGAAATGGAAATATAATCGATGCAAAAGACTGCTAGCAAATATTATTTGCTTAAATGAAGGACTTCAACAGTTAGATAGATAAGCACTATCCTTTCCTCGGACATAACAAGCTCTGACCATGGTTGGGTTACTTGTACATCCACAATTTTTAGCCAAATCTACTTTCGATTGGTTTGCACTTTTCCTTTTGAATTGAGTAAAATGATATGAAAACATGCCATAAGTTCCATGATAAAACACATAATCCACGTGATTAACTGGCCATATTCTGTTCTGTATAATTCCAGTTTATTGTTTGTGCAAAAAGACAACAAATTTGATTCATTTCCAGCACTTAAGATTATCATTATGATAAGGGAATAACAAATAGACGAGAAGTGGAACTATCTGCAAAGCCGTGTCATTATTCTACCACATTGTTTCTTGATTTTATGGAAAAGTGAATGGTTAAAAATGTAAGTAACAGCTGCAGAGGGGGAATGGAAGAATGAAACCATACATGTAGCGGCGGATAATGAGACGTTGATAGTCCCTCAACAGAGGGCCTAGCTCCTGGAGCTGTATCGAACTTGATGGACAACTTCTCCAATGATCACGAAGTGCCTGTATACCATGCAATTAATGTCATATTTCCTCGGAAGCCAACATAAGTGCATCGGGTTGCAGAAAAGGAAAGATAAGCACCTGAATACATGCAAGCTGGTCACTGCTAGGGAGTGATTCACCAATAAGCCTAGATAAGGCCATTAGTTCTTTATCGTTGATCTCGTCAACAAAACTTGATGAAGGTTCTAGAGAAAGTGGAATCCCCAATCGTTTTGCCAAGTCTAACATTGGAGATTCCCCAGATCGTGATTCCTGCAATAGTTATATCCTTTAGTAATTACAAGGTTTTTATGTCAACAAAAAATTTCGACATTAGTTCTCCTTTTACTCTCCAAGAAGATCTTCTGAACTTCAGGTATGAAGCATAACTCCAAACCCATACATACGCACACACATACATACCTTTAATGTGGACTGTTGGGCATCACCAGTCACAGCACTATGGCTGCTGTCTGAATCAACATTAGGAACTAGGTCTCGTTTGGCAATAGGATCATCTGATCATTCAATCAGGAAGAGATTAGAGAAGCAGAAATTTTCTTTCTCCATCAAGCATTACAGAGTGAAAATCAGAAGAGCTTACATAAAAGAAAATAGCTAGTAGCTACTTTAGGAGGAATAGCAACTTGATATATTCCATGGACTCTGGGCCAATATAAATTCATGTATAGGAGAAGAGAGATAAGATAGGGAACCGAAATACAAAAGAAAATACATAGAGTCCTACTCTAATACAACTATCTCTAACACCCCCTACCAACTGAAACTCTAAACGCACATACTGAAGAGCAACAATCTAATCTTGTACTTGTGACCGCATATAAGAAGCATCAACATCAATATGTTTGGTGAACTCATGTTCACTGGATCTCTAGCAATATTGATGGTACTTGTATTGTCAGGCAAAAAAGGAGTCGGTGCAGAAATAGAAACACCAAAATTCTCAAGTAACCACCGTAGCCAAGTGACCTTTGCTGTCAAAAGAGTCATAGCTCACAACTCAGCCTCTACACTTGAACGATAAACTGTTGTTTGCTTCTTAGTCTTTCAAGCACTAAGAGAACCACCAAGAAAAATACAGTAGGCAGAAAAAGATCGAAGATCAGAGTGATCACTAGCCTAGGTCGCATTAGAACAAACCTGAAGCTATAAAGAACTAGAGCGTGGAAAGAGAAGACAACGAGAGATACTCCCACGAAGGACCAGTGCCAGGAGGGGCCTCAGGAGGAGGCGCCGGTGGTAGAGACACGATGACAGGGGCCTCAAAAGAAGGCGCCACTGAAGGAGGCGCCGACAGTGAAGAAGCGCCGGTGGCGAATACAGTGGAGGCGCCATTGGAGAAGGCAGTAGGAATGAAGGTGCCATGGGAGAAGGCGCTGATGGTGAAAATGGCGGAGGTGCAACTGGAGAAGGCGCCAGGAAAGAAGGCGTCACGTGAGAAGGCACTAGCCATGGTGGTGATAGAGAGGTGATGGGAGTAGCAAGAATAGTCAGGAAAGAAAGTGGCTCAACAAGAGAGACTGGAGATGGACCAGGAGAAAGACGAGGGTAGAAGGAACAAGACTCACCAAAAGTGACATCTCGGGAAACCCTCATCCATCGGCCAACGAAATCTCAACAACGCTATCCCTTATGCTCAGCATTATAGCTTAGAAAAACACTCAATAGATTTAGCGGTCAGCTTAGTACGCTCACAAGGTGCAAGAAGGACATAGCACACACAACCAAGGAGACGAAGACAAGAATAATCGGACGTCTTGCCACAAAGACGCTCAACTGGCATCCCAACCTGAAGAGCAGAAGAAGGCTGGATATTAGTCAAATAAGTGGTAGTGAAAACAGCCTCAACCCAAAAATGAGGTAGAACACTAGAGCCAGGCATAAGAGCACGGGCGGTCTCAAGAAGATGACAAGGCTTAAGCTCAGCAACACCATTGTGAGCACCAAGAAAAGAAAACTGAGTGCCATACTTAGTAAGAAAAAGATGAAGGTGACCAGATTAAGACTCCCCGGCAGAATCAGCACGAAAGACACGAATAGAAATGTCGAACTGAGTACGAACCATGGTGGCGAAGTTTTTATAGATGTGTAAAAGCTTGCTACGAGAAGACATAAAATAAATCTAGGTGTGGCAAGAAAAATCAGCTATGAAAAGAACATAATAGCGATGACCCTCTTTCGGGAACAAAATGAGCCGGACCGCCGGCATCAGAATGAACAAGATCAAACGGACATTGTGAGACTGATTCACTAGAGGGATAAGGGAGTGGCATCTGCTTGCCAAGCCTACAACCATGACAATTAGCTAAAGAGGCATCATCGGACACTAAAGACCACGACAAACAAGGGAAGAGAGATGCAAACCACAGAGATGTTGCAAACGATGAAGTGGAGGATGTAGCGGAGGCACAAGAGGTGGAGGAGATAGAAAGAGCGGCAGGGGTAACAGAAGGTAGAAGAAGCCAGTCAAGCTCTCAAAGACGATATGAGTCACGATGACGTGGACCAGTCTCAACCAAAAGACCTGTGCGATGGTCCTGAACACAACAAGAGTCGAATCAATGAGTTGGTCGGTGGACATGAGCTACATGGTTATTTTGGGAACATGAGATACAATAGGAACATGAAATGAGGGAGTCGAAAGAGTGCCTCATCCTGCAACAAAAAGAGAAGTACCATCTGTAGTTTGAACAATGATAGGACCAGCTAGGGGACTAAAGGATGTAAGACTGGTGGAATTGGAAGTCATATAAAAAGTAGCACCACAGTCAAGAATCCAAGGTGATATACCTGACGAAGATGTGCAAGGTGGCCTCTCATTACCAAAAGACTGAGCAGCAGAACCCGGGAGTGCAAACGCTGGAGAAGCAGCCAGACGAGCAGTAGTGTAAGAATCTCCTCAACAGAAGTAGTAGAATCTCTCGGAGAAGAGTCGGTAGTTCCTAAGCCGTCACCGGCGGCAGGAGCTGAAGGCAAGCAAGCGGCCGGCGAGCAACAGCAAGGCGGCGGCGAGCAGGAGGGCAGCAGTAGGGCGGCGACGGCAAGGTGTAGAAGGCGGAGATCTAGGAGCAGAGCAGTGGTTGTCAGTGTGGGGTAGATCAGCGGGGGACAGCGCCATTGGAAGACCCAACAAAGGGTCAGCAGAAGGTACCGACGAGCGAGCATATCCTGTCACCGGAGGACCACGGTCGTCGGAGAGCCGCGTCCCGTAGGAAGAAGCGGGTGGCCAACGACGATGAGTAGCTGCAGCAGAGCCGTCACGGAGCAGGATGAGAGCGACGATGACCCGCAACTAGCAGGGAACCAGTAGAGGAGGGCGACGAAGATCCGGCGACGCAGATGAGCAGGTAGACGAGGGAATCTGCCGGTGATGTGCGACGCGGATCAGAGAAAGAGGAGCAGCAGCGGCGTTCCAAGGACAAGAAGCTGCAATGGCATTGGTTGCACAGGAGGAGCACAATGACGACTAGAAGAAGCAGCAAGGCCCAAGGAACGATAGCTTGCACGGTAGTGGGAGGTTGGCATGAGTTGCGGCATGTCGGCAAAAGATCGACCGGGAGAGGATCGAGAAAAAAAAGATCTAAAACCCTAATCGGCTTTTGATACCACGTTAGGAGGAATAACAATTTGATCTATTCCATGGGCTCTAGGCTAATATATATACATGTACTAGAGAAGAGATAAGGTAGAAAACCGAAATACAAAAGGAAATACATAGAGTCCTAATCTAATATAACTATCTCTCTAACAGCTATAACCAGAAAAGGAAACATATGCAAACATGAAAGAAGTCCAACTCGCTTAAAATAAATTGCTAAATAATTATGCACATAATCATAAGCACTAGCAATTTCTGATGCACCTACAGTTAAGTAGCGAATAATACCAATAACTGAACTGAGTCAAATGAATTCATTTCCCTTGTGATTTTGTAAATCAACAAAATTCTTCTCACCATTCACCAGTCATTACTGAACAATGTATGGATGCTAAGGGTTAACCGGGAATGACTGAGGGAATATGACTTGTACAGTTTATGTGCAGTACATATAACAGCTCTACATATTTAAGTTTATTCATTATAATTTAGTACTTACACATGTAAGTCCTCAAGTATTCGTGCATGATTGCTGGGCTTGAAGAATTTAAACAGCCGCCAACCACAAAAAATAACTGGGACAAAACAATATCCCCTAAACACCCTACAAATCTTAATCCAAGTCCATTTCAGGTCCAAACGTATCGTTTCTTGAAGATTCTAGGAGCAATATATTTATACGGTTCATCTGTGTGCAGTGTGCGCATTGGCTGCTTATAGAAGTACCAACTAAAATTATGTTCATCTTCAATCCCTAAAGTTAGTACAGTTCACTGGTCATGTAGAACTCATTGTGGCATAGCCAGCTGATGCATTGTGGAAGTGAGGTGTGAACCTAGTAAGAGGTCCAATTTTCTTAATTTAAACATCGTACTGGTTTACTCAGTAAACAGTACATACAATCCAGACATTGTTTTAGCAAGTCTTGCAAATACTTGTCGTTGTAGGGTTTTCTCAGCAACATTATAAATTACTTATTAATACTGACGTTACAGAGATGGATATGTATGCGATTAATAGGGGCAACATATGTCACTTCTTGAAGTACTCTATTGTACACTCATTGATAAAATTTTGCCGTTCTGCTTAAAGACAATGCACTAATTTATTCTTGGTTCTATGTGCATACAACTAAAACAACACCATGATACCGGATGGAGTAGAAAATATGGCATCTGTCAAGTGTGATCAATTCAGTTATTCTGACATTATAGGTCAAACCACAGGCCTGACACACATTGCTTCTAAAGGTTTTGTCAGTTTGGATGATACAAATTAAAACTCCAAGACATCAATAGAGATTCTTCTTTTTCAGATGAGCAGTGATATTACTATACCTTCAGGAACAAGCCACCACAAATCACCAAAGGTATTCTTTCCGTCAAAGCCACCAAATAAAAGAAACCGAGGCCCTATGCAAGTCATAGAATGATATGCCCGAGGAGGGGGTGGCTCATTACTTGTTGGTAAGCGCTTCCATTGAACAGAAACTGAGAGACCAAATTATTTGTCAGCTAAAAACAGATATGATGCCAAAAATTTACAAGCAATGTTGGTTGCTGCAACAGAAGAACAAGAATCGAAGGAAGAAAAATCAAAGCAATAACTGTAAATAAAATGGCCGAGATTTGTGTTAACAAATAAAAAGCTCTAGTCTTAAGAAACACGTTGATCCGTCTGAGACGACATTTGGGATGTTATGGATTTTATATACCATTACCCTATATCTGTTTGCACGGACACATGCAGATCAGGGGAGTGGACACATGTTGCATGTGCCACCCAGGACATAGAATAGATATATGATACACGAGTGCGGAATGAGTGAGCGCATGACATGTAAGGTGGCCAGCACCACAGTCCACAGGCACACCAATGAATTAAGGACACAATCCTAACTGTCTTTAGTGTGTTCAGTGAATCCATACTAACCAAGCTAGCTAATTTTGGGTTGATGCTGGTGAGACCAAGACATACTGTGGTGAGCCATGTGGTTTACAGCATTGACCATATGGACGGGTGTTTTTTGTTTAGTCCCACACTGGTTGTGGAGTATGTGGTTGAGTATCAATGTATCATATCTACATTAACTAGGATAACTCAAGCACCGCTAGCACAGACTTATCAAGCGTGCATTCGATATATCGATAAAGAGATTCAAGAGTCAATCCATACTAACCAGCTTAGCTCTTCTAGTTTTCTCTAGCAGTGCTGGGATGTGATTCCAAACCTGTTTATGGGCAGCCCAGCCCAGTTTTTCTGGCCAAGATTTCAGCCCAGCCCTTAGCTCGACTAGGCAATTAATAAAATTAATATGTCATTCAGAAAATGACAAAAAAATATATTTTATTCAGTAAATAAATAATATTAGGGGCTTTTCAGGTATTGGTCCTAGCCTGCCCTTTCAAGACCGGGCTTTTTCAAGCCTGTCTGAAAGCCCAGTCTGGCCCAGGATATGAACGGTTCTATGTGATTCACAGTTTCACCTCTAAAAAATGCTTAGCTAAAACTCCTTCGTCTTAATCACAAGGAATATGGCTTCATATCGCTAAGCACAACCAGAATAAATCAGTATCAGATCACTTTCTCCTTAAAGCTAGGTCCAAATTTCCAGTTATGGAATCACATTTTAATTTAATTACCAGGATGCACTCTTTTGTGATTCATAAAACCATCTCCATCAACAAATGCAACAACAAGATTTGGTGTGAATAGATAACAAGAACGTAAGATGCGAACTCATGTTCAATGTTCCCAACGTGGCAATGCAGAAAAAAGTTACAATCAAGAAGAAATTTATTGGAGCTTACCCCTGTCTAAAATAATACATTCGTTGTAGTACACATCATATCTACTTAGCCAACCGCCAGTTCCATGTCCTCCAAATAGCAAGAGCTGAAAAAAATAGCTATGTATTGTTAGTAATGTTATTGCACAATCGAAAAATTGAACAAGAAAATGTGTAACATAGGTCCTTGAGTGCATGTACAATGTAAGTGCTTGAAGAGGAGCTTAGAAAAATAAACCGGTTTTTTCTTGCCATGAAGGATAGCATTGATGCTTATTTTATAGCATGAGTGCTTGATTAGGCATCAATGCATAAGAGGTGCTTATGCGTTTAACTAGTACTAATTAATGTGTATATGTAATCATCTAAGCATCTACAAAGAGGAACTTGCATTGGAGATAAAATTTACACAGGTGCTTGATGATGTGGCTATATTCTCTCTCTTTAAGCAGTCACGTATAAGCACCTTGCATTGTACATGCCTTGAGAGGAAATTTATTTTCTGATACATAAATTTTTAGTAGAACTGATGAACAACTTGATGTTGTAAAGGCTCCCAGTAAATAAGAGACTTTTTGTTTCAAAGGCTCGAAGCAAAGAACAAAGACAATTATGTTTTTCTATCATTGAATACCAACTTTCATTTATCTAGTTAATAACAAGGGAGCAAGGTTGTGGTAGCTAACCCTTGTTTCACCAGAACTTAGTTTAAATCAAAGCTAATGCATTCAATAGACCCATATTAAGTAGATTTTAAAATTTTAACAAATGATTTTTCACAGAAGATAAAATAAGGGTTTTAGTATATCCAACAAGGGCACACCCAGAAGGCCATTATGCTCATTTTCGCAGGACACTAACAGCTTCATTGAATAGAAGGTTGACATGGTAGCAAACAACCGATGATTAATATCCAGTCTAATAGAACAATCAACTGAGATCAACCTTCCAAACATGTGATACACACAACAGAGATATCAGCTGTTAAATACTAATGCAGTTAGAAAGACGAAACATCAAGGCTTCAATTGCATACATAAGGTCCACCAGATGTCACTGAATGACCACATCGTGCAGAGGGAGATTGTCCTGGTAGCTTCAATTGTGTCCAACCTGGTGTCTCATTATCTCCCAAAAATAAACATATCAGGTTCTAGCAAATTTGCAAATATTGCAGCGATCATCTAACTCAGATTTCCAGTGAACCATTACTTAAATCAACTAAGAAACACAATTTCATACTTAAACACAAATGAATGTGGGGTAATTCACTGCAAAAGGAGAAATCAACTGTTTGTAAATAAGCATTTGACATATATAACTAAAAATTGTGGATCTCCCATATTCCTCGATGGAACAGGACAGTTAAATAATAACAATGGGCCATCTCAAACTCCATTTCTTCAATGAAGCAGGAATGGACATGCAAGACAAAGAAGATGTGTGAGTATGGTACTCTGGATTTTGTCCTGAAGTATGTAAATAATAATTATTAACACAGGTATGTAACCACCTCTGATCATGACCCACATTTACATAAATGGTCTAGGCAAGAAGTAGTTGTAAGTGCACTATGAGTTCAGCTAGTGTGCTCATCAATTAAGCAAGCATATGTTGTACATAGCAGTTAAAATGACATCTTTCTCCCAATGCAAATAGAATTGATAGGCAATCAAATAGGAAGAGATACCTTCTTCAGTAACACCCTTTAAAGCCCATAAATCACCCATTATCGGCCCAGTTCCGCCTGTTGGAAGGAATATATAAAGTAGTCAGAAATAGAACGTCGAAGACCAAAAAATTATGCATTAACTCATTAATCATTGAAATCATCAGCGCACTACAAATTTTACTCAGGAATAGAGTTTGCTATCCACCAGAAGCCTACAAGAAAACCAGATCACACGGAACATTGTTACATAGTTGCTCTTTAGAAATTAATGATTATTCAAGTCAAGAAAATAAAAATAAAAAACCACTGTGAAATCAATAGATAATCCATAATCCACATAGACTGATTAAATGAGAATAAAGTGTCGATACTGGCACTGCTTTTCAAAATTTCAATGCTGAAGTTATTCAAGTGCAACAAAGCCCTTTAGTTTCACTCATCTGTTATGTTTGGTGGCTATTTAAAAATGTTCGAGAATTATACTTTCTAGAGGTAGCCAGCTTATCAAGGTTGGGTCAGGAAGGCATGAGAAGTATACTAGCTTGTTGCAACATATGAAATGGAAACTAGCTAATCATCTAAGCAAACACAAGCTTCGACAGAACCCAAGAACCAAATCAAGGAATGGGAATTACCTCTGCCTCCAAAAATAAGCAGCCTCTTCTCAATCATGGTGGCAGAATGTCCACATCTTGGAGGTGGCGCTGATCCAGTAACTGCTAATTCTGTCCACTCAAGTGACACTATCCAACAGAAAATGCAAAAATAAAAATGAATGCTCAAATTTTCTTAACACACTCAACAAAATAAGTTTAATGGTTAGACAGCTTGAATAAGGGGAACAGCTAGCTCACTTGTGTCCATGACAAATACATCAGACAGCCACTTTTTGCCATCCCAACCACCATACCTGAATAAAGATGAACATCATCTTCTTCACAAGTGATGACACCTAGTAATGACAGGGAAAACTGGTATAGAACAAAATGCTCACATGACAATTTTTCTGTTTCCTATGGCTGATGCAGCAGCAAACTCTCGCGGAGATGGCAAATCACCAAAGCCAGTCATCTCCGACCACTGCCATATCTCTGAACACGAAAGAAGCACCGAGACAGATTGACGGTGCTTAGCGGTTACATAATCCCGGGCACAATTGAAAACAAAACAAGTAAAAGGGGATTCTAAAAAACTTGATGAAACAGAGAGCTTTACCAGTGTCGAGCATCCAGAAATCACCTAACCTGCGAGGTAAACAACGCATTGTAAACAACGGATAAGGATGCCTGCAAACTCTACTAGATAGCTGTATGCACTCCAGACCTCTTGCCCCCGGAACGCCCGCCGAAGATGAACATGTTACAGTCAATGACCACAGCGATGTGGAAGGCCCTCGGGCTGGGGCCTGCTTGCCCATCTGAGCCACTACCGGTGCATTCCGGCGTGTACCATAGCCTATTCTCTGCAACAAGGATCGCGTACGCGAGTTTATAACGGCAAGGCTCATTGTCCTCTCATATGTGTGCGTGCGTGCATAGACGCGGGCAGGCAGGGGCGAAGCGAGTGGGCGGCGGGACTTTACCGACGTCGTAGACGGCGATGTCGGCGAGGAAGCGCTTGTCGGCGAATCCGCCGAAGACGACCACCTTGGACTTGCCGATGCCGACCGCCGTGTGCCCGCTGCGGAAAGCCGCATCGGTTTTTAGGCGGGCGTGGCGGAATTTAAGAGAGATCAGAGATCAGCGACGACGGTGGCGGCGAGGTGGGTCGGAATCGGATTGGGTGGGGGGGTTTACCTGCGAGGGGCGGGGATTTGGCCTCCGAAGTCGGAGGAGTCTGCTCTCGCCCAGTGCATCCGCTTCGGCTGCAGCTGCTGCTGCTGCGTCATCATCTTCCTGCTTCTCCTCTCCTCTCCTCTCCTCTCCTCTCCTCTCCCAGTGAGTCTACGCCCTTGCCTGTTTCTTCTGGATTCGGCGGAGTCCAGGCAGGGCGGTGGCCGTGACCGGAACGGGGAAGCAACTGCAATTGTGGAGACTCCTTCCTTCCGCGCCTGACAGCGGGCCCAACCAATGCTTAGAACCGATTAAGAGCCGAGCTGGCATCTATAGTGTGGTGTTATAAACTTTGTAAACTGGTTCAAAGGGATATTTTGCACGCGTAGAATCGAACCCATGTGCATTTTGTGTGTGGCTGATTTGGAGGATAAAAAACAAAACCGATGTATAGATAGAGGCTCCAATCAATTAGAGAAGTCTTTGTCATCCACCTGTTAGAGAGATGGGGTTATAGAGGGAGATAGTGTGGCCACCGTAATACTAGGAGCGGCGAGTCAAGTCTCCACTGACGACGTGAATGAAGAAAGGTAGTAGAGATCGATGGTGGATGATGGTTGAGTTCTTCTCGAGATGGTGAAGGGGTCCGGGGTCGATCGAAGAGCATTTCTATGGAGAAAAAGAGAGATCACTGGGAGTTTTCTTATTTCCTCTCGGGTTCATTTATTTTTTAAGCGTGGTGAGGCTCGTTTTGGTGGCAAGGCTGATTTATGTGCATGGTACCAATTCTCAAATAGCATACATCCTGAAAGCCTTTTTCCTAACACACTAAGCTCTACTAGGAAGGCTTAGACTTATGCATCAGTTGGCTATCCAGATAAGCTTCCTATAAACTATAGTTAAAATAAGTCTATCATATTGGCAGCTGTCTCTTAGGAACGGTTTATAAATTCGAGCTTATTGTCTGTGGCGAAGGATGCAAAGTATGAAATACCTCTGGACTTATTTGTTTACTGTTTACTATGAGCACGGGGAGGGTGGTGGTGGCCACAAGGGGAGGGTGTGGGGAGGATGGCGGGCACGGGGAGGGCGGCGGGCACCGGGAGGGTGGCGGGCCTCTACCTCCCGTTGGGACGGGATCCGAGAGGAGCGGGTTGGGGATGCGAGGAGAGGAAGAAATTTTAGGGTTTTTTGGGTATTTATATGGAATGATGTTCTTTTCATAATTACTATAAACTTCAAGGGAAAAGTTCGGGAGGGGGTAAGTGGGGGAGGGGAGAGGGGTGGAAAATACGAGAAATGGAGAGAGCTTAGGAGTTAAGCCCAAACCCAAAATTGACTTTGGTTTAGTTCATAATTTATTTAGACCTATGATCTCTATATAAGCCATCGCTAAAAGGTCCTAAAGATACTAATGATAAACACGACAAGAAACATAACAATAACGGTTGCAAATCGAGGAAGAAGGAAGAAGGTGTATAAGACAATGTGAACTGCCATATCCGTATTGAAAAAGCTTAAAACTATAGCAGAATGAAAATAATAATCGGTGATGATTCTTTAGTTTAACATCCACTTTCGCTAGAGAACATGCCATTTGTCTTCCTACATATCACTGTATGTTGTTGCGTGTCAGCCTTTGGCTTATCGTTAATGAAATTTTATTTCACTAATAATATATCTATCAAAATAGTACAACAAAAACATCATAGTGATCAATTAATACAACATATACTTACATTTCAAGCCAAATGTGTACGTAAGATTTCAACCCGTTCGAGCATGATAAAATAAGTTATTGCGGAAGTAAATACTAAAATATATAATAAAAACTGTCTAATATAAATGCTACGATATATTATGTTACTCTGACTATCTACATCATACTTCCACTAATTCTACTACTCCGACAGTGTCGATTTGTCCATGATCAATGTAATAATCCGTCCTCCTTGTCCCTTCCACGGTCGGGGACTCTGGACGATTTTCCTTAGCATCTATCGACTCTGGTACTTCAGGGAACTCCTCAGCCGTAGCGACCCGGTACAAGCAACCCCCACGACTCCGTTACCACGTCACTTGACCCACGTGTCAGCCACACGTGCCGCTCGCGTCAGCATCCACGGCCACCTCGGCGGCGAGCGTTAAAAGCACGGTTACGCCCGCGAACGAAGCGAACGTCGAACGCACCGTCTCCCTCCAGATCTCGAAGCCTCCCCACCTGCAGATTCCCATTTCCATTCCTTCCGCGAGAGGACGACGGAGACGACGACGACGAACGGAGCAGCTCGAACCAAACCCTAATCGCCACCTTGAGCCACTGATTGATCTGGTTGGTGTTCGCGCGAGATCCGAGGCGGGGGCTAGAGATCTAGGGCTCTCGCCGGCCATGGCGAGCTCCGGCATCGCCTACCCTGACCGATTCTACGCCGCTGCGGCCTATGCCGGCTTCGGCGCCGGCGGGGCCACCTCCTCCGCTGCCATCTCTCGCTTCCAGAACGACGTCGCCCTCCTCCTCTACGGCCTGCACCAGCAGGTGACGCGTCGGCTGATGCTGATTAATTTGAGCTGGGGGTCGAGGTTTGTGGTGGAATCAGTGAATTGTGGCGTTGGCTTGCTCATCTCTGGCTTTTGGGGAGAAATTTGCGTTGGTTATCGGAATTCGGTTTTTGATTTTTGGTTTCGTTTCGGTGTAGGCGACGGTGGGGCCATGCAATGTGCCGAAGCCAAGGGCGTGGAACCCCGTGGAGCAGAGCAAATGGACGAGGTTGGTATCGCTCAACTCAGACCCCGCTTCAAGTTTCTAATCTTCTTCAAGTTCTCGCGATTGATTTTTTGTGGAAGTCTCAATCAGTGGAGAAGTGATATAGTTTGAACATGAAATCCGAGTAGACATAAGCAGATACAGTTGTTTGTCTCTACTCTCTGCTCACTTTATTGCTTGTGACGATATTAGAACGGAATGTTGCGACAGAGCCAGAAGTTAGAAAGCAAATTTCCTATGTTGCAAGGACCATAACTCCTTTATAGTTTGGATTTTGGAATCATTATCCTAGATAGATGATGGAGTGGGAGAAGTACCCATTAAACACCAATTTTACAATGATCATGCATGCCTTTAAATCACTGCTGCTTGCTTATACTATTTGTGTTTTAGCTGGCATGGGCTTGGAAGCATGCCATCAGCGGAGGCAATGCGTCTTTTTGTCAAAATTCTGGAGGTATGACTTATATGGTGTTCTTCAGTGTGTGCATAATGATGTAATTGATACGTTGATATTGTCACAGGAGGAAGATCCTGGATGGTACTCTAGGGTCCCTGAGTTCAACCCTCAGCCTGTTGTAGATATTGAAATGCATGTAAGTCACATAGATAATATATGGGGTACACGTACGAGGTTTTCTCTGCCAAATTATAGTACTTCTCTGTTGTTTACTTGAGTATTCAGAATTCACTATCATTGAAATTGTTGGTTTATCAATTATTTATCTGTGTTTCATTTTATAAGAAACCAAAGGAAGAGCCAAACATTGTACCAGCTTCAACAAATGGAACATCATCACTTCCAGAACCAAAAACCATTTCTGAAAACGGAAATTCAATGGAGACACAGGACAAAGTTGTTATTATAGAAGGTCTTAGTACTGTTAGTGCTCATGAAGAATGGACTGCATTATCTGTTAGCGGGCAGCATCCTAAACCCCGCTATGAGGTGCGCCATATGTTCCCTTGTGTCTTTTATTTTGTAACTTGTAGGACAATTACCCTATTTCACCTTTTGTTTCTTCTAATTACTTTTGTAGTATTGATGTGAATTTTGGCTGCTGCAGCATGGAGCAACTGTATTGCATGACAAAATGTATATATTTGGTGGAAACCACAATGGGCGTTATCTTAGTGACCTTCAGGTACGTGAAGCTAAATGTAATAATCCAGCATGGCATATGTATGCATCCTAAGTTATTTCTTAGCTTGGACTTGGAGCATATGAGCAGATGTTGTTCCACTATTTGTCGTCAAATCATCCTTAAAGAATTACGTTTTACTGTTCACACTGCCCAGATTAAAGATTCATTTCTATTTATGATTCCTAAGCCTCATCTTTTGTAATATTGATGCGGTGTTGAAGTATGTCTTTCTTGTAACAAGTCCAGTCTTCTCTGTGTTTCATTATGCAAAGATTACAGTTAGACTCTTAGACTCTTTAATTATTATCAAATTGAGTATGTTATCACTATGCAGTGAGATAATGACGAATTTTCCTGAAATAAACTGCAAACAAAATACCAAGTGTTTAGGTCATTTGTGATGTAGGTACTTCTTGCGTTGAGACTTGAAAATGTTGAGTTAACTCGGTGACTTCGAGAGGTCTAAATTAATTAGATAATAGTTGGAGTAGTTTGAAGAGCGGTATGAAAGAGAGAAATCAACATTATCTACAGACTGACAATTCAAATCTGCCACATTTGAAGCGACTATAGCATTAAGTAACACTGACTTAATGCTTTTTTTTGTCACAATTTGTGCGGGCGCAGGTTTTGGATCTGAAGAGTTTGACTTGGCTCAAGATTGATGCCAAATTGCAAGCAGGATCATCTGATTCAGCTAAAACAGCACAAGTCTCTCCATGTGCTGGCCACTCTTTGGTAAATTTCAGCACAAGTAGTTAAATTTTTGCTAATTCATTATCTTTCAGATGGTAATCCTCCACTACTACTTTTTAGATATCATGTGGTAACAAATTTTTCTCTATTGCTGGGCATACAAAAGATCCATCTGATAACATTACAGGTTTGCTAGAACTCACTTTTCAGTAAGCATGGTACTGTGATGCTAATCATGTCTCTAATTGCAATGAATTTTTGTTGTTGATGTTGTTACTCTGCTTCTGGTGTTTTTATGCTAGTGAAGGAATTTGATCCGCATACTTGTACCTGGTCGATTGTCAGGACTTACGGAAAACCACCGGTAATAATTTTCTTCAACCCATAGCTCTCCCTGAGCCTATGATACCAAACATAATGAACTATTCATTCTTTGTTTCATTGTTCTTTGATAAGTATTTGTCTTAATGGTTTATCCTATTGGCATGTGCTTCCAAGATTTATTTTAGTTAAACACAGTATGCTTAAAAGTCTCTTCTTATGAGTTATTTGCAGTCATGATTGTCTCTGGAAACTATGCTTGATTTTAGCGAAGGGTTTTTGTTTAAACACAATATTATATGTGGTATAATAAGGGCTTCAAGAGTGTGGTGTGTTCTTATGTGCAGTTCTAATTGTCTCTGGTAAGTATGAACTTGGGATAATCATTATATTGGCCTTCAGTTTTTCTCAAACACGTGCGCTCAATTTTCTAAATGACCAGAAGAATCTTCAACTTTGAGGCCAAATCCGGAGAAGTCTTCCATTGGTTCTACTAGATGAAAACATGGCAGAAGTTGAAGACTTGCAAACTGCAACGTAGTCCAAATAGTACACTGTCAGTATTAGTATTATAAACATAGAATGCATATAGTTTTTAACCAGAAACACTGATACACATCAAACCTGGCGTATCTGTATTGGATACCGTATCCATGACGTATTGGAAAAAATAACATTAAAGTTGCCTCTTATTGTGCTGGGTTGTATCCACTATGTTTACAAGAACTGGTGCGACTAATCAAGGGTATCTTTTGCACCAAAATTCATAGTTTAATATTAAGTTCATGGACTTGCATAATTTTATTGTTGCAATAATTCAATGGTGCATGCTCAGATGACCCAGGCACTGCTACCGAGTGGCAAGCACCCTAAATGAATGAATGACAGAAAATCTTGCAACCTAAACAATGTTTAGCAACTTCTAAGTTGACTACCCAGTTATGTGAAGGTAAAGTACATTTCTTTTGTAAATTTCACCTGCGGCAGGTTTCTCGTGGAGGTCAGTCAGTGACTCTTGTTGGAACAACCCTAGTCTTGTTTGGTGGTGAAGATGCAAAACGATGTCTCTTGAATGACTTGCACATTCTTGATCTTGAAACCATGACATGGGATGATGTGGATGCAATGTGAGTACTGGAATCTTTATAGACCTCTCATTCACAATTGTTTTGATCTGCACTGTTCATGTTGTAAAAAAACGCTGTTAGCTTCGTTGTACCTGAACTCTAAAATAAAGAATTAGTCTTTGCTACGTGAACATGAAGCATTACTGTTAAGAGCTACTAGATTTGATTCTGCATGCTTATGTCCAAAATAGTATGCATGTTACCTTTCACCAGTTATGATGGGAGTTTCTTTTCCTAGCGAGCTGTTCCCACAAACTTAGGTTAAAGCTTTTCAAGTACATTACTCTTCATGAATTTATTTTCTGCAACTATGTTGTTATGTAGTTCTGACCGGGAGTGCTTAGATTCTTTGGACCATTACTTCTTTATTTGATTTTTTCTTAATTAGATGGGACTGCTGGCAGTAGTGAATTGATTAAAAGAGAGAAATAGAAGGAAAGGAAGAAAACAGGGAAGACATATTCCATGCAAACCTGAAATATGTTTCAGTTTCACAGCTCATAGAAATGATTATCTGATGAGAGCTTCGTTATGGAAGTGACATATGCATTCACTCCCATGCATGTATTTGATCAAACTATACTCACTACGTACCCATACTTTAATAATCTGTATGTATGAATAGGGAATGATCTTGTTTTGGACGCCTACTGTATTTCTGAATTCATCTCATCCTGATGTCGGCTTTATGTTTTAGAGGCACCCCTCCTGCTCCAAGATCAGATCATGCTGCTGCTTGCCATGCCGACCGCTATCTTTTAATTTTTGGAGGGGGATCTCATGCAACATGTTTTAACGACCTACATGTCCTTGATTTGCAAACAGTAAGAACAATTTTCTTGCTAGAACTCTAAAGTTTGTGATTGTTAACTTTTAATTGTTGAAATTACAGATGGAATGGTCAAGACCCAAACAGCAGGGTCTGATTCCAAGCCCACGAGCTGGCCATGCAGGTGCAACTGTTGGGGAGAATTGGTACATAGTTGGTGGTGGAAATAACAAAAGTGGTAGGTTTTTAGGTGCCCGAGCTTAGTACGTTCTGATTCTTCTGATCTATGATATCAAGACGTAGGTGTTTATGGGTTTTAGTGTATATGTATATGTTCATATTACTAGTAAAGCTTGCCTGCATATAGAACAAAGGGAATTCCTTCTGTACCTCAACACTAACCCAACAGTTGAATATTGGCTGAATTTAGATTTTGCCTTGCAACTTGACCCCTCACATATAAGAAGGTTGTTCAGATTAATGTTGAGTGATCACAATGTCTCATAACCTCAGAAAGTATCCTGCAAAATCTTATTCAAATCCACAAAGCAATTGATCCAGTACAGTTGTCATCTTGGAATGCAAATTGTATTTTCTTTTTTTCTTTTAAGAGGTTTAAGATAATACACATTCTTTATTAATTCTAATGATTTGTGATGAGTAATCTAATATATTCACAGCAAACATGAGGTTCTTCTCAAGTCAATACTTGCATTGCATTTCGACAATCGCTTTCAGGCCATCAATTTTAAATTGTACCTGTAGTTTACTTTGAGTTATCTTAGCATTTAGTGAACTCATAAATTTGTTGCTACAGGTGTCTGCGAAACACTTGTGCTTAACATGTCAACTTTGGCATGGTCAGTTGTTAGCACCGTGGAAGGACGTGTTCCTCTTGCCAGTGAGGTATTCCTCTTGAGCAATATGTTGACGTTGGAATGACTTTCTTTTGGTTGGTAATATTTCAAATCCTGTTATTTGTAGGGCCTGACTTTAGTGTACAGCAATTATAGTGGAGAAGATTATCTCATTTCCTTTGGAGGATACAATGGACGATACAGCAATGAGGTAACTGGCATTTTTGCTTCATGATTTTGCCTGGAAATTACTTTCAAAATTTTAACATTTTTCTTCTCTGCTGGACAGGTTTACGCTCTTAAACTTAGCGTGAAATCAGATTTGCAGTCGAACACAAAAGACCAACCCATCGCAGATAGTACATCTAGGGTTCTGGAACCTGAGGTTGAAATTTCTCAAGATGGGAAGATACGAGAGATTGCCATGGACAGTGCTGATTCAGTAATGTCTCCTTGTCATATCTAGAACTACATTGAGCTTCCTATGTTGGCCTAACAACTTTGATGCAGCAGAAAGTGTTCTTTTAATCTGGGTTTATGTAGAAAAAATATAGTTTGTGCCTATTAAAATTCTGTTAACTAGACGGTGCAGCTATTCTTTGTGGTACATGCGCTCATACAGCATTATTTGATACAAAGTTCCTGATGGCAATCACTTGTTGACCATGATTCTTTCAATTATTTGGACGATATGTACGCAAAACTGACTTTCTTTTATCTTGTGCTGTGCTGAGTTTCAGAAAAACAGAAATGATGAAGCAAGTGAACAACTTTTGGCAGCTCTTAAAGCTGAGAAAGAGGAACTAGAAGCAACACTTAGCAGGGAAGGACTGCAAACTATACAGCTTAAAGAAGAGATAACTGAAGCAGAGGCTAGAAATGCTGAGCTGACAAAGGTGAGTCTTTTCTTTTCTATCTTCCAATTGTTCTATTTCTGCCCCTATGGATTTGTAATTTATTTTGTTCCTTTACACTACATAATCTTCCAATCATCTAATGGACCTTTTCGTATGAATTGATGAGCTTATTATGCAATATTTTTATATTTTCAAATGATTTATCAACTAATTTATGGTTCAGCTTCTGAGTACTACTTTTGAACAACATCCTATAATGTGCAGTTGGGACTGAGCTTTTCATGTATTGAATAATGTGGGTCCGTGTGTTGGTCTGCTCATTGCACATTGCTACACAGTATATATTACCACAATTACCTTTTGTAACATCATCTTAGTTTTGACATATATACCCTGTAAAAGAACATAACTACGTGCAAAGTGAAGTGAATTGACCTTGTCATTTAAATTACATGTTATTGCACTCAGTGTAACTAGTACCATGTTCCTTTGTGTTTCTACTTGGAGTTTTAGTTTGTATGCACAGAAAAGGAATCTGAATCACTTCCAGATATATTTTATTTCTCCTCAGATGTACGGATCCTTATTTTGTTCATTTAAACTGTGTAGGAACTTCAAGCTGTCCGTGGCCAACTTGCTGCGGAGCAGTCAAGATGTTTCAAACTTGAGGTACACTTTATCTTACATTGTTCAACTTAACAGAAATGGCTAGGTTTACACCATTGCTAGCAGTAACTACTGGCATTAGGAACTCAGACCAAAACTAATCCCCTCTAAGCACTTGCTCAAGGAGAAGGCATGATATTATGATAATCTTTTTCTGGTCATGCACTTTTAGGGTGTGTTCCAGGCAGCCAAACGAGTTTAACAAGTGATAAATTGGGCCCCAGATAAATATGCCTTATTTTTTTTCCCGGATATGCAGACTGAGAGCGGTATCACGGGCACCTCCTATATCAAATTTTGTGCACTTATGTTATTCAAAAAGTGCCATAAAAATCATAGTAATAAAACATATGCGCAAAAAGATTGCAAAAATAGGATCATACGAGTAGTCCAAAAGAATCTAGCGGTTAGTGCCTTGCGGAAGATAGAGGAAAATGTGTCGGCTCCCATCCAACTAGTAAGAGGATAGATAGTAGATGTAATTGGGTGGGGCAGAGTTGGCTTGCTTCCAAGAGATAAACACCTAGTGACTCGAAAACATGATGCGCTAGGTTTCGATCGGTTAATTGAGATTGGCAGTACTTTTCATTCTTTGGTTACCATATTTTTTTCACTTCATGATCATGGCTCATTTCCCTCTTTTGCATGTACACATGTTCTAGTGCGATTATGCAATTTTTTGAAACGGACAAGCGCACCCATCATATATTTCTTGTTAGTTTTTTTTCCATCTGAATACGCACAGATTGTATTTCTTTTTCTAAATGGCTCTCTAGGTTGATGTTGCGGAGCTACGGCAAAAGCTTCAGAGTCTGGATGCACTGGAAAGGGAGGTCGAGTTGCTTCGACGGCAGAAAGTTGCTTCTGAGCAAGCAGCATTGGAAGCAAAGCAGAAGCAAGGTTCCAGTGGCATGTGGGGCTGGCTTGTCGGAACACCTTCTGAAGATTCGGAGTCGTGATCACCTCACGAGAGCGATGGTTTTTACTTCCCATACAGGCTGCGATTCGTATACTTGTAACATTTACGAATGCTTTTGATGATGTCCTCTACATTTTTTTCTTTTCCATTTCATGGCATTTGTGTTCATTTGACGACTAAAGAATAAGGTGTTTTCCAATAAGCATTAATTGTCATGATATGATCTTATAGAAAACCATCAGACTATCCGTCATCTGGTTCAGATCATTGCAATCACTCAGGATGTAATGTTAGGTTGTAACATTGTGTATACACCATCTTGTCAGCATGAATTCTTTGGACGTTATAGATTCAGTCAGTTTTGGAGTAGTTGTACTAATTCTGATGTTGGAGATTCTCTTGGGTCAAGCTGTTGATGGACTTGTTGGCTCATGTTTCACTGCTATGCTTAGTGTTTGTTGATAATAAATGATAATTTCTGAATTCCCAACGGAATTGCTTCTAGCACATGCAAAAATCGCCGAGTGGGAAAACATCTTATCAGAAATAGAACATTCTAATGCATGTGTGTCGCGGGGATTTCGTAACAGTATACATTTCTAGTAGGATTTGGGGGGCGCAAGAGGATGATCCGAGGAGGGTTCACACGAGAGATTTACCCAGGTTCAGGCCTGTTGGAGGAGGGTTTCCGCGCTACCCCGAATCGACGCTGTTCAGAATCACTGTAACACGGTCAATGTTTTCATCGACACACTCCGTCGTCAAGGCTGACTTCGACGAGCACCCGCTCCGCGTTGGGGCTATCGCCGACGAGCCTGCGCTCCGCGTCGGGGCTGTCACCGACGAGCCCACACTCCGCGTCAGGGCTGTCGCCGACGCGCCCACACGCGGGACTATCACGCTCCCCAAGAAGATTCTCCTAAAAAGATACCCGGGTATATTCCCCCAAAATTCCTTAGGAGTGAGGAAATGACCGTTGTGCCCTTGTAAATTTCCGCTCATATGAGGGCAAAATTGTAATCTAGCATTTCTCATTCTCAAACCCTATAAATACCCCCCTGGGGTAGAGGAAAAGGGGATCCATTCTTCACTCTCTCATTTGTATGCTCTCAATTCTATGCCCTAATACAAATACTGATTCCCGTCGTCGACTGTCTCGCGCGCATTGTTCTTACTCGTTCTCCCCTCGCACATTCGGAGGTCGTCGTAACCAATCAGGGGTGCCACAAATCTACTGTCTAGGCTTATACCTACAACAAGGCCCTCTATTGAAGAGGTAACACCCTACTCCTGCTGACTGTTTATCAAGCCTCGCGTGATAAAATTTTTGAGTACAATGGGGGTGGAGTTCTTTCTCCTATGCTCTAAACAAAAATGTCGATGTTTCAGCCCCCCGCACAGGTGCCTAGGTTTTACAGCTGCCGAGTCGACCGAGTCATGGTAACGCCACACTTGATTGGCGCCTTAACTGCACTTATTGCCTCTTGGTAACGTCCGACTTAATGCCATAGTAACGCCTGGACTTGATGGCACCCAGCTGTTACTTCCGAGTGGATCCCGTGGGCTATATTCGGCCGAGTGGGCCTCCTGCCGTGGATTTGGGCCATCCTGAGTTTGTTGGGCCGACTCCTTGTCTTGGACCTATCCCTTGGGGATCCCGCCGTCAGTAGTCCCCGAGTGCTTCAGGGTCTTGATGCATGCGCTGACTGGAGGGTGAGCTGCGCGCGCCTCCGAGTCGGCCGTGGAAAGACCTTGATGGACTCCCGAAGTACCTGAAAAGGTTAGGTTTGAGCTAATAGTGGCGTTAGTCTCGGTGATACCCGTGTTTTCCTGCTGGGGAAGTCGGCTAGTGGCCTACTGGGAGGCATATCATAAATTCCGAGTGAACTCGAAAAGCGTCTGGGCTTATCCGTATTGATGGTTGCCAGTTGTTGTCCGAGTGGAAATGCTTTCGATCTTCAACTCCAGAACTGAGTCTACGGACTGGCATTTGGCTCTGAATCAGAGACTGTCTTGTGCCGTTGTGGATGCTGAGTCCGTTCTTAGTTTGGGTATTGCCAAGTGACCTACGAACCCGGTTGGGCCGGTCATCGACACCCATTTGCAGAGCTGGTCCGCTCCCGAGTGGTGCAGTCGGTGTTCCTCGAGATTGCTTGGTGGAGCCGGTACATCCTTTGTGCTGTGACTCAGCGGGCTGAGCCGACTCCAAACTTGGTTCAATGACCTGGTCGCGTCGAACCCGGTCAAAGCTGGCTCGCGAAAACACGAAGACGTCACGACTGCGCGCGACATCACACCAACATTTATTGTGCGCAGTTGGTTGGACAGAACGCTTGGGGTGCTACAGCGTGATGATTTCACCTCGGGCCTTGCGCGGGGTGCGCGCGAGACATCCGCTGCCGCAGCGGCGACTGCACAGGACATTTGAAACGATGGCTCGTGATGATTGCGTCTCGAGTCACGTGCATGGGGCGTGCGGGATGGCCGCTGTCGTAGCGCACGCTGGCCGGAATGCTTGGGACGACGAGCCGCAACGAAAAATGCGCCTCGAATCTCACGGGGGCGCGCGCGCGGGACGGCAGTTGCCGTGACGGTTCGCTGCCACGTATAGCGCCCTTCCCACGGCGGTTTGCCTTCCTTCTCTATAAAAGCGGATGCTGGGGAGAACAGTTCCTATCTGCTCTTTGTCTTCCTCGCGCACATCGACCCAAGCTTCCAGAGTTCCATCGCTGTGTGCTGCTTCCTTTCTTCTCTTTCCGAGAAACAGCACTCGATCCGCCACCGCTTCTCGATCATGTCGCGCGTCTCCAAAGGCAAGAAGAGCGACTCTAGATCCTCCTCCACCGCCGCGCGCCCCGATGATTGGAAGAAAGGCGATTGGGTCCCGTCGGTGGTGACCGACCAAATCCTTGCCGGCCTCTTCACCGAGGGCATACTCCCTCCACGAGCGATCAGCAACTGGAGGGCGCCGTACCAGGAGTCGGAGCCCGTCCCGCACGAGCACGAACGGGTGCTGCTCCTCCTGTTCATCGAGCGGGGCTTGTCGCTGCCGCCCCATGACTTCGTGCGGGAGCTGCTCTACTTCTATGGCCTCCAGCTCCATCACCTCAACCCCAATGACATTCTGCACATTGTGTGTTTCATCACGCTGTGTGAATGCTTTTTGGGGACTCGGCCCCACTGGGGGCTATGGAAGAAGATCTTCGTGGTGAAGGCGCAGCCGATCAAGGCCGACGGGCGCCTTTCCATCTGTGGGGGAGCTGGCATCCAAGTCAAGTCCGGCGCGAAGTACTTCAAGCTGCAGCTCCCTGACACCGTGTGGAAGTGGCAAGACGGGTGGTTTTACTGCCCCGACGAGTGCACACCGACTGCACAGGAGGGGCTGCCGAAGTACATCGCGGGTCCCCCGGTGTGGCAAAAGCGCTGGGGCGCCAAGCCTTCCAGCGCGGAGATGCCTGAGGTCGAGCGCCTCACGAGGAGGATCCAGCGGCTCCAGGACAAGGGGCTTACTGGAGTCGACCTCATCGATTACCTGGTTGAGTCGGCGGATCCAGCCGCTGCAGGCTAGGGCGCACCCGATGTGGGAGTACTCGGGTGCATCCGACTCGACCAGGGTGTCGGCGAGGGAGTTTTCAGACCGGCACTTCATGGAGCTCCTGAAGAACCTGACCAAGGAGCGATCCGGTCTCACCAAGGCGCCGCATGTGGTGCCCTACTCTACCGCCAACGACTGTAAGTATTTCATCTTTCGAGTCGAATTCTTTATATTTTTGTTCCTTCATTTCTTCTGAAACCGAGTCCTTGTCGTTGCAGACTCTGCTTAATTTGAACTCCATGCTACCCCTCCCCGAGCAATACCCGGCTCTAGAGGCTTTGGATGATGTGGAGGTTGACGAAGAAACCCCCGAGGGCGGGGACCCGGAGCGGGGGCAAGGTCCGGCCGACTCGGGAGACGAATCCGAGGAGGCCCCTCTGACTTTCAAACGGAGGTGAACGGACGACGCCTCCAGCTCTGGGGCCTCGCAGACTAAGGCGGAGTCGGCTCAGGTGGAGTCGGTCGCTAAGCGGGCGCGGGCCGATCCCGCCAGCCCCGCGGTTCAAGCTGCCGCTTCCGCCGCCAAACCGACTGTGCCCCAGTCGGCGTCTGCCGGCTCCTCTGGGGGTCCATTCACCCCGGGGAAGCCGAAGAAGAAAGTGGTCCCCACGACCACCAGGTACACCTCCTTTTATTTTGCCGAAGAAGAAGGCGGTTCGCTGAAATCAGTTTGGGTCTTCGATACTGCAGAGTCCAAAGGAAGCTCTCCGACAAAGGAGGCTTCCAGCCCGGCGTGTCCATGGGACCGACTCCAATCCACCGCGCCCGTGGCGGTGGCACTGGAGTCGGGTGCGGGAGCCGGGTCAGCCGTGCCTCCGGCTGTGGCTGCGCCCAACGCGCCAACACCTGCTGCGCCCGTGGCGGAGGCGCCGGAGCCGAGCATGAGTGCCGGGCCAGCCGCGGCCTCGGCTGACAACCCGCAGCCCCCATCGACTCCCGCTTGCGAAGCAACAACGGAGCCAGCGGCCGCGACCGGCGCCGACTCCTTGGAGCCAGCAGACAGGGCCAAGGGCCAGCTCACCACCGAGTCTTCCCCGGTGGTAGAGCGTAGCCTTGTGCCGGCTCCCTCGCCCGCGACCAAAGAAACGGCACCCGGTCCGTCCAGCGGCCTTGTTCCCGCGCCGCTGCTTACACTGCTGAGCTGCAGCATGGAAGACCTGGCAGCGGTGCAAGGGGCCACTGACCGCGTCGCTGCCCTCAGCTCCAAGCTTAGGGAGTTTGCCGACGCGGCCAAAACCTTGGCAGACTCGGCCGAGGTTTTAGAATCTTCTGTCGGGGTAAGTCTTTGCCTCCGAACTTCGCTTGATTTTTAACACTGGGGGTACGATAAGTACACCCAGTGGGTGTAGCCCCCGAGTCTCGAGTCAACTGTTTGAGTCGGCTTGAGACTTATTAACTCGGGTCTCACTGACTCGGATTTTCCTCTTGCTCAGACGATGGTCTGGCTCGGCGGAAGCAGCCAGGCCCTCATGGAGAGGAACGCCTCCCTTGAGAAGACGCTGGCTGATGAAAGGACCAGGACTCAGCAACTCAAAGAGAAGCTCGCTACCATAGGGAGTAAGTATCCGAATCATAGTAGTCGTTTGCCTTTGAGAATTTGTTGATTTTAATCCTTTTGAGTCGGCAGATGCCGAGGCCGAAAACACCCACCTTCGCAGACAGTTGAAAGCCTCCATCTCGTTGGAAAGGGCGAAGGAAATGATCAACGCCCGCGAGGCCGGGCTCCATAATGAGCTCAAACAGGCTCGTGAGACCATGAAAACCACCGCCTTGCTGCAGTCGGAGCACCAGCAGCTGATGGATCAGTTCGAAGGACTGAAAGCCACCAACCGCGAGCTGCAGGGGCAAGTCGACAGCTTCTATTCGAAGATGACCGAGTCGCAGAAGCGGTATTCGGCGGCCATCGTCGAGTGGGAGAAGCGCGAGGCGGAGCTCATGGGGCACCTCAAGACCGCCAACAAGACCCTGCTCAGTAAGCCTTCGAGTCCCTTGCCGGCTCCTTTCGTACATTTCCTTGTCGGTTTTCTTTTAATTATTCGCACCCAGACGGTTGCCCAGAACTGGAGGAGGAGGCGAGGAAAACAGCACTCCGACTCCGGGCGCTGGCGAACCCAGCTGAGGTGGCCGTCGAGGCGTTCTGGACACCCGAGCTAATGTCCAGTTGTGTCGTCACTTTGGAGGACCGACTCCTCCAAGTGAAGAGCCCCGTGCAAAGTATGAGGTCGGCTACGCAGAGCCTCTGCACCACGCTATGGCCCAATGAAGAAACGGGCTCCAGCATCTTCGCCCTTGCCGACAAGCTTTCGCAAGGCTCGGCGGAGGTGGAGAAGTGGAAGGAATCGGCGGCCCGCTCGGGAGCCAGCATGGTGCTAGTGATGGTGCTGGCACACCATCCTAACGCGGACGTCGACGAGATTTCCGCCGGAGCTCCACTCGATGCAGAGGGCGAGCTGGTTGATCCGTTGAAACTGCTCCCCCAAGTTCGTCGCGCCGCCAGCCGGATAGCCGAGTTTACCAATCTGGAGGAGCACGTGGAGGCGACTCTGGAAGAATAAAATTATTTTGTATTAGAACTCGGTATGCCGAGTGGGAATGCTGTAAAAACTATGTTATTTTGCAATGAAGTGTTAAATTATTTTGCACAAGTTGTTTTGCTCGTCTGAGTTTGTTTCTACGCCGAGTCCTTTCGCGTGCAGGCCGACCTTTAGCTTTTGCTCTTGCCAACCGGACAACCGGGTTGAAGAGTGGGCCTTAGATACCGTACACGTTTACTTAGACGTTCGCGGGGAAACAAAGTTAGAAGATTTAAAATAACTTGCACCAATTAACAACACCCAGTGGGTTGAGGTAGCCCCCGGGGGGTTGCCCGGGAGAGTCAAGCCACTCGGTTGTTGAATGTAGCCCCCGGGGGTTGCCCAAGGGAAAACAATTAGTTGGAAGGCAAAATCATAAACAAAATGTTTTCAACTTAAAATTGTGGAAAAAATGTGTTTCCCAAGTGCCGCTCGAGAGAAATAGGTTTTACTTATGATCAAGCGATAAACTGTTGAAAGTACAAAGTTCAAGTGAAGAAAGGACGTAGCTGAGCAATGTTCCAGGTCCTTTCGGTGACTGCTCCTGATGCCGGGTCCTCTAGTCGGTAAGCGTTGTTGTGCAACACTTGGTGGATGATGAACGGCCCCTCCCAAGGCGGGGAAAGTTTGTGCATGCCCGCCTTGTCTTGAATGAGTCGGAGGACCAAATCCCCTTTATTGAAGACTCGGCCCCGGACTTGGCGGCTGTGATAGCGGCGCAAGTTTTGCTGATATATGGCCGAGCGTGAGAGAGCGAGTTCCCGCGTTTCCTCTAGGAGCTCAAGGTCATCCTGCCTTGCCGACTCGGCATCCGCTTCCACATATGCTGCGACTCGCGGGGAGTCGTGGAGGATGTCACTCGGCAAGACAGCTTCAGCTCCGTAGACCATGAAGAAAGGCGTGTAGCCAGTCGACCGGTTTGCAGTAGTCCTTAAACTCCAGAGGACAGAAGGGAGCTCGTTGATCCAGCAGCCGGCAGTCCTTTGTAGAGGAATCAGCAGCCGGGGCTTGACGCCTTGGAGAATGAGCGCATTGGAGCACTCAACTTGCCCATTGGACTGCGGATAGGCCACGAGGCGTAGTCGAGTCGGATGCCATGGTCCCGGCAGAACTGGCGGAAGACTTCAGCGGTGAAGTTCTTGCCATTGTCGGTGATGATGCTATGGGGGATGCCGAATCGGAAGATAACCCCCTTCATGAAGTTAACGGCAGTCGGACATGTCAGTTGGCTTCATGAACCCCGGGCATGTCAGCTGGCTTCCATGCGAGTTCCAATTCTCATGAAGGAAGTCGACGAGCGTGCCTTCCTATTTGGCCTCGAGGTTGGACCCGATTTGGACCGTCTTGGACGGGTCATCAGGGTAGACCTGGACACCCTTGGTGTCCTTGGCCGACTGGAAGGCGGACTCGGTTGCTGCCTTTTTGCTTGGTGGAGCCTGCTTGAGGTCGAAAGTCCTCTTGATGCCTTCCAGCTCCTCAGTCACAATCAGGGACTCGGCTATGTCCGCACTGGCGATGTCGCACTCATTGGAGCGTTCGAAGTCGCCAGTGACGGTGATGACCCCCTTGGGACCTGGCATCTTCAGCTTGAGGTAGACATAGCATGGCCTAGCCATGAATTTGGCATATGCCGGGCGGCTGAAGATGGCGTGGTAGGCGCTCTTGAAGTCAACAACTTCGAAGGCCAGGGTTTCGACCCGGAAGTTGTTCGGCTCACCGAACACAACCTCCAGGGAAACCTGGCCCAGCGGTTTAGCGCACTTCCCTGGCACTATCTTGTGAAAGGTAGTGCTACTGGAACGGAGCTAGGACTCCGAGATTTGCATCTTCTTCAGGGTGTCCATGAAGATGATGTTAATGCTGCTACCGTCGTCCATAAGGACTTTGCGAAGCTTGAAACCGCCGACCTGCGGATCCACCACCAGAGGGTGCTTGCCCGGATGTGGGATGCGGTCCGGGTGGTCGAGCCGGTCGAAAACCGACTGGCACCTCGGACCAGTCCAGCCACTGGGGAACTGTAGGCACAGTCACGTTCACTTCGCGGTACTGCAGCTTTCGATTCCTTTTGGAATCAGATCCCTGGAAGATCATGAGGACGCCTTTCTGCGAGGGATATTGCGGGGCGCCGCTACCCGCAGCAGGGCTATCTGCATCGTCGATGTCAGAAACGGGCTGCTTCTCTTCCCGATGTCGAGTGACCCGCTTGGTAGTCGGGGGTGCTATGGAAGGAGCAGGGCTTGTCGAGGATTTCTTCGAAGGACAGCCTTGGTGCCTTGCGCGGCTGCCAAGGGCATTCCTTCTTCCGACCAGCGTCGCCGCGCAGGTTGCCGCCCTCTGCAGCCGCGACTAAGTCGGCTCCACTGACTCCGTCTCCACCACCAACTTTCCGCTTCTGGGGACGGTTGCCGCTGGGCTTCCAGCTCAAGTTGGTTTGGCCTTTGCGCCCCGAGGACTCGACTTTCGCCTTGCCCTTGTCCTCATAGCGCATGGCCTCCTCGCCAGTTGCGTACTTCTTGCCACTTCCATGAGTCGGCCTATGGTTTGAATATTGGACCTGGCCAACTTATGTTTCAGCAGCTCGTACCGAATTCCCTGAGAGAAAGCCTGGATGGCCTGAGTCTCAGATACATCTTCAATGGAGTTGCGGAGCCGAGTCCAACGCTGAAATGTAGTCACGGACCGACTCTCCCTTCTCCTGAACGCAGAGCCAGAGGTCCTGCGCATTCCCGGGCCGCTTGTATGTGCCCTCAAAATTCTTGATGAAGGCCTCTTGGAGGTCCTTCCAATCATAGATGCTGTCTTCGGGCAGGCTGTTAAGCCATGCCCACGCCGAGCCTTCGAGCATCAAGGGAAGGCTGCGGAGGGCGACGCGCTTGTTGCCGCCGCCGATGTTGCATGTCACCAAGTAGTCGGCGAGCCAAGTCTCCGGCTTGACAGAGCCGTCGTACTTGTCGACTCCGTTGGCGATCCAGAAACGATCCGGAAACGGCTCAGCACGAATCCGCCTACTAAAGCATAGCGGACCAGTGGAGGCCGATCCTCCCGGTTGGTTTACCTCGCCACCACGACGCTCAGCCCGCATCCTGGCCGCCCGAAGTCACTCGATGTCGTCCCGCGTATCGCGGGCATTGTTTGCCCGGGCTCGGGGAGAGTCGGCTCGGCGCCGCTTCGCTTGGAGTCGATTGATTTCTTGGTGGGCATCAGGGTGCCGGTTCGTGGAGCGACTCGACTGTGACGAGCCTATGATGACTGGGCGACTCGGAGCCGCGGAGGGATGACTCCACGTGGACATGGAATCCAACTGTTCACGCGCCGAAGTAGCCTCATTTTGTTGTTCCACCGCCGTCTTCATCAGGGTGACGACTCGGTGGTAGGTCCCCGCCGCAGGGCCATCTACCGGTGGCGGAAGCGAATCAACCAGCGCGGCAGCTGTAATGAGGTTTTGCGCCGGAGTTTGATAGACTGGGACGCCATCCCGCTCTCGAGCCAAGGGAGAGTTGCGGACGTCGCGGCTCCTCCGAGCGGCCGATGATGCGATGCGGCATGGGTGCTGGCGGGACCCACGAGCCGGGGCTCTGCCATATTCACGTTCACGCGCCTCGAGAGCTGCTCTCTCTTGGTCGACGCGATCCCGCTCCGCCAGGATGGCCTGACGAGAAGCTTCGATGGCCCTTTCTACCTCCGACTGGCCAGTAATGGGCGTGCGCAAAAGCTCGTCCATTGCTCTGGCTGTCGCACCTGACGTGCCTGCGGCGTCGGCGGTACTGGGCGCGACCATGTACACTTCGGCCGTGGAGGCACGGCTGTGTGAACTCTCGTGCCCGTCGGATGCAGAATCCAGGACGGGCAGGAGTGAGTCGGAGCCGATCATGCCGACGAACTGGGAAGACTCCTCGCCGTCATGCGAGGACCCCAAGGAGTGCTTGGGTGCCGGCTCCACTGCCGGGCAAGGAACCGGATCCTGAAGGCGAAGCTGGCCGAAATCATCGGCCAAGAAACGCAGGCTCTCGAAGGAGAACGTCGCGCCTCTTGGAAATGCGGCGGAGGCAAGGTGCTGTACCGCGTGGCCGAACACGAGCCTGACACCAGTGACCGGAGAAGATCCCGCCTAGATCGCAGCTCCAGCATGCGCCTCCCCTACCTGGCACGCCAACTGTTGCTGGGATTTCGCAACGGTATACATTTCTAGTAGGATTTGGGGGCGCAAGAGGATGATCCGAGGAGGGTTCACACGAGAGATTTACCCAGGTTCAGGCCCTCTATCGAAGAGGTAACACCCTACTCCTGCTGACTGTTTATCAAGCCTCGTGTTAGAAAAATTTTGAGTACAATGGGGGTAGAGTTCTTTCTCCTATGCTCTAAACAAAAATGTCGATGTTTCAGCCCCCCGCACAGGTGCCCTGGCCTTGCCTTATATAGACCCGACAAGGCCTAGGTTTTACAGCTGCCGAGTCGGCCGAGTCATGGTAACGCCACACTTGATTGGCGCCTTAATTGCACTTCTTGCCTCTTCGTAACGTCCGACTTAATGCCATAGTAACGCCTGGACTTGATGGCACCCGGCCGTTACTTCTGAGTGGATCCCGTGGGCTATATTCGGCCGAGTGGGCCTCCTGCCATGGATTTGGGCCATCCTGAGTTTGTTGGGCCGACTCCTTGTCTTGGGCCTATCCCTTGGGGATCCCGCCATCAATGTGCCTCCACTCGTGATTGTAGCTAGCTAGTCGATATGAAACAACGATGGAGGCTTCCAAAGGTTTAACTATATGTCAGTCTGCCCCACAACAATCAGAATTTGGATATGTCTCATCTTTTTCTTTTTGAAATATAACTCTGTTATATTAATAAAATGGAGTTAGAGAGTTCATTAGAGTTTTACAGGCCACATCAGTGTACAAGGACAAATAACTTACAAAAGACCAACACAGCAACACAGCACTGCCCTTGGAGGGCACGCGGTAGCAAGGCAGAGCTTGCTGAGCACGTGTTCCAGGAAGCATACGTGGCTTGAGATGTGTCGTGGCACCTTCTCGAATGCTCACCGACACGAAGCTCGTTGCCGATGAATCGAATCGGTCGCCATAGGTTTTGGAGAGGACCACTAGGACTTTTGCCTCTTGTAGATCCAAAGCTCTAGAGGTTGATGAAGCTATCACCTTTGCTGATGTTGGAAGATGACCAAGTGACTTTTGCTTCGGTGTTGCCTGTGGTCGATCAACAAGTCCAGGACACGCATAAGTGAACGCCAGGTAGCCACCGCTCCCAAGAACCGTGGAGCGGGCCTCTGAGATAGAGGTTGAGGAGGTAGACGGCAGAGGCTCAGCGTACACATTAGCTGGAGATGACATCCCTCCAACGCAAAAGAAAGGCTAGAAGCAAATCACCGGTGGGGAAGGAGGAAGGAGCTAAGAAATGGAGAAGAAACTATGCAGCTCTTTCACACCAACCCTCCTAAATCAGGAAGAGGACAGAACTAAAGCAAAAAGAACAATTCGTCGGAGAAAAGGATCAAGATAAACCAAATCAGGCAAGAAGAGACAGCAGGGATCCAAGAAATAAGAAGGAAAAGGAAGCGAGGCTTCGGATCAACAAGAACAAATGAGCTTACCTTCCTCATCTCCCCATCCACCTCCACGGTAGCGAGCAAACGAAGAGGGAAAAATGTGCTAGATCTCAGTTCCAGAGCAGTGGCGGCCAAAGATCAATGCAGGTCCTCAGATCCAAGATCCTGTTTGCCTTTGGCCACCATGGTCAAAACAAGAGGGGAGAGGAAGAAGAAGACAATGCTCAGATCTTATTTATTAGAAAGGAAAGCAACACTAATATACATATAGGGGCAAGGCCTCCCTCCCACACATCTTTGATTGTCGGAGCCGTCGGAGATGGGATGAGGGAGGTTGGACGGGAAGAAGATGAAGGGAGCTGGGGAGAGAAAGGGCAGTGCAGGGCCTCACGTGGAGGGGACTACCCACGAGGGAGATTCTTCTTCCCTAACTCAATGTGCCTCATCTATTGCAAGATTTGTGACTGCAAGTTGCTGCACTGAGGGGTAACTGATACCTGTAGTTTGGCTAGCTAAGCTAGCTAGCTTGCAAGAGGGTATGCATGTAATGCAGGAGAGGAATCGGCCAGCAGCTGCACTGAACTTAGCTAGCTTGCTTGCAAGAGGGTATGCATGCAGTGTAGGAGTGAAGTTAGTTGTAATTACCTAAACTTTGTATTATTTTTATTATCCTTCTTAATAAAATGAAAACAACGATGCTGTCTTTCTAAAAGAAATTGTAGTCTTAGAAGTATGTAATTTTAGTGAAATTTTACTGCAAAGTTATATATAAAGTGAGGCAGGAACAAAGATGTTTTAGATATTGATCTAAAAATTTAGAAATGTGAGAGAGATTCAGGTACTTTTCAGCCAACTAAAAATAAACAAACCCTCGATTAAAATTTGCACCTGGTGCGAGGTGTGTGGGTAGCCGACGCGGCCGATGGAGCAGAGAACATATCTTCAGACAAGCTAAGTGACATCACATGCATGCACAGATCGGTCGAGGCATGTTGGCAGCATTGGGCTCTTTCTTTGTTGGTTAGTACGTGTTGGGATTTCACTGTTAGAGTAGTTGTACTAATTGTTGCTGGAGATTCCATTTGGGTCAAGTTCCTTATCGACTTGTTGGCCCGTGTTTCACTGTGGTGCTTAATGGTTGTTGATGACAAATAATAATTTGTGAACTCCCAATGGAATCGGTTTTAGCAGATGTACGGTAAAATCACTAAGTGGGAGAACATCCTTTTATCAGCAACAGAACGTACATGCATACTAAGACATGGTCCACCTATTTCTTGTTTGGCTGATAGCTTCTTAAATGGTTTATCAAGAACCCTATTATTCTCTTTTTCTAGCGAGGGGGTTGATAGAGAACTTAGTTGCATTGATCGAAAACCTATGTATGGTTTGCATACAACGGTCCAACATATATAGTATTGCCATACTATATATGTTGCACTAATCGATAATTGTATACATTTATATCGATCCATGCTATGTATGATAAGAACAAAAAAAAGCAAGCGATCCATGCTATGTATGATAAGAACAAAAAGAAGCAAGCTATATTTAGCCATCTTTTCATTTTTTTCTGGAATTAAGCAGAAGGAATCTCTACCCATTCGTCCATCAAGATGCATATGTCGTTGTATGTATAGTAAGCCGATATGAAACGATCACTGGAGGCAGCTTCCAAAGGCCAAACTATATATTTGCATGTCAGCCCGCCCCACAATAATCAGAATATGCATGCATGTGCATGCCTCATCTATTTGCATGTAGCTGTAATTTGTGTGCATACAATGCAGGAGAGGAATCGGCCGGCAGCCTTACCGAACTTAATTAGCTAGCTTGCTAGCATGCAACACGCAATGTACGAGGAACCCAACTCGGACGGAATGTAGCTAGGTGACATTAATCAATTAAATTTCACGAAGCTCATGGTAGCCGTGTATATACATGAGAGTGTCTATTTCTAAATCAAATATTTATTTCTCAATCTACAATCTTCAATGTTGATTCTTTATCCAATGATTAGTTGGCTAGTTCACTATTTAAAAATTGTGTGTAACTTTAGGTCTAGAGATGTGCAACGGAGAGTTTCACATTTCTAAACCTAAAGTTGTACAATTTTTTTGAGCCATTTTAGGTTTGATAATGTGCAACTCGGTTGACTAAGAAATAATAATTTTTCATGCGACCAAAAAATAACCAATCCTTATATATACAAGACTAGCCGGTCAGCGCTGTCGATGGAGTAGAGAGTAGTTCTTCAGACAAGGTAAGTGACACATTAATTATGTGGGTGCAGAGATGGATCGAGACATGTTGGCAACAGTGGGCTCTAATATGATTAAGAGTATGGTGGCTTGCAACACATTAATTACGTGGGTGCAGAGAGGAAGAGCGTCATGTTGATTGACAACGGAGCTGGTTAGACTATTATCTCAGCCAACATGATCAGTATCAATAGCATGGGCTTCATAGGCCCTTTATGGCCACCCTTGGTGAGTCATCTTCATTCTTATAGTTACTATTCACATCCTGTCCTGCTCCTACATATATATGCAATGCAAACTTAACCCTCCCAGATCATGAATCACAAAGAACAACTCGCCGGAGAAAAGGACCAAGATAAACCAAATACGGCACAAGAGACAACAGGGATCTGAGAAATATGAAAAATGAAGCGAGGCTCCGAAACAACAAGAACAAATGAACTTACTTTCCTGCACATCCACCTCCATGGCGGCGAGCAAACGAAGAGGAGAGAAGGTGCCAAATCTCAGTTCCAAAGTGGTGCTGGCCGAAGACCAATGTAGGTCCTCAAATCCAATATCATGTTTACCTCTGGCCACCTTGGTCAAAACAAGAGGGGAGAGGAGGAAGAAGAGGATGCTCAGATCTGGTTTACTAGAAAGAAAAGCAACACTAATATACATATAGGGGGGCGAGGGCCTCCCCTACCATGCATCTTCGATTGCCAAAGCACTGAGGGATAATTGATAACTGATATATGGTGGCTTGCAACATCATGCCAATGCTCCTCCTCCTTATCTTCTCTATCATCCACGATGCCATGGCTAGTGTGGCCACCTCAGCAGCAATGATCCCGCTCTAGGTGCGGCTAGGAGACTCGAATGTATGACCTCCTGGGGTCGCCAGAGATGTATGGCAACGGTACCCATAGCACCGTCAGTATGGCGAATGTAGTAGCACCACACAAAGAGGAGAGGTACGTCATCCATGTGAAGCGAGGCACACGTCACCTTGGTCAAAACAACATGGGAGAGGAGGAAGAAGAGGATGCTCAGATCTAGTTTACTAGTAAGGAAAGCAACACTAATATACATATAGGGGGGCGAGGGCCCCCCACGCATCTTCGATTGCCGAAGCACTGAGGGGTAACTGATAACTAATACATGATGGCTTGCAACATCATGCCAGTGCTCCTCCTCCTTATCTTCTCTATCGTCCATGACGCCATGGCTAGTGAGGCCATCTCAACGTCGATGATCTCGCTCTGGGTGCGCCCAGGAGACCAGAATGTATGACCTCCTGAGGCGCCGCCGCATTGGGCCACCAAACATCATGGTCGCCAGAGATGTAGGGCAGCGGTACCCATAACACCGTCAGCGTGGTGAATGTAGTAGCACCGCACAAAGAGGAAAGGTATGTCTTCCATGTGAAGCAAGGCACATGTACCAAGAGTAGGTGCTTGTATAGAGAAAGAACGTCACGTTGATTGACAATGGTCTAAATGTTATCTCAGGCAACCTGATCGGTAATAATACGCATGGGCTCCGTACGCCCTTGAAGGCCACCCTCGGTGAGTCATCTTCATTCCTGATTTTGCATATATATGCAATGCATACTTACGTGCATTGATTATAAATTTTCCCTAGTCAGTGCATCCACATACAATCGTCGAAGAGATGTCGTACTTGTTCATGGCCTGGGACCTCACGATCACGAACATGTGGCACAACAAGTGGCACACGGTGCAGCTCAAACCACTCCGTATTATACCATTGCCAAATCGTGGGGTTTCAGGACACTCTCCTGGCGAAGAACCACACACAATTCTAATAGGAGTGCGAGCTGAGATATCCAAAGCGTTAGGATTTCTGTGGGGGCAACGCCACGACGGTGTTCCAAAGCTGCCTCATCCTCACTTGTAGGCCATCCACTGGCCAACACAACATTGTCACTGTGTAGGGCCGCGACATGCCTGAGCGCCTGACCGGCTTCTCCTTCTAGAACTACACGGTGACAATGTGCGAGGACTTGAACAGCGTCGACACCTAGCTACCTTGGTGGCCGTGGAGAAACCATTCACGAGTGGTGTTCATGCAGAGCTTCCTCGATAGGATCATGCACCCGCAAGGCTGGGTGCCGTGGAAAAAGGATGTCGTGGTGAACACTACACTCACTATCTTGTATGCCGAGTACACGAACCGGGGTCCCGAGGCTAGCTGTCTCCAGCCTATGCGTCCAATTCCCCGGTTTCCACGTCATACAAAGTGTCGACGAAGCCACAAATTATACCATGGAGCGGTTCATCAATGGGGGCCAGTGGAGAACTAACCGTGCTGTCATATTCAAAGCTATGCTTTAGTCTAGTGCTAGCTCAATCAGCTGTGGCTGAGATCACATGCATGTGTCTGTGGTACGTCCATTAGTACAGAACGACACATCCCACACGGCTCAGAAATGTCATCCCACATGGTTCTGGCGACTGTCAAGAATTACTCATCAAGGATATGACGTCGTTATCCCACACGATTCCTAGAGCCATCCGAGATGACATACCTATCCCTGACGGTTCCCTAGAGTTAGCCGTGTGGGATATGCATAGACATCCGTGACGGTTAGCAAGACAGAGCCGTGTGGGATGAGCAACGTCATACGTGACGATTCCTTGTGTGAGCCGTGTAGAATGATGTTGTCATCCGTGACAGTTCTAAGTGTTAGCCGTGTGGGATGATGTTAAGGTTCCACCGTTCATTCGTGATGGTTCTCCTTGGTGAGCAATGTAGGATGAGACATTCATCCCAAACGGTTATTTTGTTGTAGCCGTTTGGCATTGGTACCAATAAACATGATTAAACATTTTGTTTTTAGGCTAGCAAACAACAAATTAATCAGAACTTCAATGGAATTCATATATAGACAACACATCACAACATAATTCATTTACATAATAGAAAAGACACATTATATTTACATATCATCATCCATCCACACATTAGTGAAGTCAAATGGCATAATTTCATCAAATCCCATTTACACAAGTGTGCATAGAAAAAAGTAGCATTTACATGCATACCACCATAAGTTTACTCATCCATCCATCTACGGTTTGTTGTACTCGCCGGCAACAAATAAGACATTTGTATTTGAAAAAGTAGGCGAGTCGCCCCCTAATCCCGATGAGGTGATTTCCTTCGATGCTTTCTTGTCCATTGATGTCAAAACCTGTATAAAGTAAGTTTAATGTCATGCATATATATATATATATATATATATATATATATATATATATATATATGTTGAATGAAAAATATTACTAAAAAGTTAAGATTGACTAACTGTGATTAGACAATATAGGTCTTTGATCCTCGAACACAGGACGAGTTTCATCATATTATGGCAAACATAACTTTTACTGGGTTGCAGGCTACACTAGAAAAATTATAGCAAATGGATTAGTTATGGATATAATTTTTCATGGAGTACGATGATATATGATAACTTTTTCGTTAATTAGGGAATACCTTAAAGTTGAAGTCGTGGCACAAACTCTTGGTTTTTCCTATCTGGAGACATAGAGCCTTGCTAAAGGCTTGAATTTCGACAACAAATCATCGTCTCCCGTGTGACTGTGATTTTATATTCCTTCATACTTGCTATTTTGAATGTCTAGCTCACTAGTATGTGTAAGATTTAATTTTGTAGAAGTTTTTGATAATTTCCTATTCATCCCCATTTAGTTGATAGCCTAGATTCTTTGAATGGTTCCCCTCTACATCACGCAACATCTGATCCAGATCAGGCATACTGTCGGTCTCATCAGCGGACATCTCATCATCAGAAGCACAATCGACATCATCTTACTAATCACCATTGATGGTTTTTTCCATATTGTTGATTTCCTCCTCCCTGATATAATTATTACCTTTAGCTATGACTGGCTCTTCACCACTTAGTCCAACATGTATATCCTTCCATGAAATCCCTTCAAAACAAGTGGTTTTCAATCTACCGTAGGTTCTCCCACTGCCTATTATTTTCGCAATCAATGCATGGGCATAAAATCCACTCTTCTCCCTTATTCCGCATATCCACCACGATAGCTCTTCTAAAACCAGCAACACCATTGATGTACGCTTCACTAATACGACTCTTGTTGTACATCCACCATCGATCCATCTATGTTTGCATTTAAAGAATTGATCATTAGTTTCTCACTTTACTTAATTACCACAATGCTAACTTAATTTTAAGTACACGCATATAAATTAGAAAAATACAAACCTAGCTAAAGTACATGTAAAACCTACACTATGCTATCAACAATTAAACAATCTACATTTACATGCCAACCCTAATATATCTTAATTGGGTTTTCCACTTGTTTTTCAACAATTTGCAAGGAATATAAGTAACATAATACAATTATAACCTTCAAAAACCAAAAGTTGCCCAAAAATCGCCCCTAAATAGCAAGCCAGCCACAACAACCAGACAGATCTCGGGCTATCACATCTGTTTGGTCGTGCAGCAGATATTTATAGGATAGAACATCCTACACGGTTTACCAAAAGTAACCGTCGTGTATAAGTGACCCACCCATGACGATTCTTTTTCACAAACTGTCACGAAACATTACGTATGTTGGCGTGGAAAGAACCATTACAGATAAGTAACTCATTCGAGACGGCCCCTTTCTGCCAATCGTCACGGATACGTTCCTTGACGGTGTATATGGTGAACTGTCGTTGATGTGGCTCTTATATGTGAGGGTTGCTTTGGAAAATTTGATTTCACACGGTTTACCTGAGCGAACCATTTAGGATATATTTTATCGTTGAAGGGATTTCTTGAATACCGGATAAGAAGTTTTGCATGAGTGGTTTTGTATTAGTGGTCGTGCATGTGTGCATGCTATATATATTATTATATCGTGTGACCATCTTGTCTAGCTATATGTACTGCTCGGTCGATCGTCGCCTATGTGCCAACCCAGCCCGGCAGACAAAAATAACTTGGTTCCACCGCTAGTTTTCTTTCTCGGCAAAATACGTGGATGCATGCATATGCTAATTTCCTTCATTTCATGCGCGCGTGCGTGCGTGTGTTTAGCTAGTTAGCATACGTTGGATCGATGGAAGATATATATATATATATATATATATATGAGATACCGCCGGCCGGCACATGCATGCATTCCTAGCTAGCTTGCTTGGACGAGATTCGTGCGTCGTACGTCCAAGCATGCATCATCCGATGGAGACGAACGGACGGACGCGCGACCTGTATGATTTGCATTCGCACCGTGCGACCGAGGACACATGTAGGCTGCTGCTAGCTTTTCTCGGAGCGCAAAGCGCGAAGAAAGGACCGGAGAGGCTGGTCATGCATGCATGCGGATGCCATACGTGGTCATTTTATTCCTCGTCCTTGGAACTATTGTAATTGGCTCAACTTGGTCTTTGTGCTCTCAAAAGAAAATTGGTCATTGTTCCCCATTGTAGCTGGTTCAATATCGTCATGCTGACTCAGCTTCCCGAGTCTTAGCCTAGTCAAATCACGTGAAAATACTACAATAACCTTCGTCTCTCTTTCTTGCACCCATCCGTTTGTTTCCTTCCCACCTGATCTCACATGGCTGCTCTCCCTCTCTCTCGCGCGCGCCCAACTTCTCTTTCTCTTGGTGCAAATCACCACCTACAGCATCTCACCCTTTCTCTTACTCTCGTCCCCTCCTCTTGGCACCTCGACGTCGCTGTCAATCTTGCCGTCGAGCTCGGCTTCGGCAAATCGTCGGCCTCGCCTCCAGGCCTCCACTATATCCCGTCGATTCCGCTTGAATGTGTGTATGCGTGTAGATGAGTCTGAGCTTGTGTGAAGATTGCTCCAGCAGGTCAATTGCCACGCGGGCGATCTCATCAGACGCTGCTGCCGTGGGAGGCGCCTCCAACTCCGGCGTATGGCCGCCGATTTTCGGCCTGCAATGTTTGCTCAACTCCCCACGTCTCTTGCCCGTTGTTTTCCTCTTCTACCCTTGTTGTTGCTCATAGAATTAATTACGTTCTGCCTTGGTTTTGGTCTTAGGCCCACTACCCGTATAACCCCCTCTACTGACGGGCGCAAAACCGCCTCCACTGACGGGTTTTACGCCCGTCAGTGAGCTCCTATCAGTGGAGATAAAAAAATCACTGACGGGCGCCGCCGTGGCCGGGGGAGGCCGGATCCGGGGCGCTCGTCGTCGTCTGCACACCGCCACGCCGCGCCGCCTGCTGGACCACGTCGTGAAGCGCCTCCTGCTGGGCCTGGGCGTCGGCCCGACGGTGTACGAGCTGGACCAGCTCGGCAGCGCCGGGCGCGAGATCCAGGCGGCGCTGGCGCAGCTACTGCCCCCCGGACTGGCCGGCAGCCACCACCAGCCGCCCTCCAACGCCGTCTCCCTCCCTCTCCCCGGCGGCTCCACGCCCTCCCCGAGCATGGATCTGAGCCCTCCATGGCCAGATCCGGCGACGGTGAGGGTAAAGGAGGCCAAATCCGATGGCAGTGAGGGTCGCGGAGGTCGGGAGGTCGGGATGTGGTAGGAGGTTGGGAGGTCGGGACGGCGGAGGTCGGGAGGTCGGGACGCGGCAGGATCCTTGGTGGCGGCTGGGGAAGAGAGGGAGTTGGGGGTGGCGTGGAGTTGGGGAAGAGAGAGAGTTAGGTTAGGGTTAGATTAAATAGGGAAGGGTATTGTGGGCCCAGTGCGGGCTTTTAGCGGGCCAAAAAATCAGTGACGGGCAGAATTTCGTGCCCGTCAGTGGTAGAACAGAACCACTGACGGGCAGAATTTTGTGCCCGTCAGTGATACTTTTTTCACGCAAAATTTGTATAGCTCATGTCTCCACTGACGGTCCTATTAATCCGCCCGTCAGTGGTTTGGTTACCACTGACGGTCCATCTTGTACCCGTCAGTAATTACGTTCAGGAAAGGGTCAATCTAAAGTAGTGAGGTTTGCCATGGCCGACTGTGTTGCATGTCGTGGTCTTGGCCAGTGGTTAATTTGATGCTTCTCCCTTCCTCTAATCTCTCCGCAACGGCACCCTTCTCTGTCGATGACCGCCCCGACGAGCAGTTAGTCCACCTGCGCCGCGCCTTAACTGACGTCGTCGGCATTGGAGGGGTAAAGCCGTAAAGGGCAGTATAGGCTGCATGCATGCTTGCTTCCGAAGAGTGAGCGCAACGCACGGAGATCCAGGACCGATCGAGGACCACACGTACCAAACGGCCGGGCACATAAATGCATGGCTTCATGAAGCTCGATCCAATCATCCACGTACGATTGAGCAAATCCGACCATGTCGACGCGTTGCAGCATGGGCGGCTCCGTCCTCCTCCCCCTCCTTCTCCTCCTCTCCGTCTCCCTCGTCGACGCCGTGGACGTCAAAGAGGCGTGCGCCAAGACGCCGTACCCCGAGCTGTGCACGGCCCAGCTCAAGGACAACCCGGACGCCGCGACGACCGACGAGCGCGGGCTGGCCCAGATCGCCATGGGCGCCGGGCTCAATCTGGGCTACCACGTCGCCAAGCTGGCGCGCGGCTGTACCAAACACATCGAGGACAAGCGACGGCAGCTGTGCTTGAAGACCTGCGCCTTGAAAATCGAGCTGGCCATCTCGCGCCTGGGCCAAGTCGACGACAAGCTCAAGGTCATGGACGATGACAAGTTCAACGACGTGTGCCGCTTCGTCGAATCCACCGAGAAGGACGCGGCAAAGTGGAAGTGGAACTGCGACGACTGCCGAGAGGCGCCTGCCGAGCCCGACCTCATGTCCAAGGGTAATGACTTCGAGAAGTTCATGGGCGTCATATCTGGCCTCATCAAGCAGATCCCCGGGGGCATCGCACCGGCGCCGGTGGCGCCGAAAAACCCGGAGTAACGGAATTATTGATGATGATAACTCTTTTTTGAGAAACTATTGATGATGATAATGATAATAAGACAACCACTACGGCCGGATAGAATCAGACTGCCCTGGAAACATAAAAATTTTACTGTACAATATTAATTTGTATACGTCTGTAACATGAACTTTATAATATCACAATATTATTCTCTAAATTGTTTCGATGTAACATTATTTCCTGATACATGCGTCCAGTCCGGGTTTTCTAGGTTTTTTTTAGGTGCAAATCACCTGGAGCATCTCACCCTTGCTTTTACTCCTCCTCTCGTCTTGTCTCTCCCTGCTGCACACGCAAATAGGCAGCACCTCGCCGTCGCTGCTAATCTTGCCATCGAGCTCCCACGTCTCTTGCCCATTGTTTTCCTCTTCTCTACCCTTCTCTGTCGACGGCCGCCCCGACAAGCAGTTAGTCCACCCGCGTCGCGCGTTAACTGACGTCGTTGGGGTCGGAGGGGTAAAGGTCAGTGTAGACGAAGCATGGCGCCCGCCTTCTCGGCAATGAGCTCCGCGTCAACATCCACTGATCCACGCCGAGGTGTCCAAGGCCACGGTGAGCCAGATCAACCGATGCGAGAGGATCTGATGGAAAAAGAGATGGACGCAATCTCATCATTTCTCATGTGGAGAGTCAGAAATGTGCCCAACGCTGATTCAGCGGGTAATGGAAGGGTGGTGAGGTAGGCATAAGGACCAAAACAGCCAAATGTTGTAGTTTGAGGACTCTTTAGGTCAGTTTAATTAGTATTTTAAGGACCAATGTTAAGTCGTCGATCATAGTTGAGGGATCAAAACTGAAGAATAAACCAGGCCGGGTTCATTGCTGTCCCCTGCTAGACCAACGGTGGAGGCGGATCGAGGGAAGGGTGGTGAGGAGGCATGGCCATTAGGCAGTGCCGGTGAGGAGGTCGACGACAATGGCATCAACTACAGACATCAACGACGATGCTGGCGCTGGTAGGGAGCAACATGAGGAGCGGGATCGGGAGGGAGCGCCATATCTGCGGCAACAGTGGTCGCAGTGGCGGTGGAGCAGTAGGAGGACAGGGAGGATGAAGCCGGAAGTCACCGGTTAAGCAAAAAGGGCAAACGGTCATTGTGTAGTGCTATCCTTCTTTTAAACATATCATCGTTTTTGGTGATGAATATTTTCTTAGGGATCAAGATGGATAGTTAGGCTAATACGCTAGTGCACATAGATTTTCAGTTCTCTTTTGAATTATGCAAACACATCCCCCCCTCCCCACCCCCAAAACCCCCTTTTTTTGGAAAATGCTTAAGTGTTGATGTACGAACTGAGCTTTTATAATAAAAAACAAGCGTGTCTAGCACACGGTAAAATCGCTGTCCAAGTCACTCTTGCTGCTGCCAAGTAGCTTGTTTGACTACGAAATGGGTGGGCACCGAACCATACAGCATGCGAGATTTTGGAATTCTCCACGTAACGAGCGAACACCCTCCCTCTTATTAACAAGGAACATATACTGATTGGTTTATGTGCATTAATACATGGGCGGGTATCGGCCACTTATTTCTTGTCTGGAATCTTCTTTAACAGTTGATCAAGAACTTCAAAGAGATCACCAACGATTCCATAATCTGCAACCTGGACAACAGCAATAGAACAGACTTAATATTAGTAAATATTTGGCTGTTGGTCAGTTGACGAGATGCTTAAAGCTCAATCCGGGGAGTGGAACAGAACCTGAAATATGGGGGCATCTGCATCTTTGTTCACAGCCACAATAACCTTGGAATCTCTCATTCCCGCCAAGTGTTGTATCGCTCCAGAAACTCCAAAAGCAATATAGAGCTCAGGTGCAACTATCTTCCCAGTCTGACCAACCTGAAGGAAATTAAGTGCATTGCAACAAATAAATCAAACATTAACAGCAACAGTAACACTCATAGGGCGGGTACCTAGTACATAAGCTAGAAACAAGTTGGGGAGATGAATATGAACTACCGTTCCAAAAAGGATTCGATGCAATATCATGTTGTAATACAGCAAGTTTAACAAGACATGTTTTTGTTATGAGTTATGGCATCTATTATTTTATATTAGCTGGATCCATTCAGAATCCATTAAGTTACTATTTGGTTTATACCACTGATAGACTTGAGGAGCTTACCTGAAGTTCATTCGGAACATATCCAGCATCAACAGCAGCTCTGGTTGCACCCACTACAGAAAAAGAAGAAGGGGATAATCATTTAGAAGAAAAGCTGTGTGCAGAGGAATGAATTTTACATGAGGCCTTCACAGGTTCAAATATCAAATAATAATTACTAGAAATCTCAGTGCTACCTAGGTTCAGGTAACAACATGGATGATAAAGCAAAAATCTAAGTAAAAGTGCAAACCTGCTGCACCAAGTTTCTCAGCAAGTTGCTCCAACAATTTAAAATTCTCAGCACTTTTTAAACCTCTGCCTCCGGTGACTACCACACGTGCATTTGCAAGATCTGGCCGTTCTGTGTCTTGGGATGTAAGATTAACCCATGAAGATTTCCCTGAGCTTACTGTACATTGAAGAAAAGAGTTTTAAAAATATACATCAGAATTTTAGATCAGTAAACTGTTAGCATGAGAGATCAAAAGAGGGTTCATTTCTTTACAACACGTTTTTTTTAGAATCACCCAACACAACCCGCAGATGCCCACACACCACCACCACACACGCACACCCAAGCACGAGCGCCTACTCAAGACCGAATTTTAGATTAGTAAACCATAATTAGGGCTGTGGAAAAGAAAATCTAGTAATCCTCAACCAGTCCCAGATTTTCATTGCAGAAGTCAGAACATAGGCAACACAAAATGAACAAGAACAGTTCTGTAGGGCATAAAAAAGGTCTTGGTAACTCTTAATAGAAGAATATGGTGAGGAATCTAAACAAACCTTCACTGAGGAAAGAGAGGTCAACCTGGGTGATAGGCGCAACTCTTGTTTCTGACACAGCCTCAGTAGTTGGAGAAAATGATGTTGATCTAATACTCATCATACAAGGATTCTCTCCAGTATATCGTACAGTACAAAGTGCATTTCCAGCATAAATTGGCCTGGAGGAAAAAAGCATGTCTTAATCAAAATATTAAATAGTTGATGGCATATAGCATTGAGTTGACTATGTTAAAACCATCAAGCCACATGATAACGATACTATGAACAAAAAAGAAATGTGGCCCCTGAGTATGCTGATTGGGCAAATATTGTTCTCCATCCCGTGTCCTGAACTGTTAAGAATAATAGAAAACAGTAGGATGTCGAACCTCACAAAGACCCGTGGCTCAGATATGGCAGTGACGTCCGTAACGGGGGAGACATCTAGGAGAGCCGCAGCACGTGGAAGCAAATTCTTCCCGAATGACGTCGAAGAGGCTATAACATGAGAGTAGCCACCTCTCTGCTGAACGGAGCGAAGCAGCTCGGCCCAAGGTTCAGCTAAAGGATGCGCGAATGCGTCAGAATCCGCAATAAGAACCTGCAATGCAACAGAGCCAACTGAATAAGCAAAATAACACTTTTGCTCCCTTCTACGGTAAGTTCTTCTCCTCCTCCTCCTCTGAATCGAAATGCAGAACGTGGCACAAAAGGATGCAATTACGCAACGAACACAAATAGTCGACTAGTGCTCAAAGATGTGAAATACAGTAAGAAATAGGGATCCTCCAGTGGTAACAATACCTCAGACACCAGTGGATGGCTAGATGCGGCGTGCTCGGCAGCCTTGTGCAGCTCTGGCCCGGATCCACCCAGCAGAAGGGAAACCTTATTCTCTTTGGCGATGGCGCCGCCAGCCGCCAGCGCGCTCAGGGACGACGGCTTCACGAGCCCGCCTTGGTGCTCCGCCACGACCAGTGTGCTCACCTAGCAGCTCAGAGATAAGCACCAGTGATTCGAACGGCAAGCAAATAATCGCGCTGAATCTCTCCCGACCCGATCGGTAGAGGAGGGAACGAGGCGAATTGGATTGGAAGGGAAAGGGGAGGAGGAGGAGGAACTCACGAATCTACGCAGCGACACAGCCAAGGATCGCGAGCCGGAGCCGCCGCCGCCGCCTGCTCTCCCCCTCCGCAGCGCTGCCGCCGCCAACGCCGCCGCCATGAGCCCGCTCTCTCTCTCTCTCCTCTTCTCTCTCTCTCTCTCTGACAGAGAAACGTGATGTGCTGATGTGCTCAGAAACTCAGCGCAGTGGGTAGACGGAGTAGAGACGTCACGTCTCTAAATGACAAGCGACATCAAGCTGCCACGTCAGCGCCGCATCCATATGTATGTATATATGTATGTGTCCGTAGGAAGCGTAATGGGATGGGATGCTTTGGTTTAGCTAACGAAGCATCTTAGAGCAACACCAGCAAAGCTCCTAAATTTCACCCCCTATATCTTTAAACGGGGGCTCCTCCTAAAAGATTCATTCCTCATATTTACTTCCACTCTAGCAAAACCCCTAAATCTCAGCCCTCATATTTCCCTCCCCTATATTTTATTAATTTCCTGTAACTAACAATATATTTGAAACGGTTATTTTTTGTAACGGCTTTAATTGTAACGGCTATATTTCCAACGGCTGTATTTCCAACGGCTATATTTCCAACAGCTATATTTGAAACGGCTATATTTGAAACGGCTATAATTGCATGGTCCATATATGCAAGCTCGTATCCCACATCTATCTCCCACAATCCTGGTTGTTTCTCCTCTCCCATATCTCTCTCCCTAGCTCTCTGTCTCCTCTCCCGCAGCGCAATGAGTCGCCACAGCATCGCCCTGCAAATGTGCTTTGATTCATCGTCGTCTTCCGACGACGAGGAACTCGTTATGGGTACAGCATACGTAGCACACCGAGAACATGAGCGGCTCAATGCTCCGCGCCATGGCGGTTCTGTGCTGGGACGTCAGGTTATTCATCGCGATAGAGAAGTCGGTCATAACAGACTATACAGTGACTACTTTTCAGAGAATCCTGTCTACACCCCAAGGATGTTTCGGCGCAGGTTTGCAATTAGTCCATATGTTATTGTTGATCCGTCATTCTTGTTGATCCTTCTTTCTCATAATTTTTTTGCACGCAGGTTTAGAATGCATCGTGATTTGTTTACTCGCATAGTGGATGCTGTAAAAGAGCATGATAGCTATTTTGTGCAGAAAAGAAGTGGGGGTGGCATTCTTGGGTTATCTCCTTTGCAAAAGATCACCGCAGCATTCCGAATGCTAGCTTATGGAGTACCAGCGGATGCTACGGATGATTATTGTCGCATTGCTCAGAGCACCGCTATAGAGAGTCTTAGAAGGTTTGTGAAAGCTGTTATTGAGGTTTTTGAAGATGAGTACCTGAGATCTCCAAATGATGATGATACTGCTAGATTACTTGCCACTGGAGAGCAAAGGAGTTTTCCTGGAATGCTAGGGAGCATAGATTGCATGCATTGGAAGTGGAAAAATTATCCTTCAGCATACCAAGGCATGTATTCTGGCCATGTTCGCGAGCCAACAACCATTCTGGAAACTGTTACTTCACAAGATCTTTGGATTTGGCATTCGTTCTTTGGTTTACCAGGATCTCACAATGATATTAATGTTCTTCACCGTTCTCCTGTCTTTGCAAAACTAGCCGAAGGTGAAGCACCTGAAGTGAATTATAACATTAATGGTCACAACTATACAATGGGGTATTACCTTGCAGATGGCATATATCCGCAATGGGCCACATTTGTGAAGACAATATCAAATCCAATAGGGAACAAGAAGAAAAATTTCTCCCAAGCTCAAGAAGCAGCCCGGAAGGATGTCGAACGAGCTTTTGGAGTTCTTCAATCTCGTTTTGCCATTATTCGTGGACCAGCAAAGTTTTGAGATCAAGAGACACTTGGAGAAATCATGACTACTTGTATCATCATGCATAACATGATAATTGAAGATAAGCGTGGAAGCCCGGAAGACTTCAACTACGATCATGTGGGAGAAAGGGTGACAGTTTCTCATGAGCACACATCTTCTTTCTCACAGTTTATGCAAGTTCACAGTGATATTCGAAACAAAACAGTTCACTCGCAGCGTCAAGATGATTTAGTTGAGCACCTATGGCAAATTCGAGGAACAATGTAGTTTATTTATGATGATGTACGCAATGTAGTTTATTTATGATGATGTACGCAATGTATTTCATTTTTGATGATGTATGCAATTAATTTCTCCATATAGTCGACAAATAGCTCATACAACATTTACTTCGTAATCCAAATGGTTCATACAACATTTAGCTCATGCAACATATTGATGAGTACAACAAAATAAGTAGACAGTCCATACAACTAATAGCTCATGCAACAAATTGAAGAGTACTACTTAATAAGTAGATAGTCCATACAACTAATAGCTCAACCTGACCTGTTAGCAAGGTTTGCAAGGATTTGACTCCGCAACATCTTGTAGTATTGCTGTTGTTACTCATCCATACCACTAATGTCAATGGTCATTATTTTCTGTTCTTCCATGATTCTCTTGACGTGTACCTTTTCTTGTTCTATTGCAATCCTCTGTTGTTCTAATGCAATTGCTTGTTCAAATCGCTCCTGTTTCTTGGCTTCCTTTGTGGCCGTCTCATCCCTCTTTGCGGACCACATACCACCCATGAATTCCATCACACTAGTATCACTTGTAGAGGTAGAACCTTTACCTCATCGTAGTACTTCTTTCGCCGCCTTCTTACCAATTGGTCTTGTATTAGAGGGAACATCTTTGGAGGGAGATATAGCTTCATCCTCAAACACACTTGCGTTGGTACCAGCAGAAGACGTACCAGGACTAGCATTGGAGGTCCTTTTCTGTTTTTTGTGAGGCAACCGGGATGCCCACTTTTCAGTGTGATGTAATTTTTCATAGCAATGCATTAATACAAACGGTTTCTTTAACTTGTCTTCTGCCTGGTACTTAATACATGCTTGAGTTAGCTGCATTAAGTAGACATGTATTACTAAAATCGCACACAACATATGAAGTTACAAGAAAATTATGAACATAGCTTTTTACCTTATCTTGCTGTGTCATCCCACTTTGGTTTCTACTCAAAATCTGTGCGTAAGCTCCACAAAACCTATTAACTTGTTCTTGAATAACAGCCCAACGGTGTTGGAGGGAATTTTGAGAACGATCTGACTCTTCTTTCTTATTGCCATGGAAGTAATCATAGATCCTTTTCCAATAAGAAGAACGAGATTGTTCGTTCCCTGTGGCTGCATCCTGACTGATCTCGAGCCATCCATCCACCAACACATTGTCTTCATTCACGGTAAAATTCTTGGACCTCTTCGAGTTTGGTCTCAAGGGAGGGGTAGGTTGTTCATCTCCATGTACGTGCAAATCCTGCGATTCTCCCCAATTTATGCCATCCAATCCGACATTGCCAGCCAGGAAGTCGGAATAAAATTCATCAGCCATTAGAGCACCCTGCATCAACAAATTATAGCAACTTAATCATCACAAATTATAGCAATTTAATCAACATACATACAATTTAATCATCACAAATTATAGCAACTTCTCCCTCAATTTCTTTAGACCCTCAATTCCCTCAATTCTTAATTTTATTCCTCAATTCTCAATTTTATTCCACAATTCCCTCAATTCTCAATTTATCCCCCACCACCTCTTCTCCTCTACCTGAGCCCTCCCTCTCCCCGAGCTCCTCGCCGCGCCTCCGGCTCCCGTGGCTCCCCCGGCTCCACCCGCCCCTTCCTCTCCCAGCTGCCCTGCCGCGCCCCTCGCCGGGCTCCCCCGCCGCGCCCCTCGCCCGGCCCCTCGCCGCGGCGTCCCTCGCCTGGATCCGCCGCTGTTCCCCTCGCCGCCGCCCCTCGCCCGGCCCCCTCGCTGCCGCCCCTCGCTTGGCCACTCGCCGCTGCCTCTCCCAACTCCCCCACCACGCCTCTCGCCCGGATCCTCTCCCCGTGCACCTCGCCGCGCACCTCTGTCCCGTCGCCGCCGCCCCTCGCCCGGCCCCTCGCCGTGGGCCTGCTCCACCGCAATAGCCAAGAGGTCCGGCTCCTGCACCTCCACTGCGGCGGCCCCCTCTCCCAGGTGCGCATCTATCTCTCCCTCTCTCCCTTCCTCCGGATCTGGCCGACGGTGGGACCTCCTCACCTCGGCTTGCGGCGGCAGCTAAATGGGTCGGAGGGGAGGGCAGGAGACGAACCTTGCAGATGGCGCGAGGGAGGCTTCCGCCGCCCGGACGTTGGCGCTGCTGTAGCGATGGGGGCTGTTGACCGAGCCCCCAGGGATGGGGGTAGTCGGGAGATGGGGGGCGCGGAGAAATGGGGGCAATGGTCGGGGCTTTGCTGGAGACCAATTTTTCACAATTTCCCTACTTTATTCGGATTGGGGCTGCTATGGGGGACTTGCTGGTGCTGCTCTTATCCCCTTGTGTCTAGCAAAGGCTCATGCAGAGCAATCACATGACTTCAGAAAGAAAAAAAAAGAGCAATCAGATTTGTAGAGGAGCAGTGCAACAGGATTTAGAACTTGTAATCCAACACATTCTCTTTCCATTAAACAAACACTTGTGGAAGGTGTTAATTACATTTGTCTATATCTCACAGACCCGAAACACAACTCCCTTAATTTCCACACAACTTCTATTCTGACTGTCTATGTATATCGCACACCTTTTCTCGACAGCTCAAGCTTTTCGGTGAACTTATTAGTGCACGAAACTCGCTGCTAACCACTAACATACAAAACTGTTTTGTTATTGTTGTTGTAGTAAAATCAACTAATCCATCCCACATAATCAGGATTCCTGATGTTTGTAAGACATACAACAGTATCTCTGCTGGAGCAAATCGACACTCTGAAGAGGGTCCAACATTGCTGGAGTATATGCCAATCCAATTGGAGCTTCAGCTTAGCAGGAATCTTTTGTGGAAGATGACACCTGATTAGAGCCGACGAAACGTTAGTCGCTTTTCAACCACCTCAAGCAAAAGAGCAAAATAAATCCCACGGAGATCAAATAGTCTGGCTATAGGACAGGACAAAAGTGTGTTCACTCAAAGACACCCAAAAATTGACAACTCAGCTGACATACATTACAAAATTATGGTAATTTGGTAGACACCGTACCCGATGAAATAATACTACTTTGAAATTGAAGTGAGAAAAGGGGTGCGAATTGTCCTATTTGCCAGACAATTATTAAAACAAAGTCTGGATTATTGAAACATCGATGACCGAACTATCAAGTCTGGATTGCCAAACAGGAGTTTTCATGTGTGCAACGTTTTCTGGTCATGACTAGAATTATGTAGTGCCCATTGGTGAATTATCGATTTTCCCAGCAAACGCCACACTTCTACGCTGTCCTAGAGTCAATTTGTCTATAACATAACTATTTTCAATGATGATATCGCCTCTGCAGAATGTGTCCTAAATAAATTAATACTAGTTCCTAAACATCAAGGTCTCTCCTCTCTTGGAAATTAAGCTCCTGCGGCACAAAAATATTCAGCAAGGTCGCTGCGATATATAATTCTAACCTATCTATAGCAGAGTTTGATTTTTTGGATGAAATGAAAAAAAATATTTTTCTCCTCAACAAGGCGCTATCATGGTTTCACATGGTTTATGCAACATTTATAGGTGCAATAGTAGCTACTGAAAAAGCTGCCATTTAATCATGTATTAGTGAAAACTAAAACTACAACTCTTATTGCTCCAACAAAAAATTTCCTTTGCTTCCACGCGACGGGATTGCACGACACTGTTGTTCAGAAAGGATTTCAATCATTACATACCGTTAATTTCTCATTTGCAGATGCAAGCTGAATCTGCAATGTTCTAATTGTCTCTCTTTGCAATAGGCATCCGTCCTACATGATTATAATATATATTTGTCATTTGTTCAACAACTTGTAGATTCAGAAAATAGAACACAAGAATGATATACCTCAAGAGCACTAACTCTTGTCAGAGCATTCTCTAGCTCAACTCCACATCTTCTTGCAATTTCTTTCTGCTTACCTATGTCAGCCATCAAAGACTGCACCTGTGCTAATTGATAGTCACGGTCTTGCCTTACTAGTTCAAGTTCACTCGTAAGATAATTCACCTCCTCTGCTAATTCCCTTTGTTTGGAGACTGCCTATTATCAAAAAAATTGATTGATATCAAGACACAAGTAAACCCACCAATTTATAACTCTGCAATCTGCATGTTAAAAAGACAAAAGTTTACATATGTATGTTGAGATTCCGAATGGCCAATTTAACTTCTGTTTTGAATCTGATAAGTAATATGAGAAAACAATATATAATTGAACACTAAAATAACCACTCTACTAGTCATGCAAGAGAAGATTGGAAATATTGACACGCTTCCTATGTTCTGTACAAGATCCAAATTGAAGGAACAAAACATTTGCATGCATCTTTTACTGTACATATCTGTACTGCTCAGCAACCTATAAATATCACTTACACACCAAAGTAGCTGACAATAGGTAAATAGAGGAAGCACCCAAAAAGATTTATCAGAAAAAAAACTTCTTACCTTGCAACCTTTCAGGCTTCTGCCCTCTGCCTTTCCAGAATCCATGTTCTCATCTCTCTCAATCATATGATCAACCTTCTCAACGGAAAAAGTTTCCACCTCGTGATATTTCTGGATCTTAAGACCATCCAAGTTTTGCCAATCCTCGCTGATCATAGGATCAACCTTCTCTACGGGAGCTGCCATTGTTTCCACATGCTGCAAGACAAAGTACATCATAAAAGAAGCTCAGTCAATTACACTGATTCCCGATATTGAGGGATCGTTTGGCCAAGCTGTTGAGCTTTGCGTGGCAATAAGATGCAGCTAACTGTAGACAGATGGACAAAAAATATCACATCTCATTACAATGCTAGTTTTAAGCGAAGTAAGATGACAAGAAGATATAACATCTAAACTTTGACTATCAAATGCCAAAAAATGATGAAGAAGTTCCTCCTAGAAACCCCACTTGGATGATATTTGCTGCAGTCTGAAACACCCCACATAATCATGATTTGGCTTAAGGATACTGCAAAATTGTGGTCATTTGCTGGAACACACTCTGGTCATAAAGATACTACTGTTCCAAATTTCAGGAGAGAAGGGAGGTAAAAAGCCGTTTTTCCCTTGTAACTAAACTAAGCCCATGTGTCAGTGCCCTTGTGTGTGTTTATATGGCATGTGCGAGGAGGGCACCGACAGCTGGGCTTCGGTTTAGTTCCTAGGGAGGATGGCTTTAAACCCTCCCTTCCCTCTCCCAAACTTCAAATAGTATTGTTTTGATGGCCAGAATCTGTTCTGGCAAATGATTACAATTTCGAAAGTGTTCCTGAGCCAAGTCAGGATTATGCAATATGTTTCTGAAGATGTCATCCAAGTGGAGTGTCCCACAGCAAATTCTCCCTCCCTCCCTCCCTCAAAACTTGATCTATACGGTTTTCCAAGGGCACTTTCTGTGAAGATTCTGCAGAATATTTCGATCCTTTTTCTCCCCACAGGAACTGATAGTATCCTGTGCATTCCCACTTTATTAAAGTTAACTACATGCATTTTAGCAACGAAATGTTCGATAGCACAAATGTACTTCAAGTCGCTCACCATTTTCTCACGTTTGTCCTTGTTTAGCCTCTGATGTGATGCACTCGACCCTTCCTTTGCCGATTGTGCCTCTAAATCACATACCAACTAGGTTAATAAGATAAATAAAGACTGAATTATGAAGATGAAAGGTTTCACTTGGCTACCATTTTCCACATACTGCTTCTTTGCTGATTCAAGCAAACTCCTGAATTCCATGATTTCAGCCATGTCTGCACCTTCCTTCTCAAGAAGCCAGACGCATGCTTGCAGCTTTTTAATTTTTTCTAGCAGCTTATCTTTTTTCATCTACAGGGTGAATAACCACAATTCCAAAGCATCAGAGTTGAGAAGGTTAAGAATGAGATTCAAAATACTAGTGTTCTAAATAACAGCTGTTTACAGGGCCGCTCACCGTATAAAAGCTAAAAAAGGTGGGGTGACTGTTCGTTAACCGTTTACAATTATCTTAGAACCATGCAAAATATTCATAAATCAGATTTCACAGTTCACACAGTAACTAAGAGCTCCAAATATTACCGGTTTACCACTATTTTGGCAATTCAATCAGCTTCACTAATTAGCTTAATACCAAAAGGCAAACAAAAGACATAGATTATTTTAACCAGTTAAGTAAGTGAAAGAAATCCTTAACATAACAATATCAGCAAAGCACTAGTTAAACCAAAATCAAGCTATTCCATACCTCCCTCGCCTTTTTTTTAGCTTCTGCCCATATCTGCCTTTTTATCTTCTTGCGACGAGCACTTCTGCTTGGAGCCTGATGAGAAACATGACATATACAGTTAAAACAACTGTAGCAACTGTACAAAGTAACACTGAATCTCATCTCAACATTTGAAGTTTGAATTTCTATCGCTTTGTTAGATATATTAGATGAACATGTCATGATAGTAACGGTTTTGTCTAACAAAATAGAATAAAAGGCAAGTTGTTAATATTTGATGTCTGGACGGAAGAAAAGTAGAATGTAGAAGGATCAACCCCCTAAACAGGTCTCAAAAAAGAAACTCGAAGCAGTAAATCAATACCTTAAATTAGTCCAAATTGCAAGACACGTATATAGCAATAAACGTGAAAGGAGAATATTGCAAAACATTAAGAAACTGATTAACTCTGATAAGCCTATGATAGTGTAAAATGATTTCTTAAATGCTTTCTCTCAGGTATTTGTTCTAACAGGCATGTAATATGTTCGTCAGTAAACATCATCGTTGATCTTCCTAAGTTCCTAGCAAAAAGATTGGTCCGTAACGGAAATTTTTTAAGGAAGTATTTTGATGTCAACTGTCAACAGTATCAAAATGATTGGTAAAGGGGTTCTAACCACCTAGTCATCCAACAATCCAAGTTTCCAACGCATAGCAGGGCAGCCAAGTAGCCTCCTACCGGGACATTAGTTCCCACGTCTCCAAAATTGAAACAAGCAACACCATCGATCTATTGAATTTCACTGACATAATAATTTCAACTATTTAGTAAATTTTATTATTGCCCTCAGTTTTCATTTCAAACTCACATCTATTTTTGTACAGTGATTTCAAAACAGGCACCGTACACAGCAGGAAATATTTTTCACCTTGTGGTCATTCTGGTTCTTTCCGTCCATCTTCTCATTATCCAACTTCTGTCCATCCCCCCTGATTGGAGGATTAAGCCTCTCCTCCACTGCAGCTGATGAAGTTTCTGGGTGCTGCAAAACGCAACCGGGCCATGAAAGAAAGTAGGTAAAATTATTTTTTGAGCAACGGTGAGAAGTGAGGACACCTATATGCACTGCACATTCTCTCGTATGTTGACTTTCCCCTTCTTTCCTGTTTCTAAAACCTATTGCTACGGTAAAAGTTACAACAAAGCACCTCATTTTGGTAAGGGTTGATGAAGAATGACATAATTAGCCTGTATGCACCAATTTTGGCCGAGCTCATTATGAAGAAAAAAAATCTCCAATCCCCTCAACGCTAGCAAACTAAATCAAATTGTCAATAAAATCTCGTGGTAACCATATGCCTAAATTAAATATATAACAAAATGAAATCGACAAGAGCATATCACATAGGTTGACATATCACTGAAATATCAAAAATAAATCCCTAAGATAAATCTCCCCAGGTACTCTTAACTTCTAAAATTGAAGAAAAGCAGCACCTTGCAGTTGCAGTGACTGTGGCTCGGCCGCTTCGTCACGAACGATTCATCACGCAACGATGACCCCGCCATCTTCCCTTCCTCCCTATCATCCACAGCAGCTTCGGCCGCGTCCACCTCGCCTCGGCGCGGCCGCTTGGCGCGCTGCAGCTCCGTTAGGCGCTGAGTGATCGATATATACGGCGGCGACCTTGCTCGACGCCGGACTTTAGACGGCGGCGGAGGCGGCGGCGGCTCCGATCGGTTTCGACTGTTCAGCGGCGGCCCTGCTCGGCGACTACTGCTCGACGGCGGATTCTCTTCCCGGCGCCTACTGGACGCCGAATACAGTGATGCATAACGGCGCAGGCTGCTCGACGTGGTCGGCCGGGGCGGCTCCACGGGGCGCCGCTTGGCATCTGGCCCCCGCAGCTTGAGCTGGAGCAAGGGAAGAGGATGAGGAGGCGTCGGGAGAAGCAGAGGTAGGGTTCGAGAAGAGGAGGAGAGCGTACGCTCGCGGGGGGCGTCGGGAGAAGCGGCGGGAGGCGGGACATCGCTGCGCCGGAGGAAGACGGCGAGGTCGACGACGCCACGAGACGAGATGCCCACAAGTCCAGAGATACTGGGCCGCGCTCCTCCGTACATGGGCCCATATGGATCGCGCCTCCCAAAATCTATCTACATGGTCCTCCTCCTCCATCATCAAACGTGCTCCAGCAGACTATAGACTACTTGACTAGTGCTCAAACTATGCCATACCATAGCTTTCAGCTGTTCAATTAATTTTCCTTATTCAGGCCTAGTTTCCAGGCCTGGTAAGGTTATAGCTAGCAGTCACATCTTTTTTCTAGACTAGCAGCCACATTTTCTTTGATAAGTTTGTGTATGTGCCATCCGTACAAATGTGCGGATTTCGTCACGGATACTCAAGCTAGTGGCACTTTATCTATTGAAAAGCATATACTTTTCAAAAGACAAATGATGATACACACTGAGATAAAGTGCTGGATGTTCATCTCATGTGCGCCCTTTGTACAGTAGAGTCTGTGCTGCATGTCGACTTGTGTTTATACGATCCAAATATCTATCTTTTTGGGTCCCTGACTCCATTATGATAACTCTTAGTTAAGTTTGTTTGTTCCTTCCAAGAGTAACATATAAATTGATTGATCTTAGTAACTCATGAAGTTCAGTAACTTTCTGTCTTTACTCAGAAAACCCATAAGGAGTGTTGCATCGCCAACTTGCCGTCCTTTTTCATTCTGAAGCTGAAGCACATCGGTACATCGGTTAATCAGTTCATCATCCTTTACCTAACAAACATTTGTTTGTGGACAGACATACCTGTAGTTCCTGTCCCATAAGTGTTCATCACTTTTCGTCCCACCCTCTAAACTCTAATGCTATGTATTCATGTGATTTAACAACTTCTTTTTCTTGGAAAAGACAGGCAGTGAGATCAGCATCAAGCACTACCGGCCACCAGCAGATGCACAGCACTATCCAGTACCACGGACGGATGGCCGTGCAAGTCAGTCCCCTTCTCATCATCCTTTGTACGTGCAAGGTGCCTTTACAGGTATAAATACCCTGTCACCTTACCTTGCAAGTCTGGCTCTTAACCAAATAGGCATAACTGAACTAGAAGAAGCTCGCCGATGCATATGGCTAGAAGATCTGACGCCTGCTCCATCCATGACGAGCCCGATGACACATTCCTCAAGGCCGACGCTGGGTTTTCCCCTCGGGACGGCGCTCCTGCTCATCGTCATCTTCTCCCTCAGTGGCATCTTCTCATGCTGCTACCACTGGGACAGGCTCCGCTCCCTCCTCCGATCTCGGGATCCCGCCATGCTCCAAGAAGGCCAGCATACCATCATCTCCATCGGATATGCGCCAAGCAAGGCAACTTCTGATCACAAGGTAGTAGCAAGCCATCTCTGTGCACATCTTATTTTGACTCCATTCTGGAATATCATTTTCTGTAAACTTCAGCTAAGAATTAATGGTCCCTTGCCTTGCTGTTTGCAGAACGAGAAAATGGGAAAAGAGTGTGGTTTGCCCGTTGTTATGCCCGGGGACAAGATCCCAAAATTCTTCGCGAGGCCCTGTCCACATGAGACGTGTTTATCTGCAGCAGAGAAGGAAGAAGTCGAGGTGCAAGTCAGATGTTCGGTTTCGTGAGACCATTGGTATCTGTAAATGGAATCATACTTAGACGGTAGTGAGTTATGATTGACAGATTGATTGTAAATATCCATGCATGTTAATAGGTTCTAAAAAAATTCCTTTTCGTATGCAAGTGTGCAATCCCAACAGGTTAGGAAAGGTGATTCCAGTCTCAGCAAAATTGTATGACAGTAAAATCTTCTCCCATCTCATACCGAAACCCAACAAGAGCTGAAGAGCAAAAAATGGGTGTGGTTGTGGTAAGGGGATGGATTGAGAATATAGAGCATTCTTTATGGGTTTGAGTATGGGTCAGTCCTATGAAAACTGTCTTCAAGTTCATTCTCGTGTTTGTGCGACTGATATACAACGGCAGTTGGTCATTCTTGGCAACTCTGAGCCAGGTAAGCAACAAAAGAACATTTTTTCGCCTTTCGCCATGACTCCTAAATTCCACTCTGTTGCAAGCTAGCTGGTTGTTTTTCTTCAAAGAAATGGAACAACAATTTTCGCAGAATATTTTTGCTGAGAAGACGGAATAATATGTGCTGTGAAACTCACCTCAAAAAAATGTATCGTGGAAGAAGTTGCTGTAGAATTTGTTGATTATAAGCTGGTGCTACTTAGGTGTGGATGATTTTGTACATCTTTTTGTCCCAGATGCATCATCCATGTGACGTGTGAACCATGAATGGTGACCAAGTTATGGCCACTTGGCCATATATCCTAACGGCCGGCCGTTCAGTTCGCATCTTGATTGGTTCTCTTAATCAGATCAGTCAGCCGTGTACGCAACTCGATGCATGCAAACTTGTCGATTCATTTGTCATCCGAGGAATCTCAAGTATCGCAACTAACCAAAACTAGTTTTTTAGTTTTTAAAATTAGCAGGGTTGTAATTTGTTAGTGATTATTCTTTCTGAAAGGGATTTATTAGGAACTGTGATGCACATCCTGGGCTTTTTAAAAAGGAAAAGAAATTGCTGGTGAATCAAATAGGACCGGTGTCCTATGGTGACATGACAGAGATACCAAGTGTTGGTGGTCCTTGTGTTGTATAATAGGATAGTTAGAGGTCTTATATGTAAAAATGTAACTCTGTAAATACTCTATATTGAGGAATGGATGAGTGAGTTTTCCACCGACCAGAACTTCCAGAGTTTTCCCCTCTGTGAGGGACCTGCCATTTTAGACCGACTCGAGGAATTCACAACAAGTGAAGACGGTGACCATAGCCGCTACCTGCGACGGACTATGACCCACCCGCGCCCCGTGCGACATGCATACGACGCGATGCGTATGACTCACCACGGCCTGATTGCGGGCTCTCGATTCCCAACACATACGCCACAATGCGTATGACTCACTTGGGCAATGGACCGTATCTTCACTTTGCACTTCTCTCGAATCGAAATAAAATAGCAGTTCCTCCATATGCACCCATCCACACTCCCCATTCAACATACACGCATAATAGACGGGAGGCGGGGGCATATATGGGACAGTAAGGATATCATCACATAAGCTCTACGATATGATAATAAACTAACTGCCCGCATGGGACTTTAAATATACATCAGTCGGTGATAACCGAAAATTTAGTGAATTTGAGTAATAAGGCAACAGCGGAATTAAAAGTTCAAAACCCGCAGCGGTGCATAAATCGCTGCTCAAAAGTCCCAAGGTTTTCCCCAGAGTCGAATAGCCAACCAAGGAAAGCTGTAAAGCTAGGCATCGTCGAAGTAGTCACCGACCACCGGCTCACCTGCAATGATCTAGGACTATCCTAGGTGAGTACAAACGTACTCGCAAGACTTATCCGTGCTTGATTAAATGTCCTACACAGCAATATACTACAGCAAGAAATAAACATGATGCAGTGTACCGTCGAATCCAACCAATAGCAATAATCCGAGAGGGGAAAACCCCATGACTCACAATTCATATCCCATACAATCCAAGTTGACACCATTCCAGTATTTCCACCATCCAATCCATCTCAAATGAGCATTCCAATATCCCAAAAGATTATCATTCCGATATCTCTAGTAATCATTAATCCGATGTATCAGGAAATCATCAATTCATAGTTCATCCATTCCGATTTCTCTCTCGGACCGTTACCGGCAAATACATTCCCATGGAAATAACCAGTGCGCCCCACCCGGAGGTAGCTAATCTCCGAGCGGCCCCGACTTGCCATGAGAAATGTCCATGGTGAAGATTTCCGCTAACGTCCACGTGTGACAGAGGCAGTACCACCCTGGAGTCACTCGAACTGGTGTTACGACAAATTCCCCTTCAAACCACGCGTTGCATTCATTCAACAGATAAACACCAGCCCTAATCCATGGGTACTCCTCACGCCTCTCGCATCTCACTTAGGGTTCACGTGGATTAGACCATTCCGATTAGACTCCAACTACCATAGGTGCTACACCATGACCGTAACATACTAGCACCACGATATTCAATCAACAAGTCCACCGAGACATTTCACACATCAGCACATGATAAACAAACGTATAGAAAAACAGTAATAAAAATGCAACAAGCTCTGCTTGCCTTGATCACCGGGTTCCTGATCTTGCTCCGAGGTGTAAGCCGGGTGATCTCCTGCTTCGGGCTCTGAAGCGAGCGATATCGATACCGAAAAATAACCGTAAAGAAATAATAAGAACCAGCATGTATGCGTGAATGATGGGTGCTAGCTAGATGCATGTTCCTACAATGTTACATTGGTGTCGAGGAACTGCAACTAGGTGCATTGTTTCAGTTTAAATTGGTGGAGATTACAGGGAACGCTAAGCATGCATGCAGGGCAGGTTTGAGTGCTTCGGTGAGTTAGGTCTACGCCGTTAGTGGCGGGGCATGGCAAAAGTGTTCGACATGTTGGTAATATGCAAGTAATACGAGATATGGGTGCAATGCAATTGGATTCGTGCAATTTAGAGTTACGATCGTCGAGTTAGGGTTTTGGTCGACCTGCGACAATAGAGGAATAACACAACCCTAAATAACCTACTGTGCATGTGCCCAAATTGAACTTTTGACTCGTCCAGATTGTAGAGAATCTCGAGAGCTTTCCAAATATATAAAATTTGTTGAAATCGGACTTACGGTTCAAAAGTTATGAGCATTTGAATTTTTATACAAAAACTAACCCTAACAGTCGAAACCCTAAATGCTAAGTGCAACCGAAAGCATCCTCTCTCTCTCTGCGCTTCAGAACTGCCTCGCTAAACCCACCCGAGAAACTACCCACCATTTCTACCCCTTAATCCATCTCAACTGACGCGTGGACCCCTACTGTCAGTGGCTCGGGTGGTCGGGAGCCAACCCGAGCACGACACGCGTCTGGGCCCTCCTCTCCCTCTCACTCTCTCCTCTCTTCTCCCTCGGATCTGGCCGGAGAGGCAGCCCGGGCGGCGGAGCTCCATCGGAGCACTCGCCGGAGTTGGCTCCGGGGCTCGGCTAGACTCGGGAAGGTGGCCAAAAGATCCTGGAGCTCACCGAGGGGCTAACGCCGACGAGCAGGAGGATGAAGGTGGTCAGGGGAGAGCTGGCGACGGTGAGGGACGTTGAGGAGGCTCGGTCGTCGGCGATGAGGTGCTTCGGAGACAGATCTGTGAAAATGGGAGAGACGGGGTGGTGAGGAAAGAGGTGGTGTAGCTCGGGGAGGAGGAATGGGGTGCTCGGGACCCTCTGGTAGCTCGGAATCTCTCACCGGAGAGGATGCCGGCGTTGGAGAAGACGATGGCGACTGGAGCGGCGACGGCAGAGCTCCTTGGGCACGGATCTGACCAATAGAGAATAGAAGGGAGTGAGGAAGAGGATGGGGAAGCTCGGGGAGGAAGAAGGGTGGCCGGGGCTCACCGAGACGCTGTGGATTGCTCGCTGGAGAAGGACGCCGGGGCTGGGAACGAAGATGGCGAGAGGGAGGAGCTAGGGTTACTGGCGAGGGCTGGATTTAGGGTTTTCACTTTTCAGACCGCGTGAGGAAACAGCTGTCGGAACGGGGCTTATAAAGGGCGGCGGCGGCTCGGACCGCGCTGGTCGGAACAGGGGCGCCGCCCACCGCGGCGAACAGGCGGCGGCGACGTGGGAGGGAGATGCTGACAGGCGGGGCCCGAAGGCAGAGAGAGGGGGAGCGGCGTGAGGCTGACGGGCGGGGCCTGCTGCTAGAGGAGAGTGGGACAGCAGTGGGGTTAGCGGGCCGGCCGAGGCGGCCTGGTTGGTTTCGGCCCGTTGCCCCTTTTTCTTTTTCTTTTAGTTTTTCCTTTTACTTTAATACCAGTGCTACTCCTTGTGTTATTTTATGTTTCAAAACAGCTCCAAAATCCTTGAAATTTTTATAGGGTATTCAAGGTATTATTAGGGATCTGCTATAGAAGTTTGAAGTTATTTGGACACTGTTTGGTCTAGGTTTGAATTCAAATTTCAATTAGGGCTTGATTTTTAATTTGGACTATAGCTAGGCTTTAAACATCTCCAAAAATTTTGAGATTTGGCAAGGAGTGAGGGTTTCTATCTGTGAAGCTATGTAGGGAGTTTGGGATCTTTTCATCCATCAGAGGTTGATCTATTCTCTTAACCCTAATTCTGGCACTTTTAGGGTTCGGAGTTAGGGACGAGGGTTCATCGAAATGTTCACTGGCTTCCTCCACCTCTATTGATGACTTTGTTATTTGAAAACTCAAATAAGTTGATTGGTGTTTGTATAATTTCCACCGAGGATGAGATATGTACATATTCTATAAAGTATAACTATATCATATTCAAGTTTAAACCAGATGATGCGGGGATGATGACATGTATGCATGAATGCAAGGCAAATACCTATTTATCGTAAAGTGGGTATTATACCCTCTCTCTCCCACCTTCAAACCCTAATCCTAGAAAAGATCCTGATTTCTACAAAATGGTATCAGAGCTGTGGTGCTGACCGGCGACCGGGCGGTTGAGTCGCGAGCGGCGGCGCGCTGGTCCAGCGCTGGGCGAGGAAGGAGGCGAGGTGTGGCGCGCGCGCTCGGGAGGAGCCGAAGCGGCGCGCGGCGTCAGGCGCGCAGGGGAAAAGGCGGCGCCGGGCGGAGCTAAGGCGCAGCAGGGGCGGCGCGCTGGGCGGAGGTGCACGGTGAAGTGCGATGGCGTGGCATTCTGGCCGGAGAGCTGGTCGGAGGCGGCGCTGGTGGAGCAAATCGAGCTCAAGGAGGTGGCTAGGCGCAGGGAGAGTGTGAGTCTGGGAAGCTGCAGTGGTGAATCACAGGGGGAGGTGTGTGTGCTGAGTGTGGAGGAATTGAAGGTATGGCAGGCAACGATAATGCTCCAGCAGCAATCACGGCAGGGGAGCTTGCTGCTGTCTTGCAGGCGATGGATGAGAAATATAAGGTGTTGTTTGATGCGATTAGCAAGCAAGGGAGCTCAAGATCAGAAGGGGAGAACAAAGAGGAAGTACATCCTTTGCAAATGCCCCATGTAAAATTAGAAGGACCGGAGAACTATGTGAGCTGGGCAGAGCATGCAGAGACCATTTTGATTTCTAGGAAGCTTGAAGGTTACATTCTAAGCATGGTGGAGAAGCCTCTAGATGAGAGTTCCAAAGAAGGTCAGAAGTGGAAGATGATGAATGCACTAGTGAGGGCCTGGTTACTGAGCTCAATATCACCTCAAATCGCCAAGCAGGTTGAAAGGATTAAAGAAGCATCTGAAATTTGGAGGTTATTGAAAGGGACATTCTCAGGAGTAGGAAATGAAATGCTTGCTTGCAAGATTCAGAAGGAGTTACAAGATCTGAGCCAAGGCGAGAAGACAGTGGTCGACTATGTTTCTGAGCTGAAACGGCTTTGGAGCGATTTGGATTATTATGATCCAATTGAGATAGAGTGTGGTAAATGTATTGAAACATACAATAAATGGACGGAGAGGAGGCGTGTTAGGGAATTTCTGAATGGACTTAATCCCAAGTTTGAGAATAGGAGGGCAGCACTTTATGGCAATGGCAAGTTACCTACTTTGGAGCAAGCAATCTCTGCTATCATTAGTGAGGAGACACGTCTGAAATTGGAAGTTCGAGGACCATTTATACAGGGCATAGCACAGAGGCGTTCAGCTCTTCTTGTCACAGAAAATGCAAATTACCAGCGGTCGGGGTTGAACGCTTCTGATCGGAAGTGCTTTGAATGTGGCCAGCCAGGACATCTAAGAGCATCTTGTCCTGAATTATTTGGGGGAGGACGCGGAAGAGGTCAAGACTGGCGCGGCAGAGGTCGTGGACGGGGGCTTGATGGACGTGGTACTGGTCGTGGACGTGGTATGCGACCAACAGGCAGGGCAAATGCCTCGGCTATGGTAGAGGAGCACTCCCAAAATGTGAGTGTGGAAATGAGCGCAGATGATTGGGAGAAGTGGCTGCAATTTAAAGGGCTAAGTTTAAGTGATAAGCAAACTACCGAAGCACCTGGAGCCTCAGCCTCTGCCGCATCTACAAATTTTAGTGGTAACACTTCTAATGATCATAATCCTAATTTTACTGATGCACCATGGTTGATAGATTCTGGTGCATCTAGACATATGGCTGGTTCACACATGGAATTTACTAATTATGTCCCTGAATTAAGAGCACAAAGTGTAAAGTTGGCTGATGCTTCCACACAAACTATTATGGGTTCAGGGACGGTCATGTGTAACTCTAATATGCCTCTCTCTTATGTGTTACATGTTCCTTCATTTCCAATTAATCTTTTGTCTATAAGCTGCATTACAAAGGAGTTGAACTGTGCTGCCATTTCTTTCCCATCATGGTGTTTAATTCAGGAACTTGGGACTGGAAGAAGACTTGGGACAGGGAGCATGCATGATGGACTGTATTATTTGGACAGTGATACATCACCTGTTGTAGCTGCTGCTTTATCTTCTTCACCACTTGAAGAATTTCTGCTACAACACCAAAGGCTTGGGCATCTGTCTTTTGCTATTCTGGGTCAGCTTTATCCTAAACTCTTTAATAAAGTTAGAAAGGAGGACCTGGTATGTGATGCTTGCCAATGTGGAAAGCAAACTCGGAGCACTTAAGTGATGTGCCACTTCAGACAATTCACTCTGATGTATGGGGTCCTAGTGGAGTAGTGTCTATTAATGGATATCGTTATTTTGTTACCTTTATTGACTGCTGTACTAGGACCACTTGGGTGTATGTGTTGAGGAACAAGAATGATGTATTCGAATGCTTTAGAGATTTCCATAATATGATTATGACCCAGCATAATGCATGTGTTAAGGTACTTCGGACCGATAATGGTACGGAGTATGTAAATAAGGAGTTTGATGGTTATTTGTCAAGTTTGGGATAATGCATCAGACTACCTGTCCAGGTACCTCTGAGCAAAATGGCTTAGCTGAGAGAAAGAATATGCATTTGTTAGAAGTCATTCGCTCTATGATGATGGCTATGAATGTTCCTAAGTTCTTGTGGAGTGAGGCATTGATGACAGCAGCTTACTTAATAAATAGAATGCCATCTAGAGTACTTGGGTACAAAACACCAATAGAATGCTTAACTGGCAAGACTACTTATGTTGTTCCCCCAAAAGTGCTCGGGTGTGTGTGTTTTGTGAAAGATTACAAGCCATCTGTTGGGAAGTTAGATCCAAGGGCTTTGAAGTGTGTGTTTGTGGGGTATTCTGGGAAGCAGAAAGGCTACAAGTGTTGGTGCCCATCAGAAAAACGAATGTTTGTGAGCATGGATGTAATCTTCAGGGAACAAGTTCCATTTTATGGAGAACCTGAAGATCTAACCGATGTCTTTCCTGATCTGTTTTCTAGTGATGTTTCAGATCTGGACAACGAGATAGGGGGAGGAAAAGAAGGAGAAGAAAGCAACTCTACACCATCGGAGAAAATTGTGGTTGGAGTAATACCACCGGAAGACAAAAATGATGATAGAGATGTGGATCTTATAGAGGGAGAACCAGAGCAAATGCAAGGGGAGCAACATGATACATCAACTGAGGCTATACGGTGGTCAAGACCGAATGAAGAACAACATCTGCAGGTGTATACGCGAAGACATTGAACTGAGGAAGAACAAGTGCAGGGGGAGAAAATAATTTCAGTGGAGGATGATTCAGAAGCTCAAGTTCAATCCAACATGCATGATTCAAGTTCTCGACCATCAGCTTCATCTCATAATCCATTACCAGCCTCCACAAGTGATGGTATACTTTCTCTTCCTTATGATGACTTAAACATTCCTATTGCCCATAGAAAGCAGCCTCGCACTATTGCTGGAAAGTTGCCCTCTAAATTAGCCCCATATAATGTCTCCAATTATATTTCATACTCTTCTATTGGGCCTCTATACAAGTCATTTATAGCTTCCTTGCATTCGGCTGTACCTATACCACATGATTGGTGGGAAGCGAAGCAATATCCAGAATGGAGGGCAGCAATGTTGGAGGAAATGGCGGCTCTTGATAAGAACCAAACATGGGTACTTACTTCTCTCCCTGCAGATAAGAAAGTTGTGGGTTGTAAATGGGTATTTACAGTTAAACAAACTCCAGATGGCAAGGTGGAAAGATATAAGGCTAGGCTAGTGGCAAAAGGGTATAGTCAAACTTATGGAGTGGATTATGATGAAACGTTTGCACCGGTGGCGAAATTGAGTACTGTCAGAACTTTAATCTCAATAGCTGTAAATCAACAGTGGAAATTGTTCCAGATGGATGTTAAAAATGCTTTCCTCCACGGAGATCTACAAGAGGAGGTTTTTATGGAAATTCCTCCTGGGTTCAGCAGCCGGGAAACAGAGGGTAAAGTGTGTCAGTTAAGAAAATCTCTCTATGGACTAAAACAGTCTCCTAGGGCATGGTTTGGAAGGTTTCGAAAGGAAATCTGTTCCATGGGGTATCGACAAAGCAATGCAGATCATACCATGTTCTTTAAATGTCAGTGTGATCAGATTACTATACTTCTTGTTTATGTAGATGACATTGTGATTACAGGTAACAATGAGATGGAGATATCTCACTTGAAGAAGACGTTAGCAAAGTCGTTTGAAGTCAAGGACATGGGATATCTCCACTACTTCTTGGGAATTGAAGTTGCATATGGCCCAAAAGGTATTTACCTCTCACAGAGAAAATATGTGCTTGATTTACTTGAGGAGACAGGGATGTTAGGATGTAAACCTGCAGCCACTCCAATAGAACAAAATCATCGGATCTTGGCAGATAGTGGTGATCCTGTTGATAGACATCAATATCAAAGGCTAGTTGGGCGGTTAATCTATCTGTCACATACAAGACCTGATATAGCATATGCTGTTAGTATTGTAAGCAGATATATGCATGATCCTAGAACTAGCCACTTAGATGTCGTGAATAGAATTCTAAGGTACTTAAAGGGTTGTCCTGGGAAAGGAAACCTGTTCTCTAATCATGGACATTTGAGAATAGAGGGGTACACCGGTGCAGATTGGGCTGGATGTTTAGATGACAGACGTTCAACTTTGGGCTATTGCATGTTTGTAGGAGGAAATCTGGTTAGTTGGAGAAGTAAGAAGCAGAGTGTGGTGGCTCGCTCGACAGCGGAAGCGGAGTTTAGGTCAATGGCTTCAGGGTTGTGTGAACTGATGTGGCTGAAAACATTGCTAACTGAGTTGCAGTTGTGTACTGGTGCACCCATTCAAGTGTATTGTGATAATCAGGCCACAATTAACATAGTGAATAACCCAGTTTATCATGATAGAACTAAACATATAGAGATCGATACGCACTTCATTCAAGAGAAATTAGACGAAGGGTTATTCCAAATTAGTTACGTCAAGTCTGTAGATCAGCTTGCAGATGTATTGACAAAAGGAATAGGAGTCGTATCATTTATGAGGATTTATAACAAGATGGGGCTTATTGATATCTTCGCCCCATCTTGAGGGGGAGTGTTGGTGGTCCTTGTGTTGTATAATAGGATAGTTAGAGGTCTTATATGTAAAAATGCAACTATGTAAATACTCTGTACTGAGGAATGGATGAGTGAGTTTTCCACCGACCAGAACTTCTAGAGTTTTCCCCTCTCTCTCCCACCTTCAAACCCTAATCCTAGAAAAGATCCTGATTTCTACAAAACCAAGTATTCGTGCCCCTGGTGCATGCCACCGTACGTTCTCATGGCCACTAGCATATCTAGCTCTACTCAAGAATAAAATTAAGTAAAGTTGCATGCACGATCGATGGAGGGGAGGGGACAGCGACCTAACATTCTTACATTGATGGATTGGATGGCGTACGTGTTAGTGCAGGGGTACAGCACAGCTAATCAGCTATATATTACATGTGTCGATCGCCATGGACGAGTGCTAGTACGGTTCTGAGTCCTCCTCAGCTCAAATTTGTCTATTCTTTTCCTTATATTTTTATTTATTACAAAGACACGAGTTCATTTCAAAGATTAAATTTCCATTTGAAAGCTCAATCATACGATATCAAATCAGAATCGGCGGCCTTTGTGAGTGTGGTGCGAATTTTTTTTCTTCGAAAAGTCAGTGTGGTGCGAATAGATTGTGTGCGTCGGCCTTGTGCTGAAAATAGAACCTGGGAACTTAGCACGTCGAAGTCTCGTCAATCTGTGCCAACATGGCATAGTCTGCCCTGTGACCAAGCAAGCCCTTGTGGTCTAATGGGTCGAGCGAGACATGAACCCACACACGTACGGCTTCTCTACGTGCTGGGCTATGGTGGAAGGAGCCAAGGAGGAGATGAGGTGGAGGAGGCTAGTTGTAATAAACTAGTAATAATTTCGTGTTACAAGGGATGCAGCGTAAATTTTGGAGGGGTAAAAGTTACTAAGAGCATCTCCAACAATTTGTTATTTTACTTGTTACTGTAAGGAGAGAGGACGATCAAGCTCATCAATAGCTAGTAACCTTGTTACTAACTTTATATATATGTATATATATTGGTGTGGAATAGACACCACTAAACATGCTTTTAGTAACAGTGTTCTCTCCAATAAAGCACTTATTATTAGTGTGTAGGTATAAGAGCCAGTTACTCTCTAGAGCAACAACCACACTCTTTCTCTCTCTCTCTCTCTTCCATATCACATAGTATCTTATGTTGCATAGTTTTAATAACAGTTGACATGAATTGTTGGAAATGCTCTAATAATCACCAACTCGGATGTTCCTCGTGGGAAGCTGCCACCTATGTGACATCAGCATGAACCTTATAAATGGCCCAATGCAATCTGTCTATGTGACGTCAACATGAACCCTATAAGTGAGCCCAAGTTGTCAGAATGGGATATCTGGTATGAGAATTTCTAAATGCGGTCCATGCTGCCATTTTCAAAAAAAAATACGATCCATGCTGTCAGTTTGTATAAACAGAAAACATGTTAATCTATCTCATTAAGCCATTGTTGTCAGGCATTCCATCCCAGCCTGCTCCACACCCTCAGCTACGCTACCGTGCTCAGCCAAGCTCTGCCTAGCGACGTCATGTCTACTTGTTGGTGCTCAACCTACCTCTACACTCTGATTCTCTATTTTCATCAGAGATTTTTTGAGAGATAATTAGTTAATTTGTTAGGGGAGAGTTTTATTATATTTAAGTTAATTAGTTTATTATTTTTGTTCGAAACATTATAGGAATACAGAACAAGAGAGGTAAGAGACATGGATGAACCATCACCATCACCGATTTAAATCTTGATTGATAGGAGTGAAGATATCTTGTTTTGGACCAACTACACGGGAAACCTCGAGTGCAATATTAGGAGATGATATTTAAATGTTACTCCATCTGTCTAGGTATATAAGATGTATTTTGATTGGTTAAGACAGGACTCTGACAAATAATTACTCCATTAATATGTGGTTTATGTGCTACAAAATCACAATCATAAGGGTAATTTCAGTATATTGTGTCTTAAGTTGTATCATACGCATTAAATATGTGTTTAGACACAACTGTCCTAGTGGCTTGTATCTTAGTGTTACATCTAAACAAGTTGTCATTTAAAACGTTTTGTGAGAGAAAAACTTAACTTGTCTTGGATCCTACGTTAAGAGCCGTATCAAAAATTAAGATATGATATCTCTCTCTTTACTCCTTAATTAGATCTCTACATCAGCATTTTGCTTAGGTGGCATGTTTAAATATAGTACATGGTGGAGCACTGGGATTGCCATATGTAAGTACTTTCAAATACGAATCTAGTAACATCAATGGTGTGTCATATAAATTACATGCTAATGGAGTAAGGGTATGTATAAAGGTGTGCATCGTCATGTCACGTAGGATAATCGCTGATTTAGAGGAGAGAGGAGGAGGAGAGACATGATGAAACTGACTATTCGTGAAGAGTCAGACTCTAAAGCCGACCTCCTTGTCTTTGTATACTGATATATTTAATGTTAACTCTTTGTGTAGAGTTAACTTAAGATATATTTTCTACTGTATGAGTTATTTCTAATGTCAACTCTAAATGACATGAAAGGATCGAAGAATTAATATATGACTCTACTTTTGTATATGCTTTAACTATTAATTAAATTCTTATTTTAACTAATTAAATATAGCTAGCACGACGGAGGAAGTAGCACTGTACAAACTGTCACATTTGGCAAATCGAGATCTAAGTTTAATTATATTTTGAAGAGATTCGCATATTCGCACCCAGCACGTATAAACAAGTCTAACTGAACGTACACCCCAAAACGGTTCTAATTGAACGTACAAGTAGCAGGCAAGATTGACGGTTTGAGGGTATCTTTTTGCTTCGGTTTTATAAACTTGAATTAATTACTAGAAACGAGGTTCTCTCTCCCTGTCGAAATCTGACATAAGTTTGTTCTTAATTCGCCTACACCGAGCCCTAGCTAGTTCACTACCGGAAACAGGTTGTATGCCGAGTGCCAGTGACTTTACCGAGTGTCTTTTCACAAAAACTCGGCAAACACGTCATTTGCCGAGTGTGACGAACAAAACACTCAGTAAACGTCTGACACTCGGGCAAGCCCATGCTTTGCCGAGCGCCGCGAGGAAAACACTCAGCAAACACACAACACTCGGCAAACACCAGACACTCGGCAAAGGCGAGGCCACGTGTCCCTTCCCGCCGCGAGTGACGGCGCTGTGACGGCGGTGCGAAGTTTGCCGAGTGGCAGCTAACGGACACTCGGGAAACACGAAGATTTGCCTAGTGTAGGCAGCACTCGGCAAACATTTTTTTCTTTATTTTCTTTTCTTTTTTGCCTTGCTTTCTTCTCTTTTATTTTCTTTCTTTCTTCTCTTTTCTTTTCTTTATTTATTTTCTTTTCTTTCTCCTCTTTCTTCTCTTTGCTTTGCTTTTGCTATATGTGAAGTGTACCAACAGGTTTGCACGCGAAGTGTCGGGTCGCTTCGTCTGTTGGCCTTCAAACTTTTTATGCACTCCACATACACCACTACATGTAACATGTCAAAATTTGGCATTTTTCCGGATCCGTTTGCTATATTCTGGACATTAAGTGCATTTCTAGGCATTTAATGGATATAATTCAAATTTGAAATGCGGGTGCATGAAATAATAGTAAGAAATGGGTTTAAAAATCCTATTTGTGGTCTTCAGTATATGCTCAGGCCTTATACAACAAAATAAGAGGAGTGCCAAACACCAGGGTGCCAAGACTCGGCCACCAACATGGCGCTTGTTGGTTTTTTTAATTCTAAAAAATGCAAACGAAGTCAGAAAAACACGAAACTTAGCATGGTGTCATGATATGGCACCTAGAGGCTGTGGTAAAAATTTGAGAAGGTTTCATAAAAGTTGTCACGTAGACTGCTTAGAAACTGAACAATCCCCGAGGAAGAAACTAGGTTTCGAGAAGGAACGGATCAGCTTTGCATGCGAAGCAACCCCTGCTTCATCTGTTGGCCTTGAAACTTTTTCACACTCAACATACACCATTACATGTATCATTTCAACATTTGGCCTTTTTTTGGGTCTGTTTGCTATATTTAAGCCATTAAGTGCATTTTTAGGCATTCAATGGATATAATTCAAATTTGAACTGCAGGTACATGAAATTATGGCCAGAAGTGGGTTGAAAAATCTTATTGGTGGTCTTAAGTCTATGTTTAGCCCTTATACCATAAAAGAAAATGAGTGCCAAACACCAGGGAGCCTGTGCTCGGGCACCAACGTGGAGCTTAGTGGTTATTTAATTCTAAAAAATTCAAACAAAGTCCAAGTCCTTCACAAATTTAAAAGAAAGAAATAATTATGAAAGAAAAGAAAATAAAGAAAATGAAAGAAAGAAAAGAAAAGGAAAAAGAAAGAAAGAATAAAGAAAGAATAATACCATGAAGTTTGCCGAGTGCCTCATCCCGGACACTCGGCAAACATACGGACACGTGCCAAACGGGTAGTTTGCCGAGTGCCTCATATCTGACACTCGGCAAAGCCGCGAGATTTGCTGAGTGTCCGCTTTTTGACACTCGGCAAAAGTTAGGCACTCGGCAAATCACCCCTATTAGGGTAACCGGCGCTTCCAGATCTCGCCCAAATTCGTGCCGCGCCCGCCCAATTAGCCCCAAAATTTTCACCGCCTGCCCGTCGCCGCTTCTCCCAGACCCGGCTGCCGCCCCTCCGCCCCTCCTCCGCCTCGGCCGCCGCCCCTCCGCCCCCGCGCCGCTTCGCCCCGCCCGCCGCGCCGCGCCGCTCCGCTCCACCCCGCGCCGCCCCCGCGCCACTGCGGCCCATCCGCCGCGCCGCGCCCCGCTCCGGTCCGCCCCCGCGCCGGCCCGAGGCGCTCCGAGCCCGCTGCTTGGCTACGATAAGTCATGATTACATCAATAGCCTGAACTAATTTGTCTTTCATATGTGCTGTTGGTTGGCTCCCAAACAAAAATGTCAGATAAGTTTTCAAAGCTTAAAATACGTTACCTATATTTGTAGTAGATCTTGAAATCAGAGTACAACTAAGAAATGTCGCCACCGATCGACGGTTTTGGCGCGACGCATGTCGACCACGCAACGTCTACTCCTCCTAGTATAATTAACAGAGCTCTGATCGATCGAGAAGACGACACCAGTCTTGTACGCATTCTTCCCTGTCCCTGCATTGGCCAGGAGATGCATGTGGTGATTAATTAATTTAATTAAGTAGTAATCAAAATAAAACAACACAAAGCTAGGTAGCGGCCAAATCGATCTAGCTTCTTCTCTTATATGCAAAGATTGCATTGTGCTACTTCTTGCTATGCTACAATATGCCGACGGCAACACTCAGCAAAGATGCCACGTGGCGCAAGCCTGTGCAGTCTGACATCTGGGCTGCCATAATGTACAAGGTTTGCCGAGTGTCCCACGCTACGGCACTCGGCAAACAACCGATATGGCACTCGGCAAAGATGCCACGTGGCCGAAGCCTGTGCTCGCTGGTATTCTAGCTTTGCCGAGTGTCAACCGCGAGGAACTCGGCAAACATGCGCCACGTGCCCGAATCCTGTGCTATTGGGTATTCAGGTTTTGCCGAGTGTCGACACTCGGCAAAGAGGGTCTAACGGTTGTCATGTCCGTTTACGCGCTTTTTTGTGCCGAGTGCCAGGTTTGACCGTCGGCAAAATATGTGCCGAGTGCCCGAGGAAAAACACTCGATAAATATGCCTTTACCGGCAGCCTGTACGCCGTATCTTTTTTGCCGAGTGTTGCTCTCGGCAAAGAGCTTGCCGAGTGTATTTACGCCTTCGACAGGCACACGGCAAAGTATTGAATTCCGGTAGTGATAATCTCATGCGGTGTACATGCATGCTAGCGCGTGACCTCGCACGTGACAGCCATCGTTAGATGAGCCAAAGAGCTCGCAACTCGTCTTAGTACGCAGCATGAGAGACCCTTCCGCTCAGATCTGAGCTGACCACTTTCTGGGTCCTTTTTCGTTCTTGCACTGGTTCTGAGTTAGTAAAGGGGAGAATGATGGCTGTGCCACTAGTCGACTCGGATATTCGAAGTCTGCTACTAATTTTTTAAAAATTCTGGCTGTGCCACCAACGCGTGCGAAGAAACTACGCGGAAGCCCCTTGGCGACGTTAACGCGACTTGCCGTCAGCCTGCCGTCTCTTTGACTCTTTGACCCTCCCTTTGTTCCTTTCTGTGGGACCCACTATTTTGCCACGTCGTCAGCAACGAAGAGGAGAGTCGTTTGACCCTTCGATCCGCTGTGGGGCCCACCTTATGGCCAACGGCTGCTCGTCCGCCGCCGCCCACCGAACCAAATAGTCCCAACCAAATAATAACGCCGCCGCCGCCGCCCCGCCGCTGCCGTGCCCTCCCTCCTGGAAGCTTACTCCTACGCTATCGTGCTGTCCCTCCTGGAAGCGCACCCCTCCGTTCCACGCATCCGTCGATCTGGATTTTTTCACTGAGGGGATGGATGCCGCACAAGTCGACAACGGCGGCGGCATCGACAACGGCGGCTGCATCGGACAGGCAGAGAACGCGGGCGCCCAAGCGTTGCAGCTCTGGAGCCCGGTGAATGTGCCGTTTGTCCCAGAAAGGTAAGACATCCACAATTCCCTTGGAACTTGTTTTGCGATCCCCATTCGAAATCCGTGGTCATTGTCTGCTGCTTCGCGTAGGGCGTGTGTTGCCTCTGGTTTTCTGCTGAAGATTCGGCATGGGTGTCGCACTGAACGCATGGCCGATGGTAGCATCACAGTTAGCGCCGGGTTTGCCTATAAATTGACTGTAGACGCTGCTGAACTAACTCTGAAGGACCTGCTCAGGCAATTTGAGAAGTACCCATGTGATCAAACCGAGTCTTACCTGCCGAGATACTATGACAGCATTTTGGGGAAATTCATAGATGTAGAGAATGATGAGTCTTTGGCCATGATGTGGGGTAAACACATGGGTACGAGGACTGTGTTGATGTCGGTTCATATTGTTAACAAGGAGACTGGGGAAGAGACTGTCTGTAATGATTTCAGTGCATCAACTGCTCAATCTACTCAACCTAGCTCTACTCAGCTTCTCAGTGAGTATGATGGAGAGACAGGAAGCGAGCAGGAAAAGGATATAGAAGTGGGGTCAGAGGATGATTTTGCTGCTAATGATGATGTCGATGAGAGAACGTATCCAGATGTGGCAGCAGATCCTGAGAGGGTTTCAATCAGGGAATATTTGATTGATCCTGACTATGAGCCTGACTATGGGACTGATGAGGATGAGCAAGCTGAGAACGAGGAAATGGGTTGCCTATCTGATGGTGAAGAAGAGGATAGGCCAGTGATCCAGTTTGACAAGGATAACCCTACAATTGATGAGGGGACTGTCTTTGAGAGTGTGGAGGATTGCAGATTTGCACTTGCAACTTTTGCAATAAAACGTGGGTTTGAGTATTGCACTGAAAAGAGTGACCAAACCAGACTTAGAGTGTATTGTAGGGATAGTAAAATATGTAGATGGCGAATGCATGCATCCCTAATGAAAGGTGGCTACCCATTTCAGATCAAGGTTAACACCCAGAAACACAACTGCCCTACTATGCAGTTAAGCGATAGAATTAGACCTGCTTCGACCAAGTGGATTGCTGCTACCATACTCCCCTGGCTGAGGGAGAGTCCAAACACAGGACCAGCAGAATTGAGAAATAAACTTAAGGAAAAGTTCGATGTAGTAATTCCTTACCATAGAGTGTTCGACGGGAAGGAGATGGCTTTGGACCTGATTCAAGGCAAGTGGACCGAGAGTTTCCATATGCTATACAGTTTCAAGGCAGAGGTAGAGAGGACATCACCTGGGAGTGTTGTTGACATTGACTGGGAGCTTGTGCAAGGAAGAAGTAAAACTTCTAGAGGGAAGAGGTACAGGCTGAGAGACAAGAGATGTTTCAGAAGATGTTTTGTCTGCCTTAAGGCATGCTGGAAGGGTTTTCTAGAAGGCTGCAGGCCATACTTGTCAGTAGACTCCACTTCATTGACAGGCAAGTTCAGAGGGCAGCTAGCTACAGCTAGTGCTATAGATGGCCATAATTGGCTCTTCCCTGTAGCTTATGCCATTCTTGAGGTTGAATCTACTGAAAGCTGGACATGGTTCATGGAGAGGCTGCGTGGAGTAATAGGTCACCCTGCAGGTTTGGTGATACAGACTGATGCATGCAAGGGGCTAGAGAGTGCTGTTGAGGCTGTATTTCCTGGGGTTGAGCATAGAGAATGCATGAGGCACCTTGCTGTGAACTTCATGAAGAAGTTCAAAGGCAAGCTCTTTGAAGACAACTTGTGGCCAGCAGCACTGACATACACCCCCAGCAGGCATGCTGTTTACATGCAGAACCTATTCACACAGCCCAAGGTGAGAGAATACCTTGAGGAACATCACAGCAAACTATGGGCTAGAAGCATGTTTGGTGAGTTAAGCAAGGTGGACTATGTAAACAACAATTTGGCTGAGTGTTTTAATTCTAAGATTAGGACACTGAAAGCACTTGCGATTGTGCTTTTGCTAGATGCCATCAGACAACGCATAATGGAGAAGATAGATTTTAGGCAAAGAGTTTCAGCAACGAAATTTGCAGGCCATGTAATACTGCCAAGTGTTATTCTCAGACTGAATGCAAGGACAAGGGCCATGAGAGGATTAAAGATGAGGATGATTAGGAGTGGAAATTCAGAAGCTGAGGTTTATGCAACGGACAAGCATGGAACTGAAAGGCGGTATCCCGTGAACATTGCAAATAGGACTTGTGCGTGTAGGAAGTGGCAGGTTACTGGTCTGCCATGTCACCATGCTCTCCACTTCATCTTAAGGTTGAGAGGTGAAGGTGCTGAAATTTGGAACTTCGTGGATGAGTGCTATTCTGTGGCCAAGTTCAATGCAACATATGCAGAAAATGTTCCACCAATGATAGGCCAAAATCAGTGGGAAGTTGTAGATCCAGGCTTCAAACTTGAACCTCCAGTACTTAGGAGGCCGCCTGGAAGGCCTAGGAAGCAAAGGATCAAAGGCTCACATGAAAAAGGTTCAAGGTTAGGAGCAAGGAAAAACAAATGCAAACGTTGTGGAGGACTTGGCCATATCAAGCGCTTATGCAAAAACCCTGTTCCACATGATTTAGAAGATGCTCAAGATGTTGGAGTTGCTAAAGCTGAAGATGCTCAACATGCTGAAGCTGGAGATGCTCATGTTGCTCAAGTTGCTGAAGATGAAGATGGTGGAGATGCTGGAGATGAAGATGCTGCTGATGCTGGAGATGGTGGAGATGGTGGAGATGCTGCTGATGCTGCTGATGCTGGACATGATTTAGAAGATGTTCCAGTTCTAGTTGAGGAAGTAGCTGCAGATGTTGGAGATGGTGGAGATGGTGGAGATGCTGCTGATGCTGGACATGATTTAGAAGATGTTCCAAAATCCAAGAATAACGAGTGGAACGACTGGCTCAGAAAATTTTAGTTGTGGACATGATGGCAATGTAATATTTTTCTGAACAATGTTTGTGCTCTGCATTTATGTGTTTCTGAACTACTGGAATGTTTTGTTTTCTGCAGTACAACCCTGAAGACAGCAGGCTCTAAGAGGAAAGACTCCAAGAAGAAAGGCTCCAAGAACATGAAGGACATGATGGACTTTGTAGGCTGGAGATGTTTGTAGTTGTGGACATGTTTTTTCCCCTTTTCTAAACTATGGCAATGTAATATTTTTGGAACAATATTTGTAGTTGGGGATCCCTTGTAGTTGTGGACATGATGGAATGAATTTGCAATGTAGAAATTTGGACAAAATATGCGCAAAGTTCAAAACTACTGGGCCAAATAAGCTGAAACTTCCCCACTTTGTCCAATACGTGTATGTAGCATTACTGGAATTTTTTAAGATTTTTTTAAAAAACTTGATTTTTTGGTCCCTTTAGAAAATGATGCCATGGGTAGGCCAAATGGGTCTATTTCTAAACAAGTGGTTTTTTGAACTTTTGAGAAATGATGTGAGTTTTTTATGAGAAGCTTATGTACCAATATTAGGACTCCATGCCAATTTTTAGTAATTTTTGACAACATTTACATATTATTTCATTTTTTTCTCTAAAATAGTTGGAGAAAATGATAAATGAAGATTATTGCATAACAAGTGGTAATGTTAATTCACATTTGTTATTATAAATGTTAAAGGAAGGTGTATTCAAATTTTTAAGTACAAAAGATTACAAATGATCACTAAAAATGGATTATGTAGTACAAACTAGAAGATTTGCATGGAATGTTACGAAACTTCATCGGAGATAGTCCATTTTGTGAACAATCTATTATTTCAATTTCATGTATTCTTCTCAAATTTTTATCACAAGATAATGTACCAATATAAGGGCTCCATGCCAATTTTGGTAATTTTTGACATCATTTATATATTTTTTATTTTTTTCTAAAAACAAGCAAAAGCTCCTTTTGAATTTACCATATCAAGCAATTGAATATTTCATCCATTTTTCTGCACATGAGCTACAATTGTATATATTTCCTTGAATATATTTTTTCTTCCTTTTTTTAGAGCTCATTTCACATACCTATATTTCAAAGGGAATCACTTTCAATAAGTGCGCAGAAATTCATTTTATATATAATAAATAATAAAAATATCAGAAAATTACTGAAACTTGTACACAACAACATATATTACAGCCCCAAATTTTTCTCCAAGTTTCCAAATTTTCTAAAAGCTCAAAAATTTGCAAAGATTAAGAATTTCTCTTTTTTTTCCCTCAGCCCATTCTCTCCCGGCCCGTTCTCCTTGCCTCGGCCCGTGCAGCCCACCTCTCCCTTCGTACCCGAGGCCGAGGCCACGCGCCACCTTCTGCACGCCCGCGCGGTAAAAAATCCTATGCGACCGGGTCGTACGTGCGACCCGGCCGCACGTCGTCGCTGCCAGGCGGGCCCCCCCCTGCGCTTCGCGGCCCGTGTGAGAGGAGGGGGGTCGCTGCGCCTGGGCCCGGGTCGCATAGGATTTTCTCCCCGCCCGCGCCACCTCGCTCGCGTGTGCTGCACTCAAGAGCTCGCCTCGCAGCGCCCGAGCGTTCCCATGCTCCGCGCCACGTCGCCATCTTCCCCTCCACACAAATTCAAAATTGGAGCCACATGTCATTCATCCAAATCCACTCCTTACTTCGGCCCCACATGTCATTCACCCAAATCGTCCCCTTTGCAAACCAGTTGGGTTAATGACATGTGGGCCCTCCTTCCTTCGGCCCCACATGTCATTCATTGCCCCCTCTTCTCCTCCATTCCTCTCCACCGCGTCTTCTTCTCCATTCCATTCCCCCTTCCTCCCCATTTCGTTCCCCTCCGTCTCCAAATCCCCTTCTTCTCCATTCCATTTCCCAGTTCGTTCCCCTTCGTTTCCAAGCGCCGGTGAGCTCCAACAGCACATCTGGACCCATAGCAGCTCTTCTCTTCAGCGCTCGTCCCGGTCTTCTGTTCTGCCATCGTCGCTGTCAATGTCCGGCCACAGCGGTTACACTTACACCAGCGAGGGTGGGGACTCGATAATGTCATGGCCCCGGGACGACGCTTCGAGCTGCACGAACGACAGGGTAAGTTTTCTCTTCTCTCCTTCTTCTCTTTTTCTCTGTTCAAAATTTCTTGTTATATGTTCTGATTTCTTCTTCTTTTTTCTGCTTTTCCTTCTTTTTTTTGTGAGAAATCTTTTTTCTGCTTTTTGCATTGAATGTAACAAATTCTGGCCGCTTATTATGCCTACCCGGATTATCTGTTGTACGATGACAAGTGTGCTGAATGGGATGCAGACAGATTGGCACTGAAGGCAGAGCTTGCTGCTCAAGAGCATATACAATCAGAATTAGAGTTGCAGTTGCTGGCCGAGAAGAAGATGATAGAGCAAGTAGAGTCAGAGAAGATTAAGCTGGAGATGGACCTAGCTTATGAAGACCACGTAATTGAAGAGCTAGACTTAAAGCTCGAGGAAGAGAAGAAGATGACAAATCAACTGAAGGCAGAGAAGATTAAGCTGGAGATGGACCTAGCTTCTCATGATCAGGAAATTGAAGAGCTACAGGTCAAGATAGAACAAGAGAAGAAAATGAATGCTGACATGAGAATTCAGCTGGAAGAGAAGAGCGCATTCGCATTGGCTGCTACTTCTGTTGCTATCACTTTATTTGTTGTTTTAGTTGCTATTTATGCTAAGTTATGATCATGGGATTCAAGCAATGTGTTGAGTAGTGCTAGATTTTGGTCTGTTGAACACTTATGTCCCTTTAAGTAGTGACTGATTGAGTGGCACCCTCCGAATTTCAGAGACGACTACTGGCACAGCCCTAATTTTCCCTCCCTTTCCTTTTTGTGTGAAGATCATGAGAACTGGCGCTTAGGATGGTGAAGAGCTACAGATTGGTTTCTGGTGGGAATTCTGTGCGCTCAAGCAGAGCATGGACCAGGGGGAAGCTGCTAAATGGGCTGAGATGACTAGTGGCACATCCCTAATTTCCCCCCAAAAAAATAACAATGTGTTCTATTTGGCATATGCATGGTTGCTAATAGCCTTACATTTGTGAATAAAATTGTTGCTCCTGCACATACGTTTTCCAGGAAATGATTGCAGCCAAATTATGTCAAGTGCTGAATTTAGCAATGAACTGTTGGATAACATGAATTTGCCACTCCCACTACAAACTAAAAATCATCATTAATTCCATTTTGAACTTCTCACGGAGCAGCTACACGTAAAAGCCTTACAAATATTCTCATTCAAGTTGACTCATGAACATTTGAGAGAAGCACACTATAGTTTGAAGGTATACTCTTTTTGTGAATAAAACTTCTTAATTCCATGTCAGCCTGTAATCTGCCTCCTAAGATCACTTCAGTTCTTGAAGGGCATGATCTGCCACATCCTCGAATTTGACATTGTGATATTGTGGTATTCCAGCAGGTTAGCTATTGACTTGGCTCCTTTCTCTGTTAAGATACCTTGGCAACACCATCTGCAACAAGATAAGCATTCATGCCTTTCGAATTTGTTAAGAAATTATTTAACATTACGACAGGCATACATATTTGCAAAAGTTTTCATTTAATCATGAGCTTAAGTAAATTCTTATATGTTCAAATTGCTGTCAAAATTAGATTCGATTGGATCTTTTGAATCCTGTGACTATGCCATTATCAAAAGAACATGTTACTGCATCACTAATATATGTGGCATAAGTGTATCGTTCAGCTTGATTAACAGGCACATTGTATCACTGACAGAATTGTATCGTTCCAAAGCAGAAAGTCCAGCTTGATTAACAGGCACATTGTATCACTGAGCTGAACAAACACACTACAACTACTATAACCGAATTGCAAACACATTCTATCTGGTTCCGGAATTCTATTGATTCCGATTACATAACTACTGCAAAATCTCAAAATCTGAACTTGGAATTCCATTGATTCCCATTTACAAATGATACTCCATGATAATACATATGGAATATAAGGGTTCTTCAACTTTGAACCTAGCTCCAACCAAAAGGCAACCAAAATTACCCAAATTACTAGGAATTTAAACTACAGGGACCGCGGGCGCCTCCACCTCCGCTTCGACGGCCGCGAGGTGCTCCCGGGCGCGTTGCCCGCGAGCGAAGGCCACGGCCACGCCGTCGTGGTCCAGCGCAGCCTCGGCTTCGGCACCGGCCGCCCATTCCACGATGTCGACGTAGCGTCGGGCCGCCTGCAGGCGCGCCGACCCGACGGCCGCTAGGGCTTCGCGCCGGGCGCCGGCCTCTACTTCTTCCGCCCATGCGCGGAAGTGTTGAGCCCGCTCCTCGTCAGCCCGGCGGGCGGCCTCCGCGTGGGCGCGGGCGGCCTCCGCGTGGGCGTGCTCTTCCTCCATCATGTCGTCCCATTGCCTCCAGATCTCATCCTCGAGGCTGGTGACGGCGGGGACCGGCGCGATGGCGGGGGCCGGCGAGGTGCGGCGCGTCGTTTGGCGGTTGTTGCGGCGCCGCACGCGCAGGACATCGCGCGTAGCCACGGCCGCCGCTGCGCCGCGGGCCGCGATGTGGCGGACACGAGGGCGAGGGCGAGGACGAGGGCGCACCATGGCGGAACTGCGCGAGGGCGAGGGCGAGGGCGAGGGTGCGCGGCGGAGGACGGAGGGGCGGAGGGAGCTGATGAATTTGAAGCACCACCGTGCATGGGAAAAAGGGGGAAATTATAGCTGAACCACTACCGAGCGACGCCTCGCGTTTGCTGTTGACAACGTGGCCAAAAGGTGGGCCCCACCACCGTGCATGGGAAAAAGGGGGAAATTATAGCTGAACCACTACCGAGCGACGCCTCACGTTTGCTGTTGACAACGTGGCCAAAAGGTGGGCCCCACGGCGTACGGAAGGTCAAACGAAGGTCCTGTTCGTTGCTGACGACGTGGCAACGTGGTGGGTCCCACAGATGGGTCAAAGAGACGGCGACCAGACGGCAATTTGCGGTAACGTCGCGCAGTGGTTTATGTCTAATTTTTTCGCAAGCGTTGGTGGCACAGCCAGAATTTTAACAAAATTAGTAGCAGACTTCGAATATCCGAGTCGACTAGTGGCACAGCCATCATTGTCCCTTAGTAAAGTGCCTTGGCCGGATGGATCCACAAAAGATATCAACGTTTGGGATGAAATGACATCTGTAGAGCTGCTACAACTAAGAGGTAATTTCGGCTCTTATTACTTTTCCGCAAAGCATGTACTGTTAATTCTTTTTCACAAAACAAACAACGTACATTGCATCACTGGCTTGCGTAATTTCAGGCATCCTTAATTACGACCTGTACTTAGACACATTTCACACATTGTAAACCAAATGTACGCACAATACATAAGCACAAACGAGAGATGGGGTGCAGACTGCAGAGACAAGGAAGTCTGAATAATTCGCTCACACCCTTTCCCTCATGGACATGCTAATTAACTGCTCATCCTAAAGTAACATTACTGAGCCATCGTTTCTTTTTCTTTTTCAGGGTAAGCCATCATTAGGTGGGTCAACGAAAGCTTGCAACTAAGTACGTACCCACCCAATTGTTTTGGTCCTCTTCCTCCACTCCCTGTCCCAGCTCATAAACAGAAACGAGAGATAGACTGCAGAGGGGAGGAACAGAGGGGTCAATGGAGGTGGTGAGCGCTTCACATGGCGTGTTGGGTCCCCTGCTGGGGAAGCTCACCGCTTTGCTCGCCGGTGAGTATGGCCGCATGAGAGGGGTCCGCGGTGAGATCCGCTCCCTCAAATCCGAGCTGACCTGCATGCATGCTGCGCTCAAAGATTACACGATGCTAGAAGATCCAAATGTCCAAGTGAAGACATGGATATCACTGCTGAGGGAGTTGGCCTATGATACCGAGGATTGCATCGACAAGTTCATTCACCGACTCGGCAAAGGCGGGCGTCATGGCGGCTTCAAGGAGTTATTCCGCAAGACCGCTCGCACACTCAAGACGCTTGGGTCCAGGAGCGGAATTGCTGACCAAATCGACGAGCTGAAGGCACGCATAAAGCAATTGAAAGAGCTCAAGAATAGTTACAAGCTGGATGATACTCCTTCTAGCACCTCTAGCCATGCGGCCGTGGATCCCCGGCTGCGTGCTCTTTTTGCTGAGGAGGCTCACCTTGTGGGTGTGGACGGTCCAAGAGATGATCTTGCCAAGTGGATGGTGGATGAAGAAAGCGGCTCAACCAAGCATCAGTGCAGGGTGCTGTCTATTGTTGGTTTTGGTGGATTGGGAAAGACGACACTAGCGAATGAAGTCTATCGCAAGATTCAAGGGAATTTTAATTGTCGGGTTTTTGTATCAGTCTCGCAAAAACCAGACATAAAGAAAATTATGAAGGACATGATCTACAAAGTGCCTTGCTCGGATGGATTTACGAAAGATATCGATAATTGGGATGAAATGACATCCATTGTAAAGCTGAGAGAGCTGCTACAAGATAAACGGTAATTTCGGCTTGTATTACTTTTCCGCAAAACATGTCTCGTGGGTACATCTTATATATTATTTCATGTAGTTATTCACTTAAATATGAAATAATGTGTTCCCCAAATTTTCTTATCATTAGATTTTTAAGTAAACTAGTTTGTACATGCATGCCCTATTTGTACAATGAACTGCATATGAAGACATAAGCAATAAGCGTGATACACTTAATTTACTGGTCAAGTACATGAAGCATATACAACGTTAGTCTTTTCATGGTTTACTTACGTTTTCTAGCAGAATTCCTTATCATAATTGGTTGACGCTATTTGCTAATATCTATTAGGTATCTTGTCATCATTGATGATATATGGTCTACAGAGGTGTGGAACACTATCAAGTGTGCTTTTCCAGAGAATAATCGTTCCAGCAGAATTATAGCTACTACACGCATTATTGACGTGGCAAGATCATGTTGTCCGGATGTTGATGACCGTGTATATGAAATGGAAGCCCTAAGTGATATTCACTCTAAAAGATTGTTTCTCAAAAGAATTTTTGGTTGCGAGGACTCCTGCCCTAATATGTTGAAAGAAGTATCAAATGAAATACTGAAAAAATGTGGAGGCCTACCATTGGCAATTATAAGTATATCTGGCTTATTGGCAAACAAACCAACTTGCAAGAAGGAGTGGCTGAAGGTGAAAAGGTCAATTGGTTCTGCATTAGAAAAAAATCAAAGTCTAGAGGGAATGTATAGCATACTATCTCTTAGCTACAGTGATCTTCCACATAATCTCAAGACATGTCTATTGTATTTAAGTATATTTCCGGAGGATTATGTGATTGAGAGAGAGAGGCTAGTGAGACGATGGATAGCAGAAGACTTTATCTCTGAAGAGCGTGGACAAAGCCAGCAAGAGGTCGCAGAGAACTACTTTTATGACCTTATCAACAAAAGCATGATCCAACCAGTGGGTATTGCCTATGATGGTAAGGCTCGTGCATGTCGAGTCCATGATATGATGCTTGAAATTATTATTTCAAAATCAGCTGAAGATAATTTCATTACTGTTGTGGGTGGAGGGCAAATGAGTTTGGCAAATCATCACTGTTTTATTCGGAGACTATCAATCCAACATATTGACCAGGAGCTTGCGTCTGTATTGGCAAATCAAGATCTAAGCCATGTTCGATCTCTAACGGTAACATCATCAGGCATCAAACACTTGCCTAGTCTTGCTAAATTTGAAGCTTTACGTGTGCTGGATTTTGAAGATTGCCAAGGTCTAAAGGATTATATTATGAATGGTATGGAAAAACTATTTCAACTCAAGTACCTGAACCTTAGAGGCACGGACATATCAAAGCTACCATCTGGGGTTGTGATGCTAGGTGATCTAGAGACCCTAGATCTTCGATGTACATTTGTGCAAGAGTTGCCGGCTGGAATTGTTCGACTCCGTAAACTACAACATCTAGTCACTGCGCAGGATACAAAGATACCAAGTGGAATTGGGAATATGAGGAACTTACGGGTGATCTCAGGCTTTAATATTACCCTTAGTCCAGTAGATGCAGTGGAGGAGCTCGGGAACCTGACAAATTTGGGTGAACTTGCTTTACATTGGGATCATGAAGGATTTGAAGTGTACAACAAGAGGCATGTCGAGATGTTACTCTCCTCGCTATGCAAGCTTGGCAGTTGCAAACTCGAGTCTTTAAGGATACACAGGTATGGTGGTTCCCTCGAGTTCTTAGATTCTTGGTCCCCTCCGCCTTTTTCTCTTCAAATGTTTTATATGTTTAGCGACTCCTACTTAATGAATATTCCAAAGTGGATTACACCAGCACTCGCTAGCCTTGCTTTCCTGGACATCAATTTAACTGAATTAAGGGAGGAGGGTCTCCACACTATCGGGGAGCTGCCGGCCTTACTTTACCTGAAACTGTGGTTAAAAACAGGATCGAAAGAAAGGATTATAGTCCAAGGCACTGGATTCCCAAGTCTGAAGGAGTTTGGCCTACATAGTAGGCCTGGGGCATACATTACATTTATGAAAGGGGCTATGCCGAAGCTTCGGAACCTTGAGGTGCAATTCCATGTGTCAGTGGCAAAAACTTATGGCTTCTATTTAGGCATTGAGCATCTCCCATGTCTCAAAGAAGCAGAGGTAAACCTTAGCCACCAGGGTGCCATGTCTTCTGAAAGCAAGGCTGCAGCTGCTTCTATCTGGAATGAAGCATATCTCCATCCCAACCATCCCACAGTTACTATATATGGTTACTGATGGTAATTAAAATTGTGATATTACGAATGCAATGTTCCTCATTACCAACTGCAAGAGGTATTACTATTTATTACCCAATTCTAATCATTCATCCTTTCTCTTTTATAAAAATGGCCCCCATTGTTTTCTCCAACAAAATACATCTCTTTTATCCAAAGCTGCTCAAGGCTTCTCATATTCACATGTTTTACCATTTTTGTTTGACCAATCCAGGATGATGTGCGGTTGCTTGCTTGCTTTGAATGTAATACTGAAGGAGGAGGCCTAAAGATACTATTCCTTGCACTTTCAGATAAGAACATGAAAAATGGAAGCTAAAAGTTACCTCCAAAAAGAGTGGTCTCAGTTGCTACTTGATACATACATTGTGTTTGTTGATTGTTTCTGTTGGTTACTTTTGGTAATTAAGACTTTAAGGGAAGACTTAATTGTGGATTGTTTCTGTTGTTAACTTTTGGTAAGACCTAAGCTCTATTTGCATTTGGGATTGTGGATACTTCCTGATTCGGGATTCTTGCTTGCTTGGTCCCTCTGGCTGAGCAAGTTGGACAGTTGTTGTTGGTTCTGTTTTTACATGATATATAAAACTTGGGGCTGAGTTTTCCTTGTTCAAAAAACAAATATGTTGTATAATTGTACTGTGATCAGATGTATCATGGAGGTAGTATGACGTACCATCACGCACTAATTTGTGCTCGAACAGTTGGTGACAGAAGCATGCTGTTACTGTCATATATGTTAGGAGATAAGTATTGCCGTATAGGTTTCTTGTGTATAAAGTCTGAATCGTAACCAACTTAGCTGTTATCTGTAGAGTTGATTATAATCTCATTAGCGATCCGATCTGTGGACATAACTAACTCATGTACTGTTCCCATCTGATAATGAGCTATAAATAGAAGCACCCGGCATCAAGTTGATGTATGGACAAAAACCAAACACATCTCATGAATTTTCACATGGTATCAGAGCAAGCTTCTGAATCTAACGCCATGTCTTCCGCTGGCCAAACCAACTCTACCCTCGGGTCACTATCCTCTGGTACCCTTGGCGCTCTCTCCAGCACCTCTGTGTTCGCCGGATCCATGGCGTCGGGGTACGTCTCTGTCCCGGCTATTGGACAGATGGTGACCGTGAAGCTTGCCCGTGAGAATCATCTTCTCTGGAAGGCACAAATAATTCCGATCTTGCGCAGGTACTAGCTTCTCGGCTACGTAGATGGATCTACACCAGCACCATCAAGACTCATCCCGGCTTCCACTAATGCCGACACCGGGATGGTAGTCAACACGGCGTACACCACCTGGTATACCCAGGACCAGCTCATCCTCACCGCTATCCTATCCACGCTCTTGCCAGAAGTCTTGGTGCGCGTGTTTGGCCTCACCTTATCAGCCGCCATCTGGGTTGCCCTCGAGAGATTGTCTCATCGCAGTCTCGCACGAGGATTACCCAGATTCACAAGCAGCTTGCCCTTGTCCAGAAGAAGGACATGAGCATGGCCGACTACTATGGCCGTGTGAAGGCACTCGGCAACCAGTTGGCATCTACCGGCTATCCTCTTACCGATAAAGAATTAATGATTTACATGCTGACTGGCTCCAATAGCTCCTACGACACGTTCACCACCTCCATCAACCTGAAGGGAGGCGACATGAGGCTTGATGAGCTCTATGCTCACATGCTCGACTATGAGCTCCTCCACGACAATACCAACGCCAGCTACCAGATCTCGGCAAATGCGGTAGGCCGCGGCAATGCTGGGTATGGCAACGGTGGAGACGGAGGCCGTGGCCACGGCCGTGGCAATGGCGGACACGGCGGCTACAACAACTAAGGTGGCAACCAGGGTAGTGGGCGAGGGCAAACCCAAGGCAACGCCGGGGCCACCTCGGGCAACAAAAAGAACTCGGGTCCTCGCCCAATCTGCCAGCTCTGCAACAAGATAGGTCACGTGGCGTTCAAGTGTTACTAGCGCTTCGACCAAAATTTCCAACCGGAGGAGCCGCGCTACGTCAACAATGTGTCCACCGGACATCAGGCTTTTGACGCGGAATGGTACACTGACTCCGAGGCCACGGATCATACCACTGGAGAACTCGACAAGCTAAATGTGTGAGAGCTGTACTCCGGCAAGGACCAGGTGCACACGGCAAACAGAGCTGGTATGTCTATTACTCACATCGGTCAATCTTACCTTCATACATCACATAAATCTCTAGTTCTAAACAATGTTCTCCATGTATCTCGTACACACAAAAATCTTCTATCCGTTCATCGACTCACAAAACATAACAATGTGTTTATTGAATTCCATCCTGATTTCTTTCTTATCAAGGATCGGGTTTCGAAGAGGGTCCTTGCTCGAGGGCCTAGTGAAGGTGGTCTCTACCCCGTCTCCATTGGTCGTCTGAGTCAACATAGGATGGCGTTATCTACCATTCATAAGCCAAGTCATGAACGATGGCGTTGCAGATTAGGGCATTCTTCTTCGATGATCGTCGATCATGTCGTGAGTCGTTTTAGTCTTCCATGTGAAAGCAAGTCAAATAAAGCATTTGTATGTGATGCATGTCAACAAGGGAAAAGCCATCAACTACCCTTCTCCCGTTTAACTAGAGTGTCGCCTGTTTCGCTTGAGCTTGTTTTTTCTAAAGTTTGGGGGCCTGCGTGCACCTTGTTAGGAGGTTTTAGGTAATATATTAGTTTTGTGGATGATTTTAGTAAGTTTACTTGGCTTTTTTGTCTTCGAAACAAATCAGATGTTGAACAAGTTTTCCTTCAATTTCAAGCTCATGTTGAACGACTCCTTAAGCGCAAGATTCTTTGTTTACAATCTGACTCGGGTGGGGAATATCAAAAACTCCATCCGTTTTTTCAGAAAATCGGCATTGAGCACCATGTTTCATGCCTGCACACCCACCAACAGAACGGCTCTGCCGAACGCAAGCATCGACATTTGGTCGAAACTGGTCTTACTCTACTCGCCCAAGCGTCTATGCCAATCCGGTTTTGGGACAAGGCATTTCGCACCGCTTGCTTCCTCATAAACCGCATGCCCAGCAAAACTATTCGTGTGGCCACACCTCTCGAACGCTTGTTCAACACACAACCTGACTATTCCTTTCTCAAAACCTATGGATGCGCATGTTGGTCGTGTTTACATCCATACAATGGTCGAAAATTGCAATTTCAGTCTAAGCGATGCGTGTTTCTGGGCTATAGTAGTCTCCACAAAGGATACAAATGCTTGCATATCTCTTATGGTCGGGTCTATATATCTCGCGACGTTGTTTTTGATGAACAAGTCTTCCCGTACTCTGACATTTTGCCTCCTAGCACACGTGCATCTCTGTATGGGCAGCTCCTCGTGTCACCAATGTCATTTCCTTTTGCATCCTATCCTTCTAATCCCACGGTTCATGAGGTAGATGATCATGTATGTGATAGTCTACCTAATCCACCCGTACAAGTGCCACTTGATCCTGTTGTCTCTCCTATGCAGGTGGTTAACATCCCTCACGAGCAGCCCAAGATCGACGTCCCCAGCACATCATGCCCAAGTCATGCCGGCGAGCTGGCCTCCTCTAGTGAGCCGACTCACATAGCTCCCGCAGCAGCTGATGGGCCGCTTACGGTTGGTCCATCGATTGTTCTCGGCTCACCCGATGGCGCTGCGTCACCGACTTTGTCTGCATCTCGTGCTCTTTTGCCTCAGCCTAGGGCACACCGCTACAACATCCGCATCCGCGACAACACATGGCGACCCAGGATCTTCATCGATGGTATGGTTCCTTATGGCCCGAGTCGCCACAGAGCATCTCTGGCGGTCGTGGAGCCAACGTCCCATATTGAGGCTGCTTCAGATGCAAATTGGCGCAAGGCGATGGACGATGAGTATCACGCTCTTCTAAAAAATGAGACGTGGCATTTGGTCCCTCTACCACCCCAATGCAATCTTATCGATAGCAAGTGGGTTTTCAAGCTCAAGCACAAAGCTGATGGGACCATTGATCATTACAAAGCACGTTTGGTCGCAAAGGGGTTTAAGCAAAGATATGGAGTCGATTATGAAGAGACGTTTAGCCCAGTGGTGAAACATGCTACCATTCATCTCATCCTGGCGATTGCCATCTCCATGGGCTGGTGCCTTCGCCAACTAGATGTCCAAAATGCCTTCCTTCATGGCTTCTTGCAAGAGGACGTCTTCATGCGCCAGCCTCCCGGGTACATCGACTCCAAGTTTCCTCATCATGTGTGCAAGCTGGATAAGTCCCTCTACGGTCTAAAGCAATCTCCCCGCGCATGGTATGCTCGCCTAAGTTCCAAACTCCAGGAGCTCGGGTTCCGGCCTTCGCAAGCTGATACATCCTTGTTCATATACCAGCAAGGGGGAGTCACAATCTACATGCTCATATATGTATATGATATCATCATGGCGAGCTCCTCCATACAAGCGGCACACAACCTTGTACATGACCTTCGGGATGACTTTGCTCTGAAGGACCTTGGCAACCTTCATTATTTCTTGGGCATCAAAGTGTTGCGCCCCTCGGACGGAGGTGCCCTGCTTCGCCAAGCAAAATACGCAGTAGATTTGGTTGCACGGGTCGGCATGAAGGACTGCAAACCAGCCTCCTCGCCCATGTCTACCTCGGAGAAGTTGTCAAAGGTAGAAGGAACGAAGCTCTCAACTGCCGACGCTACACGATACCGCAGTGTCATGGGCGCTCTGCAGTATTTAACGCTTACACGTCCAGACATCTCCTTTGCTGTGAATAAGGTATGTCAATACCTGCAGAACCCTACTAACCAGCACTGGATAGCGGCAAAGAGTATATTGCGGTATGTCAAGGAAACAATGGAGATGGGATTAAAGGTTTCTAAGTCGCCATCAACACTTGTGAGCGCGTTCTTCGACGCCGATTGGGCTGGATCAATTGACGACTGAAGATCTACAAGCGGCTTCGCGGTTTTCTTTGGTTCTAATCTTGTGTCATGGAGTGCACAAAAACAGGCAACTGTATCCCGGTCGAGCACTGAGTCAGAATACAAGGCTTTGGCAAATGCAACCGCGGAGATCATTTGGTTCCAATCTCTACTTGGCGAGCTCAGGATCTCGCAAGGACGACCACCAGTGCTATGGTGTGACAACTTGGAAGCCACGTACTCGTCCGCAAACCCAGTGTTTCATGCGAGAACGAAGCACATTGAGGTCGATTTCCATTTTGTGCGAGAAAGAGTAGCTCGGAAAGCACTGGAGATTTGATTTGTATCAACTGAAGACCAAGTCGCTGATGGATTGACAAAACCAGTTGGAGCATAGCAACTTCGCCGATTATGTCACAATCTCAACATTGGGCAGTTGTGATTGAGGGGGAGTGTTAGGAGATAAGTATTGCCATATAGGTTTCTTGTGTATAAAGTCTGAATCGTAACCAACTTAGTTGTTATCTGTAGAGTTGATTATAATCTCGTTAGCGATCTGATCTGTGGACGTAACTAACTCATATACTGTTCACATCTGATAATGAGCTATAAATAGAAGCACCCGGCATCGAGTTGATGTACGGACAAACACCAAACACATCTCGTGAATTTTCACAATCTATACACTCTTTCCGTTTTGAGAAGACTAGCTAGAAAAGCATACATAGTGTGATGTCTTGCAATGTTATGCGCAACAGCTTCGGATCTAATTAAATTTTGTGTGATACGGCACAAACGTGCATCAAGACAAAGTAGATGATCCTCATAAAGAGCACCAAAATAACGACGAAATCACGACAAAGGAGAAAATATTTGGCGAAGTCGACCGCAAATTCTTTAAACACGACAACAAAATAATACAAAGAATTGTCACTCTCCCACAACCCTCTCATACCTTTTAGGATCTTTGAATTCTTTCCCTATACAAGAATCTAGTACTAAAGAAACCTCGATCTAATCCTCCCTTGTTTGCACCTTACTCTTGGATTGCTTGGATTATGTTCCTATGGCCACCCTCGCATGGGTTTATATAGGTTCCCACATAGCATTTTTCAAATTAAGGAGGACTCTAAATCCTAGTAGGTTTTCTCTAGTATTTTTGTAACACACCTCTTAAATTTTGATAGATTTTAAGATATGAGTCACTTTTTTTTAATGCAATCCATGATAAAGGTATCTTGCAACCTCCATTCCATTCACGAGCTACTTAATTTGTTACATGTTGATTTGTTTGCACTAAGTGCTACTGAACGAGTGCATACGTCGATCACAGACGAGAAGTAGCACTGAAAAGAGGCAGCAAGCATCACGCAGAATGATGCCGTATCATACACGCCGCGGTAAAACAAACAAGCAGTTCTATTCATCTCGGCGGTTCCTCTCCTTCACGCGACCCTGAGGCCGTGAGGCGTCTAGTCTTCTTCGTGCTTCGTCGACGAGATCCCTCAGTCTCCACCGCCCCTGGTGGCCATTTCGGTGTTGGGTGGCAGTGGAGGCTATGGGTCTTCGTGTCAGGCATGTAGATAGGTAATATTGTAGAGTTTGGTGTCTGTTGCGGCGTTATCATGGCGGTGGAGGTGACGGTGTGTGAAATAAGGGTCTCTCCGCTCCTCTCCATTCTGTGCGATGCTGTCTCCGGCTTTGTCCAGGAGCTTATGATGTTTTGTCTCGGCGGATCTGGATCCCAAAATCTGACAAGCAGTTGGTCTAGAGATTGTCCCCGTCCGGTGCTTTCGCCATCTATAGCGCTAGTGGAGGTGGTGACAGTTCAAATAATTCTCGGTTTCCTTTGTTGCAATGCCCTTGTTGCTGAGGGATCTGGTTTGGGGATGAGTAGACGTTCTTGCTCCTCACTTCGTGGTGCTGCTTTGATGTTCATCCTCTTCATCTTCTCCGTGCAGCGGCGGCAGATCTACAGCCAGTCAACTACACCCTGGACAATGGTCTTTTAGAATTTTATTTGTCCCGCCTCTCGCGTGGACTTCTTTGCAGTTCTTGTAGCCATTTTTGGCGTTTGGTGCTGTTACAGGTTTCAGCTATGCGTGACGTATGACCGTGGTTGGTCATATGTCGAGGATGGTGAGCCTCACAGCGGAGCGTTGCAAGTGTTAGAGAAGATCTTTGGGAACTTAATTGTAATTTTTGTTTTCTGGCGAGGGTTTTTTGCTTTGGTAGGTGTTCTCCGTACTGTTTTTCTTGCCTATTGAATATGATATTCCCTTAAGAAAAAATGATGTTCTATAGATGCAAAGTCCATCAATTTTGTGGCGGCTTACATGTGTTGAGAAAAAGGGAAACAAAATAAATGAAACGCAAGGAGCATGTAAGCTCGAGTGGGCCCAAAATTACGTCAGGCCATAAACTCGGCCCACATGGGATGGCCTGGATAACCATTGAGTGTCCAAGTTTTTTTCCCCCTCAAACTCAACTTTTTAAAGAATTTTGAAACTCATTGAACGTCCAAGTTAAAAGCTCAACTAGTAAATTTTGATGATGTTAACCCTTTTATGAACCTAATTCTGAGAACAAATCCATTTCAAAACTTCAACCACATGTGAACATTGGGATCAGTGCCGACATGTACACCTTCGGCGCCGTCAAGCATGGCACCGATCTAACAAATCTGATGTATGAGGTTGGTTGAAGCCGAGGTGGAGAACCTTGACGTCAGTGCTTAGGGCATTGAGATGGAGGATGTTTGCACCATCTCTAATGGCGTCCAGGTGTCAACATGACCTAATTAACCAGTACACAACTAATTGACATCCAAAACCATCCATCACTTAAGCAGATGATTTGATATTGCTCAAACAAATACTACACCACGACAAGATGTCAAGGGCAATTAACTGACACGAAAAATATGAGAATAATCTAACTGCCGACAAACATTGTATAGGGCAAGCTATCTTCTGGGAAAGATACAAAACTAGCAGCTATGATACTATCGGCAATGGTATGAACAATTCAGGAACAGCAGAACACTTATTGGCGCCAACGAGCCCATATTGATTGGTTGAGGCAGGGGGATAAAAATTCAAAGTACTTCCATGCTTGCTGTTCGGAGAGAAGGAAAATTAACAAAATTTCCAAGCTGAAATGTGAAGATGGATCTATAGTAGATAATGCTCTGAACCTAAAGTCCTATATTACATAATACTATCGAACTCTGTTCTCTACCCAAGGTACTCCTGATCTTGAATATGCCCTTCAACATGTCCAGCCGAAGGTCACCATGCCTATGAACATATCTCTTTGCTCTCCTTTCTTAAATGAAGAAATTGACTCAGCTTTGAATGACATCGGGGATCTTAAAGCTCCGGGACCGGACGGTATGCCAGCAATATTTTATAAAAGATTTTGGTCAATGATGAGAGATCGAGTCCGTGATGAAGTACTCCATGTCCTCAATGGTGGTCCAATGCCAGCCGAGTGGAATATCACAACAATTGTCCTTATTCCAAAGGTAAAGTGCCTTGAACGGATCAAAGATCTTCGTCCGATTAGTCTATGCAATGTTATATACAAAATAGTCTCAAAAGTTCTTACAAACAAGCTGAAACCTTTCCTTGATGACATAATCTCACAGAATCAAAGTGCTTTCGTGCCTGGGAGGCTAATTATTGACAATGTTCTTATTGCCTATGAAATGTCCCGTTTTATAAGGAATAAGAGAGGGGGCAAGGATGGTTGTATAGCTCTCAAGTTGGATATGAGCAAAGCATATGACAGAGTGGAATGGAACTTCCTTGAGGCTTTGATGTTCAGACTAGGGTTTCATAATTCCTGGGTCCAGCTCATTACGAAATGTGTTCGCTCTGTCTCGTACAAAATCAAGATTAACAGTGATCTCTCTGAATCTATTATGCCTCAATGTGGGTTACGTCAGGAGATCCTCTCTCTCCCTATCTATTCTTATTATGTGCTGAAGGTTTTTCTTCCCTCCTTCATAATAGTGAGACTCAAGGTCTAATTCAGGGTATTCAAATATGCTCCAATGCTCCTTCCATATCCCACCTGTTGTTTGTTGATGATGAGCGGATTACAGGAATGCCGTGGAGCTCCAAAGGATTTTGAATTTATATGAGGCCTGTTCGGGGCAGCAGATCAATCGTGAAAAAAGTATTGTTATGTTTAGCCATAATTGCTCGCCTTCTATTAGGGAGGAAGTGTTCCAGCATCTGCACCTTGGCTCTACGGCTTACAATGAGAAATATCTTGGCCTCCCTGTATACATTGGCAGATCCAAATCCAAGACCTTTCACTACCTCAAAGAGAAAATCTAGAGAAGAATTCAGGGCTGGAAAGAGAGATTGCTTTCTAGAGCTGGTGCTAATCAAGGCGGTGGCCCAAGCGATACCAACTTATGCAATGTCCTGTTTTCATCTAACCAAGGGTTCTGCGATGATATTACATCCATGATATGTCGATTCTGGTGGGCACAGATGGATAACGATCACAAAATGCATTGGCTCTCTATCACAAACTTGGCTAAACCGAAGAGGCAAGGAGGTCTTGGTTTTAAAAATTTGCATTTCTTCAATCTGGCAATGCTAGCTCGGCAAGCATGGCGAATTATTCAGAATCCTGGTTCTTTGTGTGCGACATTGCTCCAGGCCCGGTACTTCCCGAATGGAAATGCCCTGTCAGCAGCTCCAAGCGCTGGTATGTCCTATTCCTGGCGAAGTGTTTTGAAAGGTTTTGAGCTTCTCAAACAAGGTCTTATTTGGAGAGTTGGAAACAGGTCAAGTATTCGTATTTGGGAGGATCCTTGGATACCGCGTGGTTTCACAAGACGCCCATCGTCTCACCGTGTTCAACATCAAGCTGAAAGAGTTTGCAATCTTTTCAATCCAATTAGTGGGGATTGGAACAGGGAGCTCCTTAATCAAATCTTCTCCCCAGACGATATCAAGGTGATCTTAAGCATCCCATTTCATATTGATACTGAAGATCGCATTGCTTGGCATCCAGACCCAAAAGGTTTGTTCTCTGTTAAATCAGCATACAATCTCTGCCTCTATTCGATATCTGTTGAAGCGGGACAACCGGCGACAAGCAACACTGTACCAAATCCGACAATATCTCCAAATGGAGTGTGGAAGAAAATCTGGAACCTCCATTTACCCCGGAAAATATGTATGTTTCTTTGGAGATTTGCACATAATAGCCTTCCTCTGAGAATGAGCCTTCATCGGCGTAACATTACTTTGGACACTATTTGTCCGTTATGCCGAAGACTGGATGAAGACGGAGGCCATCTATTCCTTAAATGCAAGTTTGCTAAGAATTGTTGGAGAGCGGCAAATTTGGAACCATTGCGAATTCAGCTCTTGAGTAGTTGCAATGCTTTAGAGGTCATGTCTGTCTTGCTGTCCCAAATGATTGAATCTCTGAATTTTGCTGCTGTTTTGCTCTGGAACATTTGGGCTGTTCGAAATGCAGTCATTGCAGAAGATCGCCCTATTTCTGCGAGTGAGCTTGTGTCCAAATGTCAGAGGTAGGTTCTGGACTTTGCTGCAGTGGTGCATAACAATCCTTCCACCCAGAGTCCTGGTATACTCCGCTGGATTGCTCCTCCCCCACTTTTCCTGAAGATGAATGTTGATGGAGCCTTCTCTGCAGAGTCTGGTGAAGGTGGTTGGGGTTTTTGTATAAGAAATGCTGATGGCTTGATCTTGGCAGCAGGTATGGGCCGGTTGCAACATCTTGCTAATGCTTTGCATGCTGAATCCATTGCTTGCCTGTGTGCCCTCCGGTTTGCTTCTGAATCTGGTTTGGATAATCTGATCCTAGAGACGGATGCTCTGAATTTAAACCAAGCTCTGCAATCTCCCGATCATGATCTAAGCCTTCTGGGTGGTCTTTTTCAGCAGGCTACAAGCCTTCTTAATACTTTTACTGATTGCAAATCAGTGTATTGTAATCGCGTCTGTAATAAAGTCGCTCACAAGCTAGCTAGAATGGGCGCAGGTCTTGCGCCTGGGTCTAATCTTGTTTGGCATTCGGTTATACCGGACTTTGTAACCTCGTTAGCAGCCAGCGATTTAGCTGAGCTTGCATCTCAGTAATGCATTCCCCTTCTCAAAAAAAAATTTGTCGGCAATGACTGTACGGGGCAACTCATCTGCCGGGGATTCAGAGGGGCGAGAATGGATGCCAAAGATTGGTGAGGCACGGGCCAGAGTTAGAAAAAATTTACAAGCCACGCGGCCCACACCTCCCAACCCTAATATTCCTAATCCACACCGGGCCCACACGCCACCACGCCGCCTCCACACAATTATGCCTCCATGTCAAGACCCTGCTAAATCCTATAGGAAACAGTGAGAAATCGAGACACAGATTTAAGGAATTTTGGGTAAGATCTAAGAACAGCTACAATATTCTAAGCTAAACTAAAGACAGCTAGATGTGTTCTCGTCTCTTACTTTCTCACGACATCTTGGGTTTATATACTGCTGGAGTTCACCGTCCAACGTTAACATGCATTACAGGCATAACAGAGTTAAACAGGTAAAAGCAATTAAAGACAACGGTAATTGCACTATTTCCTGTCAGCTCTCCTATTCATCAGTCGGTAACACTATAGTCGTCGATCTTCACTTACGTCCCTGCGTCCATCAGAACCGTTGGCTAACTGTCGAGCCGTTATGTGAATCTGATCAGCACTTCCTCTGTTCTGACTTTAGGTTGCTAGGTCTTGACAACACCTTCCCACTACTGCAGACAGACCCTCTCCTGAACCCTCTCCACTGACGGGCATAAAAAGGTCCGTCGCTGGAGGGGAACTCCACCGACGGACGACAAATAGCCCGTCAGTGGAGAACGCAGCAAAGCAGAAGGTAAGGAGCACCACTGACGGGCTCCAAAATAGCCCGTCAGTGGAAGTGAACAGGAGGAGGGATAGATGACGCGTCATTTTCACTGACGGGCTCTTGTTAAGCGCCCGTCAGTGGAGATGTCAACTCCACTGACAGTCCCTGATTCGGCCCGTCAGTGAAAGGGTGAACATATGACGTGTCGTATCACTGACGGGCTCTTATATTCTGCCCGTCAGTGGCGATATTGTCTTCACTGACGGTGGACTTTCGCGTCCGTCAGCGGTATTTGGTGCATACGTTGCTGATGAATCACTGACGGGGACCTTTTAAGGGCCCTTCAGTGGTGCTCCTCCCTATAAAAACAGAGCGTGGCCTCATTGCTGGCCAGTGCTCGCACGCCAACCGGCCAGCAGCGAGCTCCGCCGTCCCCCCAGCTGCTGCTGCGCCGCCGCCGCCCCCCTTCCCCCCTCCCAACCCACAACCACTTCTCCCCTCTCCCCAACCCTCATCCCTAAGCTCTAGAGGGGCTAGATCTAGATCTAGATCTAGATCTTTTTCTCCTCCTCCTCATCCTCTCACTCTCACTCTCTCCCTCCTCCTCATCCTCTCACTCTCTCCCTCCCTCCTCCTCATCCATATTAATTCTTCACCCATTTCTAGCTCTCTCTCATTCTCTCCCTCCTCCTCTCACTCCCACTCTCTCCATTATCATTTATCACCGAAAAGATCGCTAGCGCTCGGTAATAATGCTCGCTAGTGTTCTTTTCATTTCGTATATGTATTTGATGTGATTTTCGGTTATCGAACTGATTAGTTTCGTGTCGTAGGTGCTGATCGATGGATCGCAGTTGGATGTACGACAACCGGGCGACAGAGAGTTGGGCTATGGCTTTGAACGAGTTTCTTGATGTCGCCGAACGAGATATGAGGACAAAAGGTGGCACGAAGATTTGCTGTCCATGTCGCGATTGCAAAAATTTGGTAATGTTCGATACGAGAGGGAGGGTGACGGTACACCTGGCGCTTAAGGGTTTCATGTCAGGCTATACACGTTGGACATGTCACGGCGAGGAGGAGGAAGATCAGGTGTTACAGCAAGATGCCGAACACGGAGATGACGAAGAAGACGAGGGGAGTATCGAACCTGACGCCGAAGGAGAAACGGAAAACAATTTGGCCGATATGGTGCAGGACGTTCACATGGTGGAGCAGGTGGTGATAGATCCCGAGGATGAAAGAGAGGCTGCTAAGTTCACGAGACTAGTTGAAGACTCACAAACCCCGTTGTATACCGGTTCCGATCCAGAGCACACGCGTCTGTTGGTCACGCTGGAACTTCTAAGGATCAAGGCAGCCCATAATTGTCCGGACGAAGGCTTCGGCGAGACACTGGCTTATCTTGCAAAAAAATTTCTCAAAAACAACTTGTTGCCTACTAGCACCGATGAAGCCAAGAAGGTTGTCTGCCCTCTTGGATTGGACGTGCAGAGGTTCCACGCGTGCCCGAATGACTGCTTCATTTACCGCACGGAGCACGAGAAGCTGTACAAGTGTCCTACGTGCAACACATCCAGATTCAAGCGGGATAGAAACCAAGCCGATGATGAGGACCCAGTGACGAGTGGCGCTCCCGCAAAGGTTGTTTGGTATCTTCCAGTCCTTCCCCGTTTGAAGCGTTTATTCGCTAACAAGAAGGAGGCAAAGCTGATACGTTGGCACGCCGAGGGGCGAAAAATTGATGATGGCGTGATGAGGCACCCTGCCGGTGCTTCGCAGTGGCGGGCAATCGACGCCCAATACGATGACTTCGGAAAAGATCCGAGGAACATCAGGTTCGGTATGAGTACGGACGGAATCAACCCGTTCGGCAACATGAGCAGCAGACACAGCACATGGCCCGTGGTTCTATGGATGTACAACCTTCCTCCGTGGCTCTGCATGAAGCGAAAGCACATACACCTCTCTATTCTCATTCAAGGGCCGAAGCAACCTGGGAACGATCTGAACGTGTACCATCAGTTGTTGTTCGAAGAACTCGCTACACTATGGGAACCAGGGGCCCAGGTCTGGGACGCTTTCCAAGAAGAATATTTCAATCTGGCCGCGGCTGGGAAAGCGCCTCCTTTTGCGCATCTCAGGGAGCCACGGGCCAGGGAGTATATGAGGGCGCATACAAGCTCTGACCCTGTGACGGGGTCACCAATTATACAGTCTGAAGAACTCCAGGAGGTGGCCAACCGGCTGGTAACATCTCAACTCAGTGTCTTTTCTTACGTAGTTACGTTGTATCGAAATACGCTATCTTCTCATCATGGGATATAACTTGCAGACAGAGCTGAGCCAGCAGCCTGCAAGCTCACAGGACTCCGTCACGAGCTACCCGAGGTGGAACGACGATCTGGCGAAGGCTCGACAGAAACCGGAGCATCGAGGCCATGTAGTAGGCGTCGGGGATGGCGTTAAGTGGGACAAGGTGTTTCCCCGAAACCCCGAGGGTCGCCGCCGCCCAAGGAGAGACAGCCAGGAGTACATGGATAATCTCCGTGAGCAAATGCGAGAGATCGCCGAGCAGACGTGGGTACGTATGCAAGTCCTCGCAGCGCAGGGCGGTGCGACGATGGTCCCCGATATCCAGCCGTCTGGTTGGAGTAGCTGCGCATCCGCCTCGGACGGCCGGCCGGAATCGCTGAATCAAATCGACAGCATCACCGTAAGTTCCGTACGCTAAAATGAGAGATTACAGTAAATCCTGATATCGTTGTCCTGACTTCAGCTAGGACGGCACATCTATCCCTGTTTTGCAGGAAGCCACTAGACACACTGACGGTGCAGATCCCTGGCATGAAGGTGAAGGTTGCGCACGGCCAGGTCTTCCCGACGCCGGAGGGGGCAATCCTGCACTGTGTTCCTATGCGGGAGCACCATGCGAAGGTGCAGGTGGACGTCGTCCTCAACGACTACAACGACGTGTTAGTCCCTGTCCCCCTGAAGAGGAAATGACACGGCTAGGGCAGTGCAAGAACTATTTCATCCAGTGGCCGAAGAGCCAAATTATTTTAGCTGCGGCGCCCTCTCCTCGCACGGCTCCATCTCCTCGCACGGCCCCCTTGTCCACCAACCCGTCTCCATCGGTCGGACGATCTCCCTTGGGCCTCAGCCAGACAGCTCCGACGTTCAGAGACCTTGAAGACCATCTTGTCGGGGACCAGTACAGGGAGACGGGTATGCAGTCCCCGGCGGCAAGGGACGAGCCCATGATCGATCCACCGGAAAGGCGCGAGGAGGATCAACCTAGAGGGAAGATTTTCTCTCCCGCCACACTTGCCGGAACACTGGAAGCGGCGCCGGCGGCAGGCAAGAGTCCTGAGCCGCTGCATAGGAGGAAGAAAAGCAAGAAGAGAAGGGCCGGCACCGGCGAGAAGGAAAGAAAGGAGCAGATGAAGAAATCCTTATCCTTCTCGGCATCGGCATCGTCATCCAAATTATCTACACGGAGCATGGGTCTCTGGCGATATCATTACGAACCAGGCCAGGACTTGCTCCCGCAGGACGAGTTGGATAATCTGTCGGAGGACATGAAGGCGCTGCACGAAGATTACCTCAAGATGTCCAGAGAGCCGCAAACATTCTGCCAATATTGGAAGGTCAAGGTGCCAAGAGATTACAACTTCTTCATAGAGAACCACCAGGACACTTTCGACATCAATTTTGAAGACCTCTTCCATATGTTCAACCTCTACAGGCTCGACACCACGATGGTCAGGCTATGGGCTCTCTATGAAGCCCAAGAGTGCAGACGTCTACAGGACTCCAATATCGGGATAGTCGATCCGATATGCATGAACGAAGGCTACGCTGCTTCCACGGACGGTCGAGACTTTCTAACAGAATATTTATCGCGTGCCTTCATCGTGCATAAGGATAAGGAGTACATACTAGCCCCCTACAACCCTCCGTAAGTCCTTTAACTCAGCACCGTATGAATTTTTTTGTTTTTTACGCATGTATCTCCGCCTTCTTACGTTCATTTGTTCACATTGACACAGCGACCACTGGGTGCTCATTGTGATAATTCCAAGCTGGGCCAAGGCATTCTATTTCGACTCCTCATCGAAAAAGACAGCGGACTTCAAAAATATCACTGACATTTTGGATGCAGCCTTTTTCAGAGCCAAGTTCTCGGGCCATCGAAAAATACCTGCAAAAGCGACAAAATTGGTACACCATTACAAGTTCCCTTGCAGAGTTCAGTCCGAAGGTAGCATGACATGTGGGTACTACACCTGTGCCCATATGGACATATTTGTCCGGTACAAGAACAAGCATTGGAAGGATATGAAAGAACTGAAGGCTTGGAGTGAGCTAGGACATCATTTGTACGATTGGCGTCAGGACTTTGCCCGCATCCAAAGAGTCTTCGCCAAAATCATCAATCTTGAAGTAATCAATCCAATGGGTGAATTCTACGCCGGCCCCCAGTTTCCGAAGCTAAACTTAAGCGGGAATCAGTAGATTAGTTGTTTAAAAAACTTTATTATGTCGCTCGTCAAATATACTTGTTTTCTTTCATACCTGTGATTAACGGTTACGTGAAGTGTTATGTCATTACGAATAAGTTATATCAAATTTTATATTTGTGAATATTTCTGAAATTTATGAAAATTTGTGTATATTTGTGAAATTTATGGATGTTTGTGAAATATATGACTATGTTTGTGAGAATTGTGAATGTTTGTGAAATTTGTGAACATATCTGTGAAAATTGTGAATATATTTGTGCAATAGGTGCTGAATGGAAATACACAACAGAAGCTCTACTGACGGGCACTTAACAAACACCAGTCAGTGGTGAAGCCCGTATGGCCAAGCTGCAGGTCCTACCACTGACGGGCGAGTATAGATAGCCCGTCAGTGGTGAGGTCCTACCACTGACGGTCGAGTAGGGCTAGCCCGTCAGTGGTAACATGATACCACTGACGGTCGCTGATACCACTGACCGTCAGTGGTGAGGTCCTACCACTGACGGTCGCGTATCATACGACCGTCAGTGGTGAGTGGTTTATACTGACGGTCATCGTGCCCGTCGGTGGAGGTCACCCCTCCACTGACATTCCCAGGGTGACGGGCCCCCCGTCCGTCAGTAGAGGGGGTTAATGGCCCGTCAGTAGAAGCCCGTTCTGCAGTAGTGTCCCCTGAATAACCTTGTCCTCAAGGTCGAAAATTTGGAGAAGTGCTTTTGATGAAGGTTGCATCTTCCCAAGTTGAGTCTTCTGGAGCCAGGTCCTGCCATTGTGTAACCACGTCTGGGTACAGCTCGTATCTGTAACACAGCTACAGATTCAGTTTTAATCATTTCATTTGCATCAACTAGAGGTAAATTAGGCAAAGACACCACATGCCTCCCCAGACACTTTCTTAGCTGATTGACATGGAACACAGGATGAATTCCAGCATCAGTTGAGAGCAATACTTGTATGCCACATGTCCAATCTTGCTTAGAACTCGAAATGGCCCATAATATTTTGATCTCAACTTCAATGATCCTCTTAAGTCCAAATACATTTTGCCTATAAGGCTGCATTCTCAGGTAAACCATATCACCCACCACAAAATTTCTTTGACTTCTCAACCTGTGAGTATATTGTTTCATTCGGTTTAGTGCATGCTCAGCTTTATTAACTTGGCACACTGTACATTCAGCCACTAACGTTTCAATTTCCTTTTTCAAGTTGGGCCAATAGAATACTCTCTTGATCCTATGAAAAGTAGCTCTCCTACCTGAATGTCCCCCAAATGCAGATGAATGGTAAGTGTCCTTAAGCCTTTTTCTCAGGTTAGTGGTGGTACTCACATAAATTCTGTTCTTGAACCTCAGAACTCCTCCTTCCATAGTATAAGTTCTAGTTGTATTAGATTGCACCTTCTGTTCCAGTTGAGAATACTTGTCATCTCCAACGTAGCCAGCCTTGAGATCATCTACCCACTCAGGTCTGACTGAAGTAATTGCATTGCACTGTAATGTTTCAGTTCCCTCAAGGACATCTCTCCTGGAAAGAGCATCAGCTACCAAATTTTCCTTCCCCTTTTTGTATTCAATGGTATAACCAAACTCCAATAGCTTAAGCATCAACTTGTGCTAGATTCCTTCAGTCAATCTTTGTGTTGTCATGAATTTTAAACTTTGCTAGTCAGTTTTGATAATCAGAGAGTTTCCAACAAATAGTGTCTTCATTTTTTAAGGCCTCTAGAATTGATTGAATAGCTGCCTTTGGTCCCAAAGCTTTACTGTAATAAGCAATTGGCCTGCGTGATTGCATTTAGACTCCCCAAATGCCTGACTCACATGCATCTGCTTCTAGGAAAAAAGATTTAGAAAAATCTGGTAGGCACAAGGCAAGAAGCTTCGGTGCCAAGGACTTGATCTCCAAGACATCCTGCGCACCTTTCCGCCGACAAGGACAAACTTCCCGCTACAATACCTGGGGCTGCCGCTATCTGTCAAAAAGCTTAAAAGCAGCTATTTCCAACACCTACATGACAAGATTGCAGCAAAGTTAGTGGCTTGGCAGGGCAAATACTTCACAGCGGCTGGTCGCGCCACACTCGTGAAAGCGGTCCTCACATCACAGGTGGTATATCACCTCACACCACTTGGCGTCCCCTCTCAAATCAGGAAAAACATTGACAAGGCACGACGAGCCTTCCTGTGGACCGGAACAGATAAAACTTCAGGGGGCAAATGTAAAGTCAACTGGGAAAAGATCTGTCGGCCAACAACCCTCGGGGGCGTCAGCATCCTTCATCTCGATAAATTCGCACGTGCTTTGAGATTACGCTGACCATGGCTTGAATGGACAGAACCGGGAAGAACATGGGTGGGGATGGGCACCCCATGCGATGACACGGACATGAATCTTTTCTACACGGCCACCACCATCACCGTCGGAAATGGGGACAAAGCTAGCTTCTAGGACGCGGCGTGGCTAACTGGGGAGAGGCCAAGAGACATCGCACCCATGATTCATGCCATCTCAGGGAAAAAGAAATGGTGCGTCAAAAAAACCCTTCATCAAGATGTGTGGGTCAGGCAAATAGATACTCACGGGGGGATTTCCACTGAGCACATCCAGCAATTCCTCACCCTCTGGTACCGGGTGTCCCAGGTGCACTTAGACCCGGACTCCCCCGACTCCATCCAATGGAAGTTATCGGCAAATGGCCAATATTCCGCGGTGTCTACCTACAAGGCGCAATTTCTAGGAGCCACCACCATGCGAATGAAAATTATTCACTTGGTTTATCATCAACAATAGGGTGTGGACCAATGACCGGTTGGAACGTCGTGGATGGCCCAACTGCAGGCTTTGCCCCCTATGCAGGCAGCTTCCTGAGACGGCGGCTCACCTTCTTTTCAAATACCGGTATTCCATCCGCATTTGGAACATGGTTCAGGACTAGATTGGGGCTACGCATCTTCACTTGAACTTATGGCAAGGTGCAGATACGGTGAAGCAATGGTGGATCAACACGGTGCATGATCGGGGCGGGAGTCGCAAGGCAATGGCATCTCTAATCATGCTCGTCGTCTGGGAAATTTGGAACGAACGGAATGCGAGAGTCTTTCGGAACAAATCAACCTTACCATCGACCATCTTTGCCCGGATAAAAACAGAAGCCCGTAATCGGGTGATAGCAGGAGCGAAACACTTGGGTAATCTTTTGCTGCGAGAGTAGGCTTTGTTTTGACATGTATGACCGGTTATGTATCAAACAATCTTCTTAATTAATGAAAAGGCAAATCTTTTGCCTACATTCAAAAAAAAAGTTCACTTCCTGTGCTTCTCCCCATTGAAATGACCCCTTTTTAAGTATGCCATGCAAAGGTGTACAAATCTTACCATAATCCTTTTACAAATCTTATAAGCCAATTAACCCAAGGAACCCTCTCAACTTGGATACATTTGTGGGAGTTGCCCACTTGAGGATATCTGCAATCTTATCAACCTTGGTGGATACTCCTTCTCCAATTATGATATGCCCCAGATATTCAATACTTGCAGTAGCAAAGGTGCAGTTACTCAGTTTTGCAGACAATTGGTTCCTTCTTAGAATATCTAGTACCATCATTAGGTGTTCCTTGTGCTCAGGCAAGCTCTTGCTATATACCAAGATGTCATCAAAGAATACAAGTACACTCCTCAGTTGTGCAGCAAATATGTTACTCATCAAAGACTGAAAAATGGCAGGGGCATTAGTCAAGACAAATGGCATGACTGTATATTCATAGTGTCCCATGTGAGTTTTTAAGGTTATCTTAGGTATGTCCTCTTCCACCATTCCTATTTGATGTTATCCTGATCTTAAGTCTAGCTTGGACAAAATATCTGCACCATGTAATTCATCTAGTAAATCATCAATTATGGGCATTGGAAACTTATTCTTCACGGTAATTTTTCAATTGCTTGCACACACATTCTCCAGCTTCCATCCTTCTTTTTAACCATTACAGCAGGTGAGGAGTACGGACTGATATTTTGCCTAATTTCTTGTGATTCAAACATCTTATTAATGATTTGCTACATGACAGCCTTCCGGTGATGAGGTACCCTGTATGGCCTCAAGTTAGGTAGTTCAGCCCCAGCTTTAAGATTAATAGCATTATCGCATTGCCTGTGAGGTGGCAGTCCTTCTGTCTCCTAAAAAATATCATAGTATTATTGCAGTACTTGTTCAACCTCAGCAGGTATGTTGCCATCATGTGTTGCGTCGATTTCCATCAATTGAACCTGGATTACAAACCCAACTAGACCCTTGGGTATTTATCTTTTGTAATCTCCCAACTTTGATAGTGTTATGACTCATAGCAAAAGTATTATCCATGAATAAAACTTCCTTTCCTCTCTTATTGACTGTTAGAGTTCTCTTCTTCAAATCTAATACAATGGGACTGTGCTCATAAAATCCAATCAGCACCCCATACAATATCATATCTCTTGAGTTTTAACAACTTGAAGGGATTCTTGAATTTCGTGCCTTGTATATGATATTTCGTGATATCCACTTCAGCTTCAGTAATCAGTTCTCTCTCAGCTACATTCACCTTCTTAGTTGTTGTAGCTTTTACGTGGACCCACTTTTCAGTGCAAATTCATAATCCATAAGTGTGTTTGTGCTTCCACTATCAACCAAGGCTACTGCTCGCCCCATACAAGTGATCAAAGTAATCCCAGATGATCCATCTAAAGCATTGATGGAAATCCACATTAATTCCTAGGAGTCCTTCTCCTTGTCCTTCTTTGCATTTTCCACAGTGAATTCCCCCTTAGATTCTTTAAAAAACTTCCTCTATTGCCTCTTCTTCCTGCAAAACGTGAATTGTCCTGCCAATCTTGCACTACCAACAGGTTTTAGTCTCCCTTCCTTCAACCTTCCCACGATTCTTATTTCTAGTATTCACTGCTACCTGTTTTGGCCTATTAAAATTATTTTGTTGAAACATAGGTCTTTTTCCCCAGGGAGATTTACTTTAGCTCTGTTTGAATTTCCAAAAGCAACCTGTCTTCTGGCAGCAGCTGCCTTTTCCTGAATCCTGGAAATCCAGTAAGCTTCCAACAAGCCCTGCGGCTTATGACCAGTAACATCATGCTTGATGCCCTCTCTCAACCCCCCTATAAAACAACTGAGTAAAAACGCTTCTCTTAATTAGGCATGATCTCTTCTCACCAAGGCCATGCAGTCTTCAAATTTGTCTATGTAGACATCAACTGACTGGTTGTACTGCCTAATGTTCTGCAATTTTTTTACTACATCATGGGCATTCCCTGCTGAAAACCTATTCCCCATCATGGCACATAAGTGTGGCCAAGAGATGCATTCCAAGGTATACCAATTCCCTTAAACCATGTAACCGTCCTTCCATGGAAATGAGTCAGAGCCAGGTTAACCCACTGCCGAGGAGGTGTGCCAGAAACCTCAAAAAATCTCTCACATCGGGTGATCCAATTAAAAAAGTGGTATCTCTAATTAAGGTTGTGGCCTCAGAATAATTCCTATTTCCCTTTCCACTGTTCATAAAGGCATTTCTCCGAGCATCAAACATTTGCACTCTAGGTCAGCAACTAAAATTTCCCTAATACATGTTATATGGGTTCTGAGGCATATTCGTGTGAACATAAGGATGCTGCATAGTTGCATTCATTGATGGCCCTGGCATGAAATTAGGTTGTGGATGATACTCATTTGGATTAATATAAAATGGTGGTGCAGTGTCATGGGTAGCGTTAGCAAATATAGGAGCAGGATTATCATGAGGAAGTGTTCTACGAGTGTCCACTGGATTCAGGTTTCTTTCCACAAATAAATTTTCCTCTACCCCAGTTCTATCGGAATTGAGAATAGGTGAAATCTTTGGAGCAGTAGTACTGGTACCAGCCCCTTTGTCATCATCGACATTACGTGCACTTACTCCATCCTTGTTTACCAGGTCTACTGGTTCTACTTCTGTGCTTGCTTGTGTTCTTCCTTTTTCGGCATACCGGGGACTCCCTGCTTCAGATCTGCTCGTCCTCGGACTCAAGCTCTTGAGGTATTCCTTGATCTCCACAACATCAGATCTGATACACTTCGATGGTTGCTCGTGGTAACATAGGAGTCGTCGGATCATGGAGCGATAGGAAATCATGATGAAGTTTGTGGGCTGCTTCGATGTATAAATCTCCTTAGCGGTGTGAGTTTTAGTTTGTGCAGTCGTGGTTATGTCGGCTGGTGGTGCCATATTGGTTGTGGATGTTTGTAATTCTGATTTCGCGCGATTTTTTCTACTTAATTAGATAATTTGTTTGACTTAGTTAATATACTGAGGTAAATTACCAAACGCGAAAATTCTGACTGACCAGCTGCAGGATTGGCGCGATGAGACTGTGGTTGCGAGGTCTGAGGGCGGTGATCGGATAATTCTCGCGAGTGGCGAAAATTCTTGTACACGGAACAGCAAGATATTTTGCCAAATTTAACTTTCTGAAGAAATGCAGGTTGTGAACAGTAGTTTATTACTGATAGCCGACTAGCCGTATTCTATATATGCGTTTATGCTTACTGTTAAAAGCCAGAGCCACTTCACAACCAATCCACATTTACATTAGTAATGTGGATGCAAAATTGAATGGATTTGTGACGCAAACTATTTTATGTCATGTAAATATGTTAGGTCCAAGAGGTGATCAAAGTGGTCGAGAAGGAGCGGGGATTCGGTGAAGGCCAGCTCCTTCATAAGCTTTGCAAGGTAACTTACACTCTTACAATATTGATTCCCATTCGACAACATCAATGCAATGTGTTTTGTCTCACTGGGTAAAAAATATCATCTTTGTTGCATAGGTTTATTTGTCCATATCTGGTCACAGGATAGTGGGATGCCTTGTTGTGGAACCAATAAGAACAACTCATAAAGTTATTCCGAGCTCCACAGCGGAAAATTGCACTGATTAATAAAAGTGAATCAGGAAAACAAACCATGCATTAGAGTTTGGGAAAATAGGTTTTTAAGAGGGAAGTCTTAAGACAGCATAACCATTCTGACAAGAACAAAGAAGAGCGTCAGGGTCCTGGCGCTATAATATGTGAAGAGGAGCTGTTCCCGCGCTCTGCGGGTTTGGTGCCATCTCGCAGAAGAAAGCGAATTTGATCGCAGCTAGTGGATGCTGCAAGGTAAGTTCCATGTTTGTTTCCACATTTTGCATTGTTTCATACAGCTTATCCGTTCACAAACTCTTGATGTTCTGCATTATTCGAACTCTTACACCTTGATAAGTCTAACATTGTCAATCTTGCACTTGATGTTCTTACCGAGGTAAGGTTGCATACACTGTTAATCTGCACAAAGACCCAAGTTTTTTTTTACCAGATTGTAGACAGGTCGTGCTAAACTATTTGTAGCTGGCATCACACCGCAAAGATCACTGATTTATTTGTCTGTTTGTTTTCCTTTTTTGCGAGGCGGTTTATTTGTCTGTTTTGATCTATTTTATTTTTCATGTGTGCTATGTGAGCTTTTTAATCTCCTGACGTTGCCATCTCCGTTCGTCTCGTGCAGGCAAAGCTTCTGCAGAGGCGGGAGGCTGGGGGTCTGACAGTGTGCTTTCACGCCACCAACACCTCTTCCGGGAAGGCACTAGCATCGAGCTACTGCAAGGCCAGTGCATTCTTGATCTACAGGGACGGCGATGTATAAGAGATGCTCCCATATCTGAAAGTATTGTTATCTCCCTTGTAAAAATTATCACGCTGGCCGGATACCTGACAGATAAACAGGGCACATTCTGCTCTGCTAGTGCTCAGATCGAATACCGTGTTTGTAATGACAGTTCTGCCTCTGTATCCGCATCGTTAGTTTCTTCTCATGATTTCTCTTTCTCACCACGTTTTCTTCTTCAGGGAAGATAGTCAAATGTTGCTGCAAGCTATTATCATAGCTTTAAGAACTGCAGGAGTATATCACTAACGCCATCAATTGCATTATCCAAGGGTGGACTGATCTAACATACTCGTGTGACACTATAAGCTCAAACGCAAGCAATAAAAAAAACGCATTTTAATGTTTTCTCCTTGTTGATGGACCACGAGTGGCAGCAGCTGCGTACTCGTCAACTTCTGCTTTTGTCAGTGATGGCCTCAGTGACCTTCGTGCGGCCTGGAAATGACGACCACGTATCAAACTTGCTGACAGATCTTCCCTCAGTGCCGCCATTCCTGCTTCCCTGCACAGACCTTCAAGATCAGCACCAGTGAACAGCTCGGTGCACTCCGCTATCTTCCCAAGGTCCACATCCTCCCCCAGCTTCAGTTTCCGTGTATGAATGCGTAGTATCTCATGCCGACCTTGCGCATCTGGCGGTGGAACATACAACACCTGCAGCACAATAGAAAGTTAAGGTATGTGATTGCAGATGTGGGAGGAAACGTCAGGACAGGGAGATACCATATCAAAACGCCCTGGACGGAGAAGAGCAGCATCAATTGCATTGGGACGATTACTAGCAGCCAATACAATAATTCCCTACAATGGGAACAAGAAAGATACCCTTTTAATGAACAGAGGTAGGTATGCTCGGCGAATCATGTTGAAAAACTATCAGCAAGCTAAGAAATACCGTAGCCAGCTCTAAACCATCCATTTCAGTCAACAAAGTTGATAAGAGTCTTTCTCCAACGGTGACATTGCCACTAGAGTTCCCAGGACCAGTTCTGCAAGGTCATGCAAGTCCCAACCTAAGTTATTTTGTTGCAAAACTGGCATTCTCAGCAGCCAGCAGTGAAAACAAGATACACAAGAGCACAAACAAAGTTCTCATAAACTGATTGTGCTCCAGATAAAAAAGAATATTCAGGAACCATTTCAAAGAAAATATGTTTAACACATAATACATGTACAAGTTTCTATATGGATGTGCACCGTGCCAACTGCAACTTTCTTGATTAAATAGTTATAAAAGAAGGCTGAAGGTTCTATAAGTTCATATAGATCCAAGGTATATATTTTCCATAGCACAGGACACAAGGATCTCGGTGCATACCTTTTAGGTGCAATTGCATCAGCTTCATCAAAAAATATAATGCTTGGAGCAGCAAGACGTGCCTTCTGGAATGTTCTTCGCAACAAAGCTTCACCTTCTCCGACATACTTCGAGTACAATTCTGCACCACTGGTAGACAATATATTTCAAAATCTAGATGACCTTCGATGAGGAGTGCATCTTGAACAGAAGGTGTCTAGGGTAAGGTGTTCTATACTTCTATTCAATAGTTTAAGCTTATGCAGATGTCAGGATGCCAGATATACTAACTGAACTAACAAGAATTCATACTACGCCAGCTTGATCTAAATAACACATGAATTGAGAAACAAAAAGTTCATGAATTCTGTCCTTTCCTCTAACTACTATCTCACTATATCTGAGATTAATTGGGCTCAGCTTGATTAAATAACATCTTATAAAATATTGATATAGACAACACAACTGAGACAAAGATGTAATTTATGGCCTCTTTCATGTAGTGGAATTCTGCGCTGAGATTTGATTCAAAAAGTGGAGACAGTAATTGTTCAATGACGAACCTCAAAGAAAAGAAAGAAGCTTGGGCAGCGTGTGCTGCAGCCTTAGCAAGGGTGGTCTTTGAGCACCCCGGAGGACCATGCAAAAGCACACCACGAACTGGTGATATCCCTAGTCTAGCAAATGCAGCAGCATGCTTGATGGGCCACTCAACAGCTTGCTGAAGCTTTTTCTGAAACATAGGAATAATTACCATCATAACATGTTTTTGTTATAAGAAAGCCTGAAATGGAACATATCTCACCTTTAGATCTTTCAAACCTCCTATATCATCCCATGAAACAGTTGAAAGTTCTTTGGTTATCCCTCTTGTCATGCTTGCTCTGACCTGAGATCTGGCAGACTCCCAGTCTTCCATGTTTAGTGTGAGCACCTTCTCGTCCTCAGATGAGTTCGATAATCTACGATAAGCAAGTCTGGCAGCTTCTCGACATAGAGCTTCTAAATCAGCTCCAACATAACCATTGCAGGATGCAGAGATAATTTGAAGATTGACATTTTCATCAAGATGTAGATTCTTGGCATAGAGCTAAAAAAAGATTAAGGTCTATAAGATTACACTTTAGGTTAAAGACATCAGGATTTGCAATGTTATGTTACAAACATTTTAGGCTCAAAACACATAATATCAAGCAGTGACAAGTGAACAAAACTACTGCAGTTTTCTACAGAGATTCTAAGTCATTTATCCAAAAGCATACACAGTACTTTGCAGAAGTAACCATACAATCAGATTATAAGAAGCCCTATGCAACAAAAGTCATCAAAAGAAACAGGCAAAAGGAAAATGAATATTAACATCAAAAGTAATTATATGTTACCTCAAGAATCTGCAACCTTTCTTCTACCGTAGGAACAGTAACCTCTATCTCTGAGTCAAAACGTCCTGGCCTTCTCAGTGCTGGATCAATGGCATCCACCCTACACATTACGAACGAGCTATTGTTTCAATAGAACTACATTCCATGAGATGATATATAGACTACAATCGTGTCCCAATGGAGAGGCTGTTAAACACGGCCGTTAAAACAGCAATTACAATTTACAAATCGTCCAACAGGCATTCCTGACCTGTTAGTTGATGCAACAACAACTACATGAGGAAGCTTCTTCGACGATTTCTTGTTTCCATCCATCAGAGTGAGCAGCTGACCAATAATGCGGGACTCCTGCTCTCTCCTGTGAGAAGTACATTAAGAAAACAAATTTTGACAAACGTGGAAGACGTGGATAATAGTAAACTTACTTATTATCCCGGCGTGGACATATGGCGTCCAGTTCATCGATGAAAATAATGGCTGGTCGACCCTGTGATGCCTGAGAATATGCTTCAGAGAAAGCTTCACGCAAGAACTTTTCACCCTCTCCAGCATGAGCTTTATGTACGGAATACGGACTGCCAACAGAAGCACATTAATCATTTAAGTATCATGTCCAAATAAACACTGAAAAGCAAAACAGAGACACTTAAAGTGGTACTCTATGTTTGTCGAAAAGAAATTCTAGGTATCACTCTCTTAAAGTTGAGTTGGTACTTGATCATTGTCAGGTGGGCATTGCATTCTTGGACAACAGCTTGAACCAGGCTTGTCTGACAAAAAACAACAGGCACTAATCTAAGAACACAGTGGTCAAGATTCACAGAAGGATTAAGACATGCCATCGCAAACGCAGTACCTTTCCGGTGCCAGGGGGGCCATAGAGCAGCAATCCTCTCGGCCACTGCACAATACAAGCTCATACAGCACATGGAGCACAATTAGTTAAACGAAGCGTGATGATATTAGTTGGGAATAGAAAATAGGGACAGGTGATAGTACCTTGAGGCCGAGCAGGCGGGACTGGCGGGCATAGAGTAAAGGATACGTCACAAGCTCCCGGAGAGCATCGAGGGCCTCGCGGTTTCCGGCGATGGCCTCCTCCGCCCGCCAACGTCCGGCCGACTCGCCGTCGCCCCCATCGCCACTGCCGCCTTTGCTCCCCATGCCCATCACCTAACCTGTTTCGCTTCTTTCAGTGCTCGACGAGGACAGCAGCTCACTGCGCGGGGAAGTCAAGTCGTTCTGCACAGCACGGGTAAGTCAAGTCGTTAGGCACGGTGCGGGGACGCAGAATATCGGGGAATTGCTAGAGCTATGAGCGAAAACAGGGAATAAACCCTCGTAAGATAACAATAAACCTTAGTTTACTTGCGGGTCCTTATCTCCGGCCCATTCAGTGACCAATTTGATTCACCTAATATTATACTAACCATCAAACAGTAATATTAGATGTTGATGGAATAATACGGTGAGTGAAGTTAAGGGAATAGTTTTAGGATGATGCTTCAGCAAAACAACTTGGACTCACTGGGAATTCTAACCCAAACATCAAAAAATCTAACATGTGAAGAAGCTGTATAGTTCAGTAAATTAGAGCATAGTAAAAGTCTTATTGTAGAACAAGTTACACAAGGTAAAAAAAATATGGGGCTCTCATCAAGTTACATAATATTGGTCGGGTAAATTTGAAGAAAACAAAGGAGGAGGAGCTCTACCTTAACAGACCAAGAGGCGCCCTGGACCGCCGTCAGCCAGACCTACCGGCGTCCTCCCCCGGGGTTTGGACGGAGAAGGCAGCCAGGATCAGGCTCATTCCAGTTAGGTCAGGTGAGATCTGGAGGGGGGCGAGGGTTCACACGAGAGGGAGAGAAGCACGAGGGCGAGTAACCTGGCTGGGCGTCTCTTGATGGACCAGTCTAATGACCAACTCGAGCTTACAGCTTGCTCGGCGCTACATAATAGCCTCCGCAAGTTGCTCGGTGCAAAGAACTAAAAGTGTTAATTTCTGTCTGCTGTTAAAAGGACGCATCGATCCTTTTATCAATTTATCTCATACAAAGGAATTGGAAGTGTTGTTTGTTTAAAAAATTGAAATAAAGACTTGACGAAGTGTCACTAGGAAAAAAGATACAAGAATATGACAGGAACTATTGCTTAGTTCAGTATATAGCATTTGGTTGGAAGCGGATTTGTGATAGCTAGAAAGGCTAGATCACATATAAGTGCTGCAAGAAAAATAAAGTCTAGTTTGATGACATATTTCTTAGCCGACTTAGTAATAATTTGTAGACAAAATTAGTGGATCCCTCAAAACAAGACTTCTTGATAATCATCGTATATCATATAAACTTGAACAGCCACATAATCATCATATATCCTATAGTTCTAGTTGTAATTTGCATCCACATAATCAAGAGGGATGAAATGATATCATACAAAAAAAAATTAGTAATCAGCATCATCACCACATAATCATCATCTTCACCTGATCGAGCTGGTACCGAGCGGAGTAGCAGCGGCCGTTGGCGTCAGGGAAGTGGCCGGTGGCAGATGGAGGGGCGGCGACGGCTCGTGAGATCGGCGACGAGCTCGTCGGCGGGAGGTCGGGCTGCGGCAACGGCGGAAGGGGCGCGTGAGATAATTCGAATATTTGAGCACGTGAGCACGGGCTTCAGTTCATGTGGGATCCCGGAAACAAGGTGCAGTCCATGGCGACAACGACGACCATCTTGGCATCAGCCAGCGTCAATTTCTTTTTCCCACGACAACAATCTTCGTCACGGCAGTGGCGGCGCCGCATCTCCTTGCAGCAGCATGAGAGGAGCCCCTCTTCCTGAAAACCCTAAAGCCTAGCACGGTTTTCGGATTGGGCTTAGGCCACTGTTTGGGCCAAAACAGGACACATCTGTAGCACTTTTTGGGCCAGCAGCACGTGGACTTCAAGGGAGTGGGTCCAACCGTGGTGCAGTATCAGCGTTGAGTCTGTTCATCGACATGCGCCCTAATAAGAATCCAGCAAAGAGACAACATGTACTCATCTATGAATCAAGCAAGAAATTAGTCAAAAGACATTACTAAGCTTCAGAGCCCCTCTAACCACGCCAGGGATTAGGCCCTGAGCGGCTAGATGAGGGCAAATGTCTTATCCCCGGTCGTCGCACCTTTACCAACCGCTGCACATTACAAGTCCTGCTCTTTTATTTGTTGTGCCAGCCCTAGGATGGACCTTTTCCTGATGCACTTATATGCCTCCAGGAGCTCCTCTGCCCATAACATGGTGCCTGGTCAGGTAAGACCCCTGCTTACCTAGTGTCATAAAAGATCAGCGTCCAAATGCCAAATATCAGTCAAACTACGTATCAAGGCTTAAAGACCCAGGCCCACAATTTCCTCAACCCCCAGCCCACACTGGACATGCCTACAAATGCACAACAACTCACTTTGACCAAAATTCCCTCAAAAAAGAAAACTCACTTTGACCAAAATTGTTAACCCAAAGTTACTCATTTGGCAAACTATATCATTAGACGCAGATGGTTCTCCTGGACATATATCCATAGGGGTCGCAAACTGGTCAGACTGCTGATTTTCAGTATCTGATATCGATAAATTTTGGGCTAAAGATGATGAACTCTGCTGCAAATTGGTTGCGCTACTAGCCAAATCATTGCGACAAACATATATAAACTTCCATCATCCCTGATGAATGCAGGCCAAACTAGGCAAGGTGATGGAATGTTAGACCCAAGATGTGGACAGAATCTGGAGTAAATGTTTGCAAAAAAAACAAAGGCGAGGGATAGTTTGAATAGCCAGTAGATGTTGCACGGGTCAGGGGTCTGCAGAATCAAGATTATTAACCTGAAATTCAAGGTACGTTTGAGATAAAAAAAAATAATATAAAAGGAACATGTAAATGCAGAACACAGGATATTCATATTCTACATTTCTACCTCCGCCGTTAGAAGATATGGAGCACCGTGAGGGTGAAAATGCACAGCTCCCAATGAACGGCGGGTTTTTAATATAATGGTCGGGGCAGAAGCCTCATCTCGCTTATTGTAGTTCCAAATGTACAGCTGACACATAAATCAGGTACAAGTTATTTTATAAAGAAGTACAAAAAAGACTTATTTGCTATGAGTTCAACACTAGGGGTCTCACTTTGTGACCTGATGCAACTGCCAGGATCTCCCCCCTTGCATGAAACGCAGTGGATGCAATTGGCCTATCTGCCAAAGGAACATAATAGAAAGTTAGTGTTCCTTCAGAAATGCCAATGGACAGAAGGTACTATTGACGCATGGAGAGTTGGGGACTGTTTGAGGGAAATTACGGAAGTCCTGAGATCCAAGACAGTCTGAGGTATTAGCATCCCAAAGACGGACTTCATGATCCAAACTCCCACTGGCAAGTATATCAAAATCTAAAGGATGGTATCTAACCTGCAATAGAACAGCAGTTTAATAAACATGCTTTTGGGATCTCGCAAAAAAAAACATGCTTTTGGGAAGCTAGCAATAAACAGAACAGTAAATTATTACACTCCATTTTCTTTTCTTTTTAAAAAAGCATATATAAAATGCTCTCCACAAGTATGTGGCCAATTGGAAAATATGCGATATTGGCACGAACAAGGCAAACTGGTATGCTTAGCCCAATGATTACAAAAAACCAAGTACCATGTCGCTATTAGGGCCATTTATTCAATAGCTTGTTCCCTGTCTAAATGCACTACAAAATTATGCCAGTATTAATAGACATACCACCCAAGGTGTCCGTCGATGACCACCCAATACTTTCAAACATTTCCCAGTTTGGCAGTCAATTATTTTAACAGTATGGTCACCACTGGAGAAAAGAGATAGTTAGTTCACATAACTCTGTTTGGTTCATACATTCAGCTAGTCGATAAACTTACTGTGTGGATGCAAGTGATTTCCCATCCGAACTGAATGCAGCTGCAATAGTTGACCTAGGGGGTGGTAAAAGAGGGCAATACTTCGCAGACCAACGATGCAGGGACTGTGATTCTGCCCTGTACACAGTAAGTTTAGAAAGCTCAACCAATGGATAGAAGATGTCAAATAAAAATACCAATGCATAGAAGATGTCAAACCAAAAGTATAAAATCTGCAACCCTAGAGTCAATATAGATAGAATAGAGAGTTAATCTTAAAACATCTTGGTGAAAAGAGAGCTTCCTTACCACGAAAGTAAATCATGTTTAGCATCTGTAACTAAATATCTTAACTCAGTGAAATCAGCGTCTCAAGTGGCTAAATTTTGTTGGCGGGTCGTAGAAATAGCTTTCAACTTGATACCTCCTACCTCTGTTGCTAATATGGTGGGAAGTTGGCGTGATGCGGTACATAAGAATTTCAAAGATCAAGTTTCCATTTGCGCTCTTACTTTATGTTCTGCCACTTGGTTATGATGTAATGATGTTATATTTGACAGAAAGTTATTTTATCATCCAAACTAGGTGGTATTCTTATGTGCATATATTCTGCGTACATGGGCACCACTTTAGCAGGGGGATCATTGTCAATCGCTGGAGGCTGCAAGTGATAGGTTGAGACGGGTGATGGTACATCTATTGTTGTCTAGCAGAGATAGCAACCTAGAATTAAAGATAGAAAAGAAACATAGTTGTCTTTCTGTTTTTCATGTTTTTGTGCTATGGTGAAGTTTGGTTGATTATCACAATGTAACTTTGATTTTGCCTTGTTTTGTCGTTGGTGGCTACTTTTGCAACATATTGAACTGGGGTTGTTGAACGTGTGCTATATAGAGACAGAAAGTAATAAAAAAATTCTTTTATAAAAAAAAAGTAGGAGGCGTACACCAATGCCTTTTAACTTGGTGTTTTGTTCGAGGGGAGACCTCTAGCTGAGTTAATAGATGAAAGATGTTTCTGATGATAATGGACAAAGCAAAGGTTATATTCAATAAATGACCCTGTTAACACAATACTGCTAGCAAACTTTCATCAAATAATCCTTGCAATAATATTCAGAAAATGGCCTCATGCAGTTTATTTTCACAGAACTTATCACAGCGGCAAGGGATATCACCATAATTTGAGGCACTAAGAGCTGATGCCATGTAGGATAGCATCATGATCACACTAGCAGGATATCTTACGACACTCCAACCAAAAATAGTGGCACTAACAATGCTGGGGTAAATATCATAGGGGGAGGCATTAGCAACTAAGTAACTTTTCCAAAAGAAAATAGATGCCCAGCAGGGCTGAGTCTCATGAGTCGTGACAGTAGCAATTGTGTCGGTTCCTAGGTGATAGAACGAAGTTTGTTCTCCGGTGACATTCAAGATATATGTTCCCCTAAATTAGTTAAGCATAAAGGCTAATGACATGGCTCATGACATTAGCTCCAAAATCACTAACGCCAATTCGTGTCACTAGCCCCTTTTTGACATTTCTGCCAGAGTGGATAGTAAAATCACTAACGCCAATTCGTGCCACTAGACCCTTTTGACATTTCTGCCAGAGTGGATACTGGACACAGCAGGCCTCAAGGTCAACAGCCTAACACCATGCCAGCATTTGGCCTTAGGATCATTTTCTGGAAGAAATAAACGAGGTCCATTTTATAACTATTGTTCCATAACGGTTGTTTATAATAAAATTGCTAGAAAATTTAACCATTCCGAAAAAACATACAAACAAAACTCTGAAGTGACAATCGAACTCAATAAAGTCACCTCCTTTCCTATGTCAAATATTGCACATTCGTGCAACGTTGGTTCAAAAGTTAATTTCATCAGAACTTTTGCTTGACTTAATTTTGTGATGTTGTGATTTTTCATACTAGTAGAATTCCAGTTGTTTATTGTTCTACAGACTTATAATGACATATTTGTTCTCTAAGTATATTTCCTATCAGTCATCTGCGTTTTAGGGATGCTTGGGGTTGCCAACAGCTTCAGTGAAACATTTAATTTCCACCATTCAACTGTGTGTTTAAGGACGCATAGGAACATTAGGGCATCTCCAATAGTAGAGAAGGCAGCCTTCTTTTATGCCTTTCACGTCATCTAGAGATAACAATAAAAACATGTTATACAATAAGTTATCTCTTGATGCCATCTCTAGCAATTAATACATGCATGAATATATGATCAAAATTAAACTAGAAAACATGGGTCTAAAAGAAGACATATTGTACAATAGAGAAAATAGTGATCTCTTAGGTATGAAGGGATCATCCCTTCACCAAGGGAAGGCAATCTTCTCTTTCTTCTCTCTCTCTCCTCCAACTCAACAAAAATCGTATGTGGCACCTCTAAGAAAATGCTGACATCACCCTATTGGAGATGCCCTTATGAACAGATAACAGTCGAACCCTCTTCCCTTTTGGCAATGTAGCATATATTCAGTTTTAGATATGGGATTCTGTGTGTAGCTATGCTTTCATCATTGGTTTCTTTCCTTTTGTTGGCGTGGTTGTCTTGGCAGTCCCGCATCAATGTTCATTTCTTACTCTGTTTCGAACCGTGTTGGTCTCTCTTAACGATCTAGTTCTTCTTTGACATGCACTTGTGATGTACTTTTTAGAACAGAATAAACCCTAAACCCTATTTCATATTGGCCAGATTGTAATATATTAAATGAGTGGATTTTCCCTTATTTAAAATTTATGAAATTTCGTATCTATGGCTCATTTCCCTTTATGAATTATAAATAACATTCAAATATGACTTAGCTTAATCCGAGAAAATTCATATAAGTCCAAAATACTATAAAGACCCTGGGAAATTTTCTGAATTTAAAAACCTCTGTTTGAATCCCCTGCGTCCTTAGTTGCCTAGTGTCCGCTTTTTACCTTAACTGGGCTGGCCTTCGGCCTAGTTCCGCAGAGCGTGTGGGCTGAGCCCACCTGCATCCTCAGTCACCCAGTGTCCGCACCTGCTTCCCTTTCCGTCTTCTCCACTAGGAGGCGGCCTTCCTCTTGCCGTCATTTCCCCTTTGACCGATAGGCTGGGCCTACCTATCGGGTCGTCTTCTCCATGTAGGCAAGGCACACACCGCGTGGCTCCTGACCATGGGCATCGGCACCCTTAATGTCCAACCGCTCTGTCAGAGCCCCACTGTCGCTTCTTTATATCCTTCGCGGCCCTCCTAACCTTCCTCATCGCTACGGGAGTAACGTCATCACCAACGGCCAAGCCACCATCGGGCACCCCGCCTTGGTCATCTCCGCCCCCAATTGCGCCCTTTTTGATTTCTTTGTGCTTGCTTTCCTATTACCCATTCTAATCGCGCTCCTCTTGATGCCCCGTATCTCTCCAGCAAAAATCCACGCGCCGTTGGGTCCTTCGCCAGGAACACGTTTGGCATTAGACTTCGGCGTGCGTGCCCATCGCGGTGTCAACGAGCCCCTCTATGCTAGAAGGTGAGGCAGACCCGTAGGGCATGTCCCCTTGCTTCACCTCGTTGTCCTGAGCTCATGCATGTCTTCTCCGTTCCGTTTGGTGTAGGAAACCGAGAGGTGGTGCCTGCTTCTTCCCTAAATCCAGTGGTCCCCCGCCACAGACTATCTCTGGTGAGTGCGAGCTGGAACCAAAGGTTTTCCAAGGCTCCTTGGTTAGATCTGACCCCTCCTAACTACCCTTTTCTTCTCTGCACACTCCAATGCTCGCCCGCGTCTTGAAGCCTAGCACTCCCGCCGCCATGGACGTTGAGGTAGTCATCGCCGTTGTCCTCCGCCGCAGCGGAGCACCGGGAGCTATCCCGCAGGATCACGCAAAGCTACTGCCCTCGAGAAATGCATTGGACAGGCCTCGTCATCGGTCACGCCCTTCCTCAACGTTGACCATTGACTCCAGCCTCCTCCGCTTCGGATCTGCCCGCCTATGCACTCGTGGTAACCTCCGTAGCACAACACTCCCACTCCCTGTTATTATCTCCCTCCATAGAGCCAGATACAGTCGTGCTTTGTTTTTCCTCCCCGTGGCGACCGTAGCGTCGCCGTCCCCGACAACCATGGGTCTCGGTGATGACACAACCATATTTACGTCATTCTTACGAACTCAACAAAATAAACCTCTCAAGATTTGGTACGCAGAGTTCTCCTGTGCCTCTACACCACCACTTGCGAGCACTTGGGTTCGCCGGCGCTTAGCTGCCAGTGCACCTAACATGCGGGCCCCACGCATTAGGGCAGTTAACCAGTAGGGTAATGCATGTATGACATGCGGATCCTACCGGGTAAAAGATCTATTAAAACATGTTTAAATGTTCTGAGCCTATGACATCTGGGACCCACAACTTAAAGGTCAGTTAACTTAAATATGAGAAAAGATTAAAATCCTAACATGTGAGCCCCACCCGCCATTGACTCATTACTATAAAGATATAAAAATGATAAATGCTACTGTATATGACAAATGGGCCTAGTGACCACTCTGACCCCTAGCCTCGCGTGTCAGCTTCTATGGCTAGGTTAAGCTGAGTACATAAATTTTTTCTCTGTTTAATTGAAAATCAAAACCAGGAAAATTCTAAAATTGTTTAAAATGGTTGAAACTTCCGAAACTCATAGAAAATTCATAATAACTCCAAATAATGTGTACTTTATATCAAAATTCATGGTTTAACATGTACTATATCATAGCACAATTTTTCATGCATGTTACTGTTACACCAAAAATATAAATTAATCATTACGTTAATTAACCCTGAGAATGACATGTAAGAACTTAGAAAAATCATAACTTTTGCTATAGGACTCTGGATGGAGTGATTTCAATTGCACTAGCTTTATACTTTCATTCTCTATATTATAAAATGCATTTCATTCATCATTATGATATCTGCCAGGAAATATATATTCGGGGCAAACCGTATCTGCCGAGAAATATATGATAGACGTTGGCAGTTCATCTGCCGGGAATTAATTGCTGTCCGTATTGCTCTAGCCCCGTTTCTACGAGACTGAAATATGAATAACTCGCTCTAATGATGATGGATACACGCCTCCAAACACGAACAGATGATCTGACTGCATATGCATATGCATTTGCTGTGTGGTGAGACTCACGGTGCCTGAACGAGCCAAATAGGTCTACGAGTGAGAGTGACCGGTGGGGCCCACGGGAAGGCCCAGGAGAGTGATGGCCACCATGTTGCGCGAACGAATAATGAGGAGGCACGCAGCTGACTAGCCACCTGCATGTCGGACAGCACGGCGGTTGTCAAATTACTAAGTGGGATCTCTCAAAGAAAATAACATATATTAAGTGGAAATTATAGCCGCCAAGTCGCCAACAAAACCGTGGGACCAAAGAGTAGAAACTAAAACTAGTGGGACGTGGACCTGAAGAACAATTCTTAATTCCATAAATAGTTTCCACTTATCAGAAGCATGTTTAACGGGTTATCAAAAGCAATTAGACAACCATCTTTGTTAAAAACGCTTCACTGACAGCTGAGCTTAATTAACAATCGCCACTCACTTATAAAATAACGGAGAAGGCTAGGAATCGGTATTTTGATCCAAAATACGCCTATCGTAACATTGTCTTTGTATACATATAACATAAAAAATATACTATAGAAATATTGTATTTTGAGATATTAGTATGCAACAAATTTCGAATGATAGAAACATTTTCACCTATGATGGAAGCATTTTTTTTCTTTCAATGGAAACTTCCCACTAAAAATTAGGATCGGACAACTAGATGTATAGCATTTGCTTAAAATAATTTAGCTAATCGGGTTCGAATTTGCATATTCTCTAATTAGTACTCGATTCCTGGCGCACCAACTTGCAAGTGGATTTCCCTTTCGCTCCTCTTTTTCGCCTATAAATACCACCCCTCTGCTGACCTTGTGATAAATCTACCACCACCATCTGTTCGCTCTGCCTGCACACACAAACCCTTTCTCTTCTTGGTTGCTCCGCCATGAAACCCCCTCACTTCACCGGGGAAGCTGGTGGCTCCTGGGCTCACGAGGTCAAACAGGCACTCCGTGACAAGCTCCGGTGGGCCTACGGCACCGCCGGAGCTGCGAGGCCGTCCGCCGACGCCGCGGCGCGCCCGAGCCACGGCGACGACTGCCGGGGCTCGGCCGCGGAGGACCCCATAAGGAGAGTCATGTTCTTGGCTCCATGGGGTCACACATAAAAAGAAAGAGAAAGATCTGAGGATGGCTGCTTGCCTTGCATGCATGCATGGCCATGTCTTGGTCGGATATGCAACAAAAAACTATGGAGAATATATGGTCATATGGACCATGAACATGAACTCATCAAGGACTAACTAGGTAGAGATGGATATGATCTGGAAAACAAAAGGAGGTACTTGTGCAGTTCATGTTTTTGTTTTGGCAAGATGGGGTGATCTTGAGAAGTTCATGGGTGTTGGGTTAAAGTGCAAGATCTGGAACTTTGTAGCCATGAACCTGTTTTTTTTTCTCCAGAGAAAGTATGTAGCAAGAGCCTGTGAAAAGTTATGAGCTAAACCTTCCTTCCTCCTTTACATGTCCGGTTGTTTTCTGTCCAGTTGGTTTTGTTCAGATAATTCTGCAATATGCAGATAATTAAACCCTGATACTTCTACTATGTGGTGGTGTTAATTGTTAGTTGTTGGTGCGAACTATGAAATGTTCGTTCGTTGCTGTCCTTTTGATCTGGGCGAAGTTGTTTGGAACCCTGAATCCTGGTCATAGAAGATATCGTGTTGATGATAGATGAGGAAGTTCATGTTTTCCTACAAGGTAGCATCTATAAACTTGGATATAGATCTGACGGAAAGAAAAAAGAATTCATCCTTTACATGACCACCTTCGATTCAGATCTAGATGAAGTTTCCAAACCGTCTGCTATATGCAGATCACAAGGGTCTTGTAATATGTTGGTTCTGCCAAATTATCCTCATTTTTTTTCCATGTCTTCTGATCCGGAAAAGGTTGTCGGGAACCCTGAATTGTGCTCATGGAAGACTAATGATCTAGGGAGTTCATGTTCTCTCTCATCCTGTTAATTTGGAGGCAAGTCATAAAACACAGAAGAGAATAGGCAGACGACTTTGAATTCGATTCCTCCGTTACCGTAAACTAGTGACCTGAGAATCCTATTCTACCCAAGAAAGAAAAGAAAGTCTCCCACTTGCAAGGATAGGCCAAAGCAGAGTGGGCCAATCCCCTTGCTTGCTTTCCCGGGCACCTTATCTTATCTTCAGATATCCACAAACAAATTTTCATCGATATTAGCGAAAAACAAACGACATCACCAAGGTGATAGGCTTTGATTCTAGTGGCTAGATTAAGACAGCATATGGAGTATTGTTTAGCTTGAGGCCACATCTACCAGAAACTAAATTTTCAGGAGTCATGCTTTTCAGATGTCTCCTGCTCAAAAGGCAGAACCAGCATGGAGAGCTTATTCACCATTTTGATTCTACATCCAAGCACAAATACTATGATCCAGTTTTACGCAAGAACGGATCAATTTTTCGCCGCAGCTTAGCTGTTTCGACAAAGGGGGTGGCTGGGGGAGGGGGGGGGGCAGCAACAAAGAGAACAAAATCGACAGTAATTCACTTCAGTATTATGGTATGAAAAAAGAACTTCGGTACCATGGTTTATTATGGTATGAAAAAAAAACTTCGGTACCATGGTTTATTATGGTATGAAAAAAGAACTTCGGTACCATGGTTTATCAGTTATTACTGGTCATAACTTTTTACAAAATAAGTTGAGCACATTGATCCTGGTCATACAGCTGTCCACCAACTGCGCAATAGAACATAAAAAAGGAGCAAAAATCAAATGGCAGCACAGCTACACTTATCTACATTCTTGACTGAAAGTGATGGTTCAACTTCTACCCCTAGCAAGTTCCAAGAGTCCGAAGCTTTCGGATACCTTCTCTTTCACCTCTTCAATCACAAGTTAAACTGAAAACGATGTGCTAAACAACTTCTGAATAATCTTGGAACTTCTAGAAACAGCAGTATTCTCTATGTGTATAAGCAAAATTTACAAGATCTCCAAAGTTTCAGATTAAAGCAAAGCTTCGTCTACTACTTTGAATGGTGTATTTGGATAAAAAAACAGATTCGGTTGAACAAAATTATCTCCGTGGTCATCTTCCGAAAGCAACCATTGCCTATAACAATTTCCATGAAGTGGCCAGCAATCAGGCATGGGCTTGTTCCATGTCTTCAGGATTTGTAGACAAACTTAGGAGCAAAACCAGCATTGGAAGTGTTCGCCTTGGAACAAAAGCTCCAACGATTATTTAGCCTTGTACACCTGGAAGTTGAGTAGTTACGCTGGTTACGCTAACGGTTATTTAGCCTTGTACACCTGGAAATTGAGTAGTTACGCTGGTTACGCTAACGATTATTTAGCCTTGTACACCTGGAAGTTGGAATCCATTGCTTTGATAGCCATTTGGCCCAATAAAACTGAAGTTTGTTGCACTGGTAGCCATTTAGCCCAATAACTCCCATAGCCATTTAGCCCGATAGGCCAATATAATTGGATTTTAGCCCAATGCATTAATATGCTCTGAGTCCCTACTTAGAGCATCCACACCAGCTTCCCTAACACATTCCCCATAGCTAAATTTAGGGATTTTGAACAAAAAATGGTCTCCAGCAGCTTCCCTATCCCATTTCCTATCCTATCTCGTTCCCCATCTCCACTCCTCCATTCCTTATTTCTGGGGAACGAGCTCCCATTCCCTATCCCCAACCGCCTCCATCCCGCCATCGCCTGGAGAGGTCCCTATCCCCTACCGCAGCCGCCGCCCTCGCCCCCACTCCCGCCGGCCACGGCTCGCATGCCACCATCCACCTCCTCCTCTCCACCTCCGCCCGATGGGGCCAGGTACACATCCACCACGAGTAGCTCCGCAGGGGACGGATCCGGGATATGGTCGCCGCGGCCGGCGGCGGTGGCGAGGGAGGACGACGAGGTGGGGACGGTGTCGGTAGCGCTCACCCCACGTCCCGACGTAGAGACAGCCCCGACGGTGGGGAGCGGAGGACGGGGAGGGGAAGGGCCGCTACGGGCAGAAGCGGCCGAGGGAGCGCGGGAGGAGGAGGCGTGGGATGGCAGCTAGTGAGGCAGCGATAGAGGATGGGGTGAAGCCGCGGAAGGTGGGGGACGGGCAGAGCGTGGCGTCGAACGGGAGGTGGCGAGCTCGGTGGCTTGGGGAAGAAAACCGAGCTGCTCCGGTTGAAGATGGGGAAGACGGCGGCGAGGTAGGTGATGAATCCGAGGAGTCCAGCAGGGTGGCACTCGGTAGGAAGGGTAAGCGGCAGAGTGCAGGGGCGGAGGAGGTCCCGAGGTGGCGGTGCCTCCGATGGAGTGCGGTGGTGGAGGAATTGGAGAGAAGGAGCGCGGCCGAATGGAGGAGCTTCCGTTGGCGCAGCTCCCGTGGCTAGAGAAGACGAATTCGCCGGGGGATGGGATGCGCTCGGGAAGGAGGGAGGCGGGGTCTGGCGGGCGGGACTTGAAGAAGGTGCCGGCGGTGGCGGTGCTCGGTGGGGCTCGGACGCAGGGTGGCATGTGCATGTGAAAAAATAGCTTTGAAAATAAAGTGGTAGTTATAAAAAAATCAATAAAATATTAGATGGTGGGATATAGGGAATGAGTTTTGGGGAAACTGGTGGAGTGAAAAGAGAAATAGGGAATAAAACTTTTGGAGAAGCTCCCTATATGGAGATATAGGGAACCAGATATAGGGAAGCTGGTGTGGATGCTCTTACAACGAGTTCTGGAATAAATGGTTCAGATATGTGGTATAATCTATGCATTCCTGGATTGCCATCTTTACACTAAACGGAAGGGTGGAGAGAATCAAGGGTAATCACACAACAAAAAGCCAAACTATTTATGAGTAAATAACAGGAATTTATCGCCCGCATGAGTAAGAAAACATATGCATCTCCATGTGCATGAATTCTGAGCTATGTCAACATAAATAGACATACAAGGTAGAGACTGAATTGGCAGTAGAAACGAAGAAGCTTCAACAGTAGCTTGATAAAACAACTAGAAACTCAACAAGAGGGACATGAAGGAAAAAGATAAAATGTTAGGAAATCAAAATTATAGTACTAACCAGTGCTACTCATAATTAGGATCTGCACAAGGATGCATCCTATTCCACAAATACATTGAAGTCGAACAGATACCTAATAGAGCAATCTTCAGCTGTTCTGAAGTGTTGGCCTTGATGCTCACCCGACCAGTTAGTTTGTTGTTCATATCAACATGAACTGCCATGCTTGAAGTCCTTCCCACAGGGAACTGGGAATCCAAGTTTGCAGCCAGAGTCCATTCTTTATGCCACCTTACCAGGGATGCACCCAAAGTTGCAAGGCCTTGACCCATGGGATAGTCTTTCTCAAGCAGGTTTGCCTCCATATTCACTCCATATGCAGTATCACCTTTCATGGACACAGCACCAGTGTTTGCTACAAGTGTTAACCTGTTACCAACTGAAAGCTTGTCTTCAAACTTCGCTCCAGTCACCATGGTATTTCCCAAGAAAGTCACGGATAAACCTCCAGTGGTGGTGTTTTTCTTGATATTCTTGAATTTGGTTTCCCCTCTGAGAGTGTAAGCAAGCTGGTCCATCATGGTTTGTACGTCAAAGCCTGCAAGGGTTGAAGCATGCTCGCTATGCTTAGCTGCTATTGAGGACTCCAAATGAATGGTGAATTCTCTCTTGTCCTTGTTAACTTGGACCCACACAGAAGCTGGAAACGTATTGGCAACATCAAGGCTGTGTTGGAGGCTCACACCATCAAACCCACAATCATGATCCCATCCATCAGGGTTGGTAACAGCTCGTACCAGAAGGTTTGGTGTAGGCTCGAGACACCGATAGCGGTATACTGGATCATCAGAATCAAATGAAGATGGCAAGGCCCAGTCTGGCATAGGAGATCTATCTGTGTCATAGTCATCATCAGGATGATCATTGTCCCCAGGTACATCTTGATTACTGCCCTTGCTCTTCTTCATTTCCTTTAATCTTCTGCGCCGTTCCTTCAACTGCTTCTTCTGAAGAAGCTTGGTTCGGTAGTCATACTCATCAAAATACAACTTCTGTTGCTCTTTGGAGAGTTTTGCAACCTGCGATTTAATTAATGGCTTAAAGGGAGGAAGCTGATCATAGTCACATTCTTCATCCTCTTGATCCCTGTCCGACAATTCATCAAGATCAACATCTGAGTCTACATTCTCAACGTTCTGGTCATGAGCATGCCTGGGGTGCTCTCTAGATTGCAACAAAGATGATAAGAAGTAAGGAAGTGGAGGCATCTGAAGATGTAGACCAAAGAGGCTTGCAGAAGCAGCACGGCGGGTTGAAAGACTATCAATCTCAGCGACCATCTTCAGTGAGTAGCACAGGAGGAGGAGCAGGCGCCTCCAAATCAGGCCATTAGGAAGCACCTTTTCACCCTCCATGTTCCTCTGACAAAGGTGATGGTTCTCCACAAGAGCCACTGGATTCTCAGTCCGAGGATCATTAGTTGTCTGCCGGATGATTTGCTGAAGTGCACGAGTCCGATGAGTCACAACCATCTCATAGTTCATTGGGGAGCCACTAGGTCCTTCAGGAGGAGCTGCTGCTGAGTGAGTGAGAGTGATAATGGCTTTCGACCATATTGACAGGCCTAGCACACTGGTAATACATCGAAATAGGGATAGGTCGTTTGCACCCTGCCGTTGGGTATCGATCCGATCAACATATAAAACAATGTCAGGAGGGCATTTCTTGATATACTTCTTAACAGAATTGAGCACTTTCCTATTTGATTTTTCATCCATAACTGTAGCCCCAAGTCCTGGGGTGTCAATGACACGAAACTTAACACCACCAACAACTCCAGCAATCTCCTTCACGGAACATGTTGCTGGTAGAAAAGCATTCGTTTTGGATTTATCCTCACCAAAGATGGAGTTTATTGTTGCACTCTTCCCCACCCCGGTCTTCCCAAGGACCAATACATTACAGGAGAATTCCAAGTCCTCTAATCCCTCTGCCTCAAGCTGCAAAGCCCTGTTCCAGGCATTCTCAAGCTCGGAGGAATGGTTTGCCATCCTTATGCGCCTGAAGCCTTCAACAAGACTAAGCCGATACAACACTTGTATAGGTACCTGATGTTCAGTATCATACCCCAATCTATAAACAAGACGCAAGTACTTGATTCGTGCCATGTCCACTTTTATGTACAACTTCTTCTCCTCATCAGTCATCTCACTCTCAGGGTCAGCAACCACTTCCAGCACAGGAGCAGAAGCCACGTCTGTCCTAGGAATGCTGACCACAGTAGGAGGCAGTTGCACAGAATCAGAGGTTTCAACTGGAAAAACTTTGGCCTTCCCTTGTCCAGGTGATCTGTTCGCTGCCCTCAGAAGCTCAGCTAAAGCTGCATAATCAAAAAGCTCCATTTCCTTTCCACACAACTCCTCTTCATAATCATCATTGACTTGATCCTCATCTAAATCATCCAAAACAAAGCGTGTGCCCTTGGAAGTAGGCATATTGTCGTCCATTTCTTTTCCATAAAATTCCAAAGCATTGTTAGTTCCAAAGATTGGTACAGATGCAGGATCATCAGAAGCTTCATAATCACCATGAGTTTCCTCATCCACCTTATTATGACCACCATCAGCAATAGAATGTGGGTTATCAACACTGGTATGAACCTCCGCAAGCTCAGTAGTGTTATCTCTTGTGGCAACATGTTCAGGACTGGCATCTTCAGCATATGTGACAACCTCATGCTTGGGCATGTTATCTTTTGCATCTTCTTCTGCAGAATTCACGACAGGAGGCAATTCAGCAACCTCAATCTTGGGCGTGGTATCTTTTGCATCAGAGTCATCATTGAGAAGTTCAAGACCGGCATCTTCTTCTTCTTCTGTAGAATTCACCACAGGAGGCAATTTAGCAACCTCATGCTCAGACCCTCCTCCAACTTTCCCCTCCGAAGCATCCACAGTGTGCACACCACCACCATCTATGGCCCCAGCGTCGCCAACCAAAGGCTCAGGCACCACACCACTGACAGCCTCAGCACCAACATCCTGGTCTCCTTGTTCATCATCCTTCATCACAGAACCATCTGAAAGATTTACGAAATCACCTAATGCGGCGCCCTCGCCGTCATCCAACACGCTCCTGGAACTCAGGAGGCTCCCATCCAACGAACCCTCGATGCCCACACGCTCCTCCAATCCGCTCCTCACGACGGCGTCGAATACGTCGGCGGCGACGCTCCTGGCGCCCGCGAAGCCCTCTTCCGACGAACCCTCCACCGCGCCGAAGTACTCGCTCTCCCCAGACGCGGAGCCGCTCCCAGCCGCCATCTTCTCGTCGCCCGAGGAGATCGGGCCTTCGTCCGAGGGCGGCGGCGGCGGCACCCTGGCGATGCGGAAGAAGCCGTTGGACACCTCCTCCAGGACCTCGTCCTCCTCGTCCCCGAAGTCCGCGGCGTCGTCGAACGCGTCGCCCTCGTCGTCGTCCGTCGACGACGAGAGCTGCGCGGCCACGCGCGGCGCGCCGAGGACTGCGGCGCGCGGACGCGGCGCGGGTGGGGCCGGCGGCGAGGGCGAGGGCGAGGGCGAGGGTGAGCGGAACGGGGAGGAGGCGCCCGAGGAGAGCGAGGAGGCGCCGCCCTCGTCGTCGTCGTCGTCGTCGTCGTCGAGCGAGGAGAGCCGCGCGCGGATGAGGAGCGCCATGGCGTGCGGCGGCCGCGGCCGAGGCGGGGGAGTCCTCTCCTACTACTGGTAAAATTTGGATTTGGAAGGCGTGCGTGTGGCTTTCGATAAAAAAATTATGAATTGTTTTTTTTCCTGTGGAGTTGATGTTCGGAAGTAGTAGCCAGGCGTGAGGAGGATTCGGTGCGGTTGGTGGGAGCGAGAGAGACGAGAGCCGCAAGGAGAGGAGACGCGGGCGAGCCGATGGAGTTAGGGTTTGGATCTTTCTCCCTGAGGCTGTGCTGGGGTTTGGTTTGGACTCGTTCTGAATTTTTGAAGGTTTATTGCTTCTTTGTTTTTTCTTTATTTTTATTGTTCTTTCTTTTATTGTGGCCATGGGATTTCTGGAGTTCTGATGGTTTATTTTCCGGGTGTCATTTTTCTTTTCTAGTTGCATTGCATTGGAAATAAAGTTTCAATTCTTGGTGAGGAAGTAGTGAGCGTGTACAAAGGATATGATTTTGGTATTTATCTGCAGTAGGAAAAAGAAAATAGGTGGCGTGGCATGGAGAAACACGAGTTTATGCGACCTTCGAAAGGGAAGGCTGGACCTTTTTCTAGAACAAGAAAATCGTGCTTCTTTCCAAAATTTGGGTGCATCGGACATCTAGCCTTGGGAGCCAAAAATATTGACGATCTTCATTGTTGAAGAGGTAGTGATCCCTTTATTCTATAGATTCCACATTGCCAAGGGAGTTCTCCTCCACCTAAAGATTGTCAACGTGTAGTGAACGTGTGCAGAGTGGAGAGGTGGGGGGCGTGCAAGCAGATCATCACCAAAGGCGGCGGTCGACAGTAGCCACCAAAGATAAAAGAGAATGGAGAGGTGATGACCCCATATGATTAGGAAACGATGGTCTATGATGGCAAATTCCGCTACATCGATGATAAGGAAGAAATATATGGGCAGAAAGAGATGCAGGAAGGAGAAAGACTAATTCGTATAGGTTTCAACCACGCGATTTTTTTCATGTAGCATGTCAGAATCTTAGGCACACGATAAAAACATGTCCACCAATCCCTAAGACAAGATGCATGGTGATAGGTATAAACCAAAGTGCATGATCTAGGCTAACTAGCTATAAATGCATGCTACATGGCTAGTTGGCTACTACTTGCTTCCTATTAGTAGTACCTTGTAAGTGAAACTTAATTTGACTCCGAGCACTATTAATCTCGAGAATTTTATTTTGGCATTGCAAGATACACCAAAATTTTTACCACATTTGTAAAACTTAGTAAAAGAATATGTGTTTTTACTATATGTGCAAAAAGACAAATTTTATGTACAAATAGCTGATATTTTAGCCTCTCATTCTTGCTTTTTTTGTGCGGACAAAAAAGAAACTAATTTTCACAAAATTTTGCATGTTCATAGTATATATTCCTATGTATACACATGAGATTTTTTTAATTTTTTTTAAAACCGTAAAACACATATTTTCATTAAAAAAATCAAAAATAAGGGTCCAAGAGCCTAAAATCGTCTCTCTACTTTGTAGGTGGTTCTACGACGAGGAGGACCTGACGTCCCGGCAGCCGTTCTTGGTCCTGAGCTGCGTGGGCAAGCAGGCGTTGGGGTTCTCCGACGTGTACGGCGAGGCCGCTACGCCGAGGTGGTGCGGGGCCTGGACCTCGGGGTGCACCTCGCCGGACCTGTCCTGCCTGGCCCTCCGAGGAGGCGGTCCGTGCACCAGCATCCAGGCCGTCTACAAGAACGTGGTGGTCCTCACGTCGACCTTCCCCGGCGACGTCGACCGGACCTTCTACCTCGTCTAAGACGCCGTCGGCTAGTCGCTCCGCATGATCCCCCTGCTGGAGGACCCCTCATCGAGGATATCCCTCGCCACTCGCGTCCTATTTAGGAACGAACATTTGGGGGAAGCTGCAGGTCCCCCGGCGCCCACGCCATGGCCGCCATGACGTCGACGGTGCGTCCTACGCCCCGGTCCTCACGGGGAAGCTGCAGGTCGCCGGCCAAGAAGATGGACACGTCCAGTGGCGGGATTCTCTCTTCCTGTGGCGGCCCTCCTCCGCCGCCCCGCCGTGGTCCGAGATTATGAAGGCCAGCTTCCCGGACCGGTCCCTCGCCGACGAGCGCGTGTACAAGCCGACGTGGCGTTCTCGTGCAACGGCCGAGGCTACTGGGCGGACCTCCTGTGCGGCGTCATGCACTGCAGCTGCGACGCCCTCGTCGACGGTGGCGGCGACGGTAGCGACCATCCCGTGGTGGATTTCGGCTTTCGGCTTCATCTAGCAGCCCGTCGAGTCCGCGGGTCACAACTGCCGGGTTGCACAGCCGGATGCGTACCGGACCATGGGCACCATCATCAGGTTCATATCGATCGATGGCTTCGTCAAGCACGTCGATCTTGAGGACCGCACTGCAACCGTCTGGAGGCTGCTGGATCATGTATGGGGTGAGAGAAAGAACACGAGCTCAGCGCCGGGGGGCGGCGGCGGCGGCGGCGGCGGGGCTGGGGGGATCATACGACCTATCAAAGAAGATGACGCCCATGTTTCCCCCTACTGAGCACGGTGAACGAGAATGTTGTCTACTTCGCGCTTGGCGAGCCCCATGAGGACTTGAGGAGAAGAAGAATGGAATTCCTTTTTAACGAGCAAGCCAGGAGCACTGCCATCTCACTGAGCTAGAAAAAAGAAGTATTTATAAATATACAAGGGTTCCTTAAAGTCCTAAAAAACCAACCGAAAATTACATCACGTCCTCATTGGAAGCCATCTCCCTTTGGGAGATACTTTTCTTTATGAGATAGGCCACCTCGAGCACCACCAAATGTCCGTTCCTAAATATCCGCCGGTTTCTCTAATTCGAAACGTTCCACAACACATACAGCAGGACCTCTCCAAATTTCTTTCTTTTCCTCTTGTCCATGGCCTTGGTACTGTCGTCCCACCATTCATCAAGTGTGCCATGTTGATATCTTGGGTCAGTGTCGATCCAAACTAAAAAGAGACGATCCCCAAACGCCTCTAGTGAAAAGACTATCTCTTGCAAGATATCTATTGGTTTTAAACTCCATGTTACAGAACTTGCAAGTGTGCTCATGTGGCCATCCCCTCGCCGCCAAATCTTGAGAAGAATGGAAAGTTCAAGTTCATTAATTCCAACCCATGCGCCATCAGATGCTTCACAACTCCATACGTCCCAGCTGACCAGTCCGGCAGACCCGACATTCCCGACCTCGTCTCTTCTGACACTCCGCAGTGCTGACAGGCTCACGACGGATTTAGGTTTCTTATGATGTGGCTCGTGTCACTTAGTTGTTTTATTGTTTGCTTCTGTGTGACTGAGATATTTAGTGTAGTGATTTGGATGCAGCAACAGATGCCATATATGACGATAGATGTTCAAGCCTAGGTTAAATCTGATATCTGAGAGATGTCTCTTTATTCATACATAGGTCCAAACTTGGTACACATGGTTTGGTTACACGAGAATACAAACAGGCACCTGCACGTTTCCTGCAGATGCTTGTTCTCCACTGCATTCACTTCTCACTGATCGAACTGATATAATTCCACTTACAGTACGTGGAACCGTATTTACTTGTTATGATAGGACGCATCTTCTCGTTATACTCCTGCACGAATCCAATCTTTAGTATACTCTGCCCAAACATTTCATTCTCCAATGACATCCCAAGACAGGTAATCCATTGGGCACACGACATCATCCAATAACAGCTGTTTCGACGGCAGTGGAAGCAAGAACAGCATCAGATTCTGACCAATCGTGGCCATCCCATATCTCAGGCAACGCTTCCTTAATGCTGTGGATGCTCTCCAGTGCATGATCGGCCCCTGGAACGACCGCTGACCTGCCAACCTGAAGAAAATTCACAAAGTTGCAGTTGTAACATTTTCTCCAAACGTAAAAGGATAGTTGATTTGAAATTTTGGATGGTGCACACAATCTTACAATCACGGTGTGCAAGCCTGAAGCCTTTCCTGAAGCGATGTTCCGAGTGCTGTCATCAAAGAAGATCTAAAAAATAGAAGCAGCAACTATCAAGTTGTCATTATTGTTATTGTGTTGTTGGTCACGTATTAAAGAGGGATTATTCATACTGTCTTGTTGGGATCAACATTTGCGATCCGAATTGCAGCTTCCATGGATTCAATCGTGGGTTCGCAGAGGATGGGTGATTTAGTTCTGAACCCATCTGATCTGTTGGGATCATCCAAGTCGGAAGATGGTACACCAGAGACTGCCATAGAATCCTGGGACTTGTATAGGCCATTGCACGGCAGAGCTGGTGGATTCAGTGTCTCAAAGCATATCACACCCTCGAAGCAGTCCTGCAAATCCAGCCTGTGCAGAACCTCCTCCGCGTGAGCTTTGTCTGAGTTTGTGAATATCTGCAGCAAGCAAATTTTGGTTGATAATGAGACTGTCTGTAAGTGTTTTCCACAGCATGCTGTTCTCCAATTAATTGCTAATGCAAGGCGGTATGTTGTACACTATAAGAACAAAAATACTGTGGTAAATTAGCATACTATTTTTCTCTGTGGAATGGAAAGTAGAAGGGCCCTCAAAACAGGGTCAGGCCTCAGATTATTATATGGCAGTCTACCGTGAACACTTGCATGAAATTCATCGTTGTCAAACTCATAACCTCGTGCCTGCAGAGATGTAACAGTCACATGATTAGGGGAAAAACATATCAGCTCTTCCGCGAAAAACAAAAATAAGTAAATACAAGTTGTACCTTAAGAGTTAAGACCAGCCATTGTGGTCCCATATTCCCTGTACAGTTCCAGGCACATTTCTGCAATTTGGCTTTCTTCAATTTGCAGATGGTCACGCATGTAATCTGGTAGCCAAAATTTCAAAGTTAGTCTTCCCCAGCATTTATGAAAACATAATACTTCACAAAGCAGGAAGTTATGGAAAATGATTACTATTATTCGCACCTTGTATATTTTTGCGGCAAGCAAGATTGATGCCAGCACCGAGGGGATAGAGAGTATCATCCATATCTGAAGTAGCAAACAGCAAGCAGCAAACAGTTTTACTGGATTGTACAAAAAAATAAGAAGAAATAACTTCAACAATAATTCTTCTGGTTTTTATGGCATGGTACATACCAAACAGCAAGGACTCATACTTAGGCCCTTCAACAATAGCCTCCATCCTCAACAGTCAAAAGCAGAGGCAATTGCTAAGTGAAATCACACCAATTAGAGAGCAACCTGAAAGAACAAAAAGGAATTCATATAAATTAACAATATTGTCCCCAGGAGATGAATTAAAACAAATTATGTAACATGCCAGGTTATAACACAAGCACGGCGAGCAAAACAAGCCCTTCCATACAAACTCACACGAACAATCAAACTGAAGCAGCCAAACCGGGAACTTCAGCAATCCACAATCACTTTATATCACTGCGATCTAAACTTTGGCAGACACGGTAAGAAATTAACACCCACGCTGAACATTTGTTAACATTCTCTTGGCTCTGAGTCCAGACAGCATAATATTTTAATGGTTAAACTTTGGTCCAAACATCTGGTATAAGCATTGTAAATTACATCTCACTATTGTTCCCACCCAGTGAAGGGTATATTCTGAATTTCTGATGCTAGTGTTAATACATCTACATGACACCTCGATCCAGCGTGATTAGCCCAAAAATATCCTGGCTCCAGCGAACATGAATAGGATAAAAATACTTGCAGAAAGCCAAAAAATTAGTCGGTTACCTCACAACAATGAACACTGGAAGGCTTCCATATGGTGTTGAACCTGGTGTATCTGGTGCGCTACTTATAGCAGCCCAAGGCTATCCACGTACAGAACAGAACAGATGCGCAGATACTTGGGTAGATTGATGGCATAACATGCAGCATTCAGAATGATCTAGAGCCAATTTGTTGTCTGGCTCCAGCTTTCCATCAAGTCAAGGATGCCACTTCCCTTTCACAGAAGAAAACAAGGCCAACGTTCAACCCTCAAGGCTCCCATACGCCCACAAGTCAGAACTGCAAGGCGGTTTCTGTAAAAGTAGCATGAGAATATATTGCACCAATTGGAAGAACCAAAGAATATTACAGCATCTGTATTAAATACCCTGGATTTTCGCATTCATGAGGAATAGGTCTACTTGGTAGTAGTTGGTCCCATTCCAAGTGCTGTTGGCCTATGTTGAAGTCACAAAGAATGGGAAAGAACAAGAATATAAGCTACGGCGAACCAGACACCTCCAAGGCTCCAACTTAGTACACACCTCATTTGGCATCCAATAATAACCCAAATTGCACGACCAACATCAGAGAAATGTTCCAGTTTTGTGGTTCAAATGATACCTTTCAACTCCCTGAATATCATGAGCATCTCATGCTAATGTACAACCTCCATGCTCCATGAAAAGATCAACGCAATACAGTGAAAATTGTGAGATACTATATGATAAACATAGCTGACACTTGGAACATAACATTTACTTAAGTTCAAGATAATGAAAGGGGTATAGGTATATCTTATCAGCGAAGACACTGGCACATTGACCATTTTTCATATTATAGCCAAAAGGCGATCAAATACTTAATGATCACCACGTGACACTTCAGCAGGAAGCAACGTTAGATGTGAGAAAGCTGAAGCATTGAAGTTAATGTGCTAGATTACAAGAAAATGCCTAAATTACAATCAGAGTAGATGCTTAACATATTCCAAGTGATCATCCATTCTTCATGTAGCTGAGCCATAGCTTCACCCAGTACTCTTGAGAACCAGAGCAACTCCAGATTTAGATGAAAGAAAAGGCACAAGGCATCCCACGAAATACTGATTGCCTTCCCAGCATCAATGGCTTTGAACAAGAACCATGTCTGAAATCAGAGCTTGAGCTCCTGCATACTTGTAGATCAGACCTGCCCTTCAGACCATGTCCTGAAGCACCTAGAACGCATTTGGGTTCCTGTTATCCAATTAAATACGAATGGATAAGATAAGGATCAACATTACATTCTTTCTTGGTTTTCAGAATTTTACACAACTGAAAATCGATATATCCAACCAAATAAAATCCAAATCATACACCAAAAAAACATTTCAGAAAGACAAATAGGTAATAATGCAACACTCAACTACACACCAGAAGAAATGAAGATTACTTGAAGAAATCAATAGGGATATAGTTTTTTTTCCCATTGGCAAATACTTCTGAAGAGACAATCTACCAACTGAGAACTTGCATTTATCGAAGTTGCATAAATAATCTGGTGAGTGCCATGGCATGTCGCTGCATGTCATTGACGTGGGTAAGCCAGGCCAGGCCATGTCTGTAATTGTTAGCGTTAGTGTTACTTCGTGTAGCAGTCCAGGCCATGTCTTTAATTGTTAGCCTTGAGTTGTTCAAGTCCAAACTGTGTTCGCAGATATAGATGAGTCCGAGCTGTGTTAGTCAGGTATCCTTTTAGGGACACCACTAGATAAATAGAGGGTCAACATCTTAGTTCACAAGCAAGAAGAATTTAGTCTCACTCATCAGTCTTCTCTCCCAACTATGGTCTATTTCTCCTATTCTAATATCTCATCTTCTTCAAGCTGCGCCGTCGCGGCCCTCTTCTGTATGGTATTTGCCCTGTTCATGATACACAACATGCTGTGTCACAGCTCCGTAAGTCCATCTACAGAGAGTGCCCACTTGAATGCACATATTAATGGGCCGAAAGAACGAAGAGGGAAGGGATGGAGCAGTTGCTCAAAATAATTATGACCAAATTTTCATAAATTACCATTCATACTGGACATCAAATGGTGGCTTCCCTTAAGCAAAACGGAATATTAGGAGAGGGAGAGAGAGAGAGAGAGAGAGAGAGAGTGGGGTTATTTGTTTTACATTATTTTTATTCATATATTTTTCCTCAAAAAATTGCGAAATAAATAAACAAGTGTCGACCCGCAAAGAGGGAAGGGATGTAGATTAAAACCATGTGAAACAAATAATACAAGTGTAGCACTAAGCACCGCACCTTCTCTGTAATAGATCCTGGTAAGTTAGCTACTGGTGTCAAAAGCTTCGCCCTGAGACAGTAGAAATATACCATTTCAGAAGTGCATAGATGTTTATCCATGAGATGCCAGGCAGACTGCACTTACCGCCCTGGGGAATATCTATCCCTAGCAGCCTTTATCTTTTCTATCGCCTAATGAATAAAGAAATAAATAGTGTCACAAACTCAGTCATTTGATAATCTAAATTAGGAGAGATTAATTACGAGTTCACAGGTGAAATAAAGATGCATCCATGCCTTTTCTACTCGATCAGAACTGAAACTGTTCTCGATTGCCAAGAAATTCACAAGGCCCTGAACATAGAAAGCAAGAACTGTCAGATTGCGAAAAAACATGGACCATATGATATGAGTTATCAAGCACAACCTCCTTGTCTGCTGAGTTCCACAGGAAATCTGGAATTTCTGTACAAACGTTAGGTTCCTTAAACAAGGTCCGAACTTCCTGGTAAGGCCAATCTTCTGGAACAGCGAACCTACGAGTCAAATGAGAATATGCTCAGTAAAATCTAGCATTTCAAGATTACTCAGAGAATGACTCGACAAAACTAGACAAGATGTCTACCCCAAATCCCAAGGAATTTCAAGTTTTGGGCAGCTTTTCAAATTTCCAGGTTATAAGCAGCGCACCAAGAAGCTCCATAAGCAAAAACCCGACAGATTAATCACTGGAATTGCCACCTTGACATAAAACTCCAAAACAGTAAACAACTGTCCTCTAAAATGTTAAATTGTAAAAAACTATTATTCCATGCAGTCATCAAGGGTAGGTCAAAATCAAGACATGTCGGACACAAGACCAATCAGCGATTAGCGGACGACTACTTGGCAGGGTGTATGCAACCAGCTGCATACCAACAGCAGTACGCAGGGTGACAGAGAGCAGCAGCGCAGGAATGACATAGTGGCATGACAGGCGCAGACCACAAGAGTGGCCAAGTAGCAGCATGTAGCACATGAAGCAGTTGGAGAGTGCGGGATGGTGACAGAAGCTGTAGGATGCGGAATGGTGGACAGGGTGGCAGCATGGGACATGTTAGTACTATGGTTACACCTGATGTTGCAGGGTATGACACAGCAGCACAAGGGGAATTTGGCTTTCCCTTCCTAAAGTAAGCGATATTGTTAAATTTGCTGACTTCAACCAAATTTAATAATAAAATATTTTGGATAATTCACATCATTAACATTCAAAGGAATGAATCATAGTGTGCGCAATCTATGTTAAGCATGTTTTAGCATATCCACATGGCAAATCATCATTGAAACACTATTGTTACCATTGGAAATGTGTGCCTAATGTTTTAGCTGCATACAGATTTTCCATGGAAGTTTAATGGCATAAATTAAATTTATGGAGTGAAAAACAAATTGTCTTAATATTTTGCTGGCAACACAAATCACTAGCAAGAATAAACATACCTCTTGCTAAGATTTTGCACAACTTCTTCTATGCAACCATGCTGATGTATGAGTTTCAAGGCTCTTTGTCCCCCAATACCTATTTGAAAGAAGACGAAAGTACTACAAAAATTAAAAAGGCTGTGGATTTGGGATGAATTTTATTGATTACCGTAAAGATTTGCCAAGGTTGGAAACAGCATACACAGCACCAGTTTCTCTTCACTAAGCAAAACCCTCCTCAACATACTTTAAACTTCAAGTGACATTAAGTCAATATTTAGCAAACAGAAGTATAAGTTTGAAATTATATAAGGCGGTTACACAAAATATATTTTGAATATAAAGCCTGAGACACTACACTTCCACAATTCTACTGAAGCTAGATTTGGAATGGAGTATGTTATGTCCACCCATGACATGAGCAACTATAAAGAGAGCCACCTTTAACATTTTCGGAGTTGTGCCATTTCTTAAGCAAATCATGAAGTACTGTGTCATATTGTAGGCACAATCTAATATCAAAAGCATGTAAAGAAACATATGACACCGCAAAACCTTTAATATTCTCGCAGTAGTCACATCCACTAAGGATACATAAGTCAATGAACTGATCCATTGTGAGTCCAAGCTCCTCCAAAACCTGTAAAATATAGTGAAGAATCACCACGATACTCGGAAGAAAATATATAGATAAAAACTAGAAGAAATTACCTTTGGCACTTCAAATTCTATTACAGGATATTTCTTAAAACTAAGGTCAGTTACATGGCGAAGAAATCTTTGAGCACCAAAAGTCAGTGAGTCCATATCCTCTGAAGCTACAGCATAGACCTGGCATTCACAACTCGCAATGAAATATACTTCAGTCATGCTACCAGGGTAACAAAGATACAGAATTCTTACAAAGCCATTCAACTGTTACACCTTATGGTTTTTACAAAGTGCTGCACACTGTGCCTCTGCCTCACCTGGTGCCTGCATAAGTGTCCAGACAACATGATAAGGTATGTCGGCATAACAGTAAAAGCTCATGAAGTCCAGCTAATATGCTTGCATTTTTGCGATGAAATTATAGTACTGCATGTGTTCAGTTAGAAGAATTACTTTCAAGGAGCAAAACCAAATCCATTTTGTTTTCCTTTTTGTGATATTATCTATATCATGGGGAACAATTGTTGATGGCCAAAGTTTCACTACTCTCATGTGATATGCATACCAAGGACCAATTTGTCCTAGCTTAAGCTCAAGCTTAAGGAAAGACCAAATAGACATCTTATATTCGAGATAATTCATCTGCTTGACACCCCCCCCCCTCCCTCTACAAAAAGACATAAAGACAAGTAGGGGATTGCTTGCAACTTGTAAGGCTTCGGATTTTGCAGAGGCTAGAGCTCGCCTGAACAGTTTTTAGGGCTTAAAACTTCTAGAATCCTCATAAACATAACTTCTTATGTAGTCTACACTTTTCTGAGAAACCATTCTAATATTACCCTATTTAGGAGGACTTGAGCTTGTGGCAGGTTTAACCAGGATTAAGCCCTCCCAAGCAGGCACTGTACAAGTGACTCTGGTGCTTTTCTTTTAAAGTGAAAGGCTGGTGCATGACTTCTTTGTGCTCAAAAGATTCCCAATATTCTACAGAATCTTCAAGGCATTGGAAAAGCACATCAATTAGGGAAACTAACTCATCTGTGAAGCAATGTACAAAGATTCTTGAAGCAACTGATGGATGAAAGCATTAATGGTACCTCAACTACAGGGACACCCATCAGTCTTAACAGTCTCTTACAGTCGTCATTGTGTTTTTTTGTGATCTGGAAAGAAATGGGGAAATTGTAATTCATGCTTGGAACCACTCCATGACTTGATAAACTAATTTAGTTTTGCAGATAAAGCTGAAAATGGAAGAATTCATGTGAAGTTGCTTTTTCTGAAATAAACCTACACACATATTCTTTCCTAAAGCTACTACACAAATTTTTGGTTGCCTCCTCCTCCAAATTATAGTACGATTACCTTCACGGTCCTTTTGCTAAAATTTGCAATTGAATCCTCATCTCCAACCTGTAATGCAAATGCCACCTCAGAGGTCTAAAAACACAACAAAATGAAAATCATGGGAAGTAAGGAGGAGGCTTTCGAACTATGGTGAGAAGCAAGTGACCTCAATAGCTCTATCAAGATCTTTGGTGGCATCGTCCCTCTTCAAGGACCTAAAAAATAACAAATGTATGGCAATGCATGTGTTGAGACTTGAGAGACTGAGAGCGGAGAATTGAAGTAAAAGAACAATTCAGTGTATACCTTTTAGCCAGTTCCTTTTTCTTCAGGTCAGGTGGCTCACCATCAAACACAAATCTGGCACAAAAGTTCAGCAGTTAATCCCCGTCAGTAACAGTATGCAAGAAATCAACAGGGGCCACAGAACTGAATCATACTTACACAGGTTTTATTCCTGCTTCTAACAATCTTACAGTCCGGTTCAACATGCCCTGCAGATGACTGTGCAATTCACAGCCACAAAAAGTTATATGAGCTAGAAAAAACATCATGAGTTCATGACCACAGTCAGATAAAACAAATTGAGGGGCAAACAATGAAGTAATATTTCTTTTTCCTTGCCTTGTGACTTCACCAGCCTCATTGGTCAGAACTTCTGTTCCTTTCCTTCCAACCACGACCTAGACAAATGGATCACAGTATTACACAATAGACAAGGCTAGTCAGTAGTCAGATAGCATAAGTATAACCACAAGGTTTGCAAATGCCCCTATAACACCAAACCATGGGGGTAATGCAAATGGTGTTGTTACCAGCAAATTATCATTTCTGATCAATAATCATCCCCCTTTTTCTACATATGGGATGCCATAATGTGTGTACATGCTAATAGTATTGGCCTTAGAAGACACCTTTGGGTTCCTTATTTACACTCTCAAAATTGAAATTCAGCTACTGGAACTGGGCAATTGACCTCCTAAACAGAATACACCAGATGGCAGATGTGTTGGCGAACTTTTGGTAGGCGTCATGCCACAATGCTCTGCGAACCAACCCAGTGTGCGATTTCCCAGCTGACTGCGCTACGCACAACAGCCACAGGCAGAAATCGATCACCCAATGGCGCTAAGCACGACGTCAAAACCATCTCCCAAATTCACAGCATCACATTCCCCAAACAATCCAACCAAAAAATCATAATTCGCACCACTCGAACTGAAGCGGGAAGGGAGTAGTCTTAGAACAGATGGAAGAGGGGGAGGCGCGAGGTCGACTCACGAGGAACTGGTAGATGCTGAGGCTGGCGTCGATCGCGATGACGCGTCCGCGGTAGTCCTCCACCCGCCGCTGCGCAGCCGCCCTCGGCGCGTGCTCCGCCAGCAACTTCGTCAAACCCTAGCGCCCGACGTACGGATACATAGAAAGAGAGAGAGAGATCGTCACATAGAGAGCCCAGAAGCAAGCGAAACGGGAGCTGCGAACCGTAAATCCCTGGGGAGAGTACCTTAATGCCCATATCGGCGGCGGCAGTGGCGGCGGCCGGCTGCGAGTCCAGGCGCGGCGCGGCCAGCAGCCTCCCTCTCCAATCCCGCCACTCCTGGAACACAGATTTTTCCCGCCTCGGGAGTCAGGAGGAGTTGATAGACTTTGGGTCCCGCCTCTCCTTCTTTTTTTTTGGAATTTCAAAATAAGGTGGCTAGAAAAGCCTGGGCTGTCATTCCAAATGGGCCCACACGTCTTTCGCTTCAGCCCATCACTTAGGCACGTGTATTATTCTATTTTTTATTTACTAGTAAACGTACACGTGCAACACAAAAGATAATTGATACAAATTATAATCGTAAAACATTATAAACTATAATGATCATAGTGTAATTTTAGCAACAAAAGATGAAGTCAACAACAAATAGAACTTAGTCATAACACCACATGGACATATATCTTAGAAGAGTACATCAATAAGAGTAAAGGTAAAAGACTAATAGCTTAATAGCTTAATTTTTAACCAACTAAGTTTATCTTCAATAATGGTAAGCTCATCTGATTGCATGATGGAGCCAACTGATGGTCAGGTCCAACAGAGTTGTGGAAGAGGCAAACTATTGAACACCTGTGCAAGAATGAAAGGAATCCACTGCATAAGGAGGAAATAATGATTGTGCTGCTTGATGAAATACCTTGTTTCAGGCAAAATTCCCTCTAGCAATGAATGATGTCATGTGAAGTACGACTACTATTATCATCTATTTATCTTGGAAACAAACAATGACGTGTTATTTACCATCAGTTCCTACGATACAAAATATCTATGGCAAATTGGTAGTGATAGGTATCTTGGTATCCCGACAAGAGACATGGAAAGAACGTAATAGTGATAATTGATTATTTGGCCCCTTAAGTGCTACTTCCATTTGAGATACTCCATAAATAGCACTTTAAAACCAACAGCTTACTGATGCAGCATGTAAAGGTTAAATATGGTAATGCTAGTGCTGCGTGATGTCTACCACACTACTGGGAAAGAAAAAGGAAAAAAAGGGAAGTTGCACTTTATTCTCTAACAGACCACTCGAGCCCTCCCTCTCGTTCACGAGGCCAACTACATAAAAATGCATCATTCAGATATCTAAATTTAGAAGATTTTTTCTTAATTAGAAAAACTAAGCTAAATATATCAGATCTCAGAGAAAGGTCACCAGTTCTTGCTAGGGCAGCTAACAATAGTACATACATAAATATTGCATTGTATTGTTCTGACTTATGAAGTAGCTGAAGTTGAATAAATCGATACTGTAAATGTACCTTGGCCACTGGTGGTTGAGTGAGATTCTTTACTCTTATAAAGATCTGAGTTGGTGGTCGTCCGTTACATCAACGAGACTACTCCTTAAGTTGTTAAGAAATTACCGTAATTGCCATTCATCCAATATGGTGGATATATGTCACGATTTTGTATTATAATCAATTTGATTGATATACATTTTGAGATAATTATTATTTAGCGCAAAATTAGAGAATATGATGGCACAAGCGTTTAACAACTCACGCAATATATTTTTTTTATTCCGTAGCAATACACGTACATTTAGCTAGTAGTCCATAAACTGTTGCTTTTGCTTGCTGAGTAAGACCTTAACTTGGTTCAACAAACCTTCTGCTCTTTTCATATCCTTAACAAGCCTTTCACTCTTCTATTTCAGTGATAGTTCCAGGTAAGTTTGAAACCCCAACGCTTAAAGTTACAATAAATTTCACTTCTACATTTTTCCTACAGAGGATCATTTATAATCATCAAGTAGTGATGATAGATAAAATTGAGTATTAAAAAAGCAATGCTGACAATGATTATTAGCGTAAACAAACTTTTTTAGTAAATAAACCAGGGTGAAACAACCATGTAGGAGAGTGAGATTCTTCTTTTGAGAATAAAGAAAACAGAGTTTTGCTTTTTGTATAGCTTTTACTGGAATTGACATGACTGTTTCATTACACATCTCATGGAATTGACATGTAGAGTTCTTATTCCGCTTGATAAAGCAGTGCAACGGGGACTCCCTTGGCCATGGCTGTTTGACAACATTGTGTAAGTTTTAGGCATATAGATGCTGAATAAGAAATTTCTGCCACTAAATACTAAATAACTGAAGCTCTCCCTCAGATACATGAGAAAATTCAAAGGCACATAAAAAGACTACCACTCATCTCATGTGGAACTTCTGCCATTAAAAACCCAATTAGCTGACTCTCTCTCTCTCTCTCTCTCTCCCAGGGACATGACAAAATATGTAAGCCTAAATATTTGATTGTGGAAGATTTGCCAAACCCATGAAAAGGTCGAGCTTCATTCAAAAAATCCACCAAATTTACCTCCCCCAAACCAAAAATAAGTACATAACTGTAAGCTAGACCCATACACTCTTATGGTACAATAACCGATTAAGAGTTAACTTCGCTCCAAAATAATCTGGGGGCAAATAATGAATTATAGAAAAAAATGAACGAATCCCACAAAAATCTTAGCTGAAATCGCAAATTCAATCTTCCAAATCGCATCAGTAAGCAATGTAGCACTACCTCACCAGCGATCAGATCGACTTTTCACCATTAACTCCCAAAGAACCAATATAGCACTACCTCACCAAAAACAACTCATTTTTTCATCCTAAAAAACCGAATAGCTCCAAGACAGATCACCCAGCCTCACTGAAATGAAATGCTAGGTTTTTTGCATCATGAATGGCATGTAATGTAAATCAAATTTAAGATACGTTGTGAAGGTTGAGTACAGTCCAAACCAAAGTAAGCTCACCAAATTTAAGAAGTAACTCTGAAAACTATATCAGGATAACTATTTAAAGATGTTTGGATCAACATGTAGCTCCAGTACGTATATTAGAAAGAGAAGAACAAAGCCTTAATTTTCTGAACAATATATCATATTCTCCAATTGTATATACTGCTCCCATATAAAAAAATAAATCATAGCAGCCACTCAACTGTTGTTTCAGTAAAATCATACCATAATTGATCCAGAGGTCTCCAATCCGTATAAGTAGAAAATTTGGGATGAAATCTTTTGGAGAAATCAAGAGTAGATTGAAGCGTCTTTTTAATAGGAAAAAAGGCCACCTCAAAATCAATGTCCTCTAGACCAGCTCTAGATATCCAAAGCCTATTGAGTATTGCTATTGCTGGGAATTGCAAGAACCTTTGCGCTTCACATCTGCAAACAAGATTAATTTTCTGGATCTACAAGAAGGACGAATATAACAGAAAAAGAAATTAGATAGTACAAAAACAAACTTGTGCACACGGTAGCCATCTGCTATGCATATTTGATTTTTTGCTCACTTTCGATCGCTGCTACCGTCTGCCACCAGACACAAGGAACTTTGGGCCGCCGCCACCGCCAGAATGGTCCCATTTCCCGTCGGCCACAATAGGTCACATCGATCCATTAGGTGTCCTCAGTTGTACGTCGATTGCCGTATCAAGAAACCAGATCAACAAAGAAGGCTAATTAGCGTGAGACAGCACAGGCATACCATTAAAAAAAGGAAAGACATATACTCCGTAAGAAAATTAGATCCGTGATGTTAAGGATATCGGCGATATTAGGGAAATCCTAAACCAAAAAAAATCGACAGCAAGATTTGCCACTATCGGGATTGTCATAATTTAATGAACCATCTACCCATAAAATCTAGTTGTTGCACACAAAAAAATTGATTCCATGAACCATGTAATTCTCATCACAATTTGTGCGCTAAAGATCACAATTTTCTTCAATCAATACCTCAGCAATCAAGTTTTATCCATCTCACATTCAATCACATAACGTCATTCAATTCTGAGCAAGGCAGGCAAAAGAAGAAATCGTACGTGCAATGGAAGGAAGAGGATCTTTTTTTATTAATCAACATTACCTCGGTAATTAGCGGCTTCCAATTCAGATAGATGTTTGTTGAACCTCTCAAACTCACGGCATATCTACAAAATATAACAGTAATGAATAATTATGATCTGGAGAGACATGTAAACAAAAATGAAATTCAAACGGCCAAATGTACTGTGGCGTACCCGGTTTTAAGACCGGATAACTCCTTGTGTTTACTGTACCGGTCCCATGATTAGTGGCCAGTACCGGATAACTCCTTGTGTTTACTGTACCGGTCCTATGATTAGTGGCCAGTACGCACAAGTTAACATGTATATCATTGTCATACACACATTATATCAGTAAAATAATGCGTGGTTTGACCATTCAAGTCGAAGTCTGATACTTGTAGCCCAACGGCTATAAACTTGCAGCGGAAATCAATCGGTGATGTGGCCCATCAATATGCCATACCCGACAGACAATTGACTGGGGTTACGCCCTAGCTTTCGCGAACATAACCGTATCTTCGGAGTCGACATCTCTTTCGTCTGGCTAAATCAACAAGCCAGGTGAGTACATAGAATGTACTCGCAAGCATCCCGCAGGATGAGTATAACGGACATATTTCATGTAAGGTTTGTTCAATAAAAGGCTCTATCCTAAGTTAAAGGTTGAGCGGAAAAGTAAGTTTTCATTTGAAATACGGTGGTAATAGATTCAAAAACATTTCGGAAAGCAAGCCCGTCTCTGACGGGTCAGTACCTAGTTCCAGAAGTTACACTTTGATCAACTAGAGGTCGATAACCTGTGTATTGCCTCAGACAGTTCTCAAGCCTACCCGTGCTACCGCCCTGCAACACGGGCAAGGTTTCACTTCTACAGTTCCTTACTACCAGCTTGTAGCTCAAACTGCACACCGTAGACACATCATGCCCACGTCCTTAATCTCATTCCCACATTTTGTAACCAAAACTTAGTCTAACCAGTGTGTGGCATTTCCAAGTTGTGTCCATAACCGAGGACGCGGCTATTCGAATAGATTTTAACACTTTGCAGAGGTTGTACGGCTTTACCCACAAGATGTAAGTCCCCCTTGTTGCCATGGCCAAATAAGTACTCTTGACGAGGGGTGCCGGTAGGGTTATTACAACGAAACATTTCCCTCATTTTCATACCAGTGCTGGACCCACTAGATAAGATCTACCCAGTTTTCGCTTGTGCTCGGTGATGCCCGACCCCACAACCCGAAGTAGGCTTATCTTTGTGTCGAACCTCTACCCACGTATCACATGGAGGTCCACCAGGGAACCTCTACCTACGTAATCCCATGGAGATCCTCTAGGGATGTCAATCTACCTAGCACACTCTTCCTACTGCCCACGGGTCCAAGCACTAATACTTGGCGGGGTATTTAGTCAAGTCATTTCCATAAAGGACATGTGGACGTACGGGGTGAACTTGGTCGAGCGGTACTTAGGCTCGGTTCTTAACCGATTTGAGCAAGACTGCACAACATCACCTCTTCACCATGTCACTACATGCTACCACCACTCTTCCGATCTCCACTTACTGTTCTCACCCGAATCAAAATCATCCTCCATTTAATTTGGAGTTTTGGCAAACAATACTTTCAACAGTCACCTCGGAAGGTACATGCCTTCCCGAGGGTTTTAATCCCATAACCAAAGGGGTAAATCACGTGGATCGGACAAAAACATGCTTTTCTCTATATCAGGGCTAAGCATGGCTATCGCCTACCGGCTAGTATTGCTAGGGTTACAAGGATATACTTGACAGACCTAAGTCATACGCAGTTATAGGATATATCTAGGTCTAATCATAAAGTATCATTGATATTCACATAGCATGCAGAGTTGTAAACAAAGTAATTAAGTTTTCACACATATGAGATTCAACATAATCAAGGTGGGAATGCTTGCCTGGCGATATTGGCCGAGTCTCGGTCTTGAACTTGATATGACACTTGTCCGGAATCCTTTGCGCGTAACGTCGTATCTACACGTCGGAAAACATCGAATAAACCACAAGGCGAGGAAAACCCAAATAACACCGAATTGAACAATTAGAGCATCGAGTCATACGAACACGGCATGATTGGTTACCCACTGAATGGTGGAAGTTCTGAAAGCTAGAGGTCGGTTTAGGTTAGCATAGCAAGGATATTCCCCTTTAGGTCTTGCGGCGAGGCTAGGGTTTCTCGAACTTCCTTCAGATTATGGTGAACAACTTTAGGTCTTCATCCTCCTAATAACTGGTACTTTTCTCTTTCTTAGCTCATGGAGGTCCCTTAGGGTTCGGAAAACGTTGAGGTCACATATTGAAGTCCGGGTAAAAACATCCGCAACACATATCTTTTTGAAATAAAACGAGAGGGCTAACCCTACTTTTAAATTCCTCCATTCCTTAATAGAGTATTAGAATATTGGAAGTTTTTTCATAAGTCAAGAGTTTGGAAATGAGCTTAGGTTTCCAGGAAATACTTAGGTCTTATATGTTTAGGTGCTAGAAATACATTTACAGAATATAGTATATTCCAAAAGAAAAATCACAAACTCATCCCTCTCTGTCTAACTAAATGGTTTCAAATTTTTGTTTTATCATACGTTCCTCGGCAGGGTAGAAAAAGAGGCGGCCTGGTCACTTACCGAAGGGCCTTACTTCTATACGCTTCTATAGGACGGAGGCTCACGTCTTATCCAGTCGGTGGCTTATAGATGAAGCAAAGCCAAAGTCGTCAAAAGAAGCGACATAAGGCTAACAAAGAGAGGTGATATCGACAAAATTCAAGGGATAGGTTAAACGGAGGGGACAGTAAGACAGACTTGGGTCCTAAAGATAAGGTAAGGTCTATTAGCTGTTCAACAATGGATGTGACTGCTACATGCGTCGGGAGACACATGTGCAGGCCGCATTAGACAAGCAAGTAAAACATGAAACTGTGACTGCGTTGCAAGGAATACCGTATGATATATTGTACACCACAAAGGACGCCTAAAACTCAAACTAAGAAGGGATACACATCTTGCTGCTCACAACAAGCGAGGTCTAGTGACCTAACCTATAAGTTTAGTCCACTCAGTCGACTTTTAGGGTCGCCGCCCTTGGCGGGGCATTCTTCAGCTGTGCCTGTTTCTCGTTTCTGATGAGAGCGGCACATGCTGATGGGTCTTTTCCATTTAATAAGGTGTTTTCTTCATAGACTCCTACACTCTTGGCGTCACGGTCTTGAAAGATCATACTGTTGGTTTTGACCTAGTTGTAGCGAATCTCGACGGGTTCCTTGAATCTTGCGACAATGCAATCCATCTTGATTCTCGGTAGGGTTGGCGAACTCTTGATCATTATCCACATGGGTCTCATTACTTGTGTTCCTGGATTTGCCTAAAGCTTTGAAATAGACGAGGGGAGGAGAAAACATTGTGTTCTTCTTGGAACGTTGTAGGTAAGGGGTGAAGCTAAGATGGATGAGAAGAGCAGAACCCATTCTTGTAGTAGCTTAAATACCTTTTCGAAAATAGTGTTTATTTTTAGGGTTTTCATATAACGGCCATGCTACTAAGGCTAACCTACAGTCAGTATGGCTCTGATACCAAGCTATGGCGTACCCAGTTTTAAGGCCGGATACTCCCTTGTGATTACTGCACCGGTCCCTGGATCAGTAGCCGATACACACAAGTCAACCTATATATCATTTGTCATACATGCATAAAGCAGTATAATCTATGTAAATAGACCGTCAAGGTTAATTGTCTGATACCTATAGCTCAACGGCTATAAACTTGCAGCGGAAAAACAAGCGGTGATGTGGCCCATCAATATGCCATACCCAACAGGCAACTGACATGGGTTACGCCCTAACTTTCGCGATCGTAATCGTATCCTCGGAATTGATGTCTCCTTTGTCTGGCCAAATCAACAAGCCAGGTGAGTACTTTGAATGTACTCGCAAGCTATTCCCACAAGAGAATTATACGGCAATATTTCATGCAAGGTGTACTTCAAGGAATAGCTCTGTCCTAAGCTGCATGTTGTGCGGAAATGTAAGTTTTCAATTTAAATACGGGAATAGTAGATTCCAAAGCAGTTTTGCAAACCAGAGTAATTTAAAGCAACAAAACTTCTCTTGAGGTAGACCCAGCTACCTCCTTTCCTCATCTCAAGTGATAGCTCAGTCCATACTACCCCGGAAAGTATGACTGGCCTCCTTATTTCATTGCTCAGCTCGCACTATCCCGGATAGTACAGCTAGCCTCCTCAACGCAGTGCTCAGCCCGTGCTATCCTGGATAGCACGGCTAGCCTCCGCTTAACTCAATGCTCAGCCCGTACCATCCCGGATAGTATGGCTAGCCTCCTTCTCCTGCACTTCCTTGCTACCAGCCGTGTAGCGTAAATTGCACTCCGTGGACACGTCATGCCCACGTCCTTAGTCCCTTTCCCAGGTTTTCACAAACAAAACTCAGTCTAACCAGTGTGTGGCCTTGCCAGTTCATATCCATAACCGAGGACGCGGCTATTCGAATAGTTTTTTAACACTTTGCAGAGGTTGTACGGCTTTACCCACAAGATGCAAGTCCCCTTGTTGCCAGGTACCAATGGGCACACTTCGCAAGGTGTGCTGGCAGGGTTATTACAATGAGACCTTCGCCCGCTTCCATACTAGAGCTGGACCCGCTAGGTGGTTGACCCAACTTTCGCGTCCCGGACCCTGAAAATGGGACTCCCCACCTTTGTGTCGCATCAACACTCAAACGCCCAGTGATAGTGGATCTCTAGGACTTTAAACACCTAGTCACATACTTCCTACTTCCCACAGGTCCATACCCTAATACTTGCCGGGGTACCAAGCCAAGTCCTTCCCATAAAGGACATGTGGACGTACGGTGAGGAACTGGTTTAGCGGCACTTAGGCTTGGTCCTTAATTGATTCGAGCAAGACTCTATTTTTTGATCCATGATCGTCCCGGACGACCATGCCACCATCAGGTACTCTACACCCCCGAGCTACCCTTAGCATTCTCACCCGAATCAAAATCATCTCTAGTTTTATTTGGGGTTTGACAAACATTTCCTTTCAAATGCCACCTCGGATAACACATGCTATCCGAGGGTTTTATTCCCCATATCCCAAAGGAGTTCGTGATGTCCGAATAAAAATTTAGTTTTTGACTACAACAGGTCTAAGCATGGCTAATGCCTATAATATTAATACTTTTGTCGGTCGCAGAACAACCGATTAATATTCCTAGGGTTACAAGGAATCGGATATTCAGAACTTAGTCATATGCATCATAGGGTATAACTAGGTCTACATAAAATACCGTTGATATCCACATAGCATGCAAGTTTCACAAATAAAATAATTAAATTTCGCACACATGGGATTCAACATGATCAAGGTGGGAATGCTTGCCTGGAAAATTAGCCGAGTTTCGAGCTTGAGCTTGATACGATAACTGTCCAGAGTTTCCCCACACGCTCTGTCCTAATGTTGTAACTACATGTCGGGAAGAACATCGAATAAACAACAGTGCGAGTAAGAACCGACTAAGGAACATCTTACATTCATGAACTCATAGAATTCGTGCTCTGGACTTAGTTGTTTATTAGGCTGATGGAGGCAGGAATGGATTGACTTTCCGTGAAACAAGGGTTGTTCGCAAGAATTAGAAACCCTAATTCCGTGGATTGATAACATGTAGCACTTAGATGATCTATGTTCTTATGTTTTATTTGGGCCTAGAGGGTACCTCCTCTTTTATCATGTGTTTAGGAGAATCCCCTAAGAAACAGTTGGATGTATGGTTTAGGGTTTTGGTGGACATATTATTAGATATCGGTTTTTGATGTTAGGAGTGCCTTGCTCGGGTCTTCATCTCCCTAGGTCTCCAGCAAAAGGTTTTGAACTATGGGAGCGATAGGTCTTAAAACCCTTGGCAAGCCTGATAAGCGCTCTAGAATCATTTGCCATAACCTCATAACCCTCTCTTTAAAGCGTTTTAGGGTGTATGCCTACTTCTCATGTTTCATAGCTTTTTAAAGTAATTTGTTGGGATTTAGACTGATATCGGAGTTCATAGGGGAAATCATGTTTGCAAATATTTCAAGAGGTTAGTTGAAATATCCCGGGCCTACTTTACCAATCGTACATATATATATCCTATCACGAGTTGCTAAGTTTTAAATTTAAATTTGATCCTTCAGCTAGATTCAAAAATCCCAAAAACGGTTCCAGCAGATCTTAGGATTTTAGGGAAAGGAATGAATAGGTTTAGGTGTTCATGTATAGAGAGAAGGAACTGTCTGAAGTTTAGCTAGTTTGAGATTTTAGAGCTGATGCCAAAAGCGGTTTTCAACCAATACGTTTATGATAGCATGGAGGCGGTTTCAGAAGCAAAAGGAAACGGAATTGTGTTTTTGTATGAGGGAAGGCGTAGATGTGCGAAACGTGACTGTTTAAACCGATCGTGATTTATTTTACTTTTTAATCATTCTCTAATCGCGCGCACTAATCACAGTTCTTGGACCGGTTAGCTCGGTAGAAAGAGAAAGGAAGGAGGGGTGCAGGCTTTGGCAGCTGCCGTCGGAGCGGCTTACCGGTGGCGCTGAGGTGGCTTCCAGAAGACCCTGGAACGGTCCCGTGCGGGAAGAGCTAGTATCCGGTGCTATGGAGGCGGCGTACTAGAGCTCCTGTCAGGGCCCTCCTGCCGGTGGCGGAGCGGCCAGGGTTAAGCCGAGGACGCCGGGGTGGTGCTCCTCGCCACGTACGAAGAAAAGGAATCTGAGCGGTGCCAAAGCTGCTCTGGTGAGCTCAATCGACGGAGGGTAAGGCGCAGGAGGTGGCTGTCCTGGCCGAGATAGGTGGCGGTGGCTCAAGAGCTCTACGGCGGCGACGACCTGCTTGGCTACGGCGCTCTGGGAGTGGAGCAAGAGCTCGGGGATTGGCCGGCGGGCTGTTTGGCAGGAGCAGGACGGTTCACAGAGCTTGCCAGTGGCGGGGTCTTGCCCATGGAAGCGGCGGCAGAGGAGGGAGAAATGGAATCAGCAGCGGCAGATCTGACAGGCGGCGATGCTCATGGCGAGAAGAAGAGGTCATGGTGCCCTTGCCGGCAAGGAAGGCAGCGGTCGGAGCTAACCGAGGCGGTGATGTTGGTTCTCGGCGGCGCTTGGGCGAGCTTGGCGGAACAACTTGGGGCAGTCGGGCTGATTCACCAGCGGCGGTGTTGTTGTTAGGGAGGCCACGGCGGCGACAGAGGGGATTCGCTAGTAGCGGCAGCTCTCAGGCGAGCTCGGCGGTTCCAGTGGCAGCAAGCACTAGGGCCGGCCAGCTTGATGCTCGCGGAGGAAATGAGTATGGGCTGATTTGCTGGAGATGGAGCTCAGTCTAGGAGAAGAAGTAGGGGATTCTTCTGGGCGCAAGGAATTCGCGAAGGGGAAGCTAGGAGGGTCGCATTGCTCGGTCGGGAGAGAAGCTATGGGAGCTCTGGTTGAGAAGATGATTGGAGATAGGGGAGAGCTCAAGTGTTTCGGGCGCCTTATAGAACTCAGGAAAAAATATCCGGTGCCGTGATGGGTCACTGTATTCCAGTTGACCCGGCTTGGCGAGAACGACGGCGGGTCTTCCGTCGGTGAGCTGGCCTGGCGCGGCGAGGAAGAAGGAGCTGTGCGCTGTTGTATGGGGGCGGCGTGGCTTAGTGCACAGGAGGTAGGATCACGGGTGTGAGGGAAGAGCAAGAGGAACGATGAGCTTAGCAGGGAACGGGCTTATGGGCAGGGCACGCTGCTTGCAGTGGCATAAAAGAAATTAGGCACCGTCCCTAGCACTGGTAAGGACATCCGTCGCATAAAATAAAGAAAGGGGAGGCAAGTAGGTGTGAATTGATGAGCTGCTCCAGTGAAGTTAGGCACTGAATCAGCAGGGATGGAGGCAATATCGGGTGGTCAATAATAGAGCAGTGCTCGGCAGTAACGAGGACGGTGGTTGGACGCCTGAGCTCAGTAAGGATTAAATGAAGGGAAGTAGTTCCAGCACATTGATTGCAGAAGGATAGTTTGGCAGCTTGGCATGAGGGAAATTAAGTGGAGCAAGGGAGCTTGGACAAGATTTTTCTTTGATGTAGCTTGGCTTTAATAGCAACGACCAGCTTGTGCTGTAGCTGAGCAGAGCAGGTTGGCACATGGAGTGACAGCTCTAATGGAGCCTGGTACGAAGAAATATCAGCAAGAGGAAGGAGTGAATCAATAAATAGTGCATGAGCGGTTGGAGCTGATTTTGGCTGCATCGGTGATGAGACTTGCCAAGGAGTAGATTCGTGAGGAGGTCCGAGATTTTGCATATATAAAGGGCATTGATGCGTATATGTATTGACGTAGTTGGTTGAAGTATGTACCGCTTATGATCTCATGACGTTTCAAGAAGAACGCAGAGGGGCCAATGTTTTGGATTTCGCAATGGCTTAGAAGAGGCAGGCTAGACTTTAGAGTGTATGTGCCTACATACACACGTGGGAATTTAAACATATATACAGGGTTGCGTTAAGGTCGAAATAATCAGAGAAGGACGTGGCAGGCTAGAGTCTGGTGAATGCCATCTGCATACTCATCTATATGCATAGAGTTGTAGAAGAGTCGAACGATGAGTTAGGGTTGGGATTCGCAGTTCGGAAGGGAGGGGTTAGGGTTTTGCGTACATGCGTATATACAAAAGCAGTATATATGTGCACACACTCATGATAGGATGTGGTTGAGTAGATGGCAGAAGATCATGGCATTCGGAAGAGATTCATGACGTATATATGTTTCAATTTCACAAAAGTATCGGGTGGATACTTAGCTACAGATGTGGGTCCAGGTTACTCCGACTAGAAAAGAAGGGTAAAGGATGCCGAAGGTGTGTTCGTGGCGGGGTTGCAAGAGCGAGTAGCCACGTATGAAGACAAGGTGTTGAACAGGGTTGCCCGTGTCGTCGGACGTAGTTCGGGGAATTTAGGGTTTTGCCAAAATGGAGATCGAGAAAGATAGGAGCAAGGGTTTTCGTGTTTTGGTGTTTAACTGCATCGTGATTTGAATTTAAGTTTGGTTAGGTGTATTTTGACTAACATTATTAGCGAAAAAGTTTTTGTTAGCCCTAATTTTCAGGTTTCGAAAAATTGGGATGTGACAGGTGGACACACTGTCGGCCGAAGTGGATAGGGCGACGTGGAAGAGAATGAACTCCCGCCGGTAGCTGCGGCGGGCATTGGTCGTCGACCAGAGATTTGCGGTGGCGGCCAGGGGAGGTAAAGGTGTGCGCTTGCCGGCCGTCAGCTGGAGGTGGCAGTAGGGATGCCTACGGCCGGAGCTGAACCTCGGAAGAGCGGCGGCGGCCTAGGCATTCAGCATGGTGCAAGCGGGGATCGGGACCGCGGCGAGGAGGGACGGCGGTGCCGACCTGGCGTACCTCGCCGGCGGCGGGCGCGGTAGGACGCATGGGTGAAGCCGGCTTGAGGGGCGACGGCGGTGCTGGCCTCTTCGGGCAAGGTGGGTGGCGCTCATAGGGGATGGGACGTCGGGGCCTTACCGGTGGTGGACCGACGCCTAGTGGCGGGCCGGCACCCGGACGAACGGCGGCGCGGCGGCATCGATAGGTGGGGAAAAGGGGACCGGTGGCGCAGTTGCGGTAGGGAGCGGAGCAGTGGAGGAAGAGCGCTGCGCTGGAAGGGGAGAGGCGGAGCGGCGCGTGGGCCAAGACGGTGGGGACCGGCAGCAACGGGGCTCGTCGGCGATGGCAGCCACGCTCCCGGTGCGAGAGAAGACTCTGCTTGGGGTGAGAAGGGGAGGAAGATTAGATGTATGATAATGGGGAATGGGGGAGCTTAGCTTTGGGAGGAGCCGTGGAAGGGAATGAGGAGCAGGGAGAGGAGATGAGAGAAGTGACTCGGGCCGGTGTTGAGAATTGGAGAAGAAGGGGAAGCAATTGAGGAGGTGGAGCTTGGTGAGTGACGGCGCAGAGGGAGGCCTGGTGCTGGCTGTTGCTGCTGCACAGAGAAGGTGGGTGGGAGTTTGGCACCGAATTTCAGGAGTATTGAATGGCATGGAGTAGCCGTGGCAGGGGAAACAGTGCTTGGCAGGAAGGGAAAAATAGGTAGGGGAGAGTAGCGTAGGAGGAAGGAGACGGTGGGGAACTCCCAGGCGGGACCGGGACCACATGGCAGGTAGTCCATGTGACGTCGGTTGGTACCCCTTGTGTGGCTGTAGCAGAGCAAGAGAAGAGGAATTAGCAGTCAAGAACAGCGGTGACGGAGTACAGCGAGAGCCAGGAGATAGAACTAAATTTTCGTGGTAGAAAAGACACATATGATAATAGATTTTATGCACAAAATGGGTCCTGTGGGAACGAGGGGTGTTCTAAGAAAAATTTGAAATGTTTCCGAGTAGAAACTGAGATAGGGTTCAAAAATCAGCTTTACTAGAGTTTGAGTAATTTTGACTCATTTGTGTCGAGATCACGACCTTATGTTATAGGTGCTTTAAAAATCGACGTAAGGGGCATTGTGAAACCTTTATGAGAAGCTTGGGAAATCTACTGCCATGTACAATAATGAGTAAGGCTGAAATAAGGGAAGAATGTTTTGAAGTAGTCAACAATAGGTACCAGCCAGATGGGGTTCATAAGATAATAAGTTAGGATTTTAGCCTCATTCTACATATTGCAGAATATCTTATACAATAGATTTGGAAGTATAGATTTTCTTTTTGAGAAGAAAATAATACCTTTTGAACTACCCCAGGTATGATATTTTGGAAAATCTTAGGATAATAGACAAGTGCGTGTTGGAAGGCTTGGAGTTGAATAGCCGAGAAGGAGAAGAATACGGAGTGTCAAAGGTCAAAGTTTCAACGGGTACAGATGGAACACGTGCGTCAAGGAATACGCACATCGAGCACCTGGAGGTATCGGAAGGAAAAGTGTAGATGCGGGGTAGCCGTAAGTATATACGGGTATAGACACAGGTGTAGATATACTTATGGAGAACAGACGGTAGCTAGGGTTGAAGAGTTTACACCTTGTTCGGAGGAAGCGCTTAGGACTCAGAGTGTATGCGTCCACACACTCTTGGGATTTAAGCATATGTGGGGTGGCAACAGGGATGGAATAAACTTGGAAGTTCAAGGTGCGTCGGAGTTTGCGAAACGTCATTGGTATATGTGGATATACGCTTAGGGTTGACGGTGAGGTCAACTGGAGAGTTAGGGTTTTGATTCGCAGTTCGGGAAGAAGGGGCTAGGGTTTTGCGTATATGCGTATACATGATGGCGGTATATACGTGCACATACTCATGATAGGACATGGCGAAGTAGCTGGCAAAATTTCAAGTCATTCGGAAGAGGTTCACGACATATATATGCTTCAACTTCAACTTCGCAAGATACCATGCGAGTACATGTGTCAAGAATGGAAAGGGATTATCTGGTTGTTGTACACCGGTGGTGGTGTGATTATGGAAGAAGCGATGAGGTTCTACTTTGGTTTGCTAAAAAATTTATTACTATGGCAAAAAGTTTTTGTTAACCTTAATTTTCATATTTTGAAAAATCGGGGTGTAACATGTACAAACCTGGTAAACCAGCTCCCTTGTGTGGCATAATACAAGTGCTGCTACCTGACTAGCAAGAGGGTCAATTTGCTGAAGAGATGACAGGACAAAAACAACAGTCTTCCCCATCGCAGATTTTGCTTGGCAGATGACATCCATTCCAAGAATAGCTTGAGGGATGCACTCGTGTTGCACTGATGTGGAACCAAACAAAATTAGAGCAGCACCCCAGTGAGTAAAAATTGGACCTTCTGGGTCTGTGTTGATGGAAAGTTTTACCATATTTTCCTCCAACAGAAAATGTTAGAAGAACTGTACCTACATATCAGCAAGACAATAATTTCATTACTAAATTAGTAGCTCACAAATAATATAACTTGTCAAAAGCAAAGCTAAGAAAGCATCGAACAATATCAACTAATTTAATTTGCGTCATTTTCTAATGATAACTATCACCACGACGGAATACAGTACACAAATATGTCGGCGCTGTGAAATAGAAATATGCACTCAAGAACATGGTTACATCATATGAGCATCACAGTACGTACAACATGGTAGATGCCTAGACATTATGCATAAATTGAATACATTAATCCTTAAGCACAATGCAACTGTGCCAAATAATATCAAAAACAGAGGAGGCAAGGGACGTACGTTGGTTCCAGCATATTTGTTGGACAGGAAGTTGAAAATAGTGGAATTAAGGATTCCAATTATTAAGCTTTTGAACTCCCTTTGACTGCCTACCATATGAATGTGGTTGGTCACCACTTAGGATATGATTTCAGGTCTATTTTCTCCTAGGCGACATTTTATATTCCAAGCAGGCAAGAAATAAGATAGGAAAGTTGAAGTGTGATGATAAAAAGCTGGAACTTGCCTTTGGATGGATGCTCAAAACCGCAGTCCTGAATTGCACGAAGCAGCTCAGGCTTGAGCAGGAAGTCTCTGAAGCGGGAACTGTGGATCCCAACATAGCCCCTGGTTGTTAAGAAAGGGGAAAAGTTGAGATGAGATGAGATGAGATGGATCCAGATGCAAGCAAGCACAATGTTGGCGACATACTTGTTGGTTAGTTGGCCCTTGATGCGGAGGCATTGAGCGCCTTGTCATTGTCCTCCTCGTCGTCCAGGAGCTCCTCCTCGTATACATCGACGAAGTCCTCTCGTCCCCACCATCGGCGGCCACCGCCGCCTCCAGCGTCTCCAACTCCGCAGGGGGCTTTGGTGCTGCAGCACGTGCGACGATGCAAACCTCGGTGGCGGGGCTACCACCCCCCTCTGCTACATTGGTGGACCTCGAGCTCGTGGGGCCGAACCCAACGGCATGGGACGCAGAGGCGCAGCCCCTAGACTGCGGCGGCGAGGAGGAGACGATGTTGATGCGCCGCCTACGTCACGCCCCCCGTGGTGTGGCTACGTGCGCTAGGTAGAGGCCCGCACAGGGGAGGCTGGTGTGGCGGAGAAGACGGTGGAGGCCGAGCGGTGGAAGACGGACTTCGGTTGCTTTCTTGAGGGAGGAGCGACGGGGGTGGCGGTGCTGCACCGTCGGCGCCTCAAGCACAACCCTAGCGCACACACAGGGCTGGGGGCGAGAGGCAGGATGAGGAAAGGGTAAGAGAGAGAGAGAGGGAAAGAGAGAAGGCTGGTGGCAGACCATTAAAGCAATGAAACGTTGGATGCAGACGATCAGACGGTGCTGAGTGACCGAGAGAGAAGCAGGGCAATGGTGGGTAATTTTAGGTGGCAGCCCATCCAAGTAATATTAGCTGTTGGATTTAGACGATCGAATGGTATTGACTGATCTGTGTACAACTTATGGGGTGGAGTTAGAAAAAAAAACTCCCCCTTTTATAAGGTAGTATAGACATAGATAGGTATATCTATTCATAAGTTGCCTGATTTTTTTAATCTCAGTCATTTTTCTGAGCCTTTAGATTAATATCCAACCATTGTTATACCCACCTCATTTCATGTAATCTAAAAACTAAAAACTACAATAACATTTATTTTTAATACTGTAATTATACTTATAATCGCCTAATTCTTTTAGATTGCTGCTACCCAACTTGCTGCGTAGACTAGCACTAGTACTGACCGTTGTTATGTTATAACCGTTGTTATGTTGTTGTCGTTGTTGTTGCTGCTATTATTATTACTAACCTCCTCTTTTCGTTAACTTAATTGGACAGGTCACGCATGGTAGATGTCAATCATTTTGACACTACATGTGTCCATGTACGGCGTGTGTTGTTTATGCCATGTACTCCCATGCATTAGCTTATCTGCTCTGCATGCATGCATGCACGCCCTAGACGGCATGGCAATGAACACTTTCAGGAAACAGAGAGAGAGATAATATACTCCCATCATTTGGCTTGTAGCACTGCCTACTGCAGCCTATTGTGATCGACATTCTTCTTACTTGCTTCGGATGCAACGTGTTAATTGCAGTATTTATGCCCTCGAAATCTGCAGAAGATACCGTTGGTTTCAGAGAAAAGGATGGATGTGAGCAGAACGTGCATGATATATCTGTGGGCCGTATTATTTCAGAATTTGGGCCTGATTCTGCAGAAAAATGGCTAAAATTTCAGGCTAAAGCCCATGACACTGAGCTGTGGGCCTAGTAATACTCGTCGCGGCATCGTCTCGTCGGCGCGCGCCAAAACCCTAGCCCTCGCCGCCTCCGCCGCACGACCAACCAACCAACCAAACCCCCCACGAGGCGAACGAAGGAGGAAGCGTTCCCCGGCGCCGGTGCGGCGAGATGGCGCGGGACAAAGCCCGGAGGCTCTCCGGCAGCCGGCACTTCCGGCAGCGGCTGGTGCTGGCGACGCTGACCTCCACCGCCATCACCATCGAGGACATCCGCGCCGGCGACGCGGGCCTCCGCGCCCACGAGGTCTCCCTCCTCCGCCTCCTCGACAAGATCTCCGACCACCACAGCCTCGAGCTCAACGAGACAGGCAACGACCCCGGCTTGCTTCCCCGCGGACATGTGCGCGGTTCGCCTTCGGTTGCTGATTCTCGTGTTGTTTGTGTGTGTGCTCTGCTCGCAGGGACGAAGCTGAGGTACAAGCCCGGGGTGATCGTCGGCGGCAGGGACCTGGAGCACGACTGCGGGGTGCACCGCGGGATCGGCTACTTCCTTGAGCCGCTCATACTGCTTGGGCTTTTCGCCAGGGCGCCCATATCGATTCGGCTCAAAGGTAAAAGCTTTTCTTATTTGTTTGTGCTTAAGGTGTGTAGAATTATTTACACTAAAAAAAAGGTGTAGAATTAGCAAAATATTGGGAGACTATTGCAGCGTTAGGTCGATAAATTGTTGTAAAACGTTTCAGAAGTACCATATAATTTCAGGCGGAGGTTGTGCAGTTAGAGTGTTTGAGAACAGCGAGTTCTAGAGTGCTGTTTTATTGCTCACTCAAATGGATTGTTCTAATTGGTGTAAGTAGATTATGTTACTAAACTCTGTTCTGGTCTGGATGGTTTCGACAGAGATAGTTTTATCGGCGTTTAGTTAATTTGGTTGATTTCACTGTTGCTCAGTAGGCAAACTTAGGCTCTTTCTCATGAACTCATGATCCTTGTGGCCATTTTTATTCGCAAATGAAGAAGAGGTGCTCGATAATATGTGTATCAAGCTCCATGCGCTTCCGTAAGGCAAAATCAACAAAGGACCAGAAAAAAAATGCTACTTTAGTTATCTTCTGCACAAAATTGATAGTCATTGTTGTTACTGATCATGCAACGTCTTTCATTTCTAATTAGCTATGCTACGAAGTCTAAATTTTATGCCATGCTTTCAGGAATTACAAATGATACAAAGGACCCTTCTGTGGATACTTTCCGGATGGTTACCTTGCATATGCTCAAGCATTTTGGTGTTCCTCTTGAGGGATTGGAGCTAAAAATTGAAAGCCGGGGAGCTCCTCCTCTTGGTGGTGGTGAAGTGCATCTTCGAGTTCCCAATATAAACAGCACATTAACGGTGTGTTCAGTTTACTTCCGCTAACATTTCACCTTTTCTGTTGATCTCTAATGTTAAGTGTCTTCACAGGCAGCTAATTGGGTTGATGAAGGTATGGTAAAGAGGATAAGAGGTGTAACATTCTCCACTAGAGTATCTCCACAGATTGAAAACCGTATCCTCTATGCTGCACGTGGAATCTTCAATAGCTTTATTCCGGACGTTCATATATTCACTGATCATAGATCTGGTTCATCTGGGGGAAGGTATATTTCCAATTGAAGTAGAACCTGTTGAATATCGATAATGGCACACTTTCCTGTTATCTCCTGGTGTCTTAAAGTTAAATGTGTTTATCTTTGTGGCAGGTCAGCAGGCTATGGCGTATCTGTAGTTGCTGAGACCACCACAGGCTGTTTAATATCTGCAGATGCTACTGTGAGTTATCCTAATGTTGATGAAATGAATGATGAATCTGAGAAACCTGAGCTGATGTCTCCAGAGGATCTTGGTGTTCAAGTTGCATCAATGCTGCTAGAAGAGGTGGCTCAAGGAGGAGTTGTTGACTCAACACATCAGGTCTGGTCTTCCGAACCATTCTTTTCCTTTGTCTAATGATTAGCTGGTCGGTGGCAGATATTTCTGAATTATGACTGTTAATTTGTGTTTCCTTGTTACGTTCACTCTAGTATGACAATCACTACTGTCTTTTGTTGTGTGCTCCGTGAAGCACTTAAACAGCTCTGTGATATCAATGGTACTTGTTGTTGGCTGCATGCTGTAGGAAAATTGCTTATCAATTATAGTTGTACATATTACTTATGGATGTAGTTCGTTAGAGTGATTGTTTTATGCAAGTTTTTCTAGCAATCTAATCCTTAGTTCATTTGTGTAAAATGATGTCTGGTGTTGTCTCTGCCCTTAATACATATCTTTTCTGATCTTATGCTACATTTCACCTTCTGTTTTGTTACATCTTGTTTCTCTTGTGAATGCTTTGCAGGGCCTTCTGTTTATTCTGTGCGCTCTATGCCCACCTGATGTGTCAAAGGTTCGTGTAGGACAGCTGACACCATACGCAATAGAAACACTTCGAAACATCAGGGATTTCCTTGATGTCAAGTTCATTATCAAGCCCGACCCAAATTCAAACACGGTTACTTTAAAATGTGTTGGTGCGGGAGTGAAGAATCTTGCTCGGAAGATATCATAAACAATGTTTTGTAACTGCAACGCAGCAACCTAAGAGGTTTCCTAGCTAGTGCTGTTGAAATTTTGTTGGGAGTGCATGGCAAGTTTTGATCTAAGCTTTTTGTACCAGAAGGGATTTCCCTGATCATACTATCATGTACACTCAATGCACCTGTATCTCATTGATCTAATAGAGCAACTGCTCTTCAGCTTCTGTTTCCTGAGAAAACATAGGTGTTGGCTTTCACACAGAGATTTCTGGTGTTAGCATTTAGCATGCACGCGTGATGCGTTTTTACTGGCCTGAAACTTCTGGCAATATGTCATTCTTGTCACATCGAAAGTTCATTGGGGCAGTATTATGGAAGTGAAGAGAAGATGAACCTGGCAAGAACAACACACCATTATCAACTAATATCATATCATGGTTCATAGAGAAGGAACTCTATGCTCACCTACAGTGATGTTTGATGGCTAAGCATCATTCTGTCTAGCTAGGCCCATATACACACGCACAAAACATCTAGTATTCTCCCCCCTATGAATCCATCCATCTTTGTACACAACTGAACAGCAACAAGAGAAGAACACAGCATCAGCACAAGGATGCTATGCTACACTTTCTCCTTGACATATGCAAAGGTGAATATCCAGATCAGAGACAAGACCCAGTCGCAGGATAGGGAGGCGACGCCGCCGGAGAAGCCCGTCGGGTTGTCCGGCCCGTACATCGAGGTCCCGCTGGGGTTGTTGTTCGCGTTCAGCACCGTTGAGCCCGGCCCTCCGCCGACCGCTGGTCCCGTCCCCGTCGTCGAGCCCAGCGGCCCATAGCCCGATGTCATGCCCACTGGCCCAATACCTGTCACCGCAGGGCTGTAACCGGCGCCGGAACTGCAGCACAGGTTGCAACATCATCAGCGTAAAGGTTACACAATGCACGACAAGATATGATGAGAATACTACATGATGCAATAGTAATTAAGGTTCCTATTCTTGTTGTAGATGAACTGTTTAATATGAAATCTTCGAGAAATTCTTGCGTTCCAAACGGGGGCCCGAACAAATTGTCGTTTCTTACCCTGCTGATGTCTGGTACATGCAAGTTCCTGAACCTGAAAAAGATTTCGAACTCGTTAGTAATAGCCATGCAGGTGATTAGGAGTAGTGTTTTAGCAGTTTCAGAGTTGATGGTGTGTTTGCTTAGTGAAGGAAGAACATACAGGTGAGTGTGAGTGACTTCACTTACTTGGGTTGGTGCTGACGAGCATGCCGGCTCCGCCGAAGTCGCAGCTCGCCGGCGACGGGTTCCTCTGGAAGTAGCTGTTGAAGGCGTAGGAGGCGTGCGCCTGCAGCGTGTTGGGGTTGTAGCAGCTGCCCATCGGCTCGAGCGCCGAGCAGTCGGCGCCGCCGATGCCGCACGCATAGTCGAGCCCGTCCTGCAGCGCCGTCTCCATCAGGCCCGCCTTGGCCACGCACCACGTCTGCCCCGCCACGGTGGGTGCCGCCGGCTGCACCGTACCGGGCATTGTCGTGGGCGGTGGGAACACCGGCGCCGTCGGCATGCCCCCGGCGCCGCCGCCGCCGCCGCCTTGCTGTGGGTACGGGTATGTCGTCACCGGGTTGGTGACCGGCGACGTGCCGGGTAACGGCGTCGGTGTCGTCGCCGGGTTGGTCACCGGGGCTGTGGGGTTGGTCGGCGCGGTGACCGGGTTCATGAAGGGGGCGGGCGTCGTCACCGGGGACGGCATCGTCGTCGGGTCGGGCATCGTGGCCGGCGTCGTCGGCTCCGGGTACAGCGGCGGGAGGTTCGGGTTGGTCGCGAACCCCGTCCCCGTGCCCGGGTTGGTCGACGGCACCGTGACGATGCCCGGGGACGCCGCCGCCGGGTTCGTCGACGGCACGGTCACCGGGTTGGTGACCGGCGCGAACACGTCGCGCGCCGTCGCCCTTGCTTCACCGAGCTCCCGCCGGGGCCGGGAAGCCGAGGCGTCCACGAGACGACCCAAGAACCTCTTCTCGCTCACTGATCCGTCCTCGGCGGTGACCGCCGAGCCGGACAGCACCTTCTCGCTTGTGCTGAACCATGCGAGAGCAGGAGGATACAGAAGAGGAAGGTGAGAGCAGGAGCTGCCATTGAAGCAATGGTCAAGGAAATGGCTGAGCACGCTCTGAAGGAAATGGAGCTGGAAATGGGCAGTGGGGAAGGAAGAGTGTAGGAGAAAGGAGCATTGCAATTTAACAAAGGGGGAATTTAAAGGTTGCGTGATACAAACTGGAAAGCACAAGCAATAGGGAAAAGTGGCAAAGTGAATCATAATTGTTTTAGAATGCAATGCATGCATGCTCCTCTCTTTTTTGTAACTTTGAAAACAGCATTTGAATTTTGAAGTACATGTATCCTTTGTTCCTTTAGAGAAAATGTGTCTGGTGTTAGATAAAAGTTTATGTTCTCTTGTCATTCAGTTTTACAAGTTCTCTGAGTGATGTCTATACATATATAAGAATTTGCGCTGATGAAATGCAGTAGAATCTTCATGAGGCATGCATTCTTCAGACTGGGATGTCATATCTGGTTTCAGGAGAAAAGCATGTAATAGAAGGCAATGAGAGTATGACGTAACTGCACACTGGCAAGCAATAGCATTGCTTCTTGTTCTTGACTTCCTGTCAACACAAATGCTTGCTCAGTTGCTCTTGACAAAGTTTTAGGTCCAATGATAAAGGTGCTTTCTCTCTCACAGATGACCCTGGTCTAGTAGTCTTGCACTGATCACTCTATGTCCATAAGCCTCAACACAATTCATCCTCATCATATACGGTCTGACAGAACTTTGCACATTGGGCAGACTTAACTTTCAAGGAAAAAAATTGTACTACGAGGAACACTAGGAACATTGGTCTTTTGGAGCAACTGGGGCAGATCTGATGGGCAGTAAGCATGCATGGCCCTCCAAAAGCCTGCCCTTGGTTGCTCATGCCATGTGCACTTTAAGGATCCTTGCTTGCACTAGCTCTGGAATCATTTTGTGTAAATTTGCAGGTATGTATGTGCAACCTCTCCTCAGAAATCTGTTGCTACGATTCTTCTTTCCTCACACAAGGATTGCTTCTTAATCTTGAAGAGTGAGGCAATAGGAATCTGCATGCACATGTTAGAGGAATCTATTCTGTTGCATTCCTTGTTGGTTGCCAGAATCAGGAAGTAGTAGTAATAATTACATCAGTAAGATTGGTTGGTTGGTTCCTCCTGATATGGTCACCTGAAAAATTATGAAATCAAATCTTGAACAGAATTTATGACAAGAATGTTATGATTGGTATTGAGACGCATCAATTCGAAAGGGAACGGGAGGGCGAATTGCAGGGCTTTGGCAGCTAGATTTATCTGTGTCACCAAGCCACTCCTGAGCTTAAGCTGCCCTCTTCTTTCTCCAAAGTAGGATTATGATTAGGATAGGACCTCCTCTAACTTTTTCTTAGCGATGCTAGCAATGTCATCCAAAAGTCCAATGGCCACACCAGAGGATTGCACTTCCATTATCAACATTTTATCTAGGACCGCTTTGGGTTGCCGTAAAAGTCATCGTCCAATTCGCGATACGTATATATCCAGGATTATGTACAGAAACTGCTTTTTGATCAATTGACGGCGTAATGCGATGATGTTTTCAGAGGCTACAAGCACACATAGGATTTACAATATTAATCGTAGCATGTGTATCTGCAAGTGCCCCTTTGCTGATAACGAAGCAGCTGATTGGAGTTTGTCAAGGCAAGCATGCATTCTTGTAAAAAAAGAGAAAAATATATAATATTTCTTGTGATGAATTGGTTGAAGAAAAAGCTTGAAGTAATCAAATGGATCGTGGGTTTCTGCTTTATGTATCCTGTCGCTCGATCCGGATTTGATTACGTATTAATTAGTCCATACAATGAGACTAATAACGGCACATGGTGAACAAGTTCGTACACCTAACAAAGTCTGTATGAACAAATCTGTAGACTTTCCCGTGTTATCTCTTCCAAGTTTCACACAAAGTACACATTTTTTTCTGTCATTTCTTTTTTTAGACAATAGGCTTAATGACCGGTTTATATTGAAAGCACACATATACAAAGGTCTGGCTGAGGATACTAGCTTACAAATACGGCAGCATAACCGCAATAAATCGCGGCCGTTTAGACAAGCATAAAGCAACAACAATATGATCACCCCGTCTCCAGATATTGCCCACTCCAGCATATGTATGCATTGGTCTGCAATTAATTTACAAATTTGCTAAGAGAAGATGAGCCATAGGTAGGCCGGCCAAGTGGATTAGTGATCTGCTTGGTGAGCAGAAAAGAAAATTGCAGAGTATACACTTTGCTTAATAGCTAAGCCCAAGGAATGGGAATGGAGGGTGTGTTAGATTAGATTAGATCAAATCAAAAGAAAGCAGCTGATCGATATGCACGCACGTAGGAATTGAAAAAGGAGGCAGGCATGCACACGTCGGTCTGACTGGCTGATTGGAGAAAAGGTGGTAGCAGGCCAACTAGCAGCAACCCAATCTCAATCAGCTGCATGACGTAGTACTATCATCAAAATGAAGGGGCAGCAGATTGGAACATTCATTCGTTCGATTCACCAACCAGACCAAGGTTTCAGTTGCATGTGTTTGCAGCTGCGACGCAGGGGCGCCCTCGCGAATCACGTGCGTCCGTGCGTCCGTGCGTGCCTGGGTGTGTATGCACGTGGCTGCACAACGTGAGCACTGAACACTCACCTCAAACTGATTTGTAATGCATCATCTATCTAGTAGTATTTATTTATATTCTCACGACGTTAAGGCAGGCGAACCTGGCGAACTGACAGAACAAATTGTTAACACGCAACGGTATCGCCACAAGCATACAAAAATGACATGTTAACAACTCTTCAAGTCCGGCAATTCAAGTCCGGCCGCGATTGCTGGACTTAAAGACTAGCTAGTTGGTATCACAGTCAGAACTAAGTAACCCCGTCACCCTCGTGTATCCATGGTGAATTAGGCTGTGTTCGGTGACTTCACGATAACCTCTTTTCGGTGATACTATAGTTAGTCGAAAGAATATTTCGGGGATACTCTAGTTAGCCGAAAGAATCTGTTATTTTATGTTTCAGAAAATAAAAATGGGAACTTTTAACCTCTTTATCGATTAATGTACACAGACAAATTTTCATTAATTAAATGCTTAGAAGAGTCTTTAGTTCCACGTACGAGGATAAAAAACGATACACTGAACGGATATAAGCGATCAAAGAAAATCCTAGGCATCTCGAGCCGCTACAGGAGACTCAAGAGGCGCCGACTGCCGCTGTCCCAAAAGGCACTCGCCACCCTTCCAACCCCCTCGCACCACTAGAGGAGGCCATTGGACGATAGAAGGCAACGACGGGGCGTCGGGCGTCTCTTATGTCCAGTTTAACACTTTCCATTCTCCATCACAGCCTCTCACCTTTAACTCGACGATAGATGAATCTTAGCTTCCGGTCACTTTGTCAGCTATCGCCACCGGTGGTCTCGACCTTCCTACCTCTGGAGTCAACGTCCCAATCCTCCTAAGCTCCACATCTGGCGACTCATTTCTCTCTGGTTGTGTTATCGATGGTCTCGAGCTCGTTGTGCCCGTCGCCTCAACCTTGCTCGACAACGCTCGAGACTAACTGTTGTCCTCCACTCCTCCATCACAGCCTCTCACCTTTAACTCGACGGTAGACGAATCTTAGCTTCCGCTCACTTTGTCAGCTACCGCCACCGGTGGTCTCGACCTTCCTGCCTCCGGAGTCAACGTCCCAGTCCTCCTAAGCTCCACATCTGGCGACTCATTTCCCCCTGATTGCATCATCGACGGTCTCGAGCTCGGTGTGCCCGTCGCCTCAACCTTGCTCGACAACGCTCAGGACTAACTGTTGTCCTCCACTCCTCCATCATAGCCTCTCACCTTTAACTCGACGATAGACGAATCTTAGCTGCCGCTCACTTTGTCAACTACCACCATCGGTGGTCTCGACCTTCTTGCCTCCGGAGTCAACGTCCCAGTCCTCGTAAGCTCCACATCTGGTGACTCATTTCCCTGGTTGCGTCATCGACGGTCTCGAGCTCGTTGTGCCCGTTGCCTCAACCTTGCTAGACAACGCTCGGGACTAACTGTTGTCCTCCACTCCTCCACTCCAGATCTAGTGCCAGATCGCCCCATGGTCGCAACATCAGGTTGCAGGGGACATGGGGGTCCGGCAAGGGCTCGAACTCGGCGGCATGATGTGGCACAGTGATGCTCCACAACTTCATCCTCAATGAACCCCTAGTCCACACTCTTCAACTTGTTCCAGATCTAGACGTGTGGTGCCTTTTGACGTCGGCTGCCTTCTCGCCATGCAAGCTAGAGTCTGCTCCCTTGGTGATGGTCGCTAGTATGCATGTGAGTTTCATGTTCATGGTGCGGTCTTGCTTAATTGCTTCCCTCTAATGATGCAGGTGGCATACCTCGCGTTGCAAAGTGCTCGGGGTTGTCTCCGTGGTGATGGTGGCCAAGTATGCTAGCACAATTCATGTTTTTGACGTGGTCTCGGTTTTGTAGTGCCCTTCAAAGGCGTTGGCAACACACCTCGTAGCGATGGCACATAAGTTTGCCGGTGAGCATGGTGTTTCCAACATTGTCTTGGCAAAGCTTACGACACTCATTGACATGCATGTGCTCAGCATTGTTCCTGTGGTGATTGGCCATGAAGTGTGCGAATAATGTTATTGCAATTTTTGTGGTCTCGACAGAGTGATGGTCCTTCGATGGCATCAGAGGCACTCATCTATGCAGTGCTTGAGATTGTTTTCGTGGTGATGGTTGCCGTGTACGCTAGCTCAGTGGTGCTTTGTCGAGTGCACATGTCCTTTCTTTTTCTCCATTCAGTTTGTTTCTCCTTTTGTGTTAACCCTCTCAATGTTTACAATGTAAGGTTTATACTTCATTTAGCCTGATCAATGACTACCTGAAAGGAATGTTAGGAGTCTGGTCTTGTAATTGTAAAATATTTGAGTAATATATTTAGGTGGAGATACTCTCTCTCCAATGATTTTCGTAAAAAAGACTGAACATATATCAACTGTCATCTATATCGGATAGACAAGGCCGATGCTACCATATCCTAATGGTTGCACCAAATAGACAGAGTATCCTGCGCCTCCTATCATTGCATTAGGGACCACGTACAAATCAAACTGATAGCCATATAAAGTACCTGCAACAAAAATATTTGTAGATTTCATGTTATCAAATGAAAAATCATTGCGGTTTCGCTAAATCGATCGAACGAAAGCACAAACCCCGTAAAATCTGTGCCCGGAGAAAATCTTTTACCTAGATGAGGAAAATATTAGAGCTCTACTAGCCGGGCCAGGCAGGCCCACATCATTTAGTCATTTAGACGAGGAAACGGATGAGGAGGGTGGTCCGGAAAGAAAAGGCACGCCCAAACCTAGCGAGAACCGAATGCAGCAGACCAAACCAATGGCCATGGCCCAGGAAAAAAAATGAAATTTACGTGAAGCCCAGCTAGCCATCAGACCTAGATGGTAACTGCGCTAGAACAAAGGGCCCTTCTCAACCGAATGCATATTGCAAGAGCTCAAGCGTTGTGATTTGCAAAGCTTCTGCATCCCCTAAACGCAGGACAAGAACCGAGCAGAGATAACTGATGGTCAAGCGTGCAGAGATCGAAGCTCCCTACTGACGCCCATGGATTCGATTTCCTGTAGGCTCGGTTTTACTGGATGATTAAATTTGACAGAAGGTGCAATGCCTTTCCATCAGTCCTGGCTCTCTCTTCAACATGATGATGGATTGTACCAAACGAAAACGTCTTTCCCGTGTCTCAAAAAACTTACCAGTTACTCGAACCAATTCAATCACATCTCAGAATCAATCCGTCGAGTGGAATCAACAACTCCATGTAACCAACTTCACAATTCGCTTTTCAACGAGACACATCGTCGAAATAGAAGCTGTCTTTTCATGAATGTGTGGCCGGTTATATTGTCTTAGCTAGCCTGAGTGAGCTTATGCGGCCACTGCAGTAGCCGGTGCATTGGTTGTTGTCCACGGTAAAGCTACAGTCACCGAGTCGTAGAGTGATGAGTGATGACGATGAATATTTTTTCTCTGTTTGAGTTGTTGTGGCCATGTTAAATGGGGTGTCTTGGACCTAGCCCGACAAGGTTCTAGGTGTATTGTAATTCTAATTTTTATCTAAATTTTTAATGCATTGGGCAATTCTTTTCAGTTTAATTAAATAGAACGAAACAACTGGCTGCGGTTTCGAAAATAAACGAGGTGTTTCGTCAGCAAAAAGAAACTTCCCCTCCGCAAAAGAAAATAATAGCTCAGCTAGGTAGCGATCCGGTACAAGTACATGCATGCATGTTCACACGGTCTTCTTTCCTTCTTTCACATGCGCGCTTCCCATGCAACTTCGCTTTGTGCGCGCGTGTGGACCAGAGATGGATCGACGATGCATGATATGCAGCAGATGACATATTAGTGCCTGTGGTCCGGTAACCAACCGACCATGCATGCATGCATCCTTCTCCTGTAAGAAAAGTCGGCCAGAGTACGTTCTAGCTTAATTAGCGAGTATCCACCGTGTTAAGTTGATAAGATTTTTCCATTGTTAAGATTTTTAGTTCCTTCCTTGCTCTCTCAACTACCAAGGCAATCTACTTTGTCCAAATCAGGTCGCCACATTGCATGCAACACGCAAGACAATGACCAAATTTTCCATCATGATTAAAAAAATTAGTATAATAGACTTTGGTCACCAGCCAAATATGCCCAATAATCACGGATCTCCATTCTCAACTCTATCTCTCATCGCGGATCTCCAACCTGAACTCTCTCTCTCCTGCATCCATGCATTGATGCATCCCTACTAATCATTGGATACCTATCATAGAAAACTTTATCATTCGAGTGCATGCCAATCAGCAATGATAATTTCGTGAAAGTCTATGATTTATACTTGTTTACGAAATGAGGATTCCACGGGAGATTCGAAGAAAAGAACGGGAGAAAAGAATATCAGCTCCAAACAAGCCAACGAGAACAGTCTAACAACAGCTTCTAATTCTGTATGCCCAACTGTCCAACATGGCCCATAAATATGCACACCCCCGTCACTCAGCAAAAGTCGCGGTGGGTCACACTCAACAGTGAAACAGACCGATCCAAAACAATAGAAGGTTCCTACGTGCATTGAAGCAAAGAGCTAATATATATACGCTAACTAAATAATCGTGCTTTACTACGAATAACGAAAAATATAACCAATGCCACGCAACGTCTTCACAGAGAGGTGAAAAACATCATCTCAGACAGTTTTTTCACACCCGTCTATACGAAAGGTCTGAGATGTGGCAATATCTCATCACAGAAGGGTGATCTTCATCCGTCTATGATAGCCTCTTAGGTTTAAAGAAAACGGCGGTGGAACCCACACCCACGCACCCGTGGCCATACTACCTGCCACAACTCGCATAGGTGACGATGGGGAGAGGGCAAGGCGGTTGATGGCACCGGTGGAGTCGAGCAGCGTGGTGGGCGGTGGAGTCAAGGCTGGTGTGGAGTTGACTCGCATGTGCAATCGTCGATGGAGCCAAGGTTGTCCGGTGGAGCTGCTAGCGCCGACGGAGTCAAACCGTGGGGTCACCGACGGAGCAGCAGATGGCAGGATAGAGTGGCCTCACTAATGGATCCATCCCCCCCGCCCGCCCTAGCCACCGTCGTAGGTACCACTCGCAGGAGCCGAAGGAGGGAGGTAGAAGGCCGAGAAGCTGAATATGGCAATTTTGGGTTCAGCGGCGACAGTTCTAGTCAGGGGTTAAGCGACGACGGCAAGAAGGAGAGGGGCGCGGAGGAGGGCTCACCGCACGCCAGTGGAGGGAAGGAGGGACGCCGAGATGAGAGGAGACGAGCTCGAGCTCAAGGCAGCTGAACTCAAGACCATGGGAGGAGAGCGCGGTAGCGGTGTGGGTCTGAGGGAAGAGGGAGACCGTGGTGGTTGTGTGGATCTAAGCGAGAGGGAAAGGAGAGCACAGCGGTTGTTGGATTAGGGAGATGGATGAGGCGAGTTGGGAGAGGGAGACTTTTATAGGTGATTTTAGCTAGGGTTTTGGAGGCTGGGCCCAATTGGCCGAGTTATTGCGCTGGGTTATTGGGTGAGACATCGAAGACGATTGATTTAAAAAAATCATATGTAATGTGTTGGTTTGTATCATGAATGAATTTTGTAAACATCCGTCTTAGATGACCAACTTATCGCATACAGTTATTTAATAAATCATCTGTGATGACTATTGCGAAAAAAACCCCCGTCTGGGATAAGATTCATCACAAACGGTTTTTGTGAATCGTCTATGATGAAGTGTCCAAGATGAGCACTTCTCTAGTAATGATGTTAGGTGTTGTTAGTTGAGCCACGCTCATCTGAGTTCTGCCTAGGCCAGTGTAATGTCTCGGCACTCATGCTCTGTGTCGTTCCCCAGTTTGTTAGTGTCTTTAGGATGTGGTTAAATTAGTTTGTGCGAGATTTTCATCGTCTTTTAATTAGTTAATTTATTATTTTTGTTAGAGATTCTTTAGCAAAGTGGGAAAGGGACAAGGGACAAGGGCGGAGCTTAATTCGAGCCAAGATGGGCCTTGACCCCCCTAATTATATTGAATAGTAGTGTTATTTAGGGTAGTTGAGTGATTAGACCTCAAATGTCTCTACTAAATTACTTGGGGTTCATGCATTGGCCCCCCTCTAATTTTTCCTCTAGTTTGTGCATTGGCCCCTCTAATTTTTCTCCAAACTCCACCACTAAAAAGAGAGGTAAATGACGTAGATGAACGTCACCGACTTGTAAAATAGCGAAGATTAAACTTATGTGAGTTTGGGTGACTCGTACAAACGTTTCATGTAAAATCGGGTGATAAATCTTGTTAATCCAATTACTATCCATGCACCGCAAAATGCCCTCGATACCGGTCCTTGCCTCACCAACTATTATGGGAAAATCGCAGGATGGTCAAGTGATGATAATGCTCTGTTATGTTGTCATGACCAACATGATGTTATTAACATTGTTGTACTCTTCTATTTTGTGGCTGTCCACTCTATATACATGCATGGTGGTGACCATGACAAGACGCACGATTGTGTGACCCTTGCTGCTAGCCACGGTAGGTGGCAGCACACGGAAACACTAGCACTAGTTAGAAAACTATGTACATATGGCATGACAATCGTGACCATGTTGCTAATTTGATATGATTTGTTGGAACTTGGAAGGGCACGCTACTTGTGCTATGGACACACATGGACAGTTTATTATGTGGCGCTATATTACCATGATAAAAGAATGGGTTCGTACCTCTTGATCCTTGAAATTTAGAAATACAGGTGGAGTGAAATATTGTCATATTTTCTTAGCCTTCTTAGAAGTTGTTATCTATTACCCTCGGTTATTTAGGTATACAAGGTTTTTCACCTAATTAGTAAATCTTTTCTCTGTGATTTGCTCTATTGGACAACTTACAACGCCACAGCCATGTTACCATTATGTAGCAGCGCATTGATGCCCTATGTAGTTAGCAAGACAGCCACGTTGCAAATCGCAACAATCTTGTTGATGTTACCATAATAGTCATGTTGCAGATCACAACAATATTTTTGATGTTACCATGACAACATTGTAAATGTGGTGAAATCACTAGCCACAGTTCCAGAGACATAGCAACATAGCGGGAACTTCCAATTAAAGATGACGAGACATTTGTTGAGAAATGTGATGAACATATGACTCATGGAGAAGTTCAATCTTTGAAAGATTTATCATTTCATTATCCTTCTTTCATTCTAGGAGCACATTTGCAAGAGCGAGGTCTTGATGTAGCCAATCATTTAGTTCTCCTATTTCCTTAATTAATTACGTGCCAAAAATTACGTGATAAACTATGTCAATATCAAGATAGGAAAGATATACGACAATTTATTTTTGAAGAAATCGAATATATATGTTCCGTGGCAACACAAACATGATCACTGTCCAACCATATCACATCCTTGTGAGTTTTGATCCGATCAAGTTACATGATGTTGGAAGCATTGATGAGAAGATATTGGATGCCCTGAGAAAATTTGGTAGCTCCCAATCTTTGACTATTTTGGAAGTGTCATCTATGTATTTTCTTTGCTAGTGTTACTTGTCAAATTTGTCATATATTATATAGAGTTTAAGGCTCTGCTCATTTACTTTGTCATATATCATATATAGTTTAAGGCTTGCTCCTTTCTAACACAGTTTAGATGACAGTCTTTTCTCGACATGTCCTATTTGTCACATACTTATTCAAATGTCACATATAATACTAGATGTGTATCCGTCACCTGTGGTATATAGTTTTTATAGTCAGTATCAAGTACACTACAATCTAAGAGTGAATAATATATGACCCAAAGTTTGACTTGTCTAGATCCATCGCACCTTTAACTGTTTACGTCTCGATCTGTTCTCAGCAACTTAAAGTGTTTTACCTTTTCAGTCGAGCATTACTTGTTAGGTACCTACTTGAATGTCATATATGATTCAATGGCTGCTTATCATATGGCATATGCAGTCGAATACCATTGCTTCTCTACGTAATCTGAAATGGATGGACTCTGGTCCAACAATCGATATGATTCTAAAGTCTGACCTCTTCACAAGATCCATCTTTCATGGGCTGTATACTTCGTCACGAGCCTACGCAAATGTCATATATACTTGGATGCATCTCTAATCCATAATTTAAATGTTACTTATCATTTAATATCCTGGTCCCCCAGTGGTAATGAAATGTCCGCGCACATTTTATTTGACATCCTTTGTATGCACTGCTGTTTTGTAAGCATTCATTTATTATCCTTGGTAATTTTATAACTCACAAACGAAAAGTCTATCATTCAGAAATAAAATAAGAAATCTTCAAAATCTCAAAAAAATTCATTAAAAATATATATACAATAAAAAAGATATATATCATAACTCGAAGGAGCAAGATGATAAAGGGCGTGTTTGGGACAGCTCTAGCTCCACAGATTTATGGAGCTGGAGCTGGGGATACATCGGAGATGGATAGAAGTCATATTTTATTAACATTGTATACTAAAAGTGGTTATATAAACTAAAACCCAGCTCCACCAAATCGGTGGAGCTGGAGCTGTCCCAAACACGCCCAAAGCAAAAGTGAATTGGCTAACTAACTGCAGGGTTTATTTCCCCTATGCCGGGCGCAAATTGTCGTGTAGCCACGCGGGGGTGCCGCATACGATTTTGGCGCGGCTATTTGTACCAAACCACTGCGCTACGCGTCCCCATCGCCTCCACCATCTTTTGCCTCCGACTCTTTCCCCTCCTCTGCTCGTCTTCGTCTCCTCGACTCCAGTCAATTCCCACCAAAATTCCACTCCCAAAATCCCCCAACTCCCCCAGCGGAATTCGCCCAGTCCGAACCCTCCGGAGCTCGATTCGTCCCCGAATCGCGCAGTCCCCGCCGCTAATTCGCTCGGTTCGAAGCTCCACTGATCCGCTCTCTCTCTTTTTCTCTCCCGGTGATTCGAGCTGTATGAGCTCGGATTCGCGGCGCTCTGCGTGATTCCCGCTGCTCCCGGAGGTTGGCAGGGGCGAGGGCATGTGGGTTTCGCTGGTTTGGATCCGTGGCTGCGTGGGCGTCACGTTCGTCGACTGCTTGGGCGGGAGGGGAGCCGACTAGATCTCTCGGCTCCTGTGGTTGCCGCGCATTCTGGCGGTTTCCGGAAGATTGGTTTTGGTTAGAGCTTCCTCTAGGGTTTCGGGGGAAGGGCCATGGAGGCGGCGAGGGTCGGGGCCCAGAGCCGCCACTTGTACGGCGGCGGGTTAGGTGAGCTTGATCAGGACAGGCGCGGGAAGAGGGTGTTCGGCTGGGACCTAAACGACTGGAGCTGGGACAGCGAGCGCTTTGTCGCCACGCCGGTGCCAGTGGCAGGGGCAAATGGCTTGTCACTGAATAGTTCGCCGTCTTCCTCAGAAGAAGCTGAGGTCGAGGTGGCTAGGAATGGTAGTGTGAGAGGTGACTCCGATAAGAGGAAGCGGGTGGTGGTCATTAATGCGGATGACAAAGTGGATGATGGGCACCCGGTGGAGAACAGTGCTGGGGTGCTCAGCTTGAGAATCGGGGGCGGTGCTGTTGCCGGGGGAGCGGTGGAGGGTGGTGCCGTTAATGAGGACAGAAATGGCAAGAAGATCAAGGTGCAGGGGGGAAGCTCGAATGGGCCGTCTTGTCAGGTGGAGGGCTGCTGGGCAGACCTTTCTGCAGCGAAGGATTACCATCGGCGGCACAAGGTATGCGAGATGCATGCCAAGGCCAACACTGCGGTGGTTGGAAATACTGTCCAGCGGTTCTGCCAGCAATGTAGTAGGTCAGTTTTATGATTGAGCTGCTATTACCTTTTACTTACATGTAATAATTTGTTCATATGGGAACATATGGGTAGAATATGTTATGCGAGTTCTATTTGGTGTTGCCAAATAGATTTGAGACCACTGCATTTTCTGACCATGATGATGTTTCAAGCAATAACATTTGATATCTGAGAATCATCATAATCTATGCCAGCTATATTAAAGCAAGTTTTCATTTGTAGACTGAAATTGCAAGTAAAGATTGTTTTCAAGGAAATTTTAGTAGAAATTCTAAAAAACAGGAACATCCAACTCCCATAGAGGCATAGACAAGATTAATCTATGATGCTGGTGCTGGGAGAAGTGGTCAGATAGTGTCACGCTAAGAAAGATCAGTTTTTCCTCAATTTCTCTCTTGTAACTAGTGAACAATTCACTATTCACATGGGAGTATATTCTAAAGTAAACCTGTTGTTCATCTATGTCAGGATTCATGAATCTGGTTTATCAAATTTTTGTGAGTTATAACCAATTGCTAAGTAGAAATGCACTGTTGTACTCATCAGTATGATAATTTCACCTTTTTGCAATCACTATGAATCCCCTTTTGTCCCACCAAATCAGTATAGTTTTGTTACTTCCATATGTATTGGAATAGCTGGTATTGATAAACTTGGTAACCTCTGCGCTACTAAGATTTTTATTTTAAATGAACAAATTTCTGAAACTTTTTTTTTACATGCTGTTCTCAACAACCAAGCCCAACTGCTTGCAGGGGAACGGAAATCCATGAGAAAGCTAAATTTGTTTCTGGAAAGCTTGGATTTGTGTCTAGTGCATACTATATTTCACAAAGTCCAAATTTCAAACTATATTACTTGGAAATATTCTGCAAGCAAGGACTAATGTTCACATATTTTTTGGTCCAATACTCCAATGTAGTCGCAACATTGGCACCTAAATGGCCGCATATTTTGGACAGCGCATGGCTAACAGTAATGGCCTTCTGTGGTTCACCCTTTCCTGTGCTTGAATAATTTCTATCTCTAAAGTCACTACCCACTTTTATAAAATACTGAATTCTTCTTGGGCATAGCCAAGGACTACTTTTGACAGCAACATGATGTCTTTTTTCTAGATTGATCATAGGGCATGCATTGTGTGCATATGGTATTGTGTGGTTAAAGACCTACTTACAGAGTTTTGTTTGGCAATGCCACTTTATGCATACATTTTAAAATATTGGCAAATCCTCTTGAACTACCATACAGATTTCACCTTCTTCAAGAATTTGATGAAGGAAAGCGAAGCTGCCGTCGGCGTTTAGCAGGCCATAACAGACGGAGGAGGAAAACCCGCCCTGAAATTGCTGTTGGTGGGACTCCTTCAATTGAGCACAAAGTTAGCAGTTATTTATTGTTGAGTCTTCTTGGAATATGCGCCAATTTGAACTGTAAGTAATGTTTTGAAGTTTTCAAACTTGCTAGAGTAACATATACAATTACCTATTCTGTGTATAAAGGTACTGGTACCTGTATAGTTTATTTTCCCTTAGTCACATAAAATTATGTTGACTTATAGTATTGACTGAATTTTACTTGATATTGACCTAAGAGAAGACTTATGATGTCGTTCTGAATTGTTTTCTTATAGTTGGATGTACAACAGGAAAGTCAAGGTTCTTGTTGATTTATCAGACATGTTGATTGAAATACTATAGTTTCTAGGACCATAAAGGCTATAATATGGTACTGGGTGTACTTGAAGTTTATTATAGCTTGGTTTATTTATGTCAATTCCTCAATTTCTTATAGGAGGCTCCTCCACCAGCTGCGTAGTATGATGTCCATCATATTTCTTGATTTTTCAATGGCAGAATGCTGCAATTTTAGCTGTCTGACCTTAGAATCTTTCTATTTTACTGGCTTGTTGTTCATGATAGCTTGTCTCTTAAATATAGTATAGGAACAGTGTATATGCCTAAACTGAACTACTATCAGCATAGTTAATGGCCTTCAGAACTGCTCTTATGGTTATACTCAGGAAGAGACATGACTCTTGGCGTTGTACTTGCAGCTGACACTGCTGAGCATTTACAAGGTCAGGAGTTGCTGTCCAATCTTTGGAGAAACCTGGGGACTGTTGCCAAATCATTGGATCCAAAAGAACTCTGTAAACTCTTGGAGGCGTGTCAGAGCATGCAAAATGGATTAAATACTGGGACTTCTGAAGCAGCTAATGCTTTGGTGAATAATTCTGCAGCAGAGGCTGCAGGACCATCTAACTCTAAGGCGCCTTTTGCGAATGGTCAATGTGGGCAGACATCATCTGCTGTTGTACCAGTACAATCAAAGGCTACCAGGGTGGCAACTCCTGGTTAGGCGTGTAACCATTTTTAACCCTCAGGAAATGTTTACTGATTAAAAATTTAGCTTATATATTTTTTTTGTGTGTGTGCAGAGCCTCCAGCATGCAAGCTTAAAAATTTTGATTTGAATGACACTTGCAATGATATGGAAGGCTTTGAGGATGGTTCAAACTGTCCATCATGGATGCGGCAAGATTCTACTCAAAGCCCACCACAAACTAGTGGTAATTCGGATTCGACATCAGCTCAGTCACTGTCAAGCTCAAATGGAGGCGCTCAGGTTTCTCATTTTGTTCCTTTCAATGTGCTCATATAAAGAAAGAATGCTAAATGGATAATTTCAAATAATTGTATGACATATCAGTATATATAGTAGCAACCTTATCTGTTGATAACAACAAGCGTTAACCTACATAGTATTATTTTTTAATGGGATGCTTGCAACTCAAATGAGATTTTCAATGCACAGGGGTGAGGGTTGGAGTGATACATCAAATATGTTTGGTTTATGCAGGACTAGATTGTTTGACGTTAACCTACATAATATTGTTTTTTAGTGGGACGTTGGCAACTCAAATGAGATTTTCAATGCACAGGGGTGAGGGTTGGAGTGATACATCAAATATGTTTGGTTTCTGCAGGACTAGATTGTGAATCCAGTTGCTGTGCTTTGAGGGATATAACAACTCCTAGCTGTAGTATTTCAACCTATGTACTTTTACACTTGCATGACTTTTCAATTAATCTACTAGAAATAGTGATAGATATCAAGAACCAAACACGAAAAGTCTGAGTAAATTTGAATGAATAAGTTTTTGCACCAATAAAATAGGCGTCAAAGATACTGACTTCTACCTGATAAATAGTTGATTCATCACCTCTCTTTGATACACTATGCCACATGAATACTCCAAATTTTTAAAGAGAACTAAGCAGCTTTTAGGCAATACAATGCAGATTCTATGAACATAGGTTCATATGTACCCCTTCATTAGTTTGTATACTTTCGCAATTAAAAAAATTTCAAAAAAATTATGGCACTAGAAAATGTTAATTTTGGTATATGTACAAAAATTCGTGAAAAAATATGATCACATGTGAATTGTACGAAAAAATAACAAGAAATATTAAGTTTTTTATAACAAAGAAGTTCTTATGTTTTGTTATTTTTGTGTAGCATAGTTTATAAGTGCTCCTAAATTAACATTTCATAGTGTCGTGATTTTTTTGAGAATTTTTGAATTGTACAAGTGTACAAACTCGCGAATAGGTTCATATTAGACTTTCCCGCTTTCAGGCCAGTATATAAGGACATCATGAAAGAGGAGAATTTATGTTGACAACAAGTATTATTAGCATACCAAATGTCAGTGTTATTGTAATATTGCATAGCGGGTTCACACCTAAAATATGCTCAAATGTTCTCCTTTTCTCCTGAAACGTCTGTCTTACTCTCTCTCTCTCTCTCTCTCTCTCACTCTCACTCTCACACACACATACACACATGGATTGTTATTATTTTGCTTGCAGTGTCGGACTGATAAAATTGTCTTCAAACTTTTTGAGAAAGTTCCTAGTGATTTACCTCCAGTTCTGCGATCACAGGTAAATTATGCATTCTCTCAGCAAATCACAAGAGAACATATCCTGAATCTAACACTTAAATCCTGAATTTCAGATTCTTGGTTGGTTGTCCAGTAGCCCTACTGATATAGAGAGCTATATTAGACCTGGCTGTATTATTCTAACAGTATATCTTCGGTTAGTTGAGTCTGCATGGAGAGAGGTATCTTTCTTTCATAATCACTTCTTGTCATGGTAGCGACCTTTTTTGGCTGGTGTTTGATATTTGTTTTCTACAGCTCTCTGAGAATATGAGCTTATACCTGGATAAGCTTTTGAGTAGTTCCCCTGATAACTTTTGGGCATCTGGTTTGGTATTTGTGATGGTACGGCGTCAAATAGTTTTTATGAACAATGGTGAGTCCAAGCGCTTATATTTTTTTGCATTGCAGTTCAAGTTTTATTTATGCTTTATGTCAGAAATTTGTTGATCTTTTTTTGTGAGCTAATAAATGAAAGAAATTTGTTAATCTCACCTTCAGTCATATTGCTGCAGGTCAAGTTATGTTGGACAGACCACTGGCACCTAATTCTCATCATTACTGCAAGGTTTATGTGTTAGTCCAGTTGCTGCTCCTTATTCAGCGACAGTTGATTTCAGGGTAGAAGGTTTTAACCTAGTCGGTGCTTCCTCGAGGTACTTTATCATCTACAATTTACATATGCTCATTCTTGCAGGAGACGAGTACAGCTTGATGTTTACTTCAGTCTATATGCTGTTATCTAATAATATGCCATGTCATATTCGCAGGCTAATTTGCTCATTTGAAGGGCGTTGTGTATTCCAGGAAGACACGGCTATTGTAGCTGACGAAGCTGAGCATGAAGATATTGAATGTCTCAACTTTTGTTGTTCTCTCCCTGGTTCAAGAGGAAGAGGATTCATAGAGGTACAACTTGTTAGATAACTTTTGTTTCGATGTGGTTTCTGTTTTTACATCATAACTTTTGAACTTATTTTGAATCATTGAATGTCATTGGCCATTTCAGGTTGAAGATAGTGGATTTAGTAACGGTTTCTTCCCCTTCATAATTGCCGAGCAGGATGTATGCTCCGAGGTTTGTGAGCTGGAGAGCATATTTGAGTCATCCAGCCATGAGCAGGCAGATGATGACAATGCCAGGAACCAAGCTTTGGAGTTTCTAAATGAGCTGGGCTGGCTTCTTCATAGAGCAAACATAATATCTAAACATGATGAAGTGGAGCCACCTCTAGCTGCTTTTAGCCTGTTGAGATTCAGGAATCTTGGTATATTCGCCATGGAGCGGGAGTGGTGTGCTGTGACCAAAATGCTGTTAGATTTCGTATTTATCGGATTTATTGATGTGGGGTCACAGTCTTCAGAAGAGGTGGTGTTGTCGGAAAATTTGCTGCACACTGCTGTGCGAAAGAAATCAGTCCGAATGGTTAGATTCCTGCTGAGATACAAGCCAAAAAGCCTGAGGGAAACTGCAGAGCCATACCTATTCAGACCTGATGCTCGGGGCCCTTCAATATTTACGCCCCTCCATATAGCGGCTGCCACTAGCGATGCTGAGGATGTATTGGATGCGCTGACTGATGATCCTGGACTGGTATCCCCTTATTTACTTGGAATATGATTTAAGTACTTGTTTTTGCTCATCTTCTATGATGCCTATTTTTCTCCACCTCAAAGTTACTCTGCTTGGATGCTTGATTAAGCTACAGCAATACACCAATGCCAACTTTTTAGTAAAGACTTCCTTTTGATCTTTTAACTCCACTGCAGAGCTACAAGCTTCATTACAAATTTACAACTAAACAATGAACACACCAATGATGCTATATCGTGTGCATTAATAATCTTTCCAGCCCAGTATGTTTCTATCAATAAAATTTTAAGATCCTGTCTAATATCCGTACTATTGCTTCTCATTCCAGGTTGGACTCAATGCTTGGAGAAATGCGCGAGATGAGACAGGCTTTACACCAGAAGATTACGCTCGCCAGAGAGGCAATGATGCTTACCTGAATCTGGTCCAGAAGAAGATTGATAAGCATCTCGGCAAAGGTCATGTTGTCCTTGGCGTTCCCAGCAGCATGTGCCCTGCAATTACCGATGTGTGAAGGCTGGTGATATGAGCCTCGAGATCTGCAGGAGCATGCCAATGGCACCACCACCTGTGCCAAGGTGCAACATCTGCAGCCGTCAGGCTCGGATGTACCCCAATTCCGCCGTGAGGACCTTCCTGTACAGGCCAGCAATGCTGACGGTGATGGGTGTCGCCGTGATCTGCGTCTGCGTGGGCATACTTCTCCATACCCTTCCTAAGGTTTATGCAGCGCCGACGTTCCGGTGGGAGTTGTTAGAGCGTGGAGCAATGTGAGGAGTTTGGGTTAAAATGAGTTTGGGTTAAAATAAGCGTAATTGTGTTGCTGTTAAGTTGAGAGCTTTAGTGTGGTGGTGGCTTAGATCAAAGTAACATGTAACTGTATGAAGAAGGTCCTTTATATTTAAAGGCAGGATCGTTTCGCTGCTATAAGCTTATATACTGTCATCAATAATTGATTATACTTACAGCCTAACATGTGAAGAGAACACATTCATTAATTTGTGTGGAATTTAGGCTGTAAAATTCATTCTTTGGGAGCTGTTTGTGTAGAAGAGGATCACAACGAAACGTATCCTTAGGCCTTTGTTTGTAATCTGTGTATGTGTGTGTTTCTGTATATATATATATTCAATGTGCAAATTATAACCGGATTCAGTTTTGTAACATGAGTTTCATCGTCTGCTTAGATGATTGTAGCCCCTGTTAAATCGGTCACAACTGAAGCCGTAGTTTGCTGAAGCATACACCGTCTTGTGTGGCATGGATAATCTGTACCGATTGGACTACTTTCTTCACTTGTGGTTACTGACAGTAATAGTTTAAGACTTAAATCATGATAGACTTTTCTTTGTGTTGAAGTATTTCAAATTGCTTGAGATATGATTGGGTAAAAGGATGTGTTACTTTAGCCCCTTCTTTTGAATCGAGTATGATAAATTAGCTGTTAGATGTCTACTAATTTGGGCCTGAATTCAGATTAGTTGGTTATGACATCATTATTGTTACATCTATCTATTAGTGATTAGTGAGTGATCATGAATCTAATGGTTTTCTGCTCTCTGTTGCATTAGATGGAGCTCAGGTTGGTAGGCGAATTACTATTCAGGTATATGCTGCGACCCTTATGTCCTGGTGCTTTCCAGTTTGCCCTCTTTGCGAAATAAGATTAACTATAAATTGGTTTGCAGTTTCAGCCAGTCCCGCAAATCTGGAACTATTACAGTAACAGTTCCGAGAAGAAGCGGCAGCGACCGTCTCAACCGGAAGAGTTGAAGCTGAGGCATCTGACACAGACAGCACCTGTACCACAGCTCATGCAGTCCTCATCAGGTAATAGTGAGTAACATTCACGTCGCTTGTGATGCAGTAAACTTGTGCGGCTACTCAGCACTGTTTGGTATTTATAAAATGTGGTATTGCTTGTGATTGGATGGATAGTTCTCGCTGTATGATTATATTTCTGACGAATAACTAAAGACAAATATCTTTATCCAGTTTCCAATTAGCCGTTGGTAGTTGCTAAATTGCATTCTACCTGTTTCCTCCTCTCTTATTCCACCATTGCCCCCCTATTTCTCCCTTTCCTGGCGCCGGTACCGGAGGAGAGAACGAAAGAGACGGCCTCCCCTAGCTTAGATCTGTGCACAGCTTATTTATTCCCCTCCTCTCCCGTAGCTCTACCATGTATATTGGCTTCCTTTCTGTTTATTATTTCTTTTCCTTTTTTTTATCCAGATGCAGATCCCATCAAGCTTCCACTGATCTCATCGCTGTCCTTCGAGGTTAGATCTTGCAGCTTCTCCAATGGAATATGATGTGGAAAACACAAGCTTTTACAACACAATTTGCAAAATTTCTCAATCATGGAGTACTTGAAAAATACAAGGAGTTGCTGTTTATCACAATCAAGACTCACTTACACTTTGCGATGAGTAAATGGTTCTCCGGTGAAATATTTGATGGAACGTAACTTACAAGATCTGCATCTAGACCCTTGTATCTAAGCCATAGCAGCCTCCCGGTATCAATAATATCTTTACACATAAATCCCAGAGCGCTCCTCTCCCCACCTGGTATATTGCGGATGATTCTCTCAATTCCAGTGATCTCCGGATCAGGCTTCTCTGTTTCTCTGTACCTTGTCCAATAAAACATGGTGTTAGAAACATATCAAGCTTTCAGTGGCACCATTAGTTGAGCCAAGGTTCCAGTCTTCGAGAGAATGAATGATGCAGAGTTTTTGCAATTTTGGTCGAGTATAACTTCCGCTAGCCAGACATAATGCAAGGGTGATACTAAGGATCCAACCAAGATTCTAACAGAAGATCTTTTACAATAATCGAATTGTAGGGCAGAGTTAAGGCTTAGTCGACACTTGTTTAATGATTCCTCACCTGTCTTCAACCTCCAGAGAGGAATCCTGGTAGCCGTGATCACCATCCACAGCCCAACTGCTAAACCATGTCATGGCATGGAACTCTTCCTCCATAATCCCTAGGCCTGAGAGGAAAGCTTTATCTGCAACCGCAAAATGAAAATTATTCTCTGCAAAGCAATTTAAACAGATTTACTATAATTTTCAGAATAGGACAGATTTTGCTATTATATGTGTAACTAAGTAGCAAGTAATTTGCTGCAAGGCCTGGCAAGTGGAAATTACTTGCATAATGCTTCCATTGGCAAAGATGGTGGCAGCAGGTGGCTAGAGCAATGCCCCGGAGACTGTGTTTGTCATGGCCTTTTTCTTCTGTATGGTTGTATTGTTCATGAAGACAGCACATTATGGTCATATCTGGAGAGGAAATAAAAGGTTTCTTAGATACATTCAGGCATTCAGCTATTCTCACGCATTTCTGTATCAGTGTATCTGAACATGAATTCATGCATAATTCTCCAATATTAGAATCACCTGTTGCGGGTCCGCATAGATGTTTTCCAATTGCTAGATACTGAGCTCCACCCAACACATCTATCCCATGCAGGTTCAAATCCTCAACTGTGTATTTTTTATGTTTTGCATTAGTGCTTATGTTTCTTGTTATATCGAAGCACAAAATATGTGTATGACAATTTTGGTTTGAAAGGGCAAAAATATAGCAGACGCAGATAAATGAAGAAATGCACATAAAAATATTCAGTGCCAAAAGGCGCTCGCAAACTATTCAAATGCCACTATGTCAACTGTGCAATAAAGAAAGAAAATCTTACTATCAATTCTCAAACGGTTCAAAGTAACGCCCTCATTTTGCCGTAAACTCCGATCAGCCTAGAAATTGTACAGAAAAGGAAGAACAGGGCAACAACAGTTAATGGAGAAGTCGAAGAACTAATCCTGATGAAATTAGATTTAACATAACAAACTGTTCGGCTGCCATAAAAATTAACAGAACAATCAAGTTTTCTCTGCAGATATCATATCTACCAACATGCAAGCAGTACGTCAAAATTAACTCCAATCAATCTGAGGTGGCATTATATTGAGAAGGATACTGGATTAAAATCATAGTCATATATCACTGCAAGCAACCTATACGTACATTATTAATTTAGTACACAAGCTGAGGTGTTTTCACTTTTAATGTTGATTGCAAGACACTAATGAATTATTAGTTAATGACTATTGCTGAGCATAACAATAAGTCAACATACTGTAAACACTGACGATTCATGTTGCTGCATTTTAGAGATAAGCTATGGTACAGTTATGGCACAACGGATCAGCCATAACATTCAAGTTCACGCACATTTAAACTAATAATGGCAAGTCCGCAACATATTGAATCTTGAGGAGCTGACTAGGCACAAAATATTAAGTTCTGCGGCTGCAAAGTTCTACATTGAAAATAAGCTGTATTCGGCAAAAATGGGGGAACCAACAGGGAACATCCATGAACACCACGTAGGTTCATCCCCAAAAACAAAGTAGTTTGTGCACATAGACTGACCTTGAGCTTGTACGATCGTCTCTCGACCAAAAAGACATTCCTAATCCCATAACAGTCCGCCAGCATTTGAGTCAAGTAGCCCCTCCCGGCGCCAAATTCAACAACCGCCAGAGCATCCTCTGGCGCCATCTCCTCCACGCCTCCCCTTGGCAGCAAACCAAATGTCTCCATGTTCCCAATGATGGGACGCCTGCTGTGCTACGTGCTTCTCCTGGTACGGCACCTTCCTGTCCAATGCACCAAGAGGGATCACTCTCCAGAACTAAACCCTAACAGAAACCTCAACCTTCACAGCATCTGGAACTGGCAAAGGCACTCACCTATCAACCTGCCCCCTCACCCACTTGTCGCAGGCATCCGTGACGACGAACGACTCACGCATCTTCACGGCCGCCGCCGCGTGCGCCGACCGGATCTTCATGACCAAGCCCCGGAACTCCTCCTCCGTGAGCTCGTGCACCGCGGCACGCTTGGCGGCGGACGTGACGCCGGCGCCACCGACTCCTCCCCCGCCGGAGTTGACGCCCTTGGAGTAGTACGGCTGCGCGGCTAGCGCGTCGGCTTGCTTCCTGAAGGGGCACTTGCCGACGTGCGCTCCCAGGTTCTCCTCGAGCACCGTGCTGCGCAGACAAAAGTGGAATCAGCGGACAGGAGCAGAGCGGTGGTGCTGGAGTTAGCTGGGAGCGGTAGTGGGGCTTACTGGGAGGGGTCGACGGGGCAGGGGACGCGGCGGCGGGAGGCGGAGGAGGACGCCGGCAGGTGGTTTCCGCAGTACCTGAGGAGGAGGATGGTGCGCAGGGGTTAAGGGGGTAGGAGGGAGGGAGGGAGGAAGGGAGGTTAGCTGGAGTTGCTTACTGAGAGGGTGGGAGGGGGGAGTTGGCGCAGTGGCGGCGCTTGTTGGGGAGCCAGAAGTGGCAGCGGCCCGGAGGAGGAGGAGGAGGCGTCGGCGGTGATGGCTCGCTGTTCGCCTGAGGACCGCCCATCTCTGACGGCGACGGCGGCGGCGGCGGCGGCGGCGCCGGAGAGGGAAGAGAACTCCAGGGAGATGGAATAAATGCAGGAAGGCCTAACGAACTTGTAGAGGTTTTTTTTTCTTTTTGAGAGAACGAACTTGTAGAGGTAGTCCAAAAGATTGGTGCGTGCGCGGTCCAATAAGGTTCCCTCGGCCCAGTCCATGGACTATTCACACGGCCCAGCAGAACCACTCGCTTAACAAGTACGGAATGCATCGTCTTTATATTTCCTATCCTAAAAGGAATGCCCCTATAGAAATAACTTGACTTATCCTTTCAAGATTTCACAAAAATTAAATCCTAAATCTGATCTACTTTTTAAAATCAGTAACCAGGAACCTCGATGCCCTGATTTTTCTCCCTTGTGTTATTCTTTTTTCAATAATAGGGCTTTCGCTCCCAATTTTATAGAAAAGAATCCTTGTATTGTTAGAGCACGTACAATACAAGTGTTTAGATAAATTATTCACTCAATTAGAATAGAAAAGAAAAATGCCACATCAGATACATGTGGACATGGACAACAAAGTGGCAGCAAAGGAACAAGCAGCGCCCTAATTTACAACCGTTTGTAGTTTGTGGAAGTTTTGTGGCAACACATTAATAAGGTAGTAGATGGTCCATAACATAGCGGTGGAACCGTGACACAATTTACATCCACCGAAGGTTCAGAAAGTTCATAGGCAGGTCCACCCAGGAGCACACATATGAAGTGCACGCATGCTGTACCAAACGAACTGCAGGTTGAAATAGGTAGGGCAAGTGCACGCTCGGGCTGAACCTGACACCAGCACGCAAAAGACACCTCGACCTGGCACGAAACCATGGTTCATGAATATCTGTCAGAGAGATGAATCATACATTACAATTATGTGAACTATAGAAACAACATTGCTTGCAGAACTAATCAGTTAGGTGTGGCACCTTAAGAAATTATATTATATCTTTTTCTTCAAACACTACTATAAAACAGGCTATTATAGGCAAATATCCTCATAGATTGACATGGCTGTCATCTGTGATTAATCGTCTCTGATGATAACATCACAGACGGATCCTCGTCACACCGTCTGTCTATGATAACCTATAGCCTAGATGGTTAGGTCACCCAAGAGCTATGTCATCATAGACGGGTCTCAAACATCCCCCATAACTCTGTCAATACATCATCAATCTCTGTCTGGGAGAATTCCACGAAGGTACCTGTGAGGATGGACAACTTTTCCCTTCCGAGAATCCCGCAGACAGCGACGAATTTGATCACCAACTTCCTAGGAAGTAAGGGTTTTCCGGTAATTGGATCGACATCATCGATGCGATGGCGAGTATCAGGCCTCTTATCGTCCGCGGTCTTCTTTATGCCCTTCGGAGGCACTCTGCGAGAATTTCGAGGCCGAATATCTATTGTAAAGATTTTAATCAACAAGAGCTTAGAGAAGTATAGAATTAATATTATCCAATAATTTTCTTTACCAAGTAATTAAAAAAAGGAATATTCCCCAATAATTTTCTTTACTTGCTCTTCCAACCTTACTCTATTTTCAACACTAATGACATATATTAAAAAAAAAGATAAAATGTAGAGCATGCTTGAAAAAAATTAGAGCACATAAAGATGTTATTAAGACTAGAATAACAAAATGAAAGATATTACTAATATTAGAATAACGAAATTACTAATGAAAGATATTACTCTTCCAACCTAAATAACAAAATAAGACGACATAAAAATTTTCAATCTATACTTGCTCCTCTAACCTTACTCTATTTTATACACTAATGAAAGATATTACTAAGACTATAATTACACAATTAGTGTGAGAACCCTAGTTTTTGAGTTAGTCGTGAGAGGCGTGAGGTGGAAGTAAATCAACTCGCATTGTTGAGTTGACCTGATTCTATCGAGCTACATCGAGAGTTAGGTTGAGAGGAGGGATTTTTGTTGCGCATTCACATCATACATGGCATTCATCTCAAATACGTCATACACATGCTCATACACTTGAACTTAGAATTTTATTAATTGGAGAATATTATAGACGTCTTAAGTACAACATTATTACAAAATGAATAAAGAAGAAGAAAAGAAAAATTACATGATGAAATATCTATCTATACATCAATACTAACCCTAATCTTCGGATATGGAGATGTAGTAGAACACCGAGAGTCGGAGGGGGGAAGTCTTTGGAAATATAGGCGACACCCGAAGTCGTCGAATATATGCACTCGGGACTGTTGGGAGTACGCCATTGCTGTAGGAGGCAAAGACTTTTTGAAGACAAGTGTTTTGAAATACAAGTGGTCCCACCGGCACAGTTCCGCCGACCTCCGCAGATTTTAGTTGCGGGGGCAAAATAGTGCCGATGACATTTTAGTTTGGAAAATAGTTTGTAAAACAATTTTGTTTTTGAAAATGTCCGAGGGCCACATGGCTAAGACTCTCGTCGGACGAATCTAATATATATGTATATGGAGAAAAGAGGTGAGAGGATAAAATAGTTTTAATTTTTCCTATACTAGTGCCTCCATATGTTTTCTTTTGCAAAAAGAAATTGATTTCCTTTATAAAAAAGGAAGCTAAAGATTAGCTCAAACATATCCATCGAAAGATATTTATCCATCAGCCTTCACAATTGCCAAAGTCAAATTTCTTAATCGAGAAGGCAACCAAGCCCAAGGGTATCACCATAGTAGTCATTCGGTAGTGACACCAGGAGCAGTTTAGGTAGCATGAGGTGGCCAAGGATAATCATCAAAGAAACTTAGAAAGGTTCGGCATAAGTAGTATCAAGGCAACCGAGCAAAACCAATACTCCAGTAGTAGTAGAATAGTAGCAACCAGCACCACGGCATCACTAGAATCAGCTCAAGAAGCTGCAGCTTAGCAACATTCTTCTCAAGAGCAAGCCCAAGAAGACCAAGGCCATTAGGAATTAAGAGGAGAAGGCCACCAAGTTCAAGAGCAGGAGCTTAAGACCACAAGATCGTCAAGAGCAATATAGGAGAGGAGCTCAGAAGCAAGGAGCAGAGGAGAGCAAGAAGGACAAACCCAGTAGACCGAAGGGCCAACTTACCTTCGTCCATACCAAAACAAGGTAGGAATCTCTGAAAACGCATACAACCTCACATATGCGCACCTAATGGGTTAGCATATCGTAAGGACCCTCAGAGTTTAAAATCATCACCGGGTTTTCTAAAGGCAACATGTGCAGTATCTGTTCTTCTTTACCTTTCTTAAATTTCTTTCAGAGAAATCATCATGATAAATCTAGGCAACATGTGTAGTGTATCTGCTCTTATCAATTCGACCAATTAATGTTCAAAGGCAAAGCATCAGCATGAGTTAGCTAAAGAAGCAAGAGATAGTATATGTTCTTCAGTTTGAGCAACTGATACAGATATATGCTAATGGAGGAAAGCAGATAGTAACTAGGATCAAGATAAGCGTTCTGTTCTTGGCAAAATTATTATAAAGTTAGACTGCTGATCAAATAAAGTATCCGTTCTTATCCAAGTAACAGCATTTCCCAAACATTTTCTCAGATAAAAAAAAAGCATAGATAGGAGCTATACCAAGTGTAGTAGTGTTCTTGTCGATTTTAGAGATATCAACTCAAGCAAGCATCTGTTCTTACCAATTTTAAATAAGAGATACTTAGATGCTAACATTATTACCAATCAGCTAATGACCAAGTTGGGCATCTATTCTTAACAACCAGATTAGCATGTATAACCTTGCACACATAAATAAAAAGGGAAGCTAAGGTCAAGCTTAATGTCTGTTCTTATCAGTAGATCTAAGCTTAGCCACAGACTAGAGCTCGGCATGAGCAAGTGACCGGGGTTATACACATGATCATTGCATAGAAGTTAAACGATCGCCAGCACAAGCTTAACAACTGGGCAATGTAATGCTCAATTAGAATTTGAACCAAACCAAATCATACGAACACAAGTATTCAAGCATCACAATCGAACCGCTCTGAATAGAACCCTAGAATTTTGGGGAATAGCAGAGAAGATTTGGGGGAAGTACTTACCAATTCATGGAGAAGACTGGTAGCAAGGGCGACCACACCGCACCACCGACGAAGGGCGGGCCCAGTGGAACGCGCTGGCGGCGGGCTACGACGCCGGGCCACAGGCCACCTCGGGCGGCGTGGTGAGGCGACCAAAGGGGGCGGCGGTCGAGAAGCCAACCGAGCAAGGCCGACAGGGCTGAGCCAAGCCTCATGCTCGCGACCGGAAAGAGCTGAGGCGAGTGACCGGGGCACCAACCGAGAAAACGACCTCGCGGGCGGAGACACGGTGAGGGGCAGAGCTAGACAGCCACAGCGGCGGCGACGTGAGTGAGAGAGGGAGAGAGAGTAGTGTTTAGGAGAAAGGCACTGGGATGGGCCTAATGGGCTGGCCGGAAAGAAGAAGAAAAAAATGATGAAAATAAAATAAAAGTGACATGAAGATCTAGAAACATTAAAATGTATATGTATATATGTTTCTGTTTTCTTTAAAACAAAAAATAAAAGAAATGAATGAAAATGGAGGTAAGGATATATATATATATATATACATAATAAAGGGGTAAATTGAAATTTAAAGTAATCTCTTAAGTTAGACAAATTTTTGAAAAGGTAATTAAGCTTATCTAAAATTGAATAAAATATATTATTTATCTCTAAAGAAGATTAAGTGCTAAATTAATTCTTAAAACAACAAAAATTGAGTAAATGATCATATTAAACTTTAAGGATAATAAATGAAAGGTTTAACTAACTTAAGTCATGTTAGCTAAAGTAAAATTATTGTAAGCTTTGAAAGATTAAAGTTTGGTCATTCTTTTGAATAATCTTAAATCCTTAACTGAATGTTTAAAAGATTTATATTTGTATTCCTTGGAGCATCCTAATACACATACCTCATGCATACGATGCCATGTCATTGCATCTATATTGGAATCTTTTGGGATTAGTCCTTATCGGACTATACTATTTTTTTCTTCAGAAACCGAAGTTCAGCCAACAGACCAGTCAAACTTCACTACCTATCCGTTACCAGGCAAGTCCAGTTTATTGTTCATATCCGTTGAGAATGTTTACAAAATTTCCTTCTCGTCTATAACATGCACAAAATGAAAATCTATTTTCTAAAGATGAATCAATTATTGTTTTATTAGATCGCCGGTTTTTGGGTGTGATCATGGTTGGTGGTGAAATCCTGGAAAGGTGTCGAAGGCACATTGGAAGGTGGATTTCATCACACGGGTTTGTTCATATAAGGTTAAAGCAACAAATGATCGATTGTGCTTAAGCGCCGTAGTGATCGCGCATACCACATACCTTGTATGGACGGGGCTGAGCCAAAGTACCTTTGTCATAGGTCATACTCCCCGGGACAGAAAGACCTCAATAGTTAGATCTAGAGTATCAACTGTTGGGAAGGTGGTGTTAGCTGTTGGCTAACCACAACGCGTTGGATCTGTAGTATCAACGTGAGATCGGTAGTACCTGGCCTGTTGTACGGGACTACAACGCGGGGTATGACTGATCGGGCGGTGAAACAGCTCTATGACCTTACGGTCTGGTTGTGCATGTGACGACGTGAACACCACGACTATTGGTCGTTTGTGGGTATAGTTGCGCACCTCTGCAGAGTGTAAGAAAGTGTGGCTGAGTCACTCCATGTTCCTGGTTGGAACTGTGAATGTGGTAGGAAAGGGATCCATCGGGGATCCTAGCAATCAGTAAGGCATGAGATCATAGTCTCTTAAACTAAAACTTGACTCTCTTACCTTACAAAATTGCATTATTTTTAGAGAGCATTGCTGTTCTCAGTAGATAGTGCATCAAACACCTCTTTGCTATTTCTGGACTTGTTGAGTATCTTTTGTACTCATCCCTTTACTCTAATTCCTTTGATTAGACTGTGAGCCGACGGCCGAGACGGAGGTGGTGTATGTCGAAGTCGAAGAGGAAGTTCCCGAAGAGCAAACGTCGACGAAGGAAGACGAAGGCGTCGACTACTATGTCGAGTTCCGTGACGAGGATACCACCGAGTAGAAGTATAGGTCGGGTGAGTCGAGAGTTGTAGTTAAGGCTTTTGCTGTAACTAAGTGATAACGGTTTTAAATTCTCCATACTTTTGGGAATAAGTTTGTAAGACTTTATGTTATATTTCAAGTTTATAAATTAAGTTTGTAATATATGGACCGCTGCAATGTTTCTGATGTGCTACTCTGTATGATATATTATGGATAAGAAGACACTTTATCTACAATATGTCAAAGACCGGCATATTATCCAAGAGGGTAGTATGTGGGTCGCCGCAATTAGTGCACATAAAGATTTTTTTTTGTGCTTGTGTTTTTAGTGCAGATTATAAATCAACTCACTCTTTCACAAAACTTTGCAAATACATAGGTAATTCTAATATCTACATACATAGGTTAATAATCCTAACTGAATTGTTAATTCCCTATTAATAACCCTAACTGAACTAACCCTAACTATGAGGCGAAGGGTGTACCGATGATGGAGGAGAGGAGGGGAGGCCGGCGGTCATCAAGGTGGAGGAGGAGGTCGACACGAGCTCAGGGATGAGGTAGCGGGTACAGTGTAGTTGATTGGGCAACACGAGTTCGGGAGGAGGAGACGGAGTGTGGCGCAGGCTAGGTGAAGGAGGCGGCGGCACACTAGCTCAGGAAGGAGGGCTCTGGGACCGTGAGGACAACGGGGCAGCACGGGCTTGATAGAGGAGGTGGAGGTGCAATGGCTCGGGTAGGAGAGCTCGTATGTTCTGAGTCATCACATCAGACAGGCAATGATTGTAGCCCACTTGTGATAAGCCATCACATATGAGCAAGAAAATGGCCGTATGTATTGACAGATAATATCACAGACTGGCCGATCATATGGCTTTATGTGATGACTCATTTCAGATGGTCTGTCTTTGGGACCTTTTGTGATGACTATTTAGGACTGATCATTTTGCTCCGGGATAAGGTATCACATACAGTTAGAGTTTTAACTCGTCTGTAGTAATATTATTATAGATATGTTCTCTTTATTCGTTTGTGATGAGGTTTCTACTATTAAGATTTATGTAATAGTGAAAGCTGGTCACTTAACCATTTAAATGGAATCGTAGTTTATTTCTGTGATACTACAAGCAGATTACTAAGAATTGTGCAGAGACAGCAACTAATAGAGTTAGGGAGCAACCACCATAGAACAGTACAACAGGGAAAATCAAACGCAAGCAAAGGAGGGTAATGGCGAGCATTGCTCGGCACAAAAGCTATGCTTGAAGCGAAAAATTGGTGCGAAGTAAAATTTGGTAATTATTACATGGCAGCCTATGTTTGTAAAAACAAAACTATAAAGGTATAGCATAGCAGTGCACTGACATCTACTGTAGTGCGAGACAACAGTACGATGAGACATAACAGGGTAAATGAGGACATATGTGCTAACCTCTTTTTGGCTTCAACCTTCAATGTATCCTGGGTACAACAGGCACCTTTCCTCGTGAAAGCACCGGAGGGCAGAAGACAACATAAGCTCCATAAGCACCATAATATATTTCAATAGATGTGTAGTAGTCAAATGAGAAATTCCATTTGTTGGTCATCCTAAGGCAGCATTTCTGAGATGCATGGCAGTAGTCTGCCAAAAAATATGGCAGTTATACAAGAATTGCTATCAACTGTACAACATAGAGCCTTTCATTTCTGTAGTTATTCAAATTACCTTCATTTAAGGCATGACGATGCAGAGTAGACCAACCTCACCAAAGATACCCGGGGGCGACAGCCAGCTTGGAGGAGCCAAACAATGATCTGTCTTAGCAGATCTACCTTAGCAGATATGTATCGATCTTTTCTTTCCTAGTTTGTTATTTCCAATCTTAGAGATATGATTTGGTAGTTATCTTCCTTAGTTATCCATTTCCTAGGAGCCAAACTATTCTGCTAGCTGTTCGTCTTCAGACGTGCGAGCTCGTGCACTGCCACTACAGGTATTGTTTGACATCGTGAGATTTGTCCTGGAACATAACAAGAACCAGTGCAGCTTAGCATAACACAATTTTTTTTTGCGAGAAAGCATAACACAATATTAACATGCCAAGCTTCGATTTTTCTGATCCACATACAAAAACAATGCAACAACAAACTAAGTACTATTAATTTTCTCATGTTTCAGCAAAGTATGAACAGAGTGGAAATGATGGGACAAGCACGATTCATCACAGCCCGATGGAGCGCAGCACGGCGGGGTTGACGGCGGTGGTGGCGCCGTCGACGACGAGGTTATGGCCGCTGACGAAGCCTGCCTGGTCGGACGCCAGGAACAGCGCCGCCTCCGCCACGTCCGCCACGCGCAGCACCTTCCCGCGCAGCACGTTGTGTGGCTCCGTCATCGCCTCCATCTCCTCGGGCCCCACGCCCATCACGGCGCAGCTCAGCGGCGTCGCCACGCCGCCCGGGGACACGCAGTTCACGCGCACCCCGTGCCGCCCGAGCTCGCCGGCGGCGGCGCGCACCAGGCCCAGCAGCGCGTGCTTCGACGCCGTGTACGACGCCGGCCCGAACCCTCCCTGGCACGTCGCCACGCTCCCCGTGCACACGATGGCGCCCCGGGTGCCGCGCGACACCATGGCGCGCGCCGCGTGCTTCACGCACGCCGCCGCGCCCCGGAAGTTGACGGCCATCACGCGGTCCAGCGCCGCCAGGTCCATCTCCATCACGGAGCCCGTCGGGAGCAGCACGCCGGCGTTGCTGAGCATGACGTCCAGCCGCCCGTGCGCAGCCACCGCGGCCGCAACCGTCGCCTCCACCTGCGCCTCGTCCGTCACGTCGCACCGCACGTACCGGCACCCCGTGCCCACGGACGCGGCCACCGCCTCGCCCAGCGCGTCCTGGATGTCCGCGATGACCACCGTGGCGCCGCTCGACGCGAACAGCCGCGCCGCCGCCTCGCCGATCCCGCTAGCGCCGCCGGTGACGATGGCCACCTTGCCGTCCAACCTGCCCATCATCATCATCATCAGCATCGCACGCACGTCAAATCTCACACCCACAAGAACCCAACAGCTCAAGCTAAAAGGAAGAACAGAACAAAATACTACTACTGCTGCTCACCTTGGCTTGGACATGGTGCCAACTGTTTCGATCTGCACTTGCACACGGTTTAGGCCGGATCGATGTGCTTTGGATGTGTTTATATAGGTCTTAATTTGCTATAAAATTCAATATTCATCCAGCTGTGTCAGTATTAAATTTAATCAAGGAATTAATTTTAAATGAATCAGAGAAGCGTCTCTACTCTTGTAATTTGTAACTCTGAAGAATATTGAATGGAGAAGAGGAGCTGCAGAGAAGGAAAAAAAAACCAAATCTGTGGAGGGGACAGGGAGGAACAGCGGGTGATGGGGAGCATGTGGCGGCCATGGACGAGGCAGACACGGCCGTGGTACTTTTTCCTCTGGAATTTTTGGCTGTTTTGATCATTTCTCGAGTGATTTTAACAAATTTAGCCTCCTTTAATTCTCAGTGTCAATTTATCTCCGTGACAGCACGGATGACTCATGTCAAATATCACACACTGGGACCGTGACAAGCACCTGCCATGCAGTGGGGCTACTGCTCCATGATTCCCAAGGCGCCACTGCCACTGATTGCTCGGCTACTCGGCCGATTAGTTTAATCATCATAGCTTGCAAACTTGCAAGTATGAAACCAGCTACGAAGTGCATGTATATGGTACGTTATGTCTAGGCCCCTATTACGGAGTACAAACGCGACAGGCGTTCGTCATGGCCCCATAGCATGATATGTTTCTATTGTGGTTTTAGCGTGCGATACATGGCCCATGTCGTCTGTCCGTGTTTTTATGAAGACAAAATTGATATTAAAAATAGAAAGAGGCTAATTTATCAAAAATACTCGAAAAGAGACTAATACTGTCAAAACTTTCTTCCTCTTCTTAGGCTGGCATGCTTCCTCTGGCCAGCTACTGCTCAACACTAGCACCCACACACAGCACTAACGTTGTCATATCATATGCCATATGCAGTGTATTATAAATATTTGCTTGATAAGGTCCATGGCAAATCTGGAGTTGGATTGGAGATCTGCAATCCCAGCCAGCCAATGTCTGGATTGTTCTACAAAAAGTGTGGATTTTTAGCCAACTAAAGTACTCGACGATGATGTTATGTTGCGGAAAAAAGATGGCAATTTCTTTTCTTTTTCACGTTGCTGTGGTCAAATGCGACGCGTGCTGCGCAAAACTTGCTGGAACTTCTGTGTTTGCTTTGAGGTTGTTTATAGATGATGCTGCATTGCTGCTGCCTGTTCGTGACAGATTTGCCTTGCAACAGAACAGACGGAGAGAGACACACACACACGCACAACTCGGATTCAGAGAAAAAGGCGATACTTTTTGTCTGCGGATGGAGCTTGCTACACTGCTACACATAACATGGTCAATGGTCTCGCTTATCGGATCTCGCGCCATCATCTTAAGTCAAGGAGCATCAGCCGAAATCGATTTGACTTGGTTTAACTTTAATCGCTCTGACTCCCTTGTTCTCGGTTGCCGGCTGGCTTGGGCTTGCAGTCAATGCACAAGATTTGTTATTATTATTTTCCTATCGTTTCTCTAGCTCTTCAATTCCCGGTGATCCCATTAGCCGGTTACGTCTGACTGATCAGACGATCTGAACTGCTAAAATGGATTGAAAAGTTTGGTTCAACCTCCATTTCTAAATATTTGGCCTTGTCCGACTTTGCACCATTTTTAAAGTTACATTTTAACCGTTTGTTTTGTACTAATCATTTATCAAACGGTAAGTACATGATAACAAAAATATTAGTTAGGGCGAATCTAGTGATATTCATTTTAATTTAATCAAACTAAACACTTAGAAAAAATGTCGCTGATCAAAGTTTTTTGGGTTTAATTGGTCAAAGTCAAACATGGCTAAAATGCATCGAATGAATATTGTTCAAAATGGTTACTGATTCTTGGACCTAGCTTGGTTCAGAAAGAGTGGTGCGCTTTGCAGGTGGTCTTCTGAAACTGGAAGTACGGTGCATTCCCAGGGAACATATATGCGACAAGAAACAACATGGCTATCTTCAATTACATTCACACCTTGGTTGATCATGCACTAGTTTATTTGCGTCCTCCCGTTCTTGTCGGTCTTGACACTGCATAATGTTGTAGTATATTTTACCTCATGCTATGCTGTTCAGAGCATGAATTATTTTTTTTGAGAAACAGAGCATGAATTATTGGTCATGCATTAGTTGGCGATCACTGTGCTGGTTGCCCGGCCGTTGGAACGCATGCATACGCAGGAGCGGTTAGTCCGACGAATCAGACAGGTAAACCATACGATCTCATCTATCCATCGGTCTAACTAATCGGTACAGATGAACTGATTAACCAAACACAAGAATGGATATTGAGCCACCAACACAAAGAAAATGGGAATGAAATAATTCCCTCCATCTTATTGCCTAAAACATTGTGATGTTCTCTGGCCCGGCCTGGAACGCGGTAATTTCTCTTTTACGTGCGAAATGAGCCGGTGTCTATGAAATTCACGTGAGATTCCTATGTTTCAAACCGGTCCTAGATAGAGGGTAACACGGTTCACCGATGCAATTTTTTAACATAATAGGGAATACTTCATGTAAGAGTCCAAACTTAACTCCTGGACCCCCTATGTGTATCATCATCAGTCCAGGATCAAGCTGATGAACACAGTCAAAATGATAACATTGTCCTGTCAAATTTATTACAACATAGTCTTGACGAAATATATGCCACATGGCTTTAACAAGTACTCGGTCATATGACCGTTACAGAGAATAAAGCAGTGGAACAGAAAGCGATAAACTGGTAGGCTCCATCTCAGCCACAGGCAGTCGACGGAGTAAACGCGACCTCACTCCTCGGGATCATCGTAGTAGTCGCCGTCAACGTCATCGGCAGCGTAGTCATCTGTCCACCACCATAACGAAACATGTCGATGAGTACTTCACGTACTCAGCGTGCCCCCTCGTAGGGAAACACCTAAACCAATGTACATGAGGCTGCAAAGGAAGGTTGTATAGCTATTTTGCATAAAAGCATTTTAGGGTTTAAATACTACGATAATTTCAAATGCGGCTTTGATATAAAATCAGGTTTTCATTTCAGAGGTTTCATATTAACGTGAGGGTCCACGACCAACACATGCGAGTAAGGCATCCGGCATAAACTCGACCATAGGTTCTAACCACCTAATCTCATTTCCAGAACTGGGGTAGAGGGAATTAGCAAGGGGGAGAAGGACATGTCTTTTTATCCGGAATGAGTTATGTGACATCCGTGACCGTGGATACGGCTAATCGATTAGTTTAACACTCTGCAGAGTTTGTACACTTTACCCACATGACACCATCTCGTCTTGTTGCCACTGACTGTCGCCAGCATAGTACACACCCATCGGTGTACCGATAAGGAGATCGTGACGAGATCTTTTAGCTAATTTCATCTTGATGTGACATGCCCACTAGGTTTCGACACGGAGGAGCGTTCACCCGCCTACCCTGCGTGGCCCCCTTTGGTGCCGAGGTCCTCGTAGCTACGTTCACCCTTCTATGGTACGGCAATGTCGACACCAAGACTCAACTAACCTACTTGACCAAGCCAGTGCCCATATAGCATGTGGTCGTACTGTTTTTCACATTTCTCAAAATCAAGAATTTGACCTTATTCGATACGGACGACCGATGGTTTTCTCAACTCATGAGGAATGACCATCTGCTCCTTCAACTCATGATTCAGCTGTCGCCCGCACCTTTTAGATGGTAAGTTTCACCCAGAGTAGAGAATGATAGAATAGAGAGAGAGAGGAAAACAATAACGGGCATCCGGCCCTAGCTCAGCGAGCTCAACAAGTTTCAATAATCATAGCAACGATCCGAAGATCGGAGGCAAGATAAAAACAGCCTAGGAATAATTAAGTATGGCTAAGCATCATCTCTACTCTATTCTGAAATATTAAATAAACTACTCAGGGTAACAGGTACAAGGCGACAAGCAGATAAATGTGTATGTGTGTCAATCGACACGCTAACTACGGGAGTAAAACGGCATGCATGTTTTAAAACAGTAAAATATAATGACTTTGCAAATAGTGAGATCAACATGTTCAAGAAAGAGGGGGCATGCCTTCGTTGTCGAGTTGGTGTCCTTTGAAGTCGGGTCCGGCGTCGTCGGCGTCACTCCCTAATCGTCGTAATGGAAATAAAGTGACAAATAAATAACCATTTCAATTAAAAATTCGACTGCAAAAGAGAGATGGTGATCGACGACGGACAGAGTTTGTCGAAAATCGAGGTAGGGTTTTAACCCTAGGACGGTCCTTAATTGGGGTCTCCTAAAGAGGGGTCGCAACCGGTATTAATAGATAAATAAATAAATAATATTGATTAATTAATTAAAATATTTAATACCAGCAACACGGTACATTAGTAATATATAGATAAAAATAATATTTTAATTATTTCTTACATTAATATAAAAATATTTATCATTACTTGTTTAATTAATAAAATCCTTAATCAACAACAATGAAGTTTTAATCATGCCAACATGTCATATACAAAGTTAGGTACTGACCTATGCATACCATCAATTCAAGGCATGTCATGGTTGAACGATGAAAATAAAACTAATGACACGGGTGCATTTTTAATATTGTCGGTGTTTGGAAATATTGCCATGTTCATGAAAAATATCTTAACATTGTGAAACTTAGAGGTAGACCTATTAGAATTAAATATTCAGTACATAATTCAAGTGCTACTAATTATTACAGCAAGATATTAACTTTACAGAAAAATCATAATAGCAGTCTACTATTTAGTACGCGAACATTATCTAGAATTAGCATACGATTTATTAGCGTATTCAAACAGTACTGGAATTTTACCAAAATTTACCACAATTGGCTTAACAGTAAGTACAACTCTAAACTAAAATTAAATTATAAAAAAAGAAGGTATTTCTATATTTAATAATTAAAACAGAGACAAAATTTTTTATCTAAAATCATGCATAGCTCCTAAAATCATGAAAAATTTCAGGTAAGGTCCTACACATGCTAGTAACCTACTGGAAAAGAAATAATTCCAGAATATGCAACCAGTATAAAGTTAGCTCAAATTCGATCAAATTTTATCTGAATTCAAAAGAATTTAAAAACCAATGGTCGGATTCAAAATCTAACCGCACCAGTGGGTTCATTGGGTTGTAATTACCCCATTTTAGCACTAACACCTAAGACTTGCTAAGGATCTTGGTGACATGCAAAAATATAGAGAAGAGGAGATGGACTAGTACTGGAAGGCTGGTGAATTGATCCATCAATGCTTGCATGGGTTGCATGCATGGGCTGCTTGCTGAACTGATGTGCGCACGTTTGATTCAGAGAAGGATTAGCAGATGAGAGGAAAGGTGCTCACGACGGGGACGTGCAGGTTGGATGAGAGTGTGGCAGCGACGACTCCGACGATGCTCCGATGGCTGCTTCGGCGAACTCCGGCGAAACGACACAGTGGACTAGATTAACTCTATGGAGAATGAACAGGAGCCAGGGAGGAGAAATAGCAGATGGGAAAAACAAAAAGAAGAAGAGGACTGGACCTATTTATAGAGGAGGGCAACGGGATCTACAGTGCACACGCGTGAGGGAAAAACGGCCGTGGCGGTTGCGTCGGACGTGCACGACGTGGGCGCCGCAGCGCTGCGTCGCGTCGTGTGTGGCCAGCGGGGAAAGAAGATGGGCCGCCGGCGCGCGGCCCAGGAAAGGAGGGAAGGTTTTATTTTTATTTTTATCATCTTTGTTTATTATCCTCGGATTTCCAGAAAAGGCAGGAAAAGAATTAAAAGCCAAATAAATATCAAATCACGTCAACAAAAATTTGGAGAAAAATCTCACAAATCAAATAAAACCTGTAGAATTCAACAAAAATATTTTCACATGCCAAATCTAAAATTATTTCACTCCAATAATTAAATAACTCTCTATTTAAACACACAATTAATTCAAATCCAATTGAATCAAATTGGAAAAAGAACCAAATGAACGTACACGCCTTAGTAATAGTATGAGCGACATCCTCTTACAAGAAAAGTTTTAAAAAGTTCAAAAAAATCCCAAAATTTTGAGGATGTTACACTTCACTGTCGCAATTCCTTTAAAATAATACGTTTTTTTCCGAAAATAGGAGCTCTCGCTCCTAATTTCATTACTGAAATCAATATGTAACAGCTTAATTTTCTTAGCATTTTAAGACCTCTTAATTATCTTTAATTAAAGAGAAAATTGTGCTTTTACATGAGATAATAAGCTTCATATGATTTTCATAAATTTGGAGGCTTTAATTTGAATTGAATCTAACTTAAACTAAATTTGGGTCTAAGTTTGATTTTGGATTTTGGGCTGAGTCCTCCTTTTCATTTTTCTTCTTTTTCATTTCCTTCTCCTTTTCTTCCTTCCTTCCTCCCTCTTTTCCTTCCCTGTCGAGCCTTACCGCGGCAGGCCTCTCTTTCTCTGTCGTGGCAGGCCACTCCTTCTCTACCATGGCAGCCCCCCGTCGTGCTCCTTCCCTCGGCTGGACCCTCCTTCTTCTGCCTCGGCCCACCACCTACCTGGGCCAGCCTTGTCGTGGCCTAGCCCGTGTGTGCCCGCCTCCTTGCCACCAAGTCTGAGTCGGACTCAGGTCCGTGTTCGAGCCGGACCGCGCCACCGCCGTTGCCCCGCCTTGTGCGCCGAGTGGGGGCCGAAACCCTAGCCTCCTCGTTAGAGATTCATTGGAGTTGGAGAATATGGTGTGATGCTGAAGCGATGTAGAGTGGAGCGGAGTAACGATGCAGCGGTGCTGTAGCTGAGGGATAGCCGAGGGACGGGCGGAAGCTGAGGAAAAAGCGAGGAAGAAGATAGTGCTTTGTCTTTTGATGGTGATGGAGTGGAGAAGGAGACACGGGTATGAACGAAGAGCACGGTAGTGGTTGGAGAGAGAGAAAGCAAGGTGAAAATTGCATTCTTGCCGCATGCATTCGCAAAATATCAATGACTCCTTTTGCTTAATGGAATCTATTTTTTCTGTGTCAGTTAGTTCTATTATACGATGTTACTTGTATCAACTACTCACGCACACTACGGGCCTGTTTGGTTGGGCTGTGGCTGTTGACAAAGCTGCTGTTGACTGGCTGTCTGGAAAAGCTGTTGTGGCTGTGGGAAAGTGAACATGTGGCTTTTGGTTTATCCAAACAATCTACAGCATTTTGGAATATGAGTACAGAAACATCAGCACATTACAAAAAGCTGGCAGAAGGCAACTTTTCTAAACAGCTGAATTTGCACTACAAAGCCCACAACTACCGTTAGCAAAAGTTGCTGAAAAGCTGGCCGTTTGGTTGTGCTGCAGCTTTTTCCAGTGGAAAGCTGCTGAAAAGCCTAACCAAACACCCTCTACTTTTGGTTGCGTGTGGAAGTGGCTTGTTTTGTAACTTTACTATAAAAAAATGACCTGATACTACTATGAATTTGGTTTATCATACTGGATAATATACTAATTCTTCATAAAACCCGCATGTAGAGCAAAATTCTACATTGCTTTAGCTTGTCCTTTGCATTCCCTATTTCCATGGAATATCTAGTGGCTTACTTACTAAAATCAACATTATTTAGTTAGTCTTCTCTTAGCTTTGGAAATGATTTGATTAATTGGTTGGATAGAGGTCAACGATTCCAGTTTAGATAATGCAATAATCACCGTTCACCTTTTTAGCCTCAGAAAATTATTTCTATCAATGAAATTTCTAATTCACATATACACAATGCTAAAAAAGACGAAGCGTCATAATTGGAGAGGAAGGTGAAGCCGACAAGGCTAACGTAGCTGGTTGCCCGGGGTGCAACTGTTGGAGACAAAGGCAAAGCTAATGAGGCTAACGCAGCTAGCCGCTACCGAATGTCACTCAAATGCCGAAATATGAGGATACCGATGTAATTTTTCCAACACTGTGAAGTGTGAAGTCCTTATGTAAGAGGTTGTTTTCTCCGACACCATAAAGCTCTTATGATAAGATTTAGAATGTTAGAAAGAATTGTGGGAGCACTGAATAGTTTATTTAATCAAGCGCATTGGAGATGGAGACCACGCCGGAGATAGATCCCATGGTAGAGTAGAGCTGGAGGTGATACCGATCACACCTTCAACATTGTTGTCAAATATGAGGGGACAAATGTTATTGTTACATGTCCCTCTTTTATTATCTATATTAAGATGAGGCGTTGCGTCGCCATCTTCTTGGATGGGAGCAGCGGTGGATGTTTGCCAAATTGGAGAAGGCGTGTACATGATGACGAAGTGACACAGCATAACAGAAACGCGGAGCGAAGGTGCATCGGTGGTAGGGCTGGAGGCAGACCTGAGGGGCCGGCGATGAGAGAAAAACAAGGAGAAAGACATACATTCTGTCTTCTTACATGATGAGGATGGAGAAGGAGACATAACGAAGAGAAAAAGAGCCTATGAGTGTATGTTGATAGTTGGAGGAGGAGGACAAGGTCGAAACCGCATGAGCACTACTTTTGACACCCATATTTATAAAATAGAATGAACATTTGATTAATGTCACTATACATTCTTCTATTGTATCGTAGCAATACACATATATACCATTCTAGTTTATCTTTCCAAATTAAAGAGTTCGGAGCTTACTTGCAAATAAAAATTATAGTGTAAAAAAATATTTCTAATTTGGCCTTAAAAAGAAAGAAAAGGCATTGTAATATTAGTTTGTTTTCCTTTAAATCAATCGAATCTCCCTTGTCTCCGTCCACCGTCAAAATCCATCGCCTCCACCACACTTGCCTCCAACCCGACCAACTGCGGCTCTAAAAATCTCTCCACCACCACTCTGCCCTAGATCTGCCGCCGTGCCGTAGCTTAGCGTCACCGCTGACGCCTCAACCCCCCCCACCCCCCCCCTCCCCCCCGCCTCTCACGCCTGTCGCCGCCACCGCCGTTCCCGTTCTACCTCATAGCGACATCGCGTCCCTGCTGTCTCCACCCCGTCCGCGATCTTGGACATTGGTTTCTGAGGTATGAGCTTTTTGTCATCCAGTGATTAGTTAAACCCCACTGACCTCCACAAATTTCGGGTGCGCACACACCATCTAGATCCGCCCGTGCTCGTGTTTGTTCGCCCGCCATGGAAAGTTAAATGTCTTTGGAAGAGTCCTCATCATATCCTTGAAGTGTCCTGATTGGATGGCTTATGGAACTCGCTGTTTCTCAGTCTTATGCAAATATCCGTGCATGTGAATGCCAACATCTTATTAAGCAGTGTACCTTTCCGGTTACTATTGCTTGTAAGGTTTTGCTTTGCTACTCAACTTCACTAGAAATTTGCACAAATCTTAAAGAAAATTAGTTACCAGGAGCAGGGGAAGATTAGCAAAATGCAATTGGCTTGTCAATGTCTAATTCTGGCACAAGTTACCTCATTAAGATCTGATTCCATCCTGATCCCAAAGCCAACTATTTTACTCCTCAAAGGAAAGCATTCATTTCACATTTTTTTCGTGCGATTGGCCCAGCCCCACCTTTTGTTTAACACAGTTTGTTGCTTAAGCAATGTATGCCACCATAATCTCATCATCCATGTAAGCTACTGTCTCAAAGGCCGATGAAGAACCGGCACAGTTCAGCTTGGTCACGTTGCGATCGAGCCTCACAGTGACAATAGTGGATACGGAGTGCAGTGGCGTAGCCCACAAAAGAATTCCATGAAAATAACCAAAGGGAAAAGGAAATAGAAGAAAAGAATGACCAATGACATTTCACAATTTTGCAACAAGGAGTGGATGATTATGAAACTATGAGCACAATGGGTAATGGCAAGTTGGGTGGGCACTGGTGGCCATTCACCAATGGATCAAAACTAGGACCAATTCACAAGAGAAAATGACAAGATGCCCTTCACTGGATATAGCAGATAGAAATAATCTTGACCCTTTACCTGCTTTAAAGTATGTAGACATTTTTTAGATGGCACACTAAACTGCAAAGCGCTTGCTCTTATTAGATCTATTTTTTAATCCATATTTATGGTGTGTTTTTCTGTATCCTCAGGTGCTGTTTTACCAAGGAAGATGGAAAACTGTATTTACCCTTCTGCGTGAACTGTTATGATGCATTGCCTAATTTGTGAATCTACCTCGTCTTGAGTGAAATCATGGCTCGAAAAGGAAGTCAAAGTAAAAGTGGTCCAAATCATGCTTCACCTAACCGACAAAATACAGCTAATGGTGATATACTAAATACACCAGAAAGAGATGCAGTGGATGGTGAAGATCCAGGTTCACATATTCAAGGTGGATCAAATGGTTCTGGAGGAAACAGTGGCCAGAAAACAAGAAGCAACAAAAAGAATAACAGAAGCAATGGCACCTCATCCTTGGGCAAATCTGATGGCAGAGCTTCATGTAAACAGCAATCAGTGGATATCAATTCGGAAATGAAAAATTCAGAAGAAAATGAGCTACCTTCCAGCAGTACCAAAGTAAGAAGAGATAGCAAGAAATTCTCACGGCGTGGCTGTGGTAAAAACTCATTGGTAGAACAAACTCCATTGCGTGTTTTGTCAGAACACGTCATGGAGAAGACCAGGTGCATTGCTTGCATGGCTGCATCCTTTTTTAGAGCTTCCATGATGTACGTAATGGAAAAAAGCAAAATATTTGTTGAGAGAAATAGGCCAGCGATCACAGCTTTCATGGCTATTGTAGAGAAAGGGCATGCCTATATCCTCGGCAAAATTGAGTATGTTTATCCTATTGTTCGGGCCTGGATGTTTAATACTGGAAAGTTGATGTTGCTCTTGTTGACTGTTTGGTTGGACTGCAACATAAGGGGCTTTGATTCTTTGCTACGTCTGGGGACAAACTCCCTCCTTGCAGTACTTTGGTGCAGCACGTTGTCAATTTTTGCAATGATTGGGATAAAGAAAATGCTCATGTTCATGGTATGACTCAGCTATCTTTTTCCTTCTTTCAAGTTGCCTTCCTGACAATATAGATGTTTGCTGGCTAATGACAGTAATTTTATTTGGTCAATTTTCATTTTCCGCACTTCCCTCTCATAGTGTAAATGTAGTTTATGCAAAAGTTTTGATCACTAGTCTGTTCAATGGATGGAATATGCTCTGCAGGTGACAATGCCTTTCTAAGTTTATATTATGCTCTCTTGCTTGGAACTTTGAATTATGATATGAAAGCAGATGTCCCTAATGTCTTGCCAGTGTTTTCATCTTTGCTATTCTCTCTTTATGATCTAGGTGATTGTGGCTTCTGTGGTTTCCTTTATTGGTCTTGGTTTTGCCATCCTGATTGTCGCAGTGCTTGCAGTGGTTATTTTGTGGTTGTATGGAAGCTTTTGGACAACAAGCACTGTAATAATTCTTGGAGGTTATATTCTACAACTTGTTTACTACTATTTCTTTGAGATATATCTGTTAAACATTTCACAATATATAAAATGCTCAATATTGCTTAAAATACAGGTGCTTCCTTTTTCTTGAGGCATGAAAGATTTGCTCTCCTTATCACCTGCCTATATTCGATGTATTGTGCAAGAAGCTATATCGGATGGCTTGGCTTACTTTTGAGCCTGAATTTGTCTTTCATTTCAAGTGATGTTCTAGTCCAGTACCTGAAGAACAATGTAGACAGTGACAAATCTAATGGTTCTTCAAGAAACTCTGAGCGAAACTCAGGCAGACCAGGCAACTTCTTTGAAGAATTTCAACAATCATCAAAAGATAACACCTCACAGTCTGGATATGCTCAATCTTCTGATCGTGGCCCTGGTGATCCATCAACAAGTGGAGCTGAGAAAGAGTTAACCTCTGAAGATGAAGTAGCTCGTTTACTGAACTGCACTGATCACTATTCAGCATTTGGATTCCGTCCGTATGAAAACATAGATGTATCATTACTCAAGAGAGAATACAAGAAAAAGGTGATGCTAAAATATCAGCTGTATAAGCACTTCTATTTCCCCAAATGATACCTTTTCGTATGTATATTCATGCACAGCAAGGTTTGAATGTAGTAATCTTTGTTAATTGTGATTACTGATTTTGCAGGCTATGTTAGTCCATCCTGATAAGAACATGGGCAATGATAAAGCTGCTGATGCATTTAAAAAGCTTCAAAATGCATACGAGGTTTGCATATATACCTTGTTGAAATAATCACATATCCAATTAAAATGCATCTTTTATAAGATAATGTATTCATGAGGTCCCAACTCAACACACAGGTTCTTCTTGATTCTTTGAAACGAAAGACATATGACGATGAGTTAAGGAGGGAGGAGCTATTGAACTACTTCAGGCGTTTTCAGAGTGCTTCTCAAAAGGTTTTCCTAGTTATTTCTTTACCCGATTGATATTTCATATTTACACTTTGCTTGATTTCCCCCATATCTTGTTTGTTTGAGTAGTTCCAGTCAGCATTCTTGTAAGTTATAACTATCTGCAACTGCTGCTAACCCATCAACACTAGTTGGCTCCTGTGAGAGGGAAGGTACCCAGTTTAGCTAGACTGAAGAATCACCCGAGTTTCAAACTAATTATGATGTATTAACAATCATTTCGAAGTGCACATGGGAAGGATTTGCATTGGAACTATTCAAATACACGATAATTGAAAAAGATGAAACTGACTGAAGTCGCTTACCAGCTGAACCAAATTGGTTTTGGCTGATTTGGTCATTTGTGTATTACTGGATTTGCAAAGCAATGTTTACATTTGCTCTCAATCAATTTATGACCTGTTTGAATTTTGAAAGCGTGGCCCAGGAATAGTCGTAGTTAGTGAAAGTTGAGTTCACTGAGGAATAGTATGGATTGTACTGTTCAGTTAGTTCAGTTTAATGTGTTTGGTTTTGTGTGCATGATGTCTGTTGGAAAAAACATCATATTTAGGTGTCCTCGAACACCAGTATATACACGGTTGCTGGATGGCTGCAATGGCAACAGTGCTCACTGGTTTTGAACACCACTGTAAACAGCTTGCTTGATTATTCTGAGGCAAACACTACTCTATGCAGTTTGCGTGATGGTTTTGATGTGAAAGTGACTTTAGACAGCTTGCATTGTTGGAAAGAAATGCATGCTATAGATAAACGCTCAATAGGTTCATTTGTGTCCATGGCAGCCATTTTATTGGCCATTTGAATAGTGTGGCATTTCTAATGTTGTCAATCGTTCTTTTTGGCAAATGCAAAATTTATGCTTGCAAATTTGCCATCAAATGTTTATGTTGATTGAACGGTCCATTCACTGAATAAAAATAAAAGACACAACACTAGATATATAGCATCTACACATTAATAAAGCTTCAGGTTTACTTGCACTGTTAGTAGTTTGCCCTGTGCAAACAAACTCCATGGAATTGGCCTAGTCTCTGTTTTCTGTTGCTTTAATTTATCCTCCTCCTTGAAAAGTACTCCCTCCATCCGCATATGCAAGGCATATTTTGATTAGTTAAAACAAGGCTTTGACCAACAATTACTCCATTACTATGTAATTTATGACATAAAATTGATGTCATTAGATTCATATTCAAATGTACTTACTTATAGTTGTGATTTTTTATCACATAAACCACATATAATAGAGTAATTGTTGGTCAAAGTCTTGTCTTAACGGGTCAAAATATGCCTTATATACCTGGATGGAGTGAGTATTATATATGATTTATTCATCTGATAGGCGTGATTTCTTTTCTGTATTATTTTTATAATTTTACTAGAAAGGAGGACATGGAACTTTCCAACAAGGGTTTAGCCCTTCTGAAGGTGTTGATGAAGGACCTTATGGTCTATCAAGAAGAATAGCCTGCAAAAAATGCGGAGATTTCCATCTGTGGATTTATACAGGAAGAGCTAAGTTGCAAGCTAGATGGTGTCAGGTATTTTCTTTTGGTATTTGGTTGTGGTTGCTTTTGATCCTATGCTACCGGTAAATGTTCTGTAAAAGTTATTTTATTTTCTGCATCACAGGATTGCAAAGAGTTTCATCAGGCTAAAGATGGTGATGGATGGGTTGAGCAGTCATTTCAACCAATTCTATTTGGGATGCTGCACAAGGTAATATCAGATTATTCGAACTCATGATATGAACACTTCTCTATCAAAAACTTCAGCTTCTTTTGAAGAGAGATAATTGTTGTGGCACCTAGCCATCACAACTGTGTTGTGACTGACGTGTTATGATGTATACTGTTATGCAGCCTGATTCGCCTCATGCATTTGTTTGTGCCGAAAGCAGCATATTTGATGTCACTGAGTGGTTCAGCTGCCAGGTGATTCAGATCTTCTTTGATGAAAATTCTGATGTGTTCATTAACACTTGCTGTATTGTATTGAATGCTCGTGAGTATGGTCTCTGGTCAGTACATATTCATGTTCTGCGAGGATTTCGTACTCTAGAAATAAAGCGTGCAATTAGTTCAGGAGAACAGTTGCGTATGTTAGTTATTGTTTAGGCAAACGAATGGGCAGATTGTCTCCAGTTCTCCATGTACTATTAAGATAAAAATTGCGCCGTTGATAGGAAAACAGTACACCAAATATAGTTACAGCTAGAGCAAATTTGCATGTTTACTGAAATTTGAGGTGTCCAATGGAGTAATACACTCCCATGCATATATACAACTTCTCACTCCACCTAGTGAGTAGATAGAGAAGTAAAAGATTTTTGAGTTGATATACAAATTTCCTTTTTCTTTTCCAGGAGATGAGATGTCCAGCAAACACTCACAAGCCGAGCTTTCATGTTAATGCAAGCTTGGCAAAGCAAGCTAGTGGCAAAGGGAGCACCTCAGCACCGAGGGGTGGAGGGGTCCCAGATGGCGCAAACATGGATGGAGCAGTCGATGGAGAGTTCTTTGAGTGGCTGCAGAATGCGGTGCAGTCTGGAATCTTTGAAAGTGCGCAAAGTGACCCCCCTTCTCCCGGCAGCGGAAGCAATGCAAAGGGTAATGGTGGTGGTGGTGGTAGGAAAAGAAGGAAGGGCAAGAAGCAATGGTAGCTCAAGGAGGTTGATGATCACTTCTCTGGGCAGAAAGAAGGTAAATAAACGATTCTGAGTATAGCTACGCAAGACAACTCCCTGTAGTTGGTCCTTGATGCGCGATTGACTAGCTTGTTCTGGGATGCCATTGAGCATGTATGTGACAATGCTGGTGGATATTAAGCCACCTAACCAATGGAACATGCTATGAGTTGCTACAGGCTAGTTGAAATGTAAAGCGCAAAAATGTCATCCTACGTTTGTATGAATTGCAGAAGTGTATCGTTAGATGCAAAATCTCCCTATTCTTTCCAAGAGAAACTTGCATTTTTTTAGTACCCCGTAGTCCTGCTGCTGGAATCAAAAGCAGAAAGTCCAGCTTGATTTTGCTATAGCTTTATGATTAGCAACTAGGTACTGGCAGCAATCATGTCGTGTACAGAACCATCAAAAACATGCTAGCCAGCCATACATGATAGATGCAAGCTGCTCAGGGGACAAGTCGCACGTTGCCATCAGTACAGTTGACACATACAGGCGTAGCTGCCGATTAAGTTCCGAGTGGAGCAGCGAGCGCCATAACGACACTGACGTGTCTCTGTTTAACCTGCCAAATTTAAATCTTTTGCATTCAAATCTAGTGATTTAATTAGCAAACGATGTAACTTTTATGCCTATTGAATAAAGTTGCCATGATGGCTTTCCCTAAATAAAAAATAAAAAAATCTAGTGATTTAATTTACAAGGAGAATCTCGATCAAGACCCCGAATCGGAGAACAGAGATGCACCAAATAGAGGAGCCTGATTGAACAACACCTGGAGCTCAAATTGAATAATTAATTAACTTTTGCTGAATGTATATATGTCTATATATCTATGAACAATTTTATAACACCTGGAGCTCAATTTGAATACTTAGTTAACATATGACTCTTTTTTTTTGCTGAATGCATGAATATATGTCTAATATATTTATGAACAATTTTAGTTGCAAAGCGTGTGGATTTAGCACAGCGGATCACACAAAATTAAGTCACACGAGCACTGACAACTAGTAACTAGTCTACTGCTGCTGCTGCTTCTCATGCATTGCCATTGCCATTGCTCTTCTTCTTGGTGGCGTCGTCGGCGACGACGACCCCTTCGTTGCCGGCGAGCATGAGGTACTTGTCCCTCCTCGTCAGCCCCGTGCGCGCGTACCCCAGCGCCTCCGCGATCCGCCGCTGCACCTCGTTAGCCACGCCGCGCGCCGCCTCGCCACCGCCGCACTCGACAGGGTCCAGGAACTGCACGACGTAGGACGGCGCGGGGTTCATGAGCAGGTACAGCGGGTCCAGGAGTTTCCTGCCCCCTGCCGTCGTACCGTGGAACATGCCCACCGCCGAGTGCAGCGCCACCGGCGCCACGGCGTCGCCGCCGAGGTCCGCGAACAGCGGGCTGAACCGCAGCAGGTACGGTTCGCGGCAGGTGGTGCCCTCGGGGCACACCACCAGCCCGCCGCCGCCGCCGCCGCGGACCCCGGGGCGGGAGCGGGACAGTTGCGCCTGCATGGCGGCGCGGTCGGCGGCGCGATCGCGGGTGAGGCGGAACGTCGGGATAGGCGAGAGCAGCTCCGAGAGGCGGCTGATGCTGTAGGTGGCCGCGACGAGGTCGGCCCGGCCGGCTGCGGCGGAGACGTAGAGCGGGTCAATCAGGGAGCGGTGGTTGCAGGCGAAGAGGTTGACGCCCGACGACAGCGACGGCGGTGGCGGCGAGGCGATGACGCGGTTGTGCATGCCGAGGGCGGCAAGGAGGGGGACGGAGAGGAAGAAGGGGAGGAGGAGGAAGGCGGCGGTGCGGACGACGGCGAGGGGCGCGCCCAGCGGCAGCCAGACGAACATGGCGAGCGTCGCGGATGGCGTCGGCCGGAAGGCGGTGCGGCCGTCGTGGAAGACGAGGGGGTTCGGGTAGCGCCGGGGATGGAGGGCTCCCCGTCGCCGCCGCGCGGACTCGGTTGGCACGTACACCTCCTGCGTGCATGCACAATACTGTAATCAATTTCGGATTTACTAATACTCGTTCAATCTCAGTCGATCGACTTCAACATCACCGAGCTTAAAGATACACGCAAAAATTATATGCAATTTTAGACTTTAAAGCACAAGACTCTTATATTTTTATGTAACTTTTTATTTTTGACGTGAATCTCGCAGCGTGAGACCGAGCGAGTGGGCCTACGGTCGACACAAATAATTTGGTAATTTCTCAGCATACAATGATAGTTTAATAATGTCAATTGAGACATGTATTTTCTCCGTCCATAAATATAAGACATGCATGAAATTTTAGATTCAACTTTGATCAGCAATTAAGCCAATAATATTGAACCGTATGACACTAAAGTGGTACCATTGGATTCATATTCAAATATATTTTCAAATAATATCACTTTTGTGTTATATAATACAATATTATTAGTTTAATTGTTAGTCAAAATTAAATCTTAAATTTCATGCACGCCTTACATTTGTGAACGGAGGGAGTAGAATGGAAGGATGTCAACTTTCTATTAGAGATATACGTTATATAAGTCTTTTGCTAAATTAGAAGACAAAAGAAAGAGAGAGAAAAAAGTGAAATTTTTTCCTCTAAATTAAGAGATGATCCCTTCACACTAAGAGAATGTTGTTTTTTCATTGTCTTTCCTTCTCTGATTTAATTTTAGTCATCAAATAGTTTTAGATGTATGCAGTTGCTAAAAGTGACATTAAGAGATAAATAAACATCATGAGGTGGAAAGTACTACACTGTACACGCTCTTACGAATATTGAGCATGCACGAATTTCTTCACAATAACGGAAAGGAATATGCACGAATTGAGGGGGGAAAAGGAAAATTGGACACGAGGACACTACTACTAATAATAAAAGAAACCATCTCAAAAAAATAAAAAAATAAAAGAAACATACAAGTACCTGTTTTTGCTTCTTTTGTTTCAGTAATTCACATGCTGCTTAAAGTATAAGCTAGCTAGGCATGCAGCTTAGACATGCATGCATGATGCAGCACCAGCTTCACATAGAATTTCTCCTGGTCAAGAGCAATGCAAGTTCGAGTGTTTGCCTTTATTTTACTTTGATTCATCATTCAACTCTTCTTATTTTTTGGAAAGTACACTACTCCAGAAAAGACTTCTCCTACACCATCTCCACTGACAGGCAGGAAATAACCGTCAGTGATATGGTTCACCACTGACGGGCGAATAAGTAACTGTCAATGATTATTCCAGTAGACGGTCTAAATTCAGAAGAAAAAAAACATTATTGAAGGGTCCAAAACAATGCCCGTCAGTGGTTGCGTATTTGTACTGACGGGGAGTACCACTGACGGGCTCGTTCGTATGGCCCGTCAGTACAGCGTATTGCAGCACTGATGAGCTCAATTTATAGCCCATTAGGCCCAAAAAGTAACCCTTATTCTCCCACCTCACCACACCTCCCAACCCTAATTCTTCCTATCGCCGCACTCTCCCAACCCCCTCTTCCCCACAAAATGCCGGCGCCGACTCCTCCTCCTCCCCCCCCCCGGCGCTCACTCCCACCCCACCACACCTCCCACTGCACCACACCTCCCCCGTCTCCCCCGCCCTGGAGATCGCCTCCCTCCCCGCCTCCCCCGCCCCGGAGATCGCCTCCCTCCGGCCGCCTCCCTCTGCATCGCCTCCCTCCAGCTGCCACCTCCGCCATCGCCTCCATCCACGCCGGCTTCCCTCCACGCCGGCCTCCCTCCGCGTCGCCTCCCTCCAGACGCCTCCCCCCCCGATGCCGCCGGCCCCCTCCGCCTCCACCCCGACGCCGCCGGCCCCCTCCGCCTCCTCTCCCGCGCCGCCTCTCCCCCGATGCCGACGGTGGCGGATCCGGCATCTCCGAGCGGCAGCGGCAGTGGCTCGACCTCCTCCTTGCGGCGGCAGATCCGGCGTCCCCGATCTGGCGGCGCGGCTTCCCGGCCTCCTCGACCTGGCGGCGCGGCTTCCTCCGAGCGTCGGCGGCGCGGGGCCACGATGGCGGGGGGTAGGAGGTTGGCAGCGCGGTGTGGCCTTGGCGGGCTAGGGCGGTGCGGGCCTGCAGGGCTCGTGCTTTTTTTTTGCTTGTTCTAGGCATCGCCACTGACGGGCAACGCAACCATCAGTGGTGGCTGCCCCCTCCACTGACAGGAGCTCACTGACGGGCGCAAAACCCGTCAATGGAGGTTGTTTTGCGCCCGTCAGTGTAAGGCTTATACGAGGTAGTGGTATTCAACTGTTCGAGATGTGGTTCGTAATTGATTGTTCAGGATATAATAATATATAAACACTGTAAATTTCAACGTACCATGCATATGTGAAAGATGCACAATTTGGAGTACAAGTTATATGCTACATATGGATTAGCTGAACAAGACACATGTATGATCACAATGTTATAGTGCATATACACTACATATACTGTAGCTGCTGGTCTCGAACTACTGAGGTAGGATCCATGGATTCATGGCCGACATGGACATGTACCAAGATCGATGAGTAAGAGGATAAGAATCCCAATCTCAAACTGTAATTAATATGTTGGTGCGTGACATGCATGGAGAGTACAGTATACCTAGACTCAACGGACAGAAGTTGACAGAAACCTAGCTAATTAATAACATCGTGCAAAATAAATAATGAACCCAAACTAAATAATTACTGTATATAGTAATACTGCTAGTATTAGCACCCCATGCGCATATCCAATCACGCATGCAAATCAAACTAATTAAACGTGCATGAACTAATAAATATATGCACGGTTAATTAATTGCGAGCGTCTATTTTTTTTAAGTTTTTTGGTATTATATTAAAACTTTTAATTTTTTATCTAACGGTTAATTAGATAGTTGCATATTTTAGAAATTATATATAACTTTAGATTAGAGATATGTAATTGGGTAATTACACATTTTTAGACCTAAGGTTTCATAAACTTACTATTTTTGTATTGATAGTGTTAAGTTAGGCCCCCTTCTAGACGGCTTCTCCAGCGGCTTTTCCCAGAAGCTGCCCCCTCCCGGTTTCTCTCAGAAGCCGCCCCCTCAAATTCGTCGGGGCTTCTAAAATCCCCAGGATCTGACTAGTTTAGAAGCCCCGACGAATTTGAGGGGGCGGCTTCTAGGAGAAGCCGGGAGGGGGCAGCTTCTGGGAGAAGCCGCTGGAGAAGCCGTCTAGAAGGGGGCTTAGTCCACTTAGAAATAACAATTTCTTAGATGACTTAAACATAGTAGGTACCCCGGCCCCTGTCCAAAAATATAAAGCGTATTTTGATTGGTTAAGATAAGATCTTGACCAATAATTACTTTATTAATATACGATTTATGTGATGTAAAATTATAATCATAAAAATATACTTTGAATACGAATGTAACAATATCAATTTTCTGTTACATAAATTATATATTAATAAAGTAACTATTAATTAAAATATTATCTTCACCAATTAAATTACATAGTAGAATTCGGAGGGACGGACTATGGGTAATTAATAATACGTAGTTAATGACTGACCTTGCAGTATTTGCGAAAGAGGTGATGAAACGAGCTCCCAAGCCCACCAATGCCGACGACGTGGCCATCGCCGCCGCCATCGCCCTTCACCCCGATCACCTTCTCCACGTCCAGCTTCCGCAGCACCTCGACTTCGTCCTCCACGAGGCCCAGGTAGTACCCCCGGAACTCCCTCAGCTCCGGCGCTACGACGGCGTCGACGTCGAGGTACTCCTTCAAGAACGGCTCCACCATCGCCCTCGGCATGGCGCTCACGCACACGCACCGCCGAAGCCGGCCAGGAGCCGCCGCCACCGCCTGGAACACTTCGGCGCTGACGTCCTCCAGGAACAGCTTGGGCATCACCGCCCTGCCCAGCCGGAACCCGTCCTTCCTGAGCCCGAGGAAGCTCACCATGACCATGACCTTCGTGGCCCTCTCATGGCCGAGCAGGCGCAGGGCAGGGTAGAGCAGCAGCAGGAGGAGGCCCCGGAGGAGCCCTCCGGCCTCCAGGGCCACCAGCATGAAGTACGGGAAGGTGGAGGACGACATCAGCAGGCCGCCCTCCACCTTGCACACAACTCTGCCGGCGCCGGCGCCGCCGGTGGCCGTCGTCACCGGCGCCGGGAGCGCGTCGTCCAGCGGCGTTGACGCCGTTGTCATCGTCGCGCGCCTGTGTTGCCGCTCGGTGGCCGGCGGCGGCGGCGCATGGGCGATGAGGGATCTGAGCCTCCTGATGAGGATCTTGTTGAGCGAGAGGAGGGACCTGGTGAAGGCCTTGGGCATGGCTGGCGCGCGGCTAGAGCTAACAAACGCGAATATTGAGGCAGCTAGCTACACGAAGCTGTGTAACTAACTAGTGCTGCACGAGCGGTGAAAGAGGCAGCGCATGCATGCGTTTATACAGACACGAGAGCGAGAGAATGGCACATGCAGCATCTAGTGGCCTCGATTAAAGGACGGTTGCTGTTTAGTACTCCGTAATATTCTCGTTATATGTACCCACCATACGTAGGGTCCAAAATAACAAAAAAAGTTAATAAAATATAATCATGTATATCCTTATTAGATCTATATTATAACTATTTAACAATTTACAAAGTATTTAAGTAGGAGTACAAAGTTAATACATTGCAATAATTATACTTCTAATATTTATAACAGTTAAATATTTTAAAACAGATTATCCTGAAATATAGTGAAACGAAGAGAGTATTATGCCGACAACTACAACATATGCATGCACTATTAGTATTGGCAATTTCAGTATTTGTTATATATGCATGCTATAATAGATTTTACGTAAGCTCTAATTTGCACCAGTATTTGTTATATATACACCTAGATGGAGGGAGTAAATAGCAAGTGTGCATATGTAATACAATGCACTGTTTTTATAATATATATTGCATGGCATATATGCTTGCATACGTGGAAAGCGACTTGAAGAAAAATACCGCGCATGAAGTATATATTAAAAATGTAGGCATTAAACTTTTCTGAATAGAGAAACAACACGTTAAAAACATACTTTTTATGCATGAAAAACAACAATACTCGGGTATTTAGGAGGCTATAGGTATAAGAGTGATTAGGGAGGTCTAATCTTTAACCATAACCATTGGATGGAGAAATATGTAATTAGATTAAAGATTCTGGATGGCTCAGATTGAAAGTATCCCATCCCACTTATGCTTTTTATATTGACTAGCTAAATGCTGGTGTGTTACTATGGAAGAAAAATATCGTATTGCATGAGTTGTTTAAACGTTCCTACTGTCATAGTCCCAAATTTATGCTAATTAACAATTATCTTAAAATACAAATCAATCGAACTGTTATATGTATATTACATGAAAATGATGGCAGTTATGGTTATTTTTTAGTAATTTAAGCGTTAGTCTTGATAAGGATAAACGAACCATCATTAATTTAGATTTTTATAAGAGTAAAAGTATAGACTGTAGTCTGCTACTTAAATATGATCAAGTTGACAGAAATTGGATAACACCATATATTATCTGTACAAGAGAATTGATGAATGGCGAAGGTAACCTGGTTGAAATTACTGGTGATCATGATATGGCAAAAGATGCTCCTCGAATGTCAAGAAGTGAGCTTGTGCAATACTAATATTTGCTGGATTTACTAGCTCGATCATCACTTTCTGATTGAAACAGGACCCATATATATAGTTCGTCACTGCACATATCTTCCGTCAGAACGAAAGCTCTCGCTAAGAGAAAATATCCAACAATACGTGTACAAGTAGTTAATGCATATTTGACTGTGTGTGCGTGCGTTTTAGAGTAAGCTTATAATGCATTCATCAAATTAAACATGATTCCAGCACAATTATATATTAAGCACTAGCTTGCACTAACATCGATCGATATCTAGAATTCTAGATGTTTCCGTATCGTGATCACCGCCCGTGTCCAGGTCATGAAAAAGTGTTCGATCTAGAGCTTACCTTGTCGATCGTGACCGTGTACAGCTAGAAAAATTGCAACAGGCACGTTGCATATATATAATTGAAGCTAAGACATCCATTTAAATATGTAATAGTTGGAAACTACATCAAATTTAGTGCAGCGAGGTGATCGTGGTAGTAGTGCAAGTACGTGCACGCAAGTGGAAATATTAGATCCATCAACCCAACCATTATAACTTCCTCTCAAAATAAACAAAGTGTTGTTTCCAGCTGCTAAATGGAGAGACAACGATGTGATCTCTCGTGAAAGGGCAATTAATCTGTCAAGTGCAGGGTTAATATATCGAGGGTGACTGGCGTGTTTCTTTTCGGACATGCATCCTCTCCCTTGCTTCGACAAAAGCAGAAGATGTAAGATAATATTAGCAACTACTCCATCCATTCCGCTATATTTATCCTTTGACTCGGGAGTAATCTCTGAAGGAATGCACACGGTTCATCTCATCTAAAGTAGCTACTTATCCCAGCTTGTAAATCCAGTTAGATTGAAGTATGGGTGAGCTATGCTAATCCCAACGAGTTAGCCATAATCATGAAGAATTCGGCCGATTCCGATGACAAATTCAGGAAAAATTTCAGATAAAATCAAACAATGGAAACCGAGTGGCTTCTGCTGGTGACCCGTTCCCTGTTTTTGTGGCAACCTGTGTGCCACCGACTGATGGCACGATGCAACTAGCTAAGATCCATATTTTTTAAAAAGAAAAGTCTCGGTGAGCTTAATTGATTACATCGACGTGGTTCCTGAGTTCTTCACATGCATCTACGTGTTCAGCAGCCTTTTAGGCTGATGCACACTGCACGTGGATAGATGGATATATAAACGCACGCAATGTGTAAATGCTAAGAACATGAGAGATTTTATAATAATGTGTATATGTACATATATGTTTATGTATTCTAGCGGAAGAGTCCATTAAGTTCAAGTTGCAAGGCCCCATTTCTCAAGCTGTACTAATCTCCTCCAACGGTCTGCATTCACTGCAGAGCGTCTGATTCTGCCAGTCCAACGAGACACAATGAACGGAAAAGAGCATGTAGGTACACGTAACATCCATCACCGCCGTGAGATCGATCGATTGACGTGTGTGGGGAACAAACGCATGTTCAGATCGGTTCTGACATTGCTGAGTGAGTGGTTCCCGTTTTCCGATGGGCTCTCTCCTCCCGGTCACGCTCATGCGCGGATTCTTGATCGCAATGCTGGTTGCTGGGTTCAACAAAAAACGATGATGGCTGCGTGTCAATCACGATGACAAGCCAACGCTCCTCCCCTGTACGTGGTCATGCCAGAAATGTCAGTACTACCTGCCAGTATGCTAGCACCACAGCTCAAGAAAAATAATATGGCTCCATCAACACTACATAATTGTACAATACCTTTCTTCGTCCAAAGAACGTTGGGACTTGGATGATGACGAATAGACTACTAAATAAATTAATAGTCAGGTGACCATAAACAATGGCTGGGATAAATTACGAGGCCTCCAAGCACTTCTTTTATTTGATTCCTAGCATAGGTTCTAGGCAAGTGGCAATGTACAGGTGATGGAAGAACGGTGGTCTACATCTTGAATATGGCTGCGCCGCTCGACGGCTTCGACGCGAAGACGTACAGGCCAAGATCGTTCTGGCTGATTACTCCACGGTCGATCCTTGATTTGTAGTACTTTTCCTGCCACCAAAAAAAGTTCGATTCGTGTTAACAGCTACTGGTATGCCTCCAAGAAGCAGAAGCAGAGTACGCATATGCTTATGCTTCTGCCGTTCTGTTGTTACGAGGAATTCGATGAAGAATTGATAAAAGCATCATACATTTGCTGCCAGTTTGGATAAGTCAGGAGTTCGGGAGCTGATAAATTTACTTTACCTTCAAATTGAGGATGAACTGTGCGACAATGCCCTCCTTGACCAAAGCGACTGCACAGCCACCCCACCCGGCTCCTGTGAGCCGCGCTCCAAGTGCCCCGTTATCCCGACATACTTTTACAAGCTCTTCCAACTCGGGACAGCTGACACAGTGGAATATATCAGTAAGTCAGTAAGTTAATATTAAAAAAAACTTATCCCATGACACACAAGTATCTGTGTGCATATAACAAACACTAGAGTACATAAAAGATACTACCTGCACTCATATAGCACGCTGCAGCTATAATGGCTATCATTCATAAGATCACCGAGCCTTTCAAGCATATCTTCCTCACTGCAAGTAAATAATGGGAAGTGTCAGATCACCAGAATTTTGTAAGGGAAACGCTTGTACGACGGCTAGAACATATTTACCCAGACCAAATTCCAAAGTTCAACTATGAGGGTATATCACGAGTCAAAAGGAAGATGAAAAAAACGAGCCGATTATACATGGTGATTGCAGTTAGAATTAATCAACTCACCTGAGTTTTGATAACACAGTATCCCTAAACACATAAACCCGCCTTGCTTCGGAGTATACATGGGAGGCACGCTGAAATTAAGCACACGCTAGGAAATTAGACCCAATTGTCATAGCATCATACAGCACAAAGAACATCAATCTTAACGTTACAGAAGACTGAAGCGAGAATCAACTCAAGTGTGCTAACAAAGAACATCAATCTTAATTTACAGAAGAATATCAATCTTAAGTTACATCTTCATGGATGTCTGTACGAAAACGCATAACAAGGAAATGAAATTCACCTGAAATAACTTGAAATGCTTCGCAGCTCTTAAAACATCCAAGGAGGTTTGAGAGCTCTGGAAGACAGATGCCAGGCTTTGACCTGTAATTTTCTCTATTTCCTCTGTTGTATATGGTTCCTCATGCAATAGGTTCTGCAAAGTTGCACAATAATCAGAGAAGTGCATGGTAACAGACCCCTATGGAATATTTACTGTAATGCAGACACAATTTTTTTCCTGGAAATTATGTATAACCAAACATAGAAGAGTTCCTTATCCTTAGCAGAAACAAAAACAGGAGCATGAAGTGACCCTCACAATGACATAGCCAAGTACCAAATATTATTTCCGAACAAGAAAAGAAATAGCAGAGAGGCTCCATTGCAATAAAAGGCAGTTCTCGGAACATACTTCAAAGCTCCAAATGTCACCATTAGGCAGCACTAACTGCAGCCCAGGCAAGTGCTGACCGATCTAACCAGGAATTGATAAGTACAACTTCAAGATCAGAGATGGTTCACCCAGGCTTTGTAGAAACTAGCAAAAGGAACTTTCTAACAATAAAGCTCCACCACTTGCCTCCTCACCAATTTTGTAAGTTACACATTGTAGCTCCTCATAATTTAGAATTTCTGCTGGCACAACTACGGAGTGGAAATAGTTGTAACCGAAAAGATATCAACAACTCCACTAAATATTACTCTCTCTGTCAAAAAATGAAAGACGCGCAAGTATTCCAAGATTTACAATTAGATCTATAATATGTTGATTATATGACATAAAGTGATATCATTAGAAAGTACCTTCGAAAATAAATCCAACAATACCACTTTCATGTCACATAACCAAAATATTATAGGTCTAATTATAAATCTTAGGATGCGTGCACGCCTTACATTTTTTGAAGAGGGAGTAATTGGCTGGAAGACACATATGTTGCTATACATTGGCAGAATTGGGCGCTTAGATATCCAAACACACATGGACACTACAGCGGGAACATGAGATTTATATGCAATTTTTTGCACTCGGGTTATCACGCTACCATCACACCCTATGTTTCAATCTCTGTTTGTTGTGGACTTAAGATGAATTGGTAATGTTAAAAATTTAGATGCCAAATCCACCACCATCGCCTCTTTTTTCTGTGTTAGATAGATGAAGACTTGATGTATATTCTGCTACCAGGATTATGGTCTGATAGGTCATGATTTGCTTTGCTGGTTATGCTGCTGATGGATATTATCATTTTAACATAGATATAACAGTGCCTCTAGTTCTCCATATAGGAATTTTAACGAAAATTGTGAATCGCTGTTTCGGTAACATGTCGCGCCATATACCCATGTCTCTGTATGCTGCAACATAGCCATGTCTTCTGTTGCGTACCCATGTTCGCATCAGTGCAACCATATCATCTCTTTTCAGGAATGAACAGATAAGATGGAGGCAGCACACATATTCTTCGTAAGCAATATCACATTTTCACAGCAACATCCTAAATTCTTGGTAAAGTTTTATACCTTCACAGCAATTCCAGGATCAGAAGAACCTTCTTTGCCGGCAAAAGAGACACATAGCCCCTCAACATCAGAGAGGGTGGTAACAGAGGAGACAGCTTTATTTGTATCCATCCCTAGTTTGATGGCAAGAACAATCTGCAAAAAGGCGCAAAAGAAAAAATATTAGCTCAATAAATGAAAAATGAAGATGAATATCAACCTTCTGCTTTTTTTTTGCTCACATTCCAACAATGAAAACTCAAAATAGTAGAAAATATTCTCTAGAAGCTAAAATTACATATGTTCCAGAGTCGCTTGCATTATGCAATACAATGGTAAGGCATCTGGGAACCTTTGATATACTTAAGACATTCAACTCAAAACTAAGAATGTGCGTGGAACTATCCTTCATTCTTTATACATGCTCATTTTGAAACTAAGAATCTCTTACCGCTGCCAAGCGACATTCCACAACACGGTTGTTGTAGTTTGTAGCAGCTGTCTCTGCTTTCTTGGACTCTGCCAGACAATGGGCAATCACAAATGTACCACCTGATGGTAGTTGCACGTCAGTTGCTTTGATTGGATTGAAATCTATCAACTCAGCAAATCCAGGTTTAGCCATGATAGATATAGCCTGGAAAAATAGAGTGAAATGTTAAAAGAGTACAAGATCAATTGTATTAAGAAAGCATAAAGTAATTAAAAAATTAAAAAAGGTGATCTCAAGCTGTGCATGCAGTAATATAGCAAGTTTTGCAAGCTTTATTGAACACGTATTCCTCTTCCTCTCATGAGTCATGACGAGGATCTACCCAATCATTGGAATCGCATCGTCCTTTGCATGTAAGCATGATATACAAAAAGATCTTTGGAAAATAAAGCTAATCTCTCTGATTCTACAAAGAATAAGCCGCACCAAACCGTGTACCCTGGTGCCAGGATTCCTCTATGGTGTTCCAATACAGGCACGAGATATTTACTAAACACAAAAGATATTCACTGAAGGAAATCAGCTACAAATCAGTGCTGGCCACTGAATGACAACTAATTTTAGAAACGTTACCCTATCGATAAGCTAGCCCCACAAACAGCAGTTTTATTTTATGAAGCTACTTTGATTTTACTTAAAAACGGCATGAATTAAGTAGAAACTGGAAATACCATGACTGGTCCATAAGAAGTTCTAAATGGCGTCATTTACCTGATCCATGCCCCCAGACTGTGTCCCAATATGACGCTCAGATTGACAAGTGAATTGAGCAACTTCTTTCTGCGTGATGTGAATGGAACATTTAGAAATAGGAAATAATCTCTGGAACCTTGTGTTGTGAACACACAAAAAAAGGAAACTGGATAAATGTTTTTGGAAACTCCTAGTTACTATTCCACTGGAAATCATGTCAATAACAGCAATTCAGCATCAATTTAGCATCCAACTCTATCGATTTTATCTCCCCAGTTCACATAGCCAAGTCATTATACTAGTGTAAACAGGACATATAACTTCTGTTGCATCACCACTACCTTAGTCACACGTCTATTTTTTTTATAATGATAACATTACATGTATATTTGACACAAGAATAAAAGAGGCACTTGCTTTGTGTCAAATTTTGTGGTGCAATTAGCATATCAATTTTTCAGAACTCGAAAATCCATCACTTAGGCCAGTCATGTCAACCTTATATATAGCGTTTTGGTTTATTGTGGCAATTCTTCCAGGACAGTTCCTTAGGCTTCAAGCCTCCATCTAAAGCTTGCATTCAGCAATGTTCACTTTAAATCACTAGCTAGTAATTGTACTTTCATACCTGAACATGAATGAAGCAATATCATTAATAGATCTGTTTGATTTGTGGTAAGGAATACCTTTGGGAAATTTTTCTCGAGAATTCCCATGATAGCAATTGTTGCTGAACAGACAAATGCTGCTGAGCTTGAAAGTCCAGATCCTAAATAAGAGCAGCAACATACAAGCAAAATAAAATTTGGTATGCATATCATTTACTGTAACGATAAAACTCATAACTAAATATCCAATAGTACCTTGAGGAACTGTGCCACCAACAACAACATCAAGAGCAACAGGTTCACCCATATCTATCCCTTTTGACCTACCGTACTCATATACTCCCTTGTATCTGCAGATAGAGGATTAAGCAGATAGGATATGTTCACGTTTTCTAGACAGCAGTTAAATGAATAAAATCAACAGAACAACGACTTCACCAGTATCTATCTATAACTTACCCACACATAAAATAGTGGCCCCATTTGTGGTTTTTGATGTCAATTTCCTGCACGACAAATATTTAGCTATCAATGACCGAATCAAAGGTGTCAAACAGAAAGAATCATGTAAGTGAAGCTGATCCAGATAGCAACATGAATAGAAGCATATTTTCTGTCACTGCAAGCCAAGAGATGGTGCCATCAGTATCTATCCCAAATGAATCTGAATAAAATAGAATAAGGATTACTTATTTATTTATCTGCAATTATTGCGAATCACAAACTCCATTTGCATATTTGAAAGACCCATCTAAATTTGATCATGCCACAGTCCGAAGTGCTCGGTATTGTGATCAAAATTGTCAGGCATACTGCAGGTAAAAGTAGCACACAACTCCCATTGCCGGTGCTATCAGGTTTCTGCAGCTCCCCACCAGCCTTGGCTTAGTCGTCAGCTCACTGCCCTCCATTGGGCTGAACCAGGGAATCAGCAAGTGCACAAGCAGTGAAGCAGGAGGGCTCCACACGTCAGGAAGCCAACAATGGAGCACAAACACAAATTATTAAGTTCACGGGGAGGGCACCGAATCGATCCATGCCCCGCGTCTGGCTTTTTGTTATGATGAATAGTTAATAGCATGATAATGCAACCACTGCATCCTAAGTTAGGAAGGAGATTCTCATGCCCTGCCTCCCCGGAGAATAAACCCAAAAATTAAAAATAATTCGATGCACAACTGGAAAACTCTTTTATTTCGGGAAAATAGAATCCATCTCCTTCAATCACGGCGTTGCATGAACGGAAAAAAATTCAAAGCCCCAGGAATCCTAAGCACGAACCGATCTAGGAGCAGAGCAGAGCAAAGCATCGGAGTAGAGCAGAGCAAAGCAGAGTTGGGATCACCTTGCCGGGGTCGGCCGGGTAGACGCAGGTGGGGTACTTGTCGTCGACATTGGCGACGCGCACCTGGCCGCCGTCAGCCCTCCGGATGGCGACGATCATGTCCTGGCGGATGGCCATGGGAAGCACCGAGTAGCCCTCATAGTCTATGTGCTCCCCGATCAGATTCACCCTCCCTGCACACACGCACGCACGAACGCCCCCAAATCAACCACGCGGGGAACACAAAACGAAACCAAATGAAACCTAAATCGCCGGCTCCGGTGCTAGCAACCAACCAGGGGAGCGGGCGAAGAGGGCGGGGCGGGCGGCGTAGACGGCCTGGAACCGGTCGGCGAGGCGGTCGAAGCGGAGGCGCGCCTCATCGAGGAGCGAACCAGCGCCGTAGGCGGGTTCCAGCGAGGAGAGCACGGGGATGAGGTCGCCGCCGAGGGCATCGTCGGGCACCTGCGCCATGGCTAGGACTCTCTCTCTCTCTCTGTTGTGTGTGCTGTCGTATGACTTGCAGCTGGCGGGTGATTATTGACAAACCGAGAGTTATTTATTGTTGTAGCGGTGATCCGTTTATATAGCGGCACGGCGCCAAGTGGAGCCACGTGGCGGAACAAATCCCTATACTAAACAAATCAGGCGCGTCCCTATCCTCAAAGCTTATCCCTGTTGGGAAACCAGTGGAACCACCGGAAGTAGGCCCACTTGCCATGAGGATGAGTTTAATTTTTCTAAATAAACATTTAAATAGATACTTATCTCTTTATTAGATTTGGCTATAAAAAGAGATAGGAGGCAATTGTACTGTAACTTTTGATCAATCTAATAAAGAGCTCTCCTTTTCTTCCATATTGTGTTTTGTGCTTTACATTTCGTTCACGTGCTTCGTCATCTTCTTTCTCGACGTCGACTACGCCACGCTGTACAACCCGAGGACCGGACTCGTCGGCAACGGTTGCACAACAATCCCATTTACTATGAATTCTAGACTCATCTCGCCTTGTCACCCGTGCGGCCCCACCGGTCGGGTCGTTGCCAAACGGTACGATATATGAAAGCAGACTTGTCACCGATGCGAAACATTCCTTAGACTATATTTTACATGATTTTTCGAACTAATGCAACGTAATGATGGTTTTATATAATAAATTTTGTGTGATAGAGATATTTTTATGTGACAATAAAATTATTTTCACTCAATAAAAACTCACTTTAAGAAAAATAAAAATCAGATTATAAATGTATAACATTTTTCTTTTTTCTACATGAAGCGCATGCTCTGGGTTCTACTATTAGAAGACACGGATCAAAGTAAGTTTCACCCCACATATTACCCATCAAATGGAACTATGCATAAGGGCATCTCTAGTGGTAGAGAAAATAATCTTCTCTTATGTCTTCCATGTCATTTAGAGATGACAATAAAAACATGTTATTCAATTGGCCATTCTTGATACCATCTCTAGCAAGTAATGTCTGCATAAATATATGATTAAAATTAAACTAGAAATCATATGACGAACGGAGGATATATTATACAATGGAGAAAATATTGATCTTTTAGACGTAAAGAGATCATTCATTCACTAAAGAAAGACAACATTTTTTTCCTTTTTCTCTCTCCAACTCAACAAAAAGCTCACGCGACGTCTTCAAGCAAAAGTTAACATTACGCTATGGAAGACATGCACAAAACAAGCGCCTACTAGAACATTACAAGAATATAAAACCACCAACTGTTCACCCAAGACAATAGTCAACAACACCGTCCGATCTTCAACGCTGGATCGCCTCACGTACGCTATCATAAGAAATAGGGAGAGAAATAAACGAGGATCGGGTTGAAACGATTCAGGAGAGAGAGAGAGGGGTCGAAATATGTAGTACACACTTTGGTTCTATAAATAAGAGAGAAATAAACAAGTAAAGATGTAAAAATACAAAACACAATACAAAGTGGACAGCATGGATCTCAAAACACCGAGACGTTCAACTACACTTTGGAAAAACCGAACTGTACATAGACTTCCATCAAGCAAGCATCAATTTGCATTAGTCAAACAAGTCCTCACGTCAGCTTAGAGTAAGCCAGTACTACTTCATCTAGCAACGACCAGCATCGAGTAATTAAAACTAAACATATATCGGCGGGATCTCTTTTTTTCCCGTTGCTTCTAGCTCAAGTTGCGCTTTCCACAGGGATCCAGACCTGAATTATCAGCTGCTACTACTACTACTCACAGCTAGCTAGCATAGAATATTACACAAAGTCAGCACACACATCTGCTGCAAACTTGCAGTTGCGACACAGTCAATCTAATTTCTTCAGGAGATCATCCCAAGGGAACAGAACAAACACCTACGGCTTCAGGCTTTCAGCCACTTTAGAGGTGTTTGATTGGGTTTTTACTATGACTTTCTCTGCTTATAGATCAAAAGCTTAACCAAACACCAAACATCTAAAAGTTGTTTTCCCTGCTTATAAGCTAAAACTAGTGTACAAAACAAAAACACTTTTTAAGGTGTTTTCTTGATTTTTAGGGGATGCTGTGCTGAGATTGCTCCTGTAGTTGACAACTAGTTATCTGTATTTTTTACTCAAACAAAACAATTGAAACTCAACATTTCCATAACAGACAGCCGGCAGCAGATTTCTCACAGTAGACAACTGATAGCTGCTTTTACATAAGTCACAGCCTAACCAAATACCCCCTCCGTATAATGCCGTCAACGACAACAGCACTACCGCCTGTTGTTGCAACAGGCGCAGAGACTCCGGCTTAGGGCCCGTTCGGGACTCGCCTGCTCCCGAAATCCACTTTCGGAGCCGGCGGAGCGCACCCGAACGAAATAATTTCACAGATCCGGAACCGGGGAGCGGAGCGCGTACCAGTGCATTTTCCCGGAGCGGGCTGCGAGCCACACCGCGGAATCCTCTCCACGCTTTCTTCCCCCCGCGCCCCACGTCTCGCTCCCCCCCACTGCTCTCTTCCCCCTGCCGCTTCCCGCCCCTGCTCCCGCCGCCGCCGCCGGCCGCCGCTCCCTGCCCCTGCTCCCGCCGCTGCCACCCCTGCTCCCCGCCCCTGCTCCCGCCGCGGCCGGCGCTCCTCGCCCCTGCGCCTGCAGTCGCCGTCGCCGCCGCTCGCCTCCTCTGCTCCCGCCGTCGCCGTCGCCCTTGCAGTCGCCGCCGCCGCTGCTCCCTCCCCTGCTCCGCCTACGCCTACCCCGCAGCCGCCTACGCCCCGCCGCCGCCTCCTCCTCCCCCGACGCTCGTCCTCCTCCCGGCCTCCCCCGTCTTCTTCCGCCTGCGCCGCCTTCGCCCGCGCCGCGTCCCCTGCTTCCGCCGCTTTTCCACCCGCACGCTTCCGCTCCTCGCCCTCCTCGCCCTCGTCGCCGGCCTCGTTTTCCTCCTCTACCCCTCCGCGCCCACCTGTGCCGCGGCCTGCTCGTGCGCTAGAAGCCGGAGCGGGCCAGCCGAACGCGCCGAGCGGTCCCGATTTGGCGCGCGGAGCGCGGAACGCGGTTTGGGGAGCCGGATTCGGGGATCGGCGGGGAGCGGGCGAGTCCCGAACAGGCCCTTACTATCAGCAGGCCCGAACCCGTCGAATCAGGCATTACTTGGTTCTAGCGGGTTCTCTGTCGCTTGTGCTCGTAATAGCAACTTGTTCGGAGACACAGGCAAGCTGGCTCTTGTGCATACTGCTCCTGCGTATGACTTGGCTGCTTCAGCGACCATCGGTATGTCAAGAACTAGAACGAGCATGTTTTGCCATGACTCGTGATCTGCAAACAAGCTCCTAGCGAAGATTGGTAATGGCTTTGAAATACTGCACCATGAGCTTAGAGATCGAGTGGCAGCTTCCTGTATGTTAGAGTTTAATTAACATGTGTTAATTATGTGATAATCTCCCCTTGTATTAATCGTAGACGGTTGCCTCTCCAACAGATACCTTTTCCAACCTTCGCGTCTGTTCGCTTGTGTCTCCTCAAAGAGACGCATCCCTTCAAAGGGACATGTCTTTTGAGAATAGCAACTGCCATTCCTTGTACTCATATATATACTTGTAATCACAAGCGCATCAATACAAGAATCACATTTGATTGTGTCCAAACGCTGCTTCTATTCTGTTCTACGTTTTAATTCTAAATACTGTAGAACCGAAATTTGAAGAGGTTGTCATGGTCTCGCTCCAATTTTTGGTGGCTGTTAGGCCGCAGAATGCGTTACCGCAGTGGACCATTGACCACCTTTCCCGTGCAGCGAACAATTCAGAAAACCATGGAGCAACAGCGAGTCCATGCTTACTGACCAAGCTAATCCCATTCCCTGCGGAAGTCATTTTCTGAGTAGCTACGCTTTTTCTCTCTTTCTTTCCAACCGAGTATACCCAGATTCCATTACTAGTTAGGTTCAACAGAAAAGAAAAGACAGACTTCTCCCGATACCACATCAACAAGTGCTCCAAGATCACAACCCAGCTGCAACAACCACCATACGACGTAAGAAAGGAATTTAAACACCATCCATCCAACAAAAGGGACAGCAGATCGTACCAAAACACCCCCGGGACTTGCTGTCCTATACAACTCCCATTCTCAAGGTTAAGGGAGCAAAACGCAGCAGAAAACGGCAGGTAGCAGCAACATCTCGGCCATGACAAGAACAGGGTAACGAAGAAGCAACACATTTGGTTGGCAGCTGCTGATGTATAAACGATGTGCTTACAAAGCATGCTCGACACACGGGATTAGGCAAGGATCCCAGTCGGCGTCCCAAACAAGCCCTAAAGCTAACTTTGCTGAGTAATATATCACGTTTGCAATTCCAGCTGCTCCACCACCCTCAAATCAGCTCTCAGATGGAGCACACCATCAATGAAGAGGCTATCGTCAGCCATGAACGTCGACCATGGAATCTCAAAGAGATCATGCCATCCCCTTGACACCGCATTGGTGAAGGTGTGGGTATCATCGCACTTGCTCACAAATTGCCCTGATGTTCTTGTCCTTGCAGCAAACTCAAAATCTACTGTCACACACCTTGAGCCCTTCAGCTCTGCATCGATCCCTAAGAAGAGGCCAAAGCTGCACAGCCCACTCTGCTGGTCCATGTTGCATACTGCTATGAGACCAAAGCCATGCCCCGCAAGATGGAACTGGTGCGAGAATATCTCTCCTGACGGGAAGAGCCGGGAGCACTCCTCATGCTTCAGATCCCAGTAAACTATAACCTGTGGACAGGGTCGATCAAATGCAACCACTTTCACAGGTTTATGCTTGTAAGCTCGCTCTCTCAATTGCCAACAGGTTGTTGCGTCTGCTGCAAGAGCACCTGGGTAAGCTTTGAGTATAAGTACCTCAATGATACGCTTAGTTACTTGTTCATGGTCTATATCATTATTGATGCATGTTAGGACCTCCTGCAGTTTCTTACAGCTCATATGACTGAAGCGCACCAGCGGAAGTAAACGAGAACTCAAGATCTTACGTCTTTCCTCCAATTTTGGGTATTGCACACAGGCCCACTTGAGCAACAAGTCATAGATGTCATCTTCATATTTCACCCGTAGGTCATTACTTGAGAAGATGGCTTCGATCCCAGCAAGATGGATGTTCATCATTTCATCTTGGAACCTGAAATGAGACAAACCATGCCTGAGTACACTTCATACATGGTTTGCTGACAACGATGTCTACACTTTTCTCAGAAAAGAAAAGAACAGGTGGCTCCATGAGATGGAGATCACTCACTTAGCCAAATCCTTGTATTTGTTGGCAAGGAATTCCTTGGCTGCATCTGTCAAAGGCTGAACTTCAGCTGCCATTGCAATGGAGCATGGGTGATCTAAGTAGAGCAGTGCAGATTCTGCGGTCATAGGCAAGCTTGTGAGCAACTGACTGCAATGCCTCATGCAAGAAACAACCTCAAATTTGTCAGCAGCCATCAAGATGTCGAGGAGAAGAGTGGGTTCAGTTGATGTCAACTTTCCACTGTACATAAAGCTAAAAAGCTCCATAAGGGCATTTTCCTCTGTTCCAGGTAGCATGAAAACAAGAAAGAACAAGGATTAAGGAAACAGTTCAATAAAGAACTAAACAAAATGGGAAAGCATTTTTTGGCACATATATGATTATTTAAGTATTATCCATTTGGTAGCTAAAATCAATGGGGGAAAAGAGACTAACCATATCATTAACAAAGAAAAAAAAGAGCGGCAGCAAACTCAGAAACATAATCCCTTCTTTTACCATAATAATCATGTCTCTATTTGACAAAATCAAAAATAGTAACACAATCACAATAGCAAATTAGGATCAATTGTAAGAGGAAGAATGCTAAGAGTATGCTTGAGTTATCGCATTACCTAAATCAGCGATCCTAAGTGTTGGATGCGTCTGGTCAGATTCTTTCATGCCATTTGAGAAAAGCTAAGAAACATGAAGCTTATTAGAAAGTATGAACTGACTATAGAACAAATGCATTTCATAATGTTATCAGAATTACCTTGAGAAAGAAAGGACTTCTTGCAGCAAGAATAGCCGAATTGATATAAATGGTCTTTACTCGTAAAACTGATGTACCCACCATGGTCGAGGAAGAGTCCATACTTTCTCCTTCACCACCTACAAAATACCAAGATCAGAGAAACAAAAACAGGGAAAAGAAGCAAAAGTACAGAACAGACTCACTAGACAGGCTTTCTGCTGTTAAAACACTTGAAAGTTGGAACAGTCTGTTCTTCTATGGATGCAGATTCATTTAATCAACCTTCATAAATACGGTAAAATGATTAAAACAACATCAGAAATGTTACCACAAAGTATAATTGCACTCGAGTACGAAAGACCACAAAGTGTTATACTGTTATATAATTAATTAGTATATTCTATACCACACAAGCATCTAATAGCGAAAGCAAGGTCAAGTAGATAAAAAGGAAACAAGGGGGTTAACTAAGATTTGGTGGGTATCTTGCCAGCAGTGGCCTGTAACCAGTATGTTGCGTGTATGGAGAAACATGCAGCCAAGGGCTACCTTTGATCAGCAGATTGTGTCAGTACCAAATTTACCTGTATACTGCAGGTATTCATACTACTTAAAAGTAAGTGGTTATCAAGGAGGATAATAATAACCTTAAATGTTTCAGCAAAAAAAAAGATACAGAGGTGAAAAAAAAAGGACAGGCTAGTGTTGAACAGAGAAAATGGAACATGGTTGTGGAGAGTTCTAAAATTCTTGGGAGCCCCATCCTCCACACCTCCTCTCCAAATATATGTAAGGATCATACTTGCTCATAGAATAATAATAAAATGAAGTCATGACTCATGAAACAATTTCTTCATCACTCCAAATACACATCATCCATAGTCAAGAATAAATTTGATAGCAATATGTTCTTCCTCTTTGTTTTGTTGTTACATGTAGAAATATAACAATTGACAGATTCAATGTAGTGATCAAACAAATTAATTTTTAGAATTAACTGACATGTCAATGACTCAATGTAACCTTACACAAAACAAATTTAATTCAGAGAACTCTTAAGTTTTCCACGCAAATAAATATTTTCAAAAGCCTAACTAGGCAACGTCTTTGCAAATGCTTTGTGACAAACTTGACCAAGAATTGTACAAACCAATCCACAAAGGACAATAAGCAGTAGAACTTTCAGCTGGCATACCATCTTTCCGAATTTTTTAAGTTGCATGGTTGCTCTTGTTTGTTGTTCAGTCGCTATTCTCAAATACAATGGATTGATATTGTTTCAACGCCACTGCTACATCCAAATATGTGATTAAATAATTGCTGCATTCTAACTGGATGTATGGACATAGGACAATATATAATCTGTTAGTTGCTTTGTCTGAATAAATTTGACGTCGATTCAGGCGAGCACAAATTGCATTGTCAGGTAGATCTTACATTTCCACCACAACAGCTCAGGCTCAAAACTTATGAATTCCACTCTATCGTTTCTCCGTTTCCCTAATCACTAGTCCCTAGTAAAGGGTCAGCTACGTAAAGAAGAAACAATATTAACCCCCACAAAATTCCCTACAATTCATACCCAATCGCGTCAAACAACGGAAAGTTTACACAAGAACCGTACGATTACCAATAGCTGCAGCAGGCATTTTACGCACCTTTCTCCCCGCGGTGTCGCGCCCCAGTCGGCGAGGGGTCCTCCGCCGACGTCGCCGCTGGACCCCAGCGAGTCGTCGCTGGCGACAGTCTCTATCCGCAGCACCCTGTCGGAGAAGTTCACCGAATTGAACGCGAACTCGAAGCTGGGCACCACGCCCTCGCGCGAGAACTCCAGGTCAATCTCCACCTCTGCTGCCGCTGCCGCCCCCGCCGCCGTCGTCGACTCATTGCCGCCGGCCATGCGCTCCGCCACCTCTAGAAGAGGGAGGAACTGCAGGACGGTGGCCATAACCCTAGCTCCCGAAGGCTTCTTCGAGAAGGCGAGGTCGGCAATACCAGTGTAACTTTTTGTTTTGTAGCATACCAGTTTTGAATTTTTGGAAGATCCGCGAACTTTCATTAGAAGTAAAGCAGTTATTAAGACCCATAATTTGCTAATAGAACCCTGGAAAGTTCCCAAGTTACAAGCACGTCTTATGATTTTTGTACAAAAGACCATGTGTAGGTAACAAAATCACAATCTGGTCCTTTGAGCTGTGCCAACCACGTCGATAACGATGTCATCATCTGCGACGTGGGCCATCTCGCCTTGGAATCGTATCCTCTGACATGAGATGTAACGGTGACATTATGCATGTGAGGTCGCACGAAATTCATCCGAACATTGCACCGTACGTGTACCTTAGCACCGTAGCAATTCGATCATCTCTTAATCATAGCATTTAAATCAGGTCCGTCGCTTATATGATCTAGGGCAGAGATTCGAGGAATGTTAGCTCTGTAAGAGCATCCCTACCACCCAAAAATTAAGCGTTAAAGTTGACATGTCAGTTTTCTCTCACTATCGACCACTTTAATCTTCTTTTGCAACATCCCCTAGTGTCATCTACCAGTGGCGAATCTAGAATAAAAACGACTCGATATCCCGATACAAATCATACGTGTCCGTAATGTAAGTTGGAGTGTCACCCGTTTATACATATATAGAGCATGCATATCAAGAAAAACGATTGTAGACTCAATATCAGTACATGTTCCCAGGTCCGCCCATGTCACTCACAGGTGCTAAGGGCTTTAAAAAAATTTCATTTAAATTAATAATTTGTACTTAGCATTTGGTGCTAAGTTTACCATCAGTGCTAAGTATTTTGATCTTAGAATCTACCCTCAACAGTCTTAACACCGGTACTAGTCAGTTCCTCTCATTTTTTACGTTTGCTTAGAACCTAGGGATGCATTACGCCTGGCTTTGCATCAGAGGCTGTGAAGTTTCAACAAGGGCTAAGTGCTGGTTCGCCGGCTTACGAAGGGGGGCACAGACAACATTACAGATAGCATTCAACAGAGAAACATCAGCAAAATAAATTATATCCGGTTTCAGTTGGCAGGTTTGTCAACTACCTAGACAGTAGACACTTGCTTCAGCTTGTTGATTTTATCTTGGATTGTACAAGCCCCCAATTACATGTTACACATGAGACAGCATGTCTTCATAGAAGCCCTCGGTGAATCTTGAACGAAAGGCTGCCCACGTTTTCGGATTGGACCACACGCCATCCAAGCAAAGAAACATTTAGAAACAATTCATGATGAAAACAAAGCCAGTATACCCAGATTCCATGAATGGTTAGGTTTAACAGGAAAGAAAAGAAAAGAAAAGAAAAGAAAGCAAACTGGGATGCATCTCCAGATAGCACGCCAAGCTCTCCAAGATCACAACCCAGCGGCAACAACCATACGACGTAAGCTAGGTATTTAAATTTCATCCATCCAACAAAAGGAACAGCAGACGTACCAAAATACTCCAGGACTTACTATCCTGTTGAACCTCACAAGGATAAGGAAGCGAAACGCAGCAGAAAATGGCAGGTAGCAGTAACATTTTGGCCATGACCAGAACAGGGTCATGAAGAAGCAACCAACCCATTTGGTTGGCGGCAGCCGATAATCATACAATGTGCAGCTTACAAAACATGCCGATTCACGGGATTAGGTTGTGATCCCGGTCAGCATTGGACCTACTAAATAAGCCGTAACCATAATTTTGTTGAGTAAGATATCAAGTTTGTATTTCCGACTGCTCCAGCACCATCCAATCAGCTCTCAGATGCAGCACACCATTGATTAAGAGGTTGTCGTCAGCAATGAACTTTCGACCATGGAATGTCAAAGACATTATTGCATCCATGCATCAAACCACCAGTGAAGGTGTGCTTATCCTCAAACCTGCTCACAAATTTCCCCGACGCTCTTGTCCTTGCAGCAAACTCATAGTCTCCTGTCACACACGAGCACATCAGCTTCTCTCTGATGTATAAGAAGAGGCCAAAGCTGTACCAGTGTTTATTGGAGGAAGATGATATTCCCCTACGTATTACTCCGTCTGTTCATCTTCGCACGACGCGTTTGAGTCTCGGCACAAGAATCAAGGAGTTAGATGACCAAACTTCTTGAGAGCAGCCATGTGTTTAATGGCATACATGAATGCGGATTTTCCGCAATTGGTTGCGTTCGTACCATACGTAAAACATGCATCTCGAAGTTTAAAACAAAATCGAAGAAATTTAGAGCATCTCTAGCAGATGGTCTATCCCATAGTCTAAACGACATTTGGACTACGACGCTCCAAAAATCCTCCCCAGCAGATGGTCCATCCCATAGTCTATCGGTAGACATCCGCTACATTTGGCTCCACATTGTCCAGGGTTGGACAACGAGTCCACAACGTCGACCGGCAAACCGCTCCTTCCGGAGCCTTCCCTCGCGCCACCGGGGGTCGTTGGAGACGAGCAGGACGCCGCACCACGGCCGCGAGGTCGCCGTCGCGCGCTGCCCCATCCCGCGAGAGAGAGAGTGGGGGAAGGGAAACGTGGTCGAGAGGGCGAAGCAGAGGACGTGGGGGAGCAGCTCCGGCCGCCGCCGCGCGCCTCCTTCAGGATCCGAATGCGGGGACGAGGCAGAGGACGTGGGGGCGCAGCTCGGCCGCCGTCGCGCGCCTCCTTCCAGATCCGAACGCGGGGACGAGGCAGAGGACGTGGGGGTGGAGCTCCGGCGACCGTCACGCGCCTCCTTCCAGATCCGAACGCGAGAACGAGGCAGAGGATGTGGGGGTGGAGCTCCGGCCGCCGTCGCGCGCCTCCTTCCGGATCCGGACGTGGGGGTGGAGCTCCGGCCGCCGCCGCCGCGGCGCTTGGTGATGGAGGGGAGGGGTGAGGTGGTGGCGGTGGTCCTCGTCGGTGCGGGTGGGTGACGGGTTGGCGGAGGGGAGTAGGGACTGGTGGCGGTGGCCGTGGGTAGGGAAAGGACCGGCGACGGGGGAGAGGAAGAGGACCGGCGATTATTGGGGAAGAAGAGGGCTTCGGCAATGGGGAAGAGGAGGGCTTCGGCTCGATTTTTATGGGGGAAGAAGAGGGCTTCGGCTCAGTTGGCTGGGAAGAGAAGGATCCAGAGAGAGAGTATATGATTTACACAGAGATATATTTGTGCTAATTGATTCTACATTAATGCTATGTTTATGATATACAAAAATTGTAGTTGAATTGGTAGTTATAAGATACTATTAAAGTATATGAGAGAGAATATAGACTGCGTGTATATAGACTATCTGCTGGAGAACTGTGATATATTGTGAGAGAATCTATTTAGATCATAGTCTAAATGGAAATTTAGACTATCAAATTTAGACCATCTACTAGAGATGCTCTTACTGTATGGATGTACTAGTTGCAGACTTGAACTTTTTCTAAAAACTTTAAAACATCGAGATATATGTTCTCGACATAAGGTGCGGACGTAATTAGTTACGAAAAATCTACATTCTACCAATACATGCATGTAGCCATGTACGATAAAAACAGGCACCACAGAAGGTTTTTTTTAAAAAAAACTTGAGTGGGTATGTGTGTTACAACACGTAAGCAGTGAAACATTCACGAGAGCAAGGGCCCATAAAATTGTAAAATATCATCTGCTCTGGTTCAAACGAGAGAAGAGGTCTAAAATGTCATCTATTTTGAAACAGAACTTGCAAAGAGGGTCCTCGCAGGTGGAAAATTACAAATCATAGTTGACGCACCAGGCAGCGATTAGGCCAGGATACCAATCGGGATCGGGATAGGGACTCATATACAAGGTCTAATCCTAACTTGCCAACATAAATCTTTCCTTGTCAATCACCAACAAATGCCTCTCAAGTCTCAACGTCAACTCATTCGCATTTTTGGGCTCTTGTAATCTCCCACACCGGGAGGGCTTCATCGTTCTCGGTATACCCATCGACCCGCTTGCTGGTGTTTGCGATAGCGACTGTAAAGCTCTCGTTCTGAAGAGTGAAGAGATACATTGCCCGTTCATCCTGGTTATTTATCATCAGAAGAAACCTTAGTGAGAACAGAGAGTTGAATATTTGGATCATGCACCTGTGCACATGCTAGCTAGTAGCAGACCTGACAAGCATACACGTGTAGATGACAAATACTGACGATTGAAGGATGCTACGTGATGCACAAACTGAAGCCTACGGGAACTTTTAAAGCAACAATTAACAAAATGATGGCATATGCGTATTGGTATATGAAACAGAAACATTGGTTTGGTCAAGATAAGGAAAGAAATGAAACAATCAAAATGAGTACACTGCTGCCATGATCAAGAAGCCAGAAGCACCCATGCAACGCTTAAGCTCACCAGAATCAGCCCAGGGAAGACGCTACATAGGTCAGAATCGATCCCTCAGTATATAACATCTACTTGAGGCATCACAACTACTCCCGACATACAAAATACTTAAATACAGACTCGGTGATTCAAATAACTATATGCAAAACACTACCAGCTTAGAAATTGTTCCACAGAATATTCAAAGTGGATGTTACTAATGGATATTGAGAAGTGCTACCTCAAATATTAGGTGTATTTTTTGTTTGGTGGAGAAGTTCAATAGTTAAATACCTCAGGGAGTTCCATATATTCATCAGGAGATATTTGAAGGAACTCTACAGCCGTTTGCCCAAGACACCATGCGAAGACCTTTTCGCTGTCGTCTGCAATGGTCAAGTGCAACTGAAAACCATGTGTACATCCATTATGGCAGGCACACTTACAAAAGGAACACTGCAGTCCACCTGATTGTTCATTCACAACACAGCCACAGAGATTGTGGAATAATAACACCTTTAAACTGTTGCAATCGATGTGGTCAAGCCGAACACGGCATATCTGTACATTGAGATATCAGATGAACAAAGGATGTTAGCAACTCAAAGAATAGACTACAGCTGAAGAATGCAGTTAAGTTCTTAGAAACATGAGTGAAAAATGGTATCTGATTCCTTGAAGGAAAGGGTCTCTGAGACTGCTTTTATATTTTTACATATCGGGGCATGTTAAAGGTGATACTGTGTTTGTTTTCTAAAATATTATCGACAGTTTCATGTAAAAGATACCTGGACTTGAAATGCTTTAGAAGAGACCTCATAGCAGTAATGGTCAAGTGCAGAAGACTTACATGTGTTCTGTTTGCTGAATGGGGAAGATCTGACAACAGTGATAAATTATGCAGGCATGCTGAATTCAGCAGCGCTGGCAGCAAGCTCAAGTTAACAAATAGAGATCCGGACTCCTTTTCACACCATGAGACTTCAAGGCTGTTTATAAAAAATAACCCACCAGCCAGAACTTCGCACACATTGTGGCACTTAATACAACATAGAATTGTATAAGATGATCAATAAAGGAATATATGTTGCTTACATGTTTGTTAAACTCAAGGTACAGCTCAGACCGGAGATGTACACCATATGACCAACTCCAACTCTACCTAATGACCTGCAGACGTATTTATATAATATAATGAATTCAAATGCATGGTAGAACCAGTTGAATTGACATAGGAAACAATAATCAGTAAAAGATAAGTACAGAAAGTGGTACCAGTGTCCAATAAAGTTAAGCTTCATAAGAACAACTCCTGTTACATCCTCCATCTCCAAATAAAAGGTACTCCCTGATGCGCTTGCTTTGCAAACACTTGTTACAGTGCCAAACAGACTAACTCCCACCATTTTATCATGAAGATCACTAACATATACCTAAAAATGAGGCATGTAATACATTACAAAAAAAATGATATTGCAGGAAGCTTACTACATGCGCAAAAAAGTACATTGTATATTATCACAAGTTGTATCAGACTATAAAAATGAAATAATATCCGAAAGGGGGACAACACCAGATTTTTCAATTGGTTTCCTTTATTTAAAGAATCACTAGATGATCACTAAAAAGATGATGGAAAAGCATGCACAATAGGGTATTAGTTTCTGGAAGCATGTACTACCAAAGGAAACAGCAGAGCATACCTATATTTATGGTGCCAAATATATTGCATGTGCATGAGTGAGGAACCCATGGAACGAAAGCACGAGATGCACATAAACAGAACTAACAGAAATTAAACATATTATGAGATGTAACAATTAATAAGATGTTAAATGCTTTTGGTTTTTACTGTGATAGACACAACAAATATGTTAAGTTACATATAATAAATAATGTTAGGATTCGTGCAATACCAATCAATACAAATTAAAGCTTCAGCAGAATCAGTAGTTGGAGGCTAAATCAATAAGTTCCAAGGTTGCAAGCAACACAACGATTGGCAAAATGTATCTTCTGAAAAGAAAGTCAAATGAATGGAGGTTGGGTTACTTACTCGAAACGGGTATTTGCTGAAATCAACTGAACCATGCAAATCACGTGGTAATGTTACTTGCGAAGCCATATTATCAATTGGAACACATGACAGCCGAGGTCCCTGGCTCCTTACTTGAGTAGGTGTGAGAAGTACCTAGCACAAAATATTTTTTGTCTTGGTCAACAGTAGTAAAGAAAGAAGTAGCGCCAAGATACTCCAACCAACCTGTTCCTCCTGTTGAGCAATCGGCACTAAGTAAACCTGTGTTGCACTACCATATTCAAGGCACAGTTCCTGAGACTCATGATTATCGTCCACAGAATTTGCAATAAAAGGACTGTCCAGTGCAAGCATGCTCCCTACACTGAAAAGGAACTTTTTAGCTTGCTATAAGTTGACTGAAACAGTTGGTACTTCTATTGAGCAACATGTATCATGTATGGACCTGAAAAGATTTGCAAGTGAAACCTGCTCTCCCCATAAAACAAATTTCATCTTCCCACCATCATTGTCTACAAGTACAATCTGCTTTCTTTCGGTACATTTAAAAGGTTCCAAGGATTCAATCTTCTCAATCCTGCAAGAAAAAAGAAGGGGCAGGGTGTTCTGAACCTTTATGGCTTTATCTAACAAAGTCAATGGTTATGGTTTATAAACTATATAATCAGCTGGAGTTGTAAATTCTTTCCTCTTTTATTGTCACCACCAAGGAAAGTGCTGTTTTTTTACTACAGGAGCAAACATCTGTTTATATAGTTTAAATATCAGTAAACCCCAAATTCCCCCACATGTTCACCAGCAAAACCATTTGCATTTGATGTTGTGATCTTCTTAGACATAATACTCGAAAAGAACCTTCAGCTGTAATTAGTTGTGGCCTTGCCAATGGTGGCATGGAGAACTGAGCACAAAAAGGACAGCAAGCATTCAAATCAAGCTCAGTACTATGTTTTACCCTCAAACATCTTTGACACAGAGAGAGAGAGAGAGAGAGAGAGAGAGAGAGAGAGTATTTTACTGCAGCCAAATACTAAACAAGCTAGTTTCTGCTAGGATCTTACATGTCCGGCAGTGTAGAAAATAGGAAAATTATCTACTAGAAACTGTACAAGCACTCTGATAGCCAAAGAGAAGTAATAGATATCTTTTTTACCTGGCATAAAATGAGTAGGAAACATCATTTCTAATTTTCTCTTGCATCATAGATGAGAAAGAATATGTGCAGAACTGTGCAGCAAGTAACATGGCATCTTCGTCTTGGTCCTGTATAAATCAAAGGTAAGTTCAAACTGAACAATGTGCGTGGAACTAAAACAAAGTTCGATGAACCTGCTGCAACCGGTATTCCATACTCCAGTACAAATGTAAAAAAAACTGATATCAGCTTAAGCTTAAACTACTTTTCTATAAATAAGTGCCATATTGCAGTTTATCTTACGAGTGGTCAGAGATGAAGTGTTTTCACATTTATATTTAACTCTCTTTTCTTGTTTCTAGTCAGTTATCAGGGTATGAGGAGTCATTGTGAGGGGCGAAAAGGCACTTAAAACAAAGGAGCATTTATTCTGACAAATTGCAATTAAATAATATTTTCTGAATACCACATCCTTAGACACCTATATACTTTGAATAGTTACCTCATCAAGTAATATCACCATATATTCTGTTGGCAAAATACGAGCATGGCCAGATCCCTCCATAGCTGTACGAAGACAACACCCTGTGAGCACAACTTCTCGACCCTTCTTCAAGATGCAATGTTGTCCTATGTAATTGTAGTACCTGGCAAATACATAGTAGTTTGGGAGCCAGCATATGAATGAAAGTCAGGCGAATAACAAATTCATCCTCAGTCATTCTACATTTTTTATGCATTCTTTACCGACTGTTACCATGATATCAGTCTAACAAAGATGAACATTAACTACGCAATTGGTCAGATCTACCTTCGGTGCAGATATAGATCAATAGTGGATGTACTCCACATGTCTCCCAAGGTAAGCATGTATATATTTGTACCTACAAGATTGACACACAAATGAGGAGGCAGTTGAGGAAAATGCAGGTTGGAAGTCATGTAATAAAATGGCATTTCAAATGGTAAATAATTTTAGCACAGTGTGTTTAAGTATACCAGGAAGAACGAACACATCGATGATGACAGCTTCAAGGACACTCTTGGGAGAAAGGAAGTTCTTCTCATGGATAGAGTCGATTGTGATGGTACTAGGAAGCCTCCTCCTCTTATTCCTTGTAGTTAGAAGATTGGTCAGCTCAACCTTCCTCTTAGCAGTCAGAGATTTACGCTGTTCTGCCCAAGACTATCAAAAGCAGCATCTGTCTATTACAGGCAAATACAAAAGTAGCCACCAATCCAATAGACAGAAGAGATGGTGATAAAATACAATGTAAGAACATAGGTTTACAACATGGTTATATTTGTGGAACAGCAAACAATCAAGAGGCATGCGGTTGCCAATTTGAAGACCCTTTTAATCAGAAGTTGAGAACCTAAGCTACTTGCTTCAGAAGTACCGAAAGCTAGAGCAGTGAAGAAATAGTTTATGTACGCCCATGTATAGTTCTATATAGAAAGCAAATTGGGTTCAAAATCCTACCACACATTGGTATATGTTCTTTCAAATTCGAGCTGATTAAATAGAATTCTAGGAAACAGCATGCACAAAACATAAATGAGAATCCTAAGAGCTTCGATAAAGAGTAACGTAACCACAACTGTACCCTGAGTATATGTAGTGTGATTTAACTAGAGCGATTCAGCAAACAAATCTTATCAACAGAACAAGCAATCACACTTGATCGAATAGCTTGTACAAAAGGGGGAGTTGGCGCCAAGCCGCGGCGAAATCTAACTTACCTGGAAGAGATCGGAGAGGAGGATGGCGGCGGTGACGCCGCTGGAGTAGGCGCGGCACGACTTGAGCACCTGCGCCACCGTCCACCCCCACGGCGGCCGGGCCGGCGCCGGCCCCGCACCGGGTGACTCGTTGCCGTCGCCGCCGGAGGAGGTGAGGACGGAGATGGCATAGTCAACGAACTCGAGGAACGCGCCCCCGTCGGCGGAGGCGGCAGTGGCGGTGGGGTCCATGGAACCCTAGGTAGGAGAGGGGAGGAAGGGGGGGCGGGAAGACGGGAGAGTGCCAGAATGGGAGACGAGCGCGGGGCTTTCGCGTTCGCGGGAACGGGTTTTGCTCTGCGCGTGCAGGTCACGTGATGCGTCTCTCACAAGTTCACAACTGGGCTCACTTCGCCTTCGAGTCTTTTCTTTCTTTTTTTCCTAAAAGATGGACCTTTTTTCAAGGCAAACAGACGTTCATGCTTTTGAAGTTGCTCGATTGAGTTTGGTACGCCACAAATTTACAGAAAGTCCCTCAAAAAATAAATAAATTATAAGAGAACTTCTCTGCATTATACATAAGACTTTAGAATTAAAAAAAAACACATAGCAGTCCTTGTACCGTTGATCTCGCCGGGGAGAACCGTTGGCGGCTGGATGCTTCTGCCTATGTGCACGGGGTTTTAAGCTCAATATTCCATCTGAGGTGGTCATTATGGGCGACAGAAAGCAAAAGGTCTCTAGAACGAAGGTTGAAGAAGGTTGACAGTGGGGATCAACCATGGGCAAGGGTGCCCCGATGATCGACCCTACACCGACACTGCAGCTAATAGAGGCATCACATGAAGAGGCCTTCGGCTTTGATAGACTCCCAGGGACAGATGGCCATGGCCCCCTATAAAAAGATGAGCGACAAGAACAAAGACGATTAGCACCAGATCTAGCCGCAAGAAGAAGGGGGAAGAAGCTTATCGGAGTTGTCAACACCGAAAAAGCTGAAGCCACCGCCGTGAGGGACGGTGGATCTCAACAAAGAGGACAACCAGGAGGGCTTCATCTGTACAAGCACCTAGCCGACAAAGGGGGGAAGCCACCAACATTGGAGCTAACAAGAGGCGAAGGACCGACAGAGATGGACGTCATATCTGGGGAGAAAACAACCGGGGAGAGGAAGGATAGACACTTAGATCAACTGTAAGGAAAGAAGAAAAACTATACAGTAGCAGGATCCTCGTCTGACTCGACATCTGCTGAAGTCGGAGAAGAGAAGGGGAGGAGCCGGTGAGGCCTTCATGGAGGGAGGTAACGAAGGAGGAAGGGGGCAAAGTCGGGGGAGGGGGGGTTGGGGGCAGGGGGGAGACAGTGAATGCTATCTCTCCGGAAGGATGTTTGCTAAGAAGAGGGACTTCAGAGTCTTCGATACGAGCAGATGAAACGCGTAGTAGACTTGCACGACACACCCTTACCTGGTGCAAGATCTAACCATCGTATCTCCACGGAACGAGAAGGATTGGTCATTTTTACTCAAATTGCGTTAAGAGCTCCGGTTTTGGTACTGGCTGGTTTTGCTCTCGTGCCAGTAGCAAAACCATGAGTCTGGGGCCAGGCCATAGGCCGATGGTATTTTGGCAATCGTGGTTTTAGCAGTGGTATTTAGAAGTCTTCTCAAGCGGAAAAAGATGTTAACAACTTCTCTACCACAAGGTAACACTAACACCAGTTATCTAGTTAAGTTATAAAAAAACACCAGCTATCTAGTTTAGAACTTCAGGTTCTAAGAGATCAACAGGTTCAGGACTTCCAGTACATCTCGAACACATCATCAATTCGCCAACATATCTTGCCACCAATATACGGCCATAATCACATTTTCTGGCATACCAAATAGGATGGACGTCAGCGACGATATAATTATGTAAATCTTTACACAGCTCCCCCCATCACCAGTGAGGTGCAACAAACAGATCAACATAATCCAGTCCACTTAGCATAGACGATATATGGATGGAACACCGGGTCAGTACATGCATATATGACTACGAAGTACTAAAATCTCATCCCAAAACAATGGCGTGAATAAACAGTCAGAATACAGTTTTGCAGACTAGAAACTATGGTGCGGGTAGACAAGCTGACAATTTTTATAGCCAAAAAACCAGATTATGTAAGCGAGAGAATGAATCAATTTACGGTCACAACATCCTTAACAAAGTTCCCTCATAAACTCTAGGCAAATCTCCAAGCCTGAAGAATATCCACATTTATCCGATATCGTTAAGAGGGAAAAACTGATAATTTTGGGGAAAAGTGATAACTTAACGAGTAGTCAATTTTATGTGCAAAAGCAAAAGGAAAATAAGAAACAGGAGAAGAAGGAAAGAGAACTACTGCAGGAGGCTGCGTTGTGTACGGTCCACAATGATTGGTTGATGAAACCATCTCATTGGCTATTTCTGCTGACAGAAACTGAGCAAGGGTGGATGAACTAGCTCGTGATCAATGATCTAAGGCACATCTGATGGAAAGGGACTGTCCCTGTGCACTGCCTTTGACTAATAGATCATGATTTATGAATAAGACGATGACAGTAATATCGTCATGGAAATGCCTGCGAACCTTCTTGTCAATTCTCATGAGGTCTGAGTAACGCATCTCACGTTTCCGCGCTGCTTCATGGAGAGCTGCTTTTATCAGCCTTCTTGCACTCCCCTGAAAGAAACAGTATGTCAGTCATGATAAAGAAAACTCACCATATATCCAAACAGATTTTAACTATTTACCCAACAGACGAGAAAATTAAAACCACCCTTGCAGCTATTCCGAGTGAACCAAAGTCATGATGCACACTTTGACTAGTTTGGTAAAACTAGCATGGCAAATTGTCAACAGTATCCAACTTTTATTTATTTATTTTTGGCAAGAAAGTATCCAATAATTTAAATTAATAACTTCACCTATGGCACATATATGCATCAACATTTATGTCTGGAAATAGCAGTAAATGCAAGCTTGTGAGTCATCAAGAGCCAAAGTACAGAACACAAATATCGACATATATACTGCCAAGAACATATGTAACTACATAGACATCAGTCATGGTACTGCAGCAAGTTATAAATCCCCAGTACTTCAAGAACAGCACAAAACTGTTGTTCCTTCCATGTAAGCAGTAACATTTTATTATTGATATGGTCCGTATGGACCCACAATAGCACAGTAGACAGTTTAAATCATTACGATAGTTATCATGACATGGATGCTCCTGCCAGCATTACAGAAGGGCAATGAGCCTTGACACAGCTAATTTTTATCTAAATGAGTGCAACAGATCACAGGAGATGCCTTGAACATCTTACAGTAATACAATGATTCTAACTGGAAATCATTTAGTTCAAGGGGAAAACTGGTGACCTGGATGTTTTGCCCGCTTGTAACCTGTGAGGATCCAAATACACTGGCACAAGTTACACACCAGTAAATACTTGCATCCAGCACATTCCAATCACCAACACAAATTAATTATCAGTTTCGTAGTGAGAACCCTGGCTGTACTTAACTATCCATGCTGGTGCCAACAAAATATCAGAGCGCCATCTGGATTTCTAATACACAAAATTCATATTATATGTTCTCCTTTGCTTAGAAGTAGATGACAATGTTATGATAATTGGAAATCGAGAACTTATCAGCTAATTACTTTCCGAGCTTGTTGCATTAACAGATATAGTACACCCTAATCCACATTTAGTCTAACGAGTAGAATAAATAGGCCAGGAAAGAGTTTAACAACAATTTCCCAGGTTGTTCATAAATTTTTTATGCAAAACAACTCTCGCAATGTTGCAGTATTGGTTGATTCAAGATCATCTTAGGCAACAGCAGAAAGCCAAAAGAAATATGAATTGTTACATAAACAATTGAATCAGAGGAAAAAGACATGTAGGATCTTACAGCGCGTGGATTGTTATGAACAATCTCAACGGCTTCCTGATTACTCAAGTGTTCCCACAAACCATCTGAGGCAAATATCATGAAACAGTCACTTGGTTGAAGACTGTGTGAGATGATAGATGGGTTGGCACTCATTATAGGTCTGCTGAATGGTTCAGAAAGTCTGAACTTCGGTTTGATCCGTTCCGTGTTATACTGAGTGTCTTTCAAGTATGCATCACCTAATGATCTTGACACCTGCACCACCCACTACGTGAGCACTGAACATATAGGATTCAAATAAAGACACAAAACCAAACCTCTTAAGAGACAAAACCTACCTGTATGATGCCCTTCACTCTCCAGACCCCGTGCTTAAGCACAACAATCTGTGGATCATCGGGGTGCTGAGCCATGAGCTCCTGCCTAACACTCTCGTCATTGGCATTGTGCTCACTGGAGAGCTGCTCCGCGACAATCTGCCCGGTGCGGCCGACCTTCTTCCCTAGAACAGCCCGGGAGTCCCCGAGGTTGGCGACGAAGAGCGTCCTCTGATGCACGACCCCCACGAGGCAGCACGACCCGACGGTGGCAATGTCCGGCTGGGTTTCCCACAGGCGCGACACGAGCGCGATGAAGCCTTCCTCCGTGGCCGCGAACGCGTCCCTGATGGCGTCGGCCGTCACGCCCCGCGGACCAGACGCGGCCTCTGCACACAGATCAAACCTAGCTCAGCATCGCATCCGCGCCATCCTTACGGCGTTCACGCGGCTAGAACAGATAGCGAGTGCGGTCGCATGCGTCTGCGAAGGGGTTCACTCACCTCGGAGGTTGGGGAAGAGGTGGTCGCAGGCGAAGCGGGCAGCCTCGTGGCCGGCGTGGCCGTCGAAGACGCCGACGATGGTGCCGAGGGGCTGGGCCGACTCGAGGCGGCACTGGTCCTCGAGCACCTGGTTGGCCTGGACGACGGCGACGGAGAGCTCCCCGGCGCCGCAGCGTGCGAGGTCGCGCCACCACAGCAGGCCGTCGCGGCCCTCAGAGGCGGCGGGTTCCGCTGGGGAGGAGGCGGCGGCGGCGGGGGAGGTCTGCCAGGCCCCGCCGCACGCAGAGAAGAACCTGCGGAGCGGGCCCAGCATAGCACCGCCACATCGCCGAACGGGGAGTCCCCGAGGCGGCAGGAGGCGGCGGAAGGAAATATAAATGCGTGAGGGCACGGCGGCGATGGCGTGGGAAGGGAGGTGAGGAGAGGTCGCAATCGGCTGCGTACGAGAAGGAAAAGAAAAAAGGAAATATGGAGAAAAAGGGGGGGAGCAGGCCGGGTGGGGGAGGAGGGGAGGTGGTGTCGGGTTTGGTGCGACGCGGTGCGGTGCGGTGCGGTGCTGATGACACTGCTCTGCTCGGTGGGGAGGGGGACGGCAAGGGGGAAGGGGGAATTGGACGGCCGTCGTTTCTCTATTCTTTTTGGTCTCGGGGTGGGCTCCAGCCCTGTGTGTGTGTGTGTGTGATCACGACGCCATTGCGGTCAGCGTGTTGTGCGTGTGAGCGAGCTCACAGGGCCGTGCCCCTCTCCCTCTATGCGTGTCTTTTGTGTATAATAATCGAAAATATTTTTTACATTTTGTTGGTTCCGTTTTTAAGAATTTGCCCTTGGAGAACTTTGATTCCCTGGAGAAGAATTGCAGGCTTTTGCTCTGTGAAGTACGTGTTTGGTGTGACCTTTGAAGTGCTGCATTCACGTTTGTTGGCCAAACTTGGATCTTATTGGGACCAACTCGTTTGTGGCCGAATCAAGATTTTAATTCCATCATATTCTTCTATTCGTCATCGTATACTAAAGGAAAAGGAAATAAACATTTTTAAACCCTTAACTGTAGCCCGAGTTCGGGTCTCAACCTGATTCCTTGAAGCCATCAAAATTTGCGCCATCTGTCCTTCCATACCAGACAAATCTATCTTATGGCTGGTTTTGGACGGTTTGACTTCGGTTTTGCGCTTCATGGCATCCACGGGATCCGACACGTCAATGTTTATTGAGTCTTTTGAAAATGGGAGGAAGACGGTAAAACTTCTGGCAATGATGAGTGGGTTCTACTGCAATTTGGAGCCATATCACCAAATACATCGTCCAACAAGTCAGCAAATCATCCTAGTGTCATTACTGTGTGGGAGGAGGAACACACGACGAGATGGTGACATATGGGCCCTTTATCTTTTTCTTTTCTTTCTCGTATACTACGTTGGGTGACATAAGAACCTCATGACGTCCGTGTAAGCACAATATTGGGTCAAACCGGGCTGAAACAGGCCTTGGGCTATGGCAAATCTAGAAAGATGCAGGCTACATATTAAAAATAAAATTTCGACAATGGTCGGGGAGTTGAAAATAGACTTTTTTTCCTTGAAAGAACGACTCTGTGCTATCGTGAGAGTCATATCTAAGGAATCCATCTATTAACACTCCTCTGAGCTAGTGAACTTTTTCCTTAAAATTGTCACCATGTTTGTTGCGGTATGTGTGATAGAACCGAAATTTTCAAAAAATTTAAAAATTCGAAACCGCTTGTGGGCCACAAATCCTTCTCCTCTGGCCCACTTCTCCTTCTTCGGCCCATCTGGCCTACCATCTTCATTTCGTCTCCCCATCGCCTTCGTTCCCATCGCCGCCGCCTGTTGAACCGTCACCGCCGCCCGTCGCACCACTCATGACCCGACGCCAGAGTTGGGTGGGACCCGCTCCTCTGCTTAACCCTGTGCCCGAGGCAACCGGACCACGCGTCGCCATCTCCCTTCCCCTCTCTGCGCCACCGCCCTTGCCGCTCACCGCTCCATCCGCCACCTCGCCTCAGCCGAGCCGCTGTCCGAGCTTCCCTCTACCACGCTCCCTTCCCGAGGCTCTCGCATCTGAGCAGGCACGGGAGCCTGTCCCGGTGAGCTCATCTCCTCGGGAGATGAGAGGGGCCCCGGCTGCACCGCCCCCTGTCCCTATAAAGCCAGCGATGCCGAGCTCCTTCTCCTTTCCCCCAACTCTCCCTCACGCACCCGAACCCTCTCCTCCATTTCCCGAGTACTCCCCTCCTCAGTCCGAACAATCCCGAGCTTCTCCTCTTCTTCCCCGAGCCCGGCGAGCTTGCCCACCGCCACCTCCATGTCACATCCCAATTTTCAAAAATATATATTAACGGCATATCATCGCATGTGGCATGACCTCATTAGCCAAGCATGGAGCCAACACACGCACACACGCACTACCCCGAGCTAAAACCCTAACGCTACGTATACGCCGTATACGTCAGTGCATCTACGGCACCCCGAAACCGACCAACCCTAATTCGAGGAAAAGGACCTCCGAGAGTTCCTATGCACTCGCATCACCCTGCCGCGTTCTGAAAACCCTAACCCTAGCTCCCGACCACTTTCCGATATTTAAATCCTAAGTTCCCTAAAACCCCAATCGTAAAACAATACACATCCCGGCCTCTCCGAAAATTTTGAAATAATTTATGGGACACCCTGACCAAACCCCTAACTCAATTATAACATAAACTAACAAAGTCCAGTACAAAAATATTGGTAGAAAAAATTAACAAGCTTTACGATAAAACAGAGCGTTGCACTACAGCCCCTAAAAATATAACTTCAAAAATTCTAATAAAATTACACGATGATCCTCGGCCATCCAGGAGCCCAAAGCTATGAAAACATGGGTACGTTATATTCAAAAATCCAGAATGGTCTATATCGAACACTTTGTCCCAAAATGTTCCAACGCATAAAATCAGGATCAAGCCCTGACCAAAAGCTACCGAGAACCTCTTACAGCCTCTTCTTGATTTTCTCAACCATCCCACACTATTAACTTTCCACTGGCAGCTCAAGTCCAATCCTCCCCAGTGAGATTCTACACTGTGTCTAGCTTTGGCATTCGAGAGTGCACAGCAGAGTAGTACCAATCGGTGCCCAACCTTGCAGAACTCCCGAACACGTCACCACGAGCTGCTGTGACAAGGTGGTGCGTGGCATACACCCCTTGGAGATCAGTTGCCACCTTCATGCCACCCGAGTTCGTGCACAGCACGCCCTGGACATCCCACAGCGTGCATGAGCTGCCCTGGCCAGGCTGTCCGTCAGTAGCTACCGCGCCGCCCGCCGGAGAACCCGTCGCCCCGTTCACCGCCTTGCTCCGCGTGCCTGTCCTCGCGCTCCACAGCTCAGCATCACCAGTGAGTGCTCCCTGAGCCATCTTGTCCCGAGCCTGAGCTCGCCAGTGCGCTCCGGCCGCAAGGCCGTGCCATCCGCCATCTGCCACCCGCAATAGCCGTCGATTGCAGCGTGCCGCTCGCCGATGCAATGCCGTCCAGCCAACCACCTACTACCATGGCGTCTCTCTGACCTCCTCTCGAGCGTTGCGCCTTCCTGTTGAACCTTGGGAGCTCCCCGGCCACGTCCCGTCGGCCAACCTGCTGATGCACAGCAGCGCCGGCCAAGTCATCAGCTCGCCGGCCTATAAGAAAGGGGCTGCCGAGCGCGCCTGATGGTGACATGGCACCCGGGTACCATCAAGAAGGACGAATCCGGCCTCCCGGCCACGGGATGGGCCGGGCCGGCTACTCGGAGTCCGGCTACAACACGGGGGCGCCTCACCAGCGTGGAGTACAAGGCAAGGACTAATACCTGTCCGGCTTACCCGGAATCAGTTGTAACCGAATAGGAAACCAATCTGTTAACCGACTCGGACTCTTGTAACCCTACTCCGGCCGACTATATAAGGCCCGGTAGGGGACCTCCGATCGGCGGAATACCTCATCTAGCTTAATCTCCATTGTTTCGTAGTTCAGGCCCCTTCGAGATCGATTCTCTAGGGCTTGCGGCACTCGGGATACAGCAATACCAGCCACCAAACACAGGACGTAGGGTATTACCTCTCCGAGAGGGCCTGAACCTGTCTAAATCTTGTCTCCCGTGTGCAGCCATCCTGATTTGCTGTGCTCACACCGCCCCATAAATAGTATTGCCAGAATAATACTCCGACAGTTGGCGCGCCAGCTAGGGGGCTTGTGCGCATAGATCCATTTGCACGAGTCGGGATGGCTTTCCTCGATAGCAACAACGCTTTCGTCCCGGGTGCGTCATGAGATTCGCCTTCATGAGCATTGTCCCGGATCCTGGCCAGCTTCTCCAGTTTGGGAAGTTAAGCTTCATCGCCGACAAGGTCGGCCAGCTTCACCTCTGCCACTTGGCGACATCCCGATTGGTAGAGGCTTCATCAGCTCTTCAGCCCGGGCCTCCCATGGAGCCCGCATACTCGGCCCCTCTCCCCAGGGAAGAGGCTTCGCCGAAACCAGATCCGTTTGTCGCACACGAGTTCGCACTCGGATCCCGACTGGTGGGCGCTATCGAATCTCTCCTCCCCGTCCTCGAGTACTACTCGGACGAGGATGAAAGCTCTGGCAGCCACCATCCGTCTAGGGAAGTCTTCATGGCTAACGCCGACTCGCAAATTGACGGCGATGGCCGAGAAGTCCCCATCGACCAACAAACACCGGCCGAGCTCGAGGCCACCCGGCTCCGACTCCTCGCCAAGGAGGAAGAGTTGATCGAGCAACAGACTCGGCTTGTCCGCCAGTGTGACGACCAGCGACGCAATGATGACATGAGGGCTCGTGGACGCCAGGTTCACAATGAGCTCCGCATGCGGGAAAGGGAAGGAGTCCCGATATTTCCTCTCCCGAGTCACAATATCGTTGCAGCCACAGTGGCGGCCCGCGCCATTGATATCCCTGAGGGCAACCCGGGACATGACGAACTTCGACGGCTCCGCGTTCTGCTGGAGGAAACCGCCCTCCAGCACGCTGAAGATTTCGAAGACCGCCCTGGCTCCTCCGCAGGTGCGAGGAGCCGGCGCTCTACACCCCAGAAGAGTCCATCACGCATGGATGGCCAACAAGCAAGCGCCGACCGGCGTCAGCCAACTGGTGACGTCCATGGGCGACTCGGCCCCGATCGAGACGCACGTGGCACCATCGACGCCAGAACCCGCGCCCGACGAGACGCGGCCAACAACGCTCGCCAGGTTGCACCGGTCCATAATCGACTCGGACCCCGGAACCTCGCGGATGCTGAGGGAAGCGCCCATCACGGTTCCAGGAGAGAAGATCGTGGCCACCAACGCAATAATAGCGGTGCTACCAGCCAGGAACGTTCTCCTTCGGCTTCCTCCGGCGCGGGATATTCGGGTCCGAAAGCTTTCGGCCCTCGTGTCCGCAGCGTCGTCTTCCCGGCGCGATTCCGGGTCACCGGCATCGACAAGTACACGGGAGAGACTCGACCGGACATCTGGCTGTCCGACTACCACACAGCATGCAGAACTAACGGTGGGAACGACTACGTCGCGATCCACTACCTGCCGCTCTTCCTGGCCGACTCGGCGCGAGCCTGGCTGACCAGCTTACCTCCGGGGTGCATCCATACGTGGAAGGACCTCGAGACCCTCTTCGTGAACAACTTCCAAGGCACCTACAATCGACCCGGGAACGCGTGGGACCTCCACAGTTGTACGCAAGGGGCAGATGAGACTCTCCGTGAGTACATCCAACGCTTCTCCAAGAAGAAGAATTCTTTGCCCGAGATCCGGGAAGGCGACGTGATTACCGCTTTCTCCAAAGGGGTTCGGAGCACTGACCTGATCCACAAGATTGCGCGGAAGAATCCTCAAACTACGCGCGAGCTTTTCGATATAGCCAACAGCTTCGCTACCGGCGAAGAGGCTGTCCGCAGTGTTACTCGGGACAACAAGGGCAGAGGCAAGGGCAAGGCGTCCGAGTCCTCCAGTCGGGACGACCATCCCGAGTCGTCTAGAAAGAAGCACCGAAAGCGTAAGGGCGGAGATCTCGTTGCGGCTGCCGAGCGCGCCCCGGCGCGCCGTCCGCCGCGCACCAACACAACCTTCGAGGAGATGATGAGTCAGCCGTGTCACTTCCATGGACCCAAGTCCAATCATCTGACGCGCGACTGCAACCTCTTGAAGAACCTGAACAAACCCTACGCCCCCAACAAGGGCAAGAAGGAACCCCCTCAGGACGAGGGTGATGAGTTCCCGAAAGAAACCGCTTGTTTGATGATTTTCGGCGGCCCTAACGGCTACGAGTCCAAGCGTCGCCAGAAGATCATCGACCGAGAGGTCAATGCAGCGGAACCGGCCGTGCCCAAGTACCTGCGATGGTCCGAGTCCGTGATCTCATTCGGACGCGCGGATCACCCCGACTACATACCCCAGCCGGGACGTTTCCCCTTGGTGGTGGATCCCGATCGTCTCCGGCGTCCGCCTCACCAAGGTCCTTATGGACGGCGGGAGTGGTCTTAATATCCTCTACGTCAAGACCCTCGACGATATGAAGATTCCTCGATCCGAGATCAAGCCGACTGGTGCCCCCTTCCACGGGGTGGTGCCCGGCAAGATGGCAAGTCCACTCGGGCAGGTCAGCCTGCCCGTTACCTTTGGTACTCCCGACAACTTCCGGACCGAGACTCTCACCTTCGAGGTCGTCGACTTCCCAGGATCATACCATGCCATCCTGGGGCGTCCTTGCTACGCCAAGTTCATGGCTGTCCCCAGCTACGTCTACCTGAAGCTCAAGATGCCGGGCCCCCATGGGGTTATTACAGTGCAAAGCAGCTTCCAGCACGCTTACACATGTGATCTCGAGAACTGCAATCTCGCCGCAGCCCAGATCGCCGAGGCCTCCCTCTCCGATCTCAAGTCGGCTGTGGTCGAGGAAGCACCGCCATCCAAGAAGGCTTCAACGTCGACATCTTTCCAGTCGGCTCGGGACACCAAGTCGATCCAACTCGACCCCGAAGACTCCTCCAAGACGACGCAGATCGGGACTGCACTCAGCGACAAATAGGAAAGCGCGCTCGTCAGCTTCCTCCAGGATAACCGGGACATTTTTGCGTGGACGTCCTCCGACATGCCCGGGGTTCCACGGGAGGCTGCCGAGCACTCCCTCAATGTTCGGCCGGATGCCAAGCCGGTCAAACAGCGCTTGCGCCGTTTCGCTGAGGATAGACGTCAAGCTATAGGAGAAGAAATAGCTAAGCTTCTAGCAGCTGGCTTTATTAAAGAAGTGTATCATCTCGACTGGTTAGCGAACCCAGTTCTTGTTCGCAAAAAGAATGGAAAGTGAAGGATGTGTGTTGATTATACTAGTCTTAACAAGGCGTGTCCCAAAGATCCTTTCACCCTTCCTCGCATCGACCAAGTGGTTGACTCCACGGCCGGGTGCGAAATTTTATGCTTTCTCGACGCCTACTCGGGCTATCACCAGATCAAGATGAAGGAGGATGACGAGATCAAAACATCTTTCATCACTCCGTTCGGCGCCTTCTGCTACGTCTCCATGCCCTTCGGACTCAAGAATGCCGGCGCTACGTACCAACGGTGCATACAGCGCTGCCTTCAGTCCCAGATCGGCCGGAACGTGCAAGCCTACGTCGACGATGTGGTGATCAAGTCCCAAAAGAAAGAAGACCTCCTGAGTGACTTAGGAGAGACCTTCGCCAACCTTCGAAGATTCAGCATGAAGCTCAACCCCGAGAAGTGCGTTTTCGGGGTCCCTTCGGGTAAACTACTCGGCTTCATCGTCTCCGAACGAGGAATCGAGGTCAACCCGGAGAAGATCGACGCCATCGTCAAGATGGGCCCGTCCCAAGAACCTCAAGGACGTCCAACGGCTGACCGGGTGCATGGCTGCTCTCAGTCGGTTCATCTCTCGACTCGGCGAGAAAGCTATGCCCCTCTACAAGCTCATGAAGAAGTCGGAAACCTTCACCTGGACTCCCGAAGCCCAGGATGCTTTGGACGGCTTGAAGAAGTTCTTATCCACTCCCCCGGTGCTGGCGTCCCCCATGCCCAACGAATCACTGCTTCTTTACGTCGCAGCGACTACTCAGGTAGTCAGTACGGTTCAGGTCGTGGAACGCGCCGAGCCCGGCCACATACAGAAGGTACAACGACCGGTCTACTTCATCAGTGAAGTCCTGTCCGAGTCCAAGGCGCGGTACCCTCAGATCCAGAAGATCATCTACGCGGTGTTCATAACATCACGGAAGTTAGTACATTATTTCCAAGGACACCCCATCACGGTGGTCAGCTCCTTCCCGATCGCCGACGTCATCAACAATCGCGATGCTACGGGCAGGATTGCAAAGTGGGCAATGGAACTCATGGCTTTCAGCATAGTCTACGCCCCCCGCACGGCCATCAAGTCCCAGGCTCTTGCCGACTTCATGGCCGAGTGGACAGAAGTCCAGTCTCCGCCCTCCGTCGTCGACCTCGAGCACTGGACGCTCTATTTCGACGGCTCACTGATGCTCCAGGGCGCGGGGGCTGGCGTCGTGCTCATCTCGCCTAAAGGCGAGCGCTTCAAGTACGCGCTGCAGATCCATTTCCCGGCGTCCAACAACGTCGCCGAGTACGAGGCTCTGCTCCATGGTCTTCGTCTTGCGGTTTCACTCGGGATCCGCCGCCTCCTTGCGCGCGGCGACTCGGAACTGGTAGTCCGACAAGTCATGAAGGACTGGTCGTGCCGCGATCCCCTCCATGGAAGCCTACTGCCAAGAAGTTCGCAAGCTCGAAGCCAAGTTCGACGGTCTTGAGATCACCCACGTTTTACGCCGAGACAACGAGGCAGCGGATGCACTCGCCAAGCTAGGATCCAGTCGGGACGTCGTCCCGGCCGGGGTTTTCCTTCACGAGTTGCACACCCCCTCCATCAAAGCGGACACAACACCCAAGACCGATGAACAGCAGGTCCCCGAAGGCGAAACCAGTCGGCAAACCTCTCCGGAGGTCCTGGCTGTCACCCCCGACTGGACCGTGCCCTTTCTGGATTACCTGCTGCGGGACGTCCTCCCGTCCGACAAGACTGAGGCACGCCGCGTCGCGCGGCGCGCCAAGTCCTTCGTCGTCATTAACGACGAGCTTTACAAGAAGAGTACCTCCGGGATCCTCCAACGGTGCATACCTCAGGAGCAAGGACAGCAGCTGTTGTCCGACATCCACTCGGGCGTATGCGGTCACCACGCGGCTCCAAAGACGCTAGTCGGGAAAGCCTTCCGACAAGGTTTCTACTGGCCGACTGCCGTCACGGACGCCGATCACATCGTCCGCACCTGCGAGGGATGCCAATACTTCGCCCGGCAGACACACTTGCCGGCCCAGGCGCTCCAGACTATTCCGATCACCTGGCCCTTCGCGGTCTGGGGTCTGGACGTGGTCGGTCCCCTCAAGAAGGCGCCCGGGGGCTACACGCACCTTTTCGTCGCAGTCGACAAATTCACCAAGTGGATCGAAGCCAAGCCGGTCGCCACGATAACTGCTGAAAAGGCCGTCGAGTTCGTGCGGGACATCGTCTTCCGATTCGGCGTACCCAACAGCATTATCACGGACAACGGCACCCAATTCACCGGACGCGCGTTCCTCCAGTTCTGCGACGACTTCAACATCAGCCTCGACTTCGCCGCCGTGGCACACCCGCGCTCCAACGGGCAAGTCGAGCGGTCCAACGGCCTGATCATGCAAGGTCTCAAGCCCCGGATCTTCCAACGACTGAACAAGTTCGCCGGCAAATGGGCAGCCGAGCTACCCTCGGTGCTATGGAGCCTGCGCACCACACCTAATCGGTCAACCGGCTACACGCCGTTCTTCATGGTCTACGGCGCCGAGGCAGTGCTCCCGACTGACCTGGACTACGGCTCCCCGCGGGCCCGCGCCTTCAACGAGGCCGAGTCAGAGGACGCACGGCAGGACGCCCTCGACCAACTCGAGGAGGCACGCGAGGTCGCGCTCCTTCGCTCAGCCAAGTACCAGCAGGCCCTGCGGTGGTACCACAGTCAGCACGTGCGAAGCCGCTCCTTCAACGTCGGCGACTGGTCCTCCGCCGAGTACAGTCCAATAAAGGAGCAGCACAAGCTTTCCCCGCCGTGGGAAGGCCCGTACATCGTCGCCGAAGTGCTCCGCCCGGGGGCTTACCGACTGAAGGACGGCGACGGCAACGTCTTCACCAACGCCTGGAACATAGAACAGCTACGTCGTTTCTACGCTTAAATTTTTTCTAAGTGTATTGGAAACATGAATCAAGCACCCCTTTTTCGCACCATTCAAAGCAAGTCTTTTCCCGACTGGCCCGCTACGCCCGCTCGTAGCGAGCACTCGGCACATACATGACCTCGCCCTTCGTGCGTGAAATACTTAAGTACTGTGTACAACGTCTAACGTTCACTCTGTGACCCCGACCGCCGGTTTTACGCCGTACCCTGACGCTACACGGGACACACGCCCACGGCTAATTCCCTACGCAAAGGAGGCTACAACGGGTCGGCACAGAGCAGCAGCTAACAGACTTACATACACAGGAACACAAGTCCATTTCACGCTTGACATAAAAATTACTTGATTAATTGGACAAGTGCTTACAAAAGTTACTCGGCATCCCCGAGTGCACAACCAATTCACTCGGCATACCGAGTGAACCCAAAGCTAACTCGGCCTTCCCGAGTCCTTTATAGCTCTACTCGGCTAGCCCGAGCAGTTTACACCTACTCTATTTTCCTACAGGCCCGAGCGCTTCAGCAAGGTCTCGACGGTGGGCTCGACGATCCGCATCATCTCCGGAATGTCTTCATCCGGAAAGTCCGCGGCGTACCCTTCCCCGATCGCCTCCAAGTCCAGCTCGGGGTCATGGGACCGCGCCACCGCCAAGACTAGGCTGGCCCCCGTCCGCGCGGCCTCCGCCTCGATGCTCGCCACCTGGTCGGGGACCTGGTGCAGCCGCTCGGCGACCGCCGCAACGGAGTCCGGCGCCGGGTCATCCGACCAGACGGCGCCGCATGCCGCCTGCCCCGCCTTCAGCAGCGACTCGATCATCCCTTGGGATTTTTCGAGCCGACCCTTCCACTCTGCAGCAGCAGAGCAATACGCAATCGGTCAGGCGACGAAGTCAGGACAAAGCCAACGACCAGCAAGTTCGAACAACGCAAAACGGAGTGGTCAGGGCACTTACGGGACTCGGCCTCCGTGGCGCCCTTCTGTGCAGCCCTGACCGCCTCCTCCGCGTCAGCAGCCCTCTTGGCCGCCGACTCGGCGTCTTCCTTCGCGGCCTTGGCTGCCTCCTCCGCGTCCGCGGCCCTCTTGGCCGCCGACACGGCGTCCTGCTTCGTCTGCTTCTCCATTTTCTCCGCCAAGTCTGCCCGGGCCTTCTCCGACTCGAGCTCCTTCTCGACTCTCCTGGCCCATTGCTTGGCACGGTCACAATCCCGGGCGCGGGTTTGCAACGGCTCGGCTTCACGCTGAAGCTGCGCCCTCTAGGCCTTCTCCGCCTCAAGCGCCTCGTCGAGGTCCCGGGCGCGGGCCTTCGCCGCCTCGAGCTCCGCTTTCAGCTTCGACACCTCGTCTTCGGCGGCTGCACCGGCACAACGCGTTAGCTCGGCAACAAGCAGTATGCGAAAGACAAAGGCCACTCGGCAGGCCTACCTTGGGACTTGGCGATTTCCTGGGACAGACCAGCCTTCAGGCCGGTGATCTCCGCCCCGCGCTTGCGCGCCACGTCCTCCGCCGTCTGCCGGGCCGCGGTTATTTTGTCCCACTCGGACTTCCGCAGCTCCATCCGCTCGATCACCGGCAGTCGGTCCTGGAGGACGGCGGTCTTGCTTTGCGACCGCTGGTTCAGCGCCTGCTGCAGAAGACAAACAAGTTAGTCCCACCCCCACCGGGACCCAGTGGAGGCTCGGGGGCTACACCCTCCGGGTGCACTGTTCGTGCACCCGGAGACGAGTCTACAGACTATACTACATCTACCCTCCGCCCGACTATCCTAGTCGACCGCAGGCTCGGGGGCTACACCCTCTGGGTGCACTGTTCGTGCACCCGGAGCACCAACTATAAAAAAGAACAAAAAACAAGGGGTCCCCTGCCCGACTACCTTAGTCGGGCAGAGGCCCGGGGGCTACTTCCTAGGGACACATTCTCACAAAAAGGACAGTACTCACCTCCATCAAAGGGCACAGCCTACCGTTCAGCAGGTTGGCCGCCTCCCTTGATGCTTTCAGCAAAGTCGGGAGGATCTCCCCGATTTGCTCGGCACACTCCGCAGCCGCGCGCCACTCCCGCTCCTCCTCGGTGTCGTCGACCACCACCGCGGCCGGCTGCCCCGGCTCCTTCTCCCCGATTCGGAGCGGTCGCGCCACCAACTCCGAGCATGGCTTTGAGGGCGGAGCCCCGCTGATCTCCCGCATTGGCGAGGTCTCGGCGGGCTCGTCCTCACGCGCCGGCGAAGCAGCCCCGCCCGCTTCCGGAGCCGCACCTTCCGCCATCGCCACGTCCCAGCTAGCATCCGCGGCCCCCGCCGGCACCAATGCTCCGATGGAGGACTCCTCCTGAGGGGTGACTGGCGGGACTGCCTGTGTGCCGGGTTGCTCGGGGGTTGGCTCGCGAGCGACCACGATCGGAGGCGACGTCGGCCGAGAGGAGGAAGGAGCAGTCGCCGGCGGAGGCGGCGACGCCCGGGTGTCTGGCGCCGGGGGGTCTCCACCCTGGTTGGATCCCGGGCCGCTCGGGGGTGCCTTGGTGGTGTCCCCCGTCTTCCGCGTCCTGCAGAAGCAACAAGATCAACCACGCCAGTACATGAAGACGAAAGAATCCAAGAAGTCAGTCGGCAGGGCACTCACTTCGCAGAGCGAGCGACGACGAGCCTCTTCTTCACCCCCGCGGCTCGTGGCCCGGGTGCAGCGGCAGCCGGGGCTGGCGAGGCCCCCGACCCACCGGACGCCCCGAAGGCCGTGTCGGCGTCGCGCTTCTCCCCCCGGCTAGTGGGGGCGACATCACCAGCTGCCTGAGTAGTCTCACTCGGGGCAGCGGCCGGCACCGCAGGATCAGCGCCGGTGGAAGCACCGGTGGAAGATTCTTCCGCGACGTCAGATGTGACCACCGCGCTGGCCGCTGCCAGCGGGTCATCGCTGCGCCGGGGCCTACGTCTCCGCACGAAGTAGGCGCCGCCAGCATCCGACTCCTCCTCTTCCTCCTCCTGGGCCGTCGTGCTTACGGGAGGAGGAGGGGGTGTAGCAACCGCCGGTCCTTTCCCTTTGGAGGACTTGGCACCCTTTGAGGACCCGGCGCCCTTCGTTTTGCTGGTGCCGGGTGAAGATACCCCCGCCGCTCCTGGCGGCGGCGGTTTGCCCTTCGGAACATCAGCGAACCGTGGCTGGTTCCAGATCTCGTCCTCCGGGAGAGGAGCGCTGGAACAGAAGCCGAACAGAACCTGTAGAGAACACGAGGACAACACCCGAGTAAGGCTCGGCCAAAAGCTGAGATCAAAAGGACCAAGCATCGGCTACTTACGTCGTTCGGCGGGTTTGCTCGGCAGAAAGGAGCCGGCCGTCCGGAGAAGTCCAGGCTCGTCCCCTGAGCTAGGATCTTCTCGAGTCGACCTTGCACCTCGCCATCCGACAGCTCGTCGGCGGCCTCCCGGGTCGGATCCTCCGCGCCGGTGTACTCGTACATGGGGTGCGCTCGGAGTTTGGCCGGCTGCACCCGCCACCGGACGAAGGTGGCAACGACAGTCGCCCCGGTGACCCCGGCCTCCATCGCCTGGCCGAGCTGTGCCATCAGGACGTCGACGCTGTCCTGCTCTCGGTCGAGGGGTGGATCCGTCCAGCTTGACCTGGCTACCGGCGCCTGACCCGAGAAGGATGGCAGCGCTGGGTCGGCATTGGCACAATAGAACCACTGGGCGTGCCAACCCTTGAGGGACGATGGCATCGGCGGGGCCGGGTAGCTCTTCGCCAACTTCGCCCTCAACTGAAACCCGGCGCCTCCGACTACGGCCGGGCTGTCCTTGCTCGACTGCGGCTTCACCATGAATAGATGCTTCCACAGCGCGAAATGCGGGCGAATGCCGAGGTAGCATTCACAGAGCGTGATGAAGCTGGCGACGTGTAGGACGCTGTTGGGATTCAGGTTGTGCAGCTCCAGCCCGTAGTAGTACAGAAGCCCACGCAAGAACGGGTGGACCGGAACCGAGAACCCTCGCTCGAAGAACGAGCTGTTTACCACCAGCTCACGGGTGTCCGGCGTGGGGATGGTCTCCCCCGTGGCAGCGCGCCACTCGACCAGCTCCTTTGGGGGGAGGAGCCCCATCCGGACGAGGGTCTCCAGCTTCGCCTCCGTCACCGTCGACTTCATCCATGGAGAGGGGGCCATTGGCTCGGCCGACGATCCCTCCTCGCCCAGCAACTTCCAAACTAAGGCGTCCTCCTCGGTCTCGCTTTGATCTGCTTCCCAATCCGGGGCTTGCATCCGAGGGAGCCGGGGAGGGGATTAGGGTTTTGGTGGGGCGGGGCGCGCAGAGCGACTGGGAGCAAGAGGAAGACGAAGCGGTGGGCGCGAGGAGAATGCGGATGCGTTTGAGAGCGTGGGCCACTCCCGCAGCCTCTGCCGGATATAAAGGGAAGGATCGGGCGTTTCGGATTCCTCGCGTCTCCACATTCCCGGATTCGCCACGCCCACGACCGCGCCGTTTCGGATTCCGTCGCGCGTTCGGGCGGGCCACGTCGCGCGTATCTCGCGCCCACGACCAGGCTGCGTCGCGATTCGTGCGGACTTAATGAAGGAGATCCGACGGTTAGCCTTCCAGCCTGTATAACCCGACGGAATACGTCTCCGCTATATGGTGGCTAAAGCGTATTCTCCAAGAATCACTAGCTGGCTGCCTAGAGGGACTCGGCGCCGAGCGTTTTGGCCACAGAGGGTATCAGAGACTGGCCTCCAGCGAGGAACGCAGTCGGCTGAGTACACCCGAGTGAGGGGCAGTAATGGCGTGCCTCCCGAAGGCTACGAGTCGGATGCTGAGCAACTTGGAGCCGCTGGATTCTCCACCCAGAACTCATCGAGCACCTAAGCCTCGAAGCTCTGGTCTCTGGGATCTCCAGATTCAGTGAAATGACCCGGCATAAGACTTTGAAACTCAGAAACCTATGCGCCATGTCTGTTTTTCTCTGGTTCGGACTTCGAGTTCCAGAGGCATTCCCTCAGGGGACCCTAGCCGGCCTTAACCCTCTTGGGAAGGCCGGGTGCTACTCGGGAATTCAGTCGGGATTTATGGCAAGCCCCACGCTGGGTTATCAGTCGGTCCCTGCCCCCCAGGGGTGGACCGGATGCCACTAGAGATTACCCGTTATTAACTCACCCGCCATAATATTCCTGCCTTTTCAGGTGAATGTTACTCGGCTCTTATTGTCTTTTCCACAGGAGTTCAATCAGCCCTTCGCAATCTCCCAGCTGGCGAGAACCACTCGGAAAGTTCGACCTGAAGCCTCAGCCGACAGCCACAAGATCGTGAAGGGCTCGGGGGCTACTGATGGTGACATGGCACCCGGGTACCATCAAGAGGACGAATCCGGCCTCCCGGCCACGGGATGGGCCGGGCCGGCTACTCGGAGTCCGGCTACAACACGGGGGCGCCTCACCAGCGTGGAGTACAAGGCAAGGACTAATACCTGTCCGGCTTACCCGGAATCAGTTGTAACCGAATAGGAAACCAATCTGTTAACCGACTCGGACTCTTGTAACCCTACTCCGGCCGACTATATAAGGCCCGGTAGGGGACCTCCGATCGGCGGAATACCTCATCTAGCTTAATCTCCATTGTTTTGTAGTTCAGGCCCCTTCGAGATCGATTCTCTAGGGCTTGCGGCACTTGGGATACAGCAATACCAGCCACCAAACACAGGACGTAGGGTATTACCTCTCCGAGAGGGCCTAAACCTGTCTAAATCTTGTCTCCCGTATGCAGCCATCCTGATTTGCTGTGCTCACACCGCCCCATAAATAGTATTGCCGGAATAATACTCCGACAGCGCCATTTATCCCAAGCCATTGCCAACTCCCTTGCTTAGCCGAGTTTCCCTGCAGCTGCCTAAACCTCTCCCGCCTTACCTGAGCTCGCCGCCTCCGCCACTGGCTTTTCGTTGCCTCTACCCAGGACCAAAAATTGGCGAGCTGAGCTTTAGGAACCAGTACCCGGCGCCAGCATGACCCTTACCTGAGCCGATTCCTCCTCTCCTCGCCGCCGGTAGTTCCTGCCCGGAGTGCCGCCTGTAACACCCCCATTTTCCGAAACCTGAAAATCAGGGTCAACAAAAACTTTTTGCTAATAATGCCAATTAGCAATGCACCGAGTTGAAACCTGTTCTGCCAAAACCCCAAAGCAAGCCAATCAGAGTCTTCTCTTCATCCCTGTTCCCTTTGAACCCGACCTTGTCGGAACTCCACCCGGCAAGGGATACAAAACCCTGCTCGGCATTCTGTCCCTAACCGTGCCTGAAACCCGGCACAAAGTCACCCCCGTCTAATTCCCTCTTTCTCCCAAAAGCCTTGCCACGGCAAGAAAACCCTTGCCACGACGAGCAAAAGCAAACAAATCCTTGCCACGGCAAACAAACCTCTGCCACGACAGCCCATCTGACCGTTTTCTCCGCCGCGGCAGCCCAAGTCTTCTGCCTCTGTCTCTTTTACTTACCGCGGCAAACCTTTCCTGCCACGTTGTGTTCCCCCCCCCCTCCGTGTCACGCCCTGCCGTGTCAAGTCAATCCGCCACCACCTCCTGCCGCGACAAACTAATCTGCCACCAACTTCGCCATGTCATATCGCGAGTCTGTGCAAAAGTATATTGCCTTTGTGTATCCGCACATACGCAAACCCTAATCTTCGGCTCTCCCTGTTCTCTCCCCCTCGAACCTCATGCATGTATATATATATACGTGCACGTCGGTGACCTAAATCCAACCACAGCTCACCTATCATCGCATGTCCACACCACCCATATACCGATCATATGTATGCTAAAATAATCAAGTGTATATGGGCACATACACTCCAAACCCTGAACCCCTTTCCTCGGTAAAATCCTCTTTATCAACGGAACAAGAAAATATCTCCGGTTACCTTACCAATTCCCTCACCAGAGTATATATATATATCCCTGTATATGAATATATACACCCGCACCCCTTTCTACCCCCTTACCCCTCATGTCACCTTTTTACCATCTGCACGGTAAAACCCTAACTATTACGTCACCATGGTAATAATCCTTTCACCGTGTTACCATGCCACAAAAATATCTAATTCCTGTTCACCCCTTCTACCAAGTCACCGAGTTACGAACTAACTTTCTACCCTTCTACCATGTTACCGGAAATCAAAATATCTTTATCCTTTTACCAGATAACCAATCCATCTTTACCATCTACCGTGCTAGCCCACGCCGTAATCACTCGCATGCCATCCCTACCTCTATCACCTCAACTGCCCACACATGCGCTGAAAGTCCCTAGCCGGTGCATGCACATACACCCCGCCACCTTTTCTCTCTCCTCAAGTAAATCTTCGGAACTCCCTAATTCTTTTGACAATCGCCGCTACATGAAGGACCCATGACAATCGCAGGGGCATATAGAACCTAAACCACTTCTGACACACACATCCTATACACCGACACCCGATACAACCTAAACCCTAATCCTAAGTGGCGACCTGCCCATGTTCATCTCTGACTCTCCAGATACAACTCCTAATCTTCTCCACACCTTGCCACCCCGTGCCGTCGTCGAAAACCCTAAAACCCCTCTCGTCGTCTCAAACCCTAACTAGGTTTTCCTGCATCCAGAAATTAAGAAAGTGTTATCACATGCACTTTAATTCCTCCAAAATGTCTAGAAAAGCACCAGTAGCTCCTTGAGTATATTCCTCACCCATTTATAAAATAAAATTAGGAAGTCCAGTTCAAAACTTCTGAGTTGCATTCAAAATTCCAATTTGAACAAATTCCCCCTTTGAACTGCAACCCCTTCCTTCCTTGCTCAGAAAATACTATAAAAATTCCACAGCACTCCTCCCTGTGATCTTGTTCCAGATATGTGAAAACATTACCACCTCCAGTTCAATTTTCTACCATGGCACACATCAAACACCTAGGCTCCATTTCTTTTTTTCCCTTGCAATCAAGACCCAACCCCATTCAATTGCTGTCAACTTTCACCAGCTTCCCTACTATGGCTCAACAGCCACTCCTCTATTCCTTTCACCTCAGCAGCATACCCTAGCTATAGTATTCAACTCGCCCATCTTCTCATGCCAACATTGGCATGGCAGTGGCAAGCCCTATCAGCTACAACTCGAGTAAATCCTGGCAGCCTCACCCTCTCTTGAGCCATTAACAACGCAGCAGACACACTCAGACATCCAATCAGCAAATCAAAGCTTGCCGGAACACGAGCATGCCACCTGGAGCGCGCCCTGGCCAACTCTGGACGCGCCCATGGGCATGGCCACGCCGCTCAGCAGTGACAGCCCCCCGTCGCCTCGGTCTCCATCGCCGGTCAGCTCCGCCATGCGCCGCAGTCGCTCCCTGTCCAATCCCCAGCACTGCGCAGCATTGACCTGGCCCCGTTCCCCCTCACCGGCATGCCCAGACGTGGATCCGCGGCCGGTACACCCTTGCTCAGTCGTTGGTCTACTTAAGGGCAGCGGCAGCTCTTCCTTTCCTCCCCAACCCATTCCTCCTCCCCTCCGCCAACCCAGGTAAGCTCCAATCGGGTCAGAACCCCTCCTCCTCCATTCCCGAGCTCAAGCTCAAGGCTCTCGGTTCCGCAACAATCCAACTCGTGCCGGGCTCCCCAACAAAATTCCTCTCCGCCATCCTATTCCCCTCCTCTTCCTCTCCCCGTTGCACTCTCCAATTCCCCAAAAGACCCCACGTAGCCGAGACGCCCAAACCTCGCCGTCGAGCTCACCGGAGCACCGGCCGGAACCCTACCCAAGCCGGTGGCGCGCCCTCGTCCGACTGCCAGGCGGGACCCACCACTTATCACCTTCCCCGAACCGGTAAGTGAGGAAGGGGGTCGCCGCCAGGTGGGCCAACCTCCCCGCCAGGCCCACCGAATAAGTGGAAGCCGGTGCCGACTTTTCCCCCACGTCATCCCCTCTGAGCCGCCCGGTCCAGCCAGTTTTTCTCCTCTGAACCCATACACTATTCTCCCCTGGTTCAGCCGGTTCGCATAGTTCCAGGCCGATTCTCAAAAAACTTCCCAAATAAAAGTTGTTCAGAATTAAATTTCCCATCTTTTCTATATAGGACATTTTTCGAAAATCTCAATGTTTCTCTCTGTACAGCCCAGTCCAGTAGCTAGTTCAAATTCAAATATGTGTTTAAATCCCTTTTTGAATATGTGTTCAACCCTAGGTGGTTCCAGCATGAAATCATGAGCATTTTAGGAGCCTTGCATATAGATTCACACATGCACACCCATGTGGTCTAGTTCAGAGTTTAACAGGAGAGAGATTATCAGTGAAACCCTAATGCATGCATACATTTGTTTTCCCTAAACTCCTTTCAAATTGAGTTTGATTAGGTGATCTATCCCGAGGGTCCAGTAGGTTAAAGTTCATATTCTGTCATGTAGCTTAGTAGCCTATAGTGTTCATTTGATGCATGACTCCGAGAGCCAAGGAAGACAAGTGCTTTCCCTCAAAACCCTAGAAACCCTAATCGGCATTTCATGCATTTGTATTCTTCTAGTTATCTCCATCATGTTAGGGTCTTCAAGAAAATGTAGAAACCAGAACTCATGCAGGTAGTTGTAACCATCCCCTTGTTGCATAGCTCGTAGACGTAGGGCATCGTAAAACCCTAAAAACCCTAGTCATCCTAACCCTAGGAGTGCATGCATCATTTATACACATCCAATCAACATCCGAGCAAGTTAAATCATTTTGAAAACATTATGAAACCCTTGATGCATGCATGATTACCTTTATTAGTCGTTCTTGTGATGCTTGGTTCTTATTGGCGTTATTTTCGAAACGTGTAGTTATCGGTGTGAGGTACGCGCGTCCGGAGGAATCCGAAACACCCCCGCGTCCGGAACCGAGCCAAGACCTGCCAGGCAAGCTCTCAGCCCTTGATCATGTTGAATCCCAGTTTTATGAAATATTATTTTATTTTCGAACCATGCATGCTATATTTTATCCCTGTTATTTTATGTGGAGTAGATATCACCGATGATAGGAAACCCTAGTCCGACCCCGTAATCCTTGTCGCCTTAGGATTATAGTATTCCGAAGATTTATCGGAAACTTAGGATAGTGTATGTATACATATATGCTTAGCCCCGCAGTAGATGAATTAGGTTTTCGAAAAGGAAAAGGAAAGCAACACCCCATATTTCATGTGATCGATGAAATATCGAAACGGACCGTCGCGTCCGGTTGTAGAGGTGCATGGAAGGTAGGATATGCATGGGTTGGGATATTCTACCGTGAAAATGGTTCTGTGGAACCGAGCTAAAAAGGGAGAAGATTTTGATCTGGGTTGGTAATGAAGGGTGTTTGCAGGGAGTTGTTAAAGAGCGAGGTAAGGCCCGTCGTGGTTCTCGCTGCCCGTTATCGGGAGTGGTGTGGAGTCCTTCTCGGATCACCTAAGGACCTGCCTTAAGTGTCGTTTGGCCAAGTCTTACCGTACGACCACATGTCCTTTGTGGGAAGGACTTGATCTAGTAGCCGACCTGGACTAGCATGAACCCGTGGGCAGTTAGTAGAGTGCAGATGGGGTGGGTTTAACCCCTGTAGAGAATAGACCCAAGGTTTTAACGAGGTATTATTCGCCACAGAGTTGGAACACCAACCTCCTTGTAGCGATGATACTGACTCAAGCTAGGTGTGGGACATGTCCTTCTGACGGGTTCATGGCTGGGTTCACAGCGGTAAAGAGTCTCGTTGTACAAACTCTGGACACATGCGTGCGCAAGCATGCCCAGGGGGAACTACATCGTGTGGGTAAAGCCGTACAACCTCTGCAGAGTGTTTAAAACTATTCGAATAGCCGTGTCCGCGGTCATGGACGAACTTGGTCGGGCCACACTAAAGTAGTTTTGGCTTTCTGAGCCCCAAAAAGGATTTCTGGGTTATGGGTTTAAGGACGCGATCCGCCGTGTTCGCAGGGTGTCATGCTGTGTCATGAGGTGTGAAGTCAGGTTTTCCCGTGGACTCGGGCTAAACCTTAGAATCCCCGTAAGTACGAGGTAAGCGTCGTCTACCTGAGGAACCGGGTGATTGGGAAACCCGTAAGTACGAGGTGAGCTGTGTCTACCTGTGGAACCGGGCAACTACCGTGCTGTATCGCAGGTAGCGGTAAGCACAAAAAGTGAACTCCCCCGGGGTACGGGCCGAGTGTTTGAGCAATACCCTATCTCGCTGCGGCGAGATGTTTTTGATAAAATCGCTTTTACCTCTATGTACTTATTTCCAAATGCAAATTTACTTTTCCGCACAACATGAAACATAGGTTAGAGCCTTTCTTTTGATAAATTTCGAGCATGTCATTTCCGTATTAAACTCCCCGGTGGAGTGCTTGCGAGTACATTCAATGTACTCACCTGGCTTGTTATGTGGCCAGACGATGAGGAGGAGTACCAATCTGGCGATAGCGACAGCGACTTCGATGCGTAGGGTTTTCTCCCCAGTCTGTTGCCTGTGGTTCGGCATATAGATGGGCTATCCACCGTATTTTATTCCGCTGCTGTTTAATTCGGCCAATAGGTCTGATTTGTAAGATCTAAAGACCAAGTATGGTCGATGTCTGTAATAAACGATGTATGGCATGGTTATGTTATCAAGTACTTGTGTGTATCGACTACTGATCCAGGGATCGATACAGTGAACACAAGGGTTTATCCGGCCTTAAAACCGGGTAGTCCACACCGCCGCCACCCCTGTCTGGTCCGGAGCAGTCAAGGGGATTCCAGCCGTGCCGCCAGGTGAAATCCGACAGCCAGGCAGCGAGCTAAGCTGGCCTCCGCCAAGTTCCAGTGCGTCGTCGCCGAGTACCGTTGGGACCCCCTCATCAGAGGCGCTTCAACGTCGGCCACCCACCGTTGTTCGGGCGGACCACCCAATCCTGTCCAAACCGAGACCAGGGCAAGCAAGGTGAGCGAACACGTCCCGCAGGCTGCCACCTTTTCCCAACTAAAGCGCGTTAAGGTTGTCTGCACTGAGTTCCCGCATTCAGCCGTTAAAAGCGCATTAGCTCATCTCAGTCATTAGCGCATTGAAGTCGCTCGTAGGCTGTCGGAAGGCGCGTTCAATCCAGCTGCTTCGGTTTTGATTAAGTCCAGTCGGTAAGCCTCTAGTGCAACTAATCCACCAGGATTTCGGCCGGCTTTTACAAAAAAATCCACTGGTCCAAAGAGTTTAGAAGGAATACAAACTTTCGTTGCAAAAGAAATTTAAAAGGTGAATCTGCTTAAAGCATGTGCACTAAGGACTAAGTCTATGTTTATTCCCTGAGCAACTTATACCATGCGAATACCCCTTTAGGCAACCCCAAGAATTAAACCTTCGCTATCCAGACTATTAATTCGTAACTTTAGTAGAGCCAGTAGGAAACATGTCTGGAGCTACCTATCTAAAATGACATAGATAATTTTTACCCAGTCCCAAAGGAATTCGTCATTTTATGTGGCATGCATGCATGCTGTTGTTTTCGTTGGAGTTGTTTCATGAGATTGATTCTTATTCGTTGATTTCTCCGACGCGTAGTTGACGGAGCGAGGTACGTGCGCGAGGAAGAACCGAAGTCACCCCCACAACCGGAACAGGAGCAAGAACTGCCAGGTAAGCAATTTCCCTTTGACCATGTCGAATCCTATATTTGCAAAGCATTATTATTTTGTTTGTGAAAGTGCATGCTATGTGTTATCACCGATATTTTATGTAGAATAGTTATTCCCCAGTAGCTGCAGTAGCCTAGGTTCGTTAACCCTATCCTTGTAGCCCTAGTATTAACTGTCGATCATTGGAGTATCGGTAAAATAATTAAGGTTATAGGCGTTAGCCCTGCTTAGCCCTGCTTAGAACTTAAAATCGTTTTGAAACTAGTTACTTTACACCCCTTTGGGATTTGGGAATAAAACCCTCGGTCGGCAGTGTCGTCCGGGGCGATGATTTGGAAATTGTTGTTTTCGAAGCCCTAAGTGGAAAGAACGGAGATGGCTTTTGGTTCGGGCGAGAAATGTAAGGGTGTATGGGTGATGTTGGAGTAGCCGGAAGCTACATGGATGTTGTGTGATGGAATGGAGTCTTGCTCGAATCGCTTAAGGACCGAACCTAAGTGCCGCTAAACCGGTTCCATACCGTACGTCCACATGACCTTTATGAGAAGGTCCTGGTGTATTAGCCCGGCAAATGTTAGAGTTTGGACCCGTGGGAAGTATGGAGTTGTGCTAGTTAGATTAACATCTCTAGAGGGACTCTACATGGAATGTGGGTAGAGTTCCGACACAGAGATGAGTCCGCTCCGGGTTGTGGTGTCAGGCTGCCTGGGCACAAGCGGAGTTGGGTAAGTCTCGTCTAGCGGGTTCAACTTTGACATGGAAGTGGGTAAAAACCTTGTTGTAATAACCCTGCCAGCACATCTCTTGTAATGTGCTCACCGGGCCCTGGCAACAAGGGTGACTTACATCTTGTGGGTAAAGCCGTACAACCTCTGCAGAGTGTTAAAACTATTCGAATAGCCGCGTCCTCGGTTATGGACACGAACTGGAAAGGCCACACACTGGTTAGACTAAGTTTTGTTTGTGAAGGTTGGGCAATGGGATTAAGGACGTGGGTCTGAAGTGTCCACAGTGTGCAATTAAGGCCATGCTGCGATGGCAAGGAATTGCAGGTGAAAGGTCTCCAGCCGTATTGGTCGAATGGTGAAGGACCATACGAGCCGATACTGTAGATCCTAGATGCCGGTTAGATGGAGCTATCGGTTGGCGGATGGAGCTATCTAAGGATAGATGGAGCCCCATCGATAGGTGGAGCTAACGGCATTAGGAAGATAGCCGAGTAGCGATGGCTACTCGATGCATTGAGATGAATTATTAACTCTACAATACCGCGAAGTTTTCAACAATGCTTTTGAATCTAATATTCATATTTACATTGAAAACTTACTTTTTCGCACAACCTCCAACCTAGAGTAGAGCTATTCCCTTGAACTCTACTTTGCATGAAATACTTCCGTATACATTTTCCCCGGGATGATTGCTTGCGAGTACATTCCATGTACTCACCTGGCTTGTTGATTTGGCCAGAGGAAGAAGAAGTCTTCTCCGACGATGACGACAGTGATTACGAGGGATAGGGTGTTCTCCCAGTCAGTTGCCTGTTGGGTTGGCACATTGATGGGTCTATCTACGTTTTATTATCTTCCGCTGCAGTTTAATTTTGGCCTTTCGGCTATGTTGTGTAAAAAGGACCATAATGGCCTATTTGTGTAATAAATCGTTGATGTATGACAATGCTACCAAGTTGTTTGTGTGTACTGGCTACTGATCCCGGGACCAGTACAGGAAAACACAATGGGCTTATCCGGCCGTAAAACTGGGTACGCCACACTCCACCACTCCGGCGAGGTGAGCCACCCCAAATTCCATACCAAATTTCCCCCTTTTTCCCAAAAATGGATCCGCCAGCCCCTATATGTCCTCCCTGAGCTACCAATTTTCTCCGGCGAGCCCCACCGGCGAGCAATTCCTCTCTCGTCGTCGGTGGCCGCCCCTTCCCTATTCTCTCCTGCCTCCTCACTTGGTTCCCCACCAGGCCGCCACCTCCCTCCTCTCACAAGCCGGCCCAATTTTCCTCCTGGGCCAGCCCCAAACGCCACAGGCCGAATCAGGCCGGCCCAGCCTCTTTTTCTTTTTCTTTTATTTCTAATTTTCTAACAAGCCGAAGCCCAGCAGCAGGCCGCAAACAAAACACTTTGAGCCCAGTAGATTTCGAATTCTTTTTTCTTTTTCTTTTTAATTTCTTTTTCTGTTAAAGCCCTAGGCCCAAAGCCCTGGCCCATGTCCAACCAGCCCAATCCAGCCCAACCCACATCCAGTCCAGCCCAACTCGAGGGCCCTAATGGGCCCAATATTATTTTGCAGGCTGGGTCCGACCGACCCATCGGACCCGAAACCCTAAAAACACTATTATATACCGTTTCGATCGTCTCGACGATACGGTTCCAATTTTTCACCCCGTTAATCCAAATTCTCACTTTTTAACACCCGACACCCACAAAATCCACTCACATCCTATATATTATGATTCCTCTTCGAAACCCTAATCCGCATCATATATCTTCTTTCATCCTTTCAACATTTCGGTTCCGATCTCACACCCCACTTCCTACTTTTAGTACTATTTTCAAATTATTTTATATTTTGCTCCCAGCTCGCATTCGTCGAGCCCGGACTTATATGTGTTTGTTTGTTCCTTGGATCTTTTTGCAACTAGGAAACGATAGTGATGATCCGACGCTGGGCAAGGACCCCGACGGCGAAGGACTTCCTGAAGACTTCGATCCAACAGACCCCAGTACAGTAGGCAAGTCACACTTCTTGTTCATGTTGAACCCACATGCCATTCTATTTACTGTACTACTAGTTTAGTTAATTACTTTTCGCATGTTAATTTCATACGTGTTATTTTTGAATGACGTGATTGCTTAGTTAACACCTACCACCCCACAACCCAGTTAATTTTTGTAAGCCATATTCACCTTGGGAACCTTAGGATGAAAATAAGTCATATCAGTACCTTTCACCGGCGGTAGAGGTTAGATTAGTCAATAATCAGGGATATTGGTAACCCTAGCTTAAACTCTGAGTATGTGTTTTCTTAAAGAGAAATTACCGACAGTTGGGGACAGAGAAGATGGGGCCTTTCATGTATTGATTATGCAGCCATACCCCTTTTGTGGAGTAAGGGTAATCAGGTGGATTGCCTTACTCAGGGCAGTTAAGGACGAGACCCTTGTGTTAAGTGGTAAACACAGAACGGCTCAACCACATGTTTGACTTGTCAAATCTGGCCTAGTAATCTGCTCTACCTGCTGAACAACTACAGACTAACTTGCCGTTCCACTTCTCTAGAAGGCCCACAGAAGCGAATGAGGTGATAGGCCATCTATTGGGAAATCATAACTGGAACTCACCCGACTCTCGGATCGCGAAGTTGACATTGGCCGTCGGCTTCCGGGAGAACGAGTGATGTAGCGTTCCTGGGTAGAAATTTTAAAAGATAGAGCAGATAAAAAGCCTTGTTAACCTACCTCTGTCGACACACCAATGGCGCGTGTGTATGACTGCAGTGACACCAAGAGGTATGGGTATCACGTGGGTAAAGCTGAGCCACTTTGCAGAGTTAAATCAAAAGGTATTCGAATACTGCTAGTTGTCGATCCTTTTTAACACATCCATCTTGTAGTCTTGCTCCCAGGCACTAGTCATTGAAGCATGGAAAGTGGGGAATAGCAACCGGATAAGGGGAATCAATAGGGGGTTTTGGTATCGTACAAGAACGAATCAAACAATGCGTGGCAGTGCTGTTGTGGTTGGGGATAACCCACCAAGATGCAAACAAAACTGCAAGAAGAACCAGTACAGTGCACACACATATATAGGTGCCTAGGGGCACTTAGCACACACATACACCGTGCCTGAGGCACAGGGCTAAGCCTAGATACAAGCAACACTATAGCAAAGTACATAAAGTACTGGCTGCAGGAAGGTGGCTACTCCATGCGTCACACATCTAGTCCACATGGTTTACGTCCAGGTGAGCAGGTTGGGCCGGAAGGTTTCCGTCACGGATGTCTCTGTTCTCGGAAGGAATAGGGGTGTGTTGAGGGGTGATGGAAGCATTTCTTCGGCGATGCTCCGCGCAAGTGGATGCGGTGTAAGCGGCGAATAGATCAAGGTATTCGGCCGGTAGGGAAGTACGTTGACTGCCACCAAGGTTTGTGGGAATCCCAAGCAGGGGTGGATCCTCTGGTACAGGGGTATGAGCAGAGGTGGCTGAAGAATTGTTGGCCAGTATCTGAGAGTGCATCAACGAGATGGCCCTCCGTGACAGGATCAAAGAATCCGCGAGCTGGGTGAACATGTCGTTCTGGGCGATGATGTAATGGGTGAGGTGGACTACCGCTAGGTCCTGTTCCTGTTGCGTGCTGGCGAACACTGCGTCTTCTCCTGGAGCTCGGCTGGGGTAGAATAGGAAAGCTCGCCGGTTCATGCTGGGAACCGTGTGGCGAAGACGGGAGATGGCTTCCCAGGCGGTCATCTGGATAGCCATGCTGGGTGACGGCATGGTTCTTCCGGCGAAGTGGTAGGTGGCGACACTGTCGGCACTGACTTGGTAGACGTGGACGTCGGCCCAAAATACGTTAGCGGTGTTGACGGCCTCTTCTTGGCAGACGTCGTATTCAAGACGTTGAGTTGCTCCGAGGGCACGTTGGCTACGGTCCACAGGATATCTGTGAACCCAGAAAGATTGGCGGTGGTGGTTTCATCGTAGAGGGTACCACGAGGCATGGTACAACTGGGAAGGAAGAAAGGCACAACACGGAAGGAGCTAGGAAAGGAGTGCTCTCTCTTGGAGACAAGGTGTATAAGATGGGTATGACTCGAAGGTGGCACTGGGAGGGTTTATATAGCCGATTTGCGGTAGGAAGGTAACCAGAGGTGACTCGGGTTGGAATATGGTGGAGAATGGGTTGAGTTATCCGAAGATTGGACAGGTACCGGTTGTCTTTATTAGTTGACGACATTTGGGGAAAGAATAGGCAAGATTTGATGTGGGCTATTATCACCTCACGTGGGGTACAAGAAAGTGGCAAGGCAGGGATAAGAAACAGGGTCCCACTTTTACTACACAGGCCATAGAGGCTATTTTATGCAAACAAGTGTGAGTACGATACACCGCTTATAGCGATTGTGTACATCACACGGCTCACATTTTACAAGACAACATTTTAAGGACTGTAGTCCTTCACCCATCACGTCAAGCGTTCTACTAGGCTTTATGCCGGGTCATACAGTAATGTCACTAAGTGACAATGTACCCTAGCATCCTAACTTATTGTCCTAGATTGGATAACCCGATCAACCTGTCCTACGGACGAAGTGAGGCTCCTGCTCTTGCATTCGGACGTGGTAGATGCGGTAGCGTCTGATGGCCTTTCGTGATGCGGCAATGATGGCTCCTTGGGGACTGAGGCCGTACTCCATATAAATATGTGGAATTGCCCGATGGGAGTAGAAGTACACGGTGGCACGATAACCAGCTTCAATTCCGGTAATATAATCTTTCCGAGTGATGAAGAACGGTCGGTGTCGGACTCCAAGAAAACGAAGCAGCTTCTTCAAAAGTTTGCCCCATGGGTGCCCGTGTTCTCGGTGAAAGGTGAGCTCACTCATCTACAGTTTTGAAAGGGGGTTAAGTTCAGAAAGATATCCCACACACGTTCAAAGATATTGCTGGGATAAGAAAAGGATTACTAAGAATGATAAGAGGAATAGAGCCCAAGCTTATAGCTTTTTAGAAAATAATTTGTATATCCTAAGTCCTGTCTAACGGCCATGCTAACTAGGGTTTACCTACAGTCAGTATGGCTCTGATACCAAGCCTGTGGCATACCTGGTTTTAAGGCCGGATAAATCCCTGTGTTTACTGTACCGGTCCCTAAATCAGTCGCCGGTACACACAATATACTTGATACAAAGTCATACAATATCGAGTTTATTACATAAATGATCGGCAAGATCTTTAATTATACATACCAGGCCGATTGGCCGGATTGAAATAGCAGCGGAATAGAAACACGTTGTAGCTTGCCCATCAATATGCCGAACCACATAGGCAACTGACTGGGGTAATGCCCTAGCCTTCGTATTCGATGACGGTAGTCTCTGAGTAATCCTTCCTTTTATCTGGCCAAGTCAACAAACCAGGTGAGTACATTGAATGTACTCACAAGCTCCCCTTCAAGGTGAATATCACAGATATATGCGTGCACAGGGGAATTCAATAAAGAGGCTCTAACCTATGTTTCATAATTGTGAAAAAAAGTAAGTTTTCATTCAAAATAATTAATTAGATGACAAAAGCATATTTTCAAAAACCAACTCGGCCCTGCCGAGTCATGTCAATCAATCACAATAGCATTCCTGTCAATTCGGCCATCCGCCACGGGAGCGGCCATTTACCTGCAATAGATAGCCGTTCCTACCCTCGGGTAGAATGACGTCCACTAAGAACACCTTTCTCCTCAGATAGTTGTTCTTATGCAATGGGTGAACGGCATCCCACTCATAACCACACCTCCTGTGTAATCGCATTACACGAGGCACTCACAACTCACTCTGCATGCTTATCAAGCCAGATGCGTCCTTAAACCCATGACCCACTTTTCGTAAACATAGTCTAACCAGTTGTGTGGCCTTACCAGATTGTGTCCATGACCGAGGACGCGGCTATTCGAATAGATTTTAACACTCTGCAGAGATTGTACGGCTTTACCCACAAGATATAGTTCGCCCTGGGTACACTGTGCACTGTATATTGACAGGGCTAATACAACGAGACCTTTCACCCGTTTCATACTAGAACCAGACCCGCTAGATGGGTAACCCAACTTTACTTTTGTCTCGCAGACTCGAAAATGAGACTCTCCGCCTTTGTGTCGAATAACTCCCTACGCCCTGCGGTGGAGGTTCTCTAGAGATCCGAATCCATCTAGTCACATACTTCCTACTGCTCGCGGGTCCAGATACTAGCACTCGATGAGGTAAAAGCTAAGTCCTTCCCATAAAGGACATGTGGACGTACGGTAGGTTCGGTCCTTAAATGATCCGAGAAAGACTTCACACCTTGTCCGTCGCACGGACCGCGAGTGCCCCACTGGGACTTAGCTCGCTTTAGAATTCCTTCCTGTTTTCGCCCTTCATTTCCAACCTGGATCTAAATCATCTCCATTTTGCTTTTGGTTCGAAAACATCCCATCCCGTGGATTATACCGTGATCCCATCCTCGAGGGTCACAGCGGTCCATTCCCAAGTTACTCTCTTTTTGAGATTATCAGGAATCCTTTCTTTTTGTGAAAACCTAGTTTTCTTCTACGACGGGGCTAAGCAGTATATAGGTATAGACTAACTCTAGGTTTCCGATATTTTCTTCGGAGCATATATAGTCCTTAGGGTGACAAGGAATGGAATCGGACTAGGGTTTCTATCATATCGGACGTAACTACTGCTACACAAAATACTGATTATTATCACATAGCATGCATGTTTTGCAAACAAAATAGATATTTTGCAAGCTTGGGATTCAACATGATCAAAGAAGAAGAGCTTGCCTGGCGAGTTGTGGTACTGATATTCTTCTTGGAATTGATTCTGCGAAAATCTGGGTTCCTTCTCGAGAGAATCCGGTGCGTCGGTAACTACACGTTAGAAGAACGGCAAATAAAAGTGATGTCAAGAACTCCCAATAAGAACCAAATAATGCCAGCAACATGTTCATGAGTTTGTTGTCCTCGAACCCTATTGGGTTCACGGATGCATTCAGGGTCTTATACGATTTTTTTGTTTTGGACATGACCCTGACCATGCGAGGGTGGTCTTGAACCAAGGATCTATCTACTTGGCTTGCAACGATGTTCTTCATGATTGTTCTTTCGTAAGATTTCAACTTTCGGGCACTATTTTGCTATGGTTCCTTCGCTAGGGTTTCCTAGTCTTTTCTCATGGACTTGCTAACTAGCTCATGGCTTAAGGTTTAAAGGAGGGTTTATTTTACTTCTAGACTTAATCCAATCCATGCATACACTAAGGGTTTTCAATGCTACAAACGAACCTTAAACTACACGCAACCGCTATATGCACTAGCTAGGTTCTATTGCAGAAATCATGTCGATTAGTTATTTTGGTTTAAGTATAGGGAAGGTACTGATCATAGGAGATGCACAATTCGAATTAGCATGCTCTAGAAATACCCCTAAGTATCTCCTTGGAAATTTTAAGGAAACCCTACTCCTTAGGTTTGCAAAGTTTCCTCTTCGTGTATGCGAATATGTCTGAATTTCAAAAATATTTTGGATGAAAGGTCGGGAAATTTTTTGAATGGGTGCAGACGTATTAGAAGGGTTTATACATGGTCCATATGTTGCCCTAAGGTTTTCCTGGAATTACGTTTGAATATGCTTTACGTGTAAAGAAAGAAATTTATTTCCTAACCCTTTTCTAAACCTTCTCTGTTTCTATCTAAATCGTTTGGAATCTTGAACAAGTTTGTATGTGCAAAAGGTGGAGAATATTTGTACCTTCCAGGAACCGGAAAAAGTAGCTTGAAAACCGGTACGAACCAGAAGGAATAGTGACTTCTGAAAATAGAAAACTGGTAGACAGGCATAAATGCGCTTTCAGACAGCCCTTAATACGCTTCCAATGTGTCTGAAGCGGGCTGTGGTCAGGGCGCCGACACTTAATCTAACACCGGGCCTGACGGGGTTGGGGGCCCGCCTGGCAGCGGCAGGGGCCTGGCTTACCACTTCGGTGGGACTGGAGGAGGAGGACCCACCTGGCAATGATTCAAGGAGGGTGCGGCGCTCTGGTTGAGGGGAACGGCAGAGCGACTCTTCTCCGGTGAGCGATGTCCGGTGAAGGATCCGGGAATTTGGGGGTTTTTGATTGGGTGGATCGTTCGGGAAATCAAGAGGGGGAATCGGTAGAGGAGGGAACGGGAATTGATCGATGGGGGATTGATTTGGTTGGGGTGCTTGGAGTCCCTCGATTTGGTGCAGGACCGAAACAGGTGGGAGTCGCTCGGGGGAGAGGAAGAAGAAGGCAACTCGGGACCAATAGATGGGCTTGGGAGATGGTAGAGGAAGAAGGAAGGCTTGGTGAGCAATTAAGGGAGCTCGGGACTGCTTATATAGCCGCGGTCATGGGGTGGTAGGTGACGTGGCCGCTGGTCTCGTTCATGTGCGGAGACAGGAGGTGCTGAGATGAGGAGATGTACTGGGGCGGTGTGGCGCACTACGGCAGGTTGGACGGCGACGCCATCGACGGGCAGTGCGTCGAACAGCACGGCTTGCCGCTGTGCTAGCGATGACATGAGGGCTCAGGGAAGCAGCAAAGATGGCACTGTGCTCGGTGGGGTGCTGGAATGGCGTGGCGAGCATGGGCAGGCCGAGCGGCAAGGTGTCGACGGGCGGCGCGCTGGAGTCAGTGAGCGGCGCGGCCGGACAAGCTATGCGCACAGGTGGCATGGCATGCTCAGGGCGTGTTTCACCTGCACCCGGGTGTCGGGGAGTGTCAGAGGAGTAGGGATGAGGTGTTCAAGGAGATACAGGAAGGTTTGGTATTGTGTGCACCGAGTTGTAGTGGGGAGCAGTGATTGCCAATGTCGGCATAGGCTAGAAATTGGATGGTAGCTATTGTTTGGAGCTGGCCCTTGATTTGTGCTTGGTCAAGGCAGGTGCCAGGGAGTCAGAGGGAAGCTCTGTGGAAGTTTTTGGAGGCTTTTGGATAGAGAGTAAAGCATGATTTCATGTGATAAGCAATTAGGGCAGAACTGCTCAATAAGGGTTATTCAAGGATTTTGCACTAAGGTGCCCCATGTTTTTGTAGGGTTGGGCTCATGGTTATACCCTGATCAATGTGTGATTTTATGAAATTTTTCTGGAGCATATTTTCTAGGATTGCAGTTCAATGTCCATTTAGGCCCTAAATTGTTAATTGCATGAATTTCAAGATATTTGTACTGGACCCCTTAATATTATCTTATATTTGGATAAATATTAATATCTTATACTCTCTGGAATTTTTGTAGAATTTTTAGAGAAGGAAAATCACATGAAATATGGCTTTTAGGGTTTCTCGGCCAAATGGAATAATAAGCCGTTTTTAGGGTTACGGCAGGGTTTTAGGTTTTCGAGGTTTGGGGAGGGCATATTTGGGCATTAGGGTTTATGCAAGATCGCATCACCTTGGTTCGAGTCTCCTGATCGTGTTTTAAGGTTTTGCCAATTGTCGAGGGGAATGACGCTAGGGTTTTGTGTATTCGGTGAATGTATCGAGTGGGATTTTGGGAGGAAGGTGGTTACGTGTCTTGCCGGGGAGGGAAAAGATGCCCTGGCATGTTGATTGAAGTTCTGGGGTTGGATTTTATTTTTAGGGTTTTGAATTGCCGCGAGGAAAGCTTTAGAGTTAGCGCCCATGTATATGCTATCTCACTTGGTTTACGTCAGGTATTGATTTTGGGTTTGAATGCATATGTCTCTATGGTATGACATGCTTCAAGAACACCGAGAAAATTCAAATGGTGAAAGAGATGGCATGATCACATGTGGCGTATACGCGTATATGTGTCCATGACAGGGTTTCTAAATAAATGTTTCGGACCGAAGAGCAATTGGTTACGCTTGTTAGCGTAAAAAGTTTTTTTTTAAAGCCCTAATTTTTGGGTTCGGAAATTCGGGATGTGACAAATACGCAATAACCTTACCGTAGGTGGCGTATTTGAGAAAGACACTGAGGTCGCCGGCGGTGAGGAAGACAAAGATCCCTAGAGCTTGGCTACCAAGCGAGCCAATTAACGTGGGCTGTGAGATTAGGAGGTAGGGGTGAATCAATTGGCTGACAAAAGGGGAAGGAGTCTTACCGAGCTGTGGTGAATGGGAGGCGATGTCGGTGGGTACCCGCCGGACTCGAGGAAGATAACGACAGGGAGGTGGCTCTGCTAGTGCCCCGTACGAGACAAGCACGGAAATGAGGCCGCGGTACCGAGACAAGCATTGGGGGCAAGGTTAGAAGGCGTAGAAGGGTCGCCGGACGCGAGCGCGGAGGCGGTGCCGGTCACGAGACGCCGCCGGGGCACCACGCGGCTCGGGTCGGGTGTGGCGTTCAGTTGCGGAGCACTCCGGCGCACGGGGCGGAGTGGGCAGCGGGTGGCAAAGAACGAAGTTGCCGAGACGAGGGAATGGCGGGGAGGAGCAGCCGAGGGAGGTCGGCGGTGTACTGAACTCGGCAAGGTAGTGCGCCCGTCAGGAAGACGAGGACGTGTGGCAGGGAGAACTGGCGGGTGGGGCCAGTGCGTCAGCGACAGAGGAGGGGGCATGGTGGATGTGGGCTGCGGGCAGGAGGAAGAAAAGGGGTGGGCTGAGCCCAGGAGGGAAGAAGAGTGGGCCGACTCCGGCTCACTTCGTTTGCAGGGGTTTAAATCCCTTTTTCTTTTTATTCCTTTTTCTGTTTTCAATTTCTGGATTCAAATTTGAATTTGCAAAAAGTTTAAAACAGGAATTCACAATTGATAAATTGGCAAGGATGTTTCGTGAGGCATTATTGTTTACATAGACTTTGTTGGGATGTAAGGAAGATGAGCAACACATGAGTGTAATTTGTTAATCAACCTCTTCTTTTGGAAATAAGGTTCAAATCTTCAAATTCTTTTAAACTAACAGGAGATTCTTTTTGACACTTCGAACTCAGGGAAAGGTTAGAGGAACTTTTAATCATCGATAATTTCATGATGTCATTGAGGTTAGCTTTTAAGTAATAGTTTTCAGGGTTTTGAGTTAAATGCAAAAGAAATTTCAATTGATCTACATGGGGAGATGTGATGCAAAAGCTCTGGCTCTATTTCTTTTGAGACTTCCAGAGTTATGGTTACATGCTTACAAGTATTAGGTCATTACAGAAAATAACTAGAATTAGGAGGATAGATCTTCCTCACGAAAGAGACAAAAAAGAGAAGATAGAAAATGTACCGTAACTCTTGAAGAAATTTATAAGATGAGGTCAGACTATGCCAAAATTCTGTAAAATATGTGTGGAACTTTTCTAAAGTTCAATAAAAGCGGCATAGTCTAAATGTTAATTGTAGACTTTTCCTTCAAACCAAAACCCTTTTTGTTCACCTTTTTCTTCAAAATTCATTGTCCCACAATCCCTCGCCATGTCCTGTCTCGCATACGGCATACCGCCCACGCACGAATCGTGATGCGCTATCGGCGGATAACAGACAACCGCACAGCCCCATAGACCCGCCTCCTCAGTAGCACTCGACAGCAAGAAGGGAATTTTTTCTAGCTAGGGTTTAGACAGCGCGCGTTGCAGAGAGAAGCGATGGGTGCGGCGGGCGACGAGACGGCGGCGGCTGCGGCGGCGGCGGGGGAGGGAGGCTCCCCTGCCCCGGGGGAGGCGGGGGCGGATTCCAAGGACCTGCAGCAGCAGAGCAAGGCGCTGGACAAACTCACCGACCACGTCGAGGATCGCCAGCTCGACTCGTCCCGCGTCCAATCCGTACGTTCCGTTCTCTTCAATTCCAACCCCACGCTCTTATCGAATCCTCCTATTCATCGCATCACTAGTGAGGATTAGGTCTAGATTGGCGATCCATTGACGCATCGGAGCGACGAGCTGGGGGATTTGGACAGTGGTGGAGTCCTGGAGGCATGATGCATCAGTATCACTACTAGTAGAAACACGCAGATAGTTTTGTGTCATTCCCCTCCTTTGTAGAGATGTCACGCTTCAGCTGGATTATCCATGCAGGATGAGCTGTGACTAGAGGCGTATTATTCCCTCTGTTCGTTCCGGTCAAAACATTTAATTGACACTTGCATCCTGGTCCAGTAATTAAACATTCCGTATGTTCATTTTTGTTGAGTGAAAACAGTAAAAATATTGTTTAATACAGTATCTTGTCCCTCTGAAACCAATATTATCAATTTATCATCGTCCTAAGACATCAGACTGTAGCATGCAGAACACCCAGCTTATATTTGCTACATATGAAGGCAGCTCCCCATAATACACACCATAAAATTGCTCTAGGTGGTTGTACAAGGAGATTATTTTTATTTGTCTGCATATATGCAATCCTTCTTTCTCTTTAAATTCTTGAGGATGATAACATTTTGTTAAATGAATGTATCTTTCGCAGAATATATTAGATATCCATGCCATTTTAGTTTTGAAGGTTGTTAGTTAATAATTGTTCCCTGTTTACAATTGCTTAACTGCAATGGTATTAAAAGTGATGGTTGACCTGACTGTTCACTCCAGTAGTTTCATCAGATACAAATAACTTGCAAATTTTGAAATCCAGTTTTTTTTGGCAACCCACAAGTCTTATATAACTTGATAACTTGAAAAATTATTGAATAAGCTATCAATATGGCCTCTGAAAAGTTCCTCCTGGACAGCCGTAGTACCTTCCAGTCTCACCTATCCATAATTATTATGAACTTATGATTTTGAGGGGGTTTAGTTATATGTGAAGAATAATAGAATTGGCCACAACAGATTCTCTCTTGTATTGATTCACTTATATAGAAGTACAAGTTGTGCATGCATCTAGGATGTGCACGTTGGAGGTCCTACAATACAGAGTCTGAGCCATGCATGGCTGTTACAATGCATGTACGAGGTGGACTTTTGCAGACGTGGTGAAAGTGTTGACGTGCGCTAACAATATGAACGCCTTTGCCAGAGAAACCATCTAACACAGTTAAATGAAGTCCTCTTTCTGACACTCAATGCTTAAAATTATCGATATCAAGAAACTAGAAATGTAGAAGAAAGAGTAGAAGGTTGAACCATAGAGATATGTGCATGTTTAGTTGAGCTATTTTTAATAGTTCTTCCGTGTAGCTGACTACTGATATTTCTTTCTTTTACAGGCCATGGCAGCTCTTGCTTCATCTAAAGAGGCTGATTGGAATGCCATGAGACTCAGGTTAGTCTACAAAATATTCACAGCTATTATTTTGCTCTCAAGAAACTTGCAATACATCTATGCTTTTTTTACTGATTGTACTACTACTACTACTACAGTGAATGATAGTAGTAACTAGAAACTGCACAAGGAATGGTTGAGTTTGAAGTTTAATTTGAAAAGCAGCTTTGCATGTTAGAAATTTCAGCTTCATTTATAAAGCCCATTAAAAGAACAAGTCGATATTTTATTAAAAAGAAGAACAAGCTAACAACTCAGATCAGTTGCAGTTTTGCTACCACAATATGTTGTCATAGCTTTTGACCTGATGAAAGAACTAGCCGAAGAAGAATAAATAAATAAATAGAAAGAAACAATATAGCAAGCTGATAATGGAAGTTAAATCCTTTTTTTTTGTAATTTCTGTGCCAGAGTTTGCAATATCTCATTATCCAATTTTTACTGAAAATTTGGATGTTCCATGTTTCTAGTATGATGCTATTTCTTTGAGCCATATAAATTCCTATATGAAATTAAGAGACTGAATTGCACTTTGGACCAGTTATTGTTACCACAGTTGCACTTTGCACTAGCTTTTGCAATAATTAACACTTTGGACCAGGGTGGCCCACAATAATTTTGCAAGTTGGACTAGGGTAACAAAAAACCGATCCAGTTCAGTTAGTGCACCCCACATGTCAGCTGCCACGATGGTTGTTCACCTCGTGGCCCTTCCAGATCGGCCTTTCTTGTGCTGTTGTACTCCCTAATCACGTCCCGCACGTGCATCTCTCCCTGAATTTTGTTCAATGTGCCCAATAAGTAGGAGTCAACGCTGGCATAATACACATTGTTGTGGTGATCATACCCATGCTCTACCGTCATCGCCACCACTGTCTGGTGACTAAGCGTCCTCTCTCCCACCGTCTTAACCACCTCAGAGTCTCCAGCCAAACCTCTGACATCATGATTGAAAACCCGCAACGTCCACAACTCTTCAAATGAATACAACCAAAAGAAAATGGTCGCAACGTCCACAACTCTTCAAATGAATACAACCAAAGAAAATGATCAAAAATACAACACCATATAGCACTACGAGAGACACATACTCAATTACCCCCGCTAAAATTACCCAAAATCTCTGTTTGCACACCCTACCAAAACCATACACGAACCTTAAATCCGTAATGTAGAACAACAGGGCAAGGAATTCTGCACGAGCTAACCTGGACCGGGCTGACATGTGGGCTGCACTAACTGAACCGGACCAGTTTTTTGTTACCCTGGTCCAACTTGCAAAATTATTGTGGGCCACCTTGGTCTAAAGTGCTAATTATTGCAAAAGCTGGTGCAAAGTAAAACTGTGGTAACTATACTGGTCCAAAGTGCAATTCACTCAAATTAAGATGATAGACTTGAAAAGTAGTACAATCATTTTTTAGTAAATGGTTTGACCTTGTTTTCCTGAAAGTTTAGTTCACAAGTCATGTGTTTAAAAACAAAATTGGCATGTTTTCGCTATTTTTACCAGGGAGAAAGAATTAGCTGCTGTCAAGATCAACCCTACTGATGTTGAAATTATTGCCAATGAGCTTGAGGTGGCATCTTTAATCCTTACTCACAGATAATTTTCCAAATATTCTTAAGGCATGTTCTAAAATATATCTGAATATGCAGTTGGACAAGAAGATCGCAGAGAGAACACTCCGAGAGCACAAAGGTGATGCTGTAGCTGCGGTCCGGTTCTTGCTTCGCTAATTTTTGACACATGTTGCCAGCATGCAAATGATTTCCTTCAATCCATAAAACATGAAAAGCAGCTGTACTTTACTATTCCTGTTGGGGGGAATTGTCTGTATCACGATGAAACGATCGTTTTTGGCATCCACGCAGAACTTATTTTTGGATGATACTGCAAACTGGTTTATGTTCTCCCCTAAAACCTGGAAATTTTCTCAGGAGTTCATTACTGTTTATACAAAAGATTCATGTACCTGTCTGAGATGCTTGGTTCGTTTGGAGATCCAATGTCCTTTCCATGAGAACAAAAATAAGCTACAACCTGAATAGTTGGAACACACACACAGAGCCCCATAAAAATGATAATCATAATGGTTTGTCTACAAGATGGTCAGAATGAGCTGGTGATGGATTGTCTGATTGTCTCCATAGTTTGCGAGCTGGGACCTGCTTGTTTTATTAAAAGGTGTAGTCCCTTCAAAGGTAAGAAACATTTCTTGAGGACTTCAAAATTAAGCCATGTACAAAATGCACATGGCAAATTGGTGTACTTGATTGCTTCTGCATCAATCGGTCCTACCGGTTTGCTACAGATTTCATTATTGTGTATTGGGCTATTGGCAGCTTCTTGAACAAGGAGCTGCAACCTGCAATTGAATTTATGTGTGCCTATTGCAAACAAAAGATAAGAGGTTTGGCTCTACTCCTAACAACAGTCTGATTTTGGAGAACCGCTGTTTTACACTCGGTTTTGGAGTGATCAATAAGTAATAATCACAACCTGCAATTAAACCTATTTAGAAGATATAATATTTGCTCAATGGGAATAACCAGCGCTCACTTGGATCTTCGTCGAACGGCTATAAAAGAGACTAAAAAAGAAACGAAAAGTTAGAAAGAAAAATAATTTTAGGCCTGGAACAAAGCAAAACTTATCCATTCAGCGGCTAATCTGTTCAACTGAGATTTAAGAAATCAGTTAATCTTAACGACAATAGTGTCATGCAAATCCCTTTCTGACAGGCGGGCCCAACTATCTGTGGGACCCGGTCGCAGCGACGCCTCCACTCACAGTAGGTGGAGCGATATCTTCAAGGGAAGGCGTCCACGTAGCATCTCCCTCCACGGACCCCCAAACACGTCGCTTTTTCCACGCGGCGCCCTCTCATTCGCCAGCCCCCCAATCCCTCTGCGCTATTGGGCGCGCGGCGTGGGTCCCATGGTTCCACGTGTTCACCGCGAGTACCGGCAACTCTCTGGGCCCACGATGTCAGTGACAGAGTTCCCGTGGGGTAACCTCGCCGCAGGTCACGGTACCCTCTCCACCCCGCTCTTTATTAAGGCGCGTTTCGCGCTCGCTATCCATCAGGAGGTTTTCGGGGTGAGAAGGATCATTGGAACCGGACTAGCTCGGAAGGCTCTAGAAGCTTCCGGATACAGTGGTGGTGGGTGCTTCCTCACCGTGATGACGGTACTCGCAAGGTCGTCCTCCGCCGCGGCCGCCGTTCTGGCCGTGGTCGCGCTCGCGTCCGTCGCCGCCGCCGTCGCCGGCGAGGTCTTCTTCCAGGAGAAGTTTGACGGTGAGCCGCCGGATCTAAGCCTGTCTCGTCGCGAGCTCTAGATCCAGTCGACCAATGCGTCCGAATTGCGCGTCATTTAGTTGAGCCACGCGGTTGATCTGTTTTTTCATGCTCCCGCTTGGCCTTTTGGTTGTTGCTGGAAGCCTGGAACGTCGTGCGTTTTGAAGCTTCAGTGTTCTCTGTTGTTTTCGTTGAATCCTGTGGAATCATCCGCGTCGATACGAGACAAGGAAACCTCGAATTCAAACGCTCATTTTGTAAGCACGATTCTCTGTTTCCTTCCCGCGATCCGCACGTTTCAACTGCTGTTTCGCTTCACATGCATGGATCTGCCTGTTTCTGCGGCGATCGTGTCATTTCTGCGCCTCCGGTTCTCAGATGCCCCGAGAATATGAGGGAAGAAACAGAGGGATTTTCGTCTCGACGCCGGGGTTTAGGGTTTTATATAGTTACTTGCTTTTTTCTGCGGTCGTTAATGCTGTCTCGTTGTGATCTGCTGTTTGTCTCTGATATGTATGCTGTCACGTTTAAGTACGTCGTCTTCCCTGCTTTGCATTTTCCGTCTGGTTAATGACAATGTGTAGGATTAATTTTTTTGGTTTCTGGAGTCTTACTGTGAACTTTGCCTGACAAACAGATGGATGGGAAGATCGGTGGGTGAAGTCGGAGTGGAAGAAGGATGACAACACGGCCGGCGAGTGGAACCACACGTCCGGCAAATGGAACGGAGATGCCGAGGACAAAGGTAATTCCTCATTATGATTTCGGTTTTTGTTATTACCGGATTTCGTTTTGTTCCGTTCTGTTTCGGCATACGCTGAAACACTCCGAATTCTGTAATTGTTGGCAGGCATCCAGACCTCTGAGGACTACAGGTTCTACGCCATCTCGGCGCAGTACCCCGAGTTCAGCAACAAGGACAAGACCCTGGTGCTGCAATTCTCGGTGAAGCACGAGCAGAAGCTCGACTGCGGCGGCGGCTACGTCAAGTTGCTCGGCGGCGATGTTGACCAGAAGAAGTTCGGTGGCGAGACCCCTTACAGGTGACGAATACTAGCTGATGATTCCATCGTTTGTTCTAGTTTTTGAGATGTATCGATCATCTTTGATCGGTTAGTTGATTGCAGCATCATGTTTGGACCGGATATCTGTGGGTATGCCACCAAGAAGGTCCACGCTATCCTCACCAAGAACGGCAAGAACCATCTGATCAAGAAGGAGGTGCCATGCGAAACCGATCAGCTGACGCATGTGTACACTCTGATCATCCGCCCCGATGCCAAATACAGCATTCTCATCGATAACACCGAGAAGCAATCTGGTAGCATCTATGATGACTGGGACATTCTTCCCGCTAAGAAGAAAAGGGATCCGGAAGCCAAGAAGGTGAGATTCAGAGATTACTGTTCTGAATAATCATGGTTGTGATTTTTTCACGGAGGTAATAAAGTAATGTGCTAATGCGTGCAGCCAGAAGACTGGGATGATCAGGAATACATTCCTGATCCTGAGGACAAGAAGCCAGAGGTAGCTTCTCCTTTATTGCTACACCTTTATATGACCTGTCAGTATGATTTTTTATTTTGGACCAATGTCACTTTACTGAGCTAATCATGAAGTGAGTGTTATATTTTGCATTATCCGTAGTTGCAAATAAACTGTTGTTTGCCTTTGATGCTTTATCTCTGGTGGGTGGTTTCTTGTCTGACTCACAATGTTCTTTGCAGGGTTACGATGATATTCCCGAGGAAATTACTGACCCTGATGCAACGAAGGTATCGTTCTTAAACTGTTTTGCATTAGTCCCTCCATTCATAAATAGCTACATTTTAGATATTGACATGGTCTCCAATATGCAATGTAATCGGTACTATAATATACGTATGTATATATATGTATGTTAGTAAAAAATTATAAATATTTATATTTTAAAAATATTTTTCATGAAAAATCTAATGATGTTACTTTCACCTCACCAATCTAAATCTGATCTAACCTAGTAGTAGTCAAAGTTCTAAAATTTTGGCTGCATGTTCGTCTAAAATGGTACATAATTCCGAACAGAGTAGTATCATTTAACCAACGTGCAATTTCACATTTTTTTTTAATACAGCCTGAGGACTGGGACGACGAGGAAGATGGCGAATGGACAGCTCCGACCATTCCAAACCCTGAGTACAAGGGACCATGGACACAAAAGGTATGAGTATGCATAGGTAGTTAATTATTCTAGGCAGGCTACCATTTGCATTGCAAGTTCTGACATGAGCCTTTTCTGTATCCAGAAAATTAAGAACCCCAACTACAAGGGCAAATGGAAGGCACCTTTGATCGATAACCCAGGTAGATTTACTTTCACCTTCACCTGAGCTTACCCTTGTTGCACATTACCTTTTTTATTTTGAAAAGCGACAAATTCACCTCATACTAACTCTGCTGTGAATTCCTTTATTATTCTTACAGATTACAAGGATGATCCTTACATCTACGCCTTTGACAGTTTGAAGCACATTGGCATTGAGCTGTGGCAGGTTAGTGCTTAAATACCGTGAAACTTGTACTATTATTTTCTGAAGTTTTGGTTGGAAACTATATATATTGATTTCTTCTTTGACTCTAGGTTAAATCGGGAACTCTGTTCGACAACATCCTAATCACGGATGACCCTGAGTACGCCAAGAAGTTTGCAGAGGAGACCTGGGGCAAGCATAAAGATGTATGCCATCTTATCAATTTCGTTACAGTTTTGTTTTGTTTTAATGTCTGGCTGTTTTGAACTAAGTTACATTCTTGTTGGCAGGCTGAGAAGGCTGCCTTTGATGAGGCTGAGAAGAAGAGGCTTGAGGAGGTATGCGGCGGCAAAACTCCATTTCCTGTGTCATACTAAGCTCTCTCTTGTTAGAACAAGTATTAGTTTGCCTGATGTAGAGTAATTTACGATAAACTCAGTATTAATTAGTTTGCCTGATGTCGATAGGAATCCGCAAGAACTAAGGACGACGAAGACGGCGATGCAGATGTGAGCTCCCAATCGATAATTGATTTGTCTGTCCTGAATGTTTCTAGCTACATAAACGATATTATTGTGCTAACACAAAGCGACATTCTCTTGCAAACGGCAGGAGGACGAGGATGACGACGATAGCAAAGATGGCATCAGCGCCGAGGAGAGCAAGGAGGATTCTGCCGATGAGAAGGCGCAGCCACAGGACAAGAAGGTGACCGCCGATGAGAAGGCGGAGGACGGCAAGGATGCTACTTCTGCTGCTGAGAAGGACGAGCTTTAGAGTTTATAGAGTGGGGATGAAGAGGCAGTCAGTCAGGCTCTATTTTTTCTTTGGGGGTTTTGCAGTTAGCTATACCATTAATTAGAAGAACATTGCTGAAAGTAATGCGATCTCGGCCACTCTAGTGCCTTTTTTTTTCTACCTTAATGAAAGGAATATATAGCCATAGTCATTAAGCTACCGCCTTGTTACTTTTCTCGATGAATTCATGCCAAAAAGCCAATTTTAGTCTCTTGTTGAGTTTTAATTATGATTTTAGTCCCCTTAGAAAATCGGAGTAAAAAATGACTCCACAACCATCTGTATAGCTGTCGTGTCCCCTATTGCGGGTCCAACCTGCGACAAGTTACATGTTACGGGTAGAACTCGTAATACGTGTCAGATGGTATTGTGGATCCACCCACGATAGGTCACCTGTAGTGGATCCAACCGGTGACAGGTGACGTGTCGTAGGTTGGACACGCGACACGTCATCTGTCATAGTTCCGACCTGCTATAGGGGATGTGTTTTTTGCTTTGATTTTTTAAATGAGTTAAAATCGTAATTGAAACTCAACAAGGAGCTAAAATCAGCTTTTTGCCTGAATTCATCGTCCCATCATTTCTTTTTCTTTTGTGAGTCGCCCAATCAATTTGTTTTCAGGTCATCGTTTTTGACGAGTTCTAGCCATCTTCAAAGTTTCATATACAATTCCTTATATACGAAGAAGTACTTCGAACTCTTGTGATCATAATATAATTCACATTTGGTTCCATAAAGATAATGTCATCATTGCTCCAGAGCAAACACCACTGTTGCCAACTCTAGATCATGTATCGAATAGTTGACTTCAAAGGGGTTGTAGGTTTCTTAAAGCGTAAGCAATCACTATCCAGGTTTGCATTTATGCACATTCTAGTCCTGATTTAGATGCGTCGTAGTAAACATTGAAATTTTTACCACTTTCCGATAAGGTTAACACTGGAGCGGTGGTAAATTTCTACTTCAGTTCTTCAAAAACTACTCTCACGGATCTCTGTCCACTGAAATTTGGTTTCCTTTTTCAATAATTTGGTCATGGGTCCTGAAATTTTGGAGAATCTTTCAATGAATCTCTTATAATATTCGACCAATCCTAAAAAACTTCGGACTTCAGAGACAGATGTTGAAGATTTCCAATTTATGACAGTCTTGATCTTCTTAGGATCTACTACAACTCCCTCTTTAGTGACGACATGGTCTAGAAAAGAAATTTAATTAGCCAAAATTCACACTTGTTAAACTTAGCATATAGTTGGTGCTCCCTCAAAATTTGCATAACTGTCTTGAGATGCTATGCATGATCTTCTTTATTTTGAAAAAGAGAGAGAATATAACCGATGAATATGAGCACAAACTTGTCAAGATACTTCATAAACACTTTGTTGTCAACCCGATCGATACCACAAGATATTCGTAATTTCCATATCAAGAGACAAATCCTATCTTTGGAATTTCTTCTGGCTTAACTTTGATTTGATGATAGCTTGACCATATATTTATCTGGGAGAAAACTCCAGCAAATCTGACTTGGCCAAAATTCACACTTATTAAACGGAGTTGTCTTTGGGCCTTCCTTCTTCTCTAATGTTCTGATGTGATGGCAGCGGAGCAGTGACGCAACAAGCTTGGAGTGATGTCCCGGTTAATGTTCTTTCATTGAACTTCTGCTCCCACCTCACATGGTGGGCTCCTTCTGCGGCTACAAACGTCATTGTACTAAGGGCTTGTCTTCTTGCGGATCTCGGTATCCGTGATGTTGTCGGTCTCTACAGTTGTCTTGATGGAGCTCCGAAGAGGATCCAAGAGGTGGTCATGGCGACATTGATGGCAAGGATCTTACGGCGCTGATGGTTTTTTCTTCTGTTTCACGATGTTTGTTGTTTTTTCGTGTATCCGTATGCCTACCGTCTTTATTCCTCGTAGTTGTATAGTTTCCTCGACTACCCATAGATAATGCGTATGCACATACGTACGATTTTAAAAGAAAAAACTCTCGGAGGAGAGAGGAGAATTAAGCTAACCACGTACCACCGTATGTCTCGATAAAACTAGCAGGGGGCGGGGAGCTCTTCACTCCGCGTCGCATTTCCCCCAAGGGCGACTCGCTCGTCCTCGAGCTAACCCTAAACCGCGAGAAACTCACGACGCCGCGCTCCGCCACCGAGAACACGCACGCACGCGAGCGCGCATTCCATCTCGATGGCGGCGGCTCAGCCTGAGCTCCCGACAGGATTCACCTTTTTCCCCGCCGGAGCTTGACCTCACGGACGTCTACCTCCGCCGCAAGATCGCCGGCCAGGCTCTCCCCGTCGGCGCCGGTTTCATCCACGACGGCGATGTCTACTCGGCCGAGCCCGAGAACCTGGTGAAGGGGTTCTCTCACGCGCCTTGCACCGGCGCCGAAGGCCACAACGACAAGCAGGGGGTCTGGTACTTCTTCAGCCCCGTGCGCTACGCCGGCCACAAGAACGCGCGCGGCGGAGGAGGGAGGAAGTCGCGCACGGTCGCCGGCGACAGCAGCAAGCGCTGGCACCCGGAGAGTGCCCCGAAGCCGGTGAAGGGAGGGAGCGCCGTCGGCGGGTATGAGCAGAAATTCTCGTACATGGTCAAGGACGCCGCGTCGCGGAAAGACAAGAGGGCCGGCTGGATCATGGCGGAATACGGCATCTCGCCGGAGTACGGAGGCGGCGACCTCGTGCTCTGCAAGATCTACCCGTCGACTCGCTCAGCGCCATGCGCGTCATCAACCACGACGTCGTCGGCAACGACGGTTGCCGTGCCCGTGTCCGAGTCCGAGTCCGAATCCAGCAGCAGCTCCAAGAAGAGGAAGGCCGCCGGCGATCACCCCGAGGCTCCTAAACCTTGCGCGCCAAGGCAAATGGACTACCAAGACGGACGCCCTCCTCTGCCGGAGAGCCCGGAGCCCGCCCTGACGCCGGAGGACGCCGGCAACCACCACCACCACCACCACCACCACCACATTGCAGATGAGGCTCCTCCACCCTTCGGCATCAGTGAGCTGTTCGACGCAGACGATACGATAGAGTTCCACAGCCTCTGCCGCGGCCTGTTGAAGAACGAGGGCACGACGGCCGCCCTGCCCATCGTGATCGACGACGACCAAGACATGGACTGGTTTGGAGGCGACCTAGGCGCTCCAATAGCTGAGGCGGAGAGGGACGCCGCCGTCGGGCCCGTCGACCATCACCCTGCAGAGGTTCCACCCTGTGGCTTCTGGCTGCAAATGGAAGAAGAATTCGAAAGCTTCTATAAAGACGTGGTGCTGGTGTCCAAGAACGACGACACCTTAGCTACCGAGAAAGAAGGCGATCTGGCCGCGCCGCCATGCGCACCGGCAGCTCAGCCGGAGGAGGAGGACGCCGCCGCCGGGAACGACAACCGGATTGCGAGCTTGGGCGAGGAGGGAGCACAATCTGACGAGCCGGTCTCCGACGAGGTCATCTATGGCTTATCTTGTCCAGCGTTCTCACCTGAGATGATCCGTACGTGCGGCGATGTCGTGATGCTGTGGCCGTCGCCTTCATCCCTATCACTACCATTGTTGGGCATGTAGCTTTCGATCTGCCCATGTAAAGATGTGAATTCATGTACAACATTGTACTACTCTGTAAAGGAAAGTTCCTTTTAGCAAGTGATTTGCCTTGCCATGTAGACAACAGTATTAATTTGACCTGTTTTATCATAATTGAGGTGTACAGATTACAAGTGTTATTGGAGTTGCATATCGAATCAGAACTGAACCGCGGGCTGATTATTATACTAGTCAAGCGGCATTGTTGGAATTGCTGACAGCATGCAATCCCTGCACTGCTAGCTCCTCCGTTAGTTACGTTCTTGCGTAGCGATTTTAGGGGGAAAATAAAAATACTTGTCCCAGATAGCTGCAGAATTGATGACAGATGGTTCTTCCCAATCAAAACAATAAGTGCAGCATCTCAAAACATATCTTTCACCGAATAGCCTGCTCTCAGAAGTAGCTATATGCATGCCATGCAGTTACTATGCAATCCTTTCAAGCTTTTGTTTTGAACGAACCGGCAAGAGTAGAAAAACAGAGTTTTACAGAGAAACAGAGGAAAGCCAGAGTAGACGATAGTTATCCTATTTCAAATGATCACTGACTTACAACAAGGTCACCATTCCTTACATAGTCTGAATCGTCCCAATATTTAGTTCCCTTCCGCAGAAATTATCAGGTAGCAGTTACAAACAATTTTGTCAAAGTCCTAGGATGCCACCTGAAGCTTTGCGCCAGAGAATCCCAGTTGTGACGCGATCTTGAGATCCTGATGCATATGGCCTCGACAATGTCTTCAGCAGCCACATGCCAGAGAAAACATGCCACCTGGAGCAGCATTCACTTCTTTGAGGTGCCGAAGCCTCCAAAACCCATCATAGCAGCAACATCAGGATCGATGTCCTCAGGTTCATTCTGGCCAGCCTGCTCTTTCTGAAACCATTTGATATCCAGTGATTATGTATTCTACTGGTTCTCAACAGCCGATGGGATTGTCAATCGAAAGTCTCATATCAAAGGGAAAACAGATAGTAGAAACAAGCAGTGATCTATATGCATGGTTGCACTTACCTTCTTCTCTTTCTTCTTTTCTTTGCGTTGACGCTTCCTCTCCTCCTCCTCTTGCTGTTGTTTCAATATTCTCTCGTCCAAATCTGAAGAACAAGCAAAGGAGGTAATTTTAACTTTTGGACAGCGATCTGAGAGATAATTCCATGGGCTCCCTTCGCAGCTATACACAGAAAAAGGACAGGAAAAATGCCATCCTATATGACGGCTTTGCATTGTCTCACCTTGTTCACTAAAGCTGCCTGGATCTTTCCTCTTCTTAAGTGACTCAAACCTCTTTTGAACCTGCAGCCAGAAAAGGTTAATTATAGAACGATATGAAAGGTAACTATGAAAGTATTTGCCCACTTGGCTTACATAATCCAATACAACAAAAATACCAGCATATTATGTAACCCAAGTCCGAAAGATCCAATACTTTAAAATTATTACATGAATAAATTTGCTACTGCAGATTCAGGTCAACAGACAAGCTTGGATGTTTTACCTGTTCGAGTGATGCCCTTTCAACACGCATAGACATGCCCAATGCTCTCTGATCTGTCATATTTTGAGACCATGGAACATGAAGCTGATGATTGGTAGGTTTGATAGACCAACTGAACTTAAAATAGAGTTGGCAGCAGGTACTTACGCTTCTTTCCATTTATATGATCCAAATAATTAGCTGAATCTTTAACTACACACTCGCATACTGAGCAGTAGTATCCAGCCTGCCAGAAAGTTAGTGAGATTGAGCGCAAATTTTTATGTGAGTAAGCGAGCATGAACAGTATCTAGCTAACCATTCTCCCTGGGCCTAGTTAATTATTCTCCCTGGGCCGGGGAGATTAATTCTGTAGCAATAGTACTGTTCTAAACTGCATTGGCATGTTAAAGGACAAGCTAGTAAGAAACCAATCGCTAATGAATATTGACCGGTTTGGGAAACATGAGACTCAAACTAGAAAACAACAAAAGACTAATGCATAATACATCTTCTGATAAAGATCTCACCGAGTTCTTAAGTACAACAAACTAAAAAACATGGCATATTATGCTCTAGTAGCATGTCTATCAAGAAGCCTAACTGAAAATTATACGAACATTCTAAGATTAAAATAACACACTCTGTGGGATTTGGGGGACAAACCTGCTGACTCAAAGGTGCAATTGGGGTCACCACCTGAGGAACACAATGAAGAACACAATTAGTCATACAAAAAACTAAAAGGGAGCTATGTTCTAATGCAGATTGTTTTTTAACAGATTAAAGAAGCAGTTTATTGATGGTAAATGACCAAACCAAGCCACCTATACAAATAAAGCATTCAAATCTGGCCTCAGAATTACTCAATTTTTGCAACTCATTCAATCCTACTCCAATCTTCAAATCTTAGCACAATTTATGCTTTTCATCATTATGTTCATATTCGAGAAGCACATTGTGCTTTGTTACAGAAGCATTGTACTACTCAAAGTGTTTAAGCATTATCCTACCAGCAGTACTACTCGAGGGAGTTCTCCAATGAAGTCAATTTTCATGATGAGAAGCTAAACAAACAACATCAACATGGTAAATATACTACAAAATGTGATGCAAGTAAATTATCCAGTTCTAGAATTGCTGATACTCGTATTTCTCAATTAGCATAGTTGAAGCGGGACTTCACTACTTTCTTTCACTAAATATACTAATCCAGATGTTTTTATATTAATTGCATATGGTGTTTGCCTATAAGTGCCCAACACAAGACTAGATATACGGTTGGCGGTTTGACAATGTGTATGAGCAAATAGTAGCATAAAGAGCATACCATGATATATTAAAAAAAAGCCCCCATACCCACAAATCAACAACCAATAATTCAAATCAAGTATAGACATGCAGCCTCAAATGCTAGGTTACAAGTTAACAAAAAAATGTTGGAAATGAACCAACCGAGACATTGCAGCCATACATAAGAAAGAAAAAGAGGAAGCATATCCTATTGGGTTAACAGGTTATACAACATGAGGAAACATGGAAAACCATAATAAAACAACAAAAGAAAAAATTGCTCGCAAGCTATATGATCTGACAAACCTGGGTCTTGCCAAGACGAGACTCAAGATCAACTTCATAGTCCCTATGCTTCAAAGGTTGTCTTTGCACAGGAGGGCCCTTATCTGCCATTTACAGTTGAAGAGAAATAAGTTTTACAAGAATAAAATAGTACGACTACAGATTTAATATAATTAACTTTAGTTGCAGTACATACCCTTGCCTTTGCGAGATTCTTCCTGGATAACCAAGGGATAAAGACAGATCGTTGTTAGCAATATATTGAATGAAAGAGAAGTATGGATATGATTCTTTTTAAGTTTTGACAAAATAATGGAACATTGCATGAAGACCTTCTCCTCCCGCTCTCTCTGTCGAGCTCGTTCCAAGTACTCCTCCTTGTCAAATTTCCTCCGAAAAGTGTTGTCAACACCGGCCGGCTGTGCATCATAACAAGCAAAAGATCAGCTCACATGCACCAAACTGGATTCTCTACGAATCAAAAGAATCTCCTTTCCAAGTAGAAGCAGCTCACATTGCCAGACATCTTGCCCTGCCAACTGCCAAGCAGCTGCTACCTAAGAATCACAAGCACAAGCAGCATAAGAAACTGAACAAAATTGTTTCCATGTAACAAAGCGAAAAGAATAGCTAGATTAGGTGGCAGATCATAGCAGAAGAGCAGGTGGAATTGCATAACCATCAGCCATTTCATAGGAACTATGAGCAGCAAAGCTGCAAGTATTCAAATTGCACACCTAAAAACGTCATCTCACACAGAACGAGCATACTGAACTCCCACGCAGGCAAGCGTTTATGAGCGAGGCACCAAGACCCCTACAGAGTATACCTAAGCCCAAATTGAAACACCTAGGGATGCAAGAATCCAACAGGTTAAGAAGAAGAAAGATTGCTTGCAGATTCACGGAATAGGCCAGCCGAAACAAATCGAGCCAGGCTAAGAATTGCCAAGGGATGCTTGTAGGGATCTCAAATCAAGTAGGAGTTGTCGTGTCTCGGAGTAGATCGACCAAGCTGTCCACTCCTTTCCAGCTGCGTTCTGCATCTCTCAGTCCGTGTTGGAGAAGCTGCTCGTGCTCAGCGTCAATACTTAACTACAGTACAATGCACATACCTATCCAGTGGTGGAGCCAGGATTCCGTCGCACCCCAGGCTGAAAACTAACCAGCGCAAAAAAGTACCCACAGTACACACCGAGGCATAACAGAAGTATAGCACAGTACACAATGGACATGAATTTGACCTTTTATGCTTAACCATGGAGCAAGATATATCCAACGTGGGAAACAATATAGCATGGTCGAATCTTCATCTTGTATTTTTATTACATGAAATTGAATCGAATTTATTAAACTCGAGGCAAGGCAACATAAACATCAAAGCATTCTGTCAAGCATTGATCAAACATCAAAGCATAAAGAGATTAACCCTAATATCGATCAAGCATAAACACATCAGGCAGACACTCAGCATAAAGGGGGCACGGGCGCAAGACACTCACACTGAGGGGGGGAGGGGGGTGGGGAATCAGGGGGCGGTTGCCGCCGGCGCAGGGAGGGGGGGAAGCGGAAGAAGCGGCGGTGGCAGCGCCCGTCCAAGCTCCAAGCGCCAAAGCAGCACCAGCACGGCCCTGTCGCGGCTACAGGCGGGATCCGCCGGGAGCCGGGGAGGGTGGGAAGGTCGCGCCGGCGCGGGGAGGAAGAAGCGGCCGTGGGAGAGAGCAGCGAGGGTTCTTCTTCTTCGATGGAGGCTTCGACTTGGAGCGCTGCGGCATCTATGGAAGGCTCGGAGCTAGCGTGAAAGTGGGCTGGGCTGGGCTGCGGCTCGTGGTTGTTGGGCCTCCAGCCTCCAGGCTGGCCCAGATAGGTAAGGGGAGTTTTGGTTTTTAGAGGCCCCGAGCTCGAACACGGCGGCGGGCATGTCGCCGGCGGGCACAGGGACATGTGCGGCCGTGGCCGAGACGCGAGTCTGCGTCGGGAAGAAGGTAACCTAGAATTAGCACCAGCGAAGAGCGACCAGGTTCTTGGCACCGGATGCTCCCAACGGCCACGAGCACACGAGAGCACCGGCGCGGGCCCGTCGAGGCGGCGGCGTGCGGCGACACCAGAGAGGCGTCGGCACGCGGTGGCCGTGGACAGGGGCAGCCGCTTGCGACATGGAGGCACACCAAACAGCTAATTGTTGCAGGATAATACTAGTAGTTCGAAAAGATGATAGTTGAACGTTGGAGTGTAAACAAGTACAGGACCAGTATAAATTTAACAGTGTAATTGGACATTGTCCAGGTAGAAACGATGACAAGAAATGAACCAAAAAAGGTGGTGGATGAATGTATCTATCGGTACACAGGTGAAAACTGAAAATAAACACGTTATGACATCGGTACTAGAGACACAAATCACAGTCTGAAACGAGCTGGGAAAAGGAAATGCAGCACAAACTCCCTACTGCTCGACCTCCTCCGTCACCTGCTGGGTCACCTGCTCCTGCGGCTCATCCGACGCCTTCGTCCACAGCGACTCCCACTGTCCGTCTGAGGCTTCCTTCCACAGCGTTATGTCACCTTCGCCAGCAGCAACGGACAGTATGTTTCCAGTCAAGGACCAGGACACCCTCCATACCGGAGCCTCGAAGTCGCGCATGACCTTCCCTTCCCACTTGTCTCCTCCTTTCCCCTTGGTCCAGATGACAACCTTGCCATCTTGGGAAGCACTGGCAATGGTCGACTTTGCCAGGCCCAAAACTGGTGCCCATGAAACATCTCTCACGCATTCTGTGTGCATGTCAGAGACCAGCACGCTCTCTGGTTTCCAGCTACCATTGACAAACTCCCACACCTTGACAACAGAATCAAACCCACCAGACACAAGCTTATGGACGAGCTGATCTGAGCCAACCATTGAACCAAGTGCTGTTGCCGGAGCCCACGAGACTGCCGTCACGCCTACAGGGTGTGCCCGCTCAATGGTTGCAGCGTCCCATCCTCCATCAGGCCGCACGGACATGACAGAGATGCTACCGTCAGAAGACCCACAGGCAAGGCAAAGGCCGAGTTCATACGGAGCCCAAGCAATGGAGTTAACTGAGGACTTGTGGTTGCTGAATACATGGGCCTGAGACCATTGCCCAGTCGCACCCTCCTTCCATACTATCACACGGCCATCATAGCCGCATGATGCGAGAATTGAACCGTACTTGGGATGGGCCCATCGGACACGCCAGACAGGACCATAGTGGCCAGTGAGGGTCGCAAGGAGCTGAGATGGGGTGGATGCACCTCCAATGCTGATGATCTTCACAGTGGAGTCTGAGGAGGCTGTGGCAAGGCGCTTCCCGTAGTAGTCAATGGCAGAATCATGAACCATGTCCTTGTGGTCTAGCTCTATCTTCTTCGACGACATGTTGGTGCCAACCTGAATTAAGCCCCTTGCTTTGACAGCCTCTGTTTCAGTCCTACACATGATTAATAATGAAGTAATGAAATCGCTTCACAAATGCAGACCAGATAGTGCAATTTATTGTATGGAGAAAAACAGCATCAGACTACCCAAGTTGGACTAAACAATAACACAGTAACAAAAATACAGAGAAAGGATGCATTAGCAGTTTCTTGTGCTTCTCCCCACCTTACCATTGTCTCTGTAAACACCAGATACAAAAGCAACAATTCATTGTTGCACTAATGCATAATGTATAATATCTTAACAAACATCAATTGCATGGACCAAATTTTTTTTTATCAGACTTGCTAGTTTGGGGCAAATAATTGTTTCAAAGACTTAGACACTAATAGCGTTACGCTGCAACTTGCTGGATCAGGCATACACAACAGGATCTATATCCTCTCCCATCACAGTAAACACAAAGGTTTTAAACCTAAATAAACAAAACAGTGACTTTACAGAACCCATATGAACCGACAGCGATGCCCCTACAAACTTCAGATCTGAATCGTGATTAACGAACAGCAGCGCCTAACATTTCTTCGAAGAAAAAATGATGGAATCGTTTGGACGCAGGGGCGGATCTAGATGGTGTGCCAGGCGTGCACCCAAAATTTGTGGAGTTTAATTTGTTTGGGTTTAACGAATCACTGGATGACTAAGAGCTCATACCTCAAAAACCCGACGTTCGAGATCGCGGGCGGGGTGGAGACAGCAGGGACGCGACGAGGCAGAACGGGAAACGGCGATGGTGGCGATACGGGTGAGAGGCGGAGGCGTCGGCTTCGACGCTAAGACGGCACGGCGGCAGATCTAGGGCACAGCGGTGGTGGACTACTAGAGAGATCTCATCGGGTCGGATTGGAGCGTGAAGAGGAAAGGTAGGGGATGTAGGAGGAAGTGATTTCGTGTTTCGTACCTTTTCTTCGGGCGGGGAGACAGATCCGCGCTGCGGGGAGGAGGAGGAGGGCTGCCTTCACCGGCGGCGGCGCGGCGGCGGTGCTGTGGTGGCTGCAGCTATCGCCTGATGCGGAGGAAGCGAGCCTGCGCTGCGGTGTCTGCGAATGAACGGAAGCAACGAAGGGGTGACCGGACTGTGGAGAGAGAGGATGAAGAAGAGGTGTTGGTTCGACCCCGGACGCGCTGGTCCGACCGATTTCCAGGAACGAGTTGGTCCGGTGATCCGGTCCAGCGTTTTGGCAACTTTTTTTTATGACGGGATTAGCCTATATATATTATTTGGCTATATAAAGCAAACAAAACAAAAATAAAAACATAGAAATAAAAAATAAATTTTAGATCTGTAAAAGATACAATTTGTGCAATTTTATATGCTCCAAAATGTGTAGCCCCGTACAGCTTGCACATATTAAAACCTAAAATTGTATTAACAAAATTGTGTAACTTTAAGCTTAGCATTGTCTAATTATATTAGGAAAAATTAAAATAAATTTTATATCTAAAAGATCAAAACTTCACACACGAATCTCCGAACAAGGGTCGGCTAAGCTTATCAACCGAGACTAGAGAAGGTCTTGTAGTCTCGATCGACTGAGCAACAATAAAACCCTTTTTTTCCAAGGGAAAAAGGTGACCCCGTTGCTCAGCTCGACAATAAAACAAGCATGCAATGTCAAAAAAAAAGTATACAGTATATGCAAGATGCAACTACGCATCGCTGAGTCAAAATTAAAGCTACGATCACGCTACCATTAAGCATGGTTAGCTATCTCGGAATGAAAATAAAAAGTAGGAAGTAACTGTCACGCTTGGAGCACGGGGACTATCCTTTTCAAGTCCATTAGAAAATAAACTGTTTTATGTGAAATTATCGTATTTCCTCAGACCTTTCAAGTAGAGTATGCCACCGCTCTCCAAAGACGAATTTAAGTTCTATACATTCACAATGACAAAATCTTGCTGTGTTTTGCCTTTCCTCGCAGTTGCCTTGTGAGGCTGCTAGTACAAAGTAGAGTGCCCAAAGAAAAAAAAAGCCTTGTTTGCGAGATCTTGGTGTTCTTGGCCTTGTTTGCAAGAACTTTCCGTGAAAGAAGGTACATGTAGATGGAAAATATCAATGTGCACATGTGGGTATATGTATTTATTAGAGTTTGTCCACTTCCAATTATATCTAAAAGTTTTGAGAAAATCTAAAAAAATAAATCACATACGTATATTATGGAATAAATTATATACCTGTAAAATTTGTTTAAAAAATATGATCATCTGCGAGTTATCCAAACAAAATAAATGTGACTTTTTTTCGGACGCTACTATTCACTACAAATAGTCATATTTCTCACAGGTTACAAATAGTCATATTTTCTAACTAAAATTTACAAGTATATACTTCATCCCATAACATATATGCTTGAACTATTTTGATATTTTCAAAACTCTAAAGTGCACTTAATTATTATTTTTTAATAATAGGTGCACATGCCTCCTTGTGCAGAAAATCCACGCTCCATGTAGGCTCTCTTGTTCAGGTTGCTACAATTACAAGTGGCTCAGGTCAGATTCAGTCAAGTGATTGGAAGGGTTGCAAAGTAGAGCCAGATACCTACCTGCACAGAGCAATCGAGACAAAGCAGGATTATACACCAGTTTTCAGTATTATGGCTGGGACAAGGCTATGCCAGGTCAACCAAATCTTTGCCTTTTTCAGTCATGAGATAAATGCAGCTGAAAATAGAGGCTAGTTTTTGCTCCTCTCAGACTCAGTAGACAAGAATTACCCTCAGTAGTTTACAAAGAACACGCACCATTCATACAGCTAAAGGGTGTCATATTGTACAACATACAGTACCAGTTACTTTCACTAACAACGGACCATGGTTTAGGAAAAAGTTCAGCATGCCTTGCTATTTTCTGCATCATGACAGCTCCAATGGTCCATAAACAGGTCAAGAATGGTTCCACTCGTGGCAGCCACTGATTAATCATCAGATCATGGGCAGGTTAGCGCAGTTTTCGCTCTCGAGAACACATACACAATTGCACGATCAAACTACCAATATACAATTATAGGGCAACATATGGAACAAAAACCTTGTGACTGTCGACTGGTATCATTAGTGAGGGAAACAATGACTTTCTACAACAACGTGTCAGTCAGAAGATCAGCGACCACTTCATCAATCAAGGACCCTAGCAACTCTGCTGTTATGTCTTTGCCTGCTTCGTACGATTCCGTCTTGAAATCAACCCAGCTCCCAAGAGGACCACCCATCTCCCTGTACACGAGTTCATCCACCATCCATTCCTCGGCAACCTTCAGACTGTTCATCTCTTGGTAGATTTCTTCCGGTGAGAGCTTCTGCAGAACTGCCATCCCCATAAACCATGAGCTGTAGCCAGCATTGAAGTAGTATGCGCATTTTATGCTTAATATTTCATTTACACAGTCAAAGAGCAACCTCTTAATCATTCTGAAAGATTTTCCCTCTTCTTCACCTACTGCCAACCTAAAATTGCCATTTAACTCTTCCAACAGAAGTGGATCCAGGATATTTGAATTACCAAATCGCTCCAAACAAAGGCTAACGTGACCGCTGAGAGAACTAGCATTCAATATTTCTCTTACAAAATCTATCTCCTGTCTATAATCCATACGACATGAGCTGCTGCTTTCTGATCGAGGGATTTCTGCTGTAGTCACCGTGATCGATGAGGCTGTGTCAGAATATTCTGATAAAGCGTCCACTTCTAGGAATCCACTGTAGTGTGCAGAAGCAGATGTTGATGCTCCTTCTGTTGAGCTAGATAATCTTGTTTCTGGAAACGGAAAAAAATAGATAATATTTTAAAGATATATGACTACTGGTATAGCAACAACCAAGCGACTGTGTACTTACCGTTCGCACTTCTCCAGCTCTCTCCTGAGCTGCAGGTTTCGGTTGAAAGAGAAACTTCCCATGTGGAGTGGGGGCTTAGGTGAAGATGCTCTAATTCCGCTTGATCAATGACATCATTATCATACTTCGCAGACTGAGATGACTAATTCGAAAAAGATAATGTTAGCATACAGACTACTTAACCTAACATGAGTATATAAATGTAGGTATAGTCCTAGTTGTACTGGTGTCGCAGTTAGTTCCCAACTTTAGTATGAGAAGGTTCAAGTGTTCAACTCTCAACGCAGTATACCAAAGCTGAATTCCCTTTCTATCTGTATGATCTATCAGACAAATTCAGTGCTTCTAACTTTGCTCAAAACTGATAGTACAAGTACAACTCCATTATCAGTCTAACTGCTCTTACTTCTAAGTTCTAATGGACAACACTGATTCTCACTCTTTATGATGTACGATCAACTTCTCAAACTTGAAATACGAGTACAAGATAAACTAACCATATGTACTCACCCACGTTGTAGAATATGCACATGTATCATAGCTATATGAAGAAAAGACACTATGCCTAACTAGCTAATAGAATCATTCATTTCCCTGCATGATTAACTCAAAATTTGAATTATCATATTTCTGGCATTTATCGTATGCTTTTGCTCACAACAAGGAAAATAATATGCATAGAACATAGAGTTGACAAATGACAAGAAAGAGGTATAATAGGAAGAGAAGTGTCTCAGATGCCATACCTGACCACTTTTTGATGCAAGATCTGTCGGGGGAAATTTGGCTTTTCCATCCTTGAAAGACTGTGTGGACTCCCTATCATAATCAGTAGATACAATGCTAGATGTTTCACAAGCTGATGCCGTATCTTCCAAAACTGGTGAAGGTGCGTATATTCGAACACCTTTGGGTGGCTTACAATAGGGTGACCTCACCCCAGAAGTCAATTGTCTCAACTTCTGCTCCAGAAGAAGTCCCAAATAATCACCATCTATGGCATCAGGTTTAGTATTTGATGTATTGCTTGAAGTTGACACTGAGTTCACATTCTCTACATTCTCTAAATGATTGGGAAACTGAGAACCATGTAATGATTTATCAACTGGTGATGTAAATGTGAATGAAACAATCTCAGTGCTGATTTTCTTTTTGTTTGTGGAGAAAGATGATTGCTCATCTATCACAATGTTGTGCCGAACATGTCTCTGGCTTCTGTCAGCGACAAATTTATCACTAGACTGGCTTTTATTTGAGTACATCCTCCCATCTGGTAATCTTCTTGGCTTGGGGATTGTTTTCGCTGTAGAATTTGTTTTTCTATTTACATAGTTGGTTGGCTGCAATTCCACCTTTCTGTTACCTTGTGTACTGTTGTCAGCAAGTGTGCTGGCACCCCCAGCTTTTCTGGGAGAGGCATTTGTTGAACGCATGTTGCTCCGCTGTTGGCTGAGTGTTGCTGACTTTGAATTCACCTTGTGCTTAATACCCATAGCATTCTGCTTTCTGTTATTTTGCACAAGCACGTTGGAAGAACTTGTCGTGCCCATTTGGTTATTACTCTTCTGTTGGTTCCGCCCATTTATCTCAACAGTGTTACATCCAGGATCCCTACGAGTTGCAAGTTTCCCACTGCTTTTGCTTAGACCTTCACTTCCTTGGGCATTTGTAGCTCTAGAATATGGTGATGATCTACTGCCAGCCTTGACCTTTGGACGAACTGGAGCACCTCCATTTGACTGTGAGACCCTGGAAGAAGAGTTGCTCTCTGAAGTTCTCAAACTTCCATCCAGAGGTTTTCCATAAGGTGGCCTAGAAGATGCTGAGCCGTCACGCTTCTTTGGTGGTCTTGGTGACCTTTGTTGGACTCTTACAATCTCTGTTGGGCTGAAAGAACGCGCAGCAGTTGCATACCCAACATCACAAACTCTGTAAGAGCTAGTATTCTCAACTCCAGGCCTGATAATCCTAGATGCTGCCTCCATTATATCAGTGGCATTTCTGCTTGATATATGATTAGGATTCTTTACCGGGGAAAATAACTTACATTGTGCAACCGAAAGTGTCCTTTTAGCAAATCTTGGAGGCAGCGCTTCCATTCTAAACCGGTCGATAGGACTACCCGGCATCTTATGAGGACTAGGACTACCAACATAGCTTCTGCCAATCAACTCATCATGGACATTGTTTTGGAAAGGTTGTTGTAAGGTTAAAGGGGTCGAGTAGGATTCAGATGAGTTTGCCGCAGGCATGGAATCCAAACCCATAAGCCTTGCAACAACGGTGGGACCCCTCCTCACATGAGCTTCGTCATCAAGTACTGAGGACGAACAGCTATGCTCGCTGCTTCCCTTCAAACTGGGCGCATCTTCAAGGATCTGCCAATACGCATAGTTTAACTCATCAAAAGGACAGTACGCAACAGACAGAACTACAGGCAAAAAGATCACATACACGAACACGCACCAAATTTGACTGTGTGCTCGGCGCACTGCCATCAACTTCCTTCCCATCTCCAGTATTACCTGCAATGACAAGATTAGTATGCAAGCTCGGCCCCTTCTTTCATTTGTAAAATGTGTCTAGTTTACAGCAACCACTCGACTCCTACGGCGCATTTGCTTACTCGGGGTCTGAGAATCGCCCCCGCTTCCGCTGAACAGCCGCTTCTTGGACTTCTTGCTCTTGCCCCACTCAAACAGGCTAAAGAAGCCATGCCCCTTCGAAGCAGCTTTCTCCACATCCATCCCTCCTCACTATCTAAAACCTGCAAATCAAAATGGTAGACATAAACACAACAAATCCGAAGGAAGTACAAGATAAGTAAATACATTTAACCCAAATGCAGCTAAACTAGCTAATCAGCGAAGCGCCAGCAACGAGTCCCCCAAAACTCTATCTTTATCTCCATTTTTTTTGGGGGGGAAAAAGGTTCAAGCTCAGAGCAAAACGCCTGCATCCTACTGCAATCCCCCGTAAACTCACCCGGAATGCAAGCAATCCCCACCAGAGAATCGAACGCCCGAAGAAACCCACAGGGCAGCGGCCGCGGAAGAACGCCGCAAAGATCCGCCCTTTGCCCGCGCGGCACGGAGTCAACGGCGCGGGATTCACGGAACCAGTGCCCAAACCTCGCCAAATCGCCGCGTGGACCGGCCAGGACCGAGCCGCATTGAGCCGTGCCTCGCCGGGGAAAGGAAGCTTCCAAAGCAGCGATTTATTTTTTCCTCCTTCTCCACAGACAGCCTCCAACGAACGGCGCCGTGGGAGGGAGGAGGATCCGCGGGGGAGCCTCACATTAGGGTTGGCGAGAGGGGGAGGAGGCGAGGGTGGGGGCTGGCTGCGGCCGCGGAATCCATTAATGCGGCTGCGTGAGGTGGTGGGGGAGGAAGAGAGACGGGGGAGGGGGGGAGGAAGGCTTCTCTTCCTTTCTTTTTCTCTCTCGTCTTGCTCTCTCGCTCCTGGTGGCTGTTTCTTGTCCTGTGTACACTTGTTATGGTCTTTTATGACCAAGTTTTGTGACTGCAAAAAATGGGAGGAAATTTGGGAGCTCTTTTGGGATCGGATTGGTCGTTTTCTTGATGCCATGTACTCCAATGATGAGATTTGGCATTTTGGTTTGGAAAAGTATTTGTCCCTAAATTTTTTGGAGCTTTGTGCAGCGTTTTTTGTCAGCGGGGGAAAAGAATGATTTTTGGATGCGAAAAACAGGTGTTGTTACTTGTCAGGACAGACACAGTGCACACAGTCTGTGGGAGCTCCAGCTCACTCTGGCTGTGTCACCGGAATTGAAAATGTCTGCTCTGATTTGCGAAGGAGATGGAAGTTTTCGTGGTTCCACCGGAGATTGAGCTGTTTCCGATGATGTATGGTGAGACCCGTACGTATGAGAGTCCACATGTGCAGCAATTGAACCAAGATGTTGGGAGGAGAAGGCGGCATATGTTTGGGCAGCATGCATAAGAGTGTAAGCGTACGACCGTCATGAATCATGGCACAGGCGCTGGATAAGAAGTCGTAGCTACGATTCAGGCATTTTTTAGATCAAAGGAATAATTTTATTGCTCTTTGCTGCCGCAACAAAATGGTGTAGCTAACTACAAATCTATCTCCAGGTTTCTACACCATGACACGCACACAACCAATCGGATTCAGGCATGGACTACGGTTTTCACCGGCGTACGAATACGATTCCATGTGCTATATTGTCTTCTCCCCAAGGCACGCATCTCTAGCACTGAATCTAGCAGCTACCTTCTTTATCGGCACCAACCCTTTCTCATATCTGTACGTACGCAGCCCAAGTGCGATGCGACGGGGCAAGCGTTCGCATCTGCAAGTTACAAGTGATGACAGGAGAGCTAATTATATTCGATCCCAGATTCCTTTGCAAGCAGGGCACTGGGCACGTACGATGTACTCACGAGCTTAAGTATACTAGTATATACACTAAATTGTTGCTTCTTTTTTATTCGATCGGCAGGTAGGTAGGATGGCGTCGTCAACCTGAAAACGGCCGCTGACGCTGAATGGTGGGAGAAGAGGACAGGGAATGTAATGTCCTAATGCACGCTAGCTAACCGTTTATCGTTTCCTGCTAATAATCCTGGCAGGTTAGGAAAACGAATGTACTGCCAATATAGCCTGTGTTCGAAAGAAATTCAATCGTCACTCTCGAGCGATAATCTCGGGTGTTGATTTTGCCTTTGATCTGACAATCTGCACGAGCATGTAGGTGCATTGTCGACGCCATGACAGATGCTCTTCTTTTCCTCGGGCAAGCAAAGGCGCAGGCTAGCTAGTTGTGCTCTGTCAGAGCGTGAGAATTCTACCTGTATCGCATTGCAGCTTGGGTATGAAGTTGGGTTGGAGTAGTGGGCGAGTTGGTGAAGGCAGCACACCACCGAAGGCAAAGGGTGAAGATGCTGTGAAAAGTTTACTCTTCCCCATACTTTTATCGAAAGAAATAAAGGCAGTAAATACTTTTACACTGCTAGTACTACTTTTCATGAAAGAAAGGGGGGAAAAAGCACTTCTCCAATCGTAGTTATGCTTTTCTGGACTTGAGAACCGCAAAATTAGCTTTCCCGTGTTAAACAATGAGAAAAGATGATAGCAGCACACACACGCTGCCTGTAAGGCTGTAAATAATGTGGACAGCACGCAATGCCACGATGACACGATGTGATTCTGCACTCGACATTGTGTAACCCTCACAATTTTCATCACAACCAACACCACTTAACTTGACACAACATCCGTCAGAATCAGATTCTGAACATGCCTTGTGTGTGGTCAGATCATCAGACAAACCAACAGGAACGAACGAGGAAAGAAAAAGAGAGAGGAGAGATGCGACCCAAATTCCCAATGCAGAACCTACGGCTCGAACTGGTGCTCGAACGGACGCATTAGACCTTGAACATAAATCCGTAATCCATTGACGCCATTATCTGTTTTAGAGAAAAAACTGACCTGACTCGAAGCAAACAAAGATGCTGCGATGCAGTCAGTATTGCAGAGACTGAGGCGACAGGCAGCTCTCCGAACTGACCAAGGGCGGGCCTACTTTGGGCCTTCGTTTTCGGGCCTTTGGACGGGCCTTCCGCTGAACCGGGCCGGACTGGGAAAGTTGTTGCTTCTGCGAGTTGCGTGGGATCATTCTAGTAGTCACTGTCACGTGGTCCAGCCCCTCGCTATCATGATATTATCAGTATCGCACGTCTATCAAAAGCCCTTTTTTTATTCGATTCGGCTAAGCTATTCGTAGCGGAGTCTTGTCTTAAGGATATAGAGGATATCAATGTTTTTTTTTACGAGGATACTATATTGATTTAACGAGAGTTGCGTCGCGAAGCAAAAGATGCCGAATAAACCCTAGGGGATTGTCCAGCCACACATTTAGCGGAACAACCGTAGCTTATCTAGACAACTCGTGAACAACCACATTCGCCTCCCGGTAGCAGTGCTCAAAAGTAACCTTCCTGAATTCCTGGCAAAGAAGTAGACAGTTAGCATAGATCGCCGCCGCCGGAGACGAGCCGCAAAAGCCGGTAATCATATTGTCAATTATCTCCATGCAGTCAGACTAGACCACCAAGTCTAGACAGCCAACTAAACACAGAGCTGCAGGCCAAGCCGCTGGGCGTGAGCCTCCGCCATAGTCGCATCCGCAGTTCGGGGCAACAACTCATTTACACAGCCTACAAACAGACCCCTGGCATCTCTAACAACAGCTCCAATTGATCCCCTATTATCATCGTGATGGAAGGAGGCATCCACATTCAACTTGAGCATGCCTAGAGGGCGCATCCAACCAGTACTAGGACGAGGAGTAGCAGCACCATGCGACTTCGCAAAATTCATACACAAAACTTGGATGGCTTGTGCAGTATAGCTCACACCCTGGACAGATTCTCCAAAGACATGCTGCCTCCTTTCCCACAAGATGTACCGGCACCCAACAGCGATAATGTCAACCACAGCAATCTCGCCAATAAGAGTGTTCTGACTGGTCCCATTACACAAGAGGTCCTCCAGAACAGCCTAGCCAGTCTGGTTCATAAGCAGCGAGTTATGAATTGCGTGCGAAATGCCCAGGGCTTGCCATACCGACCATGCACGATGACAGGTAAAGAGAGCGTGTCTGATGTCTTCCGAACACATCGGGCATTGGCCGGAGGTAGACAGATGTCTATTCGCCAAAACCGCCTTGCAAGGAATTGTGCCGTGCAGACAACGCCAGACATGGATTCTGATCTTCGCCGGGACCTTCAATTGCCAAAGCCTCCTCCATACTGGGCTGCCCCTCGAAATACTGGGACCAGTGGTTTGACGCAGGTTTGACGCAGCTTTCCTCCATGCTGATGCTCCCACTCGACATGGTACGCAGACCGGACAGAAAAGGTGCCATGTTTCGAAGGATGCCAAGCAATAAAATCCTCCATTTCACTCTGAGCCAAGGGGATTTGGAGAATCCGTTCCGCGTCTATAGGCCAGAAGAGCTCTCTGATTAAATGTTCATCCCACAGACCTGTATGTGGATTGATCAGTTCATTTACTTTAGATATGACCTGGTGACCCCTCACTGTAATGATTTTCCGGGAGGGGCTACTAGGTATCCAAGGATCCTTCCAGATATTAATTTTTGTACCGTCACCAACTCGCCAAATACATCCTCGTTTGAAACATTGAATTCCGGCCCATATGCTTTGCCAGGAAAAGGATGCCCCTTTCTTCAGAGGGGCATAGAGAATGTCGCCATTAGGGTAATATTTAGCCCACAAAACTCTTGCGCAGAATGAGTCCTCATATGAAATAAGACGCCAACATTGTTTCGCCAGCAGAGCAAGATTGAAACAGTGAAAATCTCGGAAGTTCATACCTCCTCGTGACTTGGGGACACACATCCTCCACCATGCAAACCAGTGCATTCTCCGACGATCATTCTCATCACCCCACCAGTAGTGCGACATCGCAGCACTTATTCCCTTACAAATGGATTTGGGGAATTTGAATACAGACATTGCATAAGCTAGGATTGCTTGAGCGACTGCCTTGAGGAGCACCTCTCTGCCACCAAAAGAGAGTGCCTTCTCCTTCCAGCCATTGATTCTTTGGCAAATTCTATCAACTAGATGCTGAAAACAATCCTGTCTACTCCGATCATGGGTGGCAGACCCAAGTATTTATTAGAAATGGCTTCGGTCAGGATATTCAGGGAATTGCAAACCTCAACTCTAGCTTATAGGGAGGAATTAGGACTGAAGTAGATGCTAGATTTAGCCTCACTTACCATTTGACCAGAAGCTAGACAATACTCGTCGAGAATCCTCCTTAAGCAAACTGCATTGGATTGAATAGCCCGCATCAAAATTAGTGAATCATCAGCAAATAGGAGACTGGACACAGCTGGTGCTTGTCTACATACCTTCACACCTAGAAGATCTCCCTTTTCTTCAGCATTGTTCAACACGGCCGTGAGTCCTTCTGCACACAATAAGAAGAGGTAGGGCGACAAGGGATCCCCCTGTCGTAAACCTCTGGAAGGGACAATCTCCTCCATTTGGATTGCATTAAGTCTGACTCGGTAGGACACCGAGGTCACGGAAGCCATAATTATGTCGACCCATTGTGGCGCGAAACCCAGCTTTAAAAGGATAGCTCTCAAAAAGTGCCATTCAACCCTGTCGTATGCTTTGTGCATATCCAATTTAACCGCGCATGAACCAACTTTTCCGCTTCTCTTCCTTTTCATGACATGAAGGCACTCATAGGCCAGAAGGACATTGTCAGTAATTACTCTGCCAGGAACAAAAGCACTTTGGGAAGGGCTAATGATTTCCGGGAGAAGTACCTTCAGTTTGGCAGCAAGCAGCTTAGCAATAACCTTGTAGATGACGTTACAAAGACTAATCGGCCTAAATTGAGAAACCTTCTCCGGATTATTCATTTTAGGAATCAGAACAATAATAGTGGAGTTCCAACCATCAGGAATAACTGTTCACTGCATCGAGCACTTCCTTCATCAGTTTATCTCCAAAAAGGGACAAATACCTCTTATAGAAAATAGCATGGATACCGTTCGGGCCCGGGGCTTTCAAGTCACCTATGCTAAATAACGCTTTACGTACTTCCTCTGGAGTGTATGGCGCTAGCAGTGATTCGTTCATATACGCCATGACACGGTGTTTAATTTTGTGCAGAATTTCGCCACAGGGGACATTACCACCACTGCAGAAAAGGGAAACAAAGTACGACCTGATTTCCTCCGCCAATTGGACATTACCTTCCTTCCATTCCCCCATTCTCAGCTTGCAGGCATTTAATCTGGTTTCGCTTCTTACGAGCTGTAGCAAAATGGTGAAAGAATTTAGTGTTTCTATCCCCATTCTTAAGCCAATTTGCACGACCACGCTGTGCCCAATAGAGCTCCTCTTGTTCCAACAGCCTGTCAATTGACAGCAGGGTCTCCTTCTGATAGGCCACTGATTCATCCGAAATAGGACCGGCTCGCAAAGCTTCAAGTTTGTCCTTCAGTTCAACAATCCTTCTTCGTGGTGCTTTGAGCGTTGTCCGATCCCAGGAGTGTAACTGGGCATGGACAGCAGCCATCCAAGCAGCAAAAGACGGGAGAGCCTGAGACTTCTCCCAAGCATCATGAACAACCGTGTCAACACTGGCTTCTTGCAGCCATGTAGCCTCAAAGTGACGAATACCACAAGCAGGGTGCAGAACAGGTAGGTCATGGTGTGACGTACTGAGAACGATCGGCCGATGGTCAGATTTGACGTGGGAAGCATTTATAACAGCCGCTCTTGGGAACATCATTGACCAGCGACCATTGCATACGGCCCTATCCAGCCGCTCACGAATTCTACCTCGCCGCCAGGTGAACAGATCACCTACGCAGCCCAAGTCCTCCAGTCCACAGTCAACAAGAGCGTTCCTGAAATCTTCCATCATCCGCAGCGGTCTTGGCTGACCTCCTTCCTTCTCGTGAGAATAGAGAATTTCATTAAAGTCGCCCATCACAACCCAAGGCATATCAATTCGCGAGTTCAGCTGACGAATGTACTCCCAGGTCAGGTGCTTGTTCTCCCAATTCAGCTCACCGTATAGCCCTGTTAATCACCAAACCCGTTCTTGCGGACCGTTAATAATTACATCGATGAAATTTGGGTGCAGACACTGCAAGTACACCGTAACTGTGCGTAGCCAAAGGAGGATTAGGCCACCACTAAGACCATTGCTTTCATGGACTTCCGAGAAATCCATACCTAGTTTACGGCGCAACTTTTCCGCCCTCCCTTTGTTCAGATGAGTCTCAGACAGGAAAGTACATTCGGCCTCCATTGCTTCTGGACTTCCAGAAGCGCACGAACTGCCGCGGCGCTGGCCATACCACGGCACTTCCAGCTTACGATTTTCATTGCGAACGGCGGCACTCCTCGGCCCGCCAAAGGATATCAATGATGATAAAGAGGAAGGGGGGAATGAGAGGGAAGAGGGGTGGCTAGTTGATGGTTGTCTCATCAAGAGAGATAACGGCGGTTTACTAGAGTGACATGTGTAAAAAAATTTAAAATTAATGGTGATCTCTACTTGGTATAATATTTGCATACGTTGTTATTAAAATCTCAATTCTCTCTCTCTCACTCTCAAATACTTTGTGGTCAAGTAGATCTAGGTGTTGGGTGTCATTGATTAGACTAAATTAGCAAAAAGTGTGCCCTCGCTGTAGACGTCCAAACACAACGAGTAACGATAGTTTTGAAGTAATATTCAAGATAGTAGCCGGTACAGCTATAACTCTATTCTTCAAGAGATTGTAGAGCGTCGGTTGAGTCAACCTTTATGCATGAAAGCAGATCCTCCAACATACATGTTCATGATTTAGTTAGAAGTATTCTTTTCTTTGATACTGGTCACTATGTCTGCCTGTTGGAGCCCCTGATGGTTTCTACTATACCGCTAAACATTACTGTGTAATTTCATCATTTTTCTTAAAAAACAAAGAGATTATGTATGATTCCCGGTATAATAATAATAATGAAAAATAAGAGAGTCGTGATTTTTAAAAACAAAATCGAAGAGATTATGATTTCTCAAAAACAAAATCAAAGAGATTATGCACCGCGCCCTAACTATAGATTGGGTGCACACACACCCGGCACACATCCGCCCCTTGCTGCTGCATCTGCGCACGATTAAAAGCCCTAAACCTCGCACCCCCTACCATGGGCGCCGACCGCCTCCTCCACCTCCTCCGCGCGCCGGCGACCTCTCCTGCCGCCGCACCCGCGGCTCATCGCCGTGTCCCTCCCCAGTCGCAGCGCATCCGCCTCCCGCCGGGCGCCGCGGGGATGCGGCGCGTTGCCGTGGCCTGCTCCGGCTCCAGCTCCAGCTCCGCCGAGGAGGACGGCATGACTTACAAGGGCGCCGGCGTGGACATCGACGCCGGCACCGAGCTCGTGCGCCGCATCCGCAAGATGGCCCCCGGTATAGGCGGTTTCGGTGGCCTCTACCCCTTGGGTACAGTGCTACTCATCTCGCTCGCTTCTGCTCTTACGCTGCCTTTTGTTCTTAGTTGGCAGAAAAGGGGCGTTCTTGAAGGTTCTTCTTGCTCGATTTGTCGCAACTCACAGCTCAAGCGCGGAGAAGCAAGCGATGCGTTGTTTAGGCTTGTGTTTAGATGCAAAATTGGTTGTGCGGAGAAGGCTGTGTCGTGTGACTGAAAAAAAATGGGCCCTTTTTTGTTGGTGAAAAGGAACATATTGTAGGTCATTGTTTGCTAGATGTATACATGATCAGTGTGGGAAGTGAGATTTGCTTATAATTGTGTTTTGATGCTCCATTGGCTGTGTGGGAGAAATCTGTGTCATTTGTCTGACTAGTTGCTACTTGTTTACTCGCTTGAATGCAGAAACATATTGCCATGTTCGTAAAATTTGGTTCATGTTGCTTTTACTGAACAGGGGATGATTACCTTGTGGCTGGCACTGACGGTGTTGGGACAAAGCTGAAGCTTGCGTTTGAGACCGGTATTCATGATACAATCGGGATTGACCTAGTATGTGATCACTTCCTATATGCGCTGTTTGTCACATCTTGTCAAGTGAATGATTGCTTTTAGTTCATTGTGGCAGGTTGCTATGAGTGTCAACGACATTGTAACTTCAGGTGCAAAACCATTGTTCTTCCTAGATTACTTTGCTACGAGCAAGCTTGATGTTGATCTTGCAGAGAAGGTAATGTCAATATTGTTGCTCACTTAACACAGTAATTGTTGCTCATGCTTAACTTTATCTGTCTTCTGCTCATGGACCATGATGTCTGTCTGTTACCTCCTTTTGAATTTTATAGGTTATCAAGGGGATTGTGGATGGGTGCCAACAATCGGATTGTGTCCTGCTAGGCGGAGAGGTGAGATTTTCTGAAATTAGCACATATGATTTAACAATGAATCTTAGCAGTGATAAGTGCATTAATATTTCAGAATAGCTTTGTCAGAAACTAAGAGTTGGTTGGCTTTCTTGCACTGGATTGGCGGTTACCATTTCTGTATATGAATGTATCTCGAACTCTTCGTGCACTCTGATTATTTGATGATTCTCTGACTTACAAGCACCAACTTCAATCAGTATGTTCGTCACCTGAATCCTTGTACATGTCGGTATGAAGGATTAAGCTTAATTTCATGTCATGAACCTCATTTATCATTATTTTAATATTTATAACAGCATGGTTTGTAAATGTTGTGAGAATACCTAACTATTATCTATGGACATCAGTGTAATTGTAACATAATGTTCTGGCTATTTGACTATATTCTTGATATATGGACAAATTGAACTGAAAGTGATGTAATACTTCACGTGGCTGTCTGTTTCATTCTGGCATTAATATTTACTCTCTTGAAGCATTTCATATGGACCATAATCTTTCTGAATATTAGCAACAGTATATTTGTTGAAGAAACTTGCATTAATCAGTGAGCAATTGGTTATACAGACAGCAGAAATGCCTGATTTCTATAAGGAAGGTGAATATGATCTAAGTGGTTTTGCTGTGGGTGCGGTAAAGAAGGATAAGGTCATCAACGGTAAAAACATTGTGGAGGGAGATGTCCTGATTGGTCTTCCTTCCAGTGGGGTTCATTCGAACGGGTTCTCTCTCGCTAGAAGGTATTGCATTTGTCCAGTTGTGTTTGTTTCAAATCCAAATAGATGTACAAATTGTATTCCTTAGTCAGTGATATTTTCCTCTATAGAATTATTTCTGGTTAATTTCTTAATGATAGCTGAAAAAAATTCTTATTTCTAGAGTACTGGACAAAAGTGGACTCTCCTTGGCGGATCAGCTCCCAAGAAATGATGGTATAACCAATACTGTTGGTGAAGCTCTCATGGCACCAACTGTTATCTATGTTAAGCAGGTTAGCTCATGCTGATGAACATATCATATTTCCCATGGATTTTTACCCAAATGTCTAATCCAATTGTTCCGAATGAAAAAAAGGTTCTTGAGATTATCAGCAAGGGTGGTGTAAAAGGACTAGCCCATATTACTGGTGGTGGCTTCACTGATAATATCCCAAGAGTATTTCCTTCTGGACTTGGGGCGAAAATTTTTACCGGCTCATGGGAAGTGCCACCTGTGTTTGAGTGGATTCAACAGGTAAGAGCCAACAATCCAAGAGCTTGGCTTGTATATTCTTGTATCCCCAGCAAATATATTCACTTGTCCGGTAATCAAGGTTATTCAATTATTTGGTTTCCAGTTTGCATACATTTAATGTCAGCCAGCCACATTCATTCATATTAGAAATCAGTAAAAAAAATAAAGATCAGAGTAACAAATTATATCCGGTAAAGTTAGACAGGCTGAGCAAAATTCTCCCTATTGTTGATACTAGTATTCTAGAAACTCCTGTTAATGCTGGCATGTGTATTAAAAGACCTACAGTATTTGAGCTTGGACTAGATGGGAATTCGAGAGCCTGGTAAAAGCATCACAATCGATGAAACACAGGGCTATCTGTATGATAAAATTCCCGGGGAGACACTGAAAACTCATAGACCCTTGATTTGATTTCTATCGATCTGCTTGCACCGTCCTTGTCTGTCTGCTCCTTAGCTCTTGTTTTTCGATATTTGTAGGTTGGAAAAATCGAAGATGCAGAGATGATGCGAACATTCAATATGGGTGTTGGAATGGTCCTTGTAGTAAGCAAAGAGGCAGCAGATAGAATTCTCAAGGAATCTAGTCCTGCTTATCGCATCGGAGAAGTGATCCAGGGCGAGGGGGTTTACTACGTCTGAGCTTATTGGCTTACTTCAAACTTCGAGTTGTTTGAGAATTGTTTGTTAGATGGGCAAAGCAGCCCAATTTTTGTAACCCCATAATCTTAGGGGGCTAAGTTCCGGAGTAATAGTGGTTTACTCCTATGAGATGAGAAACATGGGGAATAATGTTTTTGTGGTTTCATCAGAACTTGCCCTAAATGGCTGATGTTGCTATCTGGAACATCTTCCTCTTCCAAGAGAAGAGAACAGTTCATGGGAATGTCTCCAATGTACTGTTTCTTATCTTGAAAAGCATCTATCCATCTGAATGAAATCTCATGTTCTATACTGAATGATGAGCATCCAGAAATCTGTCTTGTGTGTATGTACCTCCGAAGTGCATTACCTGAAGTTTTTATGCATTACCTAAAGTTTTTTGGGGCATGTCTTGCTACTGTTACATAGAACTATTAGGCAGGCAAAGATAAAAGTATGATATGGTTGATGAAAAATACAACATCTAATCAGCCGCTCTATATGTTTCTCAGCACAAAAGCATCCAAATTTACGCGAAGGATTCTTTCCTATATCTTTATTGCATCCATAAGAACACAATGGTCAGATGACAACACATGAAAAAGAGAAGGAAAAAAAGAGAGGAGAAAACAACTTTGCATCGAAAACATTATAAACATCAAGTACAAGATGGTCAAAGCATCCTCGCATGCCATGTTATGCTATCAAGGATTCATTCGAAGGTCATACGTAGCGTGACAGCACGTCACACACAGGAGGTCACTAACTCGCGCCGCGCCGGTCTCGCCGGCGGTGGACGATGCCGGTGCAGCGGTCCTTGATCCACCGGAATCCCCGGCGGAGCGACGCCTTGACCCTCGCCTCCACGGTGTACGCCTTGTACGCGGCCACCCTCTGCCGGCGCTTGGCCTCCGGGTCGCCGGACCACCACGTGGTCGACGCGGACCCCGCCCCGTCTCTGCCGTTCCGCGGTGGCGCCGTGCCCCGGAACTCCTCCAGATCCCTCATTTTTCTTCTTCCTTTTCTTCTTTTCGTTGCACGTACCGAATGAAATGCGTGCGTCGGCAACGTGTTGGGGTGCCCGCGTTTGCAGTTGGGTCGCCATGAGAAGCAGGGAGATTATATATAGAGAGAGAGAGAAACCGGTGGAGCTGCGGCCGGCCATGACGAGATGATTGAGATTTCCCTGAAGTTTTCGTCTTTGGTGCTTGGCAGGTAACGGGTAGAGCTACATTATTCTTATGGGAAACTCTTCCGATCTATCTACCGATGGGAACATCGTGTCGAGCCGTCCATCGTGAGCCATGCATTCGATGATTTTCTTCAGACCTATATAAACTCTCAATCAATCTTTCCATCAATCCTCATGCTAATACGCCGCCTCTCCCTCCCTAGTTAGGGTTGTGACCACGAGTAGGCGATGCCCAATGGCGTCGTGGCTTGTCCACCGTCAGCGCTAGGCTGCCCCTACTCCACATTGTCACCGGTGGCCACCTCCGCTGACGCCACGCTAGGGCGGTACTAGGCGTGCCGGCTGGTCCTCCTCGTCATCGGCCTCATTCCTGGGCTCCTCCTTGTTGATGGGGCCGAAGAGCGCGTCATGAGCCTGTTGAAGTCGTCAAAGGTAAGCCGGCGGTGCCCGTGGAGATGTAGGAGTCGACGGTGGCCTCCAAGCCGGTGCGATTGAGGCTAAGGCTGAGTGTGTCGAGTGTGGACGCCACCTTGTCGAGGGTGATATCGTTGCCATCACGTCCCTTCCTCCTTCATTTGCAGTGATCGGCGGCCGATGACTCCTCCAACCACAGCTGCCCAAAAGCAAGGCATTTTGAATTTGTTTCATGGAAACAAATTCCCATTTTGTTGGAAACAAAAGTCCATTTGGTTTGAAACAAATGCAATCGTTACGGTGGAAACATTTTTCTGTTGATGAAAACAAATTCATATTCCTTTGGAAGCAATTCTCTAGTCGATGGAAACAAAATTTTGCTGTGTTGAAAACAAAATATACTATTACATTGGACACAAATTTTTGTTAGATCGAAACAAATTTTAGTTGCCACAGATGCAAATTCTCTAGTCAATGAAAACAAAATTTTGCTGCGTTGAAAACAAAATAAACCATTATATTGGACACAAATTTATGTCAGATCGAAATAAATTACAGTTACACTGGAAGCAAATTTCAGTACCATTGAAAACAAAAATTATTCATATCGAAACAAATTGTATGTCATGGAAACAAACCAGGAGTTAGTTGCTATATTAATTAGTTGAAAGAAACAAATCGTTTCGTTTCCTAACAGTCCAGAATTAGTTCCCTTAAAATGTAAGTGCACATGATGCATTACATGCAAACCATTGTTTCAATAATTTACATATTTGTTTTACAGTATTACCAAGATGTTTCCATATCTCAACAAAGTTGACAGAGGATAGCTTTACGTGGGATCCACTTGTGGGAGACTCAAAGGAGGACATAGATATATTTGATTAGGGTGGGGTTTTGCAAAACCTATGATAAAAACATGTGGTAGAGACATGGGATTTCTACGACTATGACAATAAAACATGTATTTTTTCTTTAGTTTACTCAAAATAAAAATTAACAACCTTGCAACTTGTATGACATCTTTGTATGGTTCTTGGTGCTTTGTGTTCAGTTTCTCAGTTATGGATACCCTGTCTAATTTACGTGCGCGATATGCTGGCATGAGTTGATGGTAAAATCATGTACTGTGGGACAACTAATTAAGCGAGTGAGACAGGTGCGTTAAGCTCTCTATAACAATTTGCATCTGATTTTCGTTTATGATTATTTTATCAGTAGTGGATGGGCAGTTAGCAAGTTGTCCGTCCAGCAGGGCAAAGCTGTGCGCCTTGGTCTGGGCTTCTGGCTCGAGCAAGTCGCACCTTACAGATATCAGATAATTTAACAGCATATACCTGCAGATTATAATTATTCTCAAAAAGGGTACACTTAAATACTTGCGTATTTTCTTTACGAGAAGTATAGAACTATTCGTACAAAAATCCATGATGTTACCAGTAACCAGTGGAATAACTGGCTCGTCAAATCAAACCATGAGAAAATTAAGCTAGAATATCACATTGATCTTGACCCAAAAACATTCGAGATCAAAAAGGACCCGAGATGATCCGTACATGAAAACAAAAGATGTTCTCTAACTCTAAGATGAACATCTATGAATTTTTGGAGAATTTTTTGAGATGCACAAATATGAGAATTGAACTAAATTCTTAACTCATGTACCCACATGTACATGTACATTTGCTTTTCTCCTAACGAGAGTGGATTTTGTACATGTACATGTACATGTGGGTACATGAGTTAAGGGTTTAGGTTACACAAAAAAGACAAAAAATTCAAATAATTAAGAGTGCCCTACACAAAAAAGACAAAAAATTGTTGCTTCGTTGTTTTAAAAATAAGTTGAATTTTTTGTCTTTTTTGTGTAGGGCACTCTTGATTATATTTTTGCATGAAATTTTGTGGGTTTGTACAATATAACATGATGGACATCTATGAATTTTTAGAGAATTTTTTGAGATGCACAAACATGAGAATTGAACTAAATTCTTAACTCATGTACCCACATGTACATGTACATTTGCTTTTCTCCTAACTCTAAATGGAAATCTTTATTTTTTTTCCTCTTTTTTCAAAGTTTTACAAGCCTCCAATTGTTCTTTCGATCTTTACTATCCCACAAATGATTACCTACACCAGATAACTTATTGGAGACAAGAAAAGTTAGCATGTAGGCTTTAACTGATACAACCCCGCACAAGAGGGGTGCTCTATGTGCCAGAGAGATGTGCTCAAGGTAGCTAAATTCAGACATGGCAAACAGTGATATAACTAACAAGCATTTACAGTCATCTCCAAGTCGTACCAACATGGGAGAGGAAGAACCGGAAATCTGGATGGTCCACTTGTATGCAGCGGAGCCAATTGTCAGCCTCCTGCATCAGCAAGGTGACGCGCTCTCGTTCTGGGGCCCCATTAGACGCCCATATGGAGCTGCGGAGTTTGTAAGATGCCAGTCCAAAGGCAGGCAAAGAAAGTTTGCCCATTGCATTGGTGCAGTGGTTGATTCCCTCAAAACCAGGGCATGCTGGTGTAGTGGGATGGCTATCTGCAAATCGAAAAGAGAAATAAACATTCTATGCACCAATGGAAAATGATGAACACAATCTACAGGTCACGTCTATAAAGCAGATATTAAACTGGTGCCATCTAGCCGAGGCAAAATAAATTCCCTATTTCATATGGCACTAGAAGGTACGTAGTAGTGTTTTACCCTTGGAAGGTGTTGCTAGGCAATGGAATGTCAAGAAACAAGCGTCAAGGTCCTTCAATGTTGGTCCTGTTGGAATTCTATATATTGGGTACCTGCAATTGGAAGCATGAGGATGAAACCAGTAATGTATAGAATCATAGCAGCACTGCTAATGCAGTGGTGCTCTTCTATCTTATGCTGAAATTCAGCACGATAGGCATGCCTATTGTTAGGCATGGCAACTGGTAGGCATCCTCTGCATGGGCCAGCACAGTTGGCAAATGTCACAACTCTGACCATTGCAACAGCACCATGCTAGTTTTTATAAAACCAAAACGTTTGTCTACAGAAAAAGAAGTACAACATTATGGCACTTAAACTAGATGCTATCAGATAGTAAAATACGAGGTTAACATAATGAGGAATGTAAGTATTAAGAGGAAACACTACGAAAATATAGACCTTTAGCATTCTCAGAACTTCTATTAACATATATAGCAAAAGAGAACCATACATGACAGCCCATCAATGGAACAAAACACATCTTACCATTGGAAAAATGGGAGTAGAAACTGAGTAAACAAACCCAACAGTGTTTGAAACATACCATGCAACAGACATCCAACTGGATGGCAGCAGATCACAGCTTTTGAATGTCTTCAGAGCTGGAAATCTACCTGCAAGAATTGATACCTGAAGGGCATGCAGAATAAGATTCCATACACTGGGTGTCTGTAGTAAGCATGGGTTTAAGAAAAACTTGCCTTGTCTGTTAGAGGTTCTCTACCATATGGAGGATCCCTCTCCAGATGCTCAAATAATGGAAAACTTGCAGATGTATAAGCTTCGCCATCATCACTCCGGATATCACTGTTTTCCAACCGATGTGTAGCTTCCATGGATGAGACTTTTAATCGGTCAATGTCAATGTCACTGCTACTCTCACTGCTAGTATCCATAGATTCCCCGTCACTTTCATCCCCAGGACGCCTTAAGTAAGCGAGAAAATTAACTAGAAAAAGTTATACACTATCAAAGACGTTACCAAGATAACAAAAACAACCACAGTGAACTAAGAGTAGGTTGTCACTTAACTATCCTCAAAACTTCTCTTATTCATCTTTTCTTCCATATTACTCTTTTATATGTACACAAAAGAAGCAGGGTTAAACTTGCACATAGTAGTAGCCATACCCATACCCTAGCACTCACAGAAATAGTGAAATACTAAAGCTACAAAGTCAAACTCTGCATTCTTAACAAATTTGTGAAATTTCACAAAATAGCAAAGATTTCACCACAAAAGCATGTTCTTAAGACCTCGACAAAGCATTAGATAATATTCCTTAATAGCACTCTGGAAAACTAAATGGAAAAAATGGAAGATACCTCCTCTACCCTAAGCTCTCCCAACAATGCTCATGTGTAAGTTGGGACACATTTTTAATAAATTGACATCCTGGATAAGAGCTAGTACAATCCTAGAGTACATTTCTTACCATTTTATTCGTATTTAGTGAAGTTTTTTGTTACCATATGAACATCCCAAAGCTCAAATAAAACAAAGCATAACCGAAGACACCGACAAGTGAATGTGCTAGACAGATTGACCTAGTGAATGTTTTTATCCGAGAAATTCTAGACATCACAACTCTGCATAGCATATATAAGGTTGCTACCTGGTTCTTGCAGCAGATCTTGATGGATCAGCGTACAGCTGGATAGCAGAAAGATATGGCACATAATATTGTATCACGGAGTCACTGCCATTTAACACCAGGGGAACTCCAGCCCCGTAAGCACTCCACTCCCTGAAAGACTCCCATAGATCATCAAGGCAGAAGTAAGGCAGTGAATCCATAGCATCACCACTCCTTCGCATCCTCAAGCTTCTCTGCAACAGAATAAAACCAATAGAAATTAATGGTAGAATGACTAGATGGCACCAAAGCAATATAGTTATTTTCTTTAGCAAAAGGTGGTCTACCTTTGACTGAAAATATAAATCAAGTGTGCATGAACAGCACATTGTGCAAATATCACTACATGGTTTAATCCTTCAGACAAACTAATGACTCTAGATGACAATTAATACAGATACATATTGCATGGACGTGCAGAGTGCAGACGAAAGCAGAGTACCTGAATCCTTTGCTAGATCTATGTTACAGCAAGTGCAATAATTAGGAAGCCAGAAATTCCCGAGAGACTGATTTTGTCCATTTCACCACTGTTCACTAACATATAAAAGTAGTGCTAAAAACTCAGCTAAACCAACCAATACAGGCTGAACACGCATTTCATTAAGTCTATTTTCTTCCATGGAACATGTTCGGCGAACATCTGTTGGGGTTCGGGCCCATGGCAGCAAAAGTTAAAAAAGTTCACATCAGCTAGATTAGGATCATGTTGGAACTGACGAATGATTGTTACTCATTAAGAACTTTCAATGGCCTGGAACCTTCAATAAATTCAAAGCTAAAAGCAAGCAGTTCAGAGTACATTCTAAAATATGAACTCAATATATTCGTCCAGAATCATTCACTTTCCTTTGAAAATGCAGTGCCGAACCATCTGATTGAGTCTATGCAAGTGAGCAATAACAACTACAGATCAGAAAACTACCGCAGCTGCATTTTGTTTTCCAGTCACGTCTCAGCAATTTCCCTGAAGCCTATCGTAATAAGAAATGGAAACTAAACTAGATCCCACAGCCAATAGATTAAGCAATTTCACTTGCTCCCTTCCTACCGCCCACATCTGCAATCTACAGGCCTGCAACAGCAAACTGAACCTTAGAATACCTTGGGCAAGTACTTGGCGGGTACCGATGGCGTCGTGGAGGTGAGGAACCTCTCCAAATTCCCAGCCTCCTCCGCGGCCCCCGCGGACGCGACATTCACCTCGGCCGCGGTCGTCGCCGTCGACGTCACCGAAGGCTTCGACGACGTCGACGAGGAGTCATCGGAATCCACCCGGCTGTCAGCATCCGTGGGCGCTGCAGCAGCCGCGGCCTCCGCCGCCTTCTGCCTCGCTGACCGCGGAGAGGGTGAAGGGGGCCGCCGGCTCTGCAGACCCTGCTGCTGCTGCTGCTGCTGCTGGCGGCGGTGGGGAGGGTAGTAGAACCGGTCATTTTTGAGCTGGTTGCGGGAGGAGGAGGAGGAGGCGGTGGGGCCGGAGGAGCCTGCCATCGCGGCGCCTGCGGCGGGAGGGAGGAGGTCAGAGGTAGGGTTTTGAGCAGATGGGGATTTGGGAATTGGGATGCTTAGGGTTAGGGTTTTGGTGGCTTTTACCCTTCTCTTTTGTTTTAGATGGGGGTTTGGATCTGAAGAGCGAGGCCAACACAGAAACAGAGCACTAGGCACTTGTTTTTGTGTTCGTGTTCTCCGTCTTGTGTCTGTTTGGCTCTAGTTTCTCCGGTTTCTCGTGGTGGGAGCGTGAGGAAAATTTGAGGAACTTTTGACCCATTTTTCTCCTCATCTGCCCATTTTCCATGTATTCAGTCTTCAGAAAATTCGTAGGAATTCAAATAAATCAGTTTATTTTCTGCCTGATCTAGGGGAAAAAAAAACTCTCGTACTCTAAACGAGGACTGGTTTCATTTTTATAGAAACATCCCGCAAATACATTGAAAACATGGTTGATGGGAAGATACCATTTCTACACTTTGAGCTTCGAATGAAGAGGATGGAAAAAAAAATTATTACCTTTCTAGGAAAGGGAAGGGACAACCTTAAAAGTATCATTTATCTTCAACGGCCTTAGATGGTAATAGGATCGTAAATTAAACGGCAAGTAGTGAGGAGGTACATGACAGTTATGCATACTGAGTAATAGTTGTCATCAAGAGGTTCAAGACGAGAAGAAATAATAGGACGATGATGGACATAAAAGCACCAACATCAACGGCAAAGATGGCGGCAATGAGGGTGACGATTATGACCGTCATGGTGGAGATAAACGAGTCTGTATGGTGTGAAGAGAAAAAAGAGGAGGTGATGACAGACAGTATAAATTCTTTTGAAGCAGAAGTCAACACCTGACTTCATAGCTCAGCCACTTGGATGGCCTGTGCCCGTTTCATTACTGTCGTAGATACAAATCTAGACAGTAAACTTATAGCACCCCCGAACGGCTACAGCGACCGTCGGCGGTGCACGAGGGGTACGAGCGAGTATGACCCTCTGAACGTCCGTCGAGGCGAGACACGAGACACGTACGACAGGGTGAAACACGAACCATGTGCGATGAGGCGAAACTCCTCTCGTGTACGATGAGGTGAAAGTCACTCTTCTATTGAAGTGTAGAATTAGGGTTACAAGAAATCATCCTCTTCCCTCTACCCCCATGGGGGGTATTTATAGGGTTTGAGGATGGAAAAGGGGAGGTTACATTTTTGCTCTCAGATTCAGGGAACTTTACAGGGGTATGGTCGTCATTTCTCATGCATAGAAGATATTTTGGGAGAATATTCCAGACATCTTTGGGGAATATTCTCTAGTATTTTTGGAGGAATTCCTAAGCATGTCAACGCAGTCCTTGACAATACCGACGCAGACCCTGACGGCGACGGACATCGGGACGATCATTGGTGACATTGATGTAGTCCTTGTTTTGGCGTCATCGATGTAGACTTCGACGATGATGGACGTTGAGGTTGCCCTTGGCGGTGTCGACGTAGTCCGTGATGATGACGAAGACTGTGGCTGCCCTTGACGGTGTCAGTTTGGTCCTTGACGGCGCATGCGGAAAACTTTGAAAACGGGTTAGCGCGGGGACCCCTACCCCAACAGTAGCCCCTTGACGATTCGGGCGATCGGGTGACGAACGCCCGGATCGGCGCACCGATTCCTGAGGGGTCGGCGCGCGGTCCGAACTAGTCAGGGATGTACGGACAGTTCAAAGCTTGGAACCGTCTGTACAAACAGATGAAGCATGACTGGTTGATAGGTTGCCGCCGTGGTAGCAAAAACTGGAGATTCCTTGCCACGGCAGGAAAGTGGCAGCGTTGGGGAGGGAGTTTGGCAGCTTTGATTGTCGAACGGTCTTCATGGTTATGAGCGGAAGGCCAAAATCTACGTCTCCAAAAAGTTTGAGCCAATTCCGAGAAAGTCGACGAAACGACTAGTGGAAATCTCGGCCCGAAACCAAAGATTCTGAAAAAGTCACCTTGACCAAAGTGCTCGGCAGAAGCTGGGATCAAGGCAAAAAGCAAGTCCTCAGCTCAAGCTAACCAGGAAAATAAGAATCACCCAATTCGGAGTCCGGGTGAAGGAGATATGCCTTCCGCAAGATTAGAAAAAGTAACGGAAAAACTTCCGGAGCCAAAAAATCCTACTTGGAAGCCGAATTTTGAGGGTCAAAATGGGTATAGGTGTATACATGTGTAAAATTTTCGGATGCACCTCGTCGTTATTTTCGATTTGAGTGGTCGTGGACCTAAAACAGACTTCGTATGAGAAAGTTATGGCCATTTTACTAAAACCTCTCAAACTAGGTTTTTCCAGGGTTAAGGGGTGAAGTGCGCACGGTCTGGAAGTCTATCCGGAACCTCCGGGCCACACTTCGGGACCATCCGGATTCTAGATGGAATTCCGGACCAGTCCAGTAGCTCCTGGACTGACCCGAAAGGCTGCCCGAAGCGCAACCCGGAATCCGGGAAGCCCGGAGGTTCGGTCCGGAACCTCCGGACCAAACCTCCAGGTACCCATAGAATTAAGGGGGTCAGCTCTGAGATATGAAGCCTAGAGGTCCCGTCCGGAACCTCCGGATGGAGACTCCGGGCGCACACAGCATTGAGGGGGTCTGCTCCAAGATATTTCTCGAGCAGCCTCCGAGATATTTCTCGTAGTAAGTCGGTTCCGGCTGGCTATATAAAGCCCCTGGCTTCTTTCTCTTTCTCTCTCTCTTTCTTTTTCTCTTTCTCTTTCTCTTTCTTTTTCTTTTTCTTTCCCGTGCAGCCTCCTCCAGGCCGTGACCCGTGTTGCCTCGGGGTGCCGCCTCGAGCAGCTGCTGCCGGTTCTTCGCGCCTCCCGTCATCCGGCCTCCGAGCTACCGGCAGGGCTCGCGCTGCTACCTTTGCCAGTTGCCTCGCCCGCACGCCCGTACGCCCGTGCCGGAGCCCAGCGGGCTCGGGCGGGGTCAGCCGCGGGGTCACGAGTGGCCTGCCGCAGAGTCGGTCGAGCGCAGGGTCGGCCGCGGAGTCAGCCGCCGCGGGTCGAGCGCGGCGTGCACGGGGCCGCTGCGGAGTCGGCTGCAGGGTCGGAACTCCATCCGGAGAGTCATCCGGATTCCAGGCTGCCCGGAGGTCTAGCCCGGAACCTCCGGACCAAGACTCCGGGTGCACAGAGCCCCCATCCGGAGAGTCATCCGGGTTCCGGGCTGCCTGGAAGTCCAGTCCAAAACCTCCGGACGAAGACTCTGGGTGCACAGAGCCCCCATCCGAAAGTCATCCAGATTTCAGGCTGCCCGGGGGTCCAGCCCGGAACCTCCAGACCAAGACTCCGGATGCACGGAGGATCAAGAGGTCCAACAGGCTTCGGATCTGTTGCGGCGAGATGTCTCCGCGCACTGTAAAGGGGAAGGACTTGCTCGAGGGGGTGGGAGTAGCCGAGTCAGCCTACTCCCGCTTCCTTAGCCCCTCTAGTGCGGACGCAGCGCTTGACCGCGGAGGGCACCCAAACCCGGTGGCCCCTACGGCACCGAGGCTCCTCCCCGCAGCGCGGTGAGGGGGTGCCCGGCATGGGGCGCATCATCGTCTTTGCTTCGCAATTTGACGCCGGATTGCGTATCCCGGCGGCGGGCTTGCTGCTGGAGGTGCTCGAGTTCTTCAGCATTGAGGTCTCGGACCTCCACCCATCTGCCTTCGTCAGGCTGGCGGCGTTTGAGTGGGCGATGCAGAGCATGGGTATGATCAGCTCCAGGAGGCTCTTCGCTTGGCATCACCAAGCGTTGGTGATGAGGGTAAGGGCGGCAGAGAATTCTTTTTCAGTGTACGGGATGGTGAGCTTCTTTAGGCGCCGGCAGCGTACCAAGACCGAGTATCCAGTGTTCACCACCCGGGCTAGGTGGCCTGATTGGCAGGGCGCCTGGTTCTATTACCACGTCCAGGGCTCGGGCTTCACTTGCTCGGGAGGCGCCCGACCTCCGAGGGCCTCTCCCCCTTCCTTGGATGGGAGCGACGAGGCCCAGAAGATCACACTCCAGCGCTTGGCCCACGTGCTGGCCGTGCGCGACCTGGTAGAAGAGTACCTTCTATTCGGGATCACGCCGCTGGCGGCAGGTTGGGTGCCGGCCTTGGCGCCATCAGACGCGGACCTGCCACACGGCTTACGGACTCTGACCGGCTACGTCCCGAACATGTGTGAATATTTTTTAACTTTTAGCCAAGCTTCCCTCGTGGGACTTTATCGTGATTCCTTATTTATTTCACAGACCAATCGTTACGGAGCGTAGCGGTCGCGGCGGAGGAGCTACTCGACCGCTACACGGCTGCCGAGGAGGCGGATGTGAAGGCGATGATTCAGGGGCCAAGGGCCAACCGGGCGTGCTTGTGCTTCAAGTGGGTGGTGCCCACCCGGCCACCCCCCATGCCAACTGGGGGCATGGTAGCGGCTAAGCGCGCTCGCGAGGCGGTTCCGTCTTCACCGACTCGGGCGATCCGCGCTGCGATGGTTGACGGGCGTCCCCTGAGCCCCGGGCGGGAGCGGCCTAGCCACCACTCCAGCCGCGCGGAGGTCCATGCATTGCCTTTGACCCCGTTCGACCGGGAGTCCAGCGCAGACTAGTATGACGACAGCAGTGATAGGGCTACTGAGCTACGGGAAACTCCGAGGTGTCGCCACTCCCCTCAGAGGGCGATGGACGAGTCGTCGACATGTAGCTTTGACTTTGGCTTTGCAAGGGGTGGCGAGGCAGACACGGCCGCGTTCGCCGAGGTGCTACCTGCGCCAGCGACGCCGGGGGGAGCCACCATGACAGTGTTCGCGTCACGCTCAGAGCTCACGCGGCCGGCCATGCTAGCCGGTAGGGGCAGCCCCGCGCCGAGGTCTGCGTCCCCTGCGGATGCAGACAGCGGGGATGCGCCCGGCGCCCCGTTGATCCGGGGGTGGCTACTCCCGGGGCACTTCATCGACTCCGAGGTTGAGACGGGCCTTTACGATGACCTTGCAGGATGGATCTGCCCCGCAAACCTTGAGACTGCTTTCTCCGGGCTGTCGCCAGCGGACGTGCGGACCGCTTCTAAGTCAGCGCTGATCAAGGTAATGTCTGCCCTTGACTTTTCCTTTGTGCATGATATCTTTATCGCCGGATCTTGATTGAAACTCCTCTTCGTACAGCTTCCTCGTGACGGAGCGGTTCCTGGAGATGCACGACACCGAGATTGAGGGCAAGATAGCTCGTATCCGGGAGGTGAAGGCACGGGCCAAGGTTGCTGAGGAGAAGGCCGCGGGGGCTCAGGAGAAGCTGTCGGAGGCGGAGGGGATGAGCGACAGGCCGTCGCTGCGCGACAACACGAGCTGGACGCCCTGGTGGCGTCTGCCATTGCAAGGGTCAGCGAACTTGGCGCCGGACTTGGAGTCTCCCTTCCGCTTCATGACGGTGCTGACGAGGGCGTGCTAGGCACTCGACTGCGCTGGGTGGCTGCGCTTATCACGGCTGCACTAGAGGTGATCCCAGCGCACGCCCAGGACTGTGCTCAGGCTTCTGTTGAGCTAGCGTTTACCTGCCTGCGCGAGGCCGGCTGCGACCCCGCAAGTAGGTTCGAGGCGGCGGACTTTGCTCTCCCGGCAAGGACGAAGATGGAGGATGCTCGCGCGCACGTCCGGGCTCGTGTCCGGGCCTTCCTGGCGAACATGTGGGACAGGTCTGGACTGAAGTACGTTGCCGGGCTCTGGAAGTCCCGGGTCCCCCAAGAGACTCCTGGGGGGCTGCTCGCGGGAGCACCCAACCGGCGACCTTCATAGGTGTGAGCTTCACCCTTAGCCTTGTATCTTTTGCTTACCTTAGCACGGTAGCGTTTTGCTTAGTTTTTTGCTTCTTAGTATCTGGGCCGTCGTTGCGTCGGCTTGAGCCCTTTAGCCCAGTAGACCATCTTTTGCTAGGGTTTACGTGATCGGACATGATCAGACTTTCCTTTGTAACTCTCATGTAACTTGTTAGTTATTAATGAAAATCCAGAAGATTTACTGAACTTTGCACTTGCTACTTGTGAATTTTTGTTATTTGGTTTATAGGGTGATGGCTTTCGATGGAAGGCAAGCGCGGAGTGCCTGGGGATAGCGCCTGCTAAGCCTGAGTCCACCAAGCGCTGTGCTTCGCGCGGGTTAACAAAAACCGAGCGGCCGGACGATGACGTGCGCATCTTGAGCGATGCAGAGGTTGCGGTGTTCCTTGTGGGCCTTACCCAACGCTCCTAATGAGTTTGAGCTTTTCTCATCATAGCCTCGTGGTTGTTTCGATTTTTCGATCGATTGTACTACGTATGCATGCATCTTGTAATAATGGAGGGGGCATCGATGGGTATACGACGTCGTACCCCACCTCCCATCCGAAAACAATTAGCGCTCGATGGTGTGCTTGAGAGTGGTCGTTCCTTTACGATATGCAGTAATAAAGAAAAAATAAATATGTTGCTGGGTTTTTAAAAAGGAAGGAATACCCGATATTTCATATGGTGAAAGCTTAGAAATGGACCGTCGTGTCCAGAGGTGTATGAAGGTAGTATATCCATGGGTGGGATGTTTTACCGCAAAAAGGTTTTGGTTAAAACCTGAAAATAAAATGGAGAAGATTTTGATCCGGGTCGGAAATGAAGGGGGAAAGCAGGGAGCTTGTTAAAGTGTGAGGTAATGCCCGGCGTGGTTCTCGCTGCCCGTTTACGGGAGTGGTTTGAAGTCCCTCTCGGACCACATAAGGACCGAGCTTAAGTGTCGTTTGGCCAAGTCTTACCGTACGTCCACATGTTCTTTATGGGAAGGACTTGACCTAGTACCCGGTCTGAGACTAGTATGAACCCGTAGGCAGTATGAAGCGTACAGATGAGGTTGTAGCCTCTGTAGAGAAAAGTTTTCCGCGAGAAAGCGATGGCTTGTTCGCCACAAAGTTGGAACACCAACCTCCTTGCAAGCGATGATACTGACTCAAGCTAGGTTTGTGACATGTCCTTTTGGCAGGTTCATGGCTAGGTTTACTCCGGTAAAGAGTCTCGTTGTACGAGCTCTGGTAGTATGCGGTGCACAGTATGCCTAGGGTGACATACATCGTGTGGGTAAAGCCGTACCACCTCTGCAGAGGGTTAAAACTATTCGAATAGCCGTGTCCACGGTCAAGGACGAACTTGGTTAGGCCACACTAAAGTAGATTGGGTTGCAAAACCTGAAAATGTGATTATGGGTTTAAGGACGCGACCTGCCGTGATCGCAGGGTGACCTGAAAAGTTCCCGTTGAGCCGGGAAGAGTGAAGAAGGGGTTTCCCCGTGGACTCGAGCAAACCCTCGTATCCCTGTCGTATCGGGTGAGCTGAGACTCCCCGCTGAAGCGGGTGATTATGAGACTTTTCGTTGTAACGGAAAGCACATAAATGAATCCCATCGTATTGGGAAGGAAAAGATGAACAGATGTTCGTCTCGGAATACCATGAAATTTTATGAAAACCGCTTTAATATCTAATTATATATTTCATGCAAACTTACTTTCTCGCACAATATGAAACATAGGTTAGAGCCATTTCTTGAATTACTCCCGCATGCATTATTGTCCGCATCAAAATCCCCCGGTGGGAAGTTTGCGAGTACATTCAATGTACTCACCTGGCTTGTTATGTGGCTAGACGATGAGGAGGAGTACCAAACCGAAGATAGCGACAGTAATTTCGAAGCGTAGGGTTTCAACCTCCAGTCAGTTGCCCGTGGTTCGGCATATTGATGGGTTATCTACCGTATGGTTATTTCCGCTGCTGTTTTAAATTCGGCCAATAGGCCTGGCTTGTACTAAATGAAGACCAGTAATGGCTATTTGATGTAATGAACGATGTATTGCATGTCTATGCTATGAAGTACTTGTGTGTGCTAGCCACTGATCATGGGACTAGCACGGTAAACACAGGGGTTTATCTGGCCTCAAAACCGGGTACGCCACAAGCTTGGTATCAGAGCCTGCTGACTATAGGAAAACCCTAGATAGCGTGGCCGTTAGTTAGAATCTAGGATATAAAACTATTTTTCAAAAATTTAAAAGTAAAAACATTTAGCTAAAAGAAAAACTATGGTATTCTCATCTCTCTAGTCTTCCACTTATCTCCTCAGACTTTCTGAACCTCTAAATAAATCTTGCTCTCCCTGGTTCTTGTTTAAAAATCTCATAGATGGGTTCGATCGAGAAGTACGACAAAACCTGTGCAGCTAAGACCCCAGGATTTTCGCAGCTGCTACGAGAAGACATTGACCGATGCGAAGGATTATCACTCCCGGAGTACCATGTCTTCAAGCAGAAAATGACTGAGAATTCAACTGAGTACTGGGCTAGAGTCATCATCTTCTGCAACAGGAGAAGCGACAGCCGAGCTTACAACTTCATAGGACCCCGGAGCCGGGTACCTTGCCAGGCCATCCAGAGGGCGGCCTACAGGGCACTTGCTCACCTACATCATGAGCTGATCGAGTTAGCCAACCACAGGGCTACCCGATTCTTCCCACAGCACCCCACCATGGAGAACCTCCGGATCTATATCTCGGCGGACCAGGAAGATGACCCAGCGGTCGTGAACCTGGCGCGTTATGTGGAAGCTCAGGACACCATGACCTACCGAGCCCTCACCGAGCTGAAGGAAGTGCGTGAAGAGCTGCAACGCGTGCGTGGACAGTTGAAGCTAGCTACAACGTGGCAGCAAGGGACCGCTACCACTAATGCTGAAGCCCCAGAGTACCGTGACATCCATGTCGCCGGTGAAGACCTGCCGCAGCCACCACCCAAGAAACGGTGCGGCAATGCTCGAGAATATATACGGAGATTCGTAGCGGGAGCAGGATCCTCTCGCACCACCCAAGGACCGCCCAACCCGACCCCAACTTCCGAGGCAAGGAACGATGCTGAAGACGAGAACGACTCAGAGGAAGACTCGAAAGAAAGAGAACCCGAAGAAGCGGAAGACCCGGACGAAGTTCAGATCGTAGCTTAGACCGCTAAGGCTCGTTGTACCTGTCACGATGAGCCGTGTATCCCCAAATAAATAAGTAGACGCTTGCTTATGTAGTGGTAAATGAATGTGGTCCTTAGATGGTTGTACTGTACTTTTGTGTGCCGTGTGTGTGGTATGCCTCACCAGTAGGCGTGGTATCGTACCCACACTTGCTTTAAAATAAAAGGCCAGCTAGGCCCTTCTATCTTCAAAAAGAAAGTTTGTACCTATTTTCGAACTGTGAATCTCTCTAGCATGTCTTATCCACCTGCCACACCTCATAGTAGGCCGGTGCACCTACGGTGCCACCCGTCCCTAAAGGTTAGGCAGATGTCTCTTCTCCTTGAATCCAGAAGCCTCTTGCCCAGCTATAAAAGCCCCTCTATCTAGTTATCTCTCCCCACTCTTGCCTGCCCTTCCAACCAAGCAAGCAGCTTCCCTAGCTCTTCTTCCCTCATTTCTTGCTACCCTTGTCCAGATAAACCATGCCTCGCGGTACGCTCTTCAACGAGACTACCGCAGCCGACCTCTCAGGGTTCACCGATGTCTTGTGGACCATCGCTCAGTGAGCCCTCGGAGCTACCCAGCGGCCGGAGTATGACGTCTACCAGGAGGAGTCCTCTGACATTGCCAACGTGTACTGGGTAGAAGATCCATGCCGGCGCCCAAGGAGTTCCAACCTTCCAGTTCGCTGGAAGATCCATGCCATCCCCCAACATGGCTATCCAGATGTCCGCTTGGGAAGCCATTTCCCGCCTTCGCCACTCGGTTCCAAATATGAACCGGCGAGCTTTCCTCTTCTACCTCAGCCGCGCCATAGGTGAAGACGCCACCTTCGCTAGCACCCAATCGGAGCAAGACTTAGCGGTGATCCATCTGACCCGCTACCCTCGTCGCCCAGCATGACATGTTCGTCCGGCTTGCCGACTCTTTGATTCTGACTCGGCAAACCATTGTCTGGTTGCACGCCCAGCTTCTCTCCTGTGACTCCACCACCTCATCTACCAGTGCTCCAGCACCAGTAGATCCACCCCTGCTTGGAGTGCCGGTCGCCAATGGCGGCGACCACCAGCACTCTTGGCCATCAGAGTACCTAGGACTGTTCTCTGTGTATGCGGCAACCACTAGGGCCGCGCATCACCGCAGGAACACCCCAGTCACTCCCCATAGCACACCCAAACCCCTCGAGGACGGAGGTGTCCGTGACGGAGTCAATCCATCCAAGCCTGCCCACTTGGACGTAGACCAAGTGGACTAGATGGTGGCTCTTAAGGAAGTACCCTTCCGGAGCCTATAATCCGTGTATTTTGTTGTATTGTGATTGGGCATAACCCCATGCCATGGGCACTTGTATGAATGTGTGTGCTAGATGAGTGCCCCAAGGCACCCATCTATATGTAATGCAATGCTTTTCCTCGAGTTGGTTGCATCTTGTTGGGTTATCCCCAACCACTATAGTGCTATCGCGCAGTGTTATATTCATTCTTGTGCGACACCAAAAACCCCTAAACTTCCCCCTTATCTACAGATCTCTTACCTTGGTTCCCCCTCATCTGTTTCTATTGCAGCATCAAGATGAGTGAAAGAAGAACATCTGCCAATCAGATTGATTCGGCTCAAGGAGCTGATTCGTTTGTCAGGATTGGTGAGTCCGAAGGGCAAGGACGATCTAGAGGCTCACCGAGTTCCCAGCACTCAGTGTCTCAGCGTAGAGCACCCCGCCTTCGTAGTCAGTCCAGATCCCGCGCAACAGGACAGAAGGAGCCACAGCAGAAACCAACTGCACCACAGGAGCAGGAGCCCGCTAACGCTGAAGCAGAACATCCCTTACCACACCCTCCGGAGATGAAAGACACCCTCGCTCAAATATTGTTAACACCATGAGCCATCGACGTAGATGGTCCACAATGGGTCGGAGGGGTTCGAAGGCGCTGGACGCTCCGACGGGGCCTATTTTGCCAGGAAGTCCGCCAACACCTGGGACTTGATCGCTGTCCTCGGCACGAATTCAATGGAGAAACGGGGCGACCTCAGCCGACCACTTGCCAATACGCCCGGAAGCTTCCTTGTTGCGAAGCATCTCGCCGATTGGGAAAGCCGACGGTACTCTATTCGATGGGCGAGAAAGTAGTGTCGCAGCTTCCGCGACGCCATGAGAAGTGCATACACGAGCTTCTCCAGCTTGGTGTACCGTACTTCCGCTCCCTACAGTGCCTCAAACACATAGTAGACGGGGTGTTGGGTCTTGTCCTTCTCCTTGGCAAGTACGGCGCTTACCGCGACTGGGGTGGCCGCAAGGTAAAGCAACAACGCCTCTCCAGGATCTGGGCTCTGCAGTAGTGGTGGCGAGGTGAGGTATGTCGTCAATTCTTCCAAGGCGTTTTGGTTTTCACTCGTCCACTCAAAGCCGGAGGACCCCCGCAGTGCCTTGAAGAACGGGAGTCCTTTTTCGGCCGAGCGAGAGACGAATCTTTCCAACGCGGCGAGCTGCCCCGTCAACTTCTGCACTTCTTTAACATTCTCTGGTGGCCGCATGTCGAGCACGGCCTGGATTTTTGCCAGGTCATGGTATTCCGAGACGAACATCTGTTCATCTTTTCCTTCCCGATACGACGGGATTCATTTCTGTGCTTTCCGTTACAACGGAAAGTCTCATAATCACCCGCTTCAGCGGGGAGTCTCAGCTCATCCGATACGACGGGGATACGAGGGTTTGCCCGAGTCCACGGGAAAACCCCTTCTTCACTCTTCTCGGCTCAACGGGAACTTTTCAGGTCACCCTGCGATCACGGCGGATCGTGTCCTTAAACCCATAACCACATTTTTAGATTTTGCAACCCAATCTACTTTAGTGTGGCCTAACCAAGTTCGTCCTTGACCGTGGACACGGCTATTCGAATAGTTTTAACCCTCTGCAGAGGTGGTACGGCTTTACCCACACGATGTATGTCACCCTGGGCATATTGTGCACCGCATACTACCAGAGCTCGTACAACGAGACTCTTCACCGGAGTAAACCTAGCCATGAACCCGCCAGAAGGACATGTCCCAAACCTAGCTTGAGTCAGTATCATCGCTGGCAAGGAGGTTGGTGTTCCAACTTTGTGGCGAACAAGCCATCGCTTTCTCGCGGAAAACTTTTCTCTACAGAGGCTACAACCTCATCTGCACGCTTCACACTGCCTACGGGTTCATACTAGTCTCAGACCGGGTACTAGGTCAAGTCCTTCCCATAAAAGACATGTGGATGTACGGTAAGACTTGGCCAAACGACACTTAAGCTCGGTCCTTATGTGATCCGAGAGGGACTTCACACCATTCCCGTAAATGGGCAGTGAGAACCACGCCAGGCATTACCTCGCACTTTAACAAGCTCCCTGCTTTCCCCCCTTCATTTTTGACCCGGATCAAAATCATCTCCATTTTGTTTTTTCAGGTTTTAACCAAAACCTTTTTGTGGTAAAATATCCCAACCCATGGATATACTACCTTCATACACCTCCGGACACGACGGTCCGTTTCCAAGTTTTCACCACATGAAATATTGGGTATTTCTTCCTTTTTGAAACTCTAGTTTTTCTACTGCAGGGCTAAGCATATGTATATTTAGTCTACCCTATGTTTCCGGTAACTCTTCCGGAATAGGTAGTCCTTAGGGTGACAAGGAGTCCAGGATCGAACTAGGGTTTTCTAAGCATCGGTTATAACTTCACTACATAAAATACGAGTCATAAAACATAGCATGCATGTTTCGTAAACAAAATATCATTTCATAAATCTGGGTTTCAACATTATCAAGGGCAGAGAGCTTGCCTGGTAGTTCTTGGTCTTGTTCCGGACGCGGGGATGCTTCTGGCTCCTCTTGACGAACGTACCTCACACCGTCAACTACACGTTCGGGAAAGCTTCGGATAAGAAACCAAGTAAGGTAAAAGCCAACAAAGAAGTTCACAGAGATCAGCATGCATGCACGTATTCTGGTTTTCTTAATATTCTTGGAAAGGTTCAACATGCTTAGTTATTGTTTAAAACATATATATGCATGAAATCTAGGGTTAGGGTTAGGGTTTAACTACGCCTTCATCATCTTCGGATCATGCAACATGCATATATATGTGCTTTTGTGCTAAGGTTTCAGAAGGCTAGGGCTCTATCATGCTAGAATATTTTGGAATGGATCAAGAGTTCAAAAGGAATTTAAAAGGATTTGAATTTAAATTGGATATTTGAATATACTCTCTGTTCCTTAAAGAAAAGTTTAAATTTTAAAAATCTATTTGAACCAAAAGTTCAGAAATATTTTTAGGATCATTTTCTATTTTGGTGGTTTTTCAAGAACCGGTCATTTCAACACCGAACCGGCTAATCCAAGTTAGAAACGGTTCTGGAATAAGGAAACCGGTGGTTTTTCTGAGAATTACGCCTTCTTTACCTAGAGTTTACGCCTCTGAGCTACGAAGACAGAAGCAACTGAGGCTGTCTCCACTTACTTCTCGATGGGCCTGGCTGGCGGCTGGGGCCCGCGGTCAGTGGCGCAAAGCCGCTTACCGTTTCACGCGCGCGTTTTCTTACCCGGCGGCCCACGAGTCAGTCGGACAGGGGGAGTCCGGCTGTCGGGTGGAGGAGTGGCGCGGTTCCGGCGAGCAATCGCCGGCGAGATTTGGGTGAATTCGATTCCCGGGGTCCTTTGAAAAATTGGGAGATGGATCTGGTAGAGGAAGAGGAGGGCAGAAGGATGGCGGTGTTTGATTTGGTTGGGGTGCTCGGTGCGAGTCGATTTGATGCGGACCCGAGAGATGGAGCTCGGGCTCGGGAAGGGAGAGGAGGAGGTTTGAGCTCGATTGAAGCTTGGTAGAGCTTGAGGAGGGGAGAGGGATTGGGCTGAGATGAAGAAAGGAGCTCGGGGCGGTCTCTTATAGCCGCGGGCGAGGAGATGAGATGGAGTGCCGCCGGGAGTGACCATGCATGGCGTTGGGTCATTCTGAGGACAAGGCAATGGCATGCAGAACTTTGCCAGAGGCCAAGGAAGGGTGGTGGCGTGGGGAATTGAGGTGGCTAGCATCGGGGCAGAGGGTGGCGTGTAGGTGCCACCGATGGCTGGCACTGCCACGCGTGGGTGCGCGTCTAGAACCGTGCCAGGACGCGTCCCCGAGTGGCAAGGCGTGTGCACTGGCTTGCATTGGCATGCTGGGGAGGTGCAAGGGGTGGTCAGCGATGCTGAGATGACCAGAGAGTTGAAAATAGGAGGGAGCAGGCTTGGACACCGTGTGGAGTAGGGTTGCCAATGCCTTGCCAATTTCGGCATGAGATGCCAAGTTGAATGCTGTAGAGTGGACTTCCTACTGAGGTGAGAAGGGTTGAGGAAGATGTCTTAGTGCATTAGGGAGTCTGGTAGAAAGTTTGGAGAAAAGGGGTTGGGAATTGAACTTGATTTCATGGGAGAGAAGAAAATAGAGCAAGGTGTTCGACAGTGTTTGTGCAAAATTCTTGAACTGGACATACTCATGTTATTGCATATTTGAGTTACTGGTATTGAAGTAAGTCTTGTGGAGTTTTATGAAATTTTTCTGAGCAAGATTTAGAAGGATTGTAGTTCAAGGTGAAATTCTGGCCTAAATTCAAATTTGGATGTAATCAAATATTTTTGAACTGGACCTTCAAATTTTATTTCATAAATGGGTGACAAATAGTTTCAAGTAGTTTCTAAATTTTTTTTAGAATTTTTAGGTGAAAGGAAATACATGAAATATAGATTTTAGGGTTTCTGCCCGATAAAAGAATTATTAGGAATTAGGGCGACAGATTAGGTTTTAGGGTTTCGGGCGACGGCACGATTGAGGTAGGGTATGGGGAAGGTTAGGATTCATATTTGGAGCGTTGAGAACGAAGATGAGTGAGCTGCCACCTAGGGTTTGGGTTTTGAGAGGTGTCGTGCGTATATGGTGTGTGTGTCTGATTTAGGGTTTTATGCACATGCGATGATGGGGTTGCGACTTGGGTTCGTTGCGTGACGGTGCAACCTCACTTAAGTGCTCCCATGAAATGACATGCTTCGAGAAAAACTGGATTCCGAATGAATCATGCAATATGATTGAAACATATACGCATATACGCGTTTTAGGTTTAAGTTTTCGAAAATTCGAGTCGTTGAAAATCAGGGTGTGACACTCTCGGGTCGCGGCCTGACACTCCACACAAATTCTCCGGAGCTTTTGCTTGACAGGACGCACGTCAGACTTGACGTACAGCCTGTGCTCAACAATCTCCCAAGGTACGCCAGGGAGGTCTTCGTGCTCCCATGCAAATAGGACATGGTCGGACCGGAGCACGTCGAGCAGAGCCTTTGCAACCTTTGGGTCAAGGTTCACTCTGACGAGCACCGTCTTGGCTAGGTCTTCCTCTAAAAGTGGTGCTGCGCGTGTCTCGCCATCGGGCTTGGGCTTGGGCACCCACCACCCGAATGTTGGGGGGGTCGACAGCCCCTGGTGCGATATTTGCATCCTCGGCTTCAGCATGAACGGTGTGGACATAACGAATGGCTGCCTGGATATCGTCGTCGATCTTGCGGGACAAGTTTTGATTGCCTCAGACAGTGATGACACCGTAGGGGGACGGGATCTTCACGCAGAGGAATGCATGATGAGGGATGGCGCCAAACTTGTTCAATGTGTCCCGGCCAAGAATGATGTTATATTGGTAGGGGAGGTCGACCACGTCGAAGACGATGTTCTCTCGGCGCTTGCACTCTCCTTCACTGAACTCCACCGGGAGCTCAATTTTCCCGAGTCCCAGGACCGGCTCGCCTCCGAAGCCGAGGAGTGAGATGCCTACGGGAGCGAAACATACCCGCGGTATTCCCATTTCTGCGAGGGTGGATGCGAACAGGATATCCATCGAGCTCCCTCCGTCAATGAAGACACAGCGCACCTCACAGTCATTTATGACCGCCGATACAACGAGGGCGTCGTGGTGGGGGAGGCTGACCCCCGCGGCATCCTCAAGGCCGAAGGTGACGGTAGCATCGACCCACAAGGGTAGCTTGGTGGCCGGGGAGGAGTTGATGTGCTACATTTGTTGCGTATAGACCCGGCACTGCCGCTTGGACGGGAAGGTGTGGGCATGGCCGCCAGTGATAGCGTGCACGATGCGGCGCTGTGGATCCTCAGCTTGCTTCGGTGGTGCCCCAAGGAGCGGGAGCTGTGGCGGAGGTGGTAGGGCTTGATGCCTTTGAGCTACCGCACGGTCACGTCGTGGAGCGTCGTCCCTAGCGTGCGCCTCCCACTGCTTGATTGCTCGGGCGGAGGCGACTAAGTCGCAATCTGCGGTGGTATGGAAGGCTCAACCGTGGAGCTCGTAGAATATTCGGTGTTGGTGGTTGTCTCCTCCGGGCCTTCGTCCTCCGCGTCCGGTGTTACCACCTCTTCCACGCCCGGAGTTGTCTCCGTGCCCCTGACCTTGATCGCGACTTCCGCGCGGGTAGGCTTGGTCACGAGCATTCCACTCAGGATGGCCTGACTCGCGGCCCCGGGTCTTCCCGTCCTTAGACTTGGAGTAGGTGCGCATGATCTCGTACAGCTCGGCGACCGTTTTGGGTTTCTTCCTATCGAGCTTCCCTGCCAAGTTGGGGTTATAGATCGCGTGGCGAGCAGCCTCGCACACGCTCCTATCGGTGACGCCCAAGATCTAGCATTGCACTTGAGCGAAGCGTTGCGTGAAGTCACGTATCGACTCGTCGGGGGCCTGCTTGAGGGAGAACAGATCCGAGGAGGTGACTTCCCTGTTCCGGTGGGCTATGAAATGGTGCTCAGCTTGTCGCGGAGCTGCTCCCACGAATACACCGAGTGAGGAGCCAGCCCGAGGTACCATTTCCGGGCTAGGCCGGAGAGCACTAGCAGCAACCCCTTCGCCATGATTGCTTCGCCACCTCCTGCTGAGGACACAGCGGTCTCGTACACTCTGAGGAGCTTGATGGCATCAGTGTTTCCATCGAAGCTGGCGATACTGGGCGCCCGATACTTGTTTGGCCACGGTGTTGCTGCCAGCCCTGGGCTCAGCGGATTGTGTGCGTCGGTAAGGCCCGAGGTGTTCGACAACGGTGGGTAGGTTCTAACTTCGAGTCGATGAGGCGCGATGTTGGTAGGAGGTCCAGCTACCCATCCCAGATGGTGGAGCTCGGGAGGCAGCGGAGGCGCTGGGACCCACGTGGGGGTAGTGCTCTGTTGAGCGACGCGACGACGCTAGGACTTCACCGCGCTGCTGCGCGACGAAGTGATGGAAGGGTTGGCTGCTGGGGCCTTCCCCCACACCATAGAGGGATGCCACGGCCGTCTCTCGATTGACATCTAGCTGGTGTCGTAGAGCTGCAGCCTCTCCGGCGCACGCTGGTGCGGGAGGAATCGCCCGTGCATGGTCGTCAGCCATGACCTGGCGGAGGGTGGCGGCCTCCTGCGCCCCTGCCGGGGGCGGCAGCCTAGCACGCAGCTGGGCTTCCGCTACCTCTCGTCTGACCTCGTCGGCGGCTTGCGTGTTGCGCTGGGTTTGCTCCGGCGCCTCGGCTAGGGTTTCGTCCAGACGACGTTGCACTGTCGCTGCCTCAGCCGATTCGGGGACCGGCGGGGGAACCGCCACGGCCCTCACGGCGTCGCGCTCGGCGCGGAGCATGCCTGCCTCTGCACGAGCATTGTCTGAAGCTTGGAGGGCATGGAGGGCTTTGGCCTTCGCCCTAACGAGCTCGTCCCTGAGCTCATTAGCCTCACGCCTTAGGGCTTCCGCCTCTGTTTCGACACGTGCTTTCGAGTTCGATGCGTCGATCACGGCTGCGGGGAGTCCTGTAGCACGGGTGTCGGTTGGCGAGTCATCGGTGCGGGGGTTAGCGGCCGATGGGTCGTTGACGCGGGCGCTGCTAAGCACCGTGGTGAGGGCCGTGTTGTTCGTCCTGGCTCGACGGGTCGGGTTCGGTGCGCGGGGAATGGTTGTCCTAGCCCCGCTCTTCTTCTTCGGTGCCATGGCTTTTCACTTGGGTTCCCACAGACGGCGCCAACTGTCGTAGATACAAGTCTAGACAGTAAATTTCTGGCACCCCCGAATGGCTACAGCGACCGTTGGCGATGCACGAGGAGTACGAGCGAGTATGACCCTCCGAACGTCCGTCGAGGCGAGGCATGAGACACGTATGACAGGGTGAAACACGAACCGTGTGCGAGGAGGCGAAACTCCTCTCATGCACGATGAGGTGAAAATCACTCTTCTATTGAAGTGTAGAATTAGGGTTACAAGAAATCCTCCTCTTCCCTCTACCCCTATGGGGGTATTTATAGGGTTTGAGGATGGAAAATGAGAGATTACATTTTTGCCCTCAGATTCGGGGAGCTTTACAAGGGTATGGTCGTCATTTCCCATACATAGAAGATATTTTGAGAGAATATTCCAGACATCTTCAAGGAATATTCTCTGACATCTTTAGAGGAATTCCTATGCATGTCACACAGTCCTTTATAATGCCAACGTAGACCCTGACGGCGACGGACATCGGGACGATCATTGGTGGCGTTGACGTAGTCCTCATTTTGACGTCGTCGACGTAGATTTCGACGATGACGGACGTCGAGGTTGCCTTTGGTGATGTCGACGTAGTCTGTGATGATGACGAAGACTGTGGCTGCCTTTGACGATGTCAGTTTGGTACTTGACGGCGCATATGGAAAACTTTGAAAACAGACTAGCGCGAGGATCCCTACCCCAACAATTACTATGGTTTTTTATGGAACACAAGAGCGGGTGCCAGGTCTAACTTTGACTCGCTATTTACCAACAAAACACTAGGCGAGACCTACGTCCTACATATACACTCGCTAATAAGTTAGTTTCCTTAATATTTTTCACGCCTTATTTATATTGCGCTGTCCTGTAACTGAAACTATTTGAAGGTTTGACGAAAAAAGTCATTGAAGAAACTGCTAGTTTAGTGAGTTTATGTTTAGAAACGTACTAGTTTAGCAAGTTAACCAAACTAAACATTAGCACCAAATACTTCTTATAGTTAAGAAGATGGATAAGCAGATGCTGAGCAGTCGCTAAGAAATGAGCACTAACAACACTATAACAAGGTTTTTGTTTGGAGACAAACATCTGTTGTATTTATATATTAGTACTACATATTTCCTTATAGCGGAATGCCCGTATTCTACCACGGAAAAATAAAATAATTAATAGTGTTAATCTATTATGATCGGTTTAACTAAATTTATAGAAGCTACACCATCACACTCAAATCAAATTATATAGATCGGCGTCACGTCTCTGTGTTTGTGCTCGATCTAGTCTACTCCATTTTCGTTAGAGATTTTTTAGAAAGGTGCTAAGTTAGTTTGTGCAGAGAAGATTTATTATGTTTTAGTTTCTTTGTTTGTTAAATGTATTTTGGAAGGTGAAAAAGAAAAGGGTAGTCAAATAATTAGTTTATTGTTTATTGTTATAGATTTTTTAAAAAAGATAAAAAAGTTGAAAGATATGGATTATCATCACCACCAACTCTCATATAATAGTAAAGACTAAAAAAAAAGCAATCTTTCCTGGCTCGTGGACAATATAGTAGTTTTCCTAATGAAAAAACAGTCATGTAGTTTGGCTTAACTTGTAAACATATGCACGATTGAAAAAATAAAGTTGCCCCGCAAACGGGATACACCCTGGTTATAAGCGTGTACGGAGACGGAGCGAGACCACAGGGACTACGAGGTAATGCCGCAAAGACGATGGCATGACTTCCCAGGCCGAAGAGCCCATACCTCGCTGCCGCGTCACACACACGGCGACATGTTTATGTGCCGACCTCACCTGGCCTGACCTCCTTTTCACCTTGACCAAAGCCAGGCAAAACTTACCTCGTTCCTTTCCAAATCCACGACACCTCCCCGAAAGAAAGCAACCATGTCCTGGTCACAGCTCCTTTCTACTATAATTGGTAAACAACCATCTTATCCATCACCAAATCATACATCCAAAACACACACATGCACCATTATTTCCTATCGCTTGGGATGATGTACTAACAGCATTTGCCACTCACTTGTCACCATCTTGGGCACAACAGGGCTGTTCGCACGAACAGAATCGCAAGCTTTTGGATGACAACAAAATGGAACAAACCAACAACCAGGATCACAAGATACCCACAGGTAGGCAGGCAGGCAGGCCACAAGCATGTATATGCATTATTATTGTACATCACTTCAAGCCTTCTTCATCCAAGACAAAGATGCAGCAATCACAGGATCCCCATGAGCATTATGCACCCTCTAAAACAAGAAAACATCCCGTGACCTTTCACTACCCTGCAACATCACACAGCATCCACTCCTAGTAGCAAGCTACCACTTGTAGCTGGTAGCAGCAGCAGTGGAACAGCAAGGACCCTAGAGCTGCAAGAGTGTGCTTAGACTAAGTGCTGACTTTTCCCTTTCAAGAAGTAGCATGGATTGTGACCTGACTATTTCAGCACTCACCAGGCTGAAGTATCAGTAGAATAGAATGATCTGGCTGCCATGCCATGCCATCGCTCAAGATACAAGGTTGAACACTGCAGCACCAACACAACCATGCATCATACATCACATCATCAGCAGATCAGCTAGTATGAAGCCAGTATGAAGCCAGATTTCCGCCACAAAAACGGAAACTCGCACAGATCTGGAGCTACTCAGATGATCATAAGCTCTTCTTACATTGCAACGTTACACGCTACTAAAATACTACCAGTAACATTACAACTAGGCAAGAACAAAGTTGACAGTAACAGGAAGAACAGCTACTACATCATTCATTATTGACTTGCTTATCAACTAATTAGCCGGAAAACTAAGCATAGAACCAGGAAAAAAGGGTACAGACAACACATGTCTCTCTGAGTGAGATCATGCATGCTAAAGCAGCAAATCACACTCTCAATTTCCTCTCATCTGATGCTGCCTTTTGTTTCACTCTCCTCTCTTGCTGCTAGGTAGGTAGGTAGGTAGGTTGGGTGGGTTCAGGCATAGATGACGCCGGAGGAAAGGGCCATGAGGAGGATGGCCGCCTTCTCCTCCTCGCCGAGGCGTGGCCTCCGCCGCATCCGCCGCCGCTGCTTGAGCACAACCTCCTTCCCGAACCCCACCATGCGGAGCTCCACGGTCACCTCCTCCCGCTCCCTCTTGGTCTTCTTCTTCGGCTGCTCGGCGCCCTCGCCGGCGTCCGGGCTCACCGCCTCCCGTCTCTTGGGCCCGTCCAGACCAAGCGCTTCCCTTCTCTTCTTCCGGTACCGGATCCCGCACGCGTTGCACAGCGACTGGATCAAGGGAAAAAACAGATCGGTCCGATCAGCCGCCACAAATCAGCCTGAAAATGCACAGATCGGGAAAACCCAGAGCCGGGGCAACACAAAACCAGATCGGATCTCACCTTGGGGCCGCAGGGGCCGCCGCGCCAGAGCGGCGTCTTGGTGGTGTTGCAGTCGGTGCAGGCCTTAGGCTCGCCGGAGGCCGTGCGCTCGTCCGGATCCAGCGATCCGCTTCCCTGCAACAGATCGAGCGAGAAAAAAACAGCAGATCAGCACCCAAAACCTCCACTCAAACAACAGATCGAGCCGAGAACCCACGGATCGGAGCTCACCTTCTCGACCGAGGAATCCATCTCCGGCGCCAGGATCGGCGGATCTAACACCGCCGCAGCGCTCCCTTCACCGCGCAGCTCGGGCGCACCACCAAGGCTCTTCGCGCTCCTAGACGCGGATCGGGAGGCGGGGGCACGGGTTTAGGGGTTTGTTGATCCGTGGCAGATCTCCGCTCCCCGGGATCTAGCCACTACCTGCGCCTACTGCTGCTGCTGCTGCTGCTGCGGCTGCTGTGAGGCTACCCACTGACTGCCAGTAGGGTTCAGGAGCGGGAAGAGGATGAGGATGGGGGAGCGATGTGAGGAACGAAGGGTGGTGGGGGAGGGGAGAAAAGGGGGAGAGATTTGGATTTGGATCTCAAAATGGAGGAGGGAAGAGGGGGGAGGTGTGGAGGGAAACAGAAAACCGTGGAGGGAAACGGGGGGTGAAATTGGGGTGTATATGTATGTGTCCGCCGGTGTGTTTGGTGTTTTTGGGTTGTTTGGACCTTTCTTTTGTCTCGAGGATTTAGGAAGGTTTTAGAACACACAGAAGATGGTCCACGTCAGTGTTTGTGTCTAGTTTCTGTTAACGGTAAAGTGTGCTGTCCTTGGTCTATACTTGTACTAATATTAAACTCATATATATGCATGGATCAAGAGCAACTGATGACCTGATTGGAGGGCTAACAAATTTTTGAACGTGCAACCTTTTTCTTAAATCAAGCTTTGTAGTTTGTGACCAAAATTAGAAAAGTCGATCACTATAATTGTTGTCTCTCCTGTTACTGGTTAGTTCTGTTTGAATACATTAGGCTGGTCATAGTGGGAAGTAACTTAGACTAGTAACATGCATATGTTACTAGTCTATGTTACTACCTTCATAGTGGATAGTAACATATGTGTGGTACCATACAAGTCTTCATTTATTTAGATGTAGACTTATTTTGCCTTGAGATGCGTTATGTTACGGTACCATATTATGTTACCCTAAACACTTCTCTTCTCATTAACTACATGCCACATAAGCAAACTTGTCTTGGGGTGCGTTATGTAACTAGCTAAGTTACTCCCACTATGGCCAGCCTTAGTACGGCGTTATCTTGACGCTATGTTAGTCTAACGTTTGGCTAATGGTGCTCACTTTTGATATTCCAATAATAATTTCTTTTTTGCGTATTTTCAAACATGTCGTCTCACTTTCTCGATCAAATGGTTAAATCATAATTGTTAGATTGAGATAGTAACATTAACACACTAACATATGTGGCCTGACGTTCCGGTCATCAATAGAGCATATTGTAGAGGAATTGCAAATACGCATATTATTTTATAATACAAATATTTATATTCGCGCTACATGAGTCATCCGTCTATTTTTCCCCCTCATATTTATGGTTTTGACGACTTAGAGTAGTATTTTGGTTATTTATACGTTGTCTACAAGGAAAACTCAAACAAGTTCAAGTAAATATAATTCTGAAGCAATAGATAACAATGGACCTCCTTACCCATTTCCTAACCACAACTCCCAAGCTTATCTGCTCGAAATCTAGAAAGACATAATCTCCAATCTGTTGTTCAATTTGTTACCGGTAGCAATTTGACGTGGAGCGCAGGGAAAATGCGGCAAGCTTCTACTTGTTGTGCTCCAAGCAAAGTCAAGTCACCGCCAGCAGCAACAGACTGCCAGTACTACCGTAGTAGGCTAGCGTAGCATCTACGAACGCGTGGTGTAAAAATCCACCAGATCTCCAACAGGAGGCGGCGGCGGCGGTTGCGGTTGCGGCAGCGGCAGCGGCAGCGGCAGATTTCCACTTCACTGCACTGACTACTACAGCGCTCGGGCGTGTGCGGTCCGGAGGCCGCGACCGTCGCCCACCGCACGCCCACACACACGCACGCACCCGCATCAGATCAGGCCGACACTAGGACCCAAAAAGGCGGAAAGCACGAGCCCCAGTTCCGGTGCGCGGCTCCGCGCACCACGCACCGAACCCCCCACCAACAGCTCGCGCACGCGTCACCGCGCCCGCTGTTCGCTGTTCTGCCGCTCGTTTCCGTTGGCGCGCGGGAAATTCCCCCGCCTCCCCGCGGAATGTGCATTGACACTAATGCCCTCGCGCGCTTTGACTGGTCAGAGCCAGCCGTATGGGCCCGGGCCGGGCCCCGGCCCAATTGGAGCGTCTAGAAAGTTGCTACCTCATGGGCCAAGTTCTAGTTTATAACTACGTGGGCTGATTTCTCTCCAAAAACTACATGGGCTCTGCGTGACCCAGCCCATCAGCCCACGTAGTGCCGGGAATGTGCGGGAGAGTATAAACCCTAGAAACCTTTCCGGCCTCCGGCTCGCAGTAAACCCTTGCTCGTCTTCCTCCGATCGCCAGCTCCGCCACTCACCCGCACCACCTCGCCATGGCCGGCGGCGGCGACCTCCAGAGCCCTAAGAAGCGGAAGCACGAGGCTGCGGGGAAGCCCAGGCCGGTGGCGAAGGGCGTCGGTGACGCCACGAAGCGGAAGAGGCCCTACGATGCCCCTGTGGCGCGCGGCGCGTCTGGCGGCGGCGGCGGCCGCGGCGAGGCCAAGGAGATGAAGCAACCGGTTACCGCCAAGGACAAGCGCCTAGCTGCCAAGGTAACGGTGCTTGTTTTGTGTTGAGATCGTTGGAGCAGGGGCTTCAGTTTTAGAAAATGAGCTTGTGTTTGAGCTCGAACTGGAACCGTGTGAACTTTAACAGGAAATGTCGGAGTCGAGGAAGATGAAGAGGAAGCCGAATTACAACCTTGAGAAGGTAATTTTGGTTTTGGCACCATCTTTTTCAATTTGGATGTGCAACTCCTTGTTTTAGGTTTGATTACGTTTCCAGTAATAACTCTTGTATGCATTGGAAAAATACGATATTAGTTGCATTAGAATCGATTAATGGAACGTTTTTAGAGTTTATACCAACACGCAGACCTCTGTATATCCGGAGTAGTATTCTGGTTGCGTTACTTGTGATGATGATCAGTGTTGAACCCGAATATGATCTTGATAGTTGAAATAAAACGTGGCTTTGATCCCGGTAGCAATGACTGCTTGAATCCTCAGCTCTGTTTATGAGGATTCACTTACTATAGTTTGGTCAAATTTGATTTGGTTTACTGGGCACACCTAAATATTGACAGGAACTTGCAGTACTATGGGAAAAGATGAGATGTCACGATGTGAGCAAGGAGGATAGATCCAAGTAAGCATCACTATTAATGTCTTGTGAGTTGTGGCTTTTGTTTAAGTTCTTACGTTGACGAATTTGTCAACTATGCAGGCTAGTAACTGAGGCTCTCCGTAAAATGAACGGGAAATATTCGGAAATTGCCGGATCCCATGTAACAGCACGTGTCCTTCAAGTAAGCTGAGCACATACATTCTTTATCATGTCGCATATGTTGTTATGGTGTTTTGGTCCTTGTTTTGACACCTACTATTTCTCGTTTGGCAGACATGTGTGAAGTGGTGCTCACAGTCAGAGAGGGATGCTATTTTTGTTGCCCTGCAGCCACATTTGCTCACTCTTTCTCGCCAGAAATATGCTGTTTTCCTTGTAAAGAAGCTCATAAAGCTTGGTAAATTTCTTTGTGGTTGCTCCATGGTTTACTATAAAACTCACATGGGGTTCATACGTATTTGTTCGATGGTTTGATAACCCTCAGCTTGATTAACATACCACTTGTTCGTGCCACAGCCACTAAAAAACAGTTTGCCTGGTTCATCTCATCTCTTCATGGTCATGTCGCTTCACTTCTTCGTCACACAATAGGAGCGGCAGGTATGCATTGCTATGTGTTATTGTTAAACTCGCTATGCATAGGAGCTGCAGGAGTTAATGGCTGTATGCCATTGTATGCATGTGTTTCTATTTTGTGTACAGGTAATGGAGTCCATAGTAATCTCACATTGAGATATAATCTTTCTTGCAGTTGTTGACTGTGCATTTCAGCGGGGAGCACCGCCTCAGAAAAGAAGTTTGTTATTGGAATTGTACTCCACTGAGCTTCAGCTGTTCAAGGACCTGACTGAACAAAAATCACGCAGGTTGACACACTATACTGTCTTGTCATGTATCTGCTTTTGAAGTATCCCCTTCTATCTCTTCCTGTAAAAAAAAATCAACTTGGAGGGGAAAATATTGTGATTTTAGTTATACTTCCATAGTTGTCTCCAGTTTTAGTCTAGTGCAATTTCCTAATATTCAACTTTTTTTTTCAGTTTGTTAGAAACAATTTCCAAGCTTGGATTACAGAAATCAACTGTCCTACAGTATATGACTACTGTTATCCAGCCGCTTTTGGAGAAAGGTATTGTTGAGTATGCCATAGTACACACGGTCATATTGGAATACTTTGCAATCGCTGATAAGGTAATGTGTTCTATTGATGTGTTTGGCCTATCTTAACTCCAAACCTCCCCTTTTTAATGAAGTGTTTCTTCAGCTTATTGCACAATCTAATATATGCATGTTTTCATAGACATCAGCCTCCGACGTGATTCGTCAATTAATCCCCCATCTTACTCAAGGGTCATCTGTCATAGATGGAGATGAACTATCAACTGTCCCTGAATTACCAACGAAAACAAAAGCTAAGAAGAAAAGGTCTTCAGAACCACTTCTTGTTCGGATCATGCACACAAAGGAAGGATTAAAAATAGGGCTTGGTTGCCTCAAGCATGGCAGTGCGAAGGTACCTTACATATATTTTTCTTTACAATTTCTTGTTGCATCTTAAATAAAGATTTCAGAGCGACCACTCGGTTTGACCTTGTCCATTCATTTGTTTTATTTGATGTTGATTTATTAACTTCTGTAAATTTTTGGGACACTGAAGTAGCATGCAAATTAAACCATGCAATAATTAGTGCTTCACTCTGCATATTTCATTATTTATTTTCCTTCCTGCTTTTTTCCAGTGTAATGTACCATTTAACATGGTAATGTACTTCAGGATAGGAAGAAGATTATTAAAAGCTTGAAGGGGCACATTATGAAACTTGCTCTCAATAATTATGGATGCCTTGTAAGTAATGCCTATATCTGCAATTTATTTTAGTGTTTAGTCTATAAAATGAGTATCCCAATCCACACAAAATTCCAGTTCATTTTATGCTTCCACATGATTTATCGTCAACTGTACTAACATGTCTTTTTTCTTCAGTTCCTTGTTTGCGTTCTCTCCATTGTTGATGACACAAAACTTGTTACTAAGGTTAGCTAGCACCAGTCTTGGTGTGACTATTATGCTGCCATTACAAGCAAGAACGACAATACTGATGGCTTTCCTTCAATTTTGTAGATTGTAATTCAAGAGCTGGTAAAGCAGTTAAAGCAACTCATATTTGACAAGGTAAAAGGAGAACCTAGCTTCTGAATTATTATTTTAATTAAATGCGCACTAGACTATCAATAATGGAGCTCCTTGCTGGAACAGAATGGGAGACGCCCATTGCTGCAGCTACTTCACCCTCTTTGCTCACGCTATCTACCTCCGGCTGATCTGGCTTGTCTGAATTACAGCGTGCCTTCCCTTATTTCAAAGGCAAGTTAGCTACTCTGTTAACTATTTAGTATTTTGAAGAAAAGCATGTGCCAGAAATTTTCTGTTTTTGGTTCAGGGTGAGGCATCAGATAGTGCTAGTGAAGTTAACTTGGAGAATAAGATGGATGCTGTGGCTGATAAAGAACTTGGTGGTTCAGAAGATATGCTGGTTGTGTCTGACAGCAAGAAGGACCCATTGCAAAGGCGACATGAATTGTTGATGAAAACTGAGCTTGCTGAGGTGATATTTCCATCTATTTATTAAACAGCAGTTCTATTGGTAACATGTACTGTTTTCCCCCTTATGAGAACTACATTGATTCTTGCAATAGTGGTAATATATGATTTAAGGGTGACTGTTAGTCACAGAACCCCTAATCCAAGCATACACAGGGGGGTGCAGAGCGAATTTTCTTGTTTAGTATACACTATACGACCATAAGATGGTGTTCATCACGCCTGATTAGTTGCTATCTTTAACAACTAAGAGAAGTTTGCTGATTGTATTGCTGCATGATTACCTTCCTTTGTGGTTTCAATTATTTGGATATAAACTCTCGGTGTTGTAATGGCAGATTTAAGCTGCTTACAGAGTACAACTTACAAGTGATGGCATTAAGTGCAACACCAAATAGGGTGTGGTTGAGAGGTTATCTTTTGGAGGTTGCATTCTTGTTCCTAAACTGCTTTAGGGGATATAATGTAGGCGTTCGTCCTTTTTTTGGCAGGCTCTCATCCAGACTTGCATCGAAAATGTTGGAGATTTACTTCGAACAAACTTTGGCAAAGATGTATTATATGAGGTAATCTGCTTAGTCCATGCTCATGTCTATTGTCAGTATCTTGGCATAATATTCTTTCCTCTATGGAATTTCTTCAGGAAAGAAAATCCTTGTCATAAATATGTTTTGTCCTTGTATTGTTGTATTTCCATGACCTTCTGATAAACTATTAGCTCAATTATCTGTTTTCCTCTTGTCTGACAAATGATAAGCATTATAGAGCATTATTATTTTCCAATGTGGAGAAATTCGGATCAGTTGATGCAACCTATTCTCCAGGATTTGTTAGTCTTTAGGCCTATATCTAGTATTACTAATATTCTTAATGATGAGTCGGCTAGGCATAACAATGCATACAATACCTGTTGTTTTCTCTGTTCTCTTGGTCTGGTTCTGGATACAAATGAGCAATCAACTATTCAAGGTCTAGCATTGTATATATTTTGCTTTATAAGAGATACTGCTTTTTTTCTGACTGAAATTCCGTGTTGCCATTTTCCAAGGTTGCTATTGGTGGAAAAGATAATGTTTTGGAAGGCATCACTGACAGGATCCACATACTTCACAATGCGATAGCTTCTGATGCAGCACGCCTGAAGACAGAAGATATTGAACACGCCTTTGATAACTACCATTCCAGCCGTATAATCAGAAGAATGGTACTTGATTGTCCTGCATTTGCTGCTACCCTCTGGAAAAAGGCTCTTGAAGGGAAGTGCGAGTTATATGCAGATGGATACAGGTACCTAAGTTAAAAGGAAACTGCTGTGTTATATTCGTCAAATATATGACCATATAGTGAATAAAATCTTAACCATTTGTTGCAATTTACGTATACGATGTGATCCTTAGGTGCATTTTAAAATATATTTTTTCATCTGTAGTATAGTGTTCTTTGGTCTGCTTGGCTCCGTCTGATGAGCTTTGTTTCTTTTTTAACTTGTTGGTTACTGCAGTTCCAAGGTGGTCACGGCATTTCTGGAATCTCCAGATTCTAAGGTGAGGGATCTTGCAAAATCCGAGCTGCAGCCGCTGATTGATCGTGGCATACTGAAAACACCAGACCATAAAGCCGTGGAGAAGTGAGTTTTCTCCACAGGTCTTTTGCCATCGCCAGCAATACAAGCAAGCAAAGCTGCAAAGGGGACACAGCCCCATGCTTGCGTAATGGATAATTTTGTCACTTGAGAGCATGTTCTGCCGTAAGCAATATTTATTTATTGTACCAATGAGTTGGTTGTCAGTGGTCCTATCTACCTTACAAATCATAACTATTTTGGTGCGTATATCTGTCGTACTCAAAGATACAAGTACACCATGCAGTTTTGGTCGTTTTCACTGAGAGATGATTTTAGTCCTTAGCTGATAAACTCATTTTGCCAGAAATGCCATGTCCAGAAGTACAATTGATCTAAAACGAACACTCTATGAACCTGCTCTGCACTGCAATGATTTTCACCGTCTGCTGAATAATTTTGATCAACTGGAAAAGAGGAAATAATCAGAACGTAAATCTGAGCGCTTCTTTTCGGAGAGAAAAAAGGAAGAAGCTTGAGTTAAATCTGCACTTGGACTGGTGTTTGAGTCCATCACCAAGGACGCTTCGTTCTCGCGGCGCGCTCCGGTGCGGTTCTGATCTGGTACACCGGCGACTCACAGCTGTCGCCGCCGCCACCTCCTCTGCACCACCTCTGATCCACGCCGAGATCCTCCTCGAACGGCCGGCACCCGGCGGGCGACGTCGGGCGCGTGTGAGGGTAGTCGGGGAAGCGCTGCCGGTCGAACGGGTCGAAGAGCGGGAACGACTGCCGCCGCCGCGCGCCAGCGCCGTTGGCTCGCAGGCAGCCGTCGATGACCCGGCACTCGTCCCGGAGCCGGTTCTGCACCTCCCGTAGCGCCTGCGTCGGTGCAGGCGGCCTCCTCCCGCCGCCGGCTCCGCCCCGCGGTTTGGAGACGGCGCCGTGTGCCTGCTGCTGCTGCGCGGACGCCGCCGGCCCCCTCTTCTCGGTGGCGCGGTACCTGGCGGCGGGCGCACCTCTCGCCCTGTCGTGGCACGCGGCGCAGAATGCCGTGGACCGCTCGGCGTCGAACGCTCGCCGGCGAGCCTTGTCGGTCAGGCACGAGTGAGCCTGCAATGCATGGGACATGCGGACGTGCATGGACACTGATCAATGCTCTACTGTTACGCAGTCACTCACAGTCACTGTGCATCAGTTGCCGGTAAACTATATTAAATCAAATCAAATTGCGCATTCATGTGTTCAGTATCAATTCCCATGGACGGATGAAGATGACAGATACGATCCCTCCGTGTCGATCCTCAAATGAAGTGGAAAGAACCGATCTCTTCCCATGGGTTTCGGTTTTTTACGGAGCGATCGCAACATGCAACAACCCACTGATGTATTATAAACTACTGGTTGGAGTTCGTAACAGAAAGGCACGAGACACCAGCAAAAAGGCAAAGATTCCAGTGAACCGCGAAATCATCATGAAAAGGGAACCTGCAATACGCATGCGGAGTCGAGGGAGTGAACAACCGTATTACCTCGGAGACGATCTTGAACGCGACCTCTGCCTTGGGGTGCCTGTTCTTGTCCGGGTGCAGCTGCAGCGCTGCGCAAAAAATTTGCACAACAAAATGTGAATTTACCATCAGTGTATCACCGATTGACGTAACGGCCAGTTGATGCGATCGATCGAGTAGGATGCATGCGTACCGAGGTGCCGGTATCGCCGCCTGACGGCGTCCTCCGACGCGGCCTCGCCGATCTGCCACCGGTGCCCATGAAATTAACACAACGCGGACCGTCAGTGAGCAGAGGAGGAAGCCGGAAAAAGGGAGGGAGTATATCGGACGCGCGGTACGTACGGCGAGGACGAGGTACCAGTCGACGAAGGGCGGGCGGCGCGGGGACCGGCGGTGGTGCGGGCAGGACGTGAAGGCCGCCGACGCCGCGCACACCTCACGGACCACCTGCGCCTTGCCCCCGGCGTATTCCGCCATTGACATATATAGTAGTGCTCTCCTCTGGTCGGCGCTAATTAAGCAGTTGAGTGTGTGAAAACTGGGAGGAGAGATCGAGAGAAAACATGCAATGCAAGTTTCTTCCTTTCTTGGTCTGGTTCTTTTTGTAACTGAATGCTCCGGCCTAGCCTGGTGGGGAAGAGATCGAGGGGGTGGTTCCGAGGAGGAAGAAGTGGGAGTGGGAGAGGAGGAGGCCGGAAAGAGCGGGGATTCCGGGTGCATGCGAGTTGCGAGGTCTTCGAAACGGAGGAGAAAGGAAAAGGCTGGCATCGCATTTGCACCGGAAATCGAGATCGACACGACGGAGGTTCGTTGGCGTCGTCCGTGGCGCACATCTCTCCTGCGGGACTACATTTCACGCTCAAAGGACTCGTTTAGAACACGGAAATATTTTCAAAATCTTGCAAAAGTTAAACTAGTCTTATGAAGTTTTTATGAAAATCATGTGAAAATTCCTGCGATCTAAATAGGACCTAGACATTTGATATTGCTGAGTTTGTGCCTGGTGGTGATTCAAGTGATCACGCATGGGTTTTTAGAAGGATTGCCCAGTGCACGCCTTGGATTTCCATACAACCATGGGATAATCGGCAATGTACCATTACAAAGATGTGCAATTAAAACATGGTAATTGTTGTGATACCATTGCAAAGAAGTGAAATAGGGTCATTTTACCACTATGACCAAGGGCATTGGGTTTGACCATGGTAAATGACCATACTACCCCTACAGGAAAGAGATGTGTTTTAGTAAATTCAAAAGGCAGATTTCCATGTGTCGAGAAGTTCTGGAAAGATTTCGTAGATGTACGTTATAGGATGAACAGGAAACTCAAATGTTAGGACAAAAATATGTTAATTTTTGGTGTATAAAATAATTTTGGTGTTGTTTTAGATTCTACTTGTTTTTTGTGTACAACATACAAATTGACACCTTTTTTGCCCAAAATTCAGTTGACACTTTCTTTGCCCAAAATTTAGTTGACACTTTCTTTTGCCCAAATTCAGTTTACAGTTCATCTCACAATCTACATCTAGGATTTTCTTTGAATTTTTAATATCTTGGAAGTGTGTTTTTACCTCATTTCTCTATTTTCGACTCGGAGGGTATTTTTGGTATTTTTCAAAAATTTGGGCTAGCAATGGTACATTGACCTATTTCACTTCTTTGCACTAATGCCACGGCAATTATCATGTTTACAGTGGTAAATTGACAATTGCACACATTTATAATGGTACGTTGACAATTCCTCCTATAACCATCCGTATTCGTCTTTGCCTCTCTCTCAATCAACCCTACTTAACTCCCGCTCCACAACCCAAGCGCCACCATCTTCATCTCCTCATCAAGAGTGGCCTCCTCCTCCTCCCTCCTCATACGTCTCCAACAGCTGTCGCCACAGGATCGGCCTCTACCCCCTTCATAACCCAATGCCTTGTCGACATCTCTAGTCTCTATGACGTCAAACCACCCTTCGATGTCAAGCCACCATCGTTCTTCCCCCCGCGTAGGTAGTGGCGCTATTGTACCACCTTCGCTACCTTTTCCTCTAAGCCCAAGAAGCATGAGAAACAACTTCCCCAAACCCCAAACCCTCTCCTCCCCCCCACCCCTTCCCTCTTCTCGGACCATAAACCTCTAACCCGGTGATGTTACACGATGACGTTTCGACGCTAATTGGATGAGGTCCCAAGTTATAAGAGGAAAGCATAAGAAGAAGAAGCAGAGCAGAGGTGAATGGAATTTAACAAAACTCTAGAAAATTCCAGTCACCGATAAAGGGAGCGTGTACTATCGCGCAAGCTATTTAAGAGAAAACATCTCTTGCATAAAGGAGACAATACAAAAGTATCCAGTAAAGAAATGTAGAATATACTGGATTGCGCATCGAGCAATGCTTAGCTAAGCAGCACTTAACCACCTGTGTTGTGTTTAGTAGTAGTGTTTTATGTATACGAATTGACATATACCGTGTATTTATTCGAAGTATATGTACACGTATGTGTTAAATGGGACATGGTACGCTTAAGTCTTCAAATCTCGGACGTTGTTGGTTTGGGATGGCGCATAAAGTCTACTAATTTGGTTTCTGATGTGCATGTCGTATTATCAGTAGCTGGTACCTGCATACACCATTATCTGTTCGTACTGTTCATCTCTGTACCAAGCCGCGTGTCTCGGTCTAGTTGGAATTTCAAACGCACAAATTCCATTTATTCACATGATCATTAGGTTACATATTTCAGATAAACTACACGTATGAAAATATTAGATCTGACCATTGCATAACAAATACTAAGCGAGGTCAATGAGACTGAATGAACGCACACCGGCTGTTTGTCTTTAAGGTACACCGGCTGGTTCATATTCTGCATGCTACTGCATCTCATGCATGCTTAAGTGCACTCGTTGTTCTTAGTTAATTTTGCGTGTGGCAGGAATCTTTAACATCATGCTACTATCTGAACTACTCCTTGAGACATGAGACCCTGTTGGTTGTACTAGCAGCTCCTTGAGACATGAGACCCTGACAACAATGTCTCATTACCCGACAAAGAAATTTCAGTCAAAAAGAATGCCTCGAGACTTTCAGCTAGTAAGTTCGGTCGCGGATGTGATCGACGCCTCAATTACCAATGCAGATTTGTCCAGTACTTGGATCAATTCCACAGTACACACAGTAATAATCTTCAAAGGACAAGCTCAGTTAGTTGTATATATAATACAAAGATTAATTCACCTAGTTTGATCTTGGAGGCACCCAGTAAAAAAAAAGTCTTCAGAAAGAGTACATAGCAACATGAATAAACTACTGTTACTTGCTATGCCAAACAAAAGAGAAAAATTGAAGCCTCTCGGGCTGCTTGTACATAAAATGGAGATTTTTTCCTGCTTTTATTTGATCGGCAATGCTCCTTTTTTTCTAAAAGGAAAATATGTATTTGGAACTCATTTGACTATACTCCTCGATCTGGCCGTCCGTGGCTTGATCCAACGGCTCGCTCGGGGATGCCCACAAATTCTGCACCAGGGCCAGCCAGAGCCAGAGTGCCGTGTACAGCCACTGAGAGCGGGCCCCACAACGACAGGCTCCAACTGCAACTAGCCATATCGGCGGCATCTTTCCACATCGCTGTTCCGTTCCGTGTACCTGATATCACACGTGGGCCGCGGGGTAACCCGCCCCACCGCCATGCTGGTCCCACGGCACGTGGGCCCCAGTGTCGGTGATGGGCGATAGGGAAGGGATGAGGATTTACTGGTGAGGATTAACATTATTGGGGGTTTTTCTGAGCAATCATTTCTGCGAGCCTGTTGCGCGCAGAGTCATGTCGAGCTGACCAATTGGCGCCTCCATGTGACTACACGCTGTATAACTGGGCCCACCAGCTTCGATAACTATCCAGAAACTCCAGACTCCGGAGATCACTACTGTCCTGTGTTACAATTACTTGTTTCAGTGAGGGTATGTTTCGTAAAGGTGAACAAGCTTCTCTTTTGTTTTTTGGCGAGAAGAACAAACATACATTTGTGTTGCAGGCCAATATTGCTTTGTTTGAATTTAGCTGTAATTTTTATAACACAAAGTAAATCTACAGTCCCCACTTCATCTGTATCTAGATAATGCATGATGCAAAAATATACCGTATTGTGATATTTAGGTCCTATTTAATTGGGTTTTTTAGCAATTTTTTAAAAAAGTCTACAGTTCAACCAAGCGGTTAGTTATGGAGCAACTTTTGCCAACAATGATTGTGAACTTTACAGTACAAATTCAGTTGTTTAGAAAACCTGACTTCTCCTAACTTTTTGCAATGTATTGAAATTTCAGGCTTATTTCTCAAAATGTTGTAAATGGTTTGGAACAACCCAAAGTCATATATTCACTTTACTGCAACTACAATAGCTTTTCCAGACTGCTAGCCAACATCACCTTTATTAACAGCTACAGTTCAACCAAATAAATCCTCAGTTGATAACCGAATTTTATCACACATTTTGTTTTCTTAACTTATGGAAATAGCCATTTCTTCTATAAATTTGGCAAAGCATGGCTACCAACTTAATATGCACTAACTACTATTTTGAATACTTCAAGTCTTTCTTCGATCATAAGTGTCCGTTCTCTGACGCTACAAAATTTGCAGTCTCAAGCCTAGTTGGAGTTGTATATTTCACAAAACTAGTGGGACACAAAGCAAAAACAGAAGTCTCCTCACTTGCAAGCTACTGCATCTTTACAAATCAATCCCTCTACAAAGCAAAGCTTCCCCTCCCCTCCTCTTCGTCGCCACTTCAACGCCTCGCGACGCCGACGCGATCGCCCAAATCCCCCTCCATCGCCGCGAATCCCGATGCCCGCCGCCGTAGCGGCGACGGCGGCCGCTGCCTCGGGCGCCGCGCTCCTCGTCTACCTGCTCATCACCTGCCGCCCGCAGCGGTCGCCGGGCGCGGAGGGGGAGCGGGAGGAGGAGGAGCCGCTGCTGCCGCGGGCGGAGGGGGGGCGCGGGGAGGACGGCGAGGAGGCGTGGCCGCACAGTCCCCCGGCGTCGTGCTGCGAGGCCGTGGCGGTGGCCACGCGCACGGCGCGCCGCGCGTGGGAGCTCACCGTCGGCCGGTGGGGCCTCCACGGCCTCGCCTTCGGGATCAAGCGCCACATGAAACGCCAGGTCGGCGAGATTTTCTTTTTCCACTTCTCCCTTCTAGCTCTCGCTTCCTTAGTCTCTGTCTCTGTGTGGCAGTGCCAGTCTCATGTGCTTCTGTTCGTGTGTTTGCTTTGCTTTTTACTTGCAAATAAAGAATAAGAGAGGATCATTTCGAACAATGGCTTTAAGGGAAGTAACTGATCATGGAGTTTAGAGATTAATGAATGCGTACGCGTGATCAATCCGACTGGCTGAACATGATATTTCGGTTGGCTACAGTGGTAGAGCTAGTTGCTTTCAGTAGAGTGTTTCTTTTCGTTTTGTATATTTGCTGAAAATTTTGGTGTAAAGGCACAGATCTCTCTGACCATTTTACGGTTTGACTTGAATTGATTTGCAAGAAAGGTTTAAATTGTACTATTTTTTACTTTCGGGAAAGAACTGCTTCGGTTTTTTGGTCACTGTCTTGCATTGGCTTCACCATGTACGGTTAGTGGACTAGGATCCTGGTACTGCAGTGTAAGATCATAATGATGTGCTTAGTACTAGGGCCTGAGTCAAGACCGTTTCTGTAAATATGGTTAAAGCTCATGGATCTGTAAGATCTGATTCATCGTTTCCCAGTGACATTGCTTGTTTAAGGAATGTATATATTGCTCATGGTATTGAGGGCCGCCACTAAATGCTGTCTCAGACTCCCAGTATCCATTAGGACAGAAACAGAAGTTAGAGATATTGGTGAGACACGTTTCCGATCCATGTACATTACATAAGAATCTGGTTATTTTGATGATAGCTTCAATCAGCATAATTTAGCATTTTCTTTTGTTTGCATAAAAATGTGGCCATATTAGAATGCTTGCTGGAAGTGGATTTTCAAAATATTACTTCTGTTTTGCTCTCTTGAACACATTACATAGGTAATGGATGAAAACTTGTTGTAATTACTAATTTTGTTCGTGTGCTCTAGGGTAATTTGCAGCATGAGTATAGTGGAACTGACTGTCTTCAACTAAAAGGTCACGAGGCGCACACTGAAGTAGCTTCTCTTCTTGCGTACTTGAAGCTCTGCATGTTCTACTCAAAGAAAACATTTTCGGCATTTCTGAAGTTTGGTGGGTACAGTCAAGAAGACGTTCTCATTCACAAAGCTAGGGCGAGGGTGAGTAAGTATCACTATATTCTTCTTATCTTGTGCTTTAAGGCACTCTGGTTAATTTGTGCAGTGTCTCCTATATTTTAACTCATTTTTGACTCTTCACTTCATGCAGCTTATGCAGCCTTCTTTCGCACTTGTGCGTGACAAAAAATCCAAGTGCTTTCTGCTTTTCATTCGGGGTGCTATCAGTACTAAGGAGCGCTTAACAGCAGCAACTTCTGTTGAAGTTCCTTTTCACCATATAATTTTAAATGAAGGACAGATCAGCGATGTAATTTTAGGATATGCACACTGTGGAATGCTTGCCGCAGCTCGTTGGATCACTAACCTTGCTATTCCCCATCTTCACAACGCAGTACGAGAATTCCCTGACTACCAAGTAAAGGTAATTCTCATTGGTTAAGTGCGTGCATGAAGCAGTCATATACCTTAATGCACAGCTCCTTCTGTTTTTAGCTACCCTGCTGATGAATGTGTTGATTTGTAAGTCTTAGCAATCATTGGTTGATGCCCTGTAGAGAAATTTAAGTTGTATAGGTTTGATGAAATTGTGGGACTCCGCCCTGTTACCTTTACTGATTTTACCCCATATTATGAAGCCTTGATCTTGCAGTAAGCTGCTTGAGATTTATATCATTGCAGTATTGATAATTGAACTATTGAAGTTAATATCACCCAAAACAGTTTATCACTGTGTCTCAGATCTCTCTGCCTCTGGCACACCATGTTTACATGTCTGAAATGGTCCAATCCAATACAATGTTTACCTTTTGGACTAGGTCATTGGGCATTCAATGGGAGCTGGTATTGGAGCAATTCTGACATATATCCTTCGTGAGCATTATCAGTTTTCATCGTGCACATGTCTGGCGTTTGCTCCTGGTAAGTGATCTACATGCTCCTTATCTTGTTGGACACATGCTGTGGAACTTTTTGCTTACTTATCATTGTGTTGATAGTTGCCCTGAGCATTTGAGATCTTGTTTGGCTTTCAGATAATTTATAGTCTTTTCATGTGTTCTTAGTGGGTGATAAAGTTAGTAGTTACACAAGGTTTTCATCGACGTTAACTGTTTGGCAGAAAAATCTTGCCTAAATTTTCATTGCTTAACTGTGACGATAATGTAGCAGACATAATGAGGATATCTTTATGCCCTGAGCAATGTCATTACTGAACACAAATTTGACCGCATTGCATTTGACCTGTGAGATTTATTCTATCATCTAAGGGTGAAGTGATAGAAGTATATTGTCTCCTTAAGGAAATAATTTGCAGAACTCTGAAGTATTTTTTGTGTTACTTAGCTGCCTGTATGACCTGGGAGTTGGCGGAGTCAGGCAAAGAATTCATCACATCTCTTGTCAATAGAGATGACGTGGTGCCAGCATTTTCAAAAGTTTCTGTTGAGAGCCTGCGATCTGAGGTACTCTGATGGCTACTATCCTATACATCAACATACTAAAAATGTGTAATTGAACCTTCACAAGCATGGAGCTCTTTTGTAGTTGACAAGAAAACACTAAAACACAGAGCAACACATTGCTATCTGTAGTATTTCAATATATATTTAGTAAGAGCTTTCATTGTTCTTGAAAATAGTAAAGCATACATTGTTGATTTTCTGATATAGTAAAGGTTTAGCTCAGGATTGAAATATGAAGCTCATTTTCATTGGATGGTGCATTTATACATTTACCTTCCTTCTGTCAATCTGATTTGGGACCATACAACATTATTAAATCTCTGAAAGCGACAACATTCATGAATAATGACAACCAACTCCCCACACAATTTTCTATCATCATCGTATATATTTTTGTTTCACTCTACAGGTAATGGTCTCATCAAAGCTGGATGATCTGCAGGATCAAGCTCACCTTAGTTTATTCGCAAAAATAAGTCAGCGTGTAGCTTTTGCCAAGTCTCACATGCTGTCCATCTCTCAGTCAAGAGGGAAAACTGCAGATCCTGACTCTAGGATTTCTGAGGTAAAGTACATTAACTACTGCCATTTCTGCATGTAGAAATTATTGTGGCAACCTACACGAACCCAATGATAACTTCACATGTTAAATTTGGGGAAAAAAACTTTCTCAAACAACGTTTGTAGTCTAGCACAAGTATCGGTTTGATGAACCAGTGATTTTATGGTACTAGTGACAGTTGGGATCCACTGATTATTTCTGGTACCCAGTCCCAATCAGTACCAATACCACTAGCAGCCGTGGGCCTGCAACCCTTCTGTATTGTATGTAGCAGTTGATGCAATTGGTGCCAATGATTATCCTTTTGTTGACAACGCAAGCTTCACTACTCATCTGTGCTGCTACCGCATAATTTCCACCATGCACATTTCTGCTCCTGCCTGAGTTTCATCAGGATTCAGGAGCCCCTACCATCACCAAGGTAAACAAACAAGTGTTGCGTGTTGCGAACCTACCAAAATTTACAGATGCAAGCAACTGTCGAGTTTCCTGATCTAAATCAGCTAGTGCTAGTGTGATAGCTCTCTATACAACGAGAAGATTGATGGTTTTTTTACAACTACTTCCTTCTGTCATGCAGCCCTTGCTGAAACATGCAGCAGAAATCACACAACCTGAAGCAAATGGGATGAACACCGATTGTAAACAGCAACAAGCGGATGTCGTGGCATATCCAGAACAGGACTTTTCGGCTGCATCTATCGCTACTTCTGAAGAAAGGATCATACTAATTAAAAAGGATGATGTTGTCAGCGTCAACTCTGTTGCTGGGTCAGGTGTTGCATCGCAAGGGGATGTAGATAGCAATGAAGCATTGGACCCTGAACAATCATCCTTGGCTAGAAAGGAAGAAGTCCTGAACCAGAGCGGTGCTGGTAAAGAAAAACAAAAAGAATCGCCATCCACCCCCGGTTCGCGCCAACTATACCCTCCTGGGAGAATTATTCATATGGTCGCGCTGCCCCAACCGAACCCGAATCCAGGGGAAGGCACCAGCAAGAATGAGATCATCAGTATTTACGAAACGCCCAGAGATTTGTATGGCAAAATAAGGCTTGCGCCAAATATGATAAAGGAGCATTACATGCCTAGTTACGTAAGTACAATGGAGTCATTATTGGAACAGCTTCAGAACGATGATAATGTACGTACACCATCAAATGTATTGTAGAACTCAGTTATGACTATCCAATTCTTTTATTTCAATGGAAATATAGTCTCGATGAACAATTGAGTCTAACTATAATTTTGATCTGTCCTGTACGTTGCTATATATATATTGCTAAATTTACCCGGTCAAAGTTTAGACCATTCTGTTGACCGGTTGACGTGGACGACGTCTGTACGCTCGCACTACTGGAATCACGACGTTTGCCGAGTGCATAATATCGGGCACTCGGCAAAGGTCCAGGAAACCGAGTGCGAAAATAAAAACGCTCGGCAAAAGGATGACACTCGGCAAAGACGTGCTTTGCCGAGTGCCGCCCACATAGCACTCGGCAAATAACACATCTTTTTTCTATTTTCTTTTTCTTCTCTCTTTTTTTGCCAACTTTTCTTTTGTACATTATTTGTTTTATTTTTTCCTTTTATGCTCTGTCCTTTTCTACATTATTTGTTTTTCTTTTTTCTTTTTCTTTTCTTTTCGCCTCTCTATTTCCTTTTATAGGCATTTAGTGCATTTTCTAGGCATTTAATAAATATAATTCAAATTTGAACTACAAATGCATGAAAAATTTGGCAAAATTGGGTTGAAAAATCCTATTTGTGGTCTTTAGTCTATGTTTAGGCCTTATCCAAGAAAAGAAAAGGAATTCCAAACATCAAGGTGCCAAGATTCGACCCCGAACATGGAGGTTATTGGTTTTTTAATTCCGAAAAATGCAAACGAAGTCTGAAAAACATGAAACTTGGCATGATGCTCTCGTATGGCATCAATATGCTGTGGTAAAAATTTGGGAAGGTTTCACAAAAGTTTGTGACGTACACTGCTTAGAAACCGGACCATCTCCGAGGAAGAATCTAGGTTTCAAGAGGAAACGGGTCAGATTTGAAGGCAAAGTGACGGTTGCTTCATCGGATAACCTTGAAATTTTTTCTACACTCAAGATACACCATTACATGTTCCATGTCAAAATTTGGCATTTTTGGGGTTCGTTTGCTATATTTAAGTCATTTAGTGCATTTCTAGGTATTTAGTGAATATAATTCAAATTTGAACTGCAAGTGCATGAAAAATTTGGCAAAATTGGGTTGAAAAATCATATTTGTGGTCTTTAGTCTATGTTTAGGCCTTATCCAAGAAAAGGAAAGGAATTCCAAATATCAAGGTGCCAAGACTCGACCCCGAACATGGAGGTTATTGGTTTTTTAATTTCAAAAAATGCAAACGAAATCGGAAAAACATGAAACTTTGCATGGTGTCATTATATGACATCAATAGGCTGTGGTAAAAATTTGAGAAGGTTTCACAAAAGTTGTGACGTACACTGCTTATAAACCGGAACATCTCCGAGGAAGAATCGTGTTTTCGAGAGGGAATGGATTAGGTTTGAAGGCGAAGTGACGGTTGTTTCATCGGTTGATCTTGAAACTTTTTCTACACTCAACATACACCATTACATGTTCCATGTTAAAATTTGGTATTTTCCCGGGTTCGTTTGCTATGTTTAAGACATTAATGCATTTCTAGGCATTTAGTAAACAAAGAAAGAAACAAAGAAAAAAATAAAGAAATAAACAAAAAAGAAACAAAGAAATAAACAAAGAAATAAATAAACAAAGAAACAAAGAAAGAAATAAAAGAAATAAACAAATAAAGAAAAAGTATAGAAAATAATTTTCTGCCTTTGCCGAGTGTCCGTATAAAAACACGCGGCAAACAGGAGTCATGTATCCTGGGTGAGGCGAATCGTGCGTTCTGATTGGTCAACCCCCACCTCCCATGGATTGCACATCCGCACCGTCCACTACTCCCAGATCCAACGGCAGGTAACACCTCCCCCCCCCTCTCTCTTTCTCTTCTCTCCTTATCTTCCTCCTCCTCCTCCTTCTCTCTCTCTCCAACGCCGCCTCCATCGCCACCCGCTTCTCCTCCGCCGCCGCCGGCTTCTCCTCCGCACCGCCGCTCCCACGCATCGGCCTCGCCCCGGCCTCCGGCCCCGCAGCTCACGCTGGCCACGCCCGTGCTCTGGCCCGGCTCCCCTTCAAGCCACCGGGAACTCGCCGTGCTACTGCCGCCCAGGAACCCACCGTGGGGCCTCGCTGCTTGGCTCCTCCAGGGTCCTGCGCCGCCACTGCTCCGGGGGGCCACGTCGCGCTGCCGCTCGGTGGTCCACGTCACCGCTGCTCCGGAGGTCTGCGCCACGCCGCCGCTTGTTGACCCGCATCGCTGCCACTCCGGGAGTACGCGCCACGCCGCCGCTCGGAGGAGAGGAGCGAAGCCCGGCGCGCGGCCGGAGGACGGTGAGTCCGAGCGGGGCCGCCACTGTGGGAGCCCTCGTCGCCACTGCTGGGGGGCCGTCGGCCATCGCCTCGGCTCGGCCGTCTCCAGAAGCCCGCGCTACGCCGCCGCTTAGGACGAGGGGCGGTGCCCAACGCGCCGCCGGAGGGCGACGGGCCCGAGCCGGGATCTTGTCGGCATGCTGATGTGTGCGTGTGTAGTGCTAATGAGCAGCTCGCCAACGGCAGGTAGACGACGAGCTCGGCGAGCACGAGGAGGCACCGGGAAGTGAGCTCCGGGCAGCAGCAGTGCCCCGCTGGCGTCCATTTTTTTTGTTCTTGTTCACCCTGTTTGCCGAGTGTAACACTCGACAAAGCGGCCGATTTTGCCGAGTGCAGGCCGAGTGTCTGTGTTGACACTCAGCAAACTGTTTGCCGAGTGCGCGACAGAAAACACTCGGCAAATAGGGCTTTGCCGGCAGGCTGTATGCCGACCCCTGTTTGCCGAGTGTAACACTCGGCAAACGGTTTACCGAGTGCGTTTCCTCCTTCACCGTGTGCCTTTGGCACACGGCAGAGTGATTGAATCCGGTAGTGTCGGTCTCCCCCATGCATGCAGCTCCCAATCCGCTCGGCCTCACGCTCTATATGAACGGACACCTCGAGTGCTCCATGCAACAAGGAATTCCTTGATCTGTCATCGCGCAAAGATCACATGGCGGCGGCTGCTTCCCCGCATCACCTCCTCAATGCCGTCGTCCTCGCCGTCTCCGTCTCCCTCCGGTGCACTACTGCCACCACGACGGTGATCACCGTCGAGGAGGCGTGCCGGCAGTACACGAAGCACCCGGCGTACTGCGCGAAGGCGCTGTCCGGCTCGCCGGCGAGCAGGGCGGCGTCCGGCCTGCAGGCGCTGGCGGAGCTGTCGGTGTCCCTGGCGGAGAAGAGCGGCGTGGAGACGGTGTCGTTCGTCAGGAGCCTGGAGAGGGTGCCCGGCGGGTTGCCGCTGGACTGGAGCAGTGCGTGGGGAAGTTTCAGGCGGCGGTGGCGGAGCTGAGGCGGTCCAAGGCCGCGCTCACGGAGCATAGGGACGTCGTCGACGTGAAGGCGTGGGTGTCGGCGGCGAGGGCGAACGGCGAGACGTGCATGGACGGCTGCCACAAGGTGGAGGGCGGCGCCGACCCGACCATCGCCGACAAGATCGGCAAGCTCGCCAAGCTCTGCTCCATCACGCTGTCCCTCACAGATGCGGCCACTCGTAACTGTACCAAATAAGAACGTGCATGCGCGACCGACGTGCTTACCCCTTGCAAATCTGTTTTTCTGTACATGCATGTCTATCTTGTACGATGACGATTAACCGCGAATCTGCAAAATATTCCTTCCATGCATGCTCGCGCTGTTAAGGGATGGAGGGAGGTGCTAAGATAAAAAAGAAAACAAAGAAAATGCAAAGCACTGCTGTTAAGCTTAGCGACTAATGTTAACTTTTTTTCTCTCTCTCGGTCCGTATAACTCTTATCGGATTTGATATTTCACAGTTAAGCAAGTTATACATTTTTAAATCTAGAGTTGTATAAAAAATATATATAATTTTAGGTATAAAAAATATGAAACTATCCAGTTACACATCTCTAGACTGAAAGTTGCATGTAATTTCTAAAATGTGTAACCGTCCAATTAACAGTTTGATAAAGATTCAACGTTCAAGATCATCGATTTAGAAATAGCAATTTTTCAATCGACTTAGAAAGTAGACTCTCTCTATTTTTATTTTAAATAAAACCATTTAGCAAAATCTTGGCTTCTATATATAGATGATGTCAAGGAACGAGGTAATGATAATAAAAAGTTAGAATGAAGAGAGAAAACTGATATATTTATCTTAGCACCTAATTTAAGCAGACAAATATGACCACCTAAGACACTAGTTAACCCTGTGGTTTAAACTCACAACCCCTAGAACTAGGACAACACCGGCCGCCTGGTCAACCAAGTTTTGCATTTTGCATTGTAGCGAGGGGCTCTTTAGCTACTACGATATTGTATAGACACATGTGGCCGTTGAAGTCTAGCTCTCACCTTCACTTGACTGTGTTATATGTACATGTCTCGCTATACGCACAAACTCATATAACGTCTATGAAAATCTGAGTCAAGAAGTTTAAAAACGAAGTCATTACATATACATTGTCATCAACAATAAACTGCCTCAATGAAATATACACGACGTTTAATCTGATGGATAGAGAATATAGCTTAACCATCTTCGCTGACGAACCGAGTAAAAGGCCCGGCTCTCACGACAGTCTTACTTGTTCTCGAGGTTTTAAAACATCGGACAGTAGAGTACACGTTGCAGGAGGACATGATATGCCGTGCTGATCAGCTGGCCTCTGCCACTCTCATCACCAAACGATCGAAGGGCCTGTCATCCCAAGCAATTGTAGGTCCATGAAAATTGGCTATTGAAGTGGTAGTTCCTTTCAATCTCTGGACAAATTAAATAGTTGTACTTTGGAAATTTTAACATCAGGGTCACGCGCTATGCGTGGACCGGGTGCAGTTATATCCCCTCCTCCACAAGGACTAGAAGGACGAGGTGTTGTGGAACTGCGACGCCCGAGTTCACCAAGAACAACCTGCTCCACAAGGACAACGAGTTCGAGAAGAGCATGGCGGTCACCGCCGCGCTCCTCAAGCAGGCCACCGGGGCCGACACGCCGGCGCCGGCGCCGTCCTCTCCATGAGATAATTAATATATACACATATATGTATTATATATATATATATATGTATATATTCGTGGTAATTAAATACTACGTTCTTGATGTTCTATTATCTTATCGTCCACGTCTTTTATGAGCTATAGTTACTTATTTTAGTTTGCAGAACTTATGTGTAGTAAATAAACGCTATCGATTGATTAATAACTCTCTTTCTCATTCGTGACATGCTGCTTCCCAATTCGCGATATTCGTTGATGTAAGAAAAGATTACAAATAAATTGTCATCTTGTTAGATATGCAACTATAGTCATCGTTTTCGAACTCTTTTTTGAATCAAATCATCACTACTAAAGTTAACGGTTTTTCTGAGACGTACTAGACTTAATGTTGGCCGTATAAGATTTCACAGTCGAAACAACATCGGAAGCGCGTCATCAATCGTGTGCAAGATATGGCTGGTTATTGTTTTCTTTTTTGGTTCTTTCAAAAAATTGCTTTCTTTTTGGAGTGCAACTGGGTATTGTTTCTTAGATCGATTTTTTTAAATTCCTTTTAGAGCGAGATGAATGGCTTGTTGTCTTGAAGAGCTTTTTTGGCTAATATGCTCGTTGTTTCGAGCAATAGCATGTCCACGGGAAATGTAATTTCGCTCTAATGCTCTATATTGTACGATATAAGCTACTTTAAGATTCGTGCTAAATTTTTATGAAAAAATATCTAGTTTTATTTATTCTTCGTTATGCAGCCCCTCCTATTTATAAAAGACCCCCTAGTCTACCCATTTCTCCTTCTCAAGTCCTGCACTCTATCTATCTATTCATCTACCGTCTTTTGTCTCCTGAGTATAAGAGCACACAACTAATGCACAAACAATAAAATTATTGTAATACTAGTAACATTTAGTAGGGATTTAGTTCATCTGATAGTATTCATGTTCAAATAAAAAATTATTGTGTTAATGATTTTTTTCACGTTCATGAACAAAATAACCAATAATAAAATATACTTTTCCACGCTCATGAACAAAAATATTGTATTAATTATTATTTTTCACATTCGTAATCAATAACAAAATGTTTTCTCCCACGTTCATGAACCAAAATTTTTTATGTTCATCAACAAAATATTGTGCTCATGATTTCTTTTGTTCATGCACAAAAGTAATGAACCAATGATGCACAAAAGTATATCTTTCCTCTTCTCTAAAATAATCAAGAACAGATCATTAAAACCATAAAAATGGAAGGATGTAAAAACAAAATGACCGTTAAAGTGTCTTGTACGAATCTTGGAGCACTTTGGATGGTATAGATAGTATGTGAACACCCTACTATGGATGAAAAAACTATACTCGTGTGGCCATGGCCGAAACTCAACAAGCTTAAGTGGGTCCAGTAATCTAGGCTAGTATATAACCATTTTCAGGGCCTGAATCTAGTAATGGTTGGTCTATTTGGATGGCCGGAAGGAAGGCAATTGACAAATAAATCTTCGAGAGCCCGCTCTTAATCTTTGGGTTTGTGAACTCATATCTGAGTGATCTATAGATTGTTCAGTCCTCGAAGAAAAGCATACACGTCCTACTGGTCCTGACCGGCTTGGGCCTCCCGATGGATCACTCCTTCCTCAAGCATATTACAGATCAATGTGGATGGAGCTGTAGCAAAGACTTGTAGCAAGGGTTTTGTGGCAGCTATTTGCTGTGATGGAGCAGGGATGTATGTTGGCACCTCTGTTGTTGTTTATGAAAGAATTACAGACCCGACCACCCTAGAGGAAATGGCCTGTTAGGAGGCGCTCGTCTTAGCTGCATACCTTCATACCCGCCGAGCACGGATAGCTTCTTACAATATGGAGATGATCCGAAATATCCAAGATGGCAGCACTGCAACTACAACACCATCCTTCATACATGAGAGTAGATCCTCTAATACTCATGAGCATAATCTAGCTAGAAGTGTTCTTTCTTTTCATAGTGTCCGCCATGTTTGTCTTTTAGATACCCTTGATGCACTATTGTACCGCTAAAATTTTCTGGTTAATATAGCTGACCATATTCCCTAAAAAAATGTTAGCAATTGACGAATGTGTAATGTAAAAAGTCCTCTTGAGAAAAGAAAGTTAATCTACGACTATAATGATATTAAAAAAGATACCCCATCTGTTTTAAAATGTAGGTCATATTTTAACTATCCAAATTTAAACTTTAACTATAAATTTTTTATACAATATTCTGTTAATAGCTATAAAATCACAATAATAAGAAAGTGCTTTTGAATCTGCGTCTAATGATATTAATTTAACATGTATATTATTCGATTAATTATTTCTCAAAGTATGAAATTAGACAACTAAAATATACTTTATATTTTAAAATAGAGGAAATACCTCGATATTATTTGGCTGTGCTCACAGCTGGAGATTCCAAGGAGTCCTGCAGTACGTCCTCTAGAATGTGCGGTAGGAGAGAAACGGAAGAATTCTCCAGACCACATATCTTGGTCAATGAGGATCTTAATCAGCTTTCAATGGTGAGGCCTATTGGTGTAAGGTTGATCTACATTTCTCTCCATCCTTTTTTTCCATCTTTGTCAATATCCACCCCGTTATACCTTTCATATCTTAATGAACCGGCGGAGCGCATGTGTTTATGTTTTAAAAAAGATATTATTTAATATGTAGTTAATTTGCAACCTAACGTCACGCCATCTTTCCTTCTTCTTTTTTTGCAAGATAGTGTCATGACATCTGTTGATATAGATCATAGCAGAGTCCATTCTACACTCTGTTACTGAAGGACTCTGAAGAAAAGACTTCAAAAATAGCAAAAAGATCACCCAAATTTGGGTTTTTAAATTTGAACTTTTATGTTCTAACACACGGTTCCAAAGTTAAATGTCATCTGACTCTTAGTAGGGTGATTCCTGGAAAATACATGTGGTGGAGGGACAGAAGAGAAGTTCAGGGTCGATAGTCAAATATGAATCTAGAATTTATTGGACGTCAAAATCGCACAATTTCAGAGCCTCTTAAATGGATTGCCTCATACAACAAAGACACATGTCTCGGCCTCTCCTCATCTCCTCCTATCGCACCGCCATTTACTGCTCCTCAACCTGTGCTGGCACTTTCCACCCGTGCTTCCTTCACGTCACGCTCTCCTTCAGCATTGGCACCGGCACCATCCTAGTCGCCCCAGAGGCGCACCATAAGCCTCTCCTCTTCCTCCTCTCTGTCTACTCCCTACCCGAGCCCTTCATCCACGTGCTCATCTCCCTCTCCTTAGTCCCTTCCTCGAGCCGACAGCAGTAGGAGGCCAGGCTTCGACACACTGCAAGCACTCTTCTTCTCTGAGGCCGCTATAGGGAGGCCGGTGTGAGTGCTCATGTATGACCAGCACCTCCCATGGGTGTGGCGCGTGGCGCGCCCCGCTGGGGTGCCAATGGCCACATTCTTCTCGCAACCCTGTGCAGTAAGGGCGTGTCGGGCTATCGATCATGGATGGGGGCACGCTGCGGGGGTTGCTGAGCGTGGAGCTATGGTCGAAGGATGTGTCATCGTTTGTGCTTACACAGGAGGCGTACTTGTTGTTTTTGGATGCAATGGTAGGGTGGTTCGAGAGGTCGGAGGACGCCGACAATGCATCCGTCAACTCATTCAACAATTTCTGAGCCCAATGTGAGGCCCCTTGCTCATGCCGTCAATTGTTTTTTATTTTGCTCAAGCGAAAATTGAAAGTGTATTTTAGTCCTCTAAATAAAATTTAATGATAATGATAAACAATTAAAGAACTAATATATGTATTAAGTATGGTCCTGACAAAAAAGCTTTACTTACTCCCGTTGCTTCATCATGGACTGTTTCGAAAATATTTTGTTGCACTTATTTTCTTGCGTTAGTGATATTTCTGACTAGTACGGAGTAGAAGAAGAAAACACATCGGCAAGTACGCGCCAGCTGACAAGACCAAGACATTGGTAAGTGCGTGCTCGATCGACGCAGAACTTGTAGCCACGTAGGGCAGGGCAAACGCGGCACGTCACGTCATAGTCACGGGCTATGGGCTGCTGACTGAACCTATGGATCGTAAAAGTATCCTTGTCGTTGGCCTGGTTGCGATAGGAATTGGACGCTGACGCAACCTAGGAAAGAGCGCCGAAACTGCAACAGTTGATGGCGCGGCAGCAGTGCGCACACGCACGTTGGAAAACTGGGTGACAGACGCGTCTTCTTTTTCTTTCTCCCTCTGTGTGTTTAAATTCTGTATTGAAGTTCTCCTCGTGTAGAAAAGCCGTGGCAGTTGCAGCAAAGCAAATCTCTCTGTGTTTAAATTCTGTATTGAAGTTTTCAACCATGATCGCAAATTAATCTGCAATCTTTACTGGAGAAGATCGACCTCACGTTTTAGCTTTAGCTGTCAGTGTGGGCAATTGTAGTTACATGTCGATGACATACTTTATGAGCAGATTCAATCATGTACACACACACTGGACTTGAATGCTTGCACAAAAGATAATTAAGGGTAGCTAAGACGTGAGAGTGAGGGCAGTCCCAATGCTCCACCATATACTATATCTAAATCATGTCACCTAAGCAAAAATCTGATGTGACACCCTATTTAATGAGGAAAGAGAGAGTAACCATATCTTAATCTAGATATAGATCTTAGCATCAAATCCAAGACATCTCATGATTTTTCTCTTACAAAACACATTAAATGAGAGCTCTTTTAGATACAACACTAAGATACAACCCATTGAGCAGGTTGTATCTAATGCAATAAGATACAACCTAAGATACAATGTATTGGGAGTGCCCTGAGAGAACAATCATACACGCCACTGATCGTCGAGGAAGTAACAAGGACGCACGTAGGCGGCGGGGCCCCAACCGCCGGTCGAGCCCATGCCCATGCCCAAATCAATTCCACGGCGTTTGTATATTGGAATTGGACTTGAAATTCGGGAATTGGAGTTGTATTTTATCAATGTCCGTTGTTTGGTTGGCGAAGGAATTGGAATCAGATTTGCAACTCAATTCAACGGGTTTTGGTGGACACTGGGAGAACCCCCTTCCCAATATCGAGCCTACCCCCTCCCAATTGCAATGAAATGAGACCAAACCCACATTTTCACGACTTGACTGGTCAACACCATCGAACACCACTGCCTCGAGCTCTCGTTGACCCGTATCCTCTTACTCCCTGTTGTGGACGTCATCTTCTCTTCTTCCCCGTCAACGGCGTCTACTCTTCTTCCTCCTTACTGGCACAGTAGACGCTGCAGTCGTTGCGTTGGGGCCCTGATCTGCCACCTCAAAGAACCGTCAATGCCATCACCCTACATCCAAAGCTGTTGGCTATATCGGATTCTTTTTCTCTAGCAAGCTCCGAATCAGTAGTCGCGCAGCTAGCCCTAGGAGAAGGCTCCTCCACCATGATATGGAATGTGTTGGAGGAGTCCGTCTTCACGCCCTGGTCGAGGTACCCCTAGTATCTCGATAATAAGCGCTAACTCTGAACATAATTTTTGTGAAGTGCAGGGATGTGCCTTGGCGATGTGCGTTTGGGCGAGGCGGTACGAGGTGTGCGAGCAAGGTGTGTTCCAGTCGGAAGACAACTTGCATCTCGGTGAGACTTGGTGAGGCCCCAAAATGTGGGACGAACAGGTCCAGGCGGAGATCGAAGACGCTACAAGAAAAAGTTAATACAAGGCGGTGATCCGTATCTGCGAGGCGCATCAGGCAGATTTCGACGAATGTAGCAGGTGAAGGCGAGAAGGAGAAGACGAGTCAACTTCGGGCATTGTAATGTAGTATAGGACAAAATCGTAAACTGCCTAGGGACATACATGTATAAGTACTTATAGGTCGCCCTACCTATAAAAGGGCAGGGCGCCCTCTCAATAGGGTGGGGATCAATCAAAGATATTTCCGGTGATCTTTAGTTGTTTTTCCTACCATATTTTCTGTATTTATCTTTGGCAAGAATTCGGGTCTAGCAGTAGCAATCGTGAAAATTGTCTTGCAATCCGTTCTCTTAGCACCTTGGTTGATCAATCCGGGGGCTCCAAGTTTACTATTCGAGGACGACTTCATCGACAGAAACCTCAAGGTGCAGCTACAAATCAAGCAGCGTCCACCTATGTCCTTATCATCTCACTCGAGCCCATTAGCTCATGTCCTTACTGCTTCCCTACCCTGCCATCTCGGCCTCTACTAGATTTGATGGATTCTTTGTCCTTGTTTGCTTTGGTGACTCGTCAGATGTAGAGGTAGAAGACGAAGTTTTAGTTTGCTAGTCAGAATGTGAGTATATAGCAACCAAACATAATTTGAATTGAGCTGTGGTTTTCTTTCCACGCAGCAATTTCGTGGACAACCAAACACAAAAATTGAATTATACACCATTTTTATTTTCGCTTGAAATTGAATTGGGGCCCTAATTTCAAAAGACCAATTCAATTCCAGCGTCCAAACAGGCCTCCGAGAAATTCCCGTGGCCATCGCATTGCGTGGACTTTGGCTATCATTAATTGCTAACACGCTGAAGAATTGATCAGATCAAATCGATTAGACGATTAATCACCTGAACATATACATCTGCAGATTTGTTCGAGAAAAATATATGTCTGAGTAGAAATGGGAGCTTCGTGTCACCTTCAATGACGTACGGCTAATCTGGGTCAACGGAACGCTGGTTTGGACCGGATCGGCCGCCAACTTCACCAGCTTGCGAGTTATCTTCGCCAATCAACGTGACGGAAATACCTGTACAGTACACGACACGCACTCGATAATTAATGCCCATTTCCGCCTGCTCCGCGCTATGTATAGGCACCTCCAGCTAGCTCATTTCCAGCAATCCAAACGGTGATCACAAGAGAACTATAACAGCTAGCTAGTCATCGTTTCCACCGTTCGATCGAGATGAAGCCCACCGCCGAGCCGGTCACCGGCATCCCCGTCGGCGCCACCGCCGGCACTTGGTCCTCCGGCCTCTTCGACTGCTTCGACGACTGCGGCCTCTGTACGCACGCACCAACACTCCCTCTCCATCTCCTCCTCATGTCATGTGTAGTGCAATCTGTGATATATTCTGTTCTAGCTAGCTCGTCTCTGACATGTATGATTTGGCGTGCGTGTGTGTTGCAGGTTGCTTGACGTGCTGGTGCCCGTGCATCACGTTCGGGAAGGTGGCCGAGATCGTGGACAGGGGCGCGACGTCGTGCGGGACGAGCGGGGCGCTGTACGGGCTGCTGGCGGCGTTCACCGGTTGCCAGTGGATCTACTCCTGCACCTACCGCGCCAAGATGCGCGCGCAGTACGCGCTCCCGGTGGGGCCCTGCTGCGACTGCTGCGTCCACTTCTGCTGCGAGCCCTGCGCGCTCTGCCAGCAGTACAAGGAGCTCAAGGCACGGGGTTACGACCCCGACATCGGCTGGCAGCTCAACATGGAGAGGCGCGGCAACGTCGCCGGCGGCGCCGCCAACCCGCCGGCCATGCAGGAGATGGGACGCTGATCGGACTCTGCTAGCTCGTCGTGTACGTGAAAGATATGTATCGATTAAGTGTTGTTGTCGATTACATAGTTTTAAGTTGTTAAGTTTGTAGTGTTTGTGTTGTACGGACGAACAGTACGGTGAGGAGGACGACAAGGTGTATGTCGATGTGATTGTGCATTTGTTCATTGTATTTTGGTTGGCCGCAGGCCGGGCTCTCTGGTTCGTAATAAAGAAAGTAAAGTTCTGTCCATGCCCCAAATGCTAACAGTTTTTTTGTGAAGTTCCAGCTTCGGAACGAGCAAGGTCCAATGCTCCATACATGTAGACATGTCTGAGTACAGACGCAGTGGATGAGCATATAGATGCATGCATATCTCCGAAACTGAGTCGCAGAGCGCGCGCACGCACTCTGGCTGGTGTGGCAACCACTTAACATGTTAGCACCGTGCCGGCGACCTTGCTTTCCAGTTAGTCATGACACGAGGGAGCTTGGATTCTGCAGAGAAGAACATATGGCGCCGCCTCTAAAACATTGTATGGTCCGTTGCTCGCCGCCGGCCACAAGCTCGTACCAACATACACCGATGCAGAGAGGGTGCGGCCGCGCGCGCAAACATCGAATGTCTCGAAGACTCGAACCTTGCGGTTGTTGGATTCGGGTGGCCAACGATGTTGCTGATTTGTGAATTTGCTCCGGTATCAACGGGTGGATAATTGTCAACGGAAGTTAGTATCCTATCGCAACAGACGATAAGCACTAGCATTAAACAAAACATCGCTTCTAATCCCTGAGGCTCTGACAGGTCCGATGTGCTGTTTTGCACACGCCGCGGTATTCTAGTGGAATGTCAACTGGAGTACCAGTCCTGGATGACGTCGATTCTTGTGCATTAGTCATACCTGTGACTTTCAAAGCACATCACTTAACCGTAGAAGTACATTAATTCTAGCAAATATGTGCATTAATTATTCATGGTCGATTCTGTCTTTTATGGTTCCTGACGACGGATGATATTTCAATATAAACTTTTACAGGTTTTTACTGGATGATCCATGAATCTGGTCAGAAACTTTGAGCTAACATCCTATCATCCTCTATAACATCCAAACCAATACGATTGAGAAAATAGTTTCAAGTGTTCAAGACATCAAGTACTATGATCCGATGAACAATAAGTACCGGATATATTTGCATAAGGAAGTGAATTTACATCTAACTAATTATGCTGAGAGTCTTGTACCGATTAGATAGAGAACTTTGATAAGCAACGTCTTTGTATATTGACGCAATCAAGTTTTTTAATGATACAATGTGGTGAGAAGTTCTTTGAGAGTAACATATGTACTGCTTAAGCAGATAAATTACTACTTTCCGGCATGTTATAGACTCATATGGTCAAACTTTAGCCCACAAATAACCTTGTGTAATTAACTACAGTTTCTTTGTAGGCAATATGACTGGCATTGTGAGAAGGGAATTTGAAGAACTTCACATGGTCCCTGGATGTCAAGTTTCTCTCAGTCTCACTGAGTTTGAGTGGTAGCGCTAGCTAGTATTCCAGTGGCAGATCCAGAAGGAGAATGACTAGGGGTCACCAACTCACCATAAATATGGCTCGAATAGAGGCTGAGTGCATGCACGATGGTTTGATGTTGGAAGCCTTAGAGTTACCACCTAGGAGTTCCGGTGATGCGCGAGAGAGAAGAGAGCAAAGAAAATACATTTGAGTTACATGCACTTACTAATTTATTCAAAAGCTCAAGCTGATATGGGCTCCTTTCTTTTCGGTTTAGGCTTGTGCAGAAACCGGCTTAAACTTCTTTGCCCACAGAAGTTTTGGTGGGGGAAAGCCATGATAAAATCTAATTCCCTTCTTTTCGCCTTCTGAGATATGAGCTTATTTGCTGTTTGAATTGTGCAATGTCTGTAATACTCTTGGTAGTGTTTATGCTCTATTTTATTGTTAATATTGTTCTTTGAGGACTTCTTAGCAAACAAAACGACTGCAGAGGACTTCTTATTCAACAAGATCTTGCGATAACTAAGCATTAGAATTGCCTAAGTGAGAACTGCTTAGAGAAAACTATTGTGCACAATTATCAATCGTACACATTCAGTAGCTCATCAATCATATACATTCATACATTCAGTAGCTCATGAATCATACACAATCACTAGCTCATCAATCATACACATTCATATATTCACTAACCAATTATCTGTTCATATAGCAAAATTAGATTTTTGTCTCCCAGCAATATGATCAATCTCTAGATACAAACAAGTTATGTGCATACAACTAATTTGATCAATCTCCACATACAAGCAAATAGCATGTAGCAACAAGATGATACATCAATACCAGGACAAATGATACATCAGTACCACTCCCCCTCCCATTTGTCTATGCTCTTTCTTTCCCCCTTTTTAAATGGAAAGAGTCCATTTTTCCGTCCGTTGACTATTGGTAGAATTTATGTTTCATCCAGACTCTAAACTGGTTTTATTGAGGGGTCATGTGTTGATGCCACCGCCACCTCTTGTCTTCCGAGGCGACAACGAAAATGGACTTAGATTTAAGAACATGCATCTCAACTATAAAAAAAATATCATATTGCATTCGAAAATAGATGATGAGATCGTAGAGGGATGAGATTATTTTTCAACAAGTCAGCTATGCTGGAGGGGAGGCGGATCGTAAATAGATCATTACCAAGCTTGAAGGTTTACATGTTAGGGCCTGTTTGGAAGACTTATAAACTTTTACACTTGTAAACAACTTACCCTTGTAAAATACTTGACGCCACAAATACCCCTGAATACAAGTGTAATTTAAACCCCTTGTAACCCTATTTGGGAGACTTGTAAATTTATACCCTTATACAAAGTGTAATTCAAAACATATGACAAAATATCAGCCCAATCATGCGTGCTATGCAAGGCCGCGTTTGTGATTCAAAAGTTCTGCTGATTACTATGGTGTTTCCTGTGAAATCACTGCATTCCAAACGTGGCCGAAGTCCTAACCAAGATTTGCAGACACATAATTTCAGTTTCAAAACTTGATGCGGCTGTGGCTCATCTTTCCGTTTCTGTATTGGACAGTGTTTATGGAGTATCTACTATCAGCACGATCTCGGGCGTTTCTGTATTTCTGAAGCTCTAATGGGACTGCTAGCCACTAACTCATGAATCTCGTTTTGTTGTGCCATTTGAGATCGGTAGGGGAACATACCATGCGCCTGCAAGGAGTCAATACCATAAGCTAACAGGAGTGAAAATCTGAAAGATCAGGAGATATGAAAATGCCTGACAATAACTTGTGTTGCTAGTGTTAGTGTGTCAATGGGATGGAGGAAAGGACTTATTGGCTCGCATACCCCATCGTTCTGCATCTGGTTTGCAACTTTGGGAGCATTGGTAGCTGGAGATTGGTAGCTGAGGCATTTGATTTGGGAGAGAATGGTTCATGAATGGTGCTACTCTTTGCAACTGCAGGGACTTCGAGTACTCCATTGCTTCGTCTAGTATCGACACCTTGTCTGTCTGAGTTTTGTATAACTACGATCAATTCACCAAAAGTGCAACAACAATTCAAACGTAACAAGAATTCAAGAACACAAATAGTAATGCAGGATAGATGCCTCGTTGCAATATGGCACGAGTTCTTGCAATGCTCTCATCTTCTCGTTGATCCGATCCCTTCTTCTCTACAAGAAAGAAGCATCATAACAAATCAAGAACGCTCATTTGCTTGCTGCAAGTGGCACCACAGCTGCGATGGAATGGTTGGTTCTTCGGTGCTTGCCTGCTCTGACTAGTTGTGGACCTCGGCGGCGCGAGTGCGGCGCTTCGTCGCCGGCCGCCTCGACAGCCGGGTTTCGTCGACGGCCTCACAGTCGTCACCTTTGGTTCTTGACGGAGTTACAAACATTGTCGAGGACGCGGACCACGGAGACGTCGCGGAGGTGGCCGGCTGTGATGAGGCGGTTCAGGGAGGTTGCGAGCATCCCCTCCTACGAGTGCACGCCGTCGGATAGCAAGACGCGGTACCACTCCATGGCGGGTCCCGCCAGCTGCAGCGGGCTGGCCACCTGTAGCACCAGCCGCAGCCCCTCTGCAAGCCGCGACATCGCCGCCACCGCCCCGTTGGTTAGGTCCATTGCCATCCCTTCCCTCTCTTGCACAGCAGCGCATGGCTACCCGCCGAGGACGCGCCCGGCCCTTCCTCCGGAGGCGGCGGCAGCCGCTTCATCGATGTCGTCGTCGTCCAAACTTTGTCGGGAAGCTCGGATCTGGCGGTAGGGAGTTGCATCGAAGGATGGCGGCGGCGGCGGGAGGATGAGGCAAGCGTCGCGATGTCGACTTCGGTCGTTTTTCGTTTCGGGCCGCAGGTGGTCCGTTTTATTTTTCGGGTGTAATTGGCCCAAACCGGCCCAATACGGGGGAATTGAAAACCAAAAACGGTGATCCAAACACCTATTTTTAAATGGGGCCGCAATATTTTACGGGCCTGTAAATTACATCGATTTGGGCCCTAATATCGGTCTCCCAAACAGGCCCTTAGGGATTACAATGGGAGAAAAATGCTCAGATCATAACGAAAAGGCTTCGCGCTTCTTGGAGGAGAAACGTTGCGCCAACAGACGGTCGCCGTTTACACATTGGTGGAGGTGGAGCAGGTCCCCGGCCGGAGACACGGCAGCGCGGATCTGAAGCACACGTCGTGGTGGTGGAGCCAAACGTTCCACAGCAGCAGTAATAGGATGGCTTGGCCAGCCGTGTCAAGTTGCTGAACCAGATCTTACAGACCGATTTATCAAGCGATCATTCTGTGTGCAATGCCGATCTAGCCGTCGCCACAGCTAGCCTTGCACAGTTGCAATCTTGGGGTACGTACCGCCTGATCGATCAATCTCGGGGTATCCGTTCACACGAGTCGTACTAAACGTGACGCAAACAAAACCGAAATTCTATACGACGAAACAAAAATGACTTAGTTTTTTCAGATGTGCGTACGAACCGGAGCTCGAAATGACCCGGCCGTTGTAGGGTGCGTTTGGTTGGAGGACGAGGTGGGATGGGATGAACCCATCCATATTTTTGTGGTTGGGATGAGATAATTTTTTGTTTGGTTCTAGTGGATGGGATGAATCAAATTTCTGTTTGGCTAAAACTGGATGAGTTCCATTGGATGAGTCACTGACATGCGGGACCCACATGTCAATGACTCACTTTGCCCTCTCTCTCTCACTTTTCCTTAATCTCTGTCTTTCTCTCTCTCTCTCTCTCTCCCTCCCACACCGTGCCGCCGCTCTCCCTTCCTCCCGCCGTCGCCGCTTCCGCCGCCGGCCCCGCCAGACCCCGCCGCCACCGACCCCCCACCGGCTCGCCCCCGCCACCTCCTCTCCGTTCCCGGGTGGAGCGGGTGAACGCGGGGCTCAGCGGGGCCGCGCGGGCTGCCGCCACCGGCCGCCTCGGCGCACCCCGCAGCCCGTCGGGATCATGCCGCCATCGCCTCCGGGCTCCCCTCGCGCCGCTGCCTGCCAGCCCTCGCGCCGCTGCCTGCTGGCCTTTGCGCCGCCACCGGCCGGCTTCCCAGCTCGCGGCAGAGGCCCCGCCGCCCCCACGTCCTCAGGCGAGTGCGAGCGGGGTGGCAGCGGGACAAAGCGGGGCACAGCGGTAGCGCGGGAGGGCGGCGAAGGGGAGCGGCCGGCGGGGGGCGGGGCGGCAGGGGCGGAGCACGGGGCGGCAGGGCGGCAAGGCGGAGCAGGGGCGGCGGGACGGGGCGAGGCGGGGGGCGGCCGGCGGGGGGCGGCCGGCGGGGGGCAGCCGGCGGGGAGCGGCGGCCGGAGCTCCCCAGGTATCGGGCAAAAAAGATACTAAGCACCATTACCAACTAATCACTGCAATTAGAAACGTTAAACACGATTAACAAAATTTAGGCTCAAGCCATCCGGCCGATTTTTCTGAGCCAATTCATCCAGCATATTAGAGGAATATTCCTTGAGGTGAATATCCCCATCCACCCCATCCACCAACCAAACACCCTAAAAAACGGGATGGCCATCTCCCATCCACCCTTTGCCCTCCAACCAAACGCTACCGTAATTAGCGTCTCGGTCTGCCTTGCATGCGTGCGTGCTCCCGACATGCACGTACGGCCATGGCCATATCCATGCTGCCATTGGCGCCCAAGAGCATGAAACCCATCTCCACCCCAAAACACAACTCGGCTCCCCCGCCGCGCGTACGGATTTACACGTAACGTGCATATATCTCAGTCTCGCCGGCACGACACCACCCGCTTAGCTTCGCGCCTAGTCAGTTCTATCGGGTCTCTCGGTAACAGAAACAATGGCCGCTTTCCCTGCAGCTGCCACGCTCGTCTTCCTCCTATCCCTGGTCTCCCTCTCCATCTCCTGCTTATCCCTCCCCGGCGCCATTCCTTCCCCCGCGGTGGCGCCGAAGCCCGTGCTGCCCCCCGCGATGGCGCCGAAGCCTGTCCTGCCACCCACGCCATGGTGCCGAGGCCTGTGCTCCGGGCGCTGGGCGACGCGATGGCTCCCGCGCCGTGGGAGCAGCCGGGCTACGCCGCGATGCCCGTGCCGGAGCCCGTGAAGAAGGCGTGCGTGCGGACGCCGTTCCCGGACCTGTGCGCGCGGGTCCTGCCCTTCAACGTGGACCCCCAGAGGGCAGCCGACATGCGGCGCCTCGCCGAGGCGTCCACCCGCGTCGCCATCGAGGCCGGCACCGCGCTCGCCGCCTTCGGGTACGTCCACGCCGCGGGGGCCAAGAACGGCACGCGGCTGCGGATGTGCGTGCGCGACTGCACCGTGCGCGTCGACGCCGCGGTGAAGAACCTGACCGCGTCGGCAACCGCGCTGCGCCGGGGCGCGTGCGCGGAGGCGGGGCAGCTGGTGGGCGACGCTGCGAAGGGGTGCGGCGTGTGCTGGGGCAGCTGCGCGCGCTTCACCGGGGAGGCCATGCACGTCATGCAGAAGCGCGCCCGCCAGTTCGAGAAGCTCGTCATGATCGCCTCCGCGATTTTTCTCATGATTATATGAGAAAAGCAGGGGCCTATGGCCGCCGCGCTGCTCCGGCCAGCTGCTCATCATCGACGACGGCGCCTTGTACTGATCGGCCGGCCGGCCGGAGTACGAATAACGTATACATATATACATCGTCCTCGTCGATAGATACATATAGAAGAGGCTTTTGAAGTATAGGCTAACTAGCTTCAAAAAAAAGTATAGGCTAACTAGTGATTTATTGACCGCTATATGGTTAATTTACTAGCTTAGTGCAGTGAATAAAATGTACGGCAGATCATTCTTCTGAGCCAATCAAAGGCAGTTCATCGTGGTAATTATATTATCAAGAGATTACAATGGCGTCATAAGTCATGTAGTGGTAACATTTTGTTTGTATGCGATGCTAGTATGTGAGACATTTTATTACTGAAAAGCATTGTTTTAGAGGAATTACTGAAAATTGTTAAAGAGTGTGTTGAAAAGTGTCAAATATGTGTACGGATCGATTATGTAGTGGAATTGGAGTGTAACTAACAGATATGGTTAGAAGAGTTTGAGTTGAAAACGTCTGTAACCCGAACTCCTATATAAAGGGGTACCGCTGATTGTAACCACAAGACAATTTGGATCTGTCGGAGTCATCCCGCAGAGGGCGGTCTGACCAGCTGGCCCTCAGAGTGCGGCGATGTCGACAAGGATAATACAGGAATAAAGGGGAGATGCGCCCAGCAACGGCCCCGAAAATGTAGGCTTCGGCTGAACCTCATTAATAAATATCGATGTCGATTCTCTCTCTTGATTTCATCTAGATCTAACTGCTGCGGACGGCCGATGTCCTCGTTAAGATTAGTCCGGGTTGGGGCTGGTTTTGCAACAAGTGGTATTAGAGTGCAAGGTTGGAGGATCTTGAAGCAATCTAGAGGAACTTGACGGAGACTGAGGAAGCTTGTCGACGTGTATGGGCATTGTGGCGTACCCGGTTTTTAAGCCGGATACTCCCTCGTGATTACTGTATCGGTCCCTGGATCAGTAGCCGATACACACGAGTTAACATGTATATCATTGTCATACATGCGTAAACAATTAAATAAACCGTTACGGTCAATAATCTGATACCTGTAGCCCAATGGCTATAACTTGCAGCGGAAATCCAGCGGAGAGGTGGCCCATCAGTATGCCATACCCGATAGGCAACTGACTGGGGGTTACGCCCTAACTTTCGCGTTCATATACGAATCTTCGGAATTGATGTCATCCTTCGTCTGGCCAAATCAACAAGCCAGGTGAGTACATTGAATGTACTCGCAAGCTATTCCCACAGGAGGAAATATACAGCTATATTTCATGCAGGGAATAGTTCAAGGGATAGCTCTAACCTAAGTTGTAAATTGTGCGGAAATGTAAGTTCTTATTTTAAATACACATAAGTAGATTGTAAAAGCATTTCGAAATCTAAAGTACTTTAAGAAAAAACATCTCATCACATCTCATCTCATGCGGTAAACACCGCTACTCAGCTCATAACCTATTACCGTCAGCTTCCACTTCCCATCCATGGCTCCACCCATCGAACGGTAGCTTCCACCTATCCGATAACTAGGTCTTCCAACACTAAACCGTATTCCGGCCACTTCCGGCAATACGGCGGATTACTTCGGCAATTTCCTTACCACCGACACATGGCCTAAATTGCCCACTGTGGACACATCATGCCCACGTCCTTAATCCCATTTTCCAGCTTTCACAAACAAAGCTCAATCTAACCAGTGTGTGGCCTTATCAGTTCATGTCCAAGACCGAGGACGCGGCTATTCTAATAGTTTTTAACCCTCTGCAGAGGTGGTACGGCTTTACCCACAAGATGTAGGTCACCCTGGGAGTACTTTGCAACGTATACTGCCAGGGTTATTACAACGAGACCTTTCGCCTGCTTTCATACTAGAGTCGGACCCGCTAAATGAGACTTACCCTAACTCTGATTGTGTCCAGAAAACCTGACACCACAATTCGGAGAAACGCTCATCTTTGTGTCGAATCCTCACCCACGCCTTGGGGCTCACTATCTAAGAATCTTGACCCAAATAGCGCCGTGGGGATTCTCTAGGGGCCCAACGTCGTACCTAGCACATACTTCTTACTTCCTACGGGTCCGAACCCTAATATTAGGCGGGGTACCGAGTCAAGTCCTTCCCATAAAGGACATGTGGATGTACGATAGGGGAACTGATTCAGCGGCACTTAGGTTCGGTCCTTAACTGATTCGAGTAGGACTCCAGTCATCATCAATCACCGAATAGCCTTCCGCTACTTCATCTTCCTTCAAACCACCTTACCTCCTACCCGAATCAAAATCATCTCCAACTTTATTTTGAACCTTGGAACATTTCTTTTTGAAAGTCACCGCGGATAACATACGTTATCCACGGGTTTTGATTTCCCATACCCGGAGGTTTGAGTAAAATTTTAGTTTTAACTATAGCAGGGCTAAGCAATGGCTACTACCTATAACCTTAGACTTTTGCCGGTTGGAAACCAATCGACAGATCAACTATGGTTACAAGGAATCGGATAGTCAACCCTAGCTCAAATACATCTATCGAATATAGCTAACTACATAAAATATCGTTGATAAACATAGCATGCATGTTTCATAATCAAAGTAAATATACTTTGCAGATATAGGATTCGACATGGTCGAAGTGGGAAATAGCTTGCCTGGCGATATTGTCCGGGGCTCGGTCTTGAACTTGATACGGCAATGGTCCGGGGTCTTTCGCGCGATATCTCTAGCATCGGTATCTACACGTTGGAAAAAAACATCGAATAAACCACGGCGCGAGATAAAACCCAGTAAGATCCAACATACACACATGAAAACCTAAAATGTGTGTTCTGAACTTTAGGTCGTCTTTAGGGTATTTGTGGAGGTGAGAAGGAATTAATGTTGCGTGAATTTAGGGTTTGATGTGACTTAGGAACTTATTATCATTTAATTGTTTGTAGATTCTTTTTATTAGCTAGGTCCAGAGGACATTAACCCTTTTTAAAGATTTTTAGCAAACTAGACAAAAGCTTTTGGGGTAGAGTTAAGATGGTATTTGCGCAGGTTTATACATACAGGCGCATCCAAGGTTGCATAGTTATCAATATTCTTTCAATTCCCTTACTGCTTTTAATAGGATAAGGATCTAAATGTCTGATTACTTTCTAGTCCAAAGAGTTGTGGAAATTATTAGAATTGTTATAAACTTGTCTACGGTTTTGGGTATTTATCAAGAGTTATGTATAGTTACCAAAACATACGGGTATACATGGATTAATTTAAGGTTTCATAAAGGGGTTACTGCTTTTAAAAACTAAACAATTAACTCATTAAAAGTTGCTGAACCTAACATGTTTATGTATATAGTTTAAAATGGCGATTGGAAGGAAAACATTTTGGATCAAGAATACCTAGGACCAGGGGACGTAGAGAGGTTTGAAGATCTTCTCGGGATCTGGTTAAAGGGATTTGGATTTACTTCACAACGTGTTTATGTCTCGTATTATGGATTGCCTAAGGTTCGATTTAAGATTTGGCACGTTAGGGTTTTAATTTCAAGGTTTGGAGATATATGCCCCATATCACATGTTCAGTAACTTTTAAAGGAAACCAATTTCTAGAATAGACTTGAGACCGGGGGTGTACGCGTATGGGCTATGCAAGCCACTGTACCTAGTTCATTTAATAGGAAGGGAGAAGAAGAACCGAAGACTAAGGAGCAGCTCGGCCAGGCTGTGCCGTGGCACAGGAAATAGGGGGAAATCACTGTCGCGGTGGGGGAGGCAGGCGCCGACGGCGGCAGCTCACCAGAGGAAGAAGGGCTCGCGTGGGAGGCAGCTCCGGTGTTGGTCTACCGGCGGCGGGTAGTGGAGGGGACCGCAGAGGAGCCGAGGTGGCCGGAAACCTGGCTGCTCGACGCGGCGGCTCGGGCATCTCGCCACCGACGGCTGCGACGGGGAAGTGTAGGGGCGGCGCGCTTGGGTATTCCCTCGGACCAGGCGGCGGCGAGGTGATGGGGCAAGCGGCGGCTGGGCTGGTGCTGGAGGAGACCAGGTGGGGCGCTCCAGATTGGCGGCAAGGGCGGTTGGGCGGGTTGCTTGGCCGGCGGCGACGTGCCCTGCGGCGGATCTGGTGAGGTGCACCGGCGGGGACGATGTGTGGGGCTTCAGAGCGGCGCCTTGAGCGGAGGTCACGGCGGGGACCTTGGCTACGGCGGTGAAGTGCTACTCCCCGGCAGTGGTGGAGCTCAGTGGCAGAAAAGGGGGGGCGGCAGAGCTGGCCAGGGCGGCGGGTTTGCTGGAGCTGGTGCCGGAGTACAGGGGAGATCGGGGAAAGTTTGCCTTAGCTGGAAGCTTAGGAGCTCGGCTGTAATGGAGGAAGGGGAGGAGGGACTGAGAAGCTCAAGAGAGAGGGCCGGCTTGGAGAAGAAGGAGATGGGGAAAGATTGGGTGGAGCTGGATGCGGGAGCTAGAACCTGGGGTAGCTCGGCTGAAGAAAAGGAGGGGAGGGGTTGAAGCAAGAGATGGAGCTCGGTTTGCTAGGATTTGAGCAGCTCGGCTTGCTGTGATTGGAGAGGTGAAGAAAAAATCTAGGGAGGGAAAGAAGATGGAGCTCAGGAATGGAGCTTGGTTGCTAATTCAGAGAGAGATGGGCAGCTCAAGGAACTCAGGCTTGCTAGTGAAGACCAGGGGAAGTGCACGGGAGTGAAGAAGAAAGTAGGGGTGAGCTCAGGTATTTTTGGGGAAGCTTTGACCGTCTAGGTGAACGTGGAGTAGAGTTAATGGGAGGAGAGGCAGGTGAGCTTCACTGTACAGCACAGGGACTTCCTTTGGTGCTCTTTATTGCTACGGGAGTAAAAGGGGTTGCTTGCTGCTGCAGCCAGGTGAGGATGTGGCGTGGCATGACACTACAGCTGGAAAAGTCAGCTTTAGGAGGTGTACAGGGAAGAGAAAAGAGCACATGGGCTCTTGTGAAATGACTTGAGCAGCTTGGCTTGTCTTGTAATTGAGCTGGGGAAGAGTTAAGGAGGAGCAGAGGAGGTGAGTGAGCTGGCGGAATAGGGCAGAGGATTGAACAACTCGGTGGCACTGTACGGGAGTGAAAAGACTTAAGGGAGGGAGCCTGAGGAAACAATAAATGAGAATGAGACAACTCGGTGGCAAGTATTTGACCTGGAAAGAAAATATGTGACAAGAGCTGCCAGTGGGTTAATGTAGATTAGAAATGTGAGGGCAGTATGGAATGACCACACGATGAGCCTAAATAGCTTTGGCAGGGATATCAACGTGATTGCATGTGAGATAATTATTATGGGGAAGGTGTTCGGAAAATATTGCCGGTATACTCGTATATGCACAGGACTGCAACAGAGATGGTTTATGTGCGTATATATTCTAGGAGAGAGAAAAGGTGGCGGGGTGTATATGTATGCATATGGGGTGAAGAATTGGGTAGGGCATTATAGAAATAGGGTTTTGGCTATAGCAGGGATAAATGGATGAGTCGGTGAAATGGTAAATGGTTATTTGATAAAAAGCTACTGGGACAGATATTTTTCTCCCGGTACGGTAATCTGGTAAAGGTAGAAAAGATATTTTTGTGTCGTATGGTAAGGGGAGGAAAATAACCAGGGTGGTTAGGGATTTTACCGGGAAAGACGAAATAGGGTTTGGGGGTGTATGTGCCCACATACACTTGATGATTTTTGCATATATAGGGTTTGCATGTGGGTGAAATGGACATGCGATGTTCTGGTGAGCTGTGGTTTGAATGGTGTCTCTGATATATCCATGTATATATGCACGGAGTTGTGGCAGAGCCGAACGTTGAGTTAGGGTTTTGACCCGCAGCTCGGAAGGAACAGATTAGGGTTTGGTGGATGTGCGCATCTCTAAAAGCAGTATATTTTTGCATATATTCGCGATGGGACAAGGCGAAGGTGGTGGCACAATTTTAGGTCATTCGGAGAAGATTCGGGATGGGTATATGCTCCGATTTCAAAGAAGTACTGCGAGGGCACTTTGCGGCAGATGTGGGTTTAGGTGGCACCGAATAGATAGAAGGGAGGGGATGCCGAAAGTATATTTGTGGCGGGGAGAAAGGCTGTCGCGGCGGAGAAAACATTGCCGCGGTATTGCCGCGGTAAGGGAAGACTTGCCGCGGTAGGGAAAAAGAATTGCCACGGTGGAAATCGGCTGTCGCGGCGGGAAGAAACAGCGGCGTGACATTGCCGCGGCAAGGAAGGGGTTGCCGTGGCAGAGGCATGGCAGGGACGGTAGCTGCTGTGAGATGACGTGGCAGGGAACCAGTGGCGCGACAGAGGCTTGTCGCGGCAAGGACGGCTTGCTGCGGCAGAGAAAGGTAGCAACGGCAGTGACAGGGGCCTTGCCGCGGCAGAGGAAAGGGGCAACGACAGTTGCCATGGCAAGAGCGCGGCAGCGGCAACGGCTGCCATGGGCTGTCGCGGCAGAGCAGGTTGGCTGTGGCGGCTGCCTCAGGCTGTCGTGGCGTGGTCGCAAGGACGAATGGTCCCGCATGGAGACACTGGAATGCCCGGTTTGGAAAAGTTTGCCGGATGGAGTTTCAACAGAGCGGAGGTCAACGGAATAAGAACAGAGGGGAAAGGTTTTTGGTTGACTCACTTTAGGGTTTCAATAGAAGCATGATTTGAAATGAAAGTTTTGATTTGGTGTATTTTAATCAGCATTATTATCAAAAAGCTTTTGTTAGCCCTAAATTTTAGGTTTCGGAAAATTGGGATGTTACAGGCATGGTCGGCAAGGGCGGCAGCGCAAGTGTTCCGTGTATAGATCTACGAGTGGAGAGGCCGAGGATCTGTCGGAGCGGAGGCTGGTAGGCCGGTAGCCCCAACCTAGGCTCATCATGGTGGATCAGAGGGCCCAGATTCTTCGCCATGACACAGTGAGACCTCTAGAGGGGTGGTCGAACCGGTCAAAGGCGGTTGGAGGCGTGTGGTGCTCGCACGGGCGGTCAGACCGGCCTGGAGGGCCAGTCAGATCGGGCGCATGGTCGAGTTCGACCCGGATTCGGAGTCGGAGTCTGAATCGAATAAGGAGTCATGGCGCGGCTTAAAAGGGCGGGATTGGCTCAGAGCTCGGGTCGATCGGTGATGTCAGGTGGCAGCATTAGTCGGTCAGACCGGCCGGAAGGTTTGGTCAGACCGGTGGTTTCAGGCAGAGGCGACGATCGGTGGAGAGCGAGCCACGCGGCTCACCGGGCCAAGGACGGCCAAGGTCTCTGGTGCACGACGACGTGCAGGACCAGGCCCAGGACACGGAGGTGTTGGACGGGGCCCGGTGGCTTCAATATGACAAAGACGTGGACCGATCAACAACAACATGCGCACGGGAGAAGAGAGGGCCAGATCGGAGGACGTGGGTGGCTAGGGACAGCCACAATGAGTTTTATTGAAGATGGAGGTGGAGTTCGAGTCGAACTCCAGTTCGAATTGGAATCCGGTTTGGGGTTCGAGTTCAAGTTGGAGTAGGTGAAAGGCTCTAGGATCTCTTTAAATAGAGGCGCAGGGGAGGGCTATGGAGTAAGAGCTCGAAGATTCATAGCCTCTAGCCAGGAAACAGCGAGAGCAAGGTCTTCAGCAAGCGGCACGCATGATTTTTGAAGCCAGCAAAGGAGGCAACTCTCGGACGTTCAAACCGACCTCCACGAGTGATCAGACTGGCGGCTCATTACGGTGGATCAGGGCGAGGAAGATCCGGTGGTCGAGGAGAATGAGGTTTCTTCATCCGAGGAGAGCGGTCAGACTAGGTGGGAGACTGGTCAGACCGATGAGGAGTCGGAGGAGGAGGAGGAGATCAGCAGCGAGGCGTCAAACGAAATCAAGTTAGACCGGTCAGACCGGCCTGAGCGTTTATGGCATCGAGTGCTAGATTTGAAGTAACAAAGTTTGATAGTACTGGGACTTTTGCACTATAGCAGACCAGAGTCCAAAATCTATTAGTACAACAAGGGTGCTTGAAGGTGACCAAGAAAGATGCAGAGAAACCTGCCAGGATGCTCAAAGATGACTAGGAAGATATAAAGGTTAATGCTACTGGGATCATACGGCTAAGCCTATCAGATCAAGTCATGGACCATGTGATGAATTTGGATCGCCTAATGAAATCTGAGAGAAATTGGAGGCTCAATTTATGTCCAAATCATTGACCAATAAGTTGTACCTGAAGCAGAAATTGTATGGGCTAAAGATGCAGGAGGGTTCAGAGCTTGTGGAATACATCAATGTCTTCAATCAGGTAATCATGGACCTAACTCAACTAGAGGTGAAAGTTGATGATGAAGACAAGGCTATTGTTCTTTTGTGTTCTTTACCTCCTTTCTATGAGCACATGGTGACTACACTGACATACGGCAAGGATATCATCAATGTGAGGTTCTTATGCTTTCAGATAGTCAGTCAACAACAGCGTGGATATTAGATTCAACGAGTTTCTTTCATGTGACACCAAATAAGGAGTGATTCAGCACGTACAAATTTGGTGATTTTAGAAAGGTCTACCAAGGTGATGACATAGGCCATTGTGTTGTCGGGATATGTGACATCAAGATCAAGACTAGTGATGATGAGCATCTACTCAAGGGTGTGCCACATGCGCTAAGGTTCAAAAGGAATCTAATTTCGTTGGAATGCCTTCATGATGATGGTTATGTCTACAAAGTAGACAGGGACAAGGAGAGCATGAGAATCAAGAAGAGCAAAGTGATCGTGATGAAGGGGAAGAGAACCGTGAATAATCTTTACAAGTCAAAAGGGTATGTTCTTTCAGGTGGGGTCACAAGAGAAGAACCAGCAGTGGCAACTCTAGCAGTGGAGGATGACAGGTCTGAGACCAAGTCAAACTTGTTAGGTGGCTCTAAGTGAGCTACAAAGAGAAAACTTTATTCCACAGGGCATGGAAGTTCAGGCACGACAAATTCCTTGGTGGAGGACCATATTCGTCAAGGTGGAGATTGTTGAAAAATGTCGAATATATGTACAGGTAGGTTACGTAGTGGAATTGGAGTCTAACTAGCGGATAGGGTTAGAAGAGTTTGAGTTGAAAATGTCTGTAACCCGGACTCCTATAAAGCGGTAGCACTGATTGTAACCACAAGACAATTTGGATCTGTCGGAGTAATCCGGTGGAGGACGGTTTGACCGGCTGGCCCTCGGAGTGTGGCGATGTCGACAGGAATAATCTAGGAATAAAGCGGAGGTGCGTCCAACAACGGCCCTAAGATATAAATTTTGGTTAAACCTCATTAACAAATATTGATGTCTATTCTCTCTATTGATTGCATCTAGATCTAATCGCTACGAGACAGCCGATGTCCATCGTTAAGATCAGCTTGGGTTGAAGCTGATTTTGCGACAAAGTGTAAATAGCGGTGGGCTAGATCCTTCTAGGGCAGTCCCAATGCTCCACCACGTACTATATCTAAATCATGCCACATAAGCAAAAATCTGATGTGGCACCCTATTTAATGAGGAAAGAGAGAGTAACCATATCTTAAGCTAAATATAGATCTTAGCACCAAATCCAAGACATCCCATGATTTTTCTCTCACAAAACACATTAAATGAGAGCTCTTTTAGATACAACACTAAGATACAACACATTGAGTAGGTTGTATCTAATGCAATAAGATACAACATAAGATATAATGCATTGGGAGTGCCCTAATGGAGCACTCAATCTAGCACTCACCTTGGTAATTGGGAGCCGGCACGTGCTACCCAAGCTGGACATAGACAGGGTGTGCTAAAAAATAGAAAATTTCATCAATTGTTTCAGGGATAGGCAAAACATATTGGGAGCGAGGATATCATGGAGCTTTCGAATCTATCGCTCACCTTCGGATAAGAGATCGAACTCCCCAACCATTCGAATTAATGTTCGAAGAAGAACTTGTACCATGTAGCGTGTGAGTTGTGACAATACGCGAAGTGATCGGTATTTCCTTGCAAAAAGGAAAATTGTACGAGCAAGGATGACAACTTGCTAACTAAACATGCACAGGTGCACCGAACGTGTGCGTACCTCAAGTATTCGGTGAGACGCGAACAATCTTGTAAATGTCCTACGTGGCGTCTTATAGTTTGTATTTTCTCTGGCTTTTTTTGGATCAAATGGCAGAGCTCCTGCAATTTTTTACGAGTAATAATGAAGAGTCATGGCTGCTATATATGGTTCCTCGAAAAAACAAGTCAGGACTGCTATCCCGCACTTAATTAAATACAGCTTGCCCAAATCAAAACGACGTGATACCTAAACCGTGGGAATTTCGTTCGGTTCCTAGGAATTACATCGTTTCCCTCGAAATTCATGCAATCCAAGCAAAATCCCAAAAATTCTTCTTCACGGATGGTTCCAAAGATTGTTCGATAAGAATAGAATTATATATTTTTCTTGTTTGCTTTCCCTTACTTTTTTATTTCTCTCGGGTCAATTTCTCCACAATCCCATCGCTGGCAATAAAGTAGCTCGCTGCGGCTGTTTTTGTCAAAAGAAAAAAAAATCTTGTCGTCCTCACTGTCACTGCACAGGCCGTTCGGTCTCATGGTTCCCGGGCCACAGCGGCACGCCGGACGCGTCTGGCGCGGCCAGTTCCCATGGCCGCCGCCCCCACAAATGCACTTGACCACGTTTCCTGTCTGATCCCTCCACTTCCGCAGCTCCGCTTCCTTTTTTTTCCCTGTTCACGCTCGAGTTTCCAAAGCACCAGCAAGAACTACACCACCATAAAATATTACCAGCTCCTTTCGCACACAGGCTGCAAGCCTGCAACACACGCAACGCAACAGCAGAAATCGCAAATACAACTAGAGAGAGAGAGAGAGAGAGAGGAGGGGGTCGGTGAGCATGGAGGGCGTGGCGGTGAGGCACCGGACGGTGGAGGCAAACGGCATCTCCATGCACGTGGCGGAGGCCGGCCCCGAGGACGACGCCGCCAAGGCAGCGGTGCTGTTCCTGCATGGCTTCCCGGAGCTGTGGTACTCGTGGCGCCACCAGATGGCGCACCTGGCGTCCCGCGGCTACCGCTGCGTCGCGCCCGACCTCCGCGGCTACGGCGGCACCACCGCGCCCTCCGATGTGGCCTCCTACACCGCCTTCCACGTCGTCGGCGACGCCATCGTGCTCCTCGACGCCCTCGGCCTCGCCAAGGTACGCACGCACGAACAAGCCTGAATCACGCATATCCACACGATTTGCGTTCGGCGTGAGTAATGGAAGCTCTCCATTGATCTCAACCTTTCTTTTTCTTTCTGCTGTTGAGAATGTGACGTGCACAGGTGCGATGAACTTGAAAGAAAAAAAAAGTTTCTTTTTTTTCATAATAAAGAAGATGCCAGTGTGGCTGATCTGTGACGCGATTAAAAAGATGCCTTGTTGTTCTACAGTAGCGTCCAAAACCCAGAGTCAACACCTGTGAACTGTGATAATATCGTATAGTAACCGAATCGAATCAAATCTCAAAACATGAAATTAACTACTCACTCCGCTCGTGAATTTAACATGTATTTTGGTTAGTTAAGATAAGATTATAACAAATAATTATTCTATTAACTAGCACAGTGTCCCGCGCAATTACGCGAGAAATATTTTTAATTATTTCTATTTGTTTTTATCTGTAAGCATGATATTAGATCAGTACATGAAAATAAAAGTTCAAATCGCGAGATTTAGGTACAATTATGAAAATTTATCGGTTGTATCTGTTTAGTGTAGTTATGAAGATCTATTGACTGTGATCTGTTTAGGTGCAATTATGAAGATCCATCAAATGTGATCTGTTTATGTGCAGTTATGAAGATCTATCGGCTATGATCTGTTTAAATGCACTTATGAAGATCTATCGGTTGTGATCTATTTAGATGCACTTACGAAGATCTATCGGTTGTGGTCTATTAATAATAAAAGGGTCCACCAAATTAACGATCAAATGTTTTGCTTTTTTGCGGGAATTTATAGCATCTCTCTATTTTCTCTATTGTATTCTGCTTTTTTTTTGAAGAAAACACCCCAAAGGGCATTTTCATTTCCATTTCTGAAAATAGTTAAGGAAAACATACACATACAACCTTACAGAAACAGAAAATAACACAAAGGCCCCTAGGGCCGTCTTCTTCCTTGCTTCACCGGCCGCCATTGGAGGCTTCGCGGAGCTGCATTTCCTGCCGGAATCAAGACGCGCCCTTTTCCGGCTTTGATAGGACCTCAGTCCGTTGGAAGGCCTCAGTTGTAGACCGCCGCTGGAGGCAGAGCTTGATATCTTGTGAAGGAGCATCGGCCATGGTGGGACCCCGAGCTTGGTCGGGGAAGGAGACCACCTCTTCTTGCTGGCGAGCGGCGCACAAAGACCCTGCAGAAAAGCAAACGCTCGAGAGAACACCCAAACCAACAACAGAGAAGCAAAGAAGAAGACCAGAAGAACCGCCATCAGCTCCAAAGGAGGAACGGCAGACGGCAACCCCCATACTCCTCCCGACGGAACCCGAGGGATCAACGTCGGAGCGGGGACAGAGCAGGGGGACAAAAGCCCAAAACGGAGACAACGCTGCCGCCTCGCCGCCTTCGCACGGGACCAAAACCCTAAATTACCGGGACCAAAACCCCGCCCGCCGGCAGCGCGCCGCCATCCGCCGCACATCCGAAGGCCAAGGGGGCCATCGGTGGCGGGAGCGAATGGCGGGGACGCCGGCGGGAGGGAGAATCGCGACAGATCCCCTAGATCGCCTCTTATCACTGTAGAGAGGGGAAAGGGACTATGTTCTATTGTATTCTGCTTTTAGTATATAGTAGATATGTGATTTATATGATATAAAATTAATATCATTAGATTCGTATTCAAAAATACTTGATTTATATGATATAAAATTAATATCATTAGATTCGTATTCAAAAATACTTTCTTATGATTATAATTTTTATCACATCAATTGCATATTGACAAAGTAACAATTGATCAAAGTCTTGTCTTAACCAACCAAAATACATCTTATATTTCTGGATGGAGAGTAATTAACCGAATCGAATCTCATAGTATTAATGATAGATGAACATGTGCAGTGTAACTACATTTACTTCTACCTTTGGCGAAAATTTAACTCCGGTTGGTAAAAAAAATGCTACCGCACGTTTTGATCGTGGTGCATCTGGGCACTTGGCTGGTACAGGACTGACAATCTGAAGATGTAGATAGCTCTTGTGCTAGTTGCTGGCGTTTGCGATTAGGTGCATCTGGAAGATGCTCTTTTCCGTTTTGGTTATCAGCAGTTAATCAGAATAGTGTTCGTGAGTCGCTCTGTGTGGATTATTGCTCACCTTAGCGCCCGATGATGTACCTTGGTGCTTTTTCTTTTATCTAGCCAGCTGTAAACTCTGAAACCCCTGCCCTCAGCTCTTATGTTTTTTTTTCTTTCTGTTTTTCTATTGGGGCTGTTGGGGCTGTTTTGTGAAAATAAAATGGAAACCGGAGGGACTCCTCGATCTCTTTTTTCTTGTTCTTTTTTTAAGATCATGGTGCATCAATGAATCTCGACGATCTGATGTGATTTTGCGTGTGATGAAATGACGGTTTTCGTGGTGGGGCACGACTGGGGCGCGCTGATCGCATGGTACCTCTGCCTGTTCCGGCCGGACCGCGTGACGGCGCTGGTGAACACGAGCGCCGCCTTCGCGCGCCACGTCATGATCCGCGCCGGCGCCGTCAAGCCCACCGACTACTTCAACCGCGCCTACGGCCCCACCTACTACATCTGCCGCTTCCAGGCAAGCAAATTACTCCTATGCACTCTCTCCTCTGCTACATACTGCTGCATGCTACTACTCTCTACTTCATACGAATATCATTTCATTGCTTGCTACCTCTGCGTGCATAAACCCTACGTGCCGGTGCACATGGAAAACGATTGCGCCGCTGACGAAGTACCAATATCTAAAAAGAAACTGAGGTGTCGTTGCCAAGTTCATGGTGCGACGAGGGATAGATCGGAAATACCACCACGACTGTAATTAATTTGCACGAATTATAATGTTGTTGGATTCAAGCGCATAATGAAACTGCGTCAAATTCCTACCGTTCTACTCACACAAGAAATGAATAGAAAAACTCATCATTAGAGCTTAAGCAAACCTTTTATTGTTCCAACGTACGGAGAAGCAACAGTCTAGCAGGTTGTGAAAACAACGAAACATGCACAGCACAAATATGATAGTAGGAGTACATTCCAAAAATATTACTACTCCGTGCCTGTCCATTCCGTTGGAAAAGATCTAGTAGCTAGTAATTGGACCTGCGCGTACGTACGTGCACGAGTGCGCACGTACGCCGCGCGCTGGGCCGTCTCGCTCGGCCAGTCGAACGATCATTGGATGGAGCAGCAAGTGTCCGGTACCTCGTCGCCGTCGGAGCACGTCGGCACGTACTGGTGGTCCAGTGGTTCCCGGCGTACGGGTAGCCCGCCGGCTGCGGAGCGTAGGGATGTGGCGGCGGCGGCATCCCCCAGCCGTAGGACGGGGAGTACTGTGGCGGCGCTGAATGCTGCATCCCCCAGCCGGTGACCACGCCGTTGACAGGCTCCACCGTCCCGTCGCTGACGATGGTGACGGTCCTCCTCATCCTGTGCCGGATACGCCTCCTCAGCGCCGTCGCGTCGGCCGGCCCGGCGACCACCACCAGCCCCGTCTCCGGGGACGCCCACACCCTCTCAACACCTGCATGCATACACGCCCATAGCATGCACACAATTAAAGATGCGTGTCATGATCTCGGTAACATGAACTTAATCTGCGTGCATCGATCGCACGCGCTACGTACGTACCGAGGTAGTTCTGAATGGCCTTCGGCATGCATGGATCCAGGGAGTATCTAAAAAATGGCGCGCGCAAAACAGGAGCCCGGGGTCGCGGAGAAGGAGCTCGCGCCGGCCCACGCCAGGCACCTCATGGAGAAGATCTTGTGCAACCGTTTGAGCGAGCGCGGGGCCGGCGAGGCGGAGAGCGACGAGCCGCCGGCACCGCTCCCTCCCTGGCTCACCGAGGCCGACGTCGACTACTTCGCCACCGCATTCGAGAAGACGGGCTTCACCGGCGCCCTCACCTACTACCGCAACATGGACAGGTAATCAAGCAGCCATGCATGCATACGCGCAGATCAGATACTACATCAGAGTGGCTTTCTTCACGATCACTGTGTGGGTGCAGGAACTGGGAGCTGGCGGCCGCGGCGCCATGGGCGGACGCGAAGGTGCCGGTGAAGACCAAGTTCATCGTGGGGGACGGGGACCTGACGTACCGCTACGCGGGGATCCAGGACTACCTGCACAAGGGCGGGTTCAAGGCGGACGTGCCGCTGCTGGAGGAGGTGGTGGTGATCCCGGGTGCTGGGCACTTCATCCAGCAGGAGAAGGCGCAGGAGGTCAGCGACCACATCCACGACTTCATCGCCAAGTTCTGAACTCAAGACTCGCCTTCTTAAAGAGATCGAACTCCCCAACCATTCGAATCAATGGTCGAAGAAAACTTGTACCATGTAGCTTGTGAGTCGTGACAATACGCGAAGTGATCGATATTTCCTCGCAAAAAAGAAAAATGTACGGGGAAGGATGACAATACGCTAATTAAACATGCACAAGTGCACCGTACGTGTTCGTACCTCGAATATTCGGTGAGACGCGAACAATCTTGTAGAAAAAGATTTTGTGTTATCATTACAGGAATTCCGTATACACACTAGTTTTACATATGTTAGTCACATCTAGCCGGATGTAAATACCACCGGCCCGTCGGTCCGAACACTCCCGTCGTAGATGGAGGAAAAGGACCAACACAATCAACATCGACGAGATCACTTAGCAAGCATAACTCAATCTGTCGGCATCGATCTTCGGTTTTTTCATCTCACTTATTATTTATTCCAATATAAATTAATTAATTTACACACCATAATTCATTGGTCATGATCAGTAATCAGCTCCAATCATATTAGAAAAACTCATCCATAAATATAAATAATCATAGTTAACATAAATATATATGTCATTTGAATAATCTTCACATCAACGCCATCGTAACATAAATTAATCAGGAATCTTAGTGAGCTATATGCTTTCCATATTCACACTCAAGTTTCCAAAGAAGCATCAAGAACAACACTCATATTTGGCCTATTAGAGTCAGCTCGACGACTCCTCTCCCTCAAAGAAGGACCTCTTCACCTGAGCTTGACTTGAAAAACCAGGTTTTGTCCCTAATCAATGCATCCAGTAGGCCGGTATGCTCTATGGCTTTTTCTGGATCAAATGGCAGAGCTCCTGCAATTTGTTACTAGTAATAATGAAGAGTCATGGCTGCTATCCCGCGCCTAATTAAATACAGCTTGCCCAAATCAAGGCTGTATTACTAGCTCCCTTCGCACACAGTCTGCAAGCCTGCAACACACGCAACGCAACAACAGAAATCGCAAATACAACTAGAGAGATAAAGGAGAGGACGGGATTGGTGAGCATGGAGGGTGTGGTGGTGAGGCACCGGACGGTGGAGGCGAACGGCCTCTCCATGCACGTGGCGGAGGCCGGCCCCGAGGACGACGCCGCCGAGGCGGCGGTGGTGTTCCTGCATGGTTTCCCGGAGCTGTGGTACTCGTGGCGCCACCAGATGGCGCACCTGGCGTCCCTCGGCTACCGCTGCGTCGCGCCCGACCTCCGCGGCTACGGCGGCACCACCGTGCCTCCCGACGTGGCCTCCTACACCGCCTTCCACGTCGTCGGCGACGTCGTCGCGCTCCTCGACGCCCTCGGCCTCGCCAAGGTACGCACGCACGAACAATGCTACCGCACATTTTAATCATGGTGCATCTGATGGCACTCAGCTGTACAAGTCTGACAATCTGAAGATGTAGATAGAAGACTGGAAGCTCTTTTGCTAGTTGCTGGCGTTTGACGATGAGGTGCATCTGGGAGATGCCTTTTCCGTCTTTGTTATCAGCAGTGAACCGGAATAGTGTTCATGAGTCGCTCTGTGTGGATAATTGCTCACCTTAGCGGACCCGATGATGTACCTTAGTGTTATCTTTTTGGCGCATCAATGAATCTCGATGATCTGATTTGATTTTGCGTGTGATGAAATGAAGGTTTTCGTGGTGGGGCACGGCTGGGGCGCGCTGATCGCGTGGTACCTCTGCCTGTTCCGGCCGGACCGGGTGACGGCGCTGGTGAACATGAGCATCGCCTTCATGCGCCACGTCATGATCCGCGCCGGCGCCGGCGCCGGCGCCGTCAAGCCCACCGACTACTTCAGCCGCGCCTACGGCCCCACCTACTACATGTGCCGCTTCCAGGCAAGCAAGTTACTCCCATGACCTCTCTCCTCTGCTACATACTGCTGCTACTACTCTCTAATTCATAGGCATATCATTCACTGCTTGCTACCTCTGCTCCTCTTCGCGTGTGCTGTGATCGACACGGATAGACCCTGTTGTTAGATTGGCTTAGTGCGGTGCAAGCATTTTGGTTTTATTGAGGAGCAGGAGCCGACATCAATGGCAAGAAATGGAAATGAACAGATCGCTAATTAGTTGCTTTTATTCTACGGCCCGCGTGCCCTCCATCTCTTTCCTTAAGTTCTCCCCGGCCGTCAGGCCATATATCGATTCTCTCCGTGGATCTTGTAGATTCTTGACGTGATCTCTGGATAGACATATCATGCACCATGCAGCAGTAGATCTCTTTGCTGTTAATCTCGGGATTCTTTTGCGATTGCATTCATGCAAGAGTATCTAAAAAATGGCGCGCGCGAAACAGGAGCCCGGTGTCGCGGAGGAGGAGTTCGCGCCGGCCCACGCCAGGCAACTCATGGAGAAGATCCTGTGCAACCGTTTCAGCGTGCGTGGGGCCGGCGAGGCAGAGAGCGACGAGCCGCCGGCGCCGCTCCCTCCCTGGCTCACCGAGGCCGACGTCGACTACTACGCCGCCGCATTCGAGAAGACGGGCTTCACCGGCGCCATCAACTACTACCGCAACATGGACAGGTAATCAAGCAGCCATGCATACGCGCAGCTCAGATACTACATCAGAGTAGCTTTCTTCACGATCACTGTGTGGGTGCAGGAACTGGGAGCTGGCGGCGCCATGGGCGGACGCGAAGGTGCCGGTGCCGACCAAGTTCATCGTGGGGGACGGGGACCCGACGTACCACTACGCGGGGATCCAGGACTACCTGCACAAGGGCGGGTTCAAGGAGGATGTGCCGCTGCTGGAGGAGGTAGTGGCGATCCCGGGCGCGGGGCACTTCATCCAGCAGGAGAAGGCGCAGGAGGTCAGCGACCACATCCACGACTTCATCGCCAAGTTCTGAACTCAAAACTCACACGCGTGGTCGTGCAAGGCAAATGGCTTTGATCTTCGTTTCCTAGTAGTTTTTTTTCACCCTCTTTTCCGAGAACATGGTTTCGTAGTCGTGAAACGAATGTACGTCGGGTGTTAATTGACCCGTTTGCCATGGATATTTGCCGTAGTCCATCGAGGTGTGTATGTTCTTGTGTTGGTGCCCGCGGACACTTGGCACGTTCAGAATTTCAACCTGAATGATGTGTTTGATTCGTAACCAACCCATGCCAATGCCTTGAGCGAAAGGTAGTGACTTTAACCATGAGCAAGCTTATGTGCAACAAAAGGGGGAGCGGAAGTCAGCAGAACATGGCGGCCGATCCCCAGATCACGAGCAAACATTGCGAGATCATGAGCATCCCTTTGATCCCGCAGCTTATGCACCACCTGCGCAAGATCCACCGCTCGGGCGCCCGGCGGAATCATCTGCTGATTCTCGGGTTGTTCCACTGCCGCGCTGAACATTGATTAGTTGAGTTCACACCACCGAAAGCAGCATACTCACCGACGCACGGCGACAGTGTTAAGTGCTCCGACGATGAGGACGGCGGCGCCGGAGGTAAGGCACCGGGCGGTGGAGGCGAACGGCATCATGATGCACGTCGCCGAGCTAGGCCGGCCCGGCCGGCGGCGTCCCCGCGCTCCACGCGGTGCTGTTCGTGCACGGCTTCCCGGAGCTGTGGACCTGTGGTACTCGTGGCGCCACCAGATGAGCACCTGGCGGCGACCGCTGCGTTGCGCCCGACCTCCGCGGCTACGGCGGCACCACCGTGCCGCCGGAAACCTCCTCCTACACCGTCTTCCACATCGTCGGGGACCTGCTCGCGCTCCTCGACGCCCTCCAGCTCCACCAGGTAACTAATCCATCACCCAAAATTGCTGGGGTTGCGAGATCGATCGGCGGTGGCTGACGCGTTGGCGCTGCGGTGAAGGTGTTCGTGGTGGGGCACGACTGGGGCGCCATCGTGTCGTGGAACCTGTGCCTGCTGCGGCCGGACCGGGTGCGCGCGCTCGTCAACCTCAGCGCCGCCTTCATGCCCAGGCATCCCTCCGTGAAGCCCGTCGACTACTTCCGCCGCGCGTACGGCGACGACTACTACGTCTGCAGATTCCAGGTGCGGAATTGCTTCTATCCTATGGCTGCCGTCGTCTAATGAGTAATCCAGGGATCAGACCTGCTGCAAATGTGTACCATCCGTGAATTACCACCAATCGGTCTGAGTTGCGCATAATTTTGGACATGATTAGCGATTTCTGCAGGTAATTTGCTTCTTTTGTTTCTCCATTGAGGAATTGCATGGTATTTGCATGCCCTTTTATTTTAGCAATTCAAATCAGAAATGGCTAAGCTGGTTCCTTCTTCGTTTGCAAGCAATTCCCTTTCTAGAGGTTCCTTCTCGGTTCTTCTGCAAACCGCAGTTCATCATTTGTAAGGTGCCACTGACATTCAGAAGAGCATATGTATATTTTAGCGGAAATGTATTGGCATGGATCAGTTAATAGATATTATTTAGCAATAGTAACATCTGAGTTATTTGCCAATAAATCGGAACCACTATGTGTACTAGTTGCATTTCTGTGCCATCTTTAACTTGGGCTATTCTTTTCATTTTGTGAACTTCATCCTTTTCAACCTAAGCTTCAGACAAGTGATTTCCAAAACATGCCTTCATAAGTGTCTCATTGGTTGGCAGGAACCTGGAGTTGAAGCAGAATTCGCTAGTTTTGACTTGAAGAGATTCTTCAAAATGGCATTGACTGTTCAAACCACAGGTTCTTCTGCCATGTCCCTTCAAAAAATGTAGGCAACCAACAAGCAAATAACAATGCCTTCTTGCCTCCCCGAGGAAGATGTCCGTTACCTAGCAAGTGTATATGCAAAAAACTGGCTTTCCTGGTGGCATTAATTACTACCGCTGTTTAGATCTGTAAGTATGTAATTATTTTAAATTTATTTAGCATGATATCAAATCATTGTCTGGACAATTCATACATGCCACATCGCCCTGCAATGTTTTTATGCATACTTAGCTTCTAAACCACACTTGTGCCATCTATTTCCATATGGACTATATATAGTTTTTCAAGTAACTGACAGGCCAATAGAGAGATGCAGCATGGAGCATCTGATTGTCATATACTGATAATAACAATAATGGCTGAAACATTTTGCCTTTAGTTTTCACTAGCACCGTGTCCCGTGTAATTGCGCAGTGTCTTTAATCATCTTTAATTTTTTTACTTATGTGAGTATATATTATTGTACTATTTACAAAAAACATCATATTACGACATGATGTGTCATCTGTACCTGATATTAGAATTAAGCTCGGATCGTCGAACCGATCGTTGGTTTGTATGTTAGATGACTAGTCATTTGTACGTGATATTAGATTAGTATGTGGAATTAAAATCCCCATCGTGAGCTAGGCGGGCGGGCGGTGGTTGTACTGAGCCAATATACTATTTGTACATGATATTAGACCAAATGGAATTAAAGTTTAGATCACGATCTAGCCGATCGTTTATATGTGATATTAGAGATCACCGGTCATTGATATTAGATCACTACACATACTTTAAGATTATAAATATCTACCGAACATGGACCATTAATAATTAAGGTATGTCAGATCATTGGTCAGGCAATGTTTAGGTACAGTTATGAAGATCTATTGATTGTGTTCCATTAATAATAAAGGTCTACCAAATAAATGGCCAGATGATGTTTAGATGTTATGATCTGTTTAGGTATAATTATAAAGATCTATCAGTTGTGATCTGTTTGGATACAAATATGATGATCTATTCGTTGTGATATGTTTTAATATAGTTGTGAAGATATACCGGCTATGATCTGTTTAGGTACAGTTATGATGATACATCAGTTGTGATTTGTTTAGGTACAATTATGAAGGTCTATCCGTTGTAGTCTACTAATAAAAAGAGAGTCCAACAGATTAATTGCTAGATGTTTTACTTTTTTTATGAGATTTTCTAGTATATCTTATTTTCTTGTTAATCCGTGTGTACTTTTTTATATATAACAGATGTGTTGAAAATTAGTATAGTCATGTGTGTTCGTCAACTCATTTCTATTTATCTTGTAAACTAAATACGTTCAGCTGATGGTTTATTTTCACTCTCCCTTACCATTTTACTCCTATGTGTTGAGCATAAGCAGGAGTTCACAACCCACATGAAATGCAGTTGGCAAGATGCCAAAAGTCTCTTCATTTTAGTCGAGGCCAGAAACATTTGCCATAATTTTGAAATCCTTGCTTGAGTAACATTTCTCATAAATATAAATTTATGAGTTGAATCGTAGGCAATATCAAGTAGTAGATTAGATTGTGAGTACCGTAGCACTGGCCATGATCACAATCATGTATTATAAAAAATTAGAGAATTGCATCATTCTAGGTATTGCATCATAGATGCATCATGAAATAGTAACTTCTGAGTCTGGCATGCAACAGGAACTGGGAACTGATGGCTCCATGGACAGGAGCAAAAGTACAAGTGCCAACTAAGTTTATTGTTGGGGATGGCGACCTGGCATACCATCATCCAGGAGTCAAAAGCTACATACACAAGGTGGGTTCAAGAGAGATTTGCCTATGCTTGAGGCGGCGGTCGTAATCAAGGATGCCAGGCACTTCATCCAGCAGGAGCGGGCACAAGAAATCAGCGATCACATCTATGACTACATCAAGAAGTTCAACACGGGTCTCCCGACACCGACACCCAGGTTATCGAAATTGTGAGGTGATTGATTGCTGTACAGAATTAATTCAAGAGACTAAGGAAATTTTGTAAGTGCTAAGCTTTGGTCTTGCTGAGGAACTTAACGTAATGCCATATTTGTTGTATTTTTTTTAATGCATGTTTGTTGTATTTGTAGACAAGAGATTGCTAGGATACAAGTTTTTGTGGGACGATGTTGCTAAGACAGATAACACTCTTTCTATTTTATAGCTAAAACAAGTCGTGATTCATGAGACAGCCCGCGATCCATCTCCGAATTGTACGCTTGCAGAGATGTCATACTCTTCCATCAGCATAGCATTTACAAGTTCCTTCATCGGTACTGCAATTTCGTCACAGCTTACGAAAAACGAAGATCTAGCTACCCAATCTTCACCATTATTAACATAACATTGACTTCCTGCAACATGTGGCAGAAAGCGGGAGTTTAGTGCTCCATCAACAGGGGCGACAGATACAGATGCCAAACAAGTTCATGGAAGCATAGTTTGCTTGGACATGCTAGTATGCGACCATAAATAAATCCAGGATTACAAACATAATACACAGCGAGGACTCTAGAATGGTTCGCAGAACTGCAGTTGCTCAATAAAGTGGTAATGGTTGAGGACTTCGCTCTACTTTCACCTGCAGACAGCACAAGTCAACGATCATAGTCAATGGTCATATCGATTCTCAAAAAATAAGTCAACGATCATATCCAACGTTATTTCTGTAGAAAGCGCACGATCATCCAAAGTTTTTACAATTTTTTCTTGCATAAGATCAAGTCAAGAAGAACAACATAACTGGGCATATGGCCCTAAAAATATGTTGCATACCATATTTCTTGCTCATTACATCAGGTAGAAAATGACCGCTTGCGCCTCTGAACATCAAACTCAGCGTCAATGAGGCCAGATATACCAGCTTTGATCTTCTGTCCTACTCGGACAGGGCCTACACCCTCAGGAGTACCTGCAGAGGATCTCATGAATAACCCACAAATAGATCCTCCAATGCACTAAAAACAGTTATGTGTAGAAAAACATTCATTACCGGTTAATATCACATCACCCTCCATTAATGTCATGATTGAACTGATATAACTGATTAGAAAAGGAATCTTGAATATCATATCACTTGTAGGCCCCTTCTGCCTAAGTTCATCATCTACCTGGATATGGTTGCTCAATTTTCGTTAATAGTATGGCATAGCTTCCATCACTTTGGGCCGCAATAAATAGATTCAGTGCATATTTGTATAATTACCTTTAGCCAGAGCTCTAGATCATCGGGATTAGCTACAGCTGATTTTGGAACCTGTTTAATGGAGAAACCATCATTAACGAAAGTGAAAGCATAGCTTATGATAATAATGGAATCGCCTATATCATGTCAAGTCACAAGAATGTTATGGAGAACATTCAAAGCATGAAAACCACGAGCTCACAACTAGTATCTTATCCTTTTTCATGCAATCGACAGATTTCCTACTACTCCTGCTCTATTTCTGCTACGAATTATCATAAACAAGATAGCGCATATTCCATATTTTTCAATGACTAATTTTAATATGATACTTATGTATATTTGTCAGAAACAAGTTTATACAAATTAGAAGGAAAAAATGTCAGAACTCACAAGCCGCCTACAGCACCATTCTTTGAGTAAGAGAAACATTTGCTTACCACTGCACTAATTGGAGTAAAGGTGTCTTGTGCTTTAGCCAAAGTCCAAGGAAGACCTGCAGACTATAAATTTCATTGGTCAATAAGTACCAGAAAGTTTGACATAGAAAACAACTTACATTAAGGGATTGTGAGTTTACTTAGAACTTACAAGGTCATATTGATGAATTAGTTACTACAATTTTGCACAAAAGTACATCCCGAGCAAGTATGTCAAATTTGTTGGATTGAAGAAAAATAGTTAGCAGCAACAACTAGCCCAAACGAAAAGTATTTGGTTCGTGTTTTATCAATTGACATGATCATAGAAAAGAGGCGACTTCTGAGACTACATTGTGAAGTTTGTTGCCAATTTTCTTCACGCAAGTTGAATGTTCCTATCTACATTGCAACTATTAGTTGACCTGATCATTGAATAGGAGAAACTTCTTAGACCACAATGTGTAACTTTGTGCTGATTTTTTTTTCAAGTTGAATGGTCTGTCTGTCTTTCGAGTTGCGATACCCACCAGGAAATGGCAGATGGAAAGAAGCAACAATAAAGAACAGGTAGAACAGGACCAAAGAAAAACTACATCAGTTGGTGCATGCTCACCTTAGCAGCGGATTGAAGGTCCCTTGCTGTCATGTCTAAAGCAAGTGCATAACCTGTGAATTCAGATGATATAAGCAGCTACGTTATATTTACCATGTCACAGCTGAAAAAACTCAATAGCTTCTTATTGACTCATACTGTTGCTTCTAGCTACATTGACCACAAGCACATAGAGTGAACCCTAAACTGCTCATTTTTCAGGAGTACTAAAAAAAGAGTAGAAACCTGCCAAACAAGGCTACAGATAGTCAAACACTGAAGGCCTTGAACTCAAGTTCCCCTCCCATGAAGAACTCAGGTCACAAATATATGGCTCAAATCAAGCCATTTGCCACCATGATTATTGAGAACAGAAAACATCCAGTACTGAACAGCACACATGAAAATGTGATTTAGATCAGGAAATCCTATGTGCTAATATGATATTTTCATCTGCATGACCATGGCAAAACAGGCGCTGTACAAGCATGCTGACCAAGAGCAAGAGCTTGCCTACTCTAAACTCCACATTTGCATTTTACACCAGGCTTGCCAAATATGAAGAGCTAATATTTTCTGGAATCGCTAGAAGTAATTGCCCTAATTCCATCTCAAACTAAATCCCTAATCAATCTCATTCCCGAATTCAAGTTCCCACATGATTTTTATACCATGGGTCATATCCTAGTTGATTTTTCAGATAAACAAAAGGATATGAATTGCTACCAAACATTGCAATTACACTAATATAATAATTTTCCTCGACGAATGGGAATGCAAAACCCTCGTGTGTCGCACAACTCCTCAGCTAGTAGTTGAATCAGATCACTTTTTGGAGCAACTAAATTCTTAAGAGCGGTATGTAATCGCGAAGGGACGGCACGGCATCTCGGAACTGTGGCTCATAGTTACCTCCGACGAAGTCCATGGCGGAAGCTTCGGGTACGTCACGCGCGCGCCGGGAGATGACGACGGCGAGCTCGACCTCGTGGTGCAGCGACTCGAGCGGCTCGGGCACTTCGACGGCGGCAGCGGCCACGCCTGCGTGGAGGAACGACGAGGTCGGCTTCAGGAACAGCACCGGCTCCTGCAATCAAACACAGCGCGTCCGCCGCACGCCGCGACCGGATCAGAGACCGCGCGCGGGGAGAAGAAGGAAGAAGGGGTGCTCGGTGCCTCGGGATCGGAGGGGGTCGGACCTTGGGGACGGGGTTGCCGAGCTCCTTGGCGTGGGCGACGTAGTTGCGTCCGACCCCCACGATCTTCGTGCTCACCGTGAGGAGCCTCTGCGCCGCCGCCGCCGCCGCCATGGCCGGTAGAGCTGCGACTACCGAGCTGGGGATGGGGCGCGACCTCGAGGGGGTAGACGGGAAGCAAACAGCTGCGAGTTTGGTATGTCTCGCGTACGCAAGACAGAACCTCGCCTCGCGCACCCTCCCGTGGGCCGGCCCAGTAGTTGCTTGAAATTTAATGCCGTTCCTTAAAAAAAGACGATTCCCAAAAAAATTGACGTCGAGGACGTAAGAGAATGATGCCTTCTTTATCACCGGATATATCTTACCATCAATCAGAGGATACAAATACATGTAGAACAACTTCAAGAGCCCGTTTGAAAACTTTGTAAAACTTTGCATTTGAAATAGTTTACATCCGTATAATACTTGTGCACAAGAAAACATTATAATCTTTTTCACTTATAAAATAGTGTTTGGATATGAAATCCTCAGCCCTCAAATCATGCATCTGCTATAGCTTTGAAGTTTCAGAAAAAATCATCACAATGGAGCTTCAAACCCGTAGAAGTGGAATTTGGACCAAATCATCTTAAAAACTGCAAACAAAATCTCAAAACTTGTCCGTCGAAGAGCTTGCCACCATGGCCGCCGAAAGGCTCATTGCCATGGAGGGAGAAAGGTTGCTATAGTTGGATCCGCGTCTACTCACCTCCTCCTCTGGTCGTTGGTGGAGCAAGAGCAGCAGCAGCAGCGGGCGGTTGGAGAAGAAAGGCAACGGGCAATAACAGCAGTGGGAGTGATGAGCTCGACCACCTCGGCTCGCGTCTCCTCACCTCCTCCTCTTCCGCGGGAGGCGTCTCCGCCACCCCCTTCCCCCCTCTCCGCTCCTTCACCTACTTGTCCTCAGTGTCCACGGCAGCCGCCTACATCGCGACGCGCCACACGGCCCGCAGCGACAGGAAGCGCCCGGTTCTCCAACTCCTACTCCGAAGCTCAGATCTGGCGGTAGGGAGCTGCCTCGGGACTGGTGTGATGAGCCGGATCTCGGCAGTGGAGCAGGCTCAGGTCAACGATGAGAGGAGGTTGGCAGCAGCGAATCTGCGCGGTGGAGGGCGACGGCGTAGGTGAGAGACGTCAGAGAGGCGGGTGAGAGACCTCGGGGAGATTGGAGAGGTGTGGGAGCGGTTTATGGGAGGTCAGGAGGAATGTTTTATTTTACCATTGTAATAAGTAATTCGATGGATTTGGACCGATCTAAAATCGGACATCCAAGTATAACATTTTCAGCCAAACTAGATTATTTGCGTGGACTATATTTTACGCGTAAATTTTAGCCGAATACTAGCTATCCTGCCCTAAGCAGAAACATTTAGCCAGGTCCCTAACTCAGGGAGAAAAGCATACAATCTTCCTGCAACTTGCTTGCCTATCCTATTACATCTCAGGAAAGGCAGGGTCTTCGAGCATCAGACATCGATTGCTGGTTTCTTTTCTTTTTTGATGCTAACGCTTTCTGCCATGCATTTCGTAACAATTATTACGCAGCAGCGTAGAAACAGGAAAACATCGTACAGAACATAACACAATTGCGAAGGGGAGTAGATGCCAAACACCTGAATAAATGACTAAATTTAGTCATGTACCTCTCAAAAATTTCACAATCCTGAGATGTAAATAGGATACGCAAACAAGTTGCAGTAAGACTGTGAACTGGGTTGGCTGCGTTTTAAATGAAATGGAGCCGGAGGTTCCCCCCTATTTGTCTAAACAAGAAAGAAAACGAATTATGAAATGGCATAACATAGTGGCAAAGTCGCACTCCCTCACGAAAAAAGAGTGGCAGAGTCGCACTCCGACTCCATCCTCCTAAAGCCGGTTGAGCCGAACCACTTCCCAACACAGACCCAGACCCAGACCCAGCGAGATCAGCGAGCACCATGGCAGGGCCGCCACGCCGCCGCGACTCGCCGCCGGCGCTCCCCGACGAGCTCGTCGAAGAGATCCTTCTCCGCCTCCCTCCCGACGATCCATCGTGTCTCCTCCGCGCCTCCCTCGGTTGCAAGGCCTGGAGCCGCGCCGTCTCTGACCCCGGCTTCCGCCGCCGCCTTCACGCGCTCCACCGGACACCCCCCATGCTCGGCTTCCTCCACAATTGGGAGGACACACGCATCCCCCGCTTCGTCTCCACCATCGCCTCAGCCTTCTCCCTCGCCACCCCGGACCTCCGCTCGTGGAAGGTCCTGGACTTCCGCCACGGCCGCGCCCTCTTCCTCTACGAGGGCAAGGGTGCCCTCGACCTCCTTGTGTGGGAGCCAATGACGGGCTACCAGCGGCGCGTGCCGTTGCCCGCGGCGGCGTGCAAGAGCGACTACCCGAACGCGGCCGTGGTCTGCGCAGCGGACGGGTGCGACCACCGCGACTGCCACGGGGGGTCCCTTCCGCGTGGTCCTCGTATTCGACGCCCCCTTCATCCCCGAGTACGACCCTGACCACGAGGAGGTCTTGTCGGCGTGCGTGTACTCGTCGGAGACGGGCAGGTGGGGCGAGCTGACCTCGATCCACCTCGGGGTCTTCATGGACTTTATCTATAATTCCAGCGTGCTCGTTGAAGAGACTCTGCTCTACTTCATGTCCGACGGTGGGATGATCGTGGAGTATGACTTGGCCAGGCACGGCCTGATTGTGTTCGACACACCAGGCTTCCATGGGGACAGATGTAACCTCATGTTGACGGAGGACGGTGGACTCGGAGTTACCCAAGTCTTGGAGGAGGAGCCGTGTATCTGTTTGTGGTCAAGGGAGGCGAGTGAAGGCAATGGTGCACGATGGGTACAGAGCCGGGTCATCTACCTAGAAATTTTGCCCCTTATTGGTGAAAGTAGTGTGTCCGTGCTGGGCTTTGCCAAGGGAGTAAATGCCATTTTCGTAAACACGGATGCTGGCCTCTTCACAATCGAGCTACAGTCAGAGTGGGTGAGGAAGGTGTGTGGGCGTCGTAGCTGCTGTCGTTTGATTCCAATTGTCAGCTTTTACACTCCAGCGCCTCGAGAGGAGCACCACGATCCGCAGCCAGCGAACCCTAGTGAGGTGTTGGGTGGTGAGGAGGGGGGAGGGGAGGATGAGAAAACAGTAGATCGGGCGCAGCAGCTCTTCGACAAGGGGTCCAAGGCCATCCAGGAGGGGGACTTCGTCAACGCCGTTGACTGCCTCACCCACGCCCTTGAGATCATGTTAGTGTTCTACTCCCAAACGCCACTCCTGCTCCCAGCTGCGCTGAAGCGTGCGCACGGATGGATCGTGGGGAAAAAACCTTCCTATTAGTTCAGTGCTCTTTTGGATCTGCTGTTGTTTTCATGTGTCCTAGTTGCTCTGAGCCTTTGCCTTTTGTAGTTTGGGAGGTGAGTTTAGTAGGGTTTAAGATGTCCTACGGCAAAGTGGTTACCAATAATGTTTAGGTTTCTTGTGTTTGGCTGCGAACGCAACGGTCTGTGTTTGGTGTTTGAGGGATTAGTGAGTCCAATTGACCCAGTGCTGCTTGATAGCAATACGTGGGAGTTAGGACCTGTCATCTTTTGTTATGATGTGTGTGTTGTCATGAGCATCAAATCAAAATCCAATTACTTGAGGGATATATGTTATCCTATTTGAGAAATGTTATATGCCTCTCCAGTACTCGCTAGCTGCAGATGTTTCATGGTTGTGCAGTTTATTTATATGGTACTTCAGAATTGTACTTCATAACCTGTGCAAGCACTAGTCCGTAGTTATAAAAGGCAGTCAATAGAACATAGTTAGCCCCTTGTGTCATCAAAATCGTTGATGGAATAATTGTGGCTCTGCTGTTCTGTCTCAGATTACATATTTTTCATCGCCTTATGTTATAAGCTTAACAATGATACACTGACAAATTTACACCCTTGTCGTCACCTAGGGTTCAGCGTTATGGAGAACTTGCCCCGGAGTGTGCTGGCACATATTACAAATATGGATGTGCCTTGCTATACAAAGCTCACGACGTGACCAATCCTTCGGGTATTGTTCCCAAGAGTGCACCGAATGAAGAATCAGTGAAGAGTACAACCAGCAAAGATGATACTGGCAACTCAAAGGCCTCTGGTCAGTTATGTACTCCTGCATATGCAAAGTAATAGTCTCGTTTGGAACTTGGAACTGTTTCCCGTTCGGAGTTATCTCTTGAATTCTCATCATCATTCTGTAGGAGACCTTATAATCAATGTTGTTTACTAATTGTTCTTAAGGTGTACTCCAGTTTTATGCTATAGATAGTAGACGATGTCACAGAAAGCAGAAAAAATGCTTTTATTTCTTTATGGGTTGGCCATATTTTGAACATGTGTCTAGTGCCATATGTCAGCTATTTGCCTTCTAGATTTATATATATATATATTTTTGGTTTTCTTACTTGTACACTTGGAATAGCAAAGCCAGATTAAATAGCTATGGATGTATGGAGCTTTTTCCATTTTTTTGCAATTATCTGTCTAACCAGTGTACTTGCATGGGCTAGCTTTAGCTACATAGAAATTCCTTGTTTTAACAATCATATGTTACAAAAATTATGCAATAATGTGAATAATTGGTGTCTCATATTTCCATCAGAATTCTAAGTATTTGCTTCTAAATGACCAATGTATTGTGATGATCACGTTATACTGATTAAGTTGGACCATTTATGCATCTGTATGCATCTCATTGCTTTCATTACTGTTTTTCTTTTCACCAGTTCGGTAGTACAATAATTGATGGTCATGTTCAATGTCTTTTCTTCTGCCGTGGTAAATACTGATATAGTTTTTGGTTTAGGGCAAAACTCAAATGGCAAATATCTGGAGGATGGGAACGTGGCAGGCAGTGAAGATGATTCTGATTTGGATCTGGCCTGGAAAATGTTGGATATTGCAAGAGCAATAGTTGAGAAGAGCCCAGACAACACTATGGAGAAAGTTAATATCCTTTCTGCTCTAGCTGAAGTCTCCATAGAAAGAGGTACTGTTGTTATCTTAGTTACTCCTGCATTCAACTGGTGAATGGTCTTTACACTCATGGCCCAACATTTGATTTTTCACTTTTGCAGAGGACATAGACAATTCACTCGATTACTACTTCAAAGCTTTAGCCATCTTGGAGCATTTGGTTGGGCCTGATCATCATCGAATTGTGGAACTGTATCCTCCTTGTGGTAATAACAATGTCAGTTGTCTGCCATCTAGTAGATTAAAGCATCACATTTGCGACCCAAGTGTCGTAGTGCATCCTTTTGGGGGTGCATCTCTGTTTTTTCAGTCAGCTAAGCTGAAGATTTAGGTGGCTAAAGGTGTCATTTTCATTTTATTATCCATGTATGATTTCAATTAATTTGAGTTGACCCAAATCTTTCATGGGTACCTTCATCTGTGTAAGTGACATCTTAATGTACATATGGGGATGGACTGTGATCACCAAAGAAAAATGCCAGTTAGATAATGCTGGTATCTTGTAGATTTTGGTTGTTCTTCCTTTGTTAGTTTCCTTAATTCAGTCCTAGAAACTTCCGCATATGTTTGGTCTTTGAGTTGGCGTCCAAGATTGGAGATGCGATCCCACATTGTGCAAAAGCTAGTTCATTATGCAAGTCACGTATACAGAACCTGAAAAATGCCATGGAAGCTTTGTTGACTGATAAGGATGATAATGCATCTACTGCTGAAGGAGGCTCAGAAAAATCCACTCTAGAAGATGAGATAGAGTTTCTTACTGGCATATTGGCTGAACTTGAGACGAAGGTGAATAAAGTTGATTTTATTCATGTTACCAACTTGGTCTTCCTCATGAATCTTGTGCTATGTGAACGAAGAAGAAGATTTTCATTGCTTATAAGGAACAATGACATCTCTGAGTTGTTTTGATTCAGCTTGAAGAACTGGAGCAATCAATTTCAACCCCAAGCTCTGGCATACTTGAGATTGAGGGTTGCCTCACAGGCAAGTAGTGAGCAGAGTGTTAGCAATGTTGTGCCGAGAGGTGCATCTTTGACTTCTTCAGAGATGGCTGAATCAAACAACTATTTTGATGCACTAAGGATGTCTACAGCAGCAACAGCAGGAAGCACTGGAAGTACTGCTCTTGACCTTGGGGTTGTAGGCGGAGGCATCAAATGAGCTAATGGCAAGCCGATCTCTGCTGAACCTTCTCCAAAGAGACTTGCAGCAGATGATTCACCATCTGTGAAAATGTGATAGCAGCTAGATTAGAGTTGAAATTGCCAAGATATGCCAGGAACCTTGTAACAAGATGTTTCTACTCCCTGTTCCTGTTCCCTCAGTAGTCAATACTCACTCATACGTCGATGTGTATGCAAGTAGCTAGATCAAAGTTGCTGTCATTCAGTATTTGATCTGATTACTAGGTATTTTTAGCACTAACATACCATTTGTTGCTTTTATCTACTTCATCCACTCATCCGGTGGATCATCAGTTGCTCCCTTCAGAGATACTCATCCGTTGTTTGCTAGCTGTTTTTTAATGTACCTTTCTATGACGTTCTATATTCGACTACATTGTTTGCCTTTGTTCCAAATAGAAAAAAACTTCTATTGTTTGCTCTTTGCTGTGATGTGAGTCGTATTTGCTATAGTTTGTTGTGATTTTGGAGCTGGTAGAAACCATTTTGCAGGCTCTTGTGCATGTCTACAATGGTTCTTTTAAAGCAAAACTCATCTGCTTTACATTTTGCCACACTCAACTCATTCAGCTAGCATTACATGCCTCTGAAAGGAGTTTAGCCTTCTGTTGTATGTCAGTTGTACTAACATCCCAAGCCCTCAACCTGTTGCTACGTGCTGCTAGTGCTAAGCTGATGGTCAGGCCACATGTTCCTCAGTCATCAGTGCCTTCAGTAAGGTCTCTTTCTTCTCTGCAGTGGGAATCAGGAGATTTACCCTTTTTTTCCATGGTGTTGTAATTTAGGGTGAAAATTAAACTCTCACAAAATTAAGGGACCACAAGTCGACTTCTTCTTTCATGAATGGATCAAAAGATATTATTTTAGTATGACTATGAAGTCTCAGCTTTCTTTTCTTCTGCTCTATCCATGTTGCCAGAAATGAAGAAAGCCAATTCCATAATTTATCTAGAGAAATAAGCCTTAGCGATATTCTTGCTCAGCTCAATGTGGGAAATTCAAAATTCATCTCATGTGCAGCAATAATGGCAAAGATGGTGCAGGCAGTGGTGCTTTTGCTTCCGATTTGCCAGTTTTGATCTGTCACGGCATCAGTTGTATTCTTAAATGGCTGAATGATATGCCATCTGCTCAATTCGTAATTTGATGGCATAGTAAATTTACTGAAACAAGGCTTGGCATTGGCTTCTTTATTAAGTATTAGATTGGTCATTTAGTTGTACTCTAATACCTCTGTATTCGTTTTAGCGATATTTGATAAATTCTCTTTAATTTTGTTTGATTTTAGCTTGATAGCTATCCCCTGCCAAATCCTTTTCATTTGTTTTTGTGGTAGCCTTCTATACCTATAGTTGCTGATCATGGGATTGGTAACCATTTGGGCTCAGCAACTGTATTTGCCCTTGGAAGCTTAGATTTGAGCAAGTATATCTTAAGATGCTGATTCCTTCCAGAAGTGTTCCTATTTGTCAAATGACACCAAGAAAATTGCGGAAAGGCTGGGTATGTACTGCAAATCTGCAACTAAAGTTTATTCTATTAAATCTATAGTTGTACAATTTTGTTGTAAAACTTATTTCTTTTCAACTATAAACGGCAGAAGGCCCTCGTGTGCAAAGAAGACCTTTGAAGCGTAGGGACTATGAAGTTGACAGTCTTGTTTTGGCAAGACCCATTTTTGTCAGATCATATTGTTTCAAATAAATTTTCAAGAAAATCGCAGAAAGGCTGGGTTTTTTTTCCATGTTTGCTCATGCTGTATAACAGTTAGAATAACTTGTTGAATCAATAGGACATGCTTCCTGGTTTTCTTGCTTATGTATGGTTGTAAATTGTAATGCCTCGCTTGGTACATTTTGAAATTCCTTCTTTTTTTTTAAACTTGTAACCTAGCATTTGAGGCTGGATGTTTATGCTTGATTTGAATTATTTGCTATTGTTTTGTAGGCTTTGGTGTCTTTTATATATATATCATGGGAGGTTTTTTTATGCTACAAATTTCGTATACATAATGTCAAAAAGCCGTGCCATATGGCTTGGTGTTGTGTTGTGCACTTGTAGGCAAACACCACAGCCAATAAATGTAAAACAAATTAATAATCTTGTTAGTATAAGCAGGGAAAGATAGTAGTGAAGTCCCCCTTCAGTTAAGCTTATCCAGAAATACAAGCCTCGACAATTTTTTAGCATTGACTACTTCATTTACATCACATTGTAGCATATTTACCAAGTTGATGTTGTTTGTCAGCTTAACATCATGAAATTTGACTCACTGGGGAACTTTTTTGAGCAGTACTGCTGCTGTGCTGTATTACTAGGAGTCTGGCACAATGCTTAAGTACTTTTGAATTTTACAATGTTTCCCATCAGAAAGCACAATGCGCTGGTTGAGTATGAAACATAACAAGAAGCATACAAAATTGTTCATGTTACTTTATCACATAAAGAGTTGTTCTCAATTTTGTAATCTTTCTGGCAGGCTGGATACTGCTGTTCAGTATGTCTGTGTTGTTATGTAAGCCAAGTGGGCAAATTTGCATAGTTACTTTGCATAGCTTCCTATAAGTAACTTTTCTGGCTGCAGGTAAAGAAAAGAAGATTTAGTCACTTAACAAGAGGACAGCAGCTTTAGTTAACAAGGTGAGAAAACGCAAAAACATCATATAGGATATCATTTCTGAATCCTTTTGCTGTGAATAGCTGTGAAGGATCCTACGAAATTATCTTTCAGGTTGCTGTCTAAAAGTTAAAATTTCTTCACTCGTTCTTCAGCCTTGGATGAGTGAATATTGAAACAACAGCAAGAGGAAGAGAGGAATGTCAGCCTGAAGAAAGAGAAGAAGGTAAGCGCAACCATGCATGTAAATCACTTCCTGTTTCTACTATCTGTTTTCCCTTCAATGTGAGATTTTCAGTCGGCAGTCCTGTGGGCTCTTGAGAATCAGTGGAACTCATAATCACTGAATATCAAATGGTTTCAGAAAGAGCAGGCTAGCCAGAATGAACCAGAGACCATCGACCTTGATGCTGCTGCTATGATGGGTTTTCGAGGCTTCGGTACCTCAAAGAAGTGAATGGTGCTTCAGGTGGCATCTTTTCGCTGGCTTGTGGCTGCTGAATATACATGGTCGAGGCCATATGCACCTGCATCTCAAGACAGCGTCACAAACTGGGATTCTGTGGCGCATGGCTGCAGCGTGGAGTTTAGTTTCCTAGGACTTGGAAGTTGTAACTGCGACCTGATAATATCTGCCCAAGAATGCTAAATATTGGAACGATTTGAGACTCTGTAATGAACGGTGACCTTGTTGTAAGTCAGTGATCATTTGAGAAACATTTCATCTTTGGGAAATAGGGTAACTATCGTCTACTCTGTTTTTCCTCTGTTCCTCTGTAGATTCTGTTTCTTTACTCTTGCCGTTTGTTCAAAACAAAAGCTTGAAAAGATTGCGTAGAGACTGCATAGCATGCATATAGCTACTTCTGGTAGGCAGGCTATTCTGAAAGATATGTTTGGAGATGCGGCACTTATTCTTTCGATTTGGCTTAAGTCATCTGTGATCAATTCTGCAGCTACCTGGGCAATGGTTTTTTCCCCTTCCAAAATCGCTACGCAAGAACGTAACTAACGGAGGAGCTAGCAGTCCAGGGTATTGCATGTTGTCAACGCTTGCAACAATGCATACGTAACTAGTGCAATAATCAGCCCAGTTTCGACTTTATATGCAACTATATAACACTTGTAATTGTACATCTCAACTATGACAAAACAGGTCAAATTAATATTGTAGCCTACATGGGCAACAGAGTAGAGACAACTCACAAGATGTTCAGTGCCATTTCGAAACATAAATATCAGTTGCTAAAAGGAATTTCCCTCTACACAGTACAATGTTGTACATGAATTCAGATGTTTTACAAGGGCAGACTGAACAAAAATGGATCACGAAACTACAGAGAATTAGGCAGATCAAAGCTACATGCCCACCAATAGTACTGATAGGGATGAAGGCGACGGCCACAGCATCACGTCATCGCCGCATGTCCGGATCATCTCAGGTGAGAACGCTGGACAAGGTAAGCCATAGATGACCTCGTCGGGGGCCGGCTCGTCAGACTGTGCTCCCTCCTCGCCCCAGCTCGCAATCTGGTTGTCGTTCCCGGCGGCGGCGTCCTCCTCCTCCTCCGGTTGAGCTGCCGGTGCGCATGGCGGCGCGGTCAGATCGCCTTCTTTCTCGGTAGCTAAGGTGTCGTCGCTCTTGGACACCAGCACCACGTCTTTATAGAAGCTTTCGAATTCTTCTTCCATTTGCAGCCAGAAGCCACAGGGTCGAACCTCTTCAGGGTGATGGTCGACGGGCCCGACGGCGGCGCGGGCGTCCCTCTCCGCCTCAGCTATTGGAGCGCCTAGGTCGCCTCCAAACCAGTCCATGTCTTGGTCGTCGTCGATCACGATGGGCAGGGCGGCCGTCGTGCCCTCGTTCTTCAACAGGCCGCGGCAGAGGCTGTGGAACTCCATCATGTCGTCTGCGTCGAACAGCTCACTGATGCTGAAGGGTGGAGGAGCCTCATCTGCAGTGTGGTGGTGGTGGTGGTCGCCGGCGTCCTCCGGCGTCAGGGCGGGCTCCAGGCTCTCCGGCAGAAGAGGGCGTCCGTCTTGGTAGTCCATTTGCCTTGGCGCGCAAGGTTTAGGAGCCTCGGGGTGATCGCCGGCGGCCTTCCTCTTCTTGGAGCTGCTGCTGGATTCGGACTCGGACTCGGACACGGGCACGGCTACCGCCGTTGCCGACGACGTCGTGGTTGATGACGCGCATGGCGCTGAGCGAGTTGACGGGTAGATCTTGCAGAGCACGAGGTCGCCGCCTCCGTACTCCGGCGAGATGCCGTATTCCGCCATGATCCAGCCAGCCCTTTTGTCTTTGCCCGACGCGGCGTCCTTGACCATGTACGAGAATTTCTGCTCATACCCGCCGACGGCGCTCCCTCCCTTCACCGGCTTCGGGGCACTCTCCGGGTGCCAGCGCTTGCTGCTGTCGCCGGCGACCGTGCGCGACTTCCTCCCTCCGCCGCGCGCGTTCTTGCGGCCGGCGTAGCGCACGGGGCTGAAAAAGTACCAGACCCCCTGCTTGTCGTTGTGGCCTTCGGCGCCGGTGCCAGGCGCGTGAGAGCGCCCCTTCACCAGGTTCAAGGGCTCGGCCGAGTAGACGTCGTCGTGGTGGATGAAACCGGCGCCGACGGGGAGGGCCTGGCCGGCGATCTTGCGGCGGAGGAAGACGTCCGTGAGGTCATGCTCCGGCGGGGAAAAGGTGAATCCTGTGGGGAGCTCAGGCTGAGACGCCATCTCGATGCGCGCACGGATCGAGATGTCTCGTGGTTTAGGGTTAGGGCGAGCGAGTTGCTGCTGTAGGGGCGGAAGGAATCAACGGAAATGCGGAGTGAAGCAGAGGCCTCGATCGTTTGGTTTTATGGAGTGGAGATCCGCGCGGCAGCGGAGTTTTTATAAGTTGAGGAGGACTTGGGTTGCAAGTTACAGCTTCGCGAAGGGATCGATGGAGGAGGATGAACACACACGAACGCTAGCTCCGCGCGCTGGTATTGTTCCGCGTACGTAGTAAGCTTTGCGCTTACTAAATCATGGCTGTCGTCACACCGTAGTTACTGGCCCAACAGATCACACACAAGCTACTCGATCGATATGGTATCTATGGTCGCCCAACAGAGAGATACGTGCTCGAGATGGTGCTATTATACCATAAAATACAATAGAATTGCTATTTCTTAGCTGTACATTTTTTTTAAAAAGAGAGTACAATTTAGTTATAGAAAATATGTAACTGTTCAGTTCTACTCAGTTGCACATCTCTAGACTTAAAGTTACACATGATTTTTAAAATGTACAACTATCCAATTAATCATTGGATCAAGAATCGACGTTTATAATCATTGACTTAAAAATAACTATTTCTAAGTCGAGAAGTCGACACTCCAAAATACACCCAAATTGTATGGTGCAATTCATGGAGATCGATAGGTGGATGGTTGCACGCGTGCATTTGAGGGACCAGGAATGTAATGTGACCTTGTACACTTTGTAGAGCACGAGGATGCCGCCTCCGTGCTTCGTCGAGACGCCATACTCTTTCATGCACCACCCGAGCCTCTTGCTCGACGGCACCCGATGCAGCGGCATTGGTCGCGTACGAGAAATCCTAAACATACCCACTAAGAGCGATGTCCTCCACCAGCTTCTTGTTGTCCTCCGCCTGCGTCGTCCTGTTCTTTTATGGACTAGCACAATGTCCGTGTGTTGGTACGGATTAAAGAAACTATATTATATGTTTTTAAAAAATTACTACTATTTATATTACTTTAGATCATTTTTATCCGCTCTCATCTTAACTATTTTTTTCAGGTCCAAATAGTGGTCTGTCCAAAAGTGGATAGACCGTCGCTACCAATTAACATCTTTATAAGAGTAAAGATATAGTGATAACAGCAGAATTGACGGACCAGGGAGGAGGAATTGATGCGGAGAAGTTATTTTCTGTTTGAGTTTGATCTATGATTCCATTTTGGGAAGAGGGTGCCATGCGGGGTGCCATGGCACGCACGACGCATACTTGTCCTTTATTACCGAGTTGTTAGTTAGAGCAACTCTAACCCATCCCCAATATTTCCTTAACTCCCAAAAAATTGAAATTATTGGGAGTTAGACCCATCTAACCCATCCCCAATACACCTGTAACTCCCAAAAAAATTTTGGGAGCTCCCAAAAAACTCCCCCTCCCTCCCAAAAAATTGGGAGTCTGAGCTCCCTCCCAATCCGCCTCCCAATCCACGAAAAACGGGCGGGAGTGGAGTCCGGTTCCAACCGCCACCCCCGAGCCACCGCGATTCACCGCCGCCGGCATCCCTCCGGCCACGCTGCCGGCTGCTGCGCCCCCCTTCGCCGCCGCCGACCCCGTCTCCGCCCTCCCCGACTGCTCGCCGCCGCCGAAACCGCCTCCCGAGCCTCCTCCCGTGCCCCGCCGCCATCCCCGCGAGCTCCACGCCTCCTCCGAAGCCCGCGCCGGTCGGCTACTGCGCCACCCGCGAGCTCCCGTGCCGCGGCCTCGACCGGAGAAGCGGCGGGGAGGCTGCAGGTCCATCCGGAGCTTGCCCGCGCCCGCAAGTCACCGCGGGGCAGCGCGGCAGCGGCGCTGGGCCGGTGGCGCGGGAGCTGCGGAGCCGGGGGACGGCGCTGAAGCGGCGGATCTGGTGGCGCTCAGGGCCGCCGACGGCAACAAGGCCGCGGGCTCAGCGGCGGAGGCGGGGGAGCGCCGCGCGCGAGGGAGGAGAAGGGGAGGGGCAGGCGGGGCGAGGAAGGAGAGAGAGAAGGGGGAGAGAGGCGGCAGGGGAGGAGAGAGAGGCGGCGGGGGAGCACGGTCGGGCGGCGAGCTCGGTGGCGCGAGGGGGGGGTGGCGAGCGGCAGCGGCGGCGCGAGGGAGGAGAAGGGGAGGAGCAGGCAGGGCGTGGAGGGAGAGAGAGAAGGGGGGGAGGCTTTTATATTAAAGACGTCTTTTTTTATCTCCGCTTTCTAATACCAAAGACGTATTTTTTATTTACGCTTTTCCTCAGAAATTTTATTGGGAGTTAAATTTAGGGGATGGGTTAGATACTACCCTCCCAATACCCAGGAATTTTTGGTAGTTAAGTTTTGGGAGTGAGTTTTTGGGAGTTAAGTTTTGGGGATGGGTTAGAGTTGCTCTTACAACCTACGGCACTAACATAGCTAGTGTTGTTATTAGTTGGGTGTCAAGTAAGTACGCACAATCTGGTTTGCTACCGCTTAATTATCTGCATACTTTCAGCATAAGTCGATCTGATTCCAATACATCATAACGGATTTGGTATTCTGTCACTTGAAAAATTATTATTTATCAGTTGGTCAAGTTACACATCATCAAACATGTAATTACGTAAAAAAATTGTATAACTTTATATTTAAAAATATAAAATTATATAGTTACACATTTCTAAACCTAAAATTGCACATAATTTATAAAATGTGTAAGTGTCCAATTCTATACCATTCTATAATATTTGAGTTGGTGATGGTGTCACACTTTTGATTACCCCTTTTACCCCTCTAACAAATTAAATCTATCTACAACTAACTTAGCAACAAACTCACACTATTGAGTCATCTATTCCTCCTTGTTTTGCTCAACAAAATGTGTGTATCTCAACAGTGCAACAAACTTCGCCTCCAACCTCCTCCTCCCATCCCGGCGAGTGTGCTCCAATCGCCGCCGCCCCTCAATCCGCGCCTTTCGACCTCTCCTGCCGCCGCTCCACCCTCTCCTCCCACCCCCTCACCCCAAACTGCCTCACCATAGGATGCAAACGATAGAGATGAGAACGAGGAAAACACAGAGGCCGTGGGATCTTCCGTGGTCGAGGAGGTCAGCGGCGAAGTAGGCAAAGCCAGAGTGTGCCAAGAAGGCGGCCTTGGATTGGAGCGCCATCGGCCGCGTGCCACCTGCCGGACGCCACGCGCGTGTGAAGATGTGGTGCCCAACCGCGTCGTCCGACGTTCGGAAGACGGCACATGCGAGGATGCGGCTGGGTTGCGTGCTCGACCACGTGGCGCCACGGCTCGTGGTGCTGACCTGGGGGAGGTACTGGGAGATGGGCGCCGCCGTGAGGAGGAAGGCCGGGCTACCCGCGGAGTTCGACGCCGAGATGTGCGGCGTCATGGATGTGCTCATCACCCAATACCGCTCCATATGTGGGCCGTGTGCTACCCACTCGTCGCCTACGCGGCCGTCCGCTATGACCATGCCCATCGTCACGGTTGGCATCTTCCTCTAGGCCGCCGCCACTTTCTCGTTGCCATCTTCGACAACTTCGCCCAGATATGGGGATCCCCTTCTCGTGAAATTACGGTCCATTCTTTGTTTCCTAGCTGCATTGCTCTCTGCTTGGCCTGATTTCAGGAATTGTTAAGCTCATGGTTGATTGCTTGGCTGAGATTCATTGAGAAAATCATGATTTCAGTTCTCGGATCCACGAGGAGGTACTAATTGTGCTCCAGGTAGACATGATTCATCATACACACAATAGCTACTCTCTGGTTGAATTCACAGTAACTTTCGGAAAAGAATTTTTTTCAGAACATTCGTTATTGTTGTTTTTACTATGAGTATCCTTTTTAGAAGTTTGAGTATCTTTTTTAGTGAGATATTCTTAATTCTGAGCAAATATAAGAAGTCCTCGATACAGATTGCTACATTATGTTGCCTGTATATGTCTCTTTGTTTCATCTCATCACAAATTCTTGCAAGTTATATGCTGGCCGTATATGTCTCTTTGTACGGGATAAAAGCCCTGGCAGACTCAGTTTACAAAGGACCTGAAACTAGGGATCTATCTGATGCAGGGGAAGTAGTATCAGCTAATTGCCAAGCTATAATAACTCAATTCATACAGTATGAGACCTTTCACATGTTAAATAACTCTATGACTTGCACCATTGACGGGTAGGCTATCCTAGCCCGGTGTTTGAGCTGGTCCATGAACATGCCAAATGTAACATTATACTACCACTAACAGAGTGCCTCTACGTTGTAACGGATATAAATTTTAGAAAAAATAGCTAATGCATACTTATTTTGAATAAGACATATAATGATCATCATAGTTTATTTTATGATTTTATCTTTTCTTTTAAAATTCATATCCGTTGCAACACACGGGTAATACCCTAGTAATTGTTAGATATCTAACTACTCAATTCAAGGATCATGTCTTGAATAGCTTCCTCCAACGGCTCCTACCTTGTGCGAGTGGCGGCAACTCCACCTCGAATGAGCCTTTTGCCCATGGCGCCAACTCCAGCTCGCCTCCCGGCATGTCTGCCAGTCCGTACAACTCCGACGGCAAGAAGCTTTGCAACCTTTGGATCTCAAGAAAACTGGATCAGGAAGAAAGCATGCAAGAAGGCCATGAAGCATACGGCAGCTGCATAATACTACCACTAAACACTGGCCGCATCACAAAGAACAAACGTGCCATCATGGACAGGTTCTTCCTCGTCAGCCAGAAAGGCATAAAAAAACATGAGACGGACACTTCTCTAGCTCTTAATTTGCCTTCTGTTCTCACAATTGTATAGTGCAACGTGCAACAGTGTAGTTCGAATACACCCTTCACGAAAGCAGTGTTTAGGGATACAAATTGTACTCAAAATTCACATGTTTACTTTCATGCGCTAGTGTCCCTGATGATCAAGCATATTCTCTGTTGCTGTTTAAACGACCTACCCCTGAGGGTCATCTCCTGAACTTTTAGTTCTTGTTGATGAGGTACACAAGATCACCCAGATGTTGCACTTCTAGGCCTGCCTTTTCACATCCTTCAAAGAAAATTGATTGGTCCTTGCCAATCCTTCTACGCCAGCTCATCAGAAATATGGGGTACTGAGCAGACACTTGCGTTCCTATGAATGGGATTATGGAAACATGACTCGATATATTCTTGCACGTTGTACAGGTTACAAAATGAAATATTCAAAAAATACCTGATTTGGTTGTAATGGTTGTACATCCAGCTTTCTGACCGTTCTGATCAGATTCTTTCAGAAGAAAGGATAGTGTAGCTATCAGGTTTGGGTATTGTTTAACATCTAAAAGCCACAAGGTATATCATATCAGCGGACTGCAATCGTAGTGAGATATGATTTGAACAATATAAGATATACACTTACATAGTAGAATATCACTGGCAATAACAATATTCCAATCTGGTTTGAGAATTGGAAATGGATCTCCCCATGTATCTGAGAGTTAAAAAAAGGACATCAGAAAATAATTTTAATATTTACAAAAAGTGATATAAGTACATTATCTTACGTCGAATATGAGGTAACACGTCCAAATTATTAATTCTGCAGTTGTGAGCTATATTTTCTTCAATTTCCTTGTCATCATAATCAGAAGTTGTGATATCCACTCCAAATGCCTTGCGCGTGAAGATGGCTAAAGCTCCCGTTCCACTAAGACACCACTGAATCATTTATTGCAATATATAGGTGTATTGAGTCTTACAAAGAGAGGCTATCATGTACTTCAGCAAACGAACTACAAATACTAATTTTCCATTGCTTAAAATGGTAAGCAGGATATTTTTTAACGGGAGGTAAATAGGCAGCTTACTTCACACTGCTACGTCTTAGCAGTATGATATAAGCTCAACACATGCCTAAGTGCTAACAACAAACAAGTCGAGACATAAATTTATGATATATCGAATTACTGGTTTCTCTTTACAGCAAATAATAGAATGTGTTACATAAATAGCTCTTTCTTTAGTCATCAATCCTAAATATAGCATCCGCTAGACAAATTTTAGTGAACTGGTATGAACAGAAAGGAAAAATTACATTTCATACAACGAGAAATAGGTTCCATACCTTCCTAATTCCAGGATCCGTTGCCCATCCAGAATTGTTGGATTCTTAACTAGCCAGTCAGCAAATAAAAACGTTCCAGGCCATAACAGGTTGGCATTTAGCTGATGACATGAGAATTCTCTTATTCTCAGTTCCTGCATATCATTTTTCAAACAGGTGAACAAAATGATCAATTAGGAAAATGAGAGGCATGATATGTTCTGACTTCACTAAGATTTAAAAGATCATTACATGTCCTGTAACAACAATTAAAAAAATTCTACAATATTTAACCTACTAATTCATGCAGGTATATTATGCTTGTCAATCATGAAGCATTATTCATGTATCCTTAATATAATCGATAATGCTTGTGTGGAATGGGAACACATTATGAAACCAGGTAGACTAATATATATGATATAGAATCACAACACCCATACATTACAAACATTTGGACTTTTAAATGTAACGCCATAAGCTCCATTGCATGCAGATAACAGTTCATTTAGAAAATATAGCCACATGATCTTAGACTAAATCTAAGTAGCGGTTAGTATGCTCGTGTCCCTCTCAATTCCGATAAAAATAATAGAATAGACTATGTGCTACACGAAATGCAACCCACAAGAAATGCAAAGTAAGAAAAAAAAACTTATTTTCCTAGAAAAAAAGAAATGACTCGGTACTAATCCCGTTACCACCGAGACCTTATTGCTGGTCATGTTAAATCAATTAGCCATGAGTCCAGGTAGTCAGCTGCAGCAGTTTAAGATGCTAAACACATCTATACATACTAACTAAATATAAAGGTCTATCGAGGCCAGCAAAACAATCTGGAAGTAATAATCAGACACCTAATAGAAAGATCCCAGCTCTATTTGTCCTCGAGGTTTAGTGTGCTTCCTCTTTTTTTCATTGGTTAATTTTGAGATTGCTGACCAGGCGTACCATTTGGTGTGAGGTTCAGTGTGCTCGCAAAGTTTCAGGTTCCTCAAAAATGACAGAAACAATAAGCTTCCTAGATAGTCGATCTGTTTGTTCATAGCCGATAAGGAAGTAGCTAACAGTAAATATCCATGTCATCTAGCCAGGTGTTTACCACGCCAGGGAACTTGTGGAGCCTCTCCTCATACTGCAACGCCTGCTGCTGCTTCTCCCCCTGGGCGTCCACCAGCTGCATCTCATCTTCAATCGTAGAAAAAGAGAGAAAGAAATCGACAATCAGGAGCACGCGGTGGGCAGCGGAGGGGATGGGTAAACGGGTTGGGTTTACCTCGGGCGTCGTCGTCGCTGTCGTCGTCGGCGTGGAAGAGGGAGGCGGCGGAGAAGAAGGCCGTCTCCATGAGTCGTGTTCTGGGGCAGCTCCGGAGAGGGGCTACTCGGCCGGGCTCACTGGTTTCTTGGTCGCCGCGGCAGCGGAGGGTGCTGGGCTGCTGGATAACAGTGGAAGTTCTTGTGGGCTTTGCACCTGTGTGGCATCGTGCTAGCTGGCCGAGGCAGTGCGGCCCATTAGGCCAACACGCTACTTCCTCCTCATTTTTTCTCGTCCGTTTGTAGCTGTATATACTAGCTGCTATCATGTTGTAAAATTTAAATTCTCTTAGCTTTTAGGGAAAGTTCCCTACCTACGATGGTATTAATAAAAATATATTTTATAATATTCATATGGTTCACAAAAATTATTCTTATAGATTAAAAAAAGGTTTCACACCAAAAAGGTATTTTTAAAATATGTTCCATCCTCTGTGAATTTTTTTCCCAATATATCACAAAAAAATTTCGTGTAGCTCACAAGAAATGTTCCGATAGAAATAACCTTATTTTTTTAGAAATGTGTTCATTTAGCTTAAACATTGTTCTGATAGATCACAAAAAATGTTTCATATAAAATAAAAAATTAGGAAAATGTTCTACCAAAAATGAAAAATGTTGATCTATCTCAACAAAAATGTTCAGCTAGCGAATTTTTTTTATTGTTAAGAGAAAAGTGTTCCACTTTTTGAGAAAAATAAAATATTACAATAATTTGTGAAAAATGTTCTACAAGCATCAGAACAATATTCCGCTAATCCCGGAGACCACCACGCCCTCTCCACCCCTGCATATATATACGCATGTCAGATCGATCATATGCGTACGTACGATGTATACACATACCAGCTACGTACGTACGTACCGAACAGGTTCTTGATGCACTTCCTTATCTTCCTCGCGCAGGTGAAGCAGTGCACATCCATCTGGAGGACGTACGACGGGCGCCATTCGCTCAAAACGCAAGCTTTCACGTAAGCTTTGTGATGTATTGATCGATGGATGGATGATGGACTGCTCGCTGAACGTCCTTGGCGAGGCGCATGCGTGGTTTTTACAGGGAGCTGGGAGAGATCGAGCATGCACCGGGAAAGAAATCATTCCCCAACTTAGATTACGGGCGCCGTGACCGACTAGCCTTAGCTTCACTGCGAGGAGACGGCATGGTCGGTTGGTTTTGGTGTCGCGTGTGGTGCTGTGCATAGCACTTCCTGTGTAGCTTCGCGTTTCATATATTTTGGTATGTACGTATGAGATTATATATGGAGCCGAATCCTGGAAGATAAAGTTAACTCTGAATTCGAGATATGTTAACCGACCTGATTTGCTTCAAGTTCTGTTGTATTCGCTCGATTCGATCGGATGCCCTTCCTTTTCCATTCCATCCTCTGCTCGCCACGCGCCCTCGCGCATGCATCCCTCGTGATCCGACCTAGTTACTCGGACTCGACGGACTAGCTTAATTTTATCACGTACATGTATATCGGAGTAGCTTTTATCACGTACGTACTACGTACTACTAGATATCAAATGTCACAAACCACAAGTAGGCACTCTGCAGCTTCGATATATATGCTTATTACAGCAACAGGTTACAACAGGGCGAAAGGGTTCGTACTATATACATGCATGCATACATCACCGAACACGTACGTACACCTAGCCACCTAGCATTCTTTTTCTTGAAGGAAAACACCTAGCCACCTTAGATTAGGAGTATGCACTTACGTGTACGTTGTGTATATATGCTACATACGTGTATTTTCATGGAGATGAAGCCTAGGTAATTCAACCACTACTATTATACTCTATACGTTATACGTGCGGCCGGCTGGTCGATCCCTTCCGTCTGATCAGGTGCATCTTGATTAATTAAGCGTTGCCGGTGACGATCCGGTCGACATTGAACCGATCAGACGCCTCCCGGGGCGGCTCGTTGAGGAACGCCCAGCTGCTCCTCGTCCACCTGCACATGCACGGCAGTCGTCAGAGATTCATGTGCACGCCTGCAGTGCAGTGTCGCACAACGCATCAAGCAGTTAACCAGATTAACATTCATAGCTAGCTAGGTACGCGCACCAGTCGCGGCTCGTGCTGGGGCTGCTGCCGGCAGCGTCGCCGTCCCCGTCCACGCGAGTCGCCGGCGATGACGGCTCGCTGAAGCTGGCAGGGGAGGTTTGGCCGTGAGACGGAGCCAGCGGCGGCAGGGACCTCATCCTCTCGAACCTCCTCAACGGCCTCTCCTGCTAATCAACGAACATGTGCAAGCAGCAGGAATTAACCAGATTAATGAGCTGAAAATCCAATGTGATATTTACAACCTTTGGTTGGCACGTATATATGTAGGTACCACGCGGGGAGAGGAGGCAGGCGGCGAGGTGACCGTGTCGCCACCGTCGACCTCCGCTGGTTTCCTGTGCTGCCTCCAGAAGGCATCTACCTCCTCCTTGGTCAGCGACCGGTTCCTCATCAGACGAACTATATAGATACAAGATACAACAACTATCAAGTGTTTCACGTTTTGAAAAGGAGAACTTATAATTTTTCTTTGAATATGAACACCTTTGTGGTCGTCAGCAAGCACTTGTGAGCTCCAGCCAGCCATCAGAGAACCCATCTAGCTCGCCTGTCGCGCCTCTGTGTGTGTGCGCCTGTATGTGGCTGTGTGAGAAAAACTTGATTTTTGTTTGGAAAAGAAATGTGTGAGGGATGCTTGAGAAGTGATAGTGATAAGTCTCAGCTGGTCATTTTATAGCTAGCATGGATAACCTTGACATACGCACACGCCGCTGATACGCATGGTTGGTTCTGCAGTGCAGCTGCGTGTATGCCATGCATGCATGCGGCTGGCTTTTGTCATCAGCTTTTCGGCCCCGCCGCGCGAGTTAAACAATCTGTATTGTAGGTCATCGTTATCGGCATGCATACGACTATACGCATACGGCCAAGTATCGAGTCTACGTATACTTCCAATTTCCAAACCACGGTATAAAAGGAAAAGAAGAAAAGATATAGGCATGGACGCATGGTGATAAGTAAAGAGGGCCGGAGTCGGCCTCTTTTTTCGAACAGCCCAACTCGGGACGTGTTTGCTTTTTTGACGGGCCGGCTCGCCAACGCTTTCAGCAAACTTTTTTGTTTCTGTTTTTTTTGTGTGTGGGGAAGGTGTTTTTGTTTTGAAAAGAGTTTTCAGCAAAGTTCGTTCAGTGCAGGCCTGACCACGAGGCATTAAGAGATTGGAGTTGCGAGGCGGAGCATGTGTCGACGTCGAAGTGGGGACGAAGGCAAAGTAGAGGCAGACGATCTTATCGGAGAGGTTAGGATTTAGAGGTTCGGAGGGACGGAGGACAGCAATGAGGCGGTGGCGGTGGAGGCGAATCTGGCGGTGGGAGCTACTAGACAAGAAAGACAATGTGGGTGAGGGCGGTGAAGGAGGAGATAGTGGTGCTTCGATCGGATCTGAGAAGAAGAGATAATGCGAGGTGGATTTCTGGGTTACTGAGAGACTGACAAACTGAAAGACTTGAACCAAATTGCATACTCACCTTGAGCATGATAATTCCATAGGACATGTATTACAAGAAATAGGTATCCTCTTGAGATCTTGAAAAGCTCTCTAAAAGTTTGAATTGTCATTCTTCAACACTCCCCCTCAATCCAAACTTCTTTGCGTACCATACTGAGAGTCTTTCGAAATTTCTTGAACTTTGCTTTGCCGAGACTCTTGGTGAGAATATGTGCAACTTGTTATTCTATCTTTGTAGGCACCATCTCAATATCCCCTTTAAGGACCTTTTCTCTGATTTAGTGGTAGTGGACTTCTATATGATTTGTTCTTGCATGGAAAACGGGGCTTCCTGCTAGACGTATTGATGATAAATTAGCACAGAAAATCCTTACTTGATGGTTTATCAGCTAGTGAAGATCTTTTATTAATTGCTTAAGCTAGATACTTTCCTGCGATGTCGTTGCTGCTAATCGATACTCTGCTTTAGTACTTGATAGTGCCACAGCAGGTTGCCTCTTACTGCTCCATGATATAGCCTCGGATCAAAGATTGAAGATATATTTGGTTGTCAAACACCGTGTATCACAGTCTCGGGCATAGTCGACGTCACAGTATCCAATCACTTAGCATTGTTTTGTTTTCCTATACAAAATACCATAGCTGATGATGCCTTTGATGTACTTGAGAATATGTCGTACTACATCCATGTGAGGTTTCTTTTGCATGCTCATATATCAACTGGTCACTCCAACAACATAAGAAATATCTGGCTGACTGAGTGTTAGATAGATCAGACTCTCAATTAGCCGTCGATACATGGTCACTCTTTCAGATCATTTCCTTCATCTTCTCGTATCTTCATATTAGGATCCATAGGAATAGATATAAGCTTGCAGTCAAGCATCTAGTACCTTTTCAGAAGATCATTTGCATATTTGTGTTGGCCTACGAATACCCTCCTTTGTGTGCTCCACCTCAAGTCAAAGGACGTACTTTAACTCACCAAACTCCTTCATTTAGAATCTGACTGAAAGATTTTCTCTTGTCCTTATATCTCTTGTAGTAATCTCCTATGATGATCAAGTTATCAACGTTAACTAGAACTATTGTTAGTCCGCCTTTATTTGGCTTTATAAATACACCAACTTTTCCGTACCATGCTCTTGCAGCTTGCTTCAAGCCGTAGAGCATCTTCATCAACTTACAAACATATTCAAGGTGAGCCTTACTCTGAAGCCTCTTGGTTGTTCTATGTAGATCACCTTGTTAAGCTCTCAATATAGAACAACGTTCTTGACATTAATTTATCACAACTTTCGAGACTCGCTAGCAGCCAATATAAGCAAGATTCGAACAATTATAATCCTTGCTACTGGATTCAATGTTTCTTTTGTAGTTGAAGGGAATATTTGATAACAAAGGGAATAGTTGTTATTACCGACACTAACTTGTTTAGATGCAGTCCTTTTTGCCTTTGAAAATTTTTCTCTGATATCTTTTTTTTTGAAACAAAAATAGGGATGATCCCCTAGCTCGATTAACGAAACCAAACGTGAGATTTTCTTCTTTGCGTTCTATCTTCTATCAGGTAACTTTGTAAAAATAAATTAGTTCTGGGGTCTCTTCTGCAATTTTCTCTAGCATCTTAAAAAACACCAGACAGTGGATAGGATAAGGCGAGCCATTAGGCGCGTAAAAAGAAGCCAAGTGAAGAGCAGCGTACTACGCAAGTGAGCCATGCTAGCCTCGCCGGCGCTCGCCGGCGCCCACTCCTTCCCGGCGTTCGTGTCAGGAAGCCTCGGCGTCCCCCTGCCATCCGTCGCCGCGCCCTCGCACTCGCCGGCGCGGCGGGCCGCCCTGGTCGTCGTCGCCAAGGTCAAGGTGTCCACGCCCCAGGCCGACCGCATCGCCCGCCATGACCGCCTCCGCAAGAAGGTAGTAAACCTACGCGGCGAAGATTAGACTCCTTTATTTTATCGTTTCTTAGCAATGCGCAGCGATTGATTACAAGCGCGCGCGCTCTCTCTGCGTGAAGTTAATAAGGTTGGTGGTGAGGGCAATGCCATGCCGTCAACGTGTTTTACGAAATGCATTTGTCGCAACAGTAGCTTAAATGTAAGTGTTTAGCTGCTGAACGCTTGTGAAGCTGTGTAATTTGACACTTAAACTCTGGCTAATATATGTAGTGTGCCGAGCAATTGTGCCTTCCATGGTTCGTTTTACAGAGAAGTGTTTGTATTAACTGTTATTGTATACACGCGAGTGAAAAGGTTAATTCTGATATACTGAAGCTGTAAGAAGGTATCAGGTACTAAGTGCTCATTGTTTAAGTCTAAAATGAGAAGTTTGTGCGTAAATCAGCACCTTCACGATAACATATCTTCAATGCCACTCTCGATGACGTCCAATTCATAGAGTGATGTGCTCTACATGTGTGGCTTGAATATTTCCTGACAATCCTACTTGTTTGTCACCCATGTGCTCACAGACAAACAATGGGTGAAGGCATATAGATGCACAGCTTGTTTTCCTGGATTTTGCATTTACACCATATAAGCTGATGTTATTATCAATGAAAGCATACATTTGTGTCATCTTACATAATTCCTTTCAGGTTAGCGGCACCACAGAGAGGCCAAGACTCAGTGTTTTCCGCTCAAACAAGCATTTATATGCCCAGGTGATCGACGATACAAAGTCGTGCACTCTGGCTTCAGCTTCCACAATGCACAAATCTCTTTCAAAGGACTTTGAATACTCTGCTGGGCCAACAACTGTAAGTTGGTTTTGAGTTATGCATACCTTTTCTTTTCATATTAAGCAATATCCTCCTAAAATAATGCAAATGCTTTATCAACTTGCTTTCTGGTTCTATGCTCCATTTGGTATAAATTGAAACTGTATTGTACTCTATACTATTTTAACTGGTTTCAATAAGGACTCACTGTGAAACTGGCCATCTATGACACTCTCCGTATCATTTTAAAAAATATAATAGAATTATCACTGTGATTCTAAAATTTCTAAATAGCATGATTCTAAATATTTTTTCAAATTTATGATTGTATATTCGAAAGAATGACCAAACCCAGGTGTAGTTAACCAGTAGAGATCTTCAGAGATGGATCAACAGTGCACCCTTCTCTCTGTTTCCCTAATTGTATGTGGTGTCTAGGTGATGCTACTCATAAAGTCGTATTTCATAAGTAGATTTTTGTACAAGATGATTGTACAGTTGCTGCGATATTTGTTCGATCAATCAAACAGTCATTCTCAATTCAATCCACTGAGTCAAAGCGTAGATTCAGTGAGGTCACTGGAGCCATATTGGCAGCGAGACCAATAGCTTCTAGATAGGCTTTGTATTGAAGCTTGGATAATATCAGGGAACTTTGTGCTGATGTATCTCCGAAGAAAGCATATAGAGGTCTCTGCTCTGCACATGAAATGTGAAAGCTTTTTATAATTTGTATGGTGGTTAATTTTATATTTCTACCTTTCCATCATAGTACATGCTTCTGAGCTCTACTCGTAAAATGAGTGCTATACAGGTCAGTAGAGGCCCAGGATGCTTTCTGGACAGAAATATTTGATTGCTCTATTGAACTCAGATTAAAAGCAACCTACTAGAATATGCTTTTGCAGTTGTTTCTTGCTGAAAGGCAGTGCTTTGTTTCTGATGAAAGTTCACTGTTGTAATGCTTGGTTTCCAGGAAGTGGCACAAAAGATTGGTGAAGTGATTGCCAAGTCTTGCTTGGAGAAAGGAATTACCAAAGTTGTTTTTGACCGAGGTGGTTTCCTCTACCACGGTCGCATAAAAGCTCTAGCTGATGCTGCTAGAGAGAATGGGCTTGAATTCTGAATCTTCCAAATGTTTGTTGATATGTTCAGGATCCCAACCTGTTGAGCAGAGTTCTATTTGTAGTCATTTAAGTTGCTCTGCGGACATGGCCACTCTTTAATTTAATCTGATCTCCATATCTTTTGTTGAATCAACCTTGCAAATGGAATATTTCCTTTCTGTTAGGTTCTGCTCTTGCGACCTTCTGAAACCAACACTTGCAAAGGGAGCATTCAGACTGCGAGCTTGGGCAAAATAAGTAAGAAAAGAAGTAAAGATCAACTGGATCACACACTTTAGCAGAGATACTAGTAGTAGAGAGCAGAGATACAGGTAAAATGGTAGATCTATAAGCGTCTCCATTGGCATGTGAAGTTCTTAATGCAGATTTCCAGTTTACACAGCAATGCATCTGGCAACTGTGCTACATTGTTGTGAGATGCATTTTCTCTTGTTTCCTGAAACTAGAGAGAAGAATCATTCACGTCAGAGACCTCCTGCTGTCAGTAGACCAGGATAGTGCAGTATACAAGTACATCATACTGTAGCGGTAGAAATGTAATCTGCATGGGCCTCCATCTTTCTAGACCCTAGCATTATTAGACCAGTACTTGTGAAGTTTTAGAGCAATACACTGATAGCACATGCTGGAACAGATAATAATCAAAGTTGTCACCCTGGAGGCCTGGAGCACTCCAGACTGCTGAATATAAACCTGCTGATTGCAAGGATGCAACATCTGTTATAAATGAAGACAACGTCAATCAGTGTCGATCATATCAGAAGCAGATCATGTTGGTACTATCTTTCTGTAACGGCTGCGTACTTGAGCTAAAACGAATGCGATAAAAATATCCAAATGTACATGCAAAATGGTGTCAAAATTCTCACTGTTTCAGTTTAGCTCATCTGGAGAACCGTACTGGAATAATAATATACTAATTTGCTGTGCCTTTCGACAGATCCATAGGAGATCCAGGAGACCGTAACAGAACTCCAAGCCAGGACCCTACAATTCGATTGCCGTGCAATCTAAAGAGGTTGCGAAATGAATGATTCACCAGCCAAAGATCCGATCCAATACCCTGTTGATCGGATTATTGTTAAAAAAAAATGAATTGGAAAATAAGCAATCGGCTGGAGAGGGACTGTTTTTGCATCAAGTTCATTGCATGATTTTACGGTTAATTTATTTATTTGCTCGTGGTGTCCTTTTCAGTACGATTTATTGTAATTTCTTTTGGTGTTGCTCTTGGATTCGATGAATCCAAGAAGAATCGAGGGAACACAGCTACTTGCATTAATTTGATCCAATTCATCCAACCTTTCAAGGTCCCACCGTGATCGATCTTGCTCTGTACATGCTAATTTTTAACTTGTTATCAGATAGAGTAATCAGGTATGACGATACCAATGCCATGGTTTTCTCCGTTTGAGTAACTGCCGCAGTATGCGCTGCTCAAAGAGTGAAAGCTCAATAATTTTGTGAACTCCTATTTCTGGTGATAGGCAGACTTATCTCCCCTCGATGCTTACAGTTTTCTTTACAAGATAATAATTACAGGGGGGTAGGGATACGAGAGAAGTTACAAGGAGTTACTACACAGCATGTGCTAGGTGGGAAAACATCACACCCCAGTCATATAACAGCGATTTGCGTGCAGAATTCGTGCAACGGCTCGACCACAGAAGAAGGTTGTCTGCACAGCGACGCAGGACCGGAGATGGGGCTTCGTCTTCATTGTTGAAAACTTTGGCGTTGTATCGCTTCCAAATATTCCAAAGGACAGCAAATAGGACGGTCGACAGGACGCTGCCGCTTAGATGAGAGTTCAAAGATACTGCAGGGATAAGCAGTTGGTGACATCGTCGTGCAGGGCTGACAGAGCATCCCATATCTGACGGATAGATGCACGGTGTAGCAACATATGCGAAAATCATCCTTCGTGAACGATCGCGCCCATGGTTGATTTCGACCATGCGGGAGGTAGTTCCTTGCCCAAGTGCTCTCTTCTGCGGGGATCGGGTGCATGCAGTCACTTTATTTGTCTCTTGCAGACTCTACTAGTAGCATGTAGTCACTTTTCCTTTTCTATTTATTTGTCTCTCGCTAGCCCTAGCGCCCTGCTAGGTGCATGCAATCACTTTTTTCTTTTTCTTTGTTTATTTATTTGACCTCGTATGTGAGGTTGAAGCCTTAAACTAGCATGCATGTCTCTAAAATGTTATTAATAGGGTACATGACTCCAGGATGATTCTAATTTTACTATCTTGATGTCTTATTTTCTTTCAGTTTGTTGATAAAAAAAAATAAGATTAAGTTGAAAGTTTGAAATTTTTTTAGTGGAAAGCCCATGGGTGACCGAGTAGAAAGCTAGTAGCAACTGACTTGAAGCATGGAGTGTCTAAGTGAAAAACTTGTAGTTTTTTAGTAGAAAGCTCATAGTTTGAGAGTGGAAAGCTAAGAAAGTTCATAATTTTTCAAGTAGAAAGTCTATACTGTCTTAGTAGAAAGTTCGTGATTTGAGTAAAAATGTTGTATTATTTCAATAGAAACTTAAATATTTTTTAGCAGAAAGTTTGTGGTTTCTAAATACATATTTTATAATATTTTTAGTACAAAAGTTGCATCGTCTAAATAGAAATTTTTTGTCGAAGGAGTACCATATTCTCTGTCTTTTTGGCTACTGGTGAACACACAACAAATTATTTCATGAAATAATAAGAGAAATAAAAGAAAAACTGAGCCACATTAAGTATTTATTCAATTTTATAAACTTTAAAGCCCGTTATTTTCTTCTATAGATAACTTGTGGAAGCTGAAAAATCATAGACATATTCTTTTGAATTAACCTCATCTAGAAAGATAAACTATCATCGGATCATAGGCTAAGCTGTTCAGACACGGCACTGGAATTGTCCGAAACCAATCGCGAGTGATGGTCAACCACGAATTACCGGCCCCCCAACATATGAGGTATAGTCTCAGGTAGGGGCAGAATAGATAGGCTTCCGAAGGCGCGATTCCCCGATGAAAACGACTTACATTGGCGAAGAGATGTTGGCACGAGGGAGCCAAATGAACAACCTGCACCGGTTTGTGGCACAATTCCTCCAAATAGCTGAGGCGAAGGGCTCATCCTGCTTATCATTGAGGGCAACCGAGTATGTTGATCTTGAGGTCAGAGGTTTACCATCGAGACGACCGATCTAGGAATCCGAAACCTGCAGATTCAAGTTAATTGAATCAAGGGAGTTGTGTAGTTCGAGAAGCTCAAGTGAGGTTTAGTTGGGTAGCCTAGGCTAGAGATCTAGGGTGAGCTCTGGAGAGGAGAGGACACAAGAGACCGGAGCATTGGTTTTGGAGGAGTGAGAGAACAAAGTAGGAAACCGAGTTGCCAGCACAACTGAACCATGCCAAAGGTCAAACCAGAAGGAGGTAGAGGCAACATTGTCGATAAGCACTTTTGTGGCAGAGCGAAAGGAGGACAGGGCAACGATGATGTATTTCCACATGATGGAGTCGAGTCGGTGCGAGTCCTCCAGGTCACGATTTGGGGTCCGACAGTAGGACCGAGCGAACCAGTATTCCCATTTCCCAAGGGGAGTCACGCTGCATGTAAACTTCAACGGGCATGACGCATAGGGCATTGGTCCAAGGAGCGGCAGATTCTAGCATCGAGAAAGAAGAACCGGTGTATGTGTGGGAAAGGGGGACGCCACGGCCGGAGCAGTGGGTCAAGATCAGGAAAGGAGAAGTTATCAGGTGGACACCGTGGCCGAGTTGGCCGGCGGCGGAGCCAGAGCAGGGGCAGGCAATGAAAGGGAGTGGCCGCCAAGGCCGGAGCGGCTGGCAGCCATCGATACTGACAGTTCATCCTTCAGAGAAGAATCTTCCAGATGAAAGATAGAAAAGAGTTGTTCAGAGTGAGACGGGTCTGAAGTGGCCGAAGTTATATGTGTTCTGACATGAGAGGTCCAGGTAAAAAGATATTGAGATGTGTCCGGGCAAACTCTGATGACAAGCTTGACACGATCCTTGGCTTGAAAAGCTTCCTTGCTGCCATGGTGAACTGTACCATCATGCATGGTGTACAGACCAAACTGCAATTCTTTGGATCGACAAATGTCAAGGAGAAAATAATCTGAAGAAACATTTTGAAGCAGAGCACAAGTCTGAAGAAACCGAACACGTCATCCCCTTATGAATTCAGACTTCTAGAGAGGTGGATGATAAGCAGGAGCTAGTGGCCACCTCACACCAATATTTGTTATCAAACGTACACCGTCATGCTTGCAATCATGAACCTGACCTGAAAGATATATACATAATACTGTACATATTTGCAGCACAAATACCAAAAACCAACAAAGTTGGACAAATGGGAAAAATCGAGCATTTGCCACCCCAAAGGATGGCGCTCGGCGTGTGTGCATGGTTCTTCTGCCTATCTCTAGCCATGTATATAACTGGCTGTTTTTCTTGTATCAGTGCATCGAGACTCCGACTTTTGGTGTTTACTCGGGAAAAAAAGATAAATTTGCTTTCAATCCAAAACATATATACTTTATGTACTAGTAGAAATTTCACGTCGTACTACAGGACTACAGGTCTCTTGCTTTTATCATATATATTATGGGTGCTTTTCATAGCTCTTTTCAAGGATCTTTGCAGATGGCTAGGCCGGAAGCGATCAAATTTAATACTTGTTGAACTTGAAATAAACTCAGAGAGAATCAATGGATCAAGTTGTGAATCTTTATTGATGAATGATGTATTTATAGATTACAAAGGTTGCAGTTGTTTGCAGTTAGAGAGGAGGCAACGGACTGCAGTTGCTAATTAGCAACTGCTCGGCAGTTCCTCCAAAGCAGGGATTAACCGCCAAGATTATCCTTAACACTCCCCCTAATCAATGCTTGTCTTTGCAAACGACATCATCTCGAACTATGACTCCTCCAAAAACCCTGTGGGAAAAATATGAGGAGTATAGAGTTTGATATGCTGTTTAAAACTCCTGTAAACCCAATGGGAAAATAAGGAGAAAATACGACAGCATATTATGATTATTGTCTCGTTGAACTCATACGAGAAGACTCATAGAGTTTAGAGAGCAATAAATATGTCGTATATACTTTCCTAAAAACCCCGGTGGGGAAAACGAAAAATATGACATATGATCTTATGTTGATATTACCTCATTAAAAACCTTGATGAGAACCTGTAGAGTAAACTCATAAAGGGGAAAAGAGTGTAATATGATGCTTTGAACAGGAATAATTCAGGAAGATGCTCCCCCTGATTCTCGCAAATCCCGAAGTCGTCGCATACCAATTTCATGAACATATTTCTGAAATATAGAAGTTGGTAGAGACTTCGTGAGTAAATCAGCGAGATTGTCGCATGATTTAATTTTGCATGATGGGCAATATGATGATATTGCTTATTACGTAACCTGTTTGCATCCGGGCAATCATAAGTAACATTATCTTTGAGATAATGGTAGATGATTCGATAGAACCAATTCCACATGATTGTTGTATGTGGTTTATCATCCTGCAAAGCTACAAGAATACAAGTGATGTATCGTACTTCAGGATGATTGGTGGATATAGCCACTAGAGTCTGTTTCGAAGACTTCCATAGGATGGCTATCACACCAAGTAGGGACACGAAGCTTGTCTGTGATCTTACTTAGTGGGGATCTGATCATATATCCGATGATATTGGTGTCCAGATTTCTCTGAAACTGAAAGAATATGACAAGATGTTTGATGCCTTGGAGATATGCAAAGATATCCTTGAGCCCTAACCAATTATGTTTGGTAGGTCCAATGGCACTTGGATATGGGATCTTGTGTCCCAATATCTCATTTCCATCATCTCATGGTCTAAAAGGATCGTTCTCTACGTCTAGAGATCGAACAACCAGGAGAGTTTTGGATGGATAAATCTTGTCCATAATGAATTTCTCCAATAAATTCTGGATATGGACAGCTTGGTGTACCACAACACATGAGTGAAGGTGCTTGAGTTGTAATGGTATTACCCAAATCCTTCATCTCAAATTCCGTCTTTAGATGATCACGTGCATCGTCAATATCTTGTGCGTTGCCAATGATGTGTAGGTCATCAACATACATTGAGATAATGCTATATCCTGTAGAGGATTGCATGATGAACACGCGTAGACGATCATCATTTGTAGGAGTAATCCTTTGTATAAGGAACTCACCAAGTCGGTTGTACCAAATATATTCCGACTAATTTAAGCCATGTAATGACTTTTTGATTTTACACAATATATGTTGCGTTTTGTGTTTGGATTCAACATTGTGATTCCATGAGGAACCTTTATATCTGAATCAAGTGACACATACAAAGATATGCGGTCACTACATCTACCAACTGCAAAGATAGATGATTTGTACTGCCATTAAGATAGAGTATCGGAAAGAGATTCCACCTCTAGAGAATATGTTTGGGTATCTGTGTGAACCCTTGTGCTACAATACTCGCTCTATGTCTCACCACCTCGTTGTTCTCATTCTGTTTCAGGAAAAAAACTGGTGTAGGTATTACTTTTGTGAATACCTTCCTTTTATTGAGCAAGATTATTTCTGCTTGGATTGCACCCTTTGCTTGAGTTCAGTCCGAGTGTTGTTCACACTTTGCCATGGCCATGGTCTTTGGATCTGAATCATATGAAAGGTTGATTGCAATCTAGTTGAGAAATATATGTCGACAATTGTAGACTACCGGTTATATATTTCTCCAGAATATATATAGTTGATGGAAAATATCGTTACCCTTGGTGACTGTTCGCGATTTCCTAATGCGGTTGAGTCTGGGTATTCCGATGTACCAGTCATTGTGTGCACTATGAGCTGGTTTGGTGGAGGTTGCCCATCCACCGGGTGTATACTACCGTTAGGTGTCTTGTCAACGTGGAGTTGACTTGCATTTACTGATTCGGAGGCCTCGATATCCTTTATTGCTTGCAGGAAGCAGAATCCTGATATGTGGTCGTACTTCTCCTCCTGTTACACTGAACGGGGAGTTGAGTGGTTTTTGTTGGTACCCCCACTCTTTCTGACACATTTATGCAGGATTATAGGATTTTGGGACACCTGTATAGTCAGTAAAAGAATTTGGCAGGTTATTTGCGATGTGTTGCAAATATACTGAACGTGGGTTCAGTTCTTTGAGTACGTGGAAGCGAGGCGGAAATGTCGTGGACATTCTAACTAATTTTCTGGCATTCTTCATGGTACTTGAAATCTTCCCCTAATGCCTGGAAATATCCCTCGTTAAATCAGCATACTGGCCTTGAAATAACTCCCCCTGAGAGGGGCCTGAGGTATTGACGGAAATACAGTTATTCCTCACATTGATCCCAAATATATGGTGAGGGGCCAATGATGTATGCCGAGGTGGTGATATCGGTGTGTAACCGAATTATCGCAGATGGGAAATACTTGGTAGATTTCCACGTATCAAAGGTAGAGGAGAATAATATTATGCAGTTTGGTCATGAGCGTGTAAATCTGTATGACTCCAACGTGAAGTTGGTAAGTTGCAATTCCGAAGTAAAGATCATGCAAATGAGCTTAATTCTTTGGATAAGGGATTCTACCAAACCATTTTGAATATGGACATATAGGACGTAGTGCTAAATTTCAATCCTAGGGCCATATTGAAGGCACGTAAGGAGAATTCTGCATGTTATTCATTCGAATTTGATTGAAATCGATGTTCAGGATAATAAGCCAAAGCATGGTTTCGTGTGAATAAAGACACACGTGAGACCATCGTGTAGATGTGTCTTTTAGAACCATGGGATACCTGAATAGTCCAATCAATGGTTGGGAAGAGCCACTTGCCTCGACTTGATGTGTTCAAGGAATCTGAGTGGTCCAGCTTGAGTTTTAAGGTGCGCGAGCCTTAAAATTAGCTTCCATATGTCACATACAGTGCATATAGAATCCAAATTTAGTATCATTGTAGGCATGACCAATAGAATTGCTGATAATTTTCCACTTCATCCCTATGCCGGGATGGCCAAGGCGAGTAAGCCAAGCTTGGAATGTGATGACATTCTGGAAAATTATTTTATACGCAACATGTTCTACGGGCTTGATGTACGTATAGTACAATCCGGACGATAAAGAAGGAATTCTATCAAGTACTTGCTTGCCATATCCGTAATCTTTGGTGAAGAGTAGATACTCTTCTTTGTTGTCTTCATGGGTTTCGATGTGAAAACCATTTGTACGGATATCTCCATAACTGATTAGAGTACGTGACGAGTCGGGATACAGCAAAGCATCCGCAATTGTCACTTGTGCACTCCCTGGGAGGGTAAATATGGCACGTCTAGTGCCAACGATTACCGTATCGCGTCCAGCGATAGTTAAAATATCTCCATTCATCTTCTTCAGAGTTTGGAAATACTTTAACTCCCTTAGTATGGAGTTTGTGGTAGCACTATCCACAAGACATAATTCCTTTTCCATCGGATTGTCCCCGTAGAGAACTATGTATAAAAGAATTTTTAATAAGAAAAATCTCATGCAAATACATAACATAGAATACAATCTGATTATATCATATGTGCTGATACAATATAAAGGCGACAACAATACTTATGTTCTTAGTACAACATTACAAATGGACATAATTAAAATAGATCATAAAGGAGGTTGAGAGACTAATCGAAATCTCCAAACATGTCGGTTGAGGCATACTCAACCATCATGTTCTCCGTGTCGGCAGAGTCCTCTGGCTGATGGAGAGGCATGGCGTTGCTCAGACCGGGAGGAACATCGAGCGAACTTCCATCTCCATTTGCGCTGTCTAGATGAAGGTTGAAGTTGGCTTCAAACCTTTTCCCTTGAGGTGCCATGCGTCCCTGGAATTGTTGATACAGAATAGCCAGATGTTTGGGGTTTTGCACTTGTCAGTGGGGTGCGTGTAGCATCCACATTTGTCGCAAAGCTTAGTTTTGTCATACTTAGGCTTTGCAGTGCCTGACCCCTTGTTTGAGTTTCTAGGCTTCTTGTTCCTACTGCGCTTGCGCTTGCGCTGTCCATTCGCAATATTCATATGAACTTCAGGTAAAGGTTGTGCCCCAACTGGGCGCTGAGAGCCATTCTCAGAGAGTAGCTCATCATGCTTTTCAGCCTGAAGTAAGATATGAATGAGGTCGGAATAGACGGTGTAGTTGCGAGCGCGGTATTGCTGTTGAAGGATCCTATCTGCGGGAAGCATAGTGGATAGAGTCTTTTCTATCTTTTCCGCATCGGTAGGTTCCTTATCGCAAAAGCGTAGTTTGGAACAAATCTTATGAATCTCGTGATTGTACTCTCCGATGGATTTGAAATCCTGAAGACGGAGATGAGTCCAATCGTGGAGTGCTTCGGGCAGGACAACTGCCTTCTGCTGTTCATACCTCGTTTTGAGGGCCAGAAACAGAGTACGAGGAGATTCTTCCTCTAAGTACTCAGACTTGAGATCTGGGTGAATATGGTGCCTTATGATGTATAAGGCAACATATTTCTTTGCTTCTGTCAGTGGCGTTTCTCCCTCCGGAACAGAAGTGTTCGGGTCTTGGATTGCGCGCACTATCCCACGGGACGCGAGACTGATCTTGATGTTCATGGCCCATGTAGGGTAGTTGTGACCATTGAGGGCGAGCGCCTCAAATTCTTGCGCGGTCATTGTTAACCTACGAGGGCAACCAGAGATAATTAATTTACGTTCGGTAAATTAAGAACCATCATGGTTAATGTTGTAATGAACTTTGCAAAATTAATAAGAATTTCAAGAAATTGACTTGAAACCGTTAGTGTGAATCTCAACTTTGCTAAGTATGACACATTGTCGAGAGTAAATCTCGCAGCATTAGGGAGTATAATCTGATGAAATCAGTAGATACTCAAGTATAATCTGATAAAAATCAGTAGATACTTGTATACCTAATGCCATGTAGCGCTTAGGGAGTATAATCTGATATAAATCAGTAGATACTCGAGTGTAATCTGATAAAAATCAGTAGACACTCATATACCTAACGCCGTATGTCGTTACTTGGTTTGAGGGAAAACACTTGGAATTTCGTAAATTGATTCCTGCTCGTATTAAGTCAAAAGACATAATTAAGGTGAATCAGTGTTTATTTGCAAGAAATTGGAAATCTCGATTGCAAATAATGGATGCAAGTGATCTCGACATGTAGGAAACATGGAAATATATTGCATCTCATATAGGTCTGGAATACAAAGTACTCGACAGAAAATACAGTACTAATAATGGAATACTGTAATTTACAAGGTCTAAAATAGGAGAAAATACTGCTAGAACACAAGTAAAAGGGGTTAAATTGTGAAAAACCCAAGAAACAGGGGCTTTTCACAAAATAATGGGCGGCCGGTTTAAGCCGGCCAGAGGGCGGTCTGACCGGCCTGACCGGTGCCTGGCCCGGTTTAAACCGGTCAGAGGGCCGGTCTGACCGGCGGCACCGGGCAAGCCAGGGCCGGCTTAAACCGGGCAGCGGTGCCGGTCTGACCGGGGGGGGCACCGGGCGACGCGGGGCTACCTGGGCCTGGGCCGCGGAGGCCTTTCGGCCAGCCCAGGCCAGGGGCGCACGCACGGGAGAATAAAGGGGTGACCGAGGGGGGTGCGGTTAGGGTTAAACCCTAACCGCACCGGCGGCGGCGGCGGCGCGGGGGCCAGCGGCGGTGGCGCGGAGGCCAGCGGCGGCGGCGGCGCCTTGAGGCGGGCGGCCAAGGCGAGCGGCCGGGGCGGGGCCAGCCAAGGCGAGCGGCCGGGGCGGGGCCAGCCACGGCGGCGCCGAGGCTCGCGGCGGGGAGGCCCGCGGCGTCGGCTCCTTGGCGCGCGGCGGCCGGAGGCCCGGCGGCGGCGGCCACCGAGCGGTGGCGACCGGGCGGCAGCGGCGGCGCGGAGGCCGGCGACGGGGCGGGGGCCAGCGGCGGGGCGACCGGAGGCCCGCGACCGCTCCTTGGCACGCGACGGCGGGAGGCACACGGCGGCCGGAGGGCCGCGGCGACGGCGGCGACCGGGCGGGGCAGCGGCGGCTGGGCGGGGAGGCGGTTGCGGCCGAGGCGACGGCGGCGGCTCCTTGGCGCGCGGCATGGGGGCGGAGGCCCGGCCATGGCGGCGGCAGCGGAGCGCTACCCGGGCGGCGGCGCGCGGAGCGCGGCACGGGCGGAGGGGCCGGCCATGGTGGCGGCGCGCGCAGGCTCGGCCACGGCGGCGGCGCGCGGAGCGCTCGGCCACAGTGGCGGCAACAAAGCGACGGCCACATTGCGTCCGGACAAAGCGACGGCGACGTCGTTCATCCTGGAGGAGGCGAAGAAGAAGCAAAGTGAAGAGGTGAGGCATCCTCACCTTTCGCTGTTTTTCGATGCTTCTTTTTCTCTGTGTGTGTATTGCTCTGCCTAGAGCGTGCTGATAACATGTTGAACTTGAAATAAACTCAGAGAGAATCAATGGATCAAGTTGTGAATCTTTATTGATGAATGATGTATTTATAGATTACAAAGGTTGCAGTTGTTTGCAGTTAGAGAGGAGGCAACGGACTGCAGTTGCTAATTAGCAACTGCTCGGCAGTTCCTCCAAAGCAGGGATTAACCGCCAAGATTATCCTTAACAATACTAACGGAGCACTGTGCGGCTCTAGACTCTCTGTTGTGAAATTCGTGCAGAACAAGCTTGTTTGACTTCTCTAACTTATATGATCAGCTATCGAGCAGACGTAATAAGATGGTAAGTATCTAATTGTCCTGTCCAGAAAGTTAAAACAGGACCCATCGATCGTAAGTACCAACTTGAAAAAGGTTAAACATTGCAGCTACCGGTTGCTCACCGATAATTAATCGATGTTTACTGCCTACCACACTAGCTACTCACTAGGGGGATGCCCAGGGGCGGATCCAGGCCCCAGACTACACGGGCTGTAGCCTGGGGCATGGAGAAAAAACCCAGCTAAAACCCAGCTAAAATTTTGGCCTAGCTCGGGGTGGGAGCAAGCCGAGCGCCACCGGCCTTCTTCTCCTCTTTCCGCTGCTCGTCTGCTGCCCTGCTCCCTCCCGCCGCCGCCGCGCCCTCCCGTCCTCGTCCATTCTCCTCCGCCTGCAGCGGGCGCCGCCGCATCGCCGCGGGCGGCACGAAGTAGAGCTGCCCGGGCTGCAGCTCCTCGTCCGGCCCCACTGCAGCTCGCTGTTCGTGAGAACCGCCGTCGCCGTCGTCGCCTGAGCCCGGGGTGGGAGCAGGCCGAGCGCCACCGGCCTTCTTCTCCTCCTCCCGCTGCTCGCCTGCTGCCCTGCTCCCTCCCGCCGCCGCCGCGCCCTCCCGTCCCCGTCCATTCTCCTCCGCCTGCAGCGGGCACCGCCGCATCGCCGTGGGCAGCACGAAGTAGAGCTGCCCGGGCTGCAGCTCCTCGTCCGGCCCCGCTACAGCTCGCCGTCCGCGAGAACCGCCCTCGCCGCCGTCGTCTCCCCCACCGCCGCACCGCGGCTCCCCTCGTCGCCGCCGCCACCGCCGTCGCCTCGCAGGAGTTTAGCTCGTGGCGCGGCCAAATCCTGGCTCCGCCACTGGGGATGTCACACTGTTAAAAAAAATACTGTAGTTCAGGAATACTCTAAAGTAATTTATGGTCCATGGTAAAGATAACATCTTCTCGTGGTAAAAGGATTGGAAGTTCGAAACAACCTTCGTTGGAGATGCCCTCGGTTTACACCACATGTCAAACACGTATGCTTAGTTAGATCATCATTCTCGTGCTGTTTTGGTGCCCAATTTTGGCTTCGCCTACATGGCTTGGTGATCAGTTGGATGATTAGCAGCTGGATCAGCTAGGCTAGCTCAAGTCGGTCGACCATACTACCACCTGTCCCAAACACGAAGCACCATATGTTATGTTATGATGAGTTGAGGCGGCTGGCTGGCTAGACACAGTCCATTAACTGCACACCTAATCGCACTTACATGACGATGTGCTGTGCCCGTGGTCCCAAAACTATCTCTTGGCGTACGTAATCGCGGTTACACGTGTGCTCCCAGACACCATGCAAAAAGCAAATAAAAACACTCACAAAGTCCTAGCTTATATACGTGGCATACGTCTGGGTAAATAATAAAATAGATAGGCAGATTTATTTGATTAATTAATTGCGGAGGGAATGGAACGAATGCTGTACGATGGTTCGATCAAACATCAGGTTGTCACTTGTCAGTGCGCGCGCGCGCAGCCACTAGCTAGTACTCCAGCTAATTAGCTGATGTATCCAATTACGTGACACCAAATGCCAGCCGGCGCTCCCACGTCAGCCTGGACAAAAAAAAATCGAGAAACCAGAACCAAAACCAAAAATATTAAATTAACCCTAATTTCAGTTCATTTCAGTTATCATTTTTAGAAAACTAAATTTAATTTGATGTAATCGATTTTAATCTTCGGTTAACTGAATAAATCATATTTTGTGGACATGTTAATTTTTTTTTGAGCAGGAAATATCTGGATTCATTGATGTAAGGAAAACAGTACAGATACTACTGGAACAGGACAGCTGTCCCAACACATATGCAGAAAAACCTCTGATAAAAAGAAAAATACAAACTAGACCCTGGGGGGTAAAACCACCAACCCTACGCGCCGCCGAACCGGCTCGCCGGAGCAGAGGGGAATGGATTGCCGGAGATCACTCGAGAACCTACAAAGCAAATCAGAGGACAAAGCCTCGGTCGAAAGCCGCATAGAACGTCCGCCGCGAGAGGCGGAACGAAGGCACGATGAAGGAACCAGCGGCAGGGGCGAAGCCCCAAGCTTGAGCAGGAGAACGAGCTGCCCCCGGCCATCGGACTCGCTCCGCCAGACGAAAACGCTGCCACAACACGAAGGGAGCCTGAGGGAAACAGCTGGCCTGAAGAAGAACCTCCTAGACGACCTCATGGACCGACGAGCAATGGAGGAGGAAACCATCGCCGTAGCGGCGGCAGATCCGAAGGACAAAAGCCGTAGGGCAAGGTCGCCGCCGCCGCACAGGCAACCCAACCCTGGCACACCCAAACCTCCAGCTCCTCGACGCCGCTCCGAAGAACACCATCGATTTGGGGGGAGCCGGGGAACCCTTATTTGCTCCGCCGCCGATTCCCCAAACCAACCGACGGCGACCGAAACCCTAGCCCTAGTATATACACGCCGAGCGCACAGATCCGGGGTTCCCCCACCCTCCCGCAGCCGGAACGGCTAGTGGAGGGAGAGGGAACCCGCGGCAGCGCCGGCGGAATACGAGGGACTGCTTGACGCCTCCCTTTCGCCTCTTAGGAGCAGAAGCGAGAGAGGAAAGGGAAAGCTTCTGCCTAGCCTTAACACAACACATTTAACACAACGAAAAAAAGACCACAACATGTTATTTATTTTGGTGAAAATGTTAACCGAATAAACCGGTTAACCGTATAAACTAAATTTCTGTTGACATATTAACCGTATAAATCAAAAATTTCTTGATAGTGCATTTTTAAAGAAATCAAAACTAAATTTTTGATCAAAACCGAATGCCGACCTCGACCACAAAGACCCCCGCGCGCGGGCGCGCGCATCGATCGACTCGTTCAGCCGCGCGCTCACTCTCGTGGAGCCCACTCCATACATACGGATACGGTCGTGTCCTCCGCGTCGCGTGTCGACGTGCGACGTCGGCACTGGCCCCTGCCACCTCGTCATGTACGTAACGCGCGTACGTACGTACGTAGACGTACACCTCCCCTCTCTCCGTGCACAGTTTTTACAGTTACGTGACGGGACTAGCATCTCAGCCGTGTATGTTCGGTTCGGTGCGGAATCTTGACCGTTCCGGCAAGACCAGCTGCGTCTTTATCTTTGTGTCCCTGTCCAGTAGTAGAACAAGTTCCCTAGCTTCTCTTTAGTAGGCCACGTGAACTTATATGCCTAGCTACACGTCAAATAGAAAGGCTCCAGCTATAAGACGACCATTCGATGAGAACAATGAAGCTTCAGGAGACAAACCCAGAACAAAGTTAAACTGTTCAGATATTCAAAGACATCAGTCACGTCACGGAGCGCTGTTGGTGTCCGGCTGGCCTGCCGGCTGCAGAGCAACGATATATGCTTCGATCGATCGGTCACGCAACGTTTGCGGTTGTACACGTATGAAATGAACTTCTAGGCATCGCTTACGGGCTCTACTAATATGCACGCCGGCCGCGCACAAGTTCGCGGCAAACTTGCATTAATTCGTACGTACGTTTTGCAAAGCCGTGCAAAGCCAAGCGGTGCATGCGTCAGTAGCGTGATGAGGCCAGGACCGGCTCTCGTGATCGGCCTCCTCTTCCTCACCGCGCCGTGGCGCGCCGCGGCGGCCGGCGACGACGACGACGACGGCATCGTGGCCGCGGAAGGCACGCGGTTCGTGGTGAGCGGCGGCACGGTCTACTTCAGCGGGTTCAACGCGTACTGGCTGATGCTGATGGCGTCCGACCCGTCGCGGAGGGGCAAGGTGGTGGCGGCGTTCCGGCAGGCGTCGGCGCACGGGCTCAACCTCGCGCGGACGTGGGCCTTCAGCGACGGCGGCGACCGGCCGCTGCAGTCGTCGCCGGGCGTCTACGACGAGGCCATGTTCCAGGTGAACCGATCGATTGTGCTTACGTACGTGCGTGCAGACAAATGCAGAGGTTACGTACAAAATAACAACTTGTCTAGATCGATCTGGGTTTTGCAGGGGCTGGACTTCGTCGTCGCCGAGGCGAGGCGGCACGGGATATGTCTTCTCCTCTGTCTGACGAACAACTTCGAGGACTTTGGCGGCAAGCGGCAGTACGTGGAGTGGGCGAGGGAGGCCGCCGCCGGCGGCGGCCACAACCTCACCACCGCCGACGACTTCTTCAACTCCACCGTCGTCAAGGCCTACTACAAGAACCACGTCGAGGTTAGTAGTACGTGCCAGTCAGTTGCACCTACATTACTGTACCATTTCTGGCTTAATAATACACGCCGGACACATGTTTTTGTCTTTTCTTTCTTTTTTGGGAAAGGAGGTTTCCCCCCGAACACATGTTTTTTCTTTTCTTTTCTTTCTTTCATCTTTGTTATTTTCATGTCTATAAGATGTCTCTCTATGTACTTGGCATGCAGACGGTGCTGACAAGGGTGAACACCGTGACCGGGGTAGCGTACAAGGACGACCCTGCCATCTTCGGCTGGGAGCTCATGAACGAGCCCCGGTGCAACGCCGACCCAACCGGCGCCATGGTGCAGGCGTGGGTGGAAGAGATGGCGCCATACGTGAAGACGATAGACGGGAAACACCTGGTGACGGCGGGGCTGGAAGGCTTCTATGGCAACGGCACCAACGAGAGCAAGGAGCTGAACCCGTGGGGCATCTACTACGGCACCAACTACATCGCGACGCACCGGGCGCCGGGGATCGACTTCGCCACCATCCACCTCTACCCGGACGCCTGGCTCTGGGGCTCCACTGCCGAGGAGCAGGTGGCCTTCTTCAAGAACTGGACGCGGTCGCACATCCGGGACACGGAGGCGCACATCAAGAAGCCGCTCCTCGTCACCGAGTACGGCAAGTTCCTCTGGGAGGAGGAGGAGGGCGCGGGCGCCAACGCGACGCAAATCAGAGATTACTTCCTCGACATGGTCCTCGACTCCATCTACGCGTCGGCGTCCCGGGGCGGGCCGCTCGTCGGCGGCGCGTTCTGGCAGCTGCTCGACGGCGGCATGGAAACCCTCAAGGATGGGTACGAGATCATACTCCCCGAGGACACCCGCGCCGCGAGCATCATCCGCAACCACTCCCAGCAGCTGGCCGAGCTCAGCGGGCAGGACGTGGAGGCCACTCGCCGTCGCCGGAGGAGAAGTTCAGATAGGAAGATACATCTAGGCAGTTCTGGTTGGGGCAGTAGCACTCCCCGCATCCAAAGATTATTGATTCGTTTCATCTCTTTGTTCAGATCAATTTCTTCATTGTTCAGTACCGTCTAGCTAGGTTGTACAGATGATCCTTTTTCTGTGCCTTCTTCGCTCTCCAGAGGTTTAGCAGTTAACACTAGTTATGTGTAGCTAGCAGAAGTCAGGGGTTGTAAAGCAAATTAAGGTAGATCAAGTCAGGGGCTCAGCCATTCAGGATGAGTAATCAGAGTACAAATTATACTTGTCTTGATATAATGTGCATTTTGTATATCATATAGAATGCTTTCATGAGGAAATACTTCATACAGTTTCCATGGGCCATGTGAAATGGTCGTTTCATCTTCTATCATAAGGATCAGTTCATTCCTGATAGTCTTGGTGGGGTCTCTTTCTCACTGAAAAAAGCTTCTAGCTATTGACGACTATACAAAGGCCCAGTTCTTTTCGACTTCTCCAGGAGCTTTTTTCAGAAGCTGCCATCTCCCAGCTTCTCCCAGAAGTCGCCCCCACAAATTCGTCGGGGCTTCTAAACTAGTCATGGTATGTCTAAATTAGAAGCCTCGACGAATTTGAGGGAGCGGGCAGCTTCTAGAAGAAGCCCCTGGAGAAGCCGAAAAGAACTGAGCCAAAGTGAGTCGTAGAAAAGGAAAATGAATGAATATGTAAAGGAAAATGCTATACATATATATAGTCTGATTTTTACTTTTCGTGAGGAGTTTTCACTGAATGGAAAGATATTCCCGTCGTATAGGAAAAGGTTTTCGTTGTACTAAATTTGCTACGTGAAAACATCATGTCGCATTGGTTTGAAAACGCAGTCTGTACTATGTGTTGGTGTTCTTTTACCCATTTTTTGTGAGGGTTTCACCGAGATGGGCTTGTTTTGGCAGGGGGCTGTGTGGAAGATCCTTATTTCCCGCAACGGGCGCGGATGAAGAGTTGTGCGGCCCATCTCCGCCCACGGACCGGCCTACAGCGTAGCCTGACAGTAGGCGTAAGACCGAGGATGAGTGAGGGACGGCCAACACCTACCAAACAGGTAGCTAGGCCTGGGAGATCCATCACCACCAACCAGATCACCGTGCACTGGCACTGGGAAGCCTGCCTGCCTGCCTGCCTGCCTGCCTCCACGTTTTTGCGATGGATCACTGATGCACCTGTGTGCGCAGGCCAGGGCGACAGTGACAAACGCCAACGGCACCATAACTCTATAGCTACTAGTACTGGTACGGCAGCGTTGCGTTGCCCTCGCAACAATTATGCAGACCTGTGGTGCCCTCGGCATGTCTGCACGGCACAGAACGATAATGCAAGTAGAGCATGCACTAGTAGTAATTTGGTCCCCTGAAACCCATGAATGAACGCAGGCACGCAGCAGCAGCAGCCAGCTGCTGGAATTTCTGTGTGTTGCTGCTGCTGCTGCATAAATACGGGCCATATGCCCGCGCTTCAGGCACCAAGGAACGAACGAACAGTACCACTTGACACAAAACACTCGATATAGGTGATGATGTGGTTTCACTAGTTCACAACGTATGGTGGTGTCTCCATAAAGAACGGAAGAGAAGAAGTTACTTGGAAGCCCAAAAGACAAGGAAACGATTTAATTACTATGGGGAAGAAGAAAAGAGCAGACACGGCTAGTCTCGTCTTCCACTGACCAATGCTGCGTGCAGCGAATTGATGTTCATACGCATTCCTGTCAGATCCTAGTTACTGCAATGGAATTGCAGCAGCATCTTTACAAATTCTAAAGCGGTAGCTCACCTCAAAGTGAAGTGAGTAGTAGTAACAAACAAGAATCTGTTAATTTTCATATGCATTCCTGTCAGCCTGATTATTTCAAAGTCCAACAGGTGCCTGCTTTCTTTCCAGCTTTTGGGACGTTCATTCTGTCTCTGTTAGGTTCCCCAAACCTGCGTCGTCCCATGGCAACGAGGTAGCTCAGCCCTGCTAAACTAAAGTACTATCAAAGACAGTAAAAGAAAAACGTCGACATCGAACCGCTCCATCATGCTTTCCGACCACAAATTCCAGAATCAAGCAATCGTATCGTGATCATGCATATATCGGGTTAAGCGGGACCAAGCAGAAAATATCACATGCATTCAGTTCAGGACCATCAGCTAATTCAGCTCGATCTCATCATCTCATGGCTTTCGATAACGGATATACTACTAGTAACATGGAGGGATTGGAGGGGTCGATGCTAATTGATGCGCACTGCTTTAATATACGGTTGCAATTCGACGTGATTAAACCGGCATTTGGTCTTTTTAATTTGGCGTATGGGCCAGGACAATCATACTGATAATGACTGAACCCAATGACCCTGGAGTATATTAGTAGTAGTACGTACTACTCGAGTAACTAGACACACGGTTGAATTAAAGCCCTTGAATTTGCTACTAGTACTTACGTTTCTTTTTTGTATGGTGGTGGGGGCGCATGTATCAACTGCATTACTTCATCAGTTAACCCATGGAGAGTCATGGATCGGTTCGTGAAATTACTTCAGGTCCGTGCAGTGGTACCCAGTGTATGATAATAATGTGGTTTTAACACAATGGCACCAGACAATCTTCAGGCATGTACTGAAGAAATGCCGTGCAGTGGATGGGAGGAAGAATATGCCGTGTTTTCTCTTGGTTCGTGGATGAACATCTGTACCAAAGCAGCATTGCTTACACACACACACACACAGAAAAACCGTCTCCAGATACTTTCCTCAAATGATCCAAGCTCAAAAACTTGTGCAGAACTGCACATCGGAGAGCAGGGAGGTCCCGATTAATCTGTGACGAAATTCTGCTTGATCTTGGGAGAAAGTAATGAAGGGAATCATGGAAAGGGGCTCAGGGAAAAGGGGAGACAGAGAGAAGCTGAATTGGCACCCTCTTCTTCCTTCCTTGCCTCTGCTGCTGCCTTTTGACCACGACATGCACTTGAAATAAAGCTGGAACACGAAAGTGTGGCTCACCCCACGTCCTCACCCACTTCAAAACAGAGTGCTTTAGGCCTGAGACTTTGGAAGCTCCTTTGTTGGTCCCTGCAAAGAGACACCACACATCTTTCTCCTCCCTCTTGTCCTGTTCCAATCTTCATCTTTTTTGCATGATTGACACTAGATTACCAGCATACATTGCACTTCCTTTTTGATGGAAAATGTGTGATTTTGTCTCTCTATCACACTAAAAGGTGTGATTTTGTCTGAATGGCATGTACATGCATGCATGACACTACTACCCAGCAATTTCACATACAGAGGTAAGAAATGAACAGAAACATCAAAAACCAAAGACAGAGGAACAGAGAAAATTCAGAGATTAGTTCAGCAAAATACACAATTCATCCATCCATAGGGCAAGAGAAGAAAGACGAGAGAGAGAGAGAGAGAGAGAGATTTAGACAACGAGTAGTGTAGATCACCATCAGTGGAAAAGATCAAAAGAACGAAAAAAACATGAACATAATTAATCCCCTTAAGTAACAAATACCCTCTTTACCCTCTCTAGTCAAGCAGTAAGCAAGCACTGACTTTATGGAATAGGAGTCACTACTAAAATTCACCGACTAAATTTACTTTTCTCTAAGTAACTAAGCTTAGATTGTCTTGTCTCAGACGCGAGCCTAAGAAGCCAACAAGTGCTACCGCGTTGGCTTTCTAGCTTTGCTTCATGCCGCTCGTTGCTTCCTACCAGAAGCAGACCGACGCGGCCGGCGGCGCCTTCCCGGCGCCGCCGCTGGAGAGGCGGCCGTAGCGGAAGTTGTGGTTCCGGCGGCGGGAGCGGCGGCGCGTGGCCCAGGCGAAGCAGAGGCGCAGGCGCGCGCGGAGGCGGTGGAGCCCGGTGGCCGCGGCGCGGCGCAGGCGGCGCACCCCGGCCCAGACGACGCGGCGCGCGCGCGCCCGGGGCGAGAGGTCGGCGTCGCGGGAGAAGTGGTAGCTCCGGAGGAAGAGCTGCCGTCGCTCCACCTGCCGCTCCCACCGCGCCATGTACTCCACGTACGGCCACGCCGTCGTCGTCGCCTTCTCCGCCGCCGACGCCGTCACCGGCGCCGCCACCCGCAAGGACATGGACGCAGGTTCTTGGCTAACTTTTCTTTTGTTGGTGCAAGAGAAGATAGAGGAGAAGCGCGCGCGGGGAGCTCCCTCACTCAGAAGCCTACACGAGAAGCGCAAGCGTGGAGAGGCAGAGCAGCGGTTTGCGTTTTAACCTGCGAGATGGGGTCGCGGAGCGGAGGATTAATAGGGGAGGGGTGGCGGGCGGGCGGGCGGGCGGCGGCGGAGGAGGTGGCTGCGTGCGCTGCTTGTGCTTTGGGGGAGGGAAGGGGAGGTGGTTGGAGTGGGAGGGCCGGAGGGGGGAGGGTGGGCGGCTTTATGCTTCCTTGGACGATTTGCTTGCATTTGGGGGCTAATTTTTGGTTTTTTCTTGTCAAGTCTTATAGGAGGGACGGGAACGAAACGATGAATTGAAATGAGTTTAGTTTACATGGACAATCATAGACTTTCTGCTTCATTGAAAAATGGCATTGCCTTTTATACCTTTTATCTAGTTTATGTTTTCTAGTAGTAGAAATTTTATCTCGTGGTTTGTTATATAGATATCGGTGTGTAATCTATATAAATGTCGATGCTGAATTGTTATATGCCTTTTTGAAGAAATCTATTTTGATAAATTAATCTAGAATAAAATAACATAAATATTTTAGAATATTAGCAGCATCAAATCAAGCAAGGATTTAGCATGGGTTGGTAGTGCGAAGAGGCGTTCCAAAAGGTGAACAACACGCAGGAGTACAACTTTTTGGGAGGGCCCCTACTTTGGTTTGCATTTCTAGTCTACTGTAGCCGTTGGATCGGGCAGGCTTTGACCCTCTCCCAAATGATATGACATGAATGTCCTGTGCCTCACACCATCACCCCCAGATATATAAAATCTTCTTCAAAACTGAAAACTGTCCTTTTAGATTCTTCAACCTTTTTTAATAGTTTGAGATGTTGGATTCTTTAATCGGCAATGCATGTTAAAAGCCTGAAACGCCTGTGCAAGTACTGAAATGTTGCTTGGTCTTCCATGTCCAAACAAAATCTCTAAAACGGAGGTAATTAAGCACCACTGGCTTGAAGACAAGCACAGGGAACGTACGTGCGTGCGTCCCCATGTGTTATTAATTTAGTAGCGATGGTCAATTTGGCTCTAATGCTAGGGTCAGCACAGAGACGAGGAGTGGCAATTAAGCAAAAAAGATATGGACGCAGCTGGAGTTTGGGTTCCACTGCGCATTGATGCCCAAGTAGCCGTTAAGGTTCCCTTGCGAATTCTTGTGGCTTCTACACAAAGGCCTCTGTTTACACCCGGAAGAATCTTGGCTGCAGTTGCGTACCATACACTTGGTGGAAAGTCCTGCCGCGCGAAAGATACACGAGCGGATGGAGTGGACGCCCTTATCCGTGACACGTCACGTACGGACTCCATCCAGCATGTTCGTTATCCCGTTCCATCTCGCCAGTCTCCCTCGTTAATCTATCTGGACCGAGCATGCATGCATGCACTTATCTTGGCCTTTGCCAAACGTGCAAACACTGCAACTAAACTACTCCCTCGTATACTCTAACTAGTATATAGTTTATGTAATATAAAATTAATATTATTAGATTCGTATTTAAAAATACTTATTTATGATTATGACTTTATATTATATAATCATATGTTAATAGAGTAATTGTTGATAAAAATTTATCTTAACCAAACAAAATATATCTTACATTCTAGGGTGGAGGATGTAGAACTAAAGTGAGAAAATGGAGGTGATGTGCAGCTAGCGGAGAGCCGGCGGCCACGCACACGGCACCCCGGTGCTGCTCCGTCGGTGTCTTCCTGATCGAGGCGTACGCTGCGGCTGCGGCCCGGTGATCGCTAGCTTGCAGCACGGACAACCACGGCGTCGTCCTCGTTTCCTCGGCTAGTACTATAATTTTTAACGAGAGGCCAGTCGATCGCTTGCACAGACGGCATTGCATTTCATGGCGCATTGCGCCTCGGAGCCCATGCATGGTTAATTCCTTCGAATGTACTCCGGGGGGAATGATTATTTAGTCGATGACGATGGGTCAAATGGTTGGCTTGGGCTTCATGGCGGCTGCGATCTAGTTACACATTCACTTGACGGGGAGAATGTGGATCGATCAATCATTATGTGCCTTGTAATCCCATTCTTAAATGTAGTAGGGTGTTCTGCTCCATACTTCATCCGTACTTTGTTTGCTGTAGCACACAACATCTTTTCTCGGCTTCAAGTGAAAACAAGATGTGAATAACCTGAGCATGACAGCAGTGAAAAGTACTTCCTCTGTCCGGACAAAAATTACATGCTGATGAATCCTCAAGATTGCACTGAAACGGAGCAGTTAAAGAAAGGTCAGTGCCGTTAAATGTCAGTGATGGCGGCTACTCCATGCAGATTGCAAGTCAATATGTGCTGTTGCGACTTGCGAGCCATATGGACCCATGATTATAACATGTGTTGTGTGAACACAGGTTACTTAGTTAATCATTTCTGTTATCAGGGCTCTATTGGGAATTCGGAACACGCATGTCAATTCCAGATCACCCGGAATAAACCAAGGTTTGTCAGAATGGGGAAAGAATTGCACACCAAGTGTACAATGTCAGCCTGTCATAGGACAGATGGCCAGATGGGCATCTTACCACTGAAGCAACTTATTTGGTTGACCACACCAGATGTACCTGAGATAGTACGAGTATTAGGTAGGAAACATCGTGGTAGGAGTGCTGGAAGGCTGTACCAGCAAAGATAAGTTACAGACTCGCAGTGCATAATTAATCAGGAGTAACTGATTTGTACGACTCAGCCCTAATTGAATGTATTAGCTAATTACCGAGGCAGGAGTAGTAGTGCTCGGTAAGTCAGCATGATCAGTAGTATATTTGTACACGGCTACAATTAACATTAACTAGGTATATGTATGTGTGTAACGTCAAGTAGGTCGCCCCAAAAAATTCGATTCCACATGTCTTGCAAACAAAGGAAATTCACTGGATGTCTAATAATCCAAGTCAACCCTCTCGGGTTAATAACTCCATCTTCTGGAGTAGTAAGACCGCGGACAACTGCTGGAGTATACTACCAATACTAGCAGTAGCTTTCTTCTTACACTCTGCCTACCTGTACTTAGGAGTAACACGTATACAATATCTACATCAGTGGCAATCACTGCTGAAACATTTTGTTATTCTCAAATTCTGAGATGTCACCAGAGTTTTATTCATTTTAACACGCCATTTGTTTGACTAATCTGCACAGGACATGTGCACGATCTCTGCCACTTTCCAATGACTATTTTTGGCGTCATCATATGTATAGCGTGTAACTCTCTCTAGGCCAAATATCATAAAACCAGTGGTGTTATTTTGTCCGTGAGTATGTATTATGCAAGAGATACCTCGAAAGATGCTTAGAAAATAGTACTAGAAAGCGATCAGGACAAGGTTTGCGTACGTGACGCCGGTGCACGAGGAGCGTGCACTGCATGAATAACGTAGCCGTGCCGTGATGAGAGGACCCAAATTGCGTTTATGACCACACGAAGGTACTGTGTCTGCGTGGTGGTGCCCGCATGGAAGACGCAGAGAGCTGAACGGGGTCCCTGAGTCACGGTACGGCACAAATTAATCGCCTGTGCGTCGTCGCCTGCTCGATCTCACCTGCGCTGTGTTCGCCTTTACTGGATGAACTGTTCATCACTCCGTGCGCAGATGAATGCACACGGATTCAGTAATACAACACACCATGCTACTGTAGCAAATCCAAGTGCTCTGGTTCTGATTACCCACTGATTTCACAAACGATTGTTTTCTTCTTCTCATGGTCAATAGCATGTTTATCATGGTGGAATTAGCTCGAAATGTGAGTATCTGACTCCTTTTAGGCCCAGTTTCAGACCTGACCTGATGTCACGCTTCCAAGTCCTTTGCCACCGTCTGATATTGCCAACCACAACCACCCCCATCGACCTACCGTTGCTGACGTACCAATTACCAGACGCTCTCTTGCACGCGCGCGACCGTGTCCAACTCGATCACATGGAGAACACGTACACATATCTACAAAGATCACATCGCTGTAAGCAAGGCATCATCCCAAGCAACATGAATCCTTCTGAGTTCGATGCAATTTAAACACGCAGTATTTTTTCTCCAGCTTTCGGTCTAGTAGTAGTAAGTAGTTTGGCCTTACTGACCAACCATCAACTACCATGTTGAACCATGCATCCATCCATAACACATGATTTGTATCTCAAGTCGTACGCTGCATTGACCAAACACGTACCTTCATATGTGGTTTATCTCACACAGATCAAAAGCACGAGCTGCCGGGAACAACCGATCTAGCCTTTCTACAACAAACTTTGATGTGCACCAAAAGCTGTAGAGATGTTTTGACATTTCACATCTGACAACAGCAATTCTAATTGACGTGAACAATTCTGACGGCGAAAGCCGGTTCAGTTCTGTAACTGCGAGAACTTTACACAGTTCATGTAGTGTTAACATTCTATTGGGAACTCTCAAGTGGCAACAAAAATTAAAGCGATGTCCCTGTAAAACCTGTATTACATAAACAAACAGAAGGCTCTCCTTCGGTGGTCAGCGCTTGCCAAAATCTTCTCGACGAAATGACGACACAAAACTGTAGCTAGGCCACGATCCTTGACAGGCGATAATGTCAGGCATATGTAGATCAGATCAACAGAAGGGAGACTGGGCTTCAATGTCCTTGGCGTGTGTTCAACTGTCTAGCCTCTCATCGGAAGCTGATCAGGCCCAAATGGAGCAACCCCATGCGGCAGGGAAGCAGCACGTCATCTCTACCGATTACTTGTTTGGGCAATCTGATGCTCGGTGCCCTGATTGCCCGCATGTGAAGCAAGCCCCACTGAAGCTTCTGCTAATGTAAAATGGTAGAGCTCATTAGCTTAAGAAGGTATCATGGGATAACTTGTAGTATGGTAAGTATTCCTTTCGTACTGATGAAAAGTTAAAAGTAAGTTCAGGTCATGATTCAGGGAGGCTGTACCAAGAGCTAGCTAACAAATTAATCATTAATTTCGCTGGTTAGCACTAAATATAAAGCACGAGGTTTTCATATTTACTGAAGGTGACTTGATACAAGTAATGTAGCTCTAGTCTTCTAGAGGAAGAAGACAAATCCTGCAAAGGTTTGATATCTCAACAGGAACTATTTCCACAGATATGTTGATTTCGTGCTTCCCATGGCATCTGAGGAAAACACTACTTTTAATTTTATAATTTACCAAGTACTGCAAATTACATCTAGTTCGTGATGTTCCATTCTCTGGTGGCATCTACATGGTGAAAGGAACATTGCAGATGAAAAATTATCAGATTTAATCAGCACATGCCACTTCAAAATCCAAATGGACTACATAAGAACTTATAAGTGGACAGGCATGCATCTAGAACAGCAATTCGCTATGTTATTTGAGTGATCTTGTGAAGCATACCTGTCCCTACTGCCAAAGGATGATGAGCGGTCACCAAAGGACGATGAGCCACCACGACCACCGTAAGATGATGAGCGGTCACCAAAGGACGATGAGCCACCACGACCACCGTAAGATGATGAGCGGTCACCAAAGGACGATGAGCCACCACGACCACCGTATGACGATGAGCGGCCACCGGGTGATGACGAACGGCTTGATCTTCTCGCACCACCTGAAAAGTCATCATCTGACCAAATATCATTGTCAGATCTGGAGCTCCTGCCACCACGGCGAAATCCTTCACCATCAGAGTCCCAACCACCCCGGCCTCCTCTTGCACCACCCCTGGACCGTCGGTTCCTAGAACCTCGGTCCGAGTTTGAGAATCGACCATAAGAGTCAGTAGCAGGACCATCATCTTGCAATGCTGGCAGCTGCAAGCAAAAAATAAGAAAAATAGTCACCACAATAGCTCATAACAACTAATATCACATCTAAAACAAGAGCAACAATAGCCATTACACTACATATGTGTTATTCCCTATTTCATTGGATAATGCACAACGCATAAACAATAAGTCAATTTAAGGTGGCTTGGTTGGAGTTAAAGACATAATGTAGTAAAGAAAAGAAAACAATATGTGACTAGGCTATTAATTTCAGTTATCTTGGTCAGAATTTTCAACATTTAGTCGACAAGAAATGTCATTATGTAAGCCACATCAAGCCATCAACACTTTGTCACACGAATTATCCATAGTAATTAACTTAAGAAGATCGAGATGCAAAAGCTACCTTCGTTACTTTGCTTATGGTGTTTCCTGGGGCAGTTCCATACTAAGTAAATTTTTTGCAATCTCCTCAGGTAAATCGAAGACTGCTCCTTGGACCTGATACAATCAGCATTGCATAGAAAAGATTGAAAATTTATCCAGACAAAGGAGACAATAGAAAAGACATCATGCTTTATAAATGTTGGTTCAGTTACTGTACATGTAACTTTCTTTCTTTCAAGGAAATGATAGACTAAATACTACTATAATTAATTGCTCCAGATCCAAGGTACAAGCAAATCCATAACCTAGAATCATGTCATCAAAACCAAGTAGAATTTCTGTTAGTGCTACCAACTAAAATGCTTCTACAGTTCTACTATTTAACTATAGCACAATTATTTGATGTGTCACTGATGGACGAGGATCAAATGTCTTTGTTTCATGATTGTAGCTATAAAACATGGTGCCAAGGTTTGCAGATACAAATGGCAAAAGCAAAGTCAAAGAACAAAACATGGAAAAACACATAAGTGGTGTAGGCATGCATGACAAGGGAGTCATACGAGTCACCAATTTGAATGCTAAGGAAGTGGTACCAGCCACTGGCTTCAGAACTGTATTCTCATAGAGCAAATGCAGAGGCAAACGATCAACATACTCAAACAAAAAACTCACCCGTTCATCTGCTATTAGGTATATTTTTCCAACTTCATCAGCAGCAGCTGGAGAAACATCAGATAGAAAACCGGTGACAGATCTAGGAGAAAAGAAGCCTCTTGCATATGCTGGATCTCTAGTTAGTTGCAATGTCACCGATCCCTGCATTTTAAGAGGTAAGGAAAGCATTTGAAGGTGTCTTGCTTAATATGAAAACATAAGAAAAGGTAAATGCACAATAAAAGCCATGGAGCTTTCCTAGATGATTGTTTGATAACCTATCATAATAGAGGTAATTCCAATACTAGTGGACTGTAGTAGTAGTCATATAACATCAACTGGATAAACCCTGAAATCTAGAAGACACTTATAAGTTTTAAGACAGAACAACTGGATCAAAATGATAGTGGAACAGATGTAATGTTTGCTTACTTAACTGTGGAAAATAGTTAAATTGGCGGAATTCATATAAAAACCATGCATATGTGTAATATCCTTGTGTCACTTTTTACCTGTTCATGGCTGATCAGAGAACGTGAAGAAGGTGGCTGAGAAAATCCACTCAAATGTGCCAATGCAGAAGCAAGAGCATTAGGTCCTAATTCTTCTCTTAGTCTCTCAGCCGCTGGAACAAAGTATTGAATCGACTCTGGGTGCACACCTCGCAGAGTAGCAATGACATGCTCAGCAGATGAATCCAGTACTTCTTCCATTGTTGGAGGGCCTATAAACTCAAATTTGCATCCGACATCACGCTCAAGTGATTTAACTGTCCTTCTCTGATTGTTTGTGAACATTAAGATTGCATTTCCTGCTTTCCCAGCTCGCCCAGTGCGTCCAGAACGATGAACAAAAGTCTCTGGATCATTTGGCAATTCATAATGGATAATCTGCATTAAAAGAAGTGCATCTCATTGATTAACCTGTATATGGCTAAAGTCCATTTGAGATAGCGAATGCTGAAATGCACTTAATAAGTTAACGCAAGATAAGAAACAGTACCACAGGAATTGCAAGATTAAGCCAAGAGAGTAGAGACCAGATGGAGATGTCATAAAACATCAAAGCTAGATGATATAACAAAGGCATGCCGGACTTAAATGTGGGACAACACTTGAATTTGAATTCAGTTTGTAACAAAGGCTAAGTTCTTGAACTATTTGATTATTTAATACTTGCTTTAGCACTGCCAATATTAACAAGTGTGCGAGACTGGATGATTTACAGAATTTGTACTAATTATCTATTTTTAGATGTATACAAAGTAATAATTTGGTAAGCACAAGTCATCAGACATAGCATATGCTGCACATTTGAAAATTTTCATCAGTCAACAACCAGAGCTTGAAGACAAAGTGTTAGTGTGTGAGGCTGGATGCTTTACAGAATTATGGTATCTAGAATCAGATGAAGTGAAGAGGATTTGCAAACCCACCAAATCAACATTTGGTATATCAAGACCCCGAGAAGCAACATCAGTTGCCACGAGGACAGTAAATTTCCCTTGGCGAAAACCATTTAATGTCCTCTCACGCTGATGTTGTGAAATATCACCGTGAAGTGCCTCAGATGCAATACTGCTTGTCAATGCCAATGATACCTCATCCGCATCACGTTTTGTCCGAGTGAAAACAATGGTTTTCCCACCCTTTGCATATACCTGACAACAAAGGATTTTGAGAAACATTGTACTAATCAAAATAAAGTGCTCAACTTAGGGTATTATTAATATCCTAATTTGCCAGCATTAGAAACACTAAAAATGGCCCAAACAAATCTTTCGGGGGAATATTCAAAGCTCAAGCACCCTCAGAACTCAAAAGCACAAAATCGTTTGCAATTTAAATCCAGTTGAGATGAGACATGCGTAGTTTTAAGTTGTAACTAGTAAATCGAGACTGTTAAAAAAAGACTCCAAGCAAACTTAAATGAATGAAAGGATCAAAGCATTCAAGGAAAGTAGAACTTAATTAACGAAAAAGTAATGTCAGCAGACAAAAATAAAACAAACACGTATATATGAATGTATAAGTTGATCAAATAAATCATGCATGCCTTAACTATCTGCTCCATTTCTTTTATCCAGGGGTAAGATATCAAAAGTAGAACAGAAAATAAGTTAAAGAGAGGAAAAGGTAACAAAAAGAAGCAGCAAATTTTTTCATTAAACTGCAGTAACATACCGTAATTAGATCACTAAGAATGGTGCGCTTTGATGTCGCTGTGAGTGGGATAGCATAGAGTTTGATTCCTTCAGCTAGTTTTTCATCTTGATCGCCGACCTAATTAAACACATGGAGAGACCAAATGACTAATTAGGGCATAGAAAAAAGATAAAGAAAAACATAGCAGTGTACATCTGCCAACAATTCTATATCACAAAGCAGCAACAGGAATCTTCAGGTGCAAGTAACATGCTCAAGACCAGTCTTCTTGTCTCTTGTTTCTTGTCTCTCACTGTTTTGTTTACAAGTTGCATGAGCAAATACATGTCAATAGTAAAATCCATCAAATACTCCCTCGGTGAGTTCCAAGAGCTACGGGGTAGCAAACTTCTTGCAGTTTGTATCCATGCACCATGACTAAGAATTAAACCCAACACTTCAATCTCACATATGGCTTAACAGAAATAGTGTGCTGTAGACGATCTCATGGGTCACATATGTCAACATACCAAGTTTTATGCTCAGAATTTGTATCAAATAGCACAATAAATGAAGGAACCATAGAGCATGGTCATAACAATTAACACGCATGACCTGACTAAAGCCAAGATGATACTGTGATCAGATGTAAGAATGCTCTTATCCAAGATGACACTAATTCATGGCCTACTTTTCATGAACAAATACCAAAGCAAAACAACCAGAGAAAATGAGGCGGCCCAAAAAAAAGGAAAATAAAATAAATGTGAAAGTGTGACGGTCATACCAGATCAATTGTCAAAGGATTATTCAAGTACCGCCTAGACAATTTCTTCACCCAACTAGGCATGGTTGCAGAGAAAAGCATGCTTTGCCGTTCTGCTGGAAGCTGTTGCAATATTGTTTCCACATCTTCCTCAAATCCAACTGCAAGCATTTGGTCAGCCTCATCAAGGACCAGATACCTAACTTCTCCCAACTGAAGACTTCCACCATTTATCAAATCAATTAGGCGACCCGGAGTTCCTACGACAACATCAACACCACGCGAGAGCGCGTTCTGCTGGACATTATATGAGACACCACCATAAACACACACTGTACTGAGTTTCGGTGCTGATTCCATTATTTCTTTTTCGACTTGTTTGGCCAACTCTCTAGTGGGTGCAAGAACCAAAGCTCGAGGAATACGACCTCGCCTACCAAAAGGGGAAAATGCAGTTAGGGGATGTGAATTATGAATTGATTTATTCAGCACAACGTGTAGCTGCAAAACAAGATAAATGGGTACCCGAGACTCCGCCCTTCATCCTGCTCAATTATTTGCTTGATCATGGGTATACCAAAGGCTAGCGTCTTTCCAGTTCCAGTCTTTGCTCTTGCAATCAGGTCACGGCCCTCAAGAGCTGGAACCAATACAGCCCTCTGGAGGAGACAAGACAAATCAGAAAAAGACCAAGTAAATAAGAACGTTATAAAGGAAAGTGAGCACAGTGAAAACATGTGTTACATACCATGCAGTACAAAGGAAAATTAATTTATACGACTATGTGCATCATCTTTTACTTGTTATGCATTTTGTTGATGGACATGACTTGGCGTATGTGTTCTCTTAACTTCCTAAGACTAAAAAAATATGAAATGGAACAGGCTACCTTCTAGTCAAGTAAAAAATGGAACAAATGGTACAACTGTGCCCAACTCCCTGTTCCACAAAGCAAATCTAACAATTGCCAACATTTGGTGGTATTTGTGAGAACTAGGCAGTTTTAAATTAAATGGAATACTACAACCCTAAGCGCTCTAAGCGAACTGCAGTTAACACTCTAGGGTCGCTTGAATAGTGTTGAACCCATTCTGAGTTGGAAAAACGTTTATAGTTTCCCACTGGTAGGCTCAAGTGTTAGCACTCAGCAATTCGGTTAATACACTATTGTCTCACTTTCCCCACTAAAATGAGTCACGCTAAGCTTATCCTGCCCTTATTTTGCCTCAAAAGAAGCCTCCCCGCAGTCGCTTGACACAAGCCTATGCACCACAAATTATGAAACACCAACTCAATTCACTAAATCCTACACCGACACCTTCCCCCTTCACGTCTCCTCCCAACAGCCAAACCTGCAACTGACGTCAAGCACAATTAAGCGACTCAAATATCGAAACCACACGCAATTGAGGTCACCTGGATGGGGAAGAGGTGGGTGATTCCGCGCTTCTCGAGCGTGGCGACGAGCTGGTCGGGCAGTCCGAGCCTGGCAATGGCGAGTTCCTCCTCGTCCCCCTGAAACCCTTCCCCCGCGACCCCCTCCTCCTGGTCGCTCCCGTACGCGCCGTCCTCATCCTCGTCGTCGCTGCCGAGCTGAAGCCGCTTGAAGGCGTGCTCGCTGAGCACGGAGTTGGGGGAGGCGATGGCCGCCGCGCCCGTCCACCTGCGGCCGAGCGCCCAGCAGCGGAAGGCGGCGCGGAGGCGGAGGGAGGGCGTGGAGGCGGAGCTAGGGTTGGAGATGGAGAGGGAGGGGAGCGTGAGGAGGGAAGCCATGGGGGAGAGAGAGGGGGAAGGGGGAAGAGGGAAGCGATAAGAAATGGAACGAATGGCTGCTCGGCTCTGGAGGGGCGAGGGTTTATAGGCGAGGCGGGTGGATAGGGGAGAGGGGTTTGCGAGGGTTTTTGCAGATTTGTGGCGACGGGGAGGCTCCTCCTTCACAGGAAATGCTCTCTCCCCATTCTGCTCTCCGCTGTCACCGCGGTGACGGCTCTTGTCTTTTTGCTTCTTCGATATTTTGTGAAATATATCTGCACTGCATGAGATTGGGGCAGGTATAGAGCGAGTCGGTTTATCGTGATGACTCAAGTGGTGCATTGTGGACATAGACGTAGGTTTACAGGGTGCACTCGTGTGACTGCGTTTGTAGTGGTGTTGATAGCTGTTGTCGTCCGTAGAATAAACAAGAACGTAACATAGATGTATTCATAATTTTTCTCCTTTTGTTATGATTCCGGTGTTCCTTTATACAAGTCAGATAAAATCTATATTTATAAAGTAAAATATATGACTAAACTATAAAGAGAAAAGTATATTCTTAGCCCTTGAAGTCTATATTTAGTCTTAAAACTTTAAAACCGTCCAAAACTGAACCCGAACTTTTAAAACCATTCACTTTTAGACTTTCTGCTGGTTTCAATTTTCTCATAATGTGGCGTCCACGTGAAGTCAATTTTATTAACATGATTGCCACATAGATTTGAGATACTAGTCCTTGCTGACATGATCTCTTTCTCATCTCATTTCTCTCTCTCCCTCTCTCTCTCTCTCTATCTCTCTCTATCTCTCTCTTTCTTGTAGGGAGTGGGATTAGGGATTGATTGGGGAGGAAGATGAAGATTGAGAATAAAAGGAAAAGAAGGAGCTAACATATAGGCTTATCTAGGTTGGCGTCCATGTCAGTTTTTAGAGATGATAACAAAATCTTGTAAAAAACTAGTCGAAGTCCATGTCTGCTTATATTGTTTATTAGGATTTGTGTCAGTAAAAACAACCACCGTATCAACGACAATCGCTTTGAAAGCAACCGAGGGGTCCAAAAGTGAACGGTTTTAAAGTTTTAAGACCAAATATGGACTTAAGTAAAAATTTAGGGTAAAAAATGGACTTGCAAAAAACTAGTTAGATACGTGGCCACATAAATCCACTTATATTTACTTTAGAAAATATTGGTTACGTACCATCAAAAAGATGACGACTAAGAGAATCACATCCAAAATTTGCAATATGCTTTAATAGCATCCAACATTGCAAGTTCGGTTTTCACATCGGCACGTGTTTGGCTTTTCTCCTCCTTCTCTCAATTACCCACGGGGCCACCCTATCAGTTCCTTCATCATGTTCTCCACCCTCTCTTTTCTCCTCACACTCCCGCATGTTACCTCGCCCAGCTTTCAATTTCCACACTGCCTCTAGCTTGGAAGAGGCATAGCAGTTGCGCTTCTCTTCTCAAGCTACAACACCAAAACACGACAAAATCACCTGAAAACGCACTAGACTGGATTTGGTTTGCTCTCTAGACCGATGCATGAACCAGTTGTGCTACCTTTCATCCTCCTCGGTATAGAGTCATCCCCTGCCTCTTCTTAGCTTGTTTCTATGTGTTGTTTCCTTGATTGAGTTCATTCATCTTGGTCATTTGGCGAGTCCCGGATTTTTACTTGGCATGGAGGATGGTGTTGGTGCAATCCTGCTTGTGCCGGAGATCGTCAGTTTACGCTGGAAGAAGTGGCTCCTTGTCGACTCCATCGCATGGAGGAGCTAGAGGAGGACAAGTAGAAAAACACCTTACAATGATGTGCAAGTCTACAATATTTATTTGATCCAAACGCATAAAAAAATTTAAAATTATATTTTTTTCTTAGAATTTTGGGCATCCCAAAAAACTATAAAAAATACTTTGCATCCAAACAATGCGGGGGCAGAGGACCTCATAGGTTAGGGTCGCGCAGTCGCCCGACCTAAGTGACGCCATGAATAACTACTACCCCACCCTCCGGTGGTTGAGCCTCCAACCGGACGCCATGGGCGCAGGCTGCTAAAGCTCAGATGGCGCGGGATGGGAGGAAGGCAACCGATTGAAAGAAACGAAAGGATATGTGGGGCTTGCCCTGGCCTAGGTGATGAACCAAATAAGTTAACTGACCCTATGCTTAACAGATGAAAACCAAAGGAGGCAAAGAGAGGATTCGATCAAATCAATCCTAAAACAGGCAAACAACGTTGTTCACAGGCAACTTGGCGAGCGGTTAGCAAAAGCAGAAACTGGCGGTACGACCCTCGGGCACTTCGGCGAGTATTTGGTGCTAGTGAAAATAGAAGCAAAGAGACGATGCCTCCTGGGTGCAAGCCCAACCCCAAAATCAAACATAATTTAGTTAAATTAGATGCAAGAGTTAATGGCATCCAAATCCGAAACTTTTGAGTGTTGATTGCGATTTGTGAATTTGTGGATTTCAACAAACGTCAGATACTATTGTTATTGTACATATTATTTGATTCTGCACAATGTTCTTTGTCATGTGTTATGGACTTCGTCCCGCCAAAATTTTAGACTGTCATCCAACACTTAACATGCCTTAATTTTTAAAAGAGATAAAGTTTTGCCACATAAGATGCTGGGCTATGCCATGAGGAGCCAATCTGCCAAGTGGGCCTGATTCGCACACTAACAGTGCGATCCAAAGTGCAGAACTCCTAAACCAGCATAGTAAATTTAGCTTAGCCGCCTAGTTTAGGTATTCAAGAGGATCACAATTTAGCTTAGTTGCCTAATTTAGTTCGACGAGCGGAGGAAGCCCGTCACATGGAAGGACTACGTAACAGCCTTCTTTGTCTACGACACCTACACCGCCAGGCCATTTTCCTCCCCAAGCGTGACGACCCCTTCATCCATACCCCGAATGTTGGGCTAGTCGTCGCCCCCGCAGGCCCGTGCCAGGACAATTATATGGTAATCAAGTTGTCGCTGGTCACCGCACGCAAACCGTGTTGTCCTCTCCTACTTCTCCCTGGACTTCCACGACTAGGTCTAGAGGAACCCAAGTCACCCACAGTTGGACTTACCTTGGTTCAACACAGGTACATTATCCTACGAGGGGACGCTCTGGTGGATAGATTTTTCCATGGTCTGCTTGCGTATGATGCTTATCAGAATAAGCACATGCAAAAACAAAGTAAGATTAAGATTTTTAAGTAGAAAATCCTGCGGGGAAAAACCACGGTGATCTTCACTATATCGAAAGAGTTTACAAAATACAGGGTCAGTATCTCATCCGTGCAGCATACAAGAAATATTTATAGCAGGTGGCATGTGACTTGTGTCGTAGACAGGACAGAGCCCGCTATGAAGAAGAATCATACCACGGGGGGCGAACCGATTCAAAGACAAGCAAATGGAACCACGAGTATGAGATTTGCTTTGAGAAGATTTAGGCTGATGAAAGCTACAAGATGACTGGGCTATCGGAGAAGGGCCAACCTGTCCTAGCCCTAGTTCATCCCGAGAACCCTGATGTGGTCTATGTCTTCGCCGGCAACCACCTCGTCGGTGTCGACCTATGCACTAAGAAGGTTGTGGAGTGGGTGGCGTGCATAGGTGATGCAGCAAGCCAGAGATGAGGCCTCATTGTGATTCGTTGGGCGGCCCCTTAGTCGATTACGTAGGTGATACAAACTTTATATTCTTGCACGGTGCTTGTCGTTGCCTTGTATTACTGATTGTTGTGAATCACTTGAGCTATGCACCATGCTGTTTCGGAGGTCATGTCATATCATTGTCATGTTGCTTTTTGACACGCATAGAGATGAACATGAAAGGGGTTTACAAAAAACGATCGTTAAGAAATAAGCAATGCATACTTGAAACTTATAGAAGACTAGAGAGTATTTCAAGAGAAAGATATTTGGGAAGAGGACACTAGAATAAATCATGGATAACCATGGTGATGATATTTATTGAAGCTTCTAAAAGACTTTGGAGTATTTCAAGATAAAGATATTTGAGAAAAGTGCACTAGAAAAAATCATGGATAACCATGGTCAAGATATTTAGAGAGAACTCTAGAATTAGGAAAAATTATAAATCAAGATATTTAGGTGTAGTATGTATAAAAGTTATAAAGTAAGAAAATATCTAGGTGATGTATAATGTTGTTGAGAACTTTAGAGAGAAGATATTTATAGAAAATTTTCTAAATTTGTATTGTAGGGCTTGCATTGTGCCACATGATTACTTTCCAACAGTCTTGTAATCCTATAAATAGGGCTGCCCTCTCCTCCCACATAACAAACCAAGATTGAGCCATCATGAGTACGACAGAGTGTTAGGGAGTGTGGCATGGAGCTCTAGATAGTGGTAGGATAGTCACTAAGAATAGTATTGTATCAAAGTTTGTTGTAGTAAACAAAGAGTTGAGCTATCCCTCTTGTGTAAGTGTGGTCTCCCTGGTAAGTCGTGTATTTCTAATACTTAGTTCTTGTTGAGTTGTGATTCGACGTGAGTAGCTCGATCACTCGAAATCACAATGGTAGTAAGGGTCACCTCAAGCCATTTCCAAGAACGACATTACATTATGCTTGATTGGGTTTCAAGCAATAGATTTCATACCAAGCCACTATATTGTCTGATTGTCCTAATGATCTACCAAAACTGCCCGCACATTGTTGCTGATATTTAGTGGTAGCATGAGCCAAAAAATACAAAAGAAATAAGAGAAACAAACATGTTTAGTGTTTACTTGTGTCACACTCGTCGATGTTTGATTGCACTAAACTCCTACACCAGCATAGTAAATTTAACTTAGCTAATTTAGGTATTCGAGAGGATCATGATTTTTTTCTTCGTCCAGGCACCATTTGGTATCTTTGTTCAGCTCATTAAGAATATTTGTCAAATGTATGTAGTTCAAGTGACAAATAATGTTTTAGAATGTCGTGTTAACCCTCATTTAAGATATCTACATATGGTACAAACTTTCTACAGATAGCTAGACATAAGGATATTTTGTCAAAAAGAAAAACATCTAATGGTGTTTATTAAGGCATCCAACCATCTAGAGATAACATTATTGGCGGAAGCGGGACTCTAACGAAGGGAAGAAATTGCCGTGGCTTCGTCCCATGCCACAGCACCGCCGACACCAGTGCCGCGGTGGGTCGTCATGCGACGAGTCTTGCACACATGCCCCAACCCACGGGATCTACCAGTTGGAGCCGCCTTCTCCTCTCAAGCTTGCCACGCCTCCCAGCCTCACTGAGCTCGCCGTGCCCTCAGGTATCGTCCATGCCATTAGGGTCACGGTAGAGTGGTACCCTTATCTCCTTGCCGCTGCCCCCGGGAAGCTTTTCTGTACTCAGCGAAACTCTGCGACCCGCAACTGACCCGCTCTTGGGGCGGTAGCAGCTTGACCGGTAGAGGAAGCCCGTCATATGGAAGGACTACGTAACAGCCTTCTTTGTCTGCGACACCTACACCGCCAGGGTCATTTGCCTCCTTCATCCACGCCCTCGAATGTTGGGCTGGTCGCCGCCCCTGCGGGCACATGCCAGGACAAGTATATGGTAATTGAGTTGTCGCCGGTCACCGCCTGTAACCATGTTGTCCTCTCATGCTTCTCCCCAGACTTCGGTGACTAGGTCCAGAGGAACCCAAGTCACCCACGGCTGGACTTCTCTCTATCTCTCCTGTGCATACCGACTCCCCCCTCTTCTTCCCTCTACCGCCACCGCTGTTTCTCCCGCGACTCCCATGCCTGTCGCCAGCTGCTCAACGCCGCACCCGTCACCATACCGTCTGCGCCCTCGTCAGCTCATATATCCCCAGCGAGAGATGGCCTAGCTCATCCATCTAAGGAGGCGTCCCATGCTCTGCTCAGCCCACTGAAAACCGCCGGAACCCGCTCGACCTCACCATGCTCACTCACATGTGTCTGCCATCGCTGTGGTTACGCCCCTATACGAAACTGCCTTAGCCGGCTTATAAACCATGCCTCATCGCTGCGGACACTATTTCTCACAACAACCAACTCAAACACGCACTAGAACCACCACCATTCCTTTACTAGACTAGAGCCGATCCGCCGGCGCATCACTTTTCTTCTCCAAGCACCATATCCATTTCAATTTCGTTGCCATTGTTGATGATGTCGTAACACCAGAGCCTCCGCGAGCACCAAAATGACACCCTGCACTTTCCTGAGCATGGCCAGGCCAGAACCAACATGACCACTCCCGAGCGCCACCGCTCCATACACTCCGCCTAGGCCCTAGCTCCGTGACCACTGCCAACTCACCACAGATCACCTTAGGCCAAAGCATCACCACTTTTGATTTGATGAACGCACGTAGCTTCCCATACCACGAGCATACCTTCCTAGGACTTGTCGGAACACCGTCATCGAGCTCCTCTGGTCCGAAACAACCACACCATTGCCACTTGCCAATCATTTCCCACAAGAAACCCATGCACTTTATTGGCAAAGCTGTAATCCCCATGTTACACTACCCTTCTCTAGACCATCCAACGTCGAAGCGCGTTGTTCCTTAAAGAAAACGTTGACACGTGCCATCGCAGTCACAGGAATTGTCCTTGCCACTGTTCCTCTGTTCCTGAGCGCCATGTACATGAGCTTCAACTCTGTTCATGTGTGTGTGCAAGGCTGCTTGCCTTAATGGGCCATACCTGAGCTTAAGGAGGCAACCAAGCCTAGTAGCCTTTTGGGGCCTAGAAAGGTACTAAAAGAAGTCAGACCAAAACCTGAAAACACTGTTCAGTCTGACCCGACCCGCTTACTATGTTTAACGAGTTTCAACATTATTCAAAACCCAAATCCATAGTGAATAGTAACTAGCTATTGATCGCCATACCAAAGTTTTACCAAACATACCCATTTTTATTTGTTTCGATTTCATGAATCCATTCTTCTAGACCATTCAAACCGATTCCACTCTTTTACACCCTAACCACACCAAACTTTGTAGACTCCGTCTTTATCTGTGTATATTATTACCCTAGTGGCTTTGCTCTGGATGGCGATGAATAAATCAGGTTTAGATCTATATGTCCCTTCTTCCCTACTCTCTACTCCAGGCCTATTCTGCAGCAGGAGCCTATCCTTCGGAGTTGCAAGCGGCGCGGTGGGACGCAAATCTTCATCCTCCTCTCGATCCTTAGCAAAGTTCTCCATCCTCTAGCTGTCTTAGGATCCACATCGTTGCTGACGCACGAGCTTCTTCAAGATTCCCGGCGTAGTGAGTCACTTTTTCCATCGTCGCATGTACTTCCTTAAGATCATGGCAACAATGACTTGGAGTTCTCCAGTGTTGCAGTTTTCTGTTCCGAGCTACGCCTCCTGCTGAGGTCCTCAACCTCCCTTGAAGCAGGCTTCGGCTCTGACCTCAATAGGCGCATGGCAGTTTGGCCATGGGGATTTGCTGCGCTCGGTTTCTTCCTCTGACTCCGTGCTCGAAGGGAGTGCATTGAATTTGTCTTGCCGTTGTTTTAGGTGCCGCTCGGCAACATGCATTACGGTGACTACATCAAAGGCCTACGACATTGGTGACTCTTTGGACTTCATCAATAGCATCTTTGTCACATCAACGCCATATTCATATATGTCACATCCGTACGGTTGTGTGACACGTGGATTAAAGGACAGTCTTATAATTTCATTTACTTTCTTGCTCTATATCGGGATTGTTTTACTTTTCCCGTTTAGCACCATGTATGATTATGTTAGAAAAAAAAAGGAGAGCTATCAATAATACGACGGTTTCTTTTTGAAACGTATAAATTAGAAAATATGAAAATAAAAAACATAGAAATTGATGATCGTGTCAACTTGTATCATATGAAAAAAGGGTTGTTTAGTTACATCGGCATGCGTCATTGGAAAGCTGTGCTCTGATCAGAGAGACGGTACCAGGGATCGATAGGTACGATAGTCGTTCGATGGGTGTGCACGTCAGAGGATCGTGCCCTACACCTGCATATCGTCCAAGTCAGTGAGTCACAGGACGGGCTTTTAGTTAGGTGCATCATCCATAGCTAATCCAGCCAGCAGGGTGCTGTTCGTTTAGTTAGGTGCATCATCCATAGCTAATCCAGCCAGCAGGGTGCTGTTCGTTAGGATGAGATATATCTCAATTAAGCTGCACAATCTGTTACTAGATTCCAGACAACAACAACAGTAACCATACAGATGCTAACGGTCAATAAAACAATAAGCATATGCTATAATAAACAATAGAGCTTATTTTGATAAGTAAGATAAAATTTTGATCAATAATTATTCTATTAATATATAATTTATATGATATAAAATCATAATTATAAATAAATATTTTTAATATAAATTTAATAATATTAATGTTATATCATATAAATTATAATAATATAATAATTATTAATCAAAGTCTTATCTTAACCAGTCAAAACACGTCCCATATATGGAATACTTAATTAGTAACTGCCGCAATGGGTTTTAGGCTTCTGATAGCAATATTCGGACGTTGACACAGCTGCAGTATTCAGAAACAGGTGATTTTGGTGAAGCTGTACTTAAATTGCACATCATCAGCACGTGCGGTGGAGTCTAACGATATCTTGCTAGTAAATAGATCGGAGCCCGCGTGCAAATACAAAAAGGCATACAAAAAATGCAACTACTACTGTACATTCTCGAGAGCATCTCGTACACAAGAATACTACACCGATTACACAAGTTCCCGTACATGTCGTACGTATAATCATGGCTTGTTTCGTGCGAAATTTCCAGGAAATTTTGTTTTCTTCGAATGGTCGTGCTTGCAATATGCAGTTGCCGCAAGTTTACGTGAGAAACTTGGAAGGAATTCAGAGAAGGCTTGATAAAAGATTCAGAAGTCTCGTTCCTGCAGCCGTCCTTCTCGAACACCTGCCCCTCTCCAAATCCCCAATGAAAAATGAAATCAAACCAGTAAACTAAACAGAAATAGAAACTAATCAAAGCAACACGAAATCCGATGCCATTAACACCTCATCTCGCACTGTTAACCCCTTTCTCCTTCCTTCCCCAACCACCCCGCCCAACCAAACCCGAACCAGAGCACGGCCAGAGCGGCTTCTCCTCGCCGCCGCCGCCGCGTCTCTTCTCCCCCTCTCTCGCTCGCTTGCTGCCGTGGTCTCGTGGTGGTCTAGCGTCGCGTCAGCCGGTCCCCGATGGATTGGGCGGCATCGGCGTACACGGCGGCGGCGCTGCTGTGCGCCGCGGCGGCCACCGTCATCACGCTCGGCCACATCTACCGCCACCTCCTCCACTACGCCGAGCCCATCTTCCAGCGCTTCATCGTCCGTATCATCTTCATGGTCCCGGTATGCTTTCTATGCGCGTATGCTTAGCTCTCTCGCGTCAGATCTGTCGCTACCGTCGCCATTTTTTCGTTTTTTTGGGCGAATTCGAGGGTGGTTTCGTGGCTACTAGCTGGAATGCGAGTCCGTCTGTGCGGATTCGTGAGGTGGCTTTGAGGCTGCTCTGATTGTGCGTGGTTCTGAACTCTGATGGAACCCAAGCACGCACGTACTCTCATTAGGTAGCGATTGGATTTTTTGGTGCTCTTAGGTTTTGATCGGTGTCCAAGGTGAGTAGTGAGGCGAATTTGTGGTGGTAGCGGGGCTGCGATTGGATTGAAGTGCTCCCAGACGAACATGCTGGTGCTATCTGATTCTGGTGATTAGAATGCACGTGCTCAGTATGGAGTTTGAGAGGAGTGGTGCGTGCTTTCCCTGCGGTCTTATTCTAGACGTGCAAGTTAGTCCTATTGGAGGACAGCTGATCATTGTGGATTTTCAGTTCTTTTCTGCTGTGGTTTGTGCTGAATAAGCAAATTAATTCATTGAAGCGGCAGAGTTCTGATAGGAGCGTAGGTGCTTCAATGGTTTTCTAAGTGATTGTTTGTGGTTCGGGTGGGTTTTGTTCGATGGAAATGGATTTTGTCATTTAATATTTAACCGTATATAGGATGGTTCAACCAAGTGGTTATGTTATCTCTAAGTGAATTTTCTGCAGCACTGTTCTTACATGAAATATGTAATTTTCATACAGCTTTAAAACAAGTGTATGGGCATTATGACTGTTCGGCAGCAGATTATTATTCATCAACCATGGATTTACATTTCACCCTCGTATCTAATTGCATTTTTTTATCTATATTCTATCATCTCTTTTATATTTGTGACACTCCATCGTATTAGCTCTGAACACACACATTGTTTTGCAGGTTTATGCAGTGATGTCATTTATTTCCCTTATCCTACCGGACAATTCAATATATTTCACTTCCATTAGAGAAATGTAAGTCATTATCTTGCAACTCAAACTTCTTTTGAACAATTATGTGAATCTGTGGGTTCAATTTGAGATTATGGTTTCAGTTAGTGCTCACCTGTTGGGACATGAGATCTTGTATTCCATGGATCTTAAAAGTCTATTTGTAGGACAGTAGGAAAAAGAAGAACTAGCAGAAGCTTTTTTGGTTACTTTCTCCAATGACCAGCATGCACACATTTCCTTTTTCTGTTAACCATGTTAAAGTCATATGGTCTGGCATCTGTGATCTATGAACAACTGGTGGATCATGTTGCATGATTATAACATATGCCATGTGACATTCTTAAGAACTTCAGTAGGCTCTTGCTATTATCCACATCTGCTATCAGTATCACCATTCTGCAAACTGTTCATGGGTTAAGCAGTGATCATCTCTAGTGAACATAGGATCCATTATGCCTTGTGCACAACTGCACCCATATTTCCATGGTCGTAGGCATCACAGACCCACATATATGTAGAGCTGTAGAGGATTCATGCCACTGTCAGCTTTGAGCATCTTCCAAGGAAGGATTGCATGATAAAGAATAACAAGGCGGAGAATGCATAATGAGTTATCTAGTGTAAAATTGCAAATCAATAATCCCAGATTATAATATGATAATATGTGCTTCCACTTGGACATGGCCTAAATTTATGGTGAACAGTTGGTTTCAACAACTCTGAATATGTGTAATTTATGGGAATGTTGGTCATCATCATGATTCTTCTTCTCTCCTTCTTCTTGTCCATGCTTGACAAGCACTTTAGCAGGAGTGGGTGTACAATCCCACCACCCGGGTTCAAGTCCTCATAGACTCGAATTTAGGTTTCCTATTTGTTGTTCTTTTGGGGTTTCCCTTACAGTTTTCTTTCAAAAAAAGTTTAGCTGTTATTTATCTTACTGATGGTTTACGTGAGATGCCCATATGCTATTTCATCTGTTGGTTTCTAATGCAGTTGTTTCCACAAGTACTTGAACTAAGAACTGCATGAGTGCATATCCATCTTGTGCTAAAATTTCCTTTCTCATTTTGTTTCAGCTATGATGCTTGGGTCATCTACAATTTCTTTTCACTCTGCTTGGCATGGGTGGGAGGACCTGGTGCTGTGGTGGTAAGTTTGAATGGCCGAACTCTGAAACCATCGTGGTTTCTGATGACTTGCTGTTTGCCAGCTATTCCTCTAGATGGGTGCGTATGTGTCCTTCTGCATAATAAGTGGTTATCATAAACAATTTATACATTGACATGCCATTGCACCGTAACATATCCTTCAAGAGTTATTTGTCAAAATTCTGAAAGTCTAACTGAACTTTTGTGTCATTGGACAGGCGTTTTATACGGAGATGCAAACAAGGCTGTTTGCAGTTTGTGATTCTTAAGCCTATTTTGGTTGTTATTACCTTCATACTTTATGCTAAAGGAAAATATGAAGATGGCAACTTCAGTGTCAAGCAATCCTATTTATACATTACTATTATATACACGATCTCATACTCGATGGCGTTATATGCTCTTGCATTGTTCTATGCGGCGTGCAGAGATTTACTTCGGCCATATAATCCTGTCCCCAAGTTCATCATAATCAAGTCAGTCGTGTTTCTCACATACTGGCAGGTAAATATAGAACAGCAATCCATGTTTTCCTCTCTTCAAAGTATAATAGGGAGCCGACTGTTTTTCCTCCAGTAAATCGAGAAGTATGTTTTTTGTTTGCGTTATGGCCTTGTTAAGGAATTCTGATGTCATAGGAAGTTTTGTCCATGCAATAATGTGAAGTTTGCATTGTAGGGTGTCCTGGTTTTCCTTGCTGCCAAGTCTCGATTTATCAAGAATGCTGAAAAGGCTGCTGATCTCCAGAACTATGTATTGTGTGTTGAGATGCTCATAGCAGCCATTGGGCACCTATTTGCCTTTCCCTACAAGGAGTATGCAGGTGCCAATGCTCGCCCTTCTGGTGGTTTCAGGGGAAGCCTTCTTCATGCGTTAAAATTCAATGATTTCTACCACGACACTGTTCACCAGGTAACCAGGATCTTGCACACCCATACCCTGTATGGCTGCATCTGGAGCTCAGTTTTCAGTTTTCACAGTAGCACCGTAGTTTTCTCTATTTCTCAGTCTAATAGGCTACTTCCCCAGTTTGCCTGTTTCTCAGTCTAATCAGCTCCGTTGTCATGCAGTTTGCTCCTACCTATAATGAGTATGTGCTCTACAATCACAATGAGGGAGACAATGGACAGACAAAGTATCCTTCAGGGAGTGCCGTGCCAAGCGGACGGGATGTAGAGTTGGCTGGCATTGCCGTGGTGGCTTCAAATAGTCCAGTGACGTCAAGTGTATCATCCAATAAGGCGGATCAGGAAGAATCAATGACCACTCCAATCAGGAACAAAGTCGATCCGCCTGGAGGACTATACGATCTCACAGACTTGCTTGACGTGGACTTGTCTAACTACCCAGCCAAGGTTCCTGCAATCTCTGATGTAAGAAAACAATGATCAAGTGTGATGTCCTATGTGTAGGGTGACAATCGGGGAAATTGCGATTTTCATTTGATCATAGATAACGCTGTAAAAATGTGTGTGTATTACTTGTTTCTAGTTCCAATATTACCCCATCGAAGGGGTTTATTCATGCCTGCATTGCAGCTGTCCCACGGCCTCTACCACCTTACTAACTGTGTACAATGTTGTGAACTGAAGTTAAAACAAGACTGCAAATACCGTACTCTGCATTTACTGATGGCAAATTTTGGTGCATTCACTCTCCTTTCTAATCAGATTGTCTAGAGAGTTAAAAATCACCTGGGCTAGTGGCCTAGTGCTGGGTATCTTGCTTGCGCTTCGTAGACATGATTTGCTGATGTCAGCATTTTGTTCCAGACATGAATGAGCGGTGAAACACCTCATTATCTGGCGACAATCAGTAGCTGCACAAGGCAGAACTGGGAGCACATTGGTTTTGCTATACAAAACCTTTTAGAAACATACAAAACAAATTTCCTTTCAAATCAGCTAAATGACCCACAAGTACTTCCTACCTACAAAACTCCAAACTTCCGAATTAAACATGAGTTATGGATATACACTTCAAAGACTGGCTAAACATCCAGATTATTAGTGTATAGAGTGCTAACATTTACACTTATGAGGTGAGATTAAACATATCGTGCAAAGACTGATTATCCACCAGGTCGCTCCCCTTCCGCATTATGGTCGGTTTGAGCAGGACTCTGCTCCTTTGATTGCACCTCTTTATCATCCTTATCAGCATCTTCAACCTGGGAGTCTGTCAAGGAATCTAACAGTGAGCTCTCAGAAGTGATGGCGCCAGAGCAGGCTTCACCGTCCTCTCCATGGAAGAACCTAGCGAGAGACAAGGCATTGTAAGTAGAGCTGGCTTTCTTAAGGCCCTCTATTGCTTTGATTGCTGCGAGTGTGCTTCGGTACACTTTTGTGGTTTCTGAGTCGCAAGATGATGCTGAGCCGCGACTAGCCACATTATTGTGAGGTTGCAGCTTTGAAGAGGAACCAGACTCGAGTACTTCTGCTTCGACCGGGAAAAGGAGTTCAAGATTAGCCTCACATTCTCGAACAAGCCTTGTTAAAGGTTCAGTAGTGAAAAATGGTTGGTGACGAGCACGTTGAGTGAAAGGTAGGCTGAGTAGACCGCCTGTTCTTTTGTCATACTTCTTCAGTATCTTCACTAGCCCTGCATGCACAATGTGTCAGGATATAAGATACGAAACATACTATTGAGAGAACACTGCAGGTTGGCCAATTTGGTTTCATGTGCTCACCAGCAAAATTTAGGGAGCTGTAGGTCTGCAGAAGTATCATTTCGCCATGGATAAGCACGAAATCTCTACGTATCTCTAACATCTCTTCAGTGAACTCAACCTTGGATGTAAAAGCATCATTCTTCTTAGCTTTGACTCGCTCAATCCTCTCCTTGAGCACCTAGAGACAAGCAAACTGATAAGTAAAAATATAACACAACTACCTAGGCAGTAGGGCTCTAAATGACCTGGATAAACAATAAATGAGAAATGCCAACAATGGATAGTAGTGTTGACAGATTGTAGGATTTCAAAATAGAAAATAGAAATGAAGTCTATGCCAAATGCTCATTGAAAAACTAATCTAGAATGTTACTTCATATTGTTAGGACAATCTACTTGGTGGCAGACTCTTGTATATTATTTGTTGCTTCTCTTCTTAAAGAAAAGACATGCATAGCTTTTGCATGTTCTCTAAAAGATGTTGTTAGGACAATCTTCCTCTCAACACATCACATGTTTATTAGATCCTACAGCTCCAGCAACTTGTAGACATATGTACGCTTAATGCACCCAGCATCACAGTCTATGACTTAAGGATGAAACCACGTGACAATAAGGACATAGATGTTTTCATCTGGAGTTTCAATCAAACGATCAGCACTTCTATGAAGTTAAGAACTGAAGCCTGAAGATACTGATTTTAGGCATTTAACCAGATAAGTTCAGAAGTGCGGGAAGAAATTGAACTACAGCCTCAGATGTTAAAAAATCTACTGCTCAATCAAGTGTATTTGGATGATCCACCGAAAAGAAAGGTTACATTTAGTTCCTCAGGCAATGATATGACTACTTTGCAAAGCCAAGTGCTGTTGCTGTCTATTGGTTTGGGGCCTCGATTTACTAGAGTTACTGAAACTGGGTTTGCTACTCTAACCTATCACAATTCACAAATTTATATGCAGACCCGAGCTAATAACAAAGAAATGAAGAAACCTAACAAATAACTGTTTACACTTTTGCTGCTGCTTTTGTTTATAAATCTCAGAAAACTTGAAACAGGCCATCATAACAAAACCGCTGTTATATAAATAGCAAAGTGAAAACTATCACTCTTGACACACTGAATCTTATATAGGTAACAGTACAGTCCTCATCATGCAACAATTTGTGGAGTATTTTCCAGTGGCAAGCTCTAAACTCTGTTATTATGCGAATCCATGCACTCATCATACATGGTCATTGGTTAACGTGACATAATGACATCTGCATGACTGGAGCCTTAATATGCGATTTGACCTTGTTCAACAAGCTTATGCGCAATTTTGATATTTTCAGGCCATCAAATAAAAGGGAGAGTGTGACTGCAGAATTAAATTCAGAGTACCAGATTTGATGCCTTTCTTGATGGATGGGCTTCTGCGATAACGGCCTCTGCCATACAGAAAGGCACAGCCATCCATTTCGCTTATGATGAACAAGAGACACATATCCACCAAAGTTACTACTTCAATCAGACAAGATCCAGTGTGCAACTACAATTGAGTATCAAGTGGCCGATTGCCAGGTAGAACCAGAGCACGGCGTAATGATGATAGTATTGACACAACACTGCCCTACTTAGTTCAATTCAGAACGTCCCTGGGCAATCCTGGATCACATATGTCCAATTTTCACTCACAACTTAACCATTCCCCTGCACAGACCAAAATCAAGACAAGCCCCCCACGATCCAATCCCGGTGCATGAACCCCTAAACTCCATTTCACACGCATCGACGTAGCTATTGCCGCAAGAATCGCGAAGAGCAGAGAGCACGACAAAGGAAGAGGAGGAGGAGGAGGGAGTACCTGGAGGCGGATGACGTACCACTCCTCCCTCTCCATGTAGAAGTCGTTGAGCTTGTGGAGCTCCACGTCGAGGATCCTGGCGAACCAGTTCCCTAGGGCGACGTCCCCATAGCCGAATCCCGCTGCGTCCGCGGTCGGGGCAGGGGTCGGCGGCGGAGGAGGGTGGTCGGCGTCGGCGGGCAGGTTCTTGATGAGCTTCTTGAGGGCCTTGTAGGCGAGGTACTTGTCCCGCCACGCCGGCAGCGTCTCGTCCAGGTGGTTCCGGAAATCCTTTCCAAACTTCATCCTCTCGAAGAAGGGAAGATGGATTCCGTGGTGAATTCCTCTTGGATTAGGGAATGAATGTTCTTGGCTGTGATGGAGAAGAAAGAGAGGAATGGAGGGGGCAGGGGGTCTGGATGATTGGGTGCTGGGTCGCTGTCTGGTGGGGCCGGATGCGGGGATATTCGTCTCTTTCCGCCTGGCTCCTGCCACCGCTTCAGCCTTCACATTGGGATACCGTGAGATTCCCCTCCGGAAATAACACATGAATGCGATATATGCACGCAGCACATGAACTTGCAGCGAAACTAGAAGGGTTCTGGCTCTTAAGTGTGCCAAATGTTCAGAAATGACACATGTTCGTTATCACTATGTCTGGGTCGAGCTTAGAGGGATGGCCGAAGCGATGACGAGCCAGAGAAGTCGATGTTGAGAACATGACAAGCAATAGATGACATGATGTGATCATGTGACCGCAAGCGGCGGTAAACTGCTGGGGGCGAGGTAGGAGTTACGAGACCTCGGAAGGCGATGGTTGCATTCAGCAGCAACTATAGAGTTGGCGCTAGGTGTAAGGTGAAAATGAGGTAGAGTTGAGCAAGTTTCTATCATATTTCTTATACAATTGTAACGGTTTTAATATATGAGAGTAGATTTGTCGTACTCGTAGGAGAATGCTTATGATTTTTAGTTACACGTTAGTAAATTTAACAAAAATGAAGAAAATTACAGTCGCATATGTTCTAGCATGTTTCAAACATATTATTTTTCGTGATATTCTGTAAAACGCAGAAATGTAAGCCAACCATCACCAAAAAAAGAAAATGAAAAGAGAAGTCGAGCGCTCACAAGACTACGTTGCAACGCGTCATGGTCGGGCCTGTAGTAGACGAACTTTGCTGGAAGCGTTAGCGAGCAGGCCGATCAGAACACATGTGACATGGCAAGGTGGGGCCGTCAGAAAAGAACGATGACCTGTAATACAGATGTACTGTTAACTCGCGTGGCTGAGCGACTGATTTGTATGCGCCCGGCACGCATGCATGGCATCTACGCAGCTGCACGCCTGCACACGAGATATCAGAACTTGTAGAAGTCGCGTCGGATTTGAGCTCGTTAATCTCGTTAATTATTTCGTCCTGCTAGCTTCCTGATTAGCAGGAGAGCCCGAGGTCCCTGCTTTGGTCGTCGACTCTCTGTCTCACGTCCAGTCATCGATCGCCGCCGGAGACTCGCGTGGACGGCGACGGCGACCTAGCTATGAATATTAACTTTTGCTCCCCGAGAAGAAGAATATTAATTTGGTTAAGTTGCCTGATTGTGCGTTCTGGTTAACTGCTTGATGCGTTCTGCGACACTGCAGTGCACGCGTGCACATGAATCTCTGACGACTGGCGTGCATGTGCAGGTGGACGAGGAGCGTTGAGAGTCAAAGCTGCTGCTTTCGAAAAGAAAGAAAAAGTATCGAAGCTGCAGAATGCCTACTTGTGGATTGTGACATTTGATATCTAGTGCGTAGCGTAGTGTTGGAAAACGTTGAGTATATATAGCGAAACAGAGTCTGTCGCTTGTATTCATTCGCATTGTTTCAATACATACATCAACAGAGAGAGATAGTTACACGCAGAGAAATATATCAGACTAACAGCCACATGCACTGTTGAGGATCCTAGCTACCCGGATCATAACGCTGATCAAGACGTGCATGGTGCGCTTGCTTCCGAGGACTCGGACTCCCTGAAGAATAGTGATGCATGCACTGCTGTAGTAGTCTAACACGTAGTAAAAGCTATTCCGATCGACATGTATAATCCGGCCGGCACTTCACCCTGACTGAGTACGAGGATGGCAATGGCGATGCAGCAGATCGCTGGTCTGCTCCTCCTCCTCCTCCTCCTCGCGGCTGGGGATGGCGGCCTCGCCGTCGTCGGCACTTCACCCTTGATCAACACGACATGCACGGCGATGGCCAACTCCACCATGCATCTGAATTACGACAACTGCGTGGGCGCGCTCACCGCCGACCCGGCGGGCGCGTCCGCCACGGACGTTCGCGGGCTCGCCGCCGTCGCGGCTAACCTCACCGCGGCCAACGTCACGTCGACGCTGCTCGTTCTCGCCGACCTCGTCGACAACCTCGAGAAATGCCTGCGCATCTACAGGACGATGAACGAGTCGGTGTCCGGCGCGCTCGACGACATCCGCGCCGGGCGCGCCGAGGCGGCGTCCATGAAGCTGTCCGACGCCACGGATGAGCCCGACGAGTGCGACCTACTCTTGTTCGAGGGAAGCGCCAAGAAGAACCCGATGAGGAAAGAGAACTCGTACGCCAATTTCTTGTCAGACATGGCCTACGGCATCGCCACGCTCAGCGCCAACTTGCAGATTGGTTCTTGATTTCTTTCACAGGGGCAGCCTAGCTAGATCATACTAAATTTCTCTCCTTATCTTTCTTATCAAACAAGTGCAGTTTCATTTCTTATATACAGTACATAGCAGTGTATGACAGGACGTATCCATCGTTTACCAACTTTTGAACGAGGTTTTTATTGATTCTGAGTTACTTGATATTTTCGTAAATTTTAATCATTTAAAATTGTGCGTCACTAAGTCTAGACTTGAAGTCCAAAAACTGTACAATTATAGCAAAACATACTGTAGTTTCTAGTTTATAGGTTATAATGGAATGAGGTGTTCCATATTGATCTAAAGACTAATGGATGAGAAATGTGACTGAGATTTAAGAAAATCTAATGGGCAGGTGATCCTTTTAAACAAATATTTTGTGACGATAAAAGGCAAGCGGTTTGCCATTTCATTAGAATAAGGGTATTTAGAAATATCTATTTATAAGTTTTTTTTACATCTTAGTCACCTTATAAGCCTTTGATTCATCATCTAATCATCCTCATCTTCAACTCACTTCATATATAACGTAAAACTAAACATTTTAGTAACTTTATACTAAAACTGTACACATTCAATACTATAATTTTAAGATAAGTAATATGTAATTTTAGATGAATGAGACTTGCGAAATTTTCAAGCAACCGAGAATATGCAGGTCTAAAGAAAAAAACACGTACAAGCTTATGGTTTTTGTAGAAGTGGAACGGACCAAAAACAGATGAGACTAATTATGAAATTAAAATGAGAAATAATTAGGTTCCCACATATTAAAGGAGTCAATGGCACACACATGTACAGGAGAAGGAAATCCCCTGCGAGGCCGGTGAAGTTGGAACACGAAGTAGGCATAGAGGCATGATCGAATTGCAGGCTTGGATACAGCTAAACCCAGCGAAGTTGATGGGGGCCATTGGAAGAAGACAGGACCCTAAAAAAAGCTCTTTCTGTACAACTTCTAAGAAATAATATATTAGATCAATATCTACAACATCTAAGAAATAATATATTAGATAAATCTTGAGATATACATAAACTTATCAAAAAATGCTCTTTATGTATACACATACTGCCATTGTTAAAGATGTTCTCTCTGAGTATGCCCGTGGTACTGGACAGCTAATTAACCCAGCCAAGTGTTCCATTATGTTTAGGGCTGGGTGTGCGGTACAGGTCCAGGAAGAGGTGAAGAATTTGCTGCAGGTGGCTCAAAGTGCTTTTGAAGCAAAATATCTTGGCTTGCCAGTTCCCGAAGGAAGATTACATAAGGGCAAATTTCAAACTCTTCAGGCTAAGCTCAGTAAACGTCTGATTGATTGGGAGTTCCTATTGTCTGGAGGGAAGGAAACACTGATTAAATCGGTGGCCCAAGCGTTGCCCACTTATGTTATGAGTGTGTTTAAGCTCCCTATGTCAGTGTGTGATAGATTAACCCGCCTTATCAGGAGTTACTGGTGGGGAGCTGAGAATGGCAAGCAACGGACACATTGGATTGCATGGGACAAGCTGACTCTGCCCAAGAGCCATGGAGGTTTAGGTTTTCGGGATTTGCGGTTATTCAATCAGGCATTGCTTGCGAAGCAGGCCTGGCGCCTAATCCAATGGCCGGATAGTTTATGTGCACGGGTTTTGTGTGCGAAATATTATCCCCAAGGCAGCCTAGTCGATACAGCCTTCTCTGGGGTATCTTCACCTGTGTGGAAGGGTCTTGAACATGGCTTGGAGCTGTTGAAGAAAGGGTTGATCTGGAGGATTGGGAATGGTCTTAAAGTGCGTTGCTGGAGAGATCCGTGGATTCCGAGAGAAGGATCGCTACGGCCAATTTCGCCCCGTCGCCGCTGTCGTTTTAAATGGGTTTCTGACTTCCTTGATGAGCATGGGGAGTGGAATAGTGCGCTACTCCAGCAGTATTTCCTCTCGGTTGATACTGACTATATTCTTAAGATCAAAGTTTCTTCTCGGTTGGAGGATGATTTCCTGGCGTGGCATTATGATAAATCGAGCGTGTTCACTGCTCGGAGCGCGTATCGCCTTGCTGCATCGAGCCATCCTCAATCTGTATCTGTTGGTGCATCAAGCTCAAGACTGGATGGATCAAGACCTCTGTGGAATTGCGTTTGGAAGATCCCAGCTCCACCAAAAATGAAGATCACGGTGTGGAAAACCATTGCAAATGGTCTTCCTACTATCGCCAATAAGAAGGTGCGTCATCTGGTTGCTGCGGACACCTGCTTGTTGTGTGGTAATGGCGCTGAGGATACATTTCATGCTCTAGTGCTCTGTGATATTGCGAAGAGTTCCTAGATGGCTATGGGGGAGATTTGTCCCATTCCCAAGCTTGTTGAGCTGCGTAACACTGGCCCGGAATGGTTGTTTGATGTTCTAACGCGATGTTTGGCGGAAGTTCAGGTGATGGTCACTCTGATTATTTGGCGCATTTGGCATTTGAGAAATGAGATGATCCACAACAAGACCTTGCCTTCGGTGGATGCTAACAAGAAGTTCTTGGCCAGCTATCTATCCTCACCGTTCATGATCCGACAAAATGATTTTTGGGATCCTTTGAAAGGGAAGCAGCCGGCTATGGTGTCTTTGAAGTCTCGGAGTGCTGAGCGATCAATTGATCATGCGGTCACTCATGAGGCTTGGCATCCACCTGATCCAGGATGGACGGTCCTCAACATTGATGGGTCGTTTATGCCGCAAGACGGAGCTGCTAGTATTGGGATGGTGTTGCGGGACTCTGTTGGGGATGTTCTCTTTACTGCTTGGAGGTGCTTGGATCATTGTTCTGGAGCGGTGGAAGCTGAGGTTATTGCGGCGGTGGAGGGATTGAAATTGGCATTGTAATGGATGAATCTCCCGGTCTTAGTCCAGTCTGACTGTAGTGCAGTGGTTCAAGCGGCAAGGAGCAAGGTTGGGGACAGATCGACAGTGGCTTTTCTCATCAGGGAGCTACAGTTGCTACTGTCTGGCAATCGGAGTACTGGCTTCATTAAATGCAACCGCGCTCAGAATCGGGTGGCGCATGAATTGGCAAAGTTGGCCCGGCTTCAGAGTTGTTCTAACTTTCTTTTATGTGATGCGCCAGAGGGTGTTTTACCGCTGATTAGTGTGGAGTGTAAACCGTTAAATGAGTAATAAAGGCCTTATTTCCTCGCAAAAAAATGTATACACATACTGCTTGCTTGTTAAAACATCGAGCTTGGACTCCTTAATAGAAGAAGTTATCTTGTGGATCTCCATGAGCGTATTTTATATGGTGTTGGTGTCTTCAAGTGTGCTTACTCGGTTGAACTTATCTGGACTTAATGTGTTGATGATGGCGTTGTTCGCTTGGGCATTAAGATGGATCTTCCGGTGGTCACCATCGGTGAGCTCGTCTTCGTTGATCACTACATAACCATTAACAACAATGTGACAAATGCTTAGGCTAATAACCATTAAATGCATCTTTATTTTATGCTTTCAACTTGCATGACTAGAGCCATCGAAAAATGAACCTCTACCAACATGCAAACCCTCGCTAGAAGATATCATCTTTTTTAGGTGGTTAAACTTAAAAGATAAGAGCACGAGGCTCTGATACCAATTGAAGGATCGATGATGACATCTAGAAGGAGTAAATAGACTAATCAAAAAATCTACTCGATAAAACTAACACACCTAAGCATACTAGTAAGACAGTAAGTAACTAATAAATCACACAACAAAATATAACGAGAGTAAGACGAAGAATTGCAAACAATGGTGACATGGTGATTTGTTGTCGAAGTTCTAGCCTTTGGTGAGTCTCTATGTCTCGGTTGAGGAAGATTGATCATATGATCGAAGCCAACACCGAAATGTATTTTTTTCTCAAAGGGCTTGCCAATGCGAAGCGCCCCTTCTTTTCTGTTAGTTTTTCACCTTGTAGTAGAAAACTCCAATATTTACAAACTTCTCAACTTCTTCACAACCTTGAAGACTTTCGACCAGCGTCTAATCATCTAAGAGGCACCAACATCCAAGATTAATAAAAACTTGGTCTCAATTCAGAAGTGATCTCTTGCTTGGATGCTCAATGGAAATTCAATCCAAATCCTCAAGATTTCTGAAAAGAGAACAACAACGCAGCTCAGTATTTTGGACGCTAAGGGTTCTACTCAACCAGGAAGGGTGGTGGCTCGTATAGACTGCCCTAAAACATATAGCTATTACTCACAAAGAAACCTCACCCAAAGGTTCAGAAAACCTCAATTGGAGGTTTCGGGATTCAAACACAATGATTAGTTTGGGAGAAAAACACTGCTCGGAGTATGCAGCTCGGGCATATGGAATAATTTAAAACCTTGAGAAAATCTAATACCTGAAGTGTCCGGACTGAAGCAACTCAGAAGTTTCAAACGAAAACAAATCTTCTGTCCTAAAACACAACTTGACTCGGAGGTTCGGGACATGCGAAACAAAGCCAACTTGGTTTCCTTGAGGTGCTGGATCATGAAGGCCTAGACGAAAGAAAGCACTGGGACAGAGACTAAGTCCTCTCTCGAAGGTTCTAGACAAACTTCCCTTAGAAGGTCCGGACGAAGCTAGGGCTTCGGTACATGAGCTTTGTCTCCGCTCGGAGTGTCTGGGAAAATCTCACTCAATAGTTCTGGAAAACATGAAACACTTTGATTAAAGCTATTATGTGGACTTAGAATAGTCTGGATGACCTTTACTCGAAAGGTCCGACTGAAAAATGATCTCTGGACAAAAGCTCTATCTACACTTGGATTGTCCGGACAGATTTCACTCGAAAGGTCCCAACGGCAGTAACTCAACTGGACAGAAGCTCTGAAAGGTTCTGGATACTCCAGATGAAACTCACTTGGAGGGTCCAAGTCAACACTTAGTGCGCTGGAACCTACTCTCGCACATACTTGGATATTTTGGGCGACTGGTCCAGACATTCCGGGTAACTACTAAAGTTTAGTAGAGAGTTTTCCAAAATCTTTAGCAAGTTATCTTCTTTCACATTGTTGACTAGCTCCCCTTCATAGTATGACTGTCTTATACTCAATGTGATCATTGGATTACTAAAAGGACTGAAAAAATTATTTAACCTTCTCGATTCCATGCCACTCTTTTTTTAAAAAAAATTAGGGGTCGTCAACGCCTGTTACAACTTGCAATAAGTAGTAAATACCTGGTCAACATCTTAATGCACATATTAGTCCCGTAATCATTTTGTCATTAATCATCAGAACTCACATAGAGGGCCAAGATGACTTTCATGTAGCGCTATATATGTACTATCTAATCAGAAATGTAAGTAGTTTAAGAATTTTGGGTAGTCAAATATAAAAATAAATTGATACTGGATAGTTATCATAAAACATACTTTAGTTATACATAATTATTTTAATATAAAATAATATATTTATAAGATTGATGATCAAAGTGTCACTTTAAAGATTGTGTCAATATCTAAAACTATTTACATTTCATATCAGAGAGAGTATATTGTATTTATGCATGTGAACTAATGGTTCATTAGTTTTAGTTGAATCAATGAGTCATTAATTATTGTTTTGAATGAATTATGGAATTTGTTACATGCATGGGTTGTTGATTCCACCTAAAAAATTGATATATGTTTGAATTCATTCAATCTGCCAATAACCAATTGATTATGGAACACCAAATCTTACAACAAACGAACATTCTTGTACGGTATAACCCAACCTCATGAGAATAGCAACCCCGCAACAGACTTTCTCTAACCAAAGATTTTGTCTCGAAGAATATTGAAGGGACATGTGTTTAACTCTATAATTCAAATCGTCTAAGGCCCTGTTTGTTTGGGCTTTAGCTTCTGCTTCTAAAGCTTCTAGGCTCTATAAGCTCAAGCCCAAATAAAAAGGTTGCTTTTGAGAAGTGCTTGTAGAGAAGCACTTCTCTAAAATGCACTACGAGCTAGAAGCAGGTTCAGAGGAGCTTCCCACACTCCCCACCGGCTTCCCGCACCCTCTCACACAAAAATGGCCTCCAACTTTGTTACTTAATTACAACGGACTGTCACCGCGTATATAAACAGAACTCCCTTCATAAATTTCTCTCATTTCCTCCCCCACCCCTGCACCTCTCACACCTCACCGTGCTTTCATCTCCCCCGTGCTCTAGGGTAAGCTGCCGCCGCTGGTCCTGAGCAGCCGAGGATCCGCTGGCCCCGAGCAGCCGAGGATCCACCGGCCCCGAGCAGCCTAGGACCCGAGCCGCCGGCTGCGACTGCCGGCCTCCCTCTCCCCCGACCCGCCCGGCGTCGCTCACCCCCAACAGCTGTAGTCCATGACCCCCGACCGCGTCCGCATCGACCCCAGCCCGTCCTCCGCCGCCACCTATCCTCCTCCCGGGCTCGTCCTCCGCCGCTGCCTGAGTAGCCCGCGAGCCACCCGTCGGAGCTCCCTCTCCCCCAAGCCGCTGGATCTCCCTCTCCCCCGAGCCAGCCGGAGCTCCCCCGCCTCCCTCGCCCCCGAGATGCCGCCCCCCGAGCTGTCGAGCTGGCTTCCCTCTCCCCCAAGGTGCCGTGTGGCGTACCCGGTTTTAAGGCCGGATAATCCCTCGTGATTACTGTATCGGTCCCTGGATCAGTAGCCGATACACACGAGTTAACCTGTATATCATTGTCATACATGCGTAAACAATTAAATAGACCGATAAGGTCGATAATCTGATACCTGTAGCCCAACGGCTATAAACTTGCAGCGGAAATCCAACGGAGTTGTGGCCCATCAGTATGCCATACCCGACAGGCAACTGACTGGGGTTACGCCCTAGCCTTCGTATTCGTTGTCGGTACTTTCGGAACGTTTCTTCTTCTTATCTGGCCAAATCAACAAGTCAGGTGAGTACATTGAATGTACTCGCAAACTCCCTTTCAGGTTGGATATCACAGACATATGCATGCACAGGGGAAATCAATGAAGAGGCTCTAACCTATGTTTCGTAATTGTGCGGAAATGTAAGTTCTCATTTGAAATAATTAAATAGATGATAAAAGCTCATTTTCGAAAACAACCTCGGCCTTGCCGAGTCATATCAATCAGTCATCATAGCATACCTGCAATTCGGCCGTCCGCTACGGGATCGGCCATTCATCTGCATTAGATAGCCGTTCCTACCCTCAGGTAGAACGACGTCCGACAATACCTCATTTCTCCTCAGATAGCTGTTCCTACACTCCGGTAGAACAGCGTCCCACTCATTACCACACCTCCCGTGTAATCGCATTACACGAGGCTCTCCCAACTCACTCTGCATGCCCATCAGGCGATGCGTCCTTAAACCCATGACCCACATGTCATCATATAGTCTAACCGGTTGTGTGGCCTTACCAGATTGTGTCCATGACCGAGGACGCGGCTATTCGAATAGATTTTAACACTCTGCAGAGGTTGTACGGCTTTACCCACAAGATGTAGTTCGCCCTGGGCACACTGTGCACCGTATGCTGACAGGACTAGTACAACGAGACTTTCTTCAGGACAGGTATAGCGAATGAACCCACCCGGGAACGTTACCACGCTCCACCTTGCCTACCTATGCCTCGGCGCTTAGCCTGGCAGCGCATTCCCGTTCGTGACGAGTACACCCCAGAACCACCGCTGGGCTGACTCTCCAGTGAGCGCCTATTCAACTCTGCGGAGTACTCTTCCGGATCATACACCGGGCATTCATCCTAAAGGAGCGCCTCACCTGCACATAACTCACCCTACGCCTATGGGTTCATACGCCAGAACTATCATGAATACTGGTCAAGCCCTACCCACATAGGGCATGTGGATGTACGGGGTGAACCTGGTTTAGCGGCACGGTAGGTTCGGTCCTTAAGTGATCCGAGAAAGACTCCACACCTTGTCCGTCGCACGGACCACGAGTGCCCCACTGGGTCTTAGCTCGCTTTTATTCCTTCCTGTTCACGCCCTTCATTTCTAACCCGGATCCAAAGCATCTCCATTTTGTTTTTGCTCTACCAAAAACTACCCTTCGAACATCCAACCCGTGGATTATACCGTGACCTCTTCTCCATCGGTCACAGCGATCCATCCCAAGTTTATCTCATACGAGATTTCCGGGATTAGTTTACTTTTGCGAAAACCTAGATTTTCTACTGCGGGGCTAAGCAATATATATGTATATACTACACCTAGGTTTCCGATATCTTCTTCGGAACATATGTAATCCTTAAGGCGACAAGGAACAGGATCGGTCTAGGGTTTCTACCATATCGGATGTAACTATTGCCACATAAAATATCATTTTCTATCACATAGCATGCATGTTTTGCAAGCAAAATAAATAGTTCGCAATCATGGGATTCAACATGATCAAAGAAGAAGAGCTTGCCTGGCAAGTTGGCCGAGTCTCGATCTCGAACTCAAAGTGGCAATCGTCCGGAATCCTCCGTGCGGTTTCTCCTAACGTCGGTATCTACACGTCGAAGAACGGCGAATAAATCAATGGTATGAGGAAGAACCAAATGAAAGCCAACATACACTCATGAACTTGAGACGTGCTCTTCGGACCTAGTTAGTCTCTTAGGGTTTGCAATTAGCGAGAAGGAGTTGGGTTCCCATGCAATAACAATTCTTGAATAGGGAAAGCCTTAGTTTTATTTTAATTATTAGTTATGATTCAAAGAGGTACGACTAGGGTTTTAGGGTCCTCGGAGAGCATACGCTTACGCTTGTCGTCAAGGTTGTCCGGGTTGTATACGTGTAACAACTTTTAGGATTTCAGATACTTGGTTTGTTAGCGGTCAAGGTCGAAAGGACACAACTAGGATTTCGATTCTGGAAGGAAGGTGGAACCCTAAGTAATTGTCTCCTAGCATGAAATAATAATAGCTTAAATGGATTTAGGTTTATTCAGCTTAGCTCACGAGTCCCTCGAGGTCTTTAGTTCTTAACAGAAACGTCGGGATCCCTACTTATAAATCCTTGATCATCGTCTAGGTACTTAGCTAAATCTCAGCTCACATGAATTGATGGATCACAATCATAAGGGGACCTAAGGATTCTTCGCAAGGTTTGGAAACCGGTCGATTAAGCTAACAGTGGTCACTGGGTATTACTCGTGTATTTAACAGGGCCAAGCGACAGCGTAGTAACGGTGCTAACAGATGATCCGAGTGGTATTAATCGGACTTAGGTGTATGCCTGGCGGTAATATCTAACTGGTTGTCAGTGCATTGATTAACCCAACGAGTAGTACCTTTGCCATTAGAACAGTATATTCACGAGCATATTAGGTTAAAATTTAGATTAGGCTCTCCTAGCTCCGATCCTACCGTGTCTAGCACATAACTGACCGCGGTGATTCACGAGTCAATTGTGAAGGTATGTTCTGATAGAAATTAACAGCGACGTTAAAGTTGGTTAATACCACGTGCAGTAGTTAGTTCAAAGTGGTTAGCCGATCATTGGGCAATGTTTTCACTAACGTTGCACTGAGGCATGATTCTTTAATTAAACAGTTAAGCTCAACAGCTACGTTAGCTTTTATCGCTGCAGCTAATTAACTAACTAACTAACTAACTGACTAGCTAACTAACTATCTAATTAACCAGTTTGCGCTTATATGGCTTCCTGACATGCGAGGTTACCTAATCCGGGAGTTAATTAAATGAACTCGGTTAGCTACCACCAAGTAAGCAGTGCAGAGAGGGATGCTGCCGAAGGAAAAAAAAGAGAATAGGGGAGAAAGGATAGGCGCCGGCGGTGGCAGTTCACCAGGGGAAAAGGGGGCCTGCGGAGGAACTCCAGCGGTGAAGAAACTAGAGATTGATGGAGCTATGGGTGGGGTTGCTCGGCTCGGCTCTGGTGGGAACTCGGGAGCTGCTCGAGGTGGCTTGGGATCTCGGCGGAGAGATGGGGAATGGGGCGGCTTTGGACCCGGTGTGGCGGCCGGCCAGGGGCGATGGAAGCGGCGGCTTGGGGACCCCTCTCCGGTGGAAGAGAGGAACGGCGGCGGAACTTGGCCACGGCGGAGATGGGGTGCTAGTGGCGGTCGGCGGGAGCGTAGGCGCCGGGTGGTGGATCTCGGGAGTTGCTTACTGGAGGGCTCGGCGGCGTGGTTGTCCGGGTCCAACCGGCGGCGTTGCGGGGTGGTGCTGGTGGCAGCAGCGGCGGCGTGCTGCTGGAGGGTCGGACCGGCGGACCAGGCGGTGGCTCGAGGGGGACGGCGGCGCCGGGGAGTGGGGACCAGCGGCAGAGGGGAGGGAAGCTCCGGCGGCGGCGACGTCTTGGGTTGGGGCGGCGGTCGGAGTAACTGCGGAGTGGTGCCGGGCGTGAAGAAGATGGGCCGTAGGGGAGCTCCGTGTGTGGCTGCTGAAACAACAAGGAACAAAGGGAGAGATTGGGTGCTTGCTCGGGATTGCAGGGGTGAAGAAGGCCGCTAGTTGGTCCTATAGCTGAGCTCGAGGGAGAAATAAAGAAGGGCCTGAGTAGACAGCCAGCGCTGTAAGGGTGCAGGGGAGATGGGGAAAGTTTGGCACCGATTTTGAGCTGGCGTGCTGCGTGTTCAAGCTCACAAACCGAGGCAGGCTGTGGCAGGGTTGAACGTGTCCAGGGCGTTGCTGTGGCTGCTTGCTGGTTCTACTGCAGCTGGATAAGAAAAGAGAGAGAAAAGGTGACAGCTCGGTTGTTTCTTGATAGCAGCGAACCAAATGATAAGAGTGAGGTAACTGGTGGTAGGCAGCTGATGCTGTTGAGCACACGAGTGTTAGGCACCGAATGCAGTCCTTGAGGATGGCGTGGCAAGAAGGAATAGGAGGTTTTGTACATATGCGTATCTAGATATTCGTTTGGATGCTCGAGGAGACAGATGAGGATAAAAGTTAAGGTCCTAATAAAAGTGGATGCGTTAGTGATGTCAGGTGCCTTTTTGGGTATGAATTTTCCTGTGATTGCATGTGGAAATGTTAATCTAACCAAGGTATTCGTTAATGTTTTCTCGGAATTTTTGAATTAAACATGTCTTTGTTTTTGTATATTCGGGACCCTGGAGATGTGAGGAACATGGTGTGATTTTATTGGAATTTCTGATACTTATTTGTAGGGGCAGTTCAATGCGTGATTTTGCCCTAGTGCTAATTAATTCCATTTCTTAACCTCTTTGAATTGGGTATTCCTATTTATTGCATAATTGAGTTGTATATGATGTCGGGTTGCTCCAGAAATTTATTCGTATTTTTTTTAGAGAAGTCGAGGAGGGTTAGATCTCGCGATTAGGGTTTTGATGGAGTTAGGAATTAAATAGGAAGGAAGGGGTCAGGTCGCGGGGCTAGGGTTCCGGGGTACGGCAAGACGACGGGGTTAGGATAATGGCAAGGCCATGGCGGTTAGGGTTCGGGAAGTATTGCATAGGATTGCGGCAGAATTAAAGATGAGCTAGGGTTTTAGGGGAAATTGGATTTAAATAGGAAGAAAATAATCCGGGAGCTCGGATTTGGGGTTTCGGAGCACAGCAAGATGAGGCAGGGACACGGGACTCGAGGCAAAATATTTATCTCGGCTTGGGACGTTTTGGTGACGAGGTACCGTTGACGCAGTGGCGAAAACGGCGCGCACATTGCGTTAAATCCTTTTACGTGTTAGGGTTTTAATGCTTAAACCAAAAGTAGTATATGTGTGCATATATTCACGATATGGCTTGGCGAGGTAGGTGGCAAAAGAGCATGTCGTTCGGAGCAAGTTTAGGGTATGTATATGTTTAAATTTTTGCAGGGATATCGTGTGGTAATTAGCCGTAGTTGCGGTCTAGGTTATTCCGACTAGGGAGGAAAAGGGGATGGATGCCGGAGGTGCAGTTGTGGTGGGAATGCAAGAATAAGCAACTACTTCGGGAGTCAGGTGTTGAACGGAATTGTCCGCGTTGTCGGACGAGGGTTCGGGGAATTAGGGTTTTGACTAAACGGTGGTCGATAGAGGTAAAGACAAGTGTTTTCGTATTTGGCATTTAGCTTCATCATGATTCGAACTACAGTTTTAATTAAGTGTATTTTCAGCAGACATTATTAACGAAAAGTTTTTGTTGGCCCTAATTTTTAGGTTCCGGAAATTCGGGGCGTGACATGCCGGATCACGAGCCCGTCCCCCTCGCCCTCGACATCCCACTAGCCGGGCCTCCCTCCGCCGCCCCCGACAACGCCAGTCCTCCGCTGCTGTCCAGGCCGTCGTCGCCACCGTCCCCAAACCAGCTTCCCTCTCCCCCAACCTATCAGCCATCCTCCTTCGGCCTCGAGCAAAACAAGGACCCAGCGGCCTCCAATCCAAGCCGGAGAGGTGAGGTCTCCCTTACCTCTGATTTTTTTAATTGTTCTAGATGTTGAACGATTTCATGTTGTAGTGCTGGTTGTTGCTAATGCGTGCCAAACTTGAAGCCCGAAGCTGCTTTGATTGCTGGAAAACTGAATCGTAGCACACATTTGCTTAACTATGTGTTTTAATAGTGGATCTAGAAGTAACAGCATATATGCCATGTTCTCTGTTAATGTTTAGAAGTATATATTCCTAAGTTATTTGGCTTGATCTTCTCTCCTGTTATATGTAGGTAGTAATTTAAATCAGCTTATCTACACATACGTATTGGTTGGAATTTGTTCTGGCATTAGTGTGCATGCTAATGATGTTTTGATCTAGCTATATACTGAAGTATGGTTACAGTCCCTCTAATCCTTCATGATGCGCCGGGCAATTGATGAACTATCACGTACTGCAAATTCTTGTTGAGATTCTTGACATCTACTTTCATGCATAGTTGACTTCAGGTTGATATTTCTTTTTTTTTAAATAACAGTTTGTGTTAGATGATCATCCTTGTGCTGTTTTATTTACAGATTCACTTGTGATGAATAACAACCTGAGGAGCGAGAGGCCTTATATGTTCCCACTCCTTGTGTTGTTTGTTAGTGTATATGCTGATGGTATAATTGAATGGTGCTAGAATCAGAACTACATTTCTGAATTTTATTTATTTTATATGAAGCATTTCATATGAACATAGGTGTAGTGGTACTTGTAGTGAGTTGATCCTGTTTAGCTGTGCTGCTTAATGTTTAGGGAAAAAGTAGAAAACAAGCTTGTGTGCTGTTGTGTTTTGATACTGATGCCACTACCTGAATTTTTTTATGTTTGTGATGTTCTTCTGAGATTCAACATATTTTGTGATGTTTGTGATGCTCAGAACATCAATGCTCTTCTGAAATTCAACATATGGTGCATCATAATACATGCATATGTTTTTTAATGCTAGCTGGTTTTATGGAAGAGTCGTGAACAATAACAAAAATCAATTATGCTTAAACTCCAAAATCAAGTAAAGCATGCAAGAAAGGGAAATTAACTCGTGCTTCAATCGTATTGCACCCGAATGATCAAGTAAATCCACATGATTAATTAGCTTAGTCTGTTGCAAGTGTTGACATGAAGACAACACACACAAAATGAATGAAGCAGTTCACCCAATCTTGAAGAATTTTCAGAAGACCCATTAAAAAGATCTACTATTTCTTAATTTTTAGAATTTTTGGTTGCTAAGCATGTCATTTGTGCTAAATCTGAGTAAATACATAATCAGGACTTAAACATCATCTTCACTATATAGGGGTATTTTAGACATTCATTACCAGCTGCAGGTCCATCAGCTGTCCAAAAGCATCCTTGCCAAATGGCTCAGCTACTGTCCACCAGTTGACCAACTCCAGCTGCTTCTCAGTAAGCTGCAGCCCAAACAAACAGGGCCTAAACCTTTTGAGGGACCTTGTTGTATCTAATCGCCATTGTTATTGATAGGAATAACATCTCTCCCTTTTGTCATTTTGATATGCGTCGAAGAAGAGTTTATGCATGGCCAAAATACAGATATTGCCGTATGAAAACATAACAATCACATGTCTTCTTTGGACTAAATAGAAGTTTGGGATAGCAGAACAAATATGTTAAGGGGCTTTCTGAATTTCGATATCTCCTTTCCGCCATTATCATCACTCTCACATAAAACCTTATACGGAGAATAATGTCTTACCTAAAGTATTTTGTAGACCACTAGATTGCGAAGGATGAAAGAATGGTTATAAGATGTATCACTATATTAATGTCCTTTATCTTTTTGCTCGTAAGAAATTAAAGGTCGTCTTGTACGACCCTTGATAGAGACTACTTCAATGGCTATAGATATACTGCGTTGTATCATTTATCCTTTGGTACGGAGAAAAGATAACATATTCTATAATCTAATATGTGTTACTTGAGCAGCTATATATATTTTTCATTCTATCACATGTCTGTTTGCATGAAAAACCATCATGTCATCTATAATCCGCTGTAGGCTACTTCAACGACTATATATGTCTTCTATTGTATCACGTGTATTTTTGCTCAAAAAAGATCACATGTCTATATATACATCCTCTATGACATGTCCATTTTCTCGAAACGAAAGATCACATGTTTTCTATTTTCCAAAAGAGGCTACGTCTACATCTATATATGTATCCTCCATTGCCCCAGTGAAGCTTACACCAAATTAATCCCCACAAGAAAAAAGAAGAGGAGAAACCGGCAGAGAAGAAATGTCAAAGCTGCCCTGGAATGTTTTCGGACCCTGCAATTATTCGGGCACGAAACGGAACGAACAGAGCAAGACCAACCAGTCCCGAAGCTGCCCAAGAACGCGAGCATCGCCTCCCCCTTCCACCGCAGCCGCGACGAGGGCCGAGGTAAACCCGGTGCAGCAACTCGTTTCTCCTCGCCTCTCCTTCCCTTCCGCTACTCGTCGCGTGCTCCTAATGGCCGCTTACTTCTTTCTTTGCTGCGATTGATGCTGAGATGGAGGTGGACACCGAGGGGGGAAAGCAGGCGCAGGCGCTGGCGCGGGAGTATGTGGAGAGGGTACACGACTTTCCAGACGTGGTAAGCGCTTACGAAGCTGCATTCTAGTGTTGCATGTACCGGGATCGTTGCGATTTTGGAATCAAGAAAGGCGCAATCTTTATCCGTTGTGTTTTATTCTTGCGTTCTTGGGGCTCCAACCTGAATGTTTCAAAGCTACGAGAATGCTCTGGCCAAGAAACACTAGCGGTGTTGTGCTCTGCGTTTTTTGTGGCTTTAGGCTGTAATCTTGTAAGTTTTCTTGTTCTGAGGCGATGATTTGATTTTTTTTTGGGGTTGAATTGCGACTAGCACAGGGTAGTGCATTCTCTTAATTGTGTCAGAATTGAGTCGAATGGTTCACTAACAGAAAAGGAGCACAGTAACTATTGTTTGGATGCGGGTCCAAGATTGCGTGGATATCTTTCTCAATGCACCTTTTAGCTGCTTGCAATATTGTCACAGGAACTCATCATGCCCTGTTTCAGTGTCCAAATGTTTGTAATCTGTTCCTCTTCATCCCTTCTACTTAGGCTGTTGCTCAACTTTAGTACAGGATATATGAATTATTCGTTGCCAATTTTTACTAATAGTTGTAACCTGACAAGAGGTATCCTCATAAAAGAAACAGCAACTAGAACCTGGCTGATTGCCAGAATTTCTAACTTACAGACATGATATGCCGGCCTAAATAAGTAATTCATAGTAAACAACTTCCCAGTCTGTCATGGAGGCATCCTGTGATCTTTTTATTTTCGTCAAATGAAAACATTGTATGCCCTCATTTTCCATATTTCACCTTTTCAAAAATGATGCAGGCACTAAGCATAAGGGATTTCTCAAGTCATCCACTACATGACAACATGCGAATGAGTGGGGCAATTTTATTTGCTAAATGGTTGTTTCATAATTAATCAATTTTAGATGGGCAACGGATCTTGGAATTAAGAAGGTACAGAGTCTATGCGTTACATTGTGAAAAATCTAGCCTTTTTTGTGCTGTTCTAACCAATCCATATATTTTGCGTACTATATCTAAGACTGATAGCCTATGGGCTATTTATGATATGCTCTCTGTTATTTGGATCCAAACAAATTTTAGAAATCAATATATTTATGTTTTGGCTTTTCCCTGTTTGCTGTTAGTATTTACTATTGAGGCATGCATTGAGCGAGCCTCTATCAGACTATGAAACTTGGATTCCGTGGTACTAAGTATTTGTAACTCTAAGACTAAGACCCACCATGTTGTATCACCTGTCGATATGCCTGTCACAATACATGTTGTATGGTATCCTAAATAATTGCTTGATATTGTTTGTCTTTAAGAATGTAATCCCAATTATACAATAAATGTTCTACATCTTAGAAGCTCGTTGGTTCATCTTATCCTGCCTAGTGGGACTGGAGTTTTGGCCATTTCTTGCGAAAAACACTTGGACCGGATGTCACAACCTGTGATTGTGATGACAAGGAAATTGAAGAGAATATAGCTTACAATTGCAGAATTAACAATTTGACTGTGTCACCCCATATCCGATGTAAGTTCTTTTTACCATTCCATAATTTTCACCTGCTTACACATTATGTGATCATGTTATATGCCATTCTCTGTCATATGCTGGTTAGCTACCTTCAGGTGGGCGCTGATCATTTGGCTTACAATCTTACTCTGGTGAAAGTTTTCCTGTACATGCCTTATGCTATCATAGAGGTACTGTGCTGGTTGTCAAATGTAGTAGGCAATGGCTAGGTGCAGAATTGTAGGTTATCTTGTGTTACGCCCCCTTTTGGTCCACTTCCATCTTCTTGAAGACCTCTGGCTTCTAATCAAACCAAATATGGCTTTCTTGCGCCCTTGTCATATATCTATGCGTTCATATATTTCATTGTGCATTATATTCAGTAAAGGGACTTTATTATTCTCGTTGAGTGTATGGTACAGATAAAACATTAACAGATTCCGACAAGATCTCGCTTTATGTTAATCATGTCCTAGGAAACCTGGCAATGGAAAAATATGACTACTTATTTAAGAAACTACGTGCCTGCAGCACTAAATTTGTCCGTTAACTGCATGGAACATGCACCATGGAATTCGGAATAGAACAAAGTAATTTTCTAATGTTCCTTTCTAACTCAGACACATGGGGAGGTCCGTTTCCAACTCCCAGACCAGATTGGGGTATTATTATTGCCAATGATATTCTACAAGGTAAGTGTACTCTTTAGTAACTCTGAAATCTGCATCACATTTTAGCATTTTACTAAGATGAAGTGCGCTGATATGAGATACCCTATTGCTTTTAGATGATGAACAGTGTCCATACTTGGTAGATACGCTCTCCTTTCTTCTGAAAGAATACGAGCAGACGAGTCAGAGAGCTGCCGGCACAACTATTACAGACAGATCAGGTACTTCCTGAATATTTGATAATGTATCTCACACAGTATGTCGGAGCATCATAACCGAATGTTTCCATCAGCAGGAACACTAGTGCTTGTCAAATATCCCACATTTCTGATTAGCTTGCATGCAACAAGCAGTAAATATAAACTAGTTTTCTTCGAAAGATGTGGAAAGGCAGGCCTAGAAGTGCAGCATTTGGGTTATCTTGTGTACCTCGTCAACAAGAGTTGAGAATTTAAGGAGATGGCAATTATGATTTGGTCACTTAAATGGCAACAGAGAAATGCTTGATTTTCGATGACGCTAGGAAAGTAGAGTAAACATGTGGATTTTCAGTAGTCTGTAAGTGAGATTTTATTTGATTTTCCCTGATCATTGTTTTTCCCGATAAAGTATTTGGAGCAACAGCATTGTATAGTACAATTGTGATAATGAAAGATGAAGTAGGGAAGTATCCCTCTGATGTTCTGTTATGTCTTTCTGGCCGATGAGCATGGGTGCACATCTGTAATTTGTCGCTTGGGATGCACATAGCCAGCCAGTGTTTACTAGTACTATTCTGCAGGTGCTGTATGCTTCATAGGATTTTAAGTGTTTTCTTCCCTTTTCTCCAGTTCAAAATTTCTGGAACTTGCATGTTCCTGAACATAACCAGCCTTTGGCGTGATTCTGAGTTGGGCATGTTCCTGAACATAACCAGGATTCATGAACTAGGAAGCACCTGAAGCTGTTGGGATGAGAATCTAAAACCGTGGATTTCAGACAGGTTGTGCTTTTCTAATAGAATGATAATAAGTTAATTACACACAGTAGACGTTTCAAGTGGCACTGTATTATAATAACCAGTCTGACTCGTCATACGCATCGCGCAGGGCAGATCAACGCACCAGTAATTTGTAGTTTAAATAATAGATGCAAACAAACACCATTACAAATATCATACAGGTCAAATACTTCAAAAGCACTATAGCAAGAACAGATCTAGTTTCAAGTACAACACCAATATATCATACAATACTCCTTAAGTGCAGTTCAACTGCTTCACAAGCAGGTACAGTAGAGAGCTGAATAGGTACAATTTCCCAACAATGGTTTACAATTCCAGCTACAGCTTATCCAGAAGGGGATTTCAGCATATATCTGGTATGTTGGGTGATACTCCTGAGCTGATATCTCAGCAATACCTAGAGGATCTGGTGAATTAAGCTTCAGATATGAAGTATCATGCTGTCTATGTACAAAACCATGTTTAAGATCTATCCATCTATTACATAGTGCTATCATATTTTGCAGCTGATATAGTGCAAATCATGATGCAGAATTTGTGGACGAAATCCAGAACAATCCATCAGAGTTCAGATGATAAACCGGAGGACATTGCAGCTCTGCTGGTGAGTGCAGGCCTCATCGTCACCAGAGCAGATTCATTGGCACCAGCTCTAAGCGCAATCCTGCCAGCTTCCAGGAATCTAGCAACAGCATCCTCTGCATAGCGGTTTGCTTCCCCTACAGTCATTGTCTTGCCAATATCTGGATAGGTGTTGAGTACATGGTCACCATTAAGCTGAGAAGCAAGTTGAATCAACTCCACTTGAAACTCTGAGAGAGATTTATCTTCATCAGGGCCGAATGGTCGCAGAGACTTTGTGACCTCTGGGAGTTTCTCTGTTTGGATAAAAATAATATAATTAGGATCCAGTAGAATCAGTCATTTAGTTAAGTCATCCAGAATCCCACATTGACAGGCAACTGTAAACTCCAAGAACTGAACTTGTTATAACATCTCAATTTTTCTTTTTCTTTTGTTGTGAAACTTCATTAACCACAGCTGGCATAATAACAAAAAATGACATCTATGTCATAACTCAAGGATATTATTGAGATAACATACTGAACATACAAACTATTTACCTGGACAATCAGTTCTTGGTGTCTTCCTGATTTTGAAGTAGTTCTCAAAGGTCCCAGCCCATGCATCCCTCTTTGTCAGGAAGTTAGAATGTAAACCAAATAGCTTCTTTACTGTTGCAGGAATGGATGAATGCTCATATTGTGAGGATGCCTGTGGACCATTTGGTTCATGGATCACTGCACAAATGAAAACCAAGGTAGTTAATACTAAGATATTAATACACAGAGCATATCACAAAGTAAAGATTTCTGTGGTTGCAAGCATGCAGCTGATATTCCCCTGTAGCATATAGCAACATAATTACCACATGAAGAGGCTAAGCTAGTGGTTCAAGTTCAAAGTTTTGTCTATTTTAATAAAAGGGCAAACAGGAAGCAAAGATGGCATTAAAATGAAATAGCACGAGTAAGTCCACCTCTTCATGACAGCCTACTTATCCAACTCCCTTTTCCACATGGATTGCTACTTGCCATGCATTTAGGATGTGTGCAGCATATCATAAGTAAGATAAGCAGTATAAATCCTGAACTATCCATATGCAACCTTTTGAAACGCTACTTGTCAGACATAGATCGACTATTTGGAAGCACAAAAGAAGAATCCATTAGATTATCAATATGTATTATTAGGAATGAGCCTACCACATGCTTATGCATCAAATGAAGGCTTCTCAGATAAATGAACGAGAAAGCTGTACTAACATCTTTGGATTAGTCTTCGTATCAAAATAAAACACAATCTAATCTTTGCAAGTCAATTCATTCCTAATGCTAATGTTAAGCAAAAATCTTTACTTGTAGACATCAAAATTGAAGGGAAAACTCGGAGGGGAATGACTTCAAACATCACAAGCACTCAGTACTCACCAGTGCCCTTCTCAATCCACGGTGAGATCAGGAAGCTGGGCACGCGCACCCCGAGCCGCTCGAACTTGAAGTAGTAAGGGTCAGGCCCAACAATGCCATCAGGCTGGGGCACTCCGACAACCGGGGTGGGAACATGGTCATAGAACCCACCATGCTCATCATAAGTGATGATCAGGGCCGTCTCGTTCCACTGCGGGCTCGCTCGCAGCGTCTCGTAGACCTCCTTGACAAACCTCTGCCCCCTCGCAACATCATGTGACGGGTGGTCATCGTTCGCAGGGAACTCCTTGCAATCGAAGTACCTCTGCTCAATCACGGCGTAATTCGGCAGCTTCCCCCACCTGGCGTGCAGCTTGAATTTGAGGCTGTACTGGTGGAACTTGATTAGGTGCTTGAGCCGGCGAAGGCTCTGGTAGAAGAGCGTGGCGGGGATGTTCTGGTAGTAGATGCCAAAGGACAGGCCGTTCTCCTCGAGGCTATCAAAGATGGTCTTCTGCGGGAATCCATGGATGAGGTCCTTGCGGGCGTTGAAGGTGAGGCCGTGGGAGGTCGCCGAATGGACGAACAGGCGGTTGGGCTGCGTGGAGGTGGGCACGGAGGCGAACCAGCGGTCGAACACGGCGAACTCGTCGGCGAGGGCGGTGTACACGGGGACGGACTCCGGCGCGAACCCACTCATGACGTTCTGTGGCATCCCGAGGCCCATGCCGCGCGCGTTCTGGGCGAAGCCGGACATGGGGGGCGGCACGGCGGAGGTGTCGGCGGAGCCGAAGATCTGCTCGCGGATGTCCTCGAAGCCGTGGCCGGGATCGGAGTCGACGTACCCGGCCTTGTCGGTGACGAAGATCTCCGGGGAGGAGGGGTCGGAGGCGTTGAGGTGGTTGGACTCCCTGCCGGTGAGGCCGTCGATGTCGGGGCGGCGGCCGCGCAGCCAGCCCAGGATGTGGTCGAAGCTGCGGTTCTCCATGACCACCACCACCACCGTCTTGATCGGCGAGTGGATCTCGTGCTTCCGGCGGCGCCGCTTTAGCCCGCGGTTGTGATGCGCGTCCAGGCAGTGCCCCGAGACGACCAGGGACAGGAGGAGCGCCGCGGCGAGGAGGCAGCGGCCCCCGCGGCGCTCTCCGGCCTCGGCGCCGGCCATGGCGCCGGAGTCAGTGTCGGCGTCGGCGGGGGCGGGGGCGGCGAGGGGTTGGTGTTTGGTGAGTGGTTTGCTTTGCTTTTGCGTGCGGGTTGCTGCGGCTCTTGTAAACCCGTGGGGATCGCGGGGTAGTTAGGCTGTTAGAGGGGGGAAAGCTGACACGTGGGCCCCATTTGATGCAGCCGTGGGACCCAGTGTCATGGGCAGTGGAGTTCGGTGCGTGCACCGTGAATGATGTGGAGGAGCGGGCCCACGAGTATTAGTAAGTGACGCTGACCAGTGGGGAATGAAATAGTTGGGCCTACAGATCAGTGATACAGTAGGTTCTTTGCTTTGTTTCTCCGCGTGGCATGCAGGAGTAGTGTTTTTTGTTCTTTACCCACCGTGAAGGCATGTGGTACAGGGATCTGCAGATTTTTCTTGCTTTCCTGTGGACGGTTGAATGGATGTGTTTATTTTACACGCACTGATCAACTTTTACTAAGTACGACTTTTTAAATAAGAATTGAAAGTACTCAGCTTGTCACATCTCACCATTAAATTGACTTAGAAATATCTAGCTCTGGTTTCTAGTTTACGATTTGCAGCAAGCGGATGCTTTAGAATGGTCGCATAACAAAGTCGTTAATTTGTGTTCTGCAGTGTTGTACTGGTAGTTCATTCATCCACGGTATGTGACCGACCACCACATGTAAGGTACAATTGTTTTAGATGAAATGTGAGGTGGATTTCAAGTCAGAGGAGCTAGAATTTGCGTTATTTCAACTCGCCTTCTAACACAATTCGCGTCCATGTTCGCTACTCTAGTTTTAAATTAGTATATGTACTTGCAGTCCGATCGCCCAAACGGTGGCAATCATATATAATGGGTAGTCGGTGCACAGGCCGGCAATGCATACCTGACTGACATGCTGCTCTCGTTTGTTTGTTTCCATAAGCTTTCGATTCTTAACCGTTTTAATTATGTCTCTTAACACGAAAGTGAAGCAGCTGGCACCTTGATCGTTTTGGTGATTTCACTCGAGACCCAACAGTACAAAGAATCCTATAGCTACTTAAATCTTCTCTCTAGCTACAAATACTTTTTTACTACTGTTTTCACTAGAAAGAATCTCTCTACATTCATCGATCACCAAAAAAAAGTCTGAGATCACCTGCAAATTACTCTCTCTGTAATAAATATAAGATGTATTTATTTAGTTAAGACAAAATTTTAATTAATAACTACGTCTTAGAGGAGGAAGCATAAATATCTACAGTTTAGCTCCACATGGCAAGCCCAGATTGAACAGGCGCATCGAAATGACCGGTAAATACTACGTACCGCCGTGGCACCGTGAGAATCACTAATGCCACGGGAATAATTAACAGCATATGCCTGTTCGTTATTACCTGTTCGATCGAGCACGCGATCATTAATTAATTAAACGCCTTTAATACGAAGCTACTAATTAATGAGTTGATAGGTCGATGCGTTTGATGTGATCAATCCGTTGCCATCTCATGGCGACTTTCGCAGCTAGCTAGATAGCTTTGTCGAGTCGCTGTCGTCGAGCCGCTGCGCTAGCTTTCCGTTTGTGTGGCTCGTATCAGGTCCAGTTAGATAGATAGATGCTGCTATTTGGATGGTAGATATACGTGCCTCGTGACGGGAACATGGTGATATCGGTTTCTAGATGACATTGTGATACGAACGCACGATATTCTTTTTAAATAATTATTAAAAATTCTGAATTTTTTGATAACATTGATACGTATACATTTTTTAATCTAAATTTAACCCACCACAGGACCAGTAAAAAAGACAAACCTTGTTGTAAATAGCACTAGTTGACCACTATTCACTCCAGATTTAAATTTAGTACTATTTATGAATAGATTTGTCTCTTTTTTTGTGCTCAAATTTGAATTTAAAATTTCATGACATGGTAGATAGATATGGTGCCAATTTTGTAAAAAGAATTCAAATTTTCTCACGACTTTGCATGTTGAGCATTTTTTGATTGGTGTCTAACCGTGTCACACTTTACCATGTAGTGTGAAGGAGGAGATTAAGAATGCCTGGCGAGCCGGCCAACCGAAGCCGGGCCAACCATTCAGGCACTTAGAAAGTGGAGTGCTAGCTCCTTTGGCTAGGCCAAAATGAAATTAGAACAGCTATGGTCTAAGATAGAAGAATTACATGATCCAGGCGGTGCTGATACCAGTGCGGAGTAAAGCTACTTTTAATAGAATGAATGAACTTTTGTACCGAGAAGAGATGCTTTGGCTTCAGAGGTCCAGAATTTCACGGTGACAAAAATACGAAGTATTTTCACCGTAAAGCAGCTTGGCGCAGTAAGAAGAATAAAATAAAGAAACTGAAGGAGAAAAGTGACTGGTGCACCAATCGGCAACAGATGGAGCAAATGGCTTCCAATTTCTTCCAAGAGCTTTACACTCGAGACGACTCCTTGCAGCCTCAGGCACTGCTTGATTTAATTGAGCAAAAAGTTAATGACGAGATGAATATTGATCTATGTAGAACTTTTCACGGATGAGGAGATCGCAAACGCGTTATTTCAAATTGACCCTCTCAAAGCATCCGGTCCAGGTGACTTTCCAGAGCGAAATTAGGATTTTCTTAAAGAAGAGGTAATCCCAGCTGTCGGTAGATTTTTTGAGAGAATTTTTTACGGTACTAGAAGTAGTAAACAAATCTAACCCTTTATATATAGGGGTAATTTAGACTTTTGCCTCTCGTTGGAGCGCACGCGTGGCTCCTGATGAATCGCACGCCGCCGCCCTAATCGATTGAGCGCACTGCCGCCTAGCTACCCCATTGCCGCGTCCTCCTGCCCTCGCGTCATGCCCCGCTGTCCCGCGGCTGCGCCATCCTGCTGTCACGCCGCGCCCTACGTCCTTCGGTCCCGTCGCCATGCCCTCCTACCGCGAGTGAGCTTGATGACCACAAGACAACAAGTAGGCTCACCAGCAGAACGGGAGCGATCAAAGAAGCCAGATCGTCCAAGCAACAAGCAGAACAAGAACGATTAAAGAAGCCAGATCTTCCGAGCAACAAAGTTTTGCGGTACGGGAATATTAATAATAATTGTTTTGTATTGCCGCCGATCTCTTGATAATTGAGGAATGAGGGTTTAGATCATATGTGCCTAGCATCTTTCAGAGAGAGTAATTTCAAGCATGCTGCCCTATTGATATTTTGCACACAAAAGACATGTTCATCCTCAAAGTGATTGGCTCATGAGGGATGCCGTGTTTTCAAAATGATGTTATGTGTGTTAAACTAATCCAATTGGAAGCGTACGAACTATGCAAGACTGCAATATCTAGTACTAGTGTTACAGCCCGTGGTTTGCAGTTTGAAAGCAGAAGCCATGTCCCTGTACATGGAGCTCTCAATTCAGACCTTAATGGCAATTGGTAAGGTAATTATTCTGGGCCTTTGCTCAACTAGACTATCAGAGCTCGATCATGGCAAACGAAGGAACTCAGACCCGATCTAGACAACTTGAGGAGTAAGTTAGAGCTATGAGAGAATCCATGGATAAGATCCAAGCAGATCTAGCCGAACGGATGCAACAACAGAGTGAAGAGTTTCAAGCTCAAAAACAATTACAACAACAACAGTTTGAGAAGCAAGTAGTTGAGTCTATTTTTGAAATACAGAGAGAGGTTAGTGGCTTCAACCTCACACAAAGAGGGATAGAGGCAACACCTTTTGATGCCAAAAACTCCAATTTATACTCAAACTGCAGGGGCAATAGAACAATTTAGAATATGCGGTAGTGTTAGTAGTTTTTACATCTATTAGGCATTTTTGCAAATACATGGAGGGGAGTGGCCTGTGTAACCAAGACAATACACCTCAACGTCATCTTATCGAACACATAAAGGGAACTGGCCTCTTTCACTAAGACAACAATTATGGCCGTGTAGATGCAGTATTCGATGTTTCACAAAACAAAGACAGAGGAGGTTGTAAGAGAGACCTTGTCAGTGCGAAGGAGAGGAACGTGTCGAGAAGAAGACACCTGTCCGGAGAGGTGCAAAGGAGAGCTGCGAGAGGAAGTGCAATTCAAAGGCAATCCTTTGTTGTTATCTGGTCCTTGATAGAAAGAGGACCTTATGAAGAGTCCCTCACCTACGGATCACTGAAATAGCCTAGCTTTCCAAGCCAAGTGACCTTACTTACTGTAGTGTAAGACCCACGGGGAGAAGCTATAGCTTTGAGAGTTGCTGAATTAGTAGCTGTAGCTATGAGAAAGGAGTAGTGTTGGAGGAAGATTTAGGCTCAGCCAATTCAGTCAAGGGTAATTTAGTAGATACCTCTCCATCCCTCTCTCCACACAACCAGCTTAATATGACCCAAAACAGTCATGTTCCCAATCTTACCCCACAACAAGCTTCTTGCTCAAACCCTGGATCTGGAAACCTGACAAGCTCCATGACTCCAATCATCCTAGCATCAAGTACTGTAGATACTGGTGTGAAAAACCTTCTATGTCGTCAACAACTAGGCCTATCATAATTAACCCAAGAACCTGTTTGCAGCCAGTACCAGTAATGGAGTCATACCCAAACTTTAGGAGCCACAACCCACCATTTTCCCTTCCTTGCTTATGGTTTGCTGTCCTCGGGAATGGTATCTCCTTGAACAAGGTAGCTGTGTCACATATATTCCGTTAATGGGATGGATTTTCTGCTTTCGGATGGTGTGATTTCAACGTTGAGTACCTACTAAGAGTTAGTTCTCGATGGGCAATAAATCATATTGATGAAAAATCACCAAGGAGCATGAAACAAAACACATAACTTACGTACCCATTGTACTTAGAGCCAATAAACTACCAAGAATCCTCTGTCTCAACCACTTTCTTCTTGTCTTTACATCGATTTCAAAATATAGGAAGGCGATTTCAAAATATAGGAAGGGAAAGTAACGGAGAGCAAGCAAAAGAAAGAAATCTATCAACGACCGACTTCGGACTAGAATCTAGAAACATACCTAAGGGAAGAAAGCATATTTGAGGTTTACTCCTTCCATGTCTAGTAGGAGTGCGTGCTTCTTATTGCCTTTTGAGCAGTAGTTGTATACATTCCTCACTCAGTCTAATTAATTATCTTTCTCCCTACCCAAATACCAAGGGAGGTTTATGAGTCGTATCCTCCTTACGAGATAGCGGAAGTAGCATTAGCGGGAAAAGTAAGCTCCTTTTCAAGCCTTCTCTTTCGTAACCTTTGATTAGTTCCTTAGATGCCCTTAGCAAGAATGATGCAGGAGCAAGAAAGTCTATTTCCTCCGCCTTTCAAGAATCTCGCTATTCAAATAGCACAGTATCAAATTCAATCCATAAGTCATGCTGGTCAATCAATGACAATGATAAGCTCTATCAAAAAAATGAGTCTATTGCTCTTCGACACATTTATATCTACTTCAGTCATGCTTTATTGGAGTTATCTGACGCCAAGGAGGAAGGAATAGAGATTAGGATCCTAGCCTTGTTCCGTTTGAAGTTCCTAAGAGAGGTTACAAAAGAAAGGGATGCTCAAACCAAGGATTTAGAGTCTTATTAGTGCATCAATCTACAGAAAGGTAGGGAGGCATACCTGTGTGAAAATGGAGTGTAAAGCATATTCTAGATATTTCACTTCGAATTTATTCCTCTTAAAAGAGTAAAGTCCGCAGGGTTCCCTAAATTCCCCTTGAATCAAGTGGGACCGGGAGATCGTTGTTCATTCGGTGGTTGGCCTTCCCCTAATAAGTACCTACCAAGAATTGGGCCAGTTAGTTCAAGCGGTACCGAATCACAAAGAATAGTTGAGTTTTCTAATTCATCTATTATTATAGGTTTTTTCATTTCTAGAATAGCGTTGGAGCCGGGACACACATTTCTGCCCGAGTTCCGAGCAACAAAGTTTTGCGGTACGGGAATATTAATAATAATTGTTTTGTATTGCCGCCGATCTCTTGATAATTGAGGAATGAGGGTTTAGATCATATGTGCCTAGCATCTTTCAGAGAGAGTAATTTCAAGCATGCTGCCCTATTGATATTTTGCACACAAAAGACATGTTCATCCTCAAAGTGATTGGCTCATGAGAGATGTCGTGTTTTCAAAATGATGTTATGTGTGTTAAACTGATCCAATTGGAAGCGTACGAACTATGCAAGACTGCAATATCTAGTACTAGTGTTACAGCCCGTGGTTTGCAGTCTGAAAGCAGAAGCCATGTCCCTGTACATGGAGCTCTCAATTCAGACCTTAATGGCAATTGGTAAGGTAATTATTCTGCATGTTCTAATTATCTTTTCAAGCTTAAATAAGGGTGAGAGGTGCCAATGGATGGAAACCAATTACTCCCTTTTTGCGAGTGATGGAAACCAATTACTAATTTATAGATTTCATGTTATGTTAGTGACTCCATAAAAGGCCCAAATAGCAGGAAAAATGGTTGCCTGTTTGTGTCACTCATAGTTGACCCAGTAGTAATGCTTAGTTTCAATTCTTGTTTTACCCTATTTGTGTAAAGCAATACCTATCATCATGCATTGTTTGCGAAGTCTTGATGTCTATGAGTTGAACAGTATCAGGTTTGTGCAAAGTAGTCTTCCGTCCTATTTTTATAAAGCTTCAGTTACCATGTAAAGAAGGATTGCATTCATCAGAATCCTTGGTTTCGAATTTTCGTGAACTATCATATCGTGTACGAATTGATGAGCTTGTCTCTCATAATGGACAACTAAGCATTCAAATTCAGTATCTTCTGTACCGTTACATCCTGGTTAATTCTACAAGTGCATTGATATTGAACCTGGACTCAGATGTTCTTGTCTGAAATACAGTACTCTCGTTTGTTTCTCTAACAAATAACAACTAGGAATTTGATAACTTCAGTGCATTCCATCTTTGAACATGGCAGCAATAATATCACAAGCTGAAAACATGGCAGTGCCCTCTTTGCTTGTAACCCTTGCAGCAGTCCAGGTTTTGCACCCGAAAAACTAGACCACATGGCTTGAATATTCAAGTAAAAACAAATATACACAATTGTGGTGCAAAATAGAATAGTACAAGTCATTGTAAAATGCATATGGCTTGTCTCATTAATCATAAGTACTTGATCCGAGGAAGAAATCCATTTCTACAAACTCATGATAGTTTGAAAAAAGAAGCTTCATGATTTAACAGCCTTGACGAAACAACCGAAGTACTGAGGACAAGCCGAAACATGCTCCTTGTAGGAAACTTGGTCACTCCCTGATTGCTCAACATGCTGTCATCACAAAAAATAAGACAAGACTATTTCAAGTTCACGAAATCGTGAAGGAACAATAAATACAAAGGATAGCAATATTAGTTTAATTACTTCTATATATATGCAGCTTGCTATGACAATGCAAGTAAAATGCACAATTTTTTGGCTAGCTGGTTTGTTTGACCATGACAAAGTATCTGAATTCTTGTTAAATTTTCCTCTGATAAATATATTATTCAAAATATTATCAAGTAGAAAGCAACCCCCTTCTTCTTCGTATTAGATCAACTGTCTCAGGGAACAAGCAGTCGATCACAATGGCAACTCGTCAGGCAAAATTACTTGAAGTTGTTAAATTAATCACTCATATGAGATACGAAACATTATGCACAAAAATAGTTTGTCCTGATCATTCTTCAATAGAGCTTTAGTGAGTGGATTTTACAGAATACAACACATTTTTTAACCTCGCTAATGGATCCAAAAATGGATCATTCCTCAATAAGAGCTTTAGTGAGTGGATTTTACAGAATACAACACATTTTTTAACCTCGCTAATGGATCCAAAAATGGACGTGAGAATAATTAGAAGGAGAATGAGTGAAAGAGAGAGGCAGATGCATAGCTGCCTCTCCGGTGCGGCGCAACCCTGCCCCGGTCGACGCACAATGGTCACGTCCAGGCCGCCCCTGCGCAGACGCGCTAATGTGTGCCTCAGGAAGGCCTCATCGACCACCACGCGTCTGTCTCCTTAGTGCTGAGAAGGCACTGCCGTGGCCATCCTGTCATTGCTAGAGGACGTAGTTCCAGACGAGCACGAGGACGGCGCCTTGCCGATGACGCCACAACGCCAGCAACGTCGTCGTGTTGCTGAGCTTGCACATCATAACCTTCCTGGCATCCCACGCGTGAGGCATCGCTGTGGCAATGGCGCCACCGGCAGGGGACGTGGTAGTGCCGGAGCAGCCACTTGTGCGCGTGGTCGAGCCCGACGCGCCCCAGCCACTGCATGCAACCGTGCGCTCCGCCCCATGAGTCACGGCATGGAGGCCATCCTGGCATCATCTCGCTGTCCCCGGAGGCCGCCGCAGCAGTCTGGCACAAGGACGGCACCTCGCCGATGGCGCCACCCCCCCCCCTCTCGCAACGAGCAGTGCCTTGGCGATGACGACGCAAGGTGAGGCGCGGCCCGGCCACGCAACTCGCACGTGACCATGGGATCAGCCCGACTGCTCTCGAGCCCCTCGTTGTCGGTGGCCACGCACGGTGAAATTAGGGATTAGGATCAGTGTTTGAACGGGAATGAGATGGAATACGAAATATTTCAGTGCTAGAATTTAAATAAGTTGTAAATACATATTACTAAAATATCCATGTGAGAAATAAATAAATTACTCTCATAATTCTGATTGTACCCTAATATTAAGGTACTCCCTAATTTTTTTGAAGTCTTTAGAGATGGTATTCCTTAAGCCAGTATTAGAGTACCAGATAAGATTAGCTATTAGATTAGAATGAATGGATGGTATATATTCATTCCGGGGTACCGTAAAAGAGCTCTTTTTTGAATATGGTCATATTCAGAAGGGTGAACATACTTCTATCATTACGATTCCAGAAATGGCCCACCTGGAAGAGGTAAAGGACTTTTGGCCGATCGGTTTGTTGCTGATGGTTTATCTTCTTTGTTGCTGATGATTTATCTTCTTTGTTACACAAGGAATATATGGATGGTACCCTAGACCCTATCAAGGTTTGCCGGCGAGCTCCGGGTGTCCCGCATTTACCTTTCGCGGATGATAGCTTGTTATTTTTCCGGGCCAGCGTCCAACAAGCACTAAAGGTCAAAGATATGTTGGGACGGTAAGAAGCTGCCACGGGACAATTACTTAGTCCAGCCAAGTATTCTTTGCTTGTGGGTGAATCTTGTGACCGGCAAACATATGACCATCAGAAGGCCATATTGGGGGTGGAACAAGTGTGTTTTGATGCGAAGTACCTCGGACTTCCAACACGTGAGGGACGCATGAAGGTGTATCGGTTCCAATCCATCGAAAGAAAGGCTGAACAAACGATTGGCAGACTGGTCCGAGAAATATATATCGGCAGAGAGAAACGAAGTACTTACAAAATACATGATGAGTGTTTTCCAACTCTCGGTGGGTGTTATTGATGACTTAAAAGGCATTTAGAATTACTGGCGGGGAGCCGAGAATGGTACTCCATGTGAAAAACACATTGGTTAGCCAAGCGCTTTTGGCTCGGCAAGCGTGGCGCCTCATTGCTCACCCAGAGAGCTTGTGTGCAAAGGTTCTCAAGGCAAAGTATTATCCCAATAGAGAACTAGAGGACACGACCTTCACGTTTGCAGAAAGCCCCACCCGGCGTGCGATTGAGCATGGCTTGGAGTTGCTGAAAAGGGGTCTAATTTGACGAATTGGTTCTGATACCCGAGTAAAGATCTGGCGAGATCACTGGATCCCGAGGTCTCTCTCTCTCTCTCTCTCTCTCGTCGTCTCCACTTAAATGGGTCTCACAGCTGATCAACCCTGATGCAGGTACCTGGAATACAGATGAGGTGTGCCGACTGTTTCACGTGCATGACGCAGAGCGTATCCTACGAATCATGCTGCCGGCTCGAGGAGGCGAAGATTTTCTGGCCTGGCACTATGAACGTTCAGCCGTGTTTTCTGCAAGGAGCGCCTACCGTCTGGCAGTGCAACTCAAGGACATTGATGCGGGGCGAGGCGCTTGCTCGCGGAGCCCTGATGGAGAGAGGAATCTGTGGAAGAACTTGTGGCATTCGGGTGTCCCTCAAAAAATTCGTGTGTTTGGATGGAAGATTGCAAACGATGGGCTGCCAACTCAGTTAAACAAGTTTAAGCGGAAGCTTGAGACCCTGCGTACATGTCAGGTATGTGCAGTGGTTTAGCTGAGGAAACCACGTTCCATGCAATGGTGAGTTGCCCTCATGCCTCCGCTTTAAGATATGCTATGAAGAACAAATGCTCCATCCCGTCTGATTCAGTTCTGCATGACACTGGACCTGATTGCATGGTTCCTTCTCCTACTAAACATGCTCACGGAGGAGGAACGTATTTGCTTGATTTTGCTATTTTGGAGAACCTGGTCCGTGCGGAGTGCAATAACACATGCTTCAGGTAGCTCCTCCATTGTTGGTTCTGGCAAGATCTTAGAAGTCTACCACGAGTCACTGCTCAGTATCTAGCAAGGCCCCCGATCATCATCAGATGACAACAAAAGCAAAACGGTGGCTGCGACGTTCGCTAGAGGTGGTCGACCTCCTGAGGCAGTACCCAAGAGGGCGATGTCTTGGTAGCCGCCGCCGACGGGATGGGCAAAAGTAAATGTCGATGGGGCATTCGATCCTGCATCAGGCCATGCAGGTATTGGTGTTATCATTCGTGACATGCAGGGCTCTGCGATGCTTTCGTCGTGGTGTAGTATTAGACATGGACATGATTCAGAACAGGTTGAAGCGATCGCTTGTTTGGAAGGCCTGAAGCTTGCGGCGAGTGGAGTGAATTCGGACCGACAATTCTTGAGTCCGATTGCCATTCCATTGTTCGCGCTCTGAACAGCAAAGGTAACTACTCTCTGAAAGTGCTTTTATTCTTCGTGGGGCGCTTTCTTTTGGGGCTAATCTGCCAAGTCTGAAGATTGAACAGACGAAGAGAGAATAAAATAGAATTGCTCATGAGCTCGCATAGCATGCCAAAAAAAACTTCCATTATACAGTGTGACGATTTGCCGCTCCTGAGTATGAGCATTTGATTGCTCGTCATCGTACCCTGCTTTCTTAATAATAATAATAGTTCTCTTTTCGTAAAAAGAAAATAGAAGCCTGACCTACATCTATGAGCAGTAATATCCCGAACGGACAAAACACTTCACTAAAGCCTTATTAGCTCTCTCTGTGTCCCCCTCATTATCAAAATATAAAAAAGTAAAACCTTATTAGCGATGTCACGAAATAGCATGGCCCAAATGCTTATAGGAGAGTTTTGGCTGTTTTAGCCCTAGTGGCATTGATAAATTTGGCTCCCTCCAAAATGTAAAGATAAAATATATCTCTGTGATAGATTAGAAAGACAATACTTGACTCGTATCGTGCCAAGAGAGCATGATAGAAACGTACTGTAGTCGAAAGCACGACAAAACATTAGCGCCAAGACAAAGCAGCTGCCGCGCCCTGCAGGATGCTATCCCCCCACCAGGCCGTGGCATGTGTCCTGTTGTGCTTCTAGATCATGATAGAACACATGTTGCGCTTCTAGTCTATGATAGGTGGTTTGACGATTGCTCTGTCATGGCACCAACATCTTATGGTACTCCCAAACAGTGATATGTTTTCATCACGCTATCCTATCCCAAGGACAAATTAATTTTTTTTTATCAATGCCACTAGATAATAAAGGCTAAAACGGCCCAAAAGTTCGCCGTCCTCCCGGTGCACGAGGGCCCTCCCGAGTCAGCGGCAAAGGCTGCAGCACGGGATTAGAACTAGAGATATATATCGCCGCTGCGAAGAGAAGACGACGGGCGCGGGCGCATCCATCCTGATCTGTCTCCTCCTCCACCTATATAAATTGCTCGGATCCAAATTAGTCTCAAGTCTCAACCGACTGGACTCCCCCCGCTCCAGAGTTCTTCCCGCAATGGCTCCGCTCGCGCTGTCGTTGCGCCTTGCGCCGTCGTCTCCGCTGCCGCCGCACGGGCGGAGGAGCCTCGCGCCGTCGCTTTCGCCGCCTCACGGGCGCCTCGCCGTCGGCTGTCGCACCACGCCGTCCCCTCCGCTGCCGTCTCACGCTCAGGGGCACCTCCACGGCCACCTCGACGGCGTCGCGTGCCGCGCCACCGCCACATTCCAGAAGCTCGACGCCGTCTGTAAGTGCTCTTTCCTCGGCCATGTTTTCCGGCGCTGAAATAGCGCGGCATTAGTGATTCGTGGCGTCGATTCGTGATCTCGATTGATCAAATGTGGGTTCTGGTGCGCGCGTGCAGCGGTGAGGGAGGAGGAGTCCACGTTCAGGAAGGCGGCGGCGGCGGGGCACAACCTCCTGCCGCTGACGCGGTGCATCTTCTCCGACCACCTCACGCCGGTGCTCGCGTACCGGTGCCTCGTCAGGGAGGACGACCGTGATGCGCCCAGCTTCCTCTTCGAGTCCGTCGAGCAGGGCTCCGAGGGCACCAATGTGGTACGCCCTAATTATCCACTTGTTCCCCTCATATTTTTTCCACAAAAAAACAGCCCCTCTTTGGAATTTCTCATCCGTTTTCGTTTGCAGGGGAGATACAGCGTGGTCGGGGCACAGCCAGCCATGGAGATCGTGGCCAAGGCCAACCAAGTGACAGTGATGGATCGTGAGATGAAGTCTAAGAAGGAGCAGTTTGCGTCCGATCCGATGAAAATCCCCAGGGCCATCATGGAACAGTGGAATCCGCAAATTAGTGACGGCCTCCCTGATGCCTTTTGTGGTAAGGCTTATGTATCAGTCTGGATTAAGAAGGCTGTGATCTTGACGTGTCATTAATCATGTATTTATGGTCTCATAGTAGGGGTATACCTTTCATATAGTGTGACATGCTGTTAGTACTTGCACGTTAAGCTTATATCGTGCTCCTTTTGTTTATTCCACATTGGGTTTGATCAGGTCCAATGCCGATTATTTTCATCCGCGAGGAAGGCATGAAAAATTCTTTATTAAGCACTGATTATATTTCATTAGTCAAATGTTTTTTTTTCTAATTATACAGGAGGATGGGTTGGATTCTTTTCATATGATACAGTGCGATATGTTGAAACAAAGAAGCTTCCATTTTCTAAGGCGCCACATGATGATAGGAACCTCCCTGACATCCATTTAGGCCTCTACAATGACATAGTCGTGTTTGATCATGTCGAAAAGGTAGGATTTTTTTTTATGCATGCCTAAATTTGGCAATGATGTATCCTGTACTTTATATACATAAATATGTCTGAACTGCCTGTCATGATTTCTATCTTTGAATATATTTACGAAGTTCACACAAAATGGGTAATAAGAATGTATGCCTCCTCCCCAACATGCTTGGTACTTCTTTTTTTTTATGTCAACACAATAGGTTGCTTGTTTATGTTATTATGCAGGGTGTATTTTGTTTATGGCATTTCATTAGGTATGATCAGTTATGATGCCACCAGTTGTTCACCTTCACCTCTTTCTTTTCTTAATGTAAAATTTTACACCATTTATGAATTAACCACCATCAACCAATGGACTCTTACCATTTTTTGAGAATCAGGAATGGTCTTTTACCATTAAAAAGACCCACTTAGATAGTAATAAAATCCTTGAATAGATGAAAGTTAAGAAAAGGAAAACATATATTGTTTCTTAAACAAACATTGTTTTGAGTCCCTTTTTTTTTGCCCAGAGCCTACCTCTCAAATGAGCTATGAGATCTAGTTACTTAAAAGCATTTGCCTCATATGATGTGTTTTTGTTTGGTGCAGAAAACACATGTTATTCATTGGGTGAGGGTAGACTGTTATCACTCAGTTGATGAAGCTTATGAAGATGGAAAAAATCAACTGGAAGCTTTGTTATCAAGATTGCACAGCCGTAATGTGTGAGTCATAAAGTTTGTCCAACTCTCTTTTTATAAGCACTATTTTCTTTCTCCTAATTTTCTTCTCTTCACTGACCTATCTCAATCAACCATTTATGTAGCCCAACTCTTTCTGCTGGTTCTGTTAAACTTAATGTTGGGCACTTCGGCTCAGCACTACAGAAATCATCAATGTCAAGTGAGGACTACAAGAAGGCTGTTGTGCAAGCAAAAGAGCACATTCTAGCTGGTGACATTTTTCAAGTAGTCCTAAGCCAGCGTTTTGAGAGGCGTACGTTTGTGGACCCCTTTGAGGTGTATCGCACATTACGTATTGTCAATCCTAGTCCTTATATGGCCTATTTACAGGTGATATTTGCAGCATCCTGAATGTAATTTTTTTACATTTAGTTCTGTGACATACTGATCAATAAGCTCTTTCTCCTGTAACAACGTCTCAGGCACGAGGGTGTATTCTTGTGGCATCAAGTCCTGAGATTCTTACTAGGGTGGAAAAGGTATGCCGAAATAGGATTTCTCTTCTGCATCTTTAGTTATGGGGTCATCTCAAATCTCATTATGATTTGTTGCTAACATGGTTTTGGTGAAGCTGGTTTGGTTAGAGCTTGGATGTTAACTTTTCATATCGTCTGTATTATCTGTTTGCTTTCCTAAATAGAGAAAATTGACCAAGTAGCAGTTGCCACTTTCTCTGAGAGTTAGCCTTTTGCTATTGTGTGTGTTGCCTTCAGCGAAGATACTGTTCATCTCTTTATTGTCGCATTGCCACAATTTTCTAAAAGAAGGATATTAGTGCAAGATGACTAACTATTTTCCATCTGCTAGAGAACAATTGTCAACCGGCCACTTGCTGGAACAATTAGGAGAGGGAAAACGAAAGAAGAAGACAAGGTTTTAGAACAGCTGCTGTTGAGTGATGAAAAGCAGTGTGCTGAGCATATTATGTTAGTAGACCTGGGACGGAATGATATTGGAAAGGTTTGTTTTCTCACCCATTTATTTTCCTTTTCCAGACAATTCAATTTCCAATACATTTCATAATTTTCCAAATAAAGAAAGGTGCCAATGTGCCATCAGTATTCCTCCTGGCTGCAATATATTCAGGCTGGCAATTTTTCGCAGCCATTTCTGTTTCATTAGTGATGCATTAGTGATAACTGACAACAAATTCCTGACTTGGTTAGACCCAGTGAACTTTTATATGTATGTGAAGCACTCTAATTTAATTAAAACTGGTTATCTTCTTTGTTACACTTCTGACTTTATCTAGTCTTATCCATTAACTTTGCCATTTTTCCAGGTGTCCAAACCAGGTTCAGTAAAGGTGGAGAAACTGATGAATGTTGAGCGATATTCGCATGTCATGCACATTAGCTCAACAGTAAGTCAGTCTGCCTCTTCTGTTACACAACTTCAATTGTCTCCAATTTCATGTATGTGTGTCTTCATTTGTTAGAGCACAATCATATGAGCAATCAGTATTGGTTGCTTGTCTGTAGTTGTTCTGGAGTAAGTAGATCTGATGATGCAAAATTTATGCTAATCAGCTATTCTGATGATCATATCTATTAACATTCTTTGCTGAATTGTGTTATACTTCTGTAGGTTACTGGAGAGCTGCGTGATGATCTTACATGTTGGGATGCCCTGCGAGCTGCATTGCCTGTTGGAACAGTCAGTGGTGCTCCCAAGGCAAGTACATACTTGCTGCTATCTTGTTGGCGCTGGTTCTCTTTTTGCAACTAAGAAAGAAGCAAACATGGCTGCATCACGCCATCACCTAAATGCATTGGAATCTTGTTAGTCAGGAAAATCATTACTAATTCTAGTAAGAATTTGCTATTCCATCACAAAATAGAACGCTCCCGACTAACTGTTACATCCATGGATGAAAATAATAAAGAAATTCTTTTGAAAAGCGACCACATTGCCAAATGGAGCCTAAATACCTGAGAAATATGTATCCAAATTCCAACCGTACAGCATATTCAGACTTTTTATCGCTTTTTAGTTGCTCCACTTTCCATCCTTCCATGCTGTCCCCCTGAGTTCATTCATTCTACTTCCAATGCTTGCTTCTGAAACTCACCAGGTGAGAGCGATGGAGCTGATCGACGAGATGGAAGGGAAGATGCGCGGGCCGTACAGCGGTGGCTTTGGCGGGATCTCCTTCCGCGGCGACATGGACATTGCGCTTGCCCTGCGGACCATCGTCTTCCCGACGGGGTCTCGGTTCGACACCATGTACTCCTATGCCGACAGGAGAGCGCGGCAGGAGTGGGTGGCACACCTCCAGGCTGGTGCCGGGATCGTGGCCGACAGCAAACCCGACGACGAGCACCAGGAGTGCCAAAACAAGGCTGCTGGCCTCGTTCGCGCCATTGATCTCGCCGAGTCCACGTTCCTGGATGAGTAGTCAGTGGCCATGTAGGACAGAATTGCTTTCATTTTTTTATCTGATGTCTGGCAGAAACCTTCCAACGTATTTGCTGTGGGTTCTTTGCTGCAACAAATAAACAGCTCTAGCTAGTGTAGTAAGTTCAATAAATAAATGTAAAGCCGATTGGAATTTTACCGGTTAAGGTGCATATTAAATTGCAGTTCGAGCTGGCGTAAACTGTTTGCACTGGAATCTGGGACAATGATGGTTTAGTAGTTGGTTAGCTGTGTTGGTTGATTGGGTTATTAAGATGCAGAAGGGATAAGAATGTCAATTGTTGACAAATCAGTGAGTAATGTCCACTAACTTGTTGCCGTATTCTGTTGTTTGAATGTTTCTTTTCCGAGCGTGTGTAATTTGGCAGATAGGCTTGGATGCTCTCCAGCTCCTCCCTGGCTTCATGGATAATCTTGTGATGAAATATTTAGTATTGCAGGCGAATAAAATCCCTGAGCAGGTATCACGTTGCTGGACTAGACTCCTTGTGCACTCAATATCAAAAAAAAATCATTTCCTGTTCTTCCCTGTCCTAATTAATCTAGCTGTATTCGTGTTAATACTCAGTCACAGGCCTCGTGATGTTAACCATATATTTAGCCTGACATGATTTCTTATGGCAGTAGTACATTATCGTTTTTGCTATTACATAGATACCTAGAATTATTTAACTCTCAGTCAATTTTGTGGCCATCGGGTCTTGCATCGAGATGTGTTCTGCATCACTCTTGAGATGATCCGGCGGTCCAAAAAATTGACTCTGCAATAGACAGTCCCGATATTTCAGATAAGCATATGTTTGCGCATTTGAACCGAGTTTGCCGACACATGACATCGTTTTCACTCAAGTGATAAGTCTTGCGGTTGCAGTCAATAGCTTCACAATTGGTTCTGTTCTCTGTGGATAGTTGAGGTTGCATGCAATCTGGTTCTGCAATACTAGAGAAAAATAGTTCCAGTTCGCTACCGTGCACTAACAAATGTAATTGGACCTCCCAGTTCCAGATCCAGGAGCAGCAAGAGGCACTGTTCCCAAAATTGATTGGCCAGTAAGTTTACAATATTCCATCTTTGGATTTCATTAGAACACAAACAAGGATAACCAACTGAAAGGACGTGCTCGCTATCCATGGATGAAATATTTTAGGTAAATTACAACATGAAGATGCTTCGAATGATACAAGTGGAAAGTTTATCCAAACTGGAACGAAATTCACCAGATCAGTGTGATAACAATGATCATCAGTTCACCACTGTTTAACAAATGGATTGAGCTAGGCTGTTCAAAAAAATTCTTTAAAAAAGGACCAGCAAATGTAATGTGGACATCTAGTAACGAACACTAAAGGACTAAACAAAATTGTCCATCTTGTTCAAGTGCAAACATGAAACAGACTAAGGCAATGACTGCCCTGACAAACCTGAGTTTTATCTCCGCGATTTCCCGTACCATTCCGCCTCTTCGTCACCCCTTCTTTCATAACGTCTACTAGAATCTCTGTCGTGCCTTGACCGCTTGCGATCTCCTTCATCGTGTTTCTCTTCCGACTTGTACTTCTCTGATCTTTCTTCTCTTCCCTGCATATACCTGTCATCGCTTCTCTGTCTCTCACCTCTTGATCTCTCAGGTGATTTGTCATGCCCATGCCTGTCCCGATCTTTTGTGCTTCGATCAGCATGTCTCATCCTAGAATCTCGGTCTCTGTACACCTCTGATCTTGAGGATTGACCTTCCCTGTCTGCTGATCTCGACTCTTCTTTAGTCCTGTCAGGGAATCTTTGTTCTGCGGCACTTGAGGGGAAATTTTTGTGGCTATTTGGTGGATCACGGTGTCTCTCATGTTCCCGCCTTCCATTGCTGTCCTCCTTAGAACCCCAACCAGTGTTTGCATTTTTCTGAAAATATAATTCATGAACATCAGGATTAGTCGCCAAGCATGGCTGTTTACTGGAACTACTGAACCAGGTTATTAATAAACTATAAGACCAAGTATAAAGGGCAAATATTTCCAGCCAAAAAACAATAAAGGAAGTGCACTTATAACCCTATGTTGGTGATTACTTACTGCATACTGCATTTAGAGAAGCATGTAGCATGTTGCGAAGATAACATAAATCATGCTGAAAGAAATAATCTCTAGCACATAGCCATATCTAGCGCAAGGCAATAATAACAGAAAAGGGGCTTGCATTTCCAACAGCAAATGTTAAAACCTCTGTCGACGTTACTCCGAATTGACATATCTGCTATGGAGTTCACGAAATATGCAATGGCAGGTAATTAGCTCATTCAAGTGAAGTACATGTATAGTCATGACCATGTAAAGGCCTTACTGTGACAAGCATAAGTTTCCAGCGTATCACCTTGAGAAAATATCAGTATACATACTCTAAAGCAACACTGGTGAAATGACGAGAAGCTCATTTTCTAGTTAATAACTGATCTGGCAATATAATTTGTTCATCCTTTAGGTAAAAAAAACTTTGCTCATGCAAATGACCACAAGCTAGGTGGTGACTTGCTTGTGTGCTCTCCTAGCGAATAATCATATAACTAGGGTCATTCCACAAGCAGGACAGCTACCTGCTCATCATGCGAAAATCTGCAGGATGCTCCGCGATTGCATTCGCCTTTCTGGAAAGCATAGCAGACGCCGCGGCCCTGGACAGCTACCTGCTCATCATGCGAAAATCTGCAGGAAGCTCCGCGATTGCACTCGCCTTTCTGGAAAGCATAGCAGACTCCGCGAGCCTCCCCCTTCTTTGTTGGATCACGGTGTTTGTCATGTTCCCATGTTGCGTTGCTATCCTCCTTAGAACCCCAACCAGTGTTTGCATTTCTCTACAAATATAATTCATGAACATTAGAGTTAGTCGCCAAGCATGACTGTTCACTGGAACTACTGAACCGGGTTATTGATAAACTAAGACCAAGAATAAAGGGCACATGTTTCCGGCCAAGTAACAATAAAAGAAGGGACTTACAATCCTATATTAGTGACTGATTTCTGCATTAAGGGAAGCATGTAACTTGTTGCAAAAATAACAGATATCTTGCCCTGTTGCCCAAAAGCAATAATCTATAGCACGTAGCCATATCTAGGGCAAAGGCAATTATAAGAGAAATGAAGCTTGTGTCTCCAACAACAAATGTTAAAACCTCTGGGAATGTTCCTCCCAGTTCACATATCTGTTATAGAGTTCCACAAAATATGCTTTGCAAGGTAACTAGCACACCAACTGAAGTGCACATATAGTCATGACCACGATAACGTAAAGGCCTTATTGTGCAAGGTTAAGTTTCCAGCGTATCGCCATCTTGAGAGAATGTCAGTACAAATATTCCAAGGGACGTTGTGGTGAAATGACAATAAACTCATTCTCTACTTAATAGCTGATCTGGCAATATACCTTGCTCATCCTCTAGGGATGAAACTTTGCTTGTGCAAATTACGAGCCAGGTAGTGAGTTGCTTATGTGCATTCTTAACGAATAATCACATAACAACTTGGTCATTGCACAAGCAGGATAGCTACCTGTTCATCATGGGAATATCTGCAGGAAGCTCCACGATTGCACTCGCCTTTCTGGAAAGCATAGCACACGCCGCGCTCCTCCCTCTTCTTCTGCATCTCCTCCTCGTCCTCTTCCTCCTTCTTCTTGTACTTGCTCACATGGTCAACCCTTATGATCCTCCCAAGAACTTTAGCTCCATTCAAGTTATCTACACCGCACGAAACGAAGCAAAACACGTATGTATTAGCATCTCAGCAAAGAACCAATTGAAACTACACACAGAAACGACCTAACCAGAAAGCGAAAAGAATCCTCACCGACAGCAAGAATCGTACTCCTCTGGTCCTCATACGCAACGAACGCGAAGCCCTTGGATTTGCCGGTGGCCTTGTCGCGCACGAGGTTCACGTCGACCACCTCGCCGTACCTGACAAAGAGATCGGCGGAAACCGCTCATAACTATCCTGCCAAATCCATAAGGGAACACTAGAACAGACGAAACAGCTAGGTCGTCGGGGGTGTGCTCTACTCACTGCGCGAAGACAGCGAGGAGGTCGCCCTCGGTGAGGTCGAAGGGGACGCCACCGACGAAGACGTAGGCGGAGTCCTTGAACTTGGCGTGCCACGAGGCGTCCTCGCCGATGCCCAGAGCCGCCTCCTTCTGGTTTATCACCTGCGTCCGCTTCACCTGCGTCAGGGGATTCATCTTCCCGGATTCGTCGCCGCCACCGCCGCCGGCGACAACGAGATGGGTCGGATCCCTCCCCTCCCTAGGAGGAACTGACGCTTGTCGTGCAGAATCTCGAGCAGATTTTATCAAAAGAGCAACGGATTTGGTGATTTGGAGGGGAAGGAGGGGGGAAATTTTTCTCGGGTTCTTGGCTAGTCCATCAGCCCGGCAGAGGGTCGGTGCCGTCCGAAGGTCGAACCATAGAATTCAATCCCCACCGTTAGTTTTAGATCCAACGGTCGAGGTAATGCCACCGTCTATACACCAGTACTGCAGTGTGAAGTTTGAATTTTGGCGTTCGTTTATGAATGTTTTAGTTCGAGTAAACAAAACAAAAAGGTGACCAGACTAAACCTCTGTGTATAGAGAGCTCTATTCAGCTAAGAAAAAAGAAAAAGGATTCGAGACGCGATAAGTAAATCGTACGTTGATGTGTCGAGCCACCTCTTCATTTTCGACCCTTTTTTTTTAAGGAAGTGTTTTATTGCTCTACATTACCGCATTAAGATGATACATATAAAAAATAAATCTCTGATCTCTATACTAATTAGAGATGTACATAACCAAGTTACTAAAAGACCGAAAAACTCGCCAAAATAGAAAAAAAGACATGTCATGCGATGTCAAACATAAAACATGTCAAGACCTAGCCAACGTAGCTAGCTGGAGCGGCCACCAATAGATCGTCCATATGTGAACAGCAACTGCACAACTATGAAATGTAGGAGAGCCTAAACATCAAAATGACGCCTCCAACGAATGATACAATTCGCATCGTTATCGTCAAATTTGACCGATGGAGACCAAATCCAAGGTTTCCACTCCAGGTAGCTAATACTAGTGCCCCACAACAACACCTTTAGGAAGGGAACACCGCAAAACGTCATAGTCATCGAGTTTGTCCAGTGAATGCTAGACCTAGGGTTTTCACCTCGGAGAATAGGTACAAAAGCTCCTATCCGAGCCCCAACACACCACAATCATCGGATCAAGTTAGACCACCACTCAATGTCTTGGTCCGCCACCGTCGACACAGACCCTAGACACATGCTGCTTCAAACCTCAGATCCGCATATGACTGTGCAATGACAGTTGTTACGAAGAAAGGGGACGCCTCAATTGCTGTCAAATAACATCTTTTGTCAGAGGTGGCCTCGGGAGGGAAACCGGCATCCACCGCTGATCACATGTCTCGGGAACCAATCTGAGGTGAAGCCGATTGCCACACGAAGTGCCCAATGACATAGCCCGAATAGCCGATGCAGCCACCATCTATCATAGTTGTGGGTACGTCGCTATCTCCACCAACCAATGAAGACTCCTTTCGCCCACCACATGTCATCGCAGCACTGCCACAAACGCCACTGACGGGAGCACCAACAAGGATCTAAGCCTAGTGCGGGGGCACCCCCCCCTCCCCATGCCAAATCCACCACAAGCAGGGCTGTGCTGTCGGGAGCAGGCTACCGTGAAGGGGCCGCGTCGTCGGGAACAGGTTGTCGTGGCGCTAGGAGCGTGCCCCGTGCTTGTCGAAATCACGAGAGTCGTGCCACCGCTGGAACTGTGCCTCTACCAGACAGGAATTAGGGGCGTTGACGGTCCTTGGGATGGTGACATTGCGGGAGCACGTAGGCCGAAGAGGCGGAGGCGGATCTTAATGACAGTCTCGAGTGGGCGATGGCCGCTACAAAGAAGTGTTTCGACAAGCAATCGGCCAGCCACACGAGGCTGAGACACACGGGATGCTGAAGCAGGCCAGCGGTGCCCCACGAGATCAGCTGCCACGTGACGAGGGGAGGAAGAGCCGTAGTAGAGAGGCCCCACCGCCGCCATTCGCCGCCTGGCAACCTCCTCTGACGGTGTCAAGGGAGGTCCGAAGCCTAGGCATGGGGGCTATTTGGGTGGCAGCCGTAGATCACCTCCTGAGTCGCTGATTAGCTATAGATGTCTCTGCTCACATGGGCAAACTGTTGACTGGTTTCTATACAAAAGTTTAAACCTTCATGAATGGAATTGCACACAAAATCGAGATCAAACAGAATTCTAGTCTCTACATCTCAACTCTTGATTAAGAATCTACTCCCTCTAATAAAAAAAACCTGATAGCACCATACAATTTTTTTCAAGTCTTACATCGTCATCAAACAAACAATGGAGAGAAACAACGAATGAACTAAACAGCGGGCGGTTCAGCATCAAGGTCCAGATAACAGGATAGACGAAGCAACACCATTAGTTGATGTAGAATCCACCGGAGGCTCAGTCCCTTGCCCATAAAGGAGACTGAACGCCTTCTTTATCAGCTACTCAGTCCCAAACTTTAGCAAGCCTTGTCCTCTTCCTTCTGAACACCTATTCAATATAACAGAAAGGAGCATACAGAGAAGATAATCCCAATGGTAGACCAATTACCCGATGATCAAAACACGCCTTGTTACGAGTGGTCTAGATGGCTCAACAAACAGCAGCCAAGCAAACTGTATAACACCGCTCTCTATAAGGCAAAAAAGCATACATCCAAGCAAAGTATTGCCACAGAGATGAAGGGTATGAAGCAATTCCAAATAATGTCCCAATAATCCCCATACTACTATGGCTACCTAACACGTAAAGAAAAGGTGTTCAAGATTCTCACATTGATCACAAAAGCACATCGAGGAAATCCAGGTCAATGTCTCTTAACCATATTGTCTTTAGTAAGGATGGAATTTTGGAAAACTTGCCACATGAAGATCTGAATCTTAAGAGGGAGTTTAGCTTTCCAGTTCCATTTATAATGAGTACCAGAGGAGTTGTTCTCAACCATTGATACATAGATTTGGTAGAAAAAGTTTTTTCTTATTCAACCCCAATGCACATAATCAGGATTCCAAAAAGAGGGTAAGGTGTTAGCTAAATGACAGATACTTCTCCGAAAGGAAAGGTTATTGTTTGACAAGAGAAAAGTTTTCAAAAGGCAATCTTGCTCATTGCAAATATTATAAAGATCGAGGTATCTTTCACATAAGGGTCCATTAGGGGCCCAAGTATCTTTCCAAAATCTAGTGAGACTACCATCAGAACCTTCCACCTAGTGAGATAAAAGGATTTTACCTAGAGTAAAGGCCTCCAACACGGTGAATCAGAAACCTTTCTAACAGACACAATAGAATGATTGTGAAGGTATTTGGCCTTAACTATGTTCTGCACAAACCTGTTTCATTATCTAGTTTCCACCACCATTTGGATAGTAAGCTAATATTCTATTTTCTCAAGTATTTAACACCCAAACCTCCTTTATTTTTAGATTTACAAATTCTAGTCAATTTCACCGAGTGATATTTATTTTTTGGATTAGTCCCTTGCCAAAAGAATCTTCTTCCGTGTTTATCAAGTTTCTCCAAAAAAGATTTTTTTAACAAGAACATAGACATGTAATAAGTGGGTAGGATAGAACTGTTTTAACAAAACAATTCTACCCCCATGGATAAGCAACCACCTTTCCAGTTATCCAACCTTTCCATAAACTTGGTATTAAGGAATTCCAAGTCACAATTTTTTAGAGGAGAAAAGTTTACAGGAACCTCCAAATACATAATAGGCAAGGAACCAACTTGACAGCCAAACATATATTAGAGTACAACTGAGCAATACTATTATCACCACCAGTAACAAAGAGTGTACTTTTTAAGAAACTCATTCTGAGCCCAGACATCATTTTAAAGATGTAAAACAAAAGCTTCAAGTTTAGGGAATTAGTGGGATCACGATCAAAGCAAAGGATAATACCATGTGCATATTTTAGCGGGATCATGATCAAAGCAAATGATAGTATCATCTGCATATTTTAATATAGCCACCCATTTTTAATTAAATCAGGAGCTAAACTCATAAGTAAGCCATTTCTTTGAGCTTCTAAACATTTTAGTAAGGCATTCAGCAACCATATTGAAAATAATGGAAATATCCTCGTGTCCCCGTGGGTAGCTACACACGGAGCGTCTGAGCTACACGTGTGCACTGAGAGAGATTTATGACAGTGCACGGTCAAAGCTACTTAGTGCTAATCAAACGCTGTACGCGGCCCCCTAAACCGATTCAGCAGAAATCGATTCTCACGCAAAAGGTACAGACGAACTACTGCCCCACATGCTACGCTGGCGGACGGGGCAGCGACGGCGTCGAAGCCGCTCACGAGCTCCGCCTGCTCCTCCAGTCGTGCGCTCCTCGCTGCCAACTCCGCCGTGGCCCGCGAGAGGGAGTCGTTCCTCGCCTCCTCCCGCCGCGACTACGCCAACAGGCGCTGACGGCGGAGGCGGCGGCAGTGGTGAAGCAGGCGGTGAGCTTGGCGCAGCGGCGCGGGAACACGTAGGTGACGCCGTTGCATGTGGCGAGCGCGATGCTGCAGGCGGCGGCGCCGTCGGGGCTCCTCCGCGCGGCGTGCCTCCGGTCGCACTCACACCCGCTGCAGTGCAAGGCCCTGGAGCTCTGCTTCAACGTGGCGCTGAACAGCCTGCCGGCCTCCGCCGCGGCCTCGCCGCTCCTCGGCCACCACCACGGCCACGTCTACTACCCGCCGTCCCTCTCCAACGCGCTCGTCGCGGCCATCAAGCGCGCGCAAGCGCACCAGCGGCGGGGCTCCGTCGAGACCTAGCAGCAACCGGTGCTCGCCGTCAAGATCGAGCTGTTCAGTTATTGTCTCAGATTCTTCTCCGTTTCTTCTTCTTCTTAATTAGTAATTGGTTCTTGCTTGATTTCTGGTTTCTTTTCCTTTCCCATTTGATTCCAGATGGTGTTCGTTTGATCGTTGGTTGGTGCTACTGTAGTTGAGATGTCAAAGATTCAAGTGTGAATTGAAAAGGAGTTTTTGCTTCTAGATTATCGATTTGTTGGATTTGTTTATGGTACATGTGATTGGTCTCCTCTTCTTCGGCTGAAAGGACCGAGATGCCGACTAGAGGGGGGGGTGAATAGTTAGCTTATAAAATTTTCCCTTTTTTTAGTCTTTTGTTTGAGTTGTCAGATTAACCTCACAAGTTAATAGTGGACAGCTGTGACACAGGTAGAGACTATGTGTATAATAACACACAGCTGTCACACAGGTGCTAGACACAGGTGAAGAGATAACCTGACACAGGTGCTCTACTTAGACTAACTGTGACACAGGTGCTAGAATAGGTGAAGACAAGTGAATGAAATAGCTGAGTGACAGATGATCACACACAGGTATAAAGATAAACTAGCACAGGTGAAAAGGTAAGCACAGCAGAACAAGTCTAAGAGACACAAGCAAGCAAGAGTAAACAGATAAGCATGCAATACAGGAAGTAAAGGAGACTCAGAGGTTTTTCACCGAAGTTCCCAACTCTTTGCAGAGAAGGTACGTCTCCGTTGGAGAGACCACTCCTAAGAGTTGGCCAGCACTGAATCGTGTTTCTTCTCCGAGTACCTGATCTTTCAGGACTCTTCCTTCTTGCTTGTGGAGATCCTTTTGCCTTGCAGCAGGTAGACCTCAGAACACCTTCACAAACTACTGGTTCGACCCACACAAGCTCGGGTGATACCAGCAACTCCTACACCCGTCTAGGAGCAGACAAACTCCAAGAGTAACAGATGATCCAGCAGCAATCTCTTGGAGGAACCTTTGCTCGTGCTCTAGCTCACAAACCCACTCGAACTAACCCTTAGGCTCTCGGCTCTTGTGGAGTGGTTGGAGGCTTTGCAACGGTCGTATGCGAATCACTGATTTGAGCAAGGTTGAGGACAGAGTCCTCCCCTGGTCCCCTATATATAGGGTCCACAGGCACCTGACCGTTACCCTGTTGCCACGTAGGATTAAGTGAGCCACCGGTGTCAACCACTGGTGACACAGCTACACCCTACGCCCAACTGTACCCGGCTCAGGCAGACCGACACCTGTGTCACCGGCGGCGCACACAGGTGAACTCTTAGCTGATAGCAGCACTACTCAGCCCGGTCCTAGCACATGACATGCCCTCATCATACTTCAAACTCTAGTACCTATAAGGAGAGAACCTCCGACAGACTTCTGACTCAGCAAACCGCCTATCGCAGTGCAGGTACCTTAACATTTCTCAAGTTCTCCCCTGGTACAGAGATGTACCTGAGTCATAAAGCGGAAAGCCACCTGTGACACAGCTGTGTCACACAGGTGCCTAAAGCTTCTAGGGTTTTCACACAGCTACATACTTTTGTTGCAAAGCTATTGACACAGGGCAATTGGGCTCAAAGCACCAATCCCCTTGACCAACACTCTGAGCAATGAGCAAGGTTCCCTTAGACAACTGCTACTGTTTCATCCCTCTTGATAGTACGGATGGTTCCTATGGACTCAAAGAAACTAGCAAATCTAGGCTTCACCTGCCACCAACTGAAGTCACGGCCCTTGACGCATCAAGCCACCATCACCCTGCTTGCAGCTCCCTGCACAGCACCGGCTTCTTCTCAGCTGTGGCACAGCTCCCTAGCACAGCTATCTCTTTGTCCTTGAAACCACCTTGTACCCTTTTTGGTGGCCATCCTTCTCTGGATAACCCTTCTTCATGGAACCTGTAAGATCTGCTTACACTCAAATGTAAATATTAGATTCCAGTTTAGGTTGCCATTAACCATCAAAACCATGTTGGGGCCTAGATGACCTTTCATCGGCGCGTTCTCCTCGACCATCCCCGACCGCTCCAAGACCTTCCAGGTGAGGACCATGAAGGCAGCTATGGACGCCATCGGCCTGCGGCGGTTCGCGGCGTCAGCTGCGGCGGATTTGTGGGGAACCGGATGGCCTCCATGTATCCGGAGGCGGTGGAGCGGGCGGTCCTGGTGTGTGCGGGCGTGTACCTGGAGGAGGGCGACCTCGCCGCGAGGCTCTTCCCCGTCGCCGGCATCAGGGAGGCCACCAAGCTGCGTCCACCTCACTAGCAGCTACATGGAAGAGTTCCGCGGCCTACTCGCGCGCTGGCTCCAGCTCCTCGCCGTGAAGGGCGTACAGGAGCTCGTCCTCGCCAACCGCCCCTGGCCGCTCGACCTCGACCTCCCCGCCGCCTTCTTCGGCATGGCCACCCTCATCCGCCTCTACTTCGCCCTCTGGAAGTAGACCGACATGGCCGGCCTCCCGCGCGCCGCCGCTTTTCCCAACCTCCGCGAGCTCGGACTTCATCTTCGCCAAGAGCCCCGTGCTGGAAACCCTGTGCATCCGAAGTCACACATTAAGCTGATGATCTTCCTGGCTTCCGAGGGGAGCGGAGCGAGCTTTTCTTCCTCCTGCCGCGACTACGCCGCCGTCCTTGACCGCACCGAGTCCTTCTCCAACGCGCTCGACCTCAGCCGTGGAATCCAAGGTGAAGATAGTTCAGTCTCATTTCTATTCACACAAAGTAGTAGCGATTATGCGAGTGCTAGCAGTTTCTCTCTATTCCCGTTCTTCCCGATGCTCATGCTGACTTTGGTCTTTGTGATGCTAGCAAGTTGTTCGGTGAAATGCCAAGACTAGCACACTATGCATGATAATTGAATCCGTTCCAGTCAAAGATGATTAGCATGCTACTACATTTATCCAGCTATTCACAATATCAGTTGAAAGAAAGAAAGAGAAGGTATAAAGAATTGATATAGTTGAGAAAGAGAAGGTCTGCTCGTATGGAACTATGAACCGTTGATTGATCCTACTACTAAAACTATGAACTGTTGATTGATCCTACTACTAATTTTGTGCTCCGTTGTAATGTAGCAGTCAGTACTTCTAAAAGTTTTAGCATTGCATATCTGGAGAAACTAATGACTTGTTATTACTACTAGAGAAGACGAGCATTTGATTCGTGGAAGTTGATTGTCTCAGAATCTAGTGACTTGTCATTACTACTTGTTCTGGAAATTATATGCATTTGATTCGTGGAAGTTGATTGTCTCAGAATCAAATTCACCACTGAATTCCTTTGATTCCACTAATTTGGTGTAGTCAATATGTGTCGCAAGATATGTCGCTTACTGGCTTCTGCGATAAATTGTTTATAAGTAGCTGACCAAAGCTCTGTAATTTTACATGATTATATAATCCAGACAAGCACCAAGTTAATCGACCATTACCAATTTGTGTGTTCGGGGGGCAGCAAATCGATGTTTGAAGATGAAAAGGAGGAGTCGCTTGTTGATTGGTTAGGGTCGTCGACAGAGGTGTAGTCGAGTCCGTTACACGAGTACCACAGCGGTTAGGGTTGCGAGGATGAGCCGAAATCGACGCGGGAGCGTCGACGAAGGTGTAGCCGAGTCCGTTACAGGAGTACCACAACGGTTAGGGTTGCGAGGCGGAGCCGAAATTGACGCGTGAGCGTCGACGGAGGTGTAGCCGAGACCGTTACACGAGTACCACTGCGGTTAGGGTTGCCAGGCGGAGCCGAAGTCGACGCGGGAGCATCGACAGAGGTGTAGCCGAGTCCGTTACACATGTACCGTAGCGGTTAGGGTTGCGAGGCGGAGCCGAAGTCGACGCGGGAGCGTCGACGGAGGTGTAGCCGGGTCCGTTACATGCGTACCGCAGCGGTTAGGGTTGCGAGGCGGAGCCGAAGTCGACGCGGGAGCGTCGATGGAGGTGTAGCCGAGTCCGTTACACGAGTACCACGGCGGTTAGAGTTGCGAGGAGGAGACGAAGTCGACGCGGGAGCGTCGGTGGAGGTGTAGCCGAATCCGTTACACGAGTACCGCAGTGGTTAGGGTTGTGAGGCAGCCGAAATCGACACGAGAGCGTCGGCAGAGGTGTAGCCGTGTCCGTTACACGAGTACCACAGCGGTTAGGGTTGTGAGGCGATCCCGAAGTCGACGCGGGAGCATCGACTGAGGTTAGCCGAATCCGTTACATGAGTATCGTGTAATGTTTTTACGCAAATTTGGCGTAACATGCAGTGTGAGTATCGTTTGTTCTTCTCAGTGTTGTTTCTCAAAATGTTAAAATCCCGCGTCCGCCCCCTACTAAGTAAGGAATATCCATAGCATTGCAGAATTGGGCAAGTTCAGATAAAAGTTCCTCTTTACAATACTCACGAGGAGCACACTAAACCACCAATAAACCTCATTTAAGCTTCTTGCTCTTCTCCCAGAGATTCATTTGCACTACTTAGTTACAATCTCTAAAAGATTTCACCTCTAAAGTATGTTGTCTCACCCCACATAGGATACCACCAGTTTTACCAATGGAAGGAACCCATTTCCAAAACAAGGAAGTAGGAGGGTCAATTTTTTGGGAAAAAAAAAGAAGAGTACTCTTTTTTCATAGTTTCCTGCAAACCAAGAAATCCAAGGAGTGAGATTTGATAAAATCAGTGAGGCAGGAAGCCATCACTTTTTTGCCTGCCCCCTCCCCTCCCCCTCCCCCTACAGTTCCAAATGAGGTCAGAAATCACTGATAGCATTTAGGGATAGTAATCTTTCTAGCAACTCTATCAAAGGGATGTGTAGGTTGGCTAGACCCAGAGTCATAATGTTTCTGACTTTCGGTACATCTCTTGGGAGCCATAGTTTTCAGCCCATGTTTTTTTCGACCTTCTGGATTCAACCTAATTAAAGGAATCATCGTCAGGATCATCTTTAAGCCATTCTAGGTTAAGAGTAGTTGTTAACCATTACCATTATCCACTTGTAACTCAATATCTGGCTTAATGGGTTGGTTCAAGGCTAAACCATTTCTAGCAATTTCTAGTCACTAAGACGTAGGTTTTCTCGCCGACTAGATGGAAGTCATCTGACAAATCTGAAAGTTGCGATTTCGAAGTTGAGATTCCTATCTTAGAGTTCATCCACCCATACAAAAAAAAATTCCATGAATAATATTAACGTTTCAATATTGGAATACGAAAGGAGTCTGAGCTCAAAGTGCCATGAATAATCCATGTTCGAATACAAGGCATAGGATGACCACCATCACGTACCAACAATGTCAAACCTTTCTTTTGGGCAACTTGAGTTTGACTCCAACAATCATCCTCACCGAACATGGGCATTTCATTTGACCCACGCGTCGGCGCCACACCCCCGAACTCGTCTTCCTCCTCCTCGGCTCTCCCGCCGGCCCGCGACCTCAGTCCCTTCCGCCGCACGCCGGCTCTCCCTCCTCCGCGCCCCGAGGCCGCGGCTGCGTTGACCCCCAGCTCCACCGCCGTTCACTCCTTCCTTTCTTACCTTCCCCTTTGCGTCCTCTCCAATCCCCTTCATGCCGTCGCAAGGCATCTCCTCCTCCCTTTTAGCATCTCCCATCCCCATTCCACTCCCCTAACCACCTCTCCTTCCTCCTCCTTCCAAACATCAATCTGCCATTCTTGCTCGGCCGCTGAGGTTTGCTTGCAGGTAACAACAGCAATAGCACCTGAGGTTTCCTTCACTTTGTATTGACAGCAACAGCAATTGCACTTCAGGTTTTGTTTCAGTTTGTACTGTATCACTGGGTCTTGATGCGATCGATGGTTTCTTTTTGTGATGCTTGTTCGTGTACTTGTTGTTCTTGCAACGCAGGTCGGGTCTCCATGTCATTAGACCACAGCCCCACCGGTTCTCTGGTAGAGTACAATGACATCGAGGAGGCCAAGTCCCCTAACACGAGCGTCGCCGCCGTCGCCGTCAAGAACGGCGACGCCTCGGTGTACAAGATCATCCACGGCTTCCTCAAGCAGAAGAACAACTCCATCATCAGAGTCGCCGCCAATGTCGCCAGGAAAGCGGCATCTAACAAGTACTGTAGTAGTAGTAGTAGTAACAGTTAGCTTTTGTTGCCTTCATGGATGCAGAATTGGAGAAATCGACTGACTGATTGCTTAATTTGCGCGTTGTCCAGGCTATCGAGGAAGACTTCTGATGTTTTTGACAATCTGATTCAGCAGCAGCAGAGCAAGTGGGGAAATAAAACTGGGCCTTTGCTCTCTGGCATATCTTATTGCATAGCCTCTTGCAGCATGATATTGCTCAACAAGGTGGTTCTCTCCAGCTATAACTTCGATGCTGGCATATCGCTAATGTTATACCAGGTAATCACTTTGTTAACTTTGCTTCAATCTATTTTTATGTAACGGCGGTAGTTATCTGCATTTGTTTACGCAGTTCTGGGTGCTCGATGCTCGCACATGTGTACGCATGTGAAATGTAATGCTTGCCTTGACAAGTTATTATCAATTTATCATTGAGCTGATCGTAACTCCTTTGGTTCAGAATCTTATATCCGTGGTCATTCTTCTGGTACTTGAGCTCTTCAGTGTAATTTCAACAGAAAAACTGACATGGAAGTTGATTAAAGTCTGGATTCCAGTTAATCTTATTTTTGTCGGAATGCTAGTAACTGGAATGTACAGGTACTTCTTGCTTCACACTGTATATATGATGACCAATTGATCGCTTCAGCTGCTCTTGTTTCTAGCTAAACTTGTGTAATCCAAAGCCCGAAGTGGTTTGTTTGATTTGCTTGGAATACTATTCACCCAACCTTCTTTGTTTCCCTTTCTTTCTATCATTTTTCAGCTTGAAGTACATAAATGTTGCCATGGTGACGATATTAAAGAACATGACAAATATTTTAACAGCTATGGGGGAAATATATGTTTTCAAGAAGGGTCAGAACAAACAGGTTTGGGCTGCCTTATTTATGATGGTATGTCCTTTTTGCTTGGCAAGTCCTTTATTTCACTTCCAAACATTAGCTAATGACGTCACTGTTGACCTGTATTAACTATTACGAGTGTTGATTGCTGACCTCAGCAGAGTACTTTCTCTCTGTTTCTCTTTGCAGATTGTATCAGCTGTATCCGGCGGTATGACAGATCTTTCTTTCCATCTAGTTGGCTACACTTGGCAAATTTTGAATTGCTTTCTTACAGCAGCTTACTCGGTTAGTTCATTTTGTGCTTATAGTGTTACGCACACGCAGATACACCACTGTAAGCCTCTTTACAATATATTTGGAGCAAGTATTATTGCGAGGCTTTTGAAGTCTTAAAATTAAGTTGTTTTGTCAATTCATATAACGCACCTAAAATCCATAGGCAACACTGAAACTATGTTAACCTTGAATCATACCAATCCAACTGTCCCTCCTTGACTCATCACTAATATATGATTTTCTTTTATCAGCTCACACTGAGGCGCCTGATGGATACAGCCAAACAGTCAACAAAATCTGGTTCCCTCAATGAAGTTTCTATGGTGTTACTTAACAATGCGCTCTCGATTCCTTTCGCGGTCATTTTGATTGTTGTCTTCAATGAGTGGGAATATGTTTATCAAGCGTAAGAACTTAATCTTACACCCTATCTAACCATATTTAAAAGCAATATGAACTTTTTGTGATATGCAGCAACTGTTACTTATATTCAGGACTGGGTATTTTAGAGTAGTTAACATTATTAGTTTGTCCAATGGTATGCCATCATGCACTAACTTTACCATCCATGCAAGTTATGTATGCAAACATATTAAAAGTCTTCATTTTGTTCTGCTTCACTTTCAAATTTAACTTCTTTTACGTGTTTTGAGTTTGCTTGCAAAAGAAGGTATCTCTATAACCAACTTTAATGTGAAGTCAGGTGAACAAGAATTAATCTTTCCTTTTGTTGAAAGAAATAGCAGGAGCTCTTCCTTTGCATTAACTCGTAATAGTTGCTTCATATGTCGAGTTAATCATTGTGCGTGTTTCTCTGGTTGCACTTACATGTGTTTTTTCATGCCATCTGCAGTGAAGTTATTAGAGAGCCTATGTTCTGGATTTTTGCAACAGCTAGTGGATTGCTAGGTCTAGCGATCAGCTTCTCATCTGTGTGGTTTTTACAGGAGACTGGTCCAACAACTTACAGGTGAGATGATACTACTAACTCGTTCCTTCTTCGAGGTTTTCCACTGATGGAAATGCTTGCATGACAAAAATATCAGCACAGATGTGATACCAGCAAAGTTGTTTGTATACTGATACTTTTCTTCTCCTCTTTTTCAGCCTTGTAGGCTCACTGAACAAGATACCCATTTCGGTTGCCGGTATCTTGCTATTCAATGTCCCTCTTAGTGTGGAAAATTTATTCAGCATAGTTTTTGGTGAGTATTTTGTTTCATCTATCACTGCTGATTATGTTCCATGTTACCTTGTTACTCTATATGTTTGTCTGATACATTTCTGCTTGTTCTTAACATTAACAGGTCTTTTTGCTGGGATATTTTTCGCAAAGGCGAAAATGTCCAAATCCTAATGTGTATTGCCCTGGTGTGACTGTAACATGAATGTGTCTCAGGGCGAGGCTACCTATCAACTGTACAGAGATATTATCAGAGTTCATTTGTGCTTGATGAGTCAATCATGGATTTCAGGGAAAGTTCTGTTTATTCTTTCTCAATTTTGTTCCATAACTGTGGCAAGGCAGAAGGCACTCTGCAAAACTAGCCACCAATTGAAACACTATCCAATCTCTGCTCAAGAAGTTGAACAGAACAGTCATGCAAAAATAAAATAAAAGATCTGGCTCGTGCCAACACTTTGTTGGGTTTGTTGTTGTTGCTCTCTCAAGAGCTATCTCTGTCTAAGATTTTTAGTTCCTAAATCAGTACATTGGCGTAGCAGAGCCAAGCAATCTTTGGCTAGATATAATTACTCCTACGCAAAATCAACAATCTTAATAACAAGTTTCTTAGTATCGGGATCCTAGGTAGCAACGTTTTTGTGTTAGTAGTCTCGGTATTGTAGGATCGGATCGTGCTAGGATCGCACCTTGAAAACCGTTGTTCTGTAGACTGTAAGATCTAGATCACTAATTTATAATGTTGGTTCTACGTAGGATTAGTATCTAGTAAGGAGGCGGGAGTATGGTTTACGTGGGTTGCATGCGTTACTCTTGCAATGAAAGTACCGTGATACTGACAACCATTCTTAATAGTAACATTTAAGTTCCATGCCATATTGAGCTGAAGGAAAAAAAGAATCCAAATGTTGTCTGAAGTATAAAACTATAACCGAGTTCCAGGCCATGCTTAAGTCACACCACACATATATGCAACCTAGCTTTCCAAAGTTTCAGGAATTACATCAGGTAAGCAATTAAGCGAGCTACCATAATCATGCACAGCATGTACGTGCGTACGTTCAGCCTTTCTTGGCGAACAGCCCGCCGAAGTTGAACCCGCCGCCGCCGCCTTCGCCGCCGTCCGCCGGCTTCTTGCCCCCGGACGTGGTGCCGCCCTTCTTGGTCGTCCCGAACGTGGTGCCGCCGGCCTTCCTGGAGGCCGTGCCGCCGGCGGAGGAGGAGGGCGCGGGGCTGTCGACCTTGTTGAGGAGCGGGTCCGTCTCGACGAGAAGCTGGTCCTCCTTGAAGATGGCCCCGACGATGAAGTCGAGGATCCCCTTCTCCTTCTTGGGCGCCGCAGCCTGGGTGCCCCTCGTCGCGGCCGGCGCCACGGCCAGCTGCGCCCGGCGCAGCCTCCTCCCCGCCACCGACGACGACGACGCCGGCGCCACGGCCGCCATGCTGCTCCCGAAGGCCACCGACGCCATGATGCTACAACCTCTTCTTCTCTTGGTTCTTGCGGCTTAGAAGCGATACGTCTCGGATTCTTGAGGCTGTGAGATGGAGGTGGTTGGCATATATGGGTGCGGTGGGTGGTGATCGGATGGGGAGGTGGAGGTGGCCACCACAAGCGGCTTATCCGCACCACGCGTACGTGCGTGTGCCACCGGCTGGTGGGTTCACTGGCCTTGCGACTTGCGAGAGGTCGGCGTTGCTCACTAGCTTGCTCTCGGCTCTCGCGGCTGAGGAATGGTGAGATGGACGTGGGATCGATTCGGGCCTTTTTCTCCCGGCCGCGCGCTTGGATGTGGCGCCGGCCAGGCGACAGGAATATTGTAGGGCCAGGTTTGCTCGGCGTTTATAGGATCAGACAAACGGAACATGCATTCTGCGTTTGCGACAACTTTTTTGTGGGGCTGTCCTGCCTTCTGAGCCGTCCGATCTCGTCCCATAGCACCATCCCACGGCTGAGGCAGTCCTACGTGAGGACCATCCCCAAAAGATGAATCTTCGTTCTGCGGGGTTATCTAAATATCACTGGAGATAGTCATCTAGAATTCGTGCTTCTTTTTGTCAGTGCTATAAGCATTATGGCAAGCAATGCAGTAGTATTGGCGTTGAACGACTACGCCGGGCTCGATAAGGCCTAGCCTAAGGCCTGGCTCGAAGCCCAATAAAAGCCCGAAAACTGCATCTCCCTCTCGGAATTATCAATTAGTTTTTCGGTTGTTCCATACAATTTTTTTGTCTACTACCATTTTACTAGCTGTGCTTATTTTGAGCTTCCGGCCGGATATGTGTTCCATACAGTTAAGGTTGAACCCGATGGTAAACACAAGGCACAAGAGATCCTGGAGGTTGTGACGGCGCTTGGGGATAAACTGGACAAGTTCATCGAGGTTCAGGCCGCGTCGAAGCAAGAGCGCCAAAGGGTCATAGAAAGCCAGCAGCGGTTGTCAAGTGAGAAGCTTCAAACGGTAAAGCTCGCTAAGGAGACGAAGATGCTTGCTGTATACCAAAATCTGCTGTTAGCCGACACAAGTGTGATGGACGCGAATGCAAAGGCTGCGCGTGCGAGGGCATTGGCGAGTATGGAGTCGACGTTGTTTCCTCAAGGAGGTTGAGGTATGCAATCTTTGTCTTTTGTTGATGTCTTTGATGCTATTTCTCATGAGTTTTCTGCGCTGTAATGACTGCAAACTCATAGCGTGTCCTGATTGGCCTGGTTAATTACTTACTATTAACAAGTACTGGACTTGTAGTGTGGCCATTACTCATGGAACATACTAGTAAATGGTGACAATCTCCTAATAAAAGGTCCTGTTGTTAGCAACAATAGCATGCTTCTTTAACTTGAGGTATCCTGCATCATATGCATATCAGCCATACATGTTGAAAATTGCAACTCAGAAGTTTCAATGGAATGGTTTACCTATTGAATGTACAAATCTTGTTTCTTAAGTGCATGTATATGAGTACTCCACTCTTTTACTTGAATGGAAAGTATCCTAGTACTGCTTGTTGCTCTTTTATTCAAATTAAGTCTAATTGCTTGATTGGACAGGCCGAGGCAGAAGAGGAAGGTTGAAAGCAATCAACATATGGTATATGCAGCACATAAGCATCAGTTAAGCTATGTGAAGCTTTTTATTAATATGTTCTGTAGTGGATGCATTAGTTAAGCTATGTGAATCTTTTTATTAATATGTTCTGCGGTGGATGCATCAGTTAAGCTATGTGAACCAATGCAGCATATATTATGTAGTGCATGCATGCGTTTCTCCGATACAAAAATGTACGGCGGCTATTCACCAATTGGCATATGGTACCCCTGCAGACATGCTTGATGAGTACATCAAGATTGGCGAGACTACTTCACTTGATTGCTTGAAGAATTTCGTACTTTATATTCAGATATTCATCCTTGTGTGTGAAAAAAAGATAGACTGTGTTAATTCACGCCACAACTAAGCCACAATATTGAAATGCAAATAGGATCCCTAAAACAATTAAATACAACTTCTCTTAGATACAACATTTAAAAGACAATGCATTGTGATAGTAGTCTTTAAAATTCTACCATCACTTAGAATAGCGTGCTAAGAACCGGTGCATTAGAAGTGGCCTTATAAAGCAAAGCACCACTAGAGCACCGTCTCCCTGACCACCTGCCCCACAGGACAAACCCCCGGAGAGAGCAACCGAAAAGGGAACGCAGCAGCAACCCAGGCGCCAAAACCCACACCACGCCGCAGCGCATTCCCGCAAACACCTCGCCGGCAGAGGCGGAGCCCCCGATGGCCGTACCCGACTTCCCGTCCGGCGGCTCCGGTGGCACGTCGCCGCCGCCGTTCACCCCGCCGCCGAGGTCCAGGAAGCGCAAGCGCGGCGATGACGACGCGGCGGCCGCGGGGACGTCGTTGCTGCCGAGGCGCGCGACGCGGAGCTCGGCCTCAGCGCGGCAGGCCGTGGAAGAAGCCGTGAGTGGCGCGGTGCGGATGGCGCGGCGCGCGGCCGCGGGAGCGCTGTGGACGATGACGACGCGGGGGCGCGAGCGCGGCCTCGCCGACGTGGAGCGGATGCGGGAGGTGATCCTCGAGGTGCGCCAAGCGTTCTTCGTCCGCGTGCCGCCGGATGACGCCGACTCGCCGTACCCGAAGGTGAGGGTTTCTTGGCAAGCGCCCACCCGAGTTGGTTCTTGGAGCGTGTGGAATGGTGCTTGCGTTCTTGGGATAGCTGTCGATGATGCCGTTTCTATCCTTGGTGTTCTTGGCTACTGGTGATTAGAGTGGACTTGGCGCCACAATTATATGCGTTTGCTCTTGTTAGGACATGGAATTACCAGTTGTTCTGTCTGTGCGAGATTTGCGGCTATTAGGATGGCAATTGGTTCGTCCATTGTTCGTCACCCATTTCTTGCGTGTTAGGATTCTTCTGTCCTAATTACGACACGACATTACTAGTTACATGGTCCAAGAATTGTGTAGGAATTGGCATGTCTCTTGTGGAGTTATTAGATCCATGATGGAATCTTGTTTTGTTGGATGGAAAAGTACTAACTGGAATTCGTGGTAATTAGTGCGTTCGGACGAGATAAAATGTTAAATTAATGTCATCTTAAATTGTTACCATTATTTTCAATTTCTGCTGCATTGTACTTTGTCGCTTAACCATTTGCTTTATTTTCACTACATATTGTGTTTTCAGATTTCTGATGGTAATTGTGTAGTGATTAATGTATAAAGAACTCAAAAGTGTATATCAAATTATTTTCTGATCTTTTTTACTTAATCTCTATCTCAAGCAAAGGTTCTTTTTAATTTCAGCAGAGTAGATCGTGATACATGAATGCCCATGGTAGTTAAGATGTGACAGGTCACAAGCATGCACATTCATTCTGACATTAGCAATGCAGTTTGCCAGTTGTGTGTCGTAGACCTGCCGACTGATGTTGTTGCATCTAACAATTTTACAAGGGAATGCATATCCTCCCTTAAGGTGGTATTTGTAAAATTTTATTTATGGTTATGCTTGAGAAATAGATAGTGCAGTTTGTGGTCCTAGGGTCATACAGCATTAGATTATTGGTTTCTAGGTTGCTAAATTGCGTCCAGATTCCCATTTGTCCCAAAAATGGACGTAGAATATCTGGGTGAAATTATTTGGAATTTTTTTGAGGAACAGAAATTACTTGCAATAAGATTCAAAAATAATGAAATATCACTCAAGAATATCTGACATCGTTACTGCTTGTTTTGCGATATGCTTTCCCATGTATAAAATGTTTTGTGAGGCATAAAACTACCTTCTTTTTACCCTCTGTCATATACTAAGCAAAAGCGATGCTCAAGTCTAGATCTAATCCACTTCTGCATGTTGCCAGAAACAGAAGATTCACAGATCAGGCACAAGGATGTCTCGGAGGGTAGCTTGTCAGATCAGCTACTTATCTAGTTATCCGAAGAAACGTGTTGGAATGGACCCTGTCGTGCATCTAGCTTCTGTCCCTGAGTGGAAAAATGCTCCATCTGAGGAAGATACTGCTGATTACAAAGCTGAGACCTTACACAAGTTGGGCACAATTGTTTGTCCATTAAATATGGATATCTCAGCAACTGATGAGCCAGAGAAGACGAGGAAAGAAAGGGTGGATAAGTGTAACTGCTCTCATCCTGGATCTGAGGACTGTGTACGAGTTCATGTCATAAGGGCAAGGAGTTGGATCAAGGATCAGTTGGGTGAGGAAGCTTTCAGAAACTGCGGGCTTGATGCAATGGATGAGCAAGTTCAAGAGTTATGGACTGCAAAAGACAAAAGGAAACTTGCTAATATTGACAAGTCGATCCCTCCAATGAAACATAAGAAGTTCATGAAGATTGCCTTGAAGCAGCTCAGCCCAGAGAAAACAAAGGATTTGGCAAAATATTACTACAATGTTTTTCTTCCGAGAAGATTGGCAAGCTTGACTAGGGCAGACCCTAAAAAGGACGAAGATGTGGATACGAATGATGAAGACAGTAATCAAGATGATGACAACAATGGACATCGTTCTGCAAAGAAGAGGAAAAGCGCTGGATATCTTTCCAAAAGGTATCAACATTACATTATGCTTCTGAAAATATTTTTGCTTTCTCCAATATATGCCTGTCAGTACTCACTCAAATATTATCAGTTCGTACACTCCTTTGCCAAATAGCAAGTGCTTGTGCTTGATCCGACCTGTGATATACGTATACTAATATGAACAAAGAGATTCTTGGTTCCTTTGCAAATAGTGATGGAAAATTTCGGCAGGTGGCAGACGTCCTGGTTTGGTAATACCTGTAATCAGTCAAGAGTTTATAGTTCCCTAGAAGAAAAGAAAATGGGGAGGGGATTATAGTTGCATGGTGTCTATAGTATTGTTCCATTTAATGTCCTAGAAAATGACTTCCACATTTGGCACAATTCTGTCCACGTGTGCACATTAATTGCGTATGCATGTCATTCTTGTTATAGATTTTTTTATGGAAATAAATCAAATAATGGTTCATTGTGAAAGTCAAGAAATATTCCGTTTCCACTCTATACTCATTTGCCAGATGAATATTGTCTTTGCTCTTTGCTAGTGTGGTAATTTATTTAGCACTGTTTCCTTTGGCAGGTTGAGGAACTAGAAGAACCACAGGAATTTGATAGGTAGGCCAAATTTTTTGTAGCAGAGGAAGAGGAAGTTGGAAACATCTGGAAGATTTTGATGACTTGTTCAAGGGTTCTTTCATTCTAGAGTTGGAGTGGAATGAAGGTTACAGATCTGACGTCATGCCGTTAGTGTTCTCCAATGATCCTAGAAGAAGAATTTCTGACTTTCTAAGCCTTCCGAAGTAAATGATTCTTACCTTAGGTACTGGCGACAAACATCTTAAGCAGTTTCGCCGCCACTGAGTAAACATATTTTGATGGGTTAGTGTTAGCCTACCTTGTTTGTGTCCCCTGAAGTAAACATATGTTCACGAGTTTGCTTCATTTTTTGTTGCGGTAATGTGCATGACACGAAAGAGAGAAGGAAAGAGATATACCGAAAGGAGTTACAGAACTGACCAGATATGTTGGTCATCATTCAGGGAATTCTTTTGACAGGTTACATCTATCCTGGAACTGAAATTCTGCAGATATGCTTATTGTTGGAAATGTGCCTCTTGTTTCCCCCCTGCCCCATGATGGTTACTATCATTACGTTCATTTAGGAATTTTGACATGCATTGACATGCATATCTGAGTTTACATGCCATGCTTATCCTCGGGGGTATTCTTCAGTATTGTGCGCCTGCATATTTAAGACGTTGATGTGCCAGTTTCTTTCCCAGTGATTGATGAACAGACAGAGTAAGATAACATGCTTGCCCTTTAATTAATTCCAGCATATGGATAGCCCAGTCCAATCCATTAAGTGAGCCAAATTAACGAAGAGACAGAACAAAGTTCAAGAAAGGAAAAAGAAAACGAAAAGGAAGGAGCACGGGAGGCCGGTCATGGCGGCCGGCCATGCATATCGCTCGAAAGGCAAGCGTATCAACCTATATGACGCTCGATAGTAAACCAACCATGGAAGCAGACGCGCGCCGGCCGCCGAGGGGCCCACGCTCTCTGGCGGCGCGCGAGGCGACGATCTCGCCGTCCGGGTGTAACGAAGGAACGGTTAAACGCTCACAGGTTGGACCCTTCAGTTGTAAAGGGGGGGACCATGTGGCCCAATGGCTTCTGGACCATTGGTCGGCCATCTGTCCCTAAACAGAGGCCGGCCCATTTAGCTGCGTGGAAACAGAGTCCAATGTTTGGCCCACGCCGGAAGTGGTCCGACCCCATCAGGCCTAGGTCTCGGTATCAGCCTCGGTATCAGCTTAGATCGTTGGATCAAGCTTCCTCAATGGAGATGTAGAGCCTCACCTAAAGCTCGAACTTCGACAACAAATCATTCTTCAATATGTTCTTGTTTGTTAGTTCTCAAATTAAATAGCATGTACACAACTAATCAAGTAATAATTACCACATAGACGTCTACTATGCTAATTTGTGCTAGAATGTCCTCCATTATTAAAAGTTAATCTCTAAGTTTCTAAGGATTTGGAGCTCAATGTCCAAGAAATTTGTGAGGGTTTATAGCTCATCATCACAAGGTGAAAAGCTATCACAAGTGAGAGGAAGTATCGTATCGGTGAGCCTTTTGAGCCTTTTTTGTGCTCGAACGGAGATGTAGAGCCCAACGGAGATGTGAGCTCACCGAGAGTGACCACTGGAACATCCACCTCAATTTCCAAGCAGCGAACACCTTCTTCAACACGTTGAATTCATATGAGTTCAACCGAGTGAGCACCCTTGACAATGCCATGACCATATGGAGATTCACGAGAGAACCTTTTTCATCAAGGAGTTCAAGCTCGACGTTCTTACAAGTAAGCTCGACCGCTTCACCATGATGGAGAATGAGGGCATGATGAAATATTCACCTGCCTCAATCTCATTGTGAACCAGCTCACGTCCATTGGGTGCCCGGAGATCAACGACTACTTCGTCATTAAGAAGATGTTTTGAGCCCTCTCACCCAAGTATTAGTACTTGGTGATACTAATTTGTGAGAGAGACGATTTCAAGAAGTTGACTTCCACCGAGGAGCTTGGAAGGATCATCGCTCATGAGATGATCCAACACATGGAAAAGCTCGTAGCCTCCAAGTCAAGCCTCAAGAGGTACATCGTTTTGAAAACCAAGCACGTCGTCGAGAAAGACTTAAGCGATGATGAAGAGGAAAAGGAACTTGATAAAGATGACGTCGCCCTATTTATGAGAAGATTCTCTAAGATGTTGAAGAAGGGCAGTGCCGACAAGTTCCTCGGCAAAGGGAGAAGCCACAAGTACTCGAAGGAGACAAAGAAGAAAATCACCTAGAGGGCGTGCTTCGACTGCGGGAAAACAGGACACTTCATCATCAATTGTCTTAACAAGAAAGACAAGAAGGAGAAGAGGTACAAGAAGAAGGAACGTCATGAGAAGGGCAAGTTCATCAAGAAGAACCACTACAAGGCCCAAATCCATGTTGGCGAGGAATGAGATTCCGACGACTCAAACTCCAACTCCGACTCCGATGAAGGTGTTGCTGGTCTCGCCATGTCAATTCCAAGATCCACTAAGTTTCTCTTCGACCACTCAAGTGACAATGAGACACCCATTTGTCTCATGGAAAAGGGTCAAAGGTATCTAAAATCACCAAGCCTCTACTCTTTGATGATAGTGATAATAATTTGCTTGATGATCTTGATGATTTAAGTATGCTTAGTGATAATATGAGAGTTGGGGGCTGCTCATTTGTGATGGAAAATGAGATGGGAGGAGATAAACTGTTTCTGGGTGGGAGGAGAGAAAAACAAAGTGATTTTGGTTTATATGCTTGATGGCAGTTTGCTCGTAATTTTCATGAACTCTAGGGGTATTGGTTAGAGCTGTGAGGTGGGGGAACAAAGAAGCTCGAGAAGTCTTTTTTTTTAGGCTTCCTAGTATGCGAAGGATTTGACGGGGGCTTAACCCACAGCCTACCATAAGCTAGGCCTTAGAGAGGGCTGCTTATGGCTTATTTGGACCTATAAGCCCTCCATAAGCCATTCCTAAGGGGGCCTTACTAAGGGGTCTACGAGCACTTGTGTGTTTCTTTTATAGATCACTTAAATTCTAAATATTTACATCTTTATCAATATTGATCGTACATCTTTATCTTCTTACCAAAAATTATATAGATGAAAATTTAAGTACTGTCAAAGTGAGAAAACACTCGAGTATTTATTATCGATTCTTATCATAAATTATTGTAATGTACCCATTTTATTGATGTCTGAATTTGCTAGGTATGGGTAGTGTACACCTCTAGATCTAGTGAGAGCTCACACTTTGAGATTCGCCCAATTTGTATCTCTATACTATACATCGTTATACTTTTCACAATAAACTAATCTATATCTAGTTTATACTAATTCATTTCATATATTCTAGGCATTGAAAATAAGTTCATGGTTAAATTGTAACTCAAATCTAGATATAACAACACAGTAGAATTGATTTTATTAAGGTGTGAAATATAAATATACTACAATAATAAGGATAAAAATAAACGAATCTCAAAACACGAGGTCACGCTAGATCTAAAGCATACGATGTCCATGCGGGTAGCAACAGATTTCCGTTTCTTACATATATATGATATAACTAACCAAATACTCGTGCGTTGCTACGGATAAACAAATTAAATTACTGAGCATGTCAAATTATTGTTGTCATGCTTCATACCATGTTCTTCACTTTGTCTCAACTCTTGGTTGAGTTTTGGTTCAGGTATAATTGGGAGTTGTTGGTGGGGTATATCACCTTGGGTAAATTTAAAATTTTGAATTTGGAGTCTGTGCATGAGGAGAACATCTATTGAGGTTATGGGCATATAGATTTTGTCAAAATTTTAAAATAGTCCTATAGTAAGGGAAAAGATAAAAAAAATATGAATCGCCGCCACCGATTGAAACCTTTATAGGAGTAAAGATAATACAAAGCATTATAGCGCCTTTGTTTTGCGCATAGTACCATGCTCTGTCCTCTACGCATTATTGTTCACTAGCCTCTTAATTCCTCTGTCCATATGCTAATTAAACTCATATACCCCTCGACAACGATATTTCATTCAAGGATGTGCATGGTAGAGCACGATTTCAATTTCATTTGTCCTGTAATTAACCCTGCTGCTCAACACATAGCACAGAGCCAACAAAATTTCGTCATTAATGTGCCTTAAGAAGAACAGAAATCCTTCGTTCTTGTCTCAACTATATCATATTATTGTTCAAGGTTTGGTTTGGAGTTTTATTTATCCGTTGATTTGGACGAGACCAACATTCCTAGCACAAAGCTCGGATGACGCCGACGCGTACGTGCCGAGGTTGAAGCAAAGGGGGATCCGCAACATATGTACGGGGAGCGTCGGCTCTACCTCGCGTCTAGCGATGACGAACGTCGCCGGGAACATGAGATATGGTACTGGTTGCCTGCAACCCGGCGACCGGCGACGAGGAGCTGCTCCGGGCAGGCACGAAGATGATGGCGCTGATACTGCATGTGGCATCTGTAATTTATTCCTGATTGTATTCCTTCGAGTTTCTTTCTGCAAATCTGGAACAATTTACTCTCTTAATGGCCTCTTCAAACGACCTCGTTCGCAGTGGAAAATACTGGTGTCACTCTTCATTAGGTCGGGCGAAGCACCGCGGGCGTGGGTCGCATGGTGCTCCGTGAAACAGTACCATGATTGATTGGAGAGACAACGATAGAGACAGGTATGTGAGGTTCGATCGATCAAGGCTCATGCTGGGACTGATGGTCAAACAAGTATGACTTGAAATGTGCTGGCTAGGCGAACAAATCGTCCGTATTTTTGAGTTATTCTTCTTCTTGCAAACTCGTCCATCTTCTTGCTCTCTTGAGGAGTTTTTTTTAATATTATCTTTTTATTCAGAAATGTCAGAAATAATACCACATTAAAAAAAATTATAAAACTGGCCTCAATCGCCACCAGTCCTGACGATTAGGGCGTAACCGCCACACGTTGTGACGATAGGACCCAATCGCCAGCTGCACCGACGATTCAGTATGGAGTCGCCAAGCCACGTGACGATTGACCGTAATCGCCACAGGAGATGGCGATTGGCCCTAAATCGCCAGCAGACGTGGCGATTGCCCCCTCTGATTATATAGTCAAGGCACTATCACCATGATTCATGGCGATAGCGCCTTGTGTCCTGGCGGTTACGGAGAGTAACTGCCTGTCGTCACCCCGCGTGACGATAACACTTAATATCGTCGGTGCTGTTTACAGCGTAATTTGGCTCAAGGATTTATTTGGTTGGCCAAATTAAGTATTAGGTTTTGCTTGCAGTGTAATTTAGCTTTAAGATTTATTCAACTAGCCAAATTAGGATAATAGATTTATTCGCTATGGATTTAGCATTAACTCTTGAAGTGCAGGTCCGGGTACTCGCATCCCGAGCAGTCCGCAGTTTCCCCGAGTACTCGCCACGTCCCGAGTACGAAGGTACTCGCAGAAGTTCCCGAAGACCCGAGCAGTCGGAGGCGTCCCCGAGCGCTAATGTCCCGAGTACTACGTCATCAAGTCACGAGCAGTACCTCCGGGCATTCAACAGTGGCGACTCCGAGCGCTCGCGACCCCGAGCACCATCGACCCCGAGCAATAAGGCGCCTAAGTACCGAGCACTCGTACTCGCGTCCCAGAGTACCGATGTTCCCGAGTATTAGCGGACCCGAGCGCTAGCGGTCCCGAGCACTGGTGATTCCGAGTGCCAGCACGTCCGAGTACCGAGCACCCGGGCCCGTGTCCCCGAGTACTGGCGTTTCCGAGTACTGACGAATCCCGAGTACTCAAGTCCCCGAGAAGGCACAAGTCGAACGGCGCCGAGTCCCAGCAGAATCAAGTCATGACGCAATCAGATCGATCCGTGAACAAGTTGATATGACGAGTCCTCTATCACCAAGACTTATCCGGCGCGGAGACTTAGGGAAAGAGTATTAGAAAGGAAGGAATTGACTGCGAATTCGGAAGGGCTCTCGGTTCGTATGGAAAGATATCTCGTATCCGAGAAAGGAGTCCCGAGCGATGGAAAGTCATATGTAAAATAGATCAGGATCTTTTAAATAAGGAAAGATTGTATATCTGTAATCAATTAGGATTAGGAGTCTTGATCTCCTGCGGGAAGACCAGCCGCTCTATAAATATGAGAGGTGATGGGCGATTGAGAGACATCCAACAATCGACACAAATCAATCTATTACCTTTACCTTTACTTTTCTGTTCTAGTTTAGATCTTTATCGTTTTGCGCTGAAAAACGATCGGTTCTTCTGCACGTAAGCCAGAAGATCTTTGTTGCTTTGCTCGAAAAGCAATCGCTCGTCGTACGCGTAAGTACGATAGTTATCCTTTGTTGTTTTGCCTGAAAAACAACCGTTCATCGTACACGTAAGTGCGATTGGCGACTCCACTTTACCTAGGTGTTTCACGGATCCAATTTCGTGCGAACAGGTGCGGCTGGCGATTGGCCCCTATCGCCACGAAGCGTGGCGGTTGCGCTCTAATCGCCATGACTAGTAGCGATTGAAGCCAGTTTTGTAATTTTTTTTAAATGTGGTATTATTTCTGAAATTTTTAAGTAAAAATAATATTTAGAAAAAAAAACTCCTCTCTTGAGCCCCTCCCGCCTCTTCCTTTTCTCCAGCATCAGCTGACGTTGAATCAAATGAGGATCCTATTCCTATATGGTTTTACAAGACTAGTATTAGATCTAGTGTATATAACCCCTCTCTCCTTCGGTGGTATCCTTTCTCCAAGCTTCGACGTCTGCATCCGCCAATGCTCCGGCCCTCTACCGCTGCCTCCTTAGGTTGATCACCAATGGTACTGCCGCATGTGCTCGATCTTCACCGCCACCCTTGTATTACCTCCGATGTGAAGACCCTCTGCTCCATGTTGTCCATAATGACCATTTATGAAGAGAAGCTACGCATGTGTCTTAGACATGAAGGCAGGAGCTCTCCAATTGCCGCCATGTGGCGTACTGTTTGGCAGAGTCAACTGCACAAGGACTACTTTGCATTCTTTTTTTTCTAGGGTCATATGTGTAATACGATGAAGCCCCTATGTAATGTATGTACCTTGTTTGAGCCTTTCTATAAAATTATGGTGTCCCAAGCTACTTCAATGCGATCCAGCACCTTTTCGTCTCAATTCTTTTACTAGCTAGCCCTTATTTTTTAACTCGCTAGCCAGGCCTTTAAGAGCGCGTGGTCGATCAGTCCCTTATACTGGAGATCTACAGGAAATAAAGTGATGGAGCACCATGCATTCAGTAATTGTTTGGATGGAACTGACGGTTCTCTCATCACCGCAACTATCTAAAATCGCAAGAGATCTGAAGTATAGTAATATACGCGGTGTTCAATCGTCCCTTTATAATCGAGTAGGCCGCACTAAATCAACAAACTGAATCAACCATGTATCTGAAATCTATCGTCTACACACAACTGTTAATCAGCCACCATAATGTTATTGTCTCGGTTAGTCAAACTTTCAAAATTTTAACTACCAAACTCAGTTTTAATTTGTAAATATTTAGATTGATTATCCAAAAATCATATGTGTAAATATGTCTCGAGAAGTACTTTAATAATATTATCATTTTATCATATTCTTATAAACATATTACAAAGAAAATATACATACGTTAGAATGAAAATACGTATGTTAGAATGAAAATTAGTGGCCAAATTGCATTTCAAGGACTGGATGATTTGAGTGAACACTGACTAGTCTATTAAGGCCTAACTATCTTGGAAAATCATATATAATTTTAGTCTCACGTCGCTTGTTCCATGTATGCCCGGCCAATTAAACACAACGAGAAGCATAGCAAAGAGAGAAGGATGAAACTATTAAGACATTGCCGAGAAAGTGCCACGAATTGTTCCCGAGTTTATGTGGGAAAACGATAAGCAGTCAAGCGAGACGCTTCCTAAACACCTAATTCGTCGGATCACAAGGATGTCGGTTCTAGACATTGCTATACTCACTAACGGTGCACACCGGTACAGAGATAGTGTAGTCTCTATGCAACGCAATACGATGGAGTAGGAGACAAAACTTAGCGAAAGACAGTTCTTTTGTTATTTACAGAGTGAGGACGTACCCTTCCTCACTTTTTTCTCATTCTACTGGCAGAAGACAAACTTGAGTAAACAATATTTACAAAAGAAAAGGAGAAAAAAACTACTAGGACACTTAGCCATGGTCATCATTCACCAGTCTCGCAAAGGCACGACGCCTGCCATGAATGTCTTTCCAAATTGACAAGGCCATCATCTACTTCGTGTTGTAGTCCATCTAAAAGTTACGTCTATTCCGTTTCTTCCAAGTGTTCCGAAGGGTGCAGATCACGATGCTATCAGAATCACGCCTCTTCTTTGAAGGGACGGCAAGCCTAGCCGAATCCCACCAATCCTGGATGTTGTTTTGCCGAATGAGCCCTGTTTGTTTGGGCTGTAGCTTTTTGAGAAGCAGCTGGAACTGGTAAAATATGAGAAGCAGCTGGAGCTGGTCAGCTAGTGGGCAGTAGCTCAGCCGTTTGGCAAGGGTGCTTTTGGACGACTAGTGGACCTATGGCTGGTGGTGAATGTCTAAAATACCCCTATCCGCTGAAGATGATGTTTAAGTCCTGACTATGCATGGTTTATATGTTTGCTCTGATTTAGCATAAATGACATACTTAGCACATGATTTTAGCGATAATTAGATGTTTTTACCGTGACACATCGATGGTCCTTGAAATTTACAGGTCATTGCTGATGATCTGAATCCATTCATCATTTGTACCACCAAATAGTAGTTGGAAAATGACATATCATCCATTTATCATTACCAACTCAAAGTTACACACTTAAAACAAATGATACATCTACAGGATATACAAATCAACAAGCACAACTCATATGTTAGCATTTTTTCCCCTAGCAAAAGGGTTGGATTGGCCCCTAGTAGTTGAAATATTACACAAATATGCTCACAAATATTGCACAAATATTTCAATCCGTTACAATATTTCCTCAAACAATATTTCACAAACAGAGAAGAAATCCTCAAACAATATTTCACGAACAGAGAAGAAATCTGGTGGGTTGGGCTCGGGGCCGAGGCTCAGGGCGAGGAGGTCTGGCGGGCTGGGCAACGGACGCCGGCGTCGGGGGCAAGGCCGGCGTGTCCTAGGGGTGATGGAGTCCAGCGGCTTGGGCACTAGGACACCGGTCGAGCCGCCGCATGCTCTGCCCCGTCCCCGATGTCGCCAGCCTCCACAAGCTGGGCTCGGGGGCGAGGCTCAGGGTGGGCCAGCGCTCGGAGGTGTGAGAACCCGTATTTCTTAAAACCTAAACACTAGGATTAGGAGTGAAATTCTTTTCTTTGCATTCATGCATATTGAAAATCTGAATGAAATTAAAAATTCTTGATACATTGGATGCAACATTTAGCATATATATATATATATATGTGCAAAGGTATAAGTTATACAATTCCAAAATACATATCACAAATCAATTCCAGGAAGCATATATTTTCAAATAATTCGGTTCCAATTACAAATGTCCAAAATCAGACTTATAAAAATTTAAATATTACAAATCATGAATGTTACAAAAATTTACAATAGAAATCTATCTATTATCTTCATTCTTTCTTCAACTCCTTCATCTTCAATTCTTTTCTTCTTCAACCTGCACATAAACGAAAGAAGAATACTCCAAAAAGAGAAAGGTTGGCGAAGATTAAAATGTAGCATTTCCAAAAAGGAAATGCATTGTTTAGGAGGCTAGTTTTGTGAATCCAAAGAACTGGTTCGGGATTCAAATAGGTTAAGAATTGACTTAGGATTAATCTTCAAGCAATAGGCAACAATTCATAATAAACGATGGGCAACAGTTCATAATGAGCAATAGGCAACAATCTGAAGGCAACATGTCCTGGGACAGAAGGCAACAAGTAATTAGGCATCTGAATTCGATTAGGCAATCAAGACAGCAGATTAAATCCCTTAAGCCAATTTGAGTTTAAACTAACCTCCATTAGGTAACCGATTATGTTTTAAATGGAGTTAAGGTCTGCTTTCAAGTAGGAATCCAGCAAGACCTAAACATCCAAAATGCTAAACTTCCAAAAATTTAGCAACAAACCGACCTAGGCCACATCCACAATACCAGCAACCTGTCCAAGGGGAGTGAATCAACTCTAAGCTGCTGGTGGCAGCAGCTTTGCCACCTCAAGCTTGAGGAAGATAAGGATCAAGCAAGGGGCTGCCATGTATGCAGCTTATGCCCTGTTTGGTTGGGCTGTGGCTGTTGCAAAAGCGGCTGTTGGCTGGCTGTTTGGAGAAGTAGCTGTGACTGTTGGCTATTGAGTCTGTGAACGTGCGTGTTTGGTTCGGCTGTGGCTATTGACTGTTGTATGAAGAAATACCTGAAATGCCCCTGGAATTGTGAGTGTATATTTTATAATTTCGTGAATAAAAAATCACAAAAACCTCAAAAAATCTAAAAAAATAAGGAAAAATTAAAAAAGAAAAGAAAAATTCTCTCTCTCTCCCCTTCCCCATTCTTTTCCCCACCCGGACGGTGCCTCCAAGAACCGATGCCGCCGCCTTGAGCCCCTTGCTCCCGCCGCCTGCTCGGCTCCCCCTCGCCGCGCCCGCTCCGCCCCTCTGCACTCCGCCGCCGGCGTCGCTCGCCGCTAGGGCAAGCCCCCATCGAGCCCCACGCGCGCGCCGCTCCCCTCGGTTGCTCCAGCGCCGCCTGCGGCCCTTTCTTCGCCGCGCCGCCAGCCCGCTCTCAAAGTCCCGAGCCGCTCCTCCGCCGCTGGCCATCCCCGCCAGCCTCCTCTTCCCCGCTCTGACCCCAGCTCGCCACGGCCACCCTTCCAGATCCCCGCGCGCCCTCGGCGGCCTCGCATCGCTGCCTCCGGTCTCCTCCTCCCTTGCCTTGCTACTGAAGACCGCGACGCCGGCGAGCTTGATGATGCAGTGGGCTTGGCGTGGCCCTGCGGAACGAGGCGGCGGTGTTGCTCCGTGGAGGGCCACGGCCGGTACTGGATGCGACCGGCGATGGACCTCTCGGTGGTCGGAACGAACGAAGAAGGCGGGGAAAGAAGGGAGAGCGCGGCTGTCGACGGCGCTTGAGGGGCGCAGCGGTGGACTGCGCTGGAGACCGCTCGCGCAGCGATGGAGGGGTCTGCACGGCAGTGGAGGGCGCAGCCGTGCAAGGCGGTCCAGGCGATAGTGCTCGGGCTCCCGGGGACGGCGACGGCGAGGATCTCCTTGGTGCCACGGGGTTGCAGGTCAAGGAGGGCGGGGACGGCCTGCACGACGTCGATCTAGTCGTGCAGCTCGGATACAGCGCGGCGGCGGCGTGGATGTGTTCAGGGAGGCCGCAGGAAGTAGGAAGAGCCCACGTCGCCTGTGTCCGAGATAGAGAGGGGATGGGGACGAGCTATGGCATTCCCGTGTAATTTCTTCTGAACCGAGGGGCAACCTCACAGCGCGTTAAGTGAGCATTGCGGGAACCTGCCCCCGGCCGGCTTCCCGCAGTTGCCCTATTTCCGTGCGCAAGCCGCTTCAGATGTGGCTATAATCCGAGCCAAAAGCTGCCTCTTTGGTTGGGCTGGGGCTTTTCCCAATGGAAAAGCTCCCAGAAGCCCAACCAAACAGCACCTTAGTCACCAGCCATAAGGTGAGTCACCAATAAGGTGTCAAAACTTAGGCATTTTCGAAATCCCAGCACACCAGCCCCAAACACCTATAAATAGGGCCTTATGTGCTCCATTTTCACTCCAACATCACCCAAAAACAGTACCACATCAATAGTCAGGAGCTAGATAGCTGAGAAGTAAGCAAGGCAGCGAGGAGGAGGAAGCAAAGCCTGAAGAAGCAAGTTTTCAGAACACCTCAAGACCAAGCTTCAGCTTGCTTAAGGTAGAAATAGAGAAGATATAAACTTTTAGTAAAAGAAAAAAAGTACTTAAGTTCTGTAGAAATATTCTGCGTTAGGCTAAATAAATCACCTACAAGATCAAGTGGAAGTAATCTGTTCTTATCAAATTGGAATGGGAAGTAGGAAAAAGAGTATAGTATCTGTTCTTATTAAGATCAAGAAGTAGAGTGATCTGTTTTTATCAGTTTCAAAGAAGTAGATAAGCCAAGCTCAGAGATAGCATCTGTTCTTATTAGTTTAGAGAATTAGTTAGAGAAAAGATGGGAGTATGGTTAAACATCAAACAATATTCTTGTTCATTCAGTTCCTGTAAAAGAACCATAGCAGCTTGGTATGCAATTAATTTGAATAGTCGGTACACAGCAGCAGAAATCATTCAAACCTTGTTAATGACTCGGAGAGATGATTAGTTTTGCCATAGTGTTGCTAGTTCCAATTACCAATCATCAGCAACATTTTAGACTAAACAATAGTGTCCTTAAGCAAGCACTCGAGACATCAAACGGTTTTGTAACAGTACAAGCTATGCATACCAATCCGAATCTCAAATTCATGCTAGCCAAATTCCAGTGTATTATCAGAGAGCAATGGAACCTATATGTGGCAATCCACTAGGAAATCATGCAATCCAAGGCTGTTTAAGTACTAGGAGCATCCCATAAGCAGTTGCATAAGAATTTAACGTTCGAAAGGGGGCAAATATAGCAGTCGGGCTAACAAAGGCAAAACCCTAGAATTGGGGGCATAGAGTAAAATGGGAGGAACTGAAGGAGCTTACCTGGAAGTGGTGCCACCACCACGGTTGTGGCGGCGGCCAACTCCGCCACCGTCCGGCGGAGTGGCGCCGGGTGGAGCAGCGCCAAGGAGGCGGCAACCGGGAGGCATCGCGGTGGGTCAGTGGCGAGGCTAAGACCAGTCGGCGGCGGGACTGAAGAGGGGAAGGCGGTGGTGGCTAGACCGGCGGCATCATGGAGGAGGAACCCGAGTGAGGAGCCAGCGGAGGAACCGGCGGTGAACCCGAGTGAGGAGCGGCGATTTTGGGGAGAGTTCGGGAGCCGACAGTAGAGAGAGAAGGGGGATTGAGGGGAGCGGCGGCGTGTGAGAGGAGTGAAGAGTGGCTCGGGACCCGGTTAGGTTAACCCTAACCAAGTACCCGAGTGGGCCAAGTAGACCAGGTTAGGTCCGAGCGGGCCTTGGGCCAAAAATAGGACCTCGGCCAGCCCTAGACTTTTTATTTATTTATTTATTCTCTTTGCTATTTGAGAATCTTCCATCATTTAAAATTTTACAACAGATATATATATGCTCCAAATCAATCTGAAATCCTATTTCGACCTAAATAACTCGTAAGGACTTTTTAATCCAAATAGTGTGTATATATACATATCTGGGGCAAAAAGGGCTTTCTCCTCAGCAGGACAATGGCTCCACAGAAGAAGTCACCCGATCCAGGTCGCTCGAGTTAGCAGTAAAGAGATAGTCGAGTCCCCTTAGAGAGTTCCTCGCGCAAGCACTTTTGGTAAGATCGCACAGTCATCACCCCTCCGATCGCCAGTCTGTGTCAGGTTGCCCCAGCTCCAGCCTCAAGTCATCAAGCTACGAACAAGCCGATGATAAGATGCTCCGGGCGCCATCGCCCAGCACATGCACTCGACAAGCTTTTTCAGCGGGTCACAACGAGAGCACGAGAGTCTCTAGAGCAACCAACGACAACTCGAGATGAGGAGGTGATGTTTTCTACAGCTAGTTTTTCCTAGCATTTTTTTCTTACAGTAGCTTGTAAATGATACTTCAGTCAGTTCACAGTTTTTTAATATCAAGTTTCTAGTTCGATATTTATTCAGACTGCCTATCCGAGAAACTTCTTGAATAAGACAATCGGGGGCTGGATAAGTATGTGGCATCAGGCAAAAAAAACTGGCGTACGCATAGACGTGACCAACGATTCGACCTACACAAAGAGAAAGGGTTCCGCGCTGCAACCGTCAGGGATGCGAGGAAAACCCCTTAACGTGTCTGCAGGTGACAGGGGAAGCCACTGAGCCCCCACCTGACCAGACCTAAGGCCTGGTCAACTAAGCTCCCCGGTTCCGTAGTAAAGTTCCCCGACCACGAGTAAAGGAAGAAGAGAAGGTACGAGTATGACTAAGCCAACAGAACCCACATGCTTATCCGCATCCTCGACTACTTTGAACAGAAGGCATCACGAATAAAGTGCAATGTTGTCACCAACAGGGCAAACGTGGGACTTACTAACTGACGTCCAATATCCCTACGACAAGGGAACGCAAGTTGTTGCTATGGTCATGATAGACTGTACGAAGACCCCTTATCGCATTTACTGATGACGAGGAGCCAATGAGACCTCCATCGACTAAACCTAAGGCCTGGTTGATCGCAGTTAGCTGCATACGGCACAACTCGTAAGCCTAAGTCAAGGAAAGTAGACGCAAAGTTCGACCAAGTCTACGAGAACCCTCGCGTTCGACAAACATTCGCAGAGCAGTAGAGTTCAGATTTTTAGAAAACAAAACACACAGATTAAGCACAGTTACTAATCAAAAAGTATTAAGTCAGTTTAGCAGGCTATCTGCATCCAGTCATTCAAGACCTCTTCGCCTTGAAGTCGGTTCCCCGCTCCTGCTTCTGACTGAACCAATCGCTCCTCTAGGTCCCGGACAAAGCGAGCAAAAAGGCAAAATGTTAGTTTTCAGTAAAAGCAAATTACGACTAACATTTTCAGTTGTTGATTATATCTAGAAGCGTCACGACCAGGGGCTAGACCTTCGCTCGAGTCGGATGACAAGCATCCTGAGCTGGGGCTCAATGAACTCCATAGCCGACTAGCCCCATGCTGGAACTGACTTCACCAACCGAAGAATGCATGTAGTATGCACTGTAGATTGACTTCCCGGCCACGAATAACGTGGCCAAGTATGAGGGTTTGCTTGCCGGTCTCCGAGTCGCTTCCGCACTTGGTATCCGTCGCCTACTCATGAGTAGGGACTCACAGCTGGTAGCGAGACAAGTGTCCAAGGAATGTCAGACCTTAGACCAGAACATGGCAGCTACCTAGCAGAGGTGAGGAAGCTGGAGAAGAAATTCATCGGGCTCGAAGTACGGTACATCCTAAGGAGGGATAACTGTCAAGCCGATAGTCTTGCCCGCCTGGCGTCCTCACGATCTCTATGTCTGCCCGGGACCTTTGCAAAAAGGATTTCAAAGCCGTCCATAGCTTCTAGCGAACCTGTGGACGAAGTAATGGCCACCCTCAGACAGAGCACCATTCAAGGACGTCACCAAGTATTGACGCTCCAAGGGGAGTAGCGGGTCGACTCGTTGCTCCCCTCGATCCTGAGAATTCGTGGATAGAGCCCATCCGCAGGTACCTTCTCGATCGGACTATGCCTGAGGATGATACACTCTCGGAGCAGGTTGCCCGACGCGCCAGGATGTACTCCCTGGTCGACGGAGTCCTCTACCGAGGAGGAGCTCCCGGAGTGCTCATGCGGTGTATCCCTCAGAAGCAGGGTATAGAATTACTCGAGGAGATCCATGGAGGGGTGTGCGGGGCATATGCATCTTTTCGAACCCTGGTCGGAACGGCTTTTAGGCAAGGATTCTATTGGCCGATAGCTCTCCGTGACGCGAGCGACTTGGTGAAGCGATGTCGTCAGTACCAGTTTCATGGTAGACGCATTCACCAGCCCGCCCAAGCATTGCAGATGATTCTCTTGTCGTGGCCCTTCACGACATGTGGCCTGGATATTCTGGGGCTTCCTAGTCTCGCCCGGGGGCTACAAGGTCCTGTTCGTCGCAATTGACAAGCGCGCTGCGGTTTCGCTAAACGTAAGCCGGACAGTAGCGCAGGAAAAGGCAAGATTATTCATCACAACGTAAAAATTCCGCCATGACGGTTCGGTTTCTCAGAAATCTACCAAGCGAACGCGTGTCTGTGGTTGACAGATCAGATTAAAACAAAGATGCTTCACGGGCAAGCCAGCCCAGAAAATGCCTTGGACAACTCGAAGGTTTATCCCGACAAGGATATCGCGACTATCCGGTAGAGATATTACCTACTCGGGAACGTTGTCAAAAAAAGTATTTGATTTCGCCCACTCGGAGTTGCTTCCCGAAAAGGGCAGATTTTCTACAGAACAGTCATGACCTCACTTCACGTACTGATGGGGGGCTTGACGATGTATAGTATAGTATCCCGTATATGAGGACGTATCCGGTAAGGATTCTCAGGAGATAAGGTAACCCCCCGTAAGGAGGAAGGACACCCCTTAAACTAGGAAGTCAATCCTGACGTTTATGGAAGCCAGAGTTCTGCTCGGGCATGAGTCCACGTCCGGTATGACTCGAGGAGTCCCCTATAAAAGAATCAGCAATCCTATAGGGGAGGACAAGTCTTTCAAGTTCCAAGAGGAGAAAATTAGATCCAAAAGGTCTGATAGGACGGAGAAGATCCAGAAGCTCTAGCTTATTCCTACGAGAAGTCCCGCCACCTCGAAAGAGTCGAGCTTAGCGGAATTAGTCGGATTAGTCTACGATTAGGCCTAGGGTAGCCACTAACCTTCACATCCCTTGTAAGACATTCTCCAGTTAATATATACGAACAGGACGTAGGATTGTTATCCTGAGGGAAGCCCGAACTTGTATAAAAAGGGGCTTTTTCCTTGCTGTCAGATCGCCTGGCCTTGTGCCCTAGGGGTCCCATCCCACTACGAAATACCTTTCACGAATACCGTAAGATCGACGGTTCACCGATCGTCGACAATAAATCTGCCTATTATTGACGGTTTGAAAATCCTGATACATGTGGTTTTCTAAACCACCTATAAGCAAGGGGTCTGTGATGACCCAATGGTATCACAGAGGTTATGGAACCACCTACGATATGGTGATATCTCAGGCGGTTTTATGTCCAGAACCGTGTATGATATGACTTTATCACAAGCAATTTTGTTTACAGAACCACCTATGATGGGATTATACAAGATCATTATTTTTCTTTTTTACTGGCCAGCCTCAAAATATGCTAGTCATGCCTTCTAAAATAACATAATAGCAACACATATATATACATATCACATTCATTCACAATCAATATAAACATCACATACTCATTTAATTCACAATAAATCATTCATATCGGAATCCTAAACTATTGTAGGTTTACAAAAGTAACTCACATTTTCAAATATAATATATGTGAAAATTTATAATCCATCGTGTCATTCAATCCACAATGGTAACACCCTTCATGCGAAAATTTGACGATGCAACTGACCATCAAGATTTCACATGAAAGGAGACAACACTACGACTAAAGGAGACAATAGATTCTAAATTTTCGTAGATAGCGTTATCAGAGAGTATTGTATTGAAATTAAGCATTCAAATATATTGAAATAGATGTATCCATAATATCATAGATCTCAGATTCTAACTTGCTCTAAATTGAATATGTACTTGCTTTTCCAGAATGAGGGAATGATTTTAAGTCACTACTTAATGTATATTGGAAAAGCAAAGCACACACTCATCATATAGCAAAGACTTATCATCATTGACAATCATCTTTTGTTCTAAAGCAAAACAATTGAGTGACAGGGTTGAGTTTAGAAAAAAGATCTCAGAATTATCCATTTTAAATAATTGCACATGGGTCGATGAGGGTTCAGTGGTGCAGAGTTTAGGGTTGGGTTAATGCAATTTTAATCTTATCCTGAACCCTAAACCCTTATAAACTATCATGCATAGTTTACTAGTGGGTTTTATTCACCATTGGCATAATCAAAATGTAGCAAACTACCATCATGTACAAAACGTGTACCACATCAATTGGTTGTGTCAAATCAAAGCACAGAAGCTCAACAAGCATCAGAATCGCACGAGAGGTGGGGATAATCCGATAGCTTACCACCACCCCTCTTGCGAAGGAAAGGTCGAACCTCTCCATTGGAATAGGTTTTCTCTTCTTTGCAGGAGGGGGGAGGTAACCCGTCGATTTACCACCACCTCTTTTGTGATTTCAATGATTGAAAGGAGAGGTTATAGATGGTAATTCATATGGTGTCATTATGGAATTAAATATGCAATCAAGATATATTTTTTCTCTAGGTCCAAATTAAATCTTAAACGGTTAGATTGGACTGGATGGCTAGGATGGTTTGTAGCAAACCCTAACTAGCTTGTACGTTTATAAAAACCAAAATGGAAAACAAGAACAAAAAATTCCTATGAAGTATAAATACAAAATCATGGGAGTGTTGAACCTACAAAAAACATAAAGCCCAAAAACAAAAACAAACAAAAATTGAAAACAGAAAATTGCATATGATTAATGAAAAAACTGCATGTAAAAAAAATTCTACGACTAAAATCGACCGCTTTTAAGAAGAAAAAGCAAGCGATTGTGTAGCACACACGTTATAAAAGCTAATAATTGCACTTTGTGAAACGTCAGAAGCAGCGATGCTTGCTACTGTTTGTTCGCTTAATTGTTACGCCCAAACGACTAGATCGATCTGCTCAGCGGTTCTTTGCGATGGAGTTTGAGCATAGTTAAGGCTAACATCTGATCATATGGGGTTACATACGGATCTCCAGTAATCCCAAAAGAGGGATTTCTCACTTTCTCAGCCTTCCGAAGTAAATGATTCGTATCTTAGGTACCGAGATTAACATCTTAAGCAGGTTTTGCTACCATGGGTAAACACATGTTGACGAAGTTAGACTACCTTGTGTGTCCCCCCTGAAGTAAACATATGTTCATGAGTTTGGTTCCTTTTTTGTTGGAATGTACATGACACGAAAGAGAGAACGAAAGAGATTCGGAAAGGAGATAATAAGACTGACCAGACATGTTGGTCATCATTTAGGAAATTATCTTGGCACTTATTATTATTTCTTGGGGACAAAAAATTGAGATTTTGCAGATGCAGTTGTCATGGTAGTTCTTGGATTTCCCCTTGTTTTCCCCCCTGCCAACGATTGTTGTTACCAAATGCGGAGTACGTTCTTCTAGGATTTTCATTTTGCGAGTGTTATTCTAGAAAATTGTTGCATGAATATTTGAGTTTTAGATGCCATGCCATGCTTCTCCTCAAGGGTATTCACTATTCTGTGCATGCAAAACAAAGACAGAGATATTCTAATTTCTTTCCCCGGTGATTGTTGAACAAGCAGAGCCAAAAGTGTTAATCGACGATTACAATGTGATCGGGTCGCTGTTAACGACGGGTTTAACAATCAGAAGGCGTTCTTTAACTAATTAGTTACCTGTTTCAAAAAAGAAAATTAATTACCGACAGGGCTACGTGATTTATCGAATGGAATAATTCCTCCTCGGCGCCGCACCATGAGCAGCTGAGGCGGCCGGAGGTGGAGACTGGAGAGCAGCAGCCCCTGCGTGCTGGGCGGCGGCGGTGGCACGGAGGACTAAGGCGCTGCCGGGCCGCTGACACCGAGGACCCCACGATCTCCGGCGGCGCCCCCGACGCCCCGTCGCGCCCCTGATACGCCGTTTGGGTTAGAAAACGAATAAACAGTAGCTATATTGACTTGTCTCGTAAGGAGCTAACAGGAGTTCTTCAATTGCCTTGGAAAAATCTGAAGTTCTTCATCCTTGTATGTTTCAACTACCATATTCCTAGGATAAAGCTCATTATCATATATTCATATCCTTAAACTGATGATTAAATTCCAACAACATATAGATTTTTTATTACTAACATGACCAAGTTTCCTAGCTACATCCTTAACAACCAAACAATGACAGCACAGACAGAATGTGACGTTGGTGCAAATTTGACTAACAAATTGCAAGAGTAGAGGACAACCATTCCATGAACAACAACCTGGCTTCCCTTTTAACCACACAGAAAAAAAGGTTCCACGTGCACTTTGAAGTCAATATCCACCATACATCATGATATTATTCTCCAAACCAATCAGCAATCAAAGAAGACATGCAGGTGTTGCAAGCGGCCCCCGTTGACTCTGCAAGCTTTGGTGCTGGTGATCAACACCAAATCATTGCTCCATGTTTATTTCATCCCAAGGAGACGACGGATGAAACAACAAGAGCAAACAGATCAAGGTTCTCCTTTGTTTCCTCATGGAATTGCGTGCAGCAAAGGGGCAGCCCAGCATCAGGCAACAAGGCAAACAAGTTTCAGGCATCAGTGCTTACAAGCCTTCTGATGGATACCCATCCTGCTCCCCTGATGCCTACCAGCGGCAGGCTTCTGCTTACAGCGTTCCGTCTTCTGAGATGAGCAGGAGCTCAACTCGTAGCATCATCAGCAGCAGCAGCTCGTTCAAGGTTGCGGCACAGAGAGTTGCCGGCGTATTCGGTACTTGTTTTGTGCCCAGGGCCAGGAAGGTCAAAACTGAGGAAGAACAGGAGGTTTCTCAGGGGAGCAGAAGTGCAGATTACCATGTCTCCACCGATTCAGGTAGAATTTGGACTTCATACTCTGTTTTTCTAGTTTATCTCGGCCAAGTTTGCCTTTGGGTGACACCGAAAGCAGTAACCTCTTTCTTGAACATGCTCCTCCTTTGGTTTAAGCACCAAATCATCATGAGATGTCCTACAAAATGTCTACGGATATTGACAGATTGAATGCAATAGGGACAGGCAAAGAAAATACAGTGCTCACCATTGCAGATATATCCACGGCAACATCAAACTTCAGCGAGAAGAACATGATAAGGCAGGGAGCTTCTTGCAGCATCTACAAAGGGAAACTGAAGGACGGGACTCAAGTTGCCGTCAGACGTGCCAGAAAGGTTAGGAAACACAAACATCATACATATTTGGCAATTGTTCATGGAGTATGTAGATTGGAGTAGTAAACTGCTCTTTTGTCGCAGCAGTTAGACGGTCAGCATCTATCACCTGAACTTAGCAGGGACCTTGAAACCCTTCAGAAGATCGGGCATCTGAATTTGGTGAGGTTCCTCGGATTCTTCGAGCAAAAAGATGAAACTCTGATCGTCCTCGAGTATGTCAGCAATGGCTCCTTAAGGGAACACTTGGACGGTATGTGTTGCCACTGATCATCAATTGACAGTGCTGAATTCACATGCTTAATTTCAGTAGCTATCTATGTCAAAAGTAATTGGCATACCAGGAAGATGACACTGATCCTGACCTGTACAATACCACACGACGCAGAATCATGCGGAAACGGATTAGAACTTTCGCAGCGGCTCAACATCGCAATCAACGTAGCTCATGCCATCACCTACCTGCACGAATACGCAGGTATTCCAATCAAATTTCTTGAGATGGCACAATCCTTCATGCTAAGAGCAAGTGAAAGATGACTGAACTACTGAAGTAGTGTGTTTGATGACCTGAACTGGAACGCACGGCAGACCGGGCGGTGATCCACCGGGACATCCGGTCGTCGAACGTGCTGCTGACGGAGGCGCTGGTGGCGAAGGTGACAGGGTTCGGGCTCGCGAGGGTGGCAGACGACGACGGCAAGGAGGGCTCAGAGGCGACGCACATCACGACGCAGGTGAAGGGCACCGCCGGGTACGTGGACCCGGAGTACCTGGGCACGTACCAGCTCACCGACAAGAGCGACGTCTACTCCTTCGGCGTCCTCCTCGTCGAGCTCGTCACCGGCCGCCCGCCCATCGAGCGCCGCCGCGACGACGAGCCCCGCGCCACCACGAAATGGGTAAGAGATAATCCGATCATTCGTACAGATTTGCGATGGAGGAAGGAAGTGGATGCTTACAGCGATGTGATGTGATGCGAAGCAGGCGTTGCGGAAGTACAGAGGAGGAGACGCCGTGGTCGCCATGGATCCGAGGATGAGGAGGAGCCCGGCGTCGGTGGCGGCGGTGGAGAGGATGCTGGGGCTGGCCGAGCAGTGCGTCGCGCCGGCGAGGAGGGACCGGCCGTCGATGCGGCGGTGCACCGAGGCGCTGTGGACCGTGCGGAGGGACTACCACCGCCGGCAAGAGCAGCGGCAGGGACGCTTCTGCCGCCGCCGTCGGAGACAGGAGCTCAGAGTGGGTTAGCCGATGATGATGCCGCCGGCTTATACTGGCATGTAACAAAGCATAGCTAAGCTAAATTGCTGTGCTTTGGAAATTGCGACCCTGACCACTGCTGCTTCTGAAAATTGTTAACATGTTGTTCTGCACGTGTATGTTATCTGTAAAGCCAACTTATATACTCCCGCCGTTCGCAAATACTTGTCAGTTTTGACCAGAGTACGCATACCAAGGAAGTAACGATTGATCACAAATATCCTTTAGTGATATCTCAAACACATAAATGAGCTAGTAAAGTGGATAGCGATAGGTGAAGTTAGTACGAGTATTTTGGTATACCAGAGAAGTGAAAGTATAACAAATAAAGTGATAAAATATGTAAAACAGTTGTTTTGACAAGTAGGACATTTTAGCGCTATCGCTACCGTTCGTCCTGTTTTTAAATTCGTGTCGAATACTTTAAACTCTATTTTACAGTTGCAATATTTTCTTTTCACACTTTTGTACTACCAAGACAACACAAATGTGCATGGTACATGCAGCCCCTCCTCCACTTTCTCTCTCATTTCAACCCATCCCATTTATGATTCTCTCTCCCTCCTTTCCTCTCTCTCCGACACTTGCTCCCGGGCGCCGTCTCCTCCGTCACCTGCCGCCGGCGCCACCATCTTTGTCCCTCCCGAGCTCCGCCGCCTCTCACCCCGTCCCTCCTGAACCTTGCCGCGCCATCGCCGTGCTCTGTCGCCGCTATCCTCGAGCACCACGGGCGGCACGGCAGCCAAAGGTGGATCCAATAGATACAATCTCAACCGTCGCTGCCTCCATCACCGTCCGAATCCGGGCTCCACTAGCGATGGCGCCTCCGTCCCCTCCTTTCCCCAGTCCGTCGGCGTTGTGGTCTCTTGGCCATTCGCCACCGCCTCCAACTCCGACACCACGCTCGCGCCTGATCCTGGACAAGAGCGAGGCTGACCGCCAAGAATCTGCTGCCTCCGCCATTGGCTTCCTCGACCAGAGCCGCCTCCGTCCCTATCCAGCGATGAGGCCATCCGCACTGCCTCGGATCTGATTACTTTCTTCCACTTTGTTCTTGACTTTTTATTTCTGGTCCGATTTGCTTCCTTTTTTGCATTCATGTGTCACGATCCAGACTCAGATATATTTCTTTTTTGGGGGAAGATTTGTTCGTGGCAAGATTTTTTGGAGAAATCGGTTCAACATGTTTAATGGAGCGAATATGTTTCGTGGTCCAATTGAGAACTCACCTTTCCCGATTCGTGTTCGCGATGTTTGATCCAAAATGGTGAATAGTATGAAATTGATCATGATTTTGTTCACGATGGAGGCCCATGCTCAATTTTGTTGTATGCGGTCCATTCTTAGATTCTGGTTCATGATCATGATCTCTTGAATGGTTCATGAATCCGAAATTTTTCATTTGGTGCAAAATTGGTTCATCATGGCGTTGTGTTTGTTCTTTGGTCAAGCGAAGTGTTGGTGAAGATGCATGAATTTTGTTTGATCCATTTCGATCTGTAGCGATGGAACAAATTCCTATTTTTTGTAAGCTCGATTTGGGCGATGAAGATGCATGAATTTTCCTTGATTTATATGATAGAGCAAATTTCTAATTTTAGCATGAATTGAACGGTGAAGAAGACCGAATGGTATAAATATGTAAGAAATTTTATAAGCTTGAACTGAATGGTGAAGAAAACTAAATCATGTACAGATTATGTTTTTAGTTTTGTTCATTAACCGTGGACTGTTAAGTTTGCCAAGTGAAGTGTTCAGGAACACTTTGCTAGCGAGAGACAGAGAGAGGAAGACCGGGTGACGTGAGGGGTTAGATGTGTGGGGTTGTTTTGGCAAAGAACCAGCACGAATCTTAAAGCAAGATGGACGACAGAGATAAGTCTCAAACGTCCAACTGCTATTTGTAAGCCAAGTTATATATTCCCTCCGTTCGCAAAATACTTGCCACTTTTGACCAAAGTACCCGTACCATGGAAGCAACGGTTTAGATCAAAGTGGATCAAAACACCCTCCAATAGATAGTATCTCAGTCACAAAAGAATGAGCTATGTCAAGTGGATAGCAATATGTAGAGTTAATACGGAGAACTTTACCTTGGGAATTGAGAATTGACAAGTACCATATATGAGCAAGTAAAGTGATAAATGACAAACGCTCACAAACAGATTTTGTACTAATGTTCCTTTGCTTATGGTTGGAACAGTACAAGATTACTAAAATGTTGCAGACAGTCTTGTTTCAAATTCTATGATCCTAAGGTATAATCTGAGCACAAACAAAAATAAGCTGGTCACCCTCGCTAATAAAACAGCCAGTGGTCAGGATACTTTTCATGCAGCCCAGGACTCTGATTTCAGAGAGAGAACAAAAAATTAACAGTTCACAATCTCGATCCTTATTAACCTAAGAGTCTAAAACAGCTCCGGCCCTTACAATAAACTGAAGAAACACAGATCACAACGCCTGAAAAGCCGAACCAACAGCAATAGCTTGAATAACATACAGCAGGTTGAGAGCCATATTGAGAAAATAGGCCAGATGAACAGTGTAATCCATCATCAGTTAGAAAATATAATTCGAAATGTGTCATATAATTCTTTTGCAAAATTTAATGGTTTCTACTGCAAAACTATATTTCTCGGACTAGTTAACTGATGGGGAGCAGCACATTGGATCTTTCTGTGCAGACTGAGATGGGGAGCAGCACATTGGATCTTTCTGTGCAGACTGAGCTCCCCGGTATGTCATGGTGTGCAGAGGACCATCATGGGAGAGCTGGACTGATCTATTGATCTGCTTCAGTGAGCCCCTTATGATTCACCACAGAAGTCACTAATCAATGTTCCGTGAAAATGATGGCAACGGTGCGCCTTCTTGGGGCCGTAAGATGACGAGGACACAGAACATCCCAAGCATTGGCAGAACCACGAGCCATTTCAGCAGCTTGTAGTAATGCATATGGAAGGTAAGTGAAAACTCGTCAGAGAAATGAAGCCCATGTTTGTCAACCATCTCCACGAGCACTGTTCCTGTGGTTCTAACAGGAACGGTGGGAAGCTTCATCCGCTGCTTTCCTGGTTCATGATAGATCTCGCTGATAACAATGCGCCTATCTCCTTGGTAATTCCCAGGGACAAGTAAAGTTACCTGAAATGCAGCAGTAACATGAAGGTAGTTGGAAATTAGTAAAATTATTTGGCTTGTCCATTAGGTGAGACTTTGGGCTGACAGAATGTACCGTGACATTATAAGGAGCTTGATTCCCGTAGGGAACCCTATACTTGTCAACAATCTCAAACTCTACCCAGAAATGCTTGCCCTCTTCGTCACGGAAGGTCCTGGAACCATGCTTAACATAAATACCTTGACGGTTGTACCTATACGCAGCATTATTCCTTCCTTGGTTTGATGATCTCCATTCCTGCAATCAAATTATAATGAGAAGTTATCTCGTTATTATGCTGAAAGTGGATTTCGGCCCCCAAGTAGGCTTTGATGATTAATGACAAAACGATTAAGAAACTAATGTGTGCATCAAGTGCGATCAGATATTTTAGTCTAAAAAAGTAGTGGTAAGACCAGCGTTGGCAACTTTTAAAAAGTTCTAAGAAAAGACGGCTTAAAGAAATAAAGATTAAGGATAATTTTCTAACTCTTTTAGTGGTTCAAAGAATCACATTGAGTTTCAGAAAAATCGTACTATTAAGGGAGCCTAAATTTGGAAGTTTGTGAGAGTGTCTTGCTAATGCTTAGCTAGAAATCAATTTTCAAATCCAAAGAGGTCTTTGAAATCTCTTCATACACACTCGTTCTAAAGATGTCGAAGCATTCGAGTTTGATGTCGGAACAACCGAATTTTACTTATGTGTAAAGAGTCAAGGATCTCGGAGCCTCCAAGTTGTCCTTCTTATCTGTTCTTCTAGATGGCGGAACATCCGAGATTTCCTGGAACCTTCGAGTTCCGTTCCTGAAAACACGTAAGTCTTTTTGCCTTGAAAGTCGGAAGCTCCGAAAGTTTCCCAAAGCCTCCGAGAATCTGTTCTAGGCTTATCTTTTGAAATCTCGGAATGTCCGAGTCAAATGTCGAAACCTCAAAGAATGAGTTCTGTCCACCCTCCGTTGAGAAACCTTGAAATCTCAAAAGGTCCGAGTGCGATGTCAGAATTTTCAAGAATTCATTTTGACCACGCCTTGGCAAAGCAATTCTAAATCCCGGAAGATCTAGGTTCAAGTAAAAATCTTTGGCCTTGCTTTGTCCGTGGTGCTTCGAAAGTCGGAACTTCGAATTTGTGTCAGAAGTTCCGAGATCTATTTCTGGACAGTCAAACTAGTCGTTGCTTTCAAATGTCGGAACCTCTGAGTTTCATCTCGAAAGTTCCGAGTTTTACCAGTTTTGCACTAACCGCTAGTTTTTACGGGGTTGGTTGTATATACCCTTAAGCCTCTTTGCTCAGAGGAACTTTTGCCAATTTATTCTTCTGCTCTCCTAAGTGCTACTCTACATTTCCTCGAGTTCAAGTTGTCATCCTTGCGAGGAAATCTTTGAGGGAGAGAAAGAAATTGAACCATAGTTGAGCTTCAAACAAAAGTTCATCTCCAAGCCTAATTGATCGAAACATATAACTCTTGAAGATTCACGTCTTCTAGACGGTTATGAGTTACTTAGGAGCCTTCAAAGATTGTGAAGAGCCCTAAGAAGTTTGTGATGGTTTAGAGCTTGCCTATCGTGAGGTGAAAAGCTATCACAAGAAAAGGAAAGCTTCCATCAGCAAGCTTCTTAAGGAAAGAGTACGATTTGATTTCGACTTCGATCCTAGGATCAAGTTTCCTTAACGGAGACGTAGAGACTCGCCAAAGGCTCGAACTTCGACAACAAATCTTGTGTCACCCATTTAGTTGTTTCTTGCACTTCTCTATACTTGTTTCTTTACTTGTTTTGATCACTAGCATGTTAGATCTTGTTTAAGACTGTTTAGTGTTATATAGATATTTGTGTAGAAATCCATTTTGGGATTATATTTTGTTAATCTCCTATTCATCCCTCCTCTTGTTGATAGCCTAGATTATTTCACATGCTCACCTCTATGTTCAAACCAAGCTTAAGTAAAAGTTGCAAAAGGTTCACCCAAAAAATCTCTCTGACTAGAGTTAAAATACTGTCAAACAAAATGGAGACATGACTACAGAAACACATAACCTACCTTGAGTGGATGGTGTGGTGAGGGAGTGGAAAAGCAAAAGACATTGCCGTTCATGGTAGTGACAATAAGATCAAGGTCATCTCCACCATCCACATTGTCAGCCAAAACCATAGTGTACCTATCAATGTGCAAAGAAGTGAGCTCATTTTGCTGAAATGGAAGTACAGTACCTAAAAATGCTACCAAACATCTTGCAGAGCAGAGAAGAAATGGCATACGAGGTCTCTCCAATGTCGACAACATCTGCACAGCCACTAGAGCCCTCGATCAAATACAGATAACCATCAAAGGACGTAGTAGCAAGGGTTAGCCCTCGTGGCTTTTCTCCACGTTTGCTCATGTCAACTAATAGAACAGGACTCATGATCCTTCCATGTGCTCTATATGGGAAAGGCTGAATTTTTGAGCCATCCTTTCCACTAAGAACATATATGTTCCCCGATACAGTTGGGACCACAACATCAGTGTGACCATCTCCATTGACATCCCCAACAGTAGGTCGCTGTCATCATATGATAATGATAATCAGATTGCTTATAAAAAAGCTCAGATACAACAAAACACAGAAAATCAAGATGCTGCAACGGAAATACGTGCACGTGATATATTTATTTTGACCAAAACCAAATTATAATGTACTGAATCAGTCGTAAAAGAAATTAACAGCACCAGATGAAGCCAGAATGGTAGAATCTCAACGTAAAGGATCTAAGCAAGATTTGAATGCATGTATTCTTCTGAGCTAAACTAAGCAAGCAATTTCAGCACATGTAGCAATTGCAGAGTATCGATTGTCGAGAGACATGGATCACAGTGGTATATGAATAGACAACCAAATTTACATAAGCAATCAGTTAACACCGTACAAAAGAAACAAGTGAAACTTGCCTGTGGAACAAGGCTCTTCAGATGCACCTCCCAGATTTCTTTTCCCTCTGCAGTCCAAGCTGCTACATTGCCATGCACATCAGCAGTGACCATCTCGATTTTGCCGTCATCGTTGATGTCTGCCGCAATGACTGGTGCATGGATCTCAGCCATCTCAAGGGGAAAATTGTTCCTGACCTTACCTACATTGACAAAAAACAACAATGTAGAGCACATGGATATTTACATATAAGTAGCCTATCGGCCATCGAAGATATAAGTATAAACAATAGTGGAAATTCGTTGTTTTTCTAGTGAGGGTTTCAGCAAATTACAGTCTAATTTCCCAAAGGATAAAATAAAATGATAAAAACTGACTATTGCTTTACACAAGGTTCTATATTATTCTAGTCAAGAAACATTATGCTACAGGAACTAGATATGCACACACTATAGGAAAGGACAGCTCAGCTTAAAGCTGCTTTTGGATTAAATACTACATATTATGAGGTTAAGAATTTACCGTGATGATCAATAACATAAAACAAGCCATAGGAAGTTCCAACAAGGATGTCCAAATTTCCATCACCATCCAAATCAACCACAGTTGGAGACGAATATGCATGGGCACGGAAGTTCCCATTTTCAGTACTCAAATCGAGGTCTGCAGTCCATTTAACTTGTTTCGTGTCAAGGTTAAAAACAACTATACTGCTCGCGATATATTTTTCAATGTCAATCCCTCCTAGCTCTTTTATATGGTCCGGGTTATCATAATACCTGCCATTAAAAGACAGCAAGTTACTAGGGTGCACAAGGTACAGCAACGCAGCAACACAGACACGAAATCATGAAGGGCTTATATTGTGGTTGAAAGTTTTGCATTAAGAAAAGCATTTCAATCATAACCAAAAGATAGCACAACAAGATAAACAAACACCTAGCTTTAGCACCTTTTGATTCATTGTTGGAACAAACATGATAACTTAACAGAAGAAATCAATCAAAGTGAAGGCATAAACTGAGTCAGGGAAGCCAAGGTCCAATCTAACGGAGACTAGCCATATCGCACCATCATGAACCAACAAATCCATAATCTGGGAGAATAAAAGGGTCCTGCTTTTTAAAAATTAATCTATAGCTATCTTGGGCACATGAATGACACACGAATGCCATCATGGGACAGCACAAATAAATATGCAAGCCTCTTTTCTGATGTTCAGAGGTTCCTGTCTATAGGTCCTCATCATTCAGAAGTCATGAGCAACACGCATGGAATGCATTAGTAGCAGAGAAAACAGCCTTACTCGTGGTCAAAGAAGTAGGATACAGCAATAATCATTTCTTGTACACCATCTTTGTCAATATCTGCAATTACCTGTAGAAAGAATGTGAAAACTAACTCAAGGGCATTGATAGAATGAACATCAAATATATGCAAAAGGAAACAAAAAGGTTCACTTACTGGGGTGGACAAGATGTGAGCATCTATGCTCACATAATCTTCTGCTTTCTCATGCTCTTGTTCTGTCCAGTCCTCGTCACCCCACATGGATTCATCAACATAATCATCGTAATCATAGTTGTACTCATCAGGGAGATCTTCTGCATCCCGAAACAAATCGAATGATGCATTAGCCTCATCCTCTAAAGGCTCGCTATTTTCAACAGTCACTTTTCCTGTTGTTGCCGCGTCATTTCCATGAGTTTCTGCGCTTCCTGTTTGATCATCACTTTTATCGGCTATTTGAAGCAACCTTCTCTGAGCATGTGATGCATTCTCTGCCGTGGCATTTACACTGGAGATGCTCCCAGCATTAGTGCTGTTTGGATTATTCGGCAACTCCATATTATCTTTTCCTTGTGTAGAATTATGCTTCATTTCAGCCGACTGTAGCTCAGATGCATGTTTCAGGGAATCAACCCCATGTGTTGTTGTATTGGTTGTACTTCCTACAATATAAACAAATAACATCAAAATGCATCTTTCCTACATATTCATACATCCACAGTATGCATAGTCCATTATCCACATGAGAGTAGTGTAATGGTTACTATGTGGATGTACCTTCCCTTTTCTTTAAAGCACTTTCAATCGTCAGGTTGGTTGTACTAGGCTACTAGCTCTAATATGTGCGAACTATGTGGTACAATCTATAAATATAAGTGAGCTCAGTCCACAAGGATGTTCAACAAACAACAAAACTGAAATACCAGCCCTAAACTACATAAACAGTAAATGTAACTTCAAGGCAGAGCCCACCGGATACAAATGGCTAGAAAAAGCCTTAGATCCAAATGTGGTAACAAAAGAAGACATTTTTTAGTATAGACCAGCAAATAGCCGAATAATGTGGCAAACAGATTATAAGCTAACTTACGTGAGTGGGGTTCCTTAGAAGATTCTTCACCAACTAATTTGTCCTGAATGTTTGGGTGCAATTCCTCAGAAGCAGCTTTGTTCACAATTGAACTGTCATGAACATCTGGATGGGAGCGGTCAACTGGATCTGGATTTAGCCCAACGTACCAATCTTTACGTACTTTCCTACGAGGTACCTCTAGCTTGTCCATCATCATATAACCTGATATCCTACAGAACAACAAATAATGATCCCCATGTTTAAAGAAGAACATAATACTGTCCCGTGATGAGTTCCTTACCTGAAGAAATTCACTACACCATTGTAAGTAGCCAAAACTATTTCCCGTGTACCATCCTTGTCAATATCATATAGAAGAGGACTTGAATGAACATTTGACTGGTGAAATGCAGGCCATCCTGGAATTAATGTTTCAACAAATATATATTGAAAAGGAAAGTACATCAGACCAATTAAAAGATATATCTTAGATGGATAACAGAAATTCAATTGAAACTTCTTCAGGACCTAACAGGATGTTAGAACATCTTTAACTAATAAAAGAACTAAGTTGAAACTTTTCCAGAATCTTTAACAAAGAGCTCAGCATGACCATTATAGCATGTTGCATGCCAAATACAAGATGAAATCCCACCTGGTAGTTTGTCTCCATCAGAACCTTCAAGCACTTCTAAGTAATGAACAAATGATGGCACCACTACTTCCAACTTTCCATCACTAACATAACAAAACGAAGTTCATTAAAGTGTGTTCAAAATGGATTTGTAAAAAGGTAAAAGGAGCTAAAGCGGCAACTGGAAGAAATAAAATGAGCATGCATCTAACACTTAATAAGTCAAATTAAACATGCATATAAAATGCTGGTTCTTCAACAGAGGACACAAGCTACTCAGTTCATGGTAATGATTTACTTATTTGATTTTTGCACATTATCACTATAATAATTAACAGAATTATGGAGAAGTTGGTGCTGTTCCAGAGCATGGAGCAATCATTTCATCTTTACATAAGCATTGAATGATGGAAATATGAAATGACCAAGTATATATGACATAGATCCTAAAGATAAAACAGGCTAAGTAATATCTCAAGCATCTTTTACCTGTTGATATCAGCAATCAATGGAGATGCATAAATGCTAGAACTAACTTCGGTCTGCCATCTCAGCTCCACATGTTTTGGACACTTGGTATTCAATAACGCATCTTCATCACTACAGAAAGTTTACAAACATTACCTCGTTGAATATATGCATCAATCCATACAGATGGCTGGGATTATTTACCTAGACAACTTTGAAAGGTGTACTGTGCATAATGGTTAGATATTTCACATATCCTTCAGTCCAACTGAATTACTAAACTTACACCATAAGTCGTGTGCTTATGGCATTTACAGATGTGCACTTGAAATTAGTGGGATGAATATAAAAAATTCACTTAGGTCAGAATCTTTAGTGAAAAACCACAATACTACACTGCAACAATGAAGAAATCCACATTTTAATGTAATAGTCCAAGCTATAGCTATGCATTTTGCTCCCTATCTGGTGTTTTGTAAGCTATTTTAAGAATTAACATGCCAGTGAATTTCAGGTTAACAGCAAAAGTATTAACATGAATGGTATCAAATGCCATGGGGACAAGTTCGGGTAGCTATTTCCAGTTCTATCATAGAGATCAACAGATGTTACAGAATGACAACTTTGCAGGATCAGCAATGGATCCCATGATTGTTCTACAACTTTCAAATGATACTCATATTTTATCACGACATTTGCTTCCAAGAGCTATCAAAAAACTACATTCCGAAGCAGCATTGGTGAAGTTCTGACTAGGTTGTGATCACCTTGTGGGCCTCACAAATGCAACAATTTTCACCTTTTCAGCTCGCTCTTTTCTTTCTTTTTCTTGGTTAGGGCTGGTAGAGGGGGGTTGGAGGAGCTCAGTGGGTGTTAACTCTTATGGGATATGAGCAAAGCTACCAGTACTGGACATGATCAGATGGAATGAGTAAATTTGCTAGGTTAATATTGTCCATGAACCAACTATCCCACTGTTTAATAGGTTAGTACAGGTGATCAATTCTATGCATCATATGTGCAGGCCAAATGGAGCTCAGTTTGAGTGATCTGCTGTATCAGGTTCACACTTAAACAACCACACCAACATGTATCAGGATTCGGAACTGCATTCTTCTGCGACAGTAACCCACTTAATCATATACCATGACAGCTTATAGAACACTAGATTCAAATATGATGAGTTTATTACTTCGTATAGATCAAGTAGCAAAGTGAGACCACTATACTCGAACAAACTAAAATTTAAGCAGTATTCCGATACATAAACGTATAGTGGTTTAACATATTTTGTGCACCTGGCGTCATCCTAAGCATAAAATTGAGCATTGGGTGTAAAGGCACAAACTGAGCACTAGTACAGCCATCACAAGCTGGTTGAGGTCAGCAATTGCGACGAGCCTACGATAAACCACACACGAGCTGGTCGATGTCAACAACTGCAACGAGCCTAACAGAAACAACAGAACAAACAAATCGTCTGATCGTTTCAAGTGCCAAGGATCTGGCAGCGATTCCAAATCTAAAGCGACTCGGAGGAGCCGGGGGGAGAGGGGAGAAGCGCGAGGTTGCTCACAGGTGGGGGTAGCCGAGAAGGTCGTCGCTCGCCTCGCGCTGCCGGAACTTGTTGGTCTTTTTCGCCTCCTCCTCCGCAGCCGCGGCCGCGGAGGCCACGAGGAGGGCGCATACGGCGAGGGCGAGGAGGCGAGGCATCTGCGGGCGGCGCCTAGGGCTTCACAGGCGGAGGTAGTGACGCGCCGCACCGAGGCCGCGGCGGCGGCGGTGGTGGAGAAGGGAATCTCGGCGTGCTAGCGGGGGAGGAGTGGTCGGAGTCGGGGCGAGCACGAACGAACTCGAACAGAGCCGCTCGCCGGGGTGGGTAACTGAAATGGCGAGGAGACGAGGGTTTTTCTGTAAACTTGTGGGTCATTTGGTCTCTTGTCGCTGACGGTGGGTCTACGACGATGAGTTTAACGAGTGGGCCCGGAGGGTCAGAGTGCCGTGGACTCTTGGTGGGGATCATTTTACGGCGTTCCTCAATTACGGATTTACTGTGGTGTAATCCGTCATTAGTCCCAGAAGATGAAGATCTTGGTGTCTAGAACATGGTAGCGAGACAGTTTACATGGTGTTTGGTTTAAAAATTGTACCGTATACGTAACGGAAAGGGATTACAGAGAAATTTGTGCAGTAATCAATGTTTTCCTGTTTTGTTTGGTTGGATTGGGGGAAGGCATCAGATCCCTTGACAAGACAGATTTAGTTAATTACATCACTTCAACACTCATCCATAAACTACGATGTCAAGAAACTTCCAAGAGTATCGCAATAAATTGATGTGGGAGAATTTAAAAAATGTCAATCGCAACAATGCACGAGAAGTTAAGAAATGTCAATCACATCAAATCAAATCAGAAAGAAGGGATTGAATAAGCTCGAGAACAACACCCGAGGGAGACGAACACTCCGAACACCACCGAAAACCAAAATCAAATTCCACCTCAACCCCAAACCACGGAGCTCACCGACCACGGAACACCACAGGAAGAGGAACCACGCGTAGGCGGCGCCAATCCGGGAGCAACTTGTAGACTCGTCTACATGTCCTCCGTCAAGTCCAAGGAAAAGGTGCCTCCTCACAATAGGAATCGAGGGGAGTGAGGACAGCTGGTGACGATGAAAATAGGAAGAACTGCAAACTCAGGAGAGGACACTGATGTCGGCCACCACCCGCTGACACCGAAGCTAGCAGCCAGGAGGAACCCTGGAGTCTCCCTGATCCGCGCTACCTTTTTTTTTCTTTTTTGAGGGAAGTGATAGAATGCTCTTTCTTTCTTTTTTGAGAGGAGACAGAATGCGGGCAAGCTCAGGAGAGGACATTGATGCCGGCCACCGGCCGCCGACACCGAAGCTAGCAGCCGGGAGGAACCCTGGAGTCTCCCTGATCCACGCTACCTGTTTTTTTCTTTTTTGAGGGAGGTGATAGAATGCTCCTTCCTTTTTTGAGAGGCGACAGAATGCGCGGAAGCTAGTTAGCTACAGTATCATGATCTGATTACACTCGGATGGGAGCGGAATGAGCCTTCCACTTTGATTCGGTGGGATGTGATTACAAGGCAGTTGAAACAAAACGGTTGTAATGGTATCGCATAGTAGGGTAATCGGATAACAGACGAAATCGCCCCAACCAGACGCGTTGTTAGACTTTTATTGGTCTGCGTTACTTGTAGACACAAGGAAAACAGAGAAAATATCACTTGAAAGTCACATCAAAGATATATAGACATAGCTTCTTATAGCTATTACATCATACTCTAATACTAATATCACTTGAAGCTTAGATCATGGATAGATAAGAGATGGCCTCATACAGCTAGTACATCATGCTCCAATACTAAGATAAGCCACACATAGAGCTATTCCAATACTAAGATAAGCTACACATAAATAAGTCATAACCAGGACCAACTAGTAAAAAAGGTAAATGTTGATAGTCTCCTCCACGCGATACATGGAGTATGGCAATGTATCCATGAGGGTGCCCTAGAGCTTCATTGCATCGGTCCTCCTCATCCAGGCACTCCAGAAGCCGACGTAGAGCTAGTAGATCCCATCCTCACAGCTGCCATGAGCGCCACACCACGAAATCACACCGATATGTAGGCGGACCAAGTTAGCCATGAGATAGCGGCAAGCATCACCTCTCTCAATTCTCTCGATTAGTCCACCACACTCCTCCCTCAAGTTGTCCAGGCCCACAGCTCAACCCTCTAGAGCACGGGCCTTCTCCAGTAGGATAGCGGTCTCTGTTGCCAACTTGATGGCTAAGCAAACAAGAGTGTAAAAGAGCAGAAAATAAACAAGTATATGTACACGGGTTTTGGGCCACCTACAGATCAGAGCAAGCTCGATCATATTTACCTCCTAACTAAGTCTGATAATTAATTCCTTAAATAAATTAAATAAGCACATGTGTTATATGAAAATGTATTGCTAATATTTCATATATACCATGACGAGAACATCTAATTGCTTTCCATTTTTCTAGCTAGTTCAAACTAGTAATCAAATTGGGCTTCTCTTTCTACCGTAACGTGTCCAATCACATAGACGAGACATAACCTAAGCCTTTGAAAAATGCATACAATAAATATGGTACAAAATGTTGAGAATGGCTCGAGGTGGCCCTACTAACTAAGAGATCATACTTCCACAAGAGGATAACTCAACTCTTTATTCATTAATTCAACTTTGATACAACACTCTTGTTAGTAGCTACCCTACCACTCCACTATGTCATTCTCATGGTTATCCATAAAACTCTCACAAAACTTTAGAAAACTCCCTACAAATATCTTATCTTTAGAGTTTTCTACAACACAATCTAAGTACTGAATATTTTCTTACCTCATAACTATTCTAGATACTATAAATAAAAATATATTGCGCTATAATTTTCTCTAATTCTAAAGTTCTCCTCTAAAATATCTCCACCATGCTATTCCTGATTTATTCTATGGTCTTTTCAAATATATTTAACACTCCAAAGTCTTCTAGAGTATTTTCAAGTATGCATTGCACATTCTCAACACAAAATAGATACATTTGAGTGTCATCCTTATGTTTAAACTAGTATGATAGAGATGAATGCATGCATGTGTTTTTTATTTCTTGAACCTTTGGCCAGTACATTCTATGTACTCATCTGGCTTGTTGATTTGGCTAGGCACAAGTACAAGCTCCGACCCCACCGACTACTTTGTTTGCGAGTACAAGCGCTAGGGCATAATCCCAGTTGATTTCCTGTGGTCTTGGAGTTGCATCAAGCCGAGTTTCTATTATGCTTTCTGCTGCCCACCTTGTGCTTTTATCCGCCCTTAGGGTGTTGTTTGTTATAATTTGGACTTTTAGGGCCATGTATCTCGTGTAAGCTTTATATCATACGCTTGTATGGATATGGTCTCAAGTTTATTTATGCTTCACTAATCTTAGACTGAAGTTGTATGCACAAAGGGTGTCCGGTCTTAAAACCCGGGTCCCACACCTTAGAACCCTGTTATTCACTACTGATAATAATTGTAGACTGTTTTAGGATCTCTACTTCCAATCCTCCTCCCCACCTCAGCTGTTGTATTTTTCTTTTTAGTGTTTAACCCTTTATGCATTCCTCACAGCTAGATTCGTTTCGATTGTCTGTGACAATAAATAGCTGGTTAGGCTGTTTTATTAAAAAAGAAAGAAAGACAAGAACTTCGTTAATGCTTGAAATGTAAACATATATCGTCGCTTGAGTTTTTTTATGAGACCGATTACTAGCATATATCAGGGGTGAAGGAACCGTTAATTCCTCCGTCTCCCGCAGTTGACCGGGCCAGTCGGCAACGTGGACCCAGTATTACCCCGATGGCGACCCTGCACGCAAAAATGGGATTCCACCTAGTCAAGGTAGCATGACCAGCCCAGGATTAAAAATTCCTACGCCGTGCTAATATGTATAGTGTTGCTATGAGACGAGAGAGGTTTGTTTTACAAGGCGACAGAAGACCTACAGTGTTTGCAACGCTAACAAAAAGATTTTTTAGTCCCTTTTGGTTTAGGGTTAATAGGTGGATTAGGTATTTAACACGCCAAATACTGGCTAGAGATAAGTTAAATTGGCCAAAACTATTTAATCCCTCCAATCTAATATATTGAACTAGTCCATAAAATAACTTAACCCAACACAATTAACTCTCGTAAATTCGTTTTTTCTATAACTAACCCAACTACACCTAATTTAATCAAACATCAATTTAAACTAATTGGATTAGTTATTGAACAAAAAATTATGGTTAAACTAATTTATCTGAGTTAAAGTTAGCTATTATCTTTGACTCCAAACTAAACATAACCTTAGGACTAAACGCAACCTTACGACTCTCTCGAACTAGGCGTTTGCTCAAGCCAGGTAAAGCATATGGTAAACGATGGCGTGCGCAATTGCATGATCCGGGCTAACACGATGCTCCAACGAAACGAAAGTCAAAGTTTCAAACCTGTCTTACATGTGACCGTGTGACATGTCACAGTGTACTGTATAACTGAACCTCCGTTGACTCAAACCACGGTACCGTGCCAGCGGAAGAAGAAAACTAGTATATTCTTTTCCTTCTAGTTTCCATGGAATTTACACAGAGATGAATGTTTTAACCTGACGTTTGCGTAGCCAGAACAAGGTGGGGGTTTAGCATAGGTTTATAGCAAAGAACATAAAGAAAAAGACAATGTAATAGGGAATCCCTAGGTTAAGCATGCCCTCCAAAGCAAAATCAGTGAAGGTCAGCATCGTCCCATGTAAGAGCGGTACTTTAAAATCAGAGGGAATTGATGGTGCTCACTGTTCAATCATAGCTGAGGTTAAATATGTAAATTGCAAAGTCCCAGCTCACTCCCTTGTCTGCATCTAGCCATATATCACGGAGCATCTGCCACCCACGCGCACTTAGCACGCAGTCAGAGTCTCCTCCCAGAGCGCGCAAGGCCAGCAAGAAATGGCGAGCAAGGCGGTCACCATCGGCGATCTGATCCACCGCGTCGCCTCCTCCTGCCTCTCCAACCGCTTCCCCGGCAACTACACCCTCGACGGCTCTGGCGACACCGATCTGGACGAGGAGGACGATGACCCATTCGCCGACTTCGCCGACGCCGTCTCGGGCGCCGAGGAATGCCGGCGCTCGCCGGATGAGGCTGGGGAGGGGGAGGAGGAGGTGAGGAAGCTAAAGATCTGGGAGGAGGGGGAGGAGGAGAAGAGGAGGAAGAAGGCGGCGGTGGCGGAGGCGGAGGCCAAGGGCGTCGAGCGGGCGCGGGACGCGGAGACGCTCATGGCGGAGGTGTTCGACGCAGTCTCCGGCGTGCGCCGCGCGTACGCCGCGCTCCAGGGCGCGCACTGCCCCTGGGACCCCGACAGGATGCGCGCCGCCGACGCGGGCGTCGTCGCCGAGCTCCGGCACCTCGCGCGCCTCCGCGACCGCTTCCGCCGCTCCGCGGCGGCTGGCCACATCCCGCGCCCCAACCTCTCCGCGCCGCCGCTCCGCGAAGCCGTCGCGCCGTACGAGGCCGCGCTCGACGACCTCCACCGACAGCTCCAGACCAAGCAGGCCGAGGTCGACGGCCTCAAGGAGAAGCTCGCCGTCGCCACCAACCGCCGCAACGCGCGCCTCCACCCCTCCAAGAAGCACAGTGCCGCAGAAGGTGGCGGCTGTGGCGCGCCGACGCCGGAGCTGTTCACCGCCTGCGCCGAGCAGGCCCGCGCGGCGACGCGGGCGTTCGCCGCGCACCTCCTCCAACTCTTGCGCGCGGCGGGGCTGGACCCCGCGGCGGCCACCCGGTCCCTCACCAAGATCCCGGTATCCTCCCCGCAGCTCGCCAAGCACGCGCTGGAGGCGCACGTCACCCGCGTTCTCCTCGGCGGCTTCGAGCACGAGTCCTTCTACCTCGACGGCTCCCTCTCCTCGCTCCTTGATCCCGCTGCGTTCCGCCGGGAGCGGTACGCGCAGTTCCGCGACATGCGCGGCATGGAGCCCGGCGAGCTCCTGGGCGTGCTCCCGACCTGCGCCTTCGGCCGCTACGCCGCGAGCAAGTTCGCCGCCCTCCTCCCGCCTCGCGTGGAAGAGGCCGTCCTGGGCGACGGCGAGCACCGGAGGGCGGTGGGCGGCGGCACGCACCCGCGGACGCCCTTCTACGGGGAGTTCCTGCGCGCCGCCAAGGCAGTGTGGCTGCTGCACCTCCTCGCGTTCGCGCTCGAGCCGCCACCCAGCCACTTCGAGGCCGGCCGCGGCGCCGAGTTCCACCCGGAGTACATGGAGAGCGTGGCCGGCGCGCCCCGTGGCGCCGGCACAGGTATGGTCGTCGGGTTCGCGGTCGCGCCGGGGTTCCGGCTGGGCAATGCCGGGGTGGTGCGCGCCCGGGTCTACCTCGTGCCCCGCGGCAGCCGACAGTGACACGACGGATAGGATCAACCACCCTTTGCTACTTGCTAACACTGGAGTAGCTCATTGGTGGAGCAAATGCATTGGAGTACTACTAGCTCCTGCCTTAATTAGATTTTACTTTCGTACTAGTTGCTTCTTCTCCCAAGTAATCTCATGTATAAGAGGCATGGAATGCACTGAATGCATAATCATGTGTTGTTTAGTAAAGTACTGCGCTCCCTGTCTCAGTACAGTGCTACTATTTCCTGGTTCATATCTACTGGTCAGTACATATGATAAAATGCAGAATTGACTGTGTAACATTCGACCATTCAGTTGGCACATGACATCAAGGAGCAGCTGCTCATCATGATATGCATTTATGTTGCACCGTGCAGTCTGTTGTGCAATGAAACGAGTTGCAGGTTCAGTTCTTGCTGGGGCAGGAGACAGGCAAGATTCTGAGATGTGGCCAGAAAAATAAAAACATTGGATTGTAACGAAAGGAAGGAACGTGTCTTGTTCGATGCATGTTCTTGAAAAGCATGCGACGAATGATGGTGATAGATCTGTTCAGGTGGACAGATTTTTGTCTCTATTTTATCCCAGGATCTTTTGTTGGGAAACGTCCCAGGTTCTTCTTTGAGAACAGATCTACAGAAACTGCAGGAAAAGAAAAAGCTTGGGAAAGCAGAAGGTTGTACTCTTAAGCTTTTGGCCTGAACAATGACACTCCCGAAGCAACTCAGTTCGATGTGTTCCTCCAAAGTGATGTCACTCTGTCAGAAAGCAAAGCAAGCAAGAACAAACAACCCAAGATTACAAGATGAACACCTTCAAGTAGCCTCGAGGACCCAAATACTCATAAACAAGATCTGACAAAAAGAACGGTGTTATTTTCTTTCTCCCAGTTTAATTCGTTGAAAAATTAATCTATTGACCAAAAATATGAAATGAATAGTCTATGGTGCAAAAAAGAAAAAGAGTTGAACATTGCTTTCTACATGACAGAACTAGGTGGAATGTGAGCAACGAATGGAAGCCGTTGATTTCCCAGTTCAACAGATCCAATCCTCGTGATTTATAAACCTGCATTCCATAACTCCTGTCAGACATTGAAAAAATTAATTCAACATAGATAAGATGACGAAAATGCATTCCCCGTCCCTGTTAACTATCATCTAGTACGTAGTAATTATTTAGGGGGCCATTGACAAAGCTTCTTTGATTGTTTCAAATGCCTGCAACTCAAAAGAAAACTTACCGTTTAATGTTCACGGTAACTCACAAGCTAACTATTTTTTCGTGTTGGCGGCTGACTTAGTTGGTCTCCAACAGATCCACACACTGAACTGCTTAGTTCATACTTCATACCACAAGGCCCCAACTGACAAAACTTCTGATACTGTGGTACTCAAGATGCCTGCTCAGACATGAAACAAAAAGCTGAGAAGCTTTTCTTTCTTCCGGAGAACACAACAAATGAAACTAGAACAGAATACCCATAAAGTTTGGAGGCTCTGAAAATAAGAAAAACATTATGCTAAAAAGCAATTTGCTATATGATGGACAGCCTTCTGATATTTTCTGAAACAATGGTGAACTTTCCTTAGTGTAGGGCCTTAAATATACTTCAATTGGGAGAGCAGCAATGATTTACTTCAATTGGGAGAGCAGCAATTATAACAAACAATGATTTACTTCAATTGGGAGAGCAGCAATTATAACAAACAATGATTTACTTCAATTGGGAGAGCAGCAATTATAACAAACGATCTTTCTGTTCTATCCTATAACTCTGGCACACCAAGTGAGAAGATCACATACTTCAGATAAACTATTTCTTTTCTCGGCCTGTTTGTGTATGAAAAATATGAAAATCTGACTTGCTATACGATTTGTATGTATTATTGCCTGACTAAGATATCCTTTTTATTTTATGACCACCTGATGCAAGTAGAACAGCAGATGTTAAAGATTAGGCATGCTCAGAGTCATATCTAGGATTCTTGGAAACTAAGAGTATCAGTTAGTTGCTATTGTCAGTATTCAGTCATAGCGTTGCTCACTGAAATAAGGAAAAACAGAATCCAGAGTGTTCAGATCTCAGAGACAAATTATCCTTACCATCAAGAATTGACTGCCTCGATTTGGTCAAAATCTAGATCCACAAAGCTCTCCTTTCCAAAAAGTGTCACCTGGACAGTAACCTGTGGAAGATGACACTTCTTAGATAACCAGATAGTATGAGAAGAAAGGTAATGGAGAATAGCCAGACAATTAGTTCACTAAGATGAAGCTGTCATCAGCCTACCTTCTTATTTTTGCGATTCACTTCCAAAAGGGAGCCAGTGAAGCCTGCGAAGGGCCCAGAGAGAACATGAACACTGGCACCAGGTGTAAAAGTGTTGTGGCTGGAGCCACCTTTTGAAGTTGATTTCTTAACCTGTTTCTTGATTTTATTAATTAACATAAGTTCAGAGTCTTCAACAGGTTTACTGAAATTCTCAACATCCCAGTTTTCCAGTTCTTCAAATTCTTTGTCAGCTTTCTCTTGTTCCTCCTTCTCCTTTCTAAGAATCGATTCAACTTCTTCAACTGGAATAGGTTTAGGTTTTTTTATCTGTCTTTTGCTGCATAATGAGAGTATCAGTATGACACCAGGAACAAGAAGGACAAAACATATTGTACAAGAGATTATGAGGAGATATGATATGATCTGCTCCTACACTAGTCCCCCCCAACAATCTATGTTTTGGTTCACTTTACTCCCCTCAAGTTTCAATACCATTTACTTAACCACCTAGCCCAGTATTCAATGGTGGTTTTGCCGACACGTTCTCCACGTCAGCCCGGTTTTACACGTGTCACCCATGACACGGGTTTTGCCCACGTGGCCATCCACATCATTAATCACAAAAAGGAAAAATTTCCCCTCCCCTAGAGCCGCTGCACCAGGGCACTGGTGCCACCATGGCCGTCGTGCTCGACCTCTGCACCGGGCCATCACGTCGACGCACCAATGTCGAGCGTACCATTGATTGGAGCTCCCCTGCACCCTATTACCGAAATCAGTGGCACCTTCTCTGACTTTTTCTTCGTGTAAGGTGAGCCTCTGCCTGATTCCTTCCATCTATACCATCTTCTCCTCTCTTTTGTCGTCAATGTACGAATGATTTTGTGATCCCACGACCATAGCGCCATGCCCTTGGGAGACCAGTGCCACCACCGTTTGTCCTCCCCTCCACTGGCATTGGTGGACCACCGGACCCTCACACCCGCATGGTGTGCATGTCCTGAGCTCATTATGCTCAACTAATTGGAGAGGGCCAACCACCCGACCAATTTTGTCATGCAGCCAGGGTTCTTCCCTAACTCCGGAGAGAACAGAGGGAGATGAGGATGAAGAGAGGAAGAAATAGAGACAAGGGGTGGATGAAGAAGAGGCAATCTGCACCGGAAGTCTTTTTATTTCCAGTCCGACATGGCTAAAAACCACTAAACCACTGTCCACGTCAGCTAAACATGGGAGTAAAACCGGACTAGGGTTAAGTAAACTGTATTGAAACTTCGCGGGAGTAAAATGAATCAAAAAATAGATCGGGGAGTTATCTAAACAACTGCTATACTTGAGGGGAGTAAAAAGGACTTTTCCTATATTTAAATAGTCCTCTACCATGATTCATACATCACTACAATTACAGCAAACAAGTTGTGCATTCATTTGAAGAATGTATATCACCATTTTGCTCTCTAGAAAAAAGAAGCCCAGAACATCAAATTAGCACATTTATTTCTTCAGGACATATTGATTGATGCATGGTGGTCAAATTGTGGGGTTAACACACGATTGTGAAATTATGGAGCGCGAGTAAATTTTTTTGACATATTTACAATATTCATAGCAATCACTATTATTTTAAGTGCTACTTAAAAAATCCAGGATGAGATGCTATGTAGCATCAACTATTTAAATAATTCTAACAAGAATATCAATGTAAATAGCTAATAATGTGTCAAAAAAAAAGTGAATGAAGGAGAAGCACTCACATAGAACCTCTTGTAGCTCCAATAAAGCCATAACAACCTTCAGTATCTCTGATAAAGTCATGAAGTTCCTTGTTTAAGGTGCAATACAGAAAGACCAACCCAGGATGCAAAGGCTTTGATTTGGTACTGATTGAACCACTTTTCAGTCTCTTCTTGACTTGGATCGCTGGATTGTAAATCTGCAAATTCTCTGTGAGAAAAACAGCTCAAGAAAATATGGTATGCAAATAATGCACTCAATAGCACCAAAGTCCAAACCCTTGCTATTGGGAATAGTAAGTGGGGGAAGAATGCTTAGTCAGATTCACCTCATATATCATTGATCCAAATCTTGCCACAATTATATGTTTACAGTGACAAGAACTAGAAATTAGAAAGTTCCTAAATTAGAGTACAACAACTGTTACCATGAGAGTTCACAACTAAGAGTCCCATCTTATCAAAATTCAAATACATTCCGAGAGGGTTTATTATGCACAATTACTATGTAGAGTGGCAAGACTTTTGCACGGTGACGTTGCTCATAACATAATTCACATATCCCAGAACATACTATGCTTCAAGTGTTCGGCTAAATGCCCGTGAGAGATCAGAGATCAGACGCCAATGATGTACAGTTCTAAACTAACGAGCTAGTAGGAGAAGAGTGGCGGAGTGGGACCTTGAACGAGACTTCGGGGTAGCGGCGGGAGATGGCCTTGGTGATGAGGTCGACGTAGTCGGTGCCGGGCGCCATGGAGACGCGCACGAGCCACCACTGCGGCCCGAGCTCGGCGAGGAGGTCGAGGTTGAGCTCCTCCCTCCACGTCCTCTTCGGCGGCTTCTTCCGCCGCCGCGCTGGCTCGTGGATGAGCCGCTCCTGCACCTCCTCCTTCCAGTCCCGCGCCCGCAGCTCCCGCGCCTCCTTCCGCTGTTGCCGCCTCTCCCGCCCCGTCAGCTCACCCCCACCGACACCGTCCGCCGCGGAGGCGGACAGCGACACCACCGACATGGGAGCCGCAGCCGCCGACGCGCGCGGCGCCGCGAGGGAGCACCGGCATGGCAGCCGGAGGAGTGGATAAGCCAAGCTCATCGCTCCCAACCTTCGGCTACGCGAGAGCTCGTAACAGCGTGGAAACGAAACGATTTGATTTTTTTTTCAAAAAAAAGTAACGCTGCTTATTACCTACAGGCCCACTCGAGTGGGCCCACACTATCAGCGAGTACCGTTCCGGCCCATGAGGCCCACTAGGATACAGCCCATACGTTGAAAGAAGCAACAAAACCCTAGGGCTGTGGAGGCGCGGCTGCTAGTGTTGTGTTCTTCGCGGCGTCCCATCACCGCCGCGCGCTCGAGATCTCCGCCTTTCTCCGATCTCCTCCTTACCCGTGAGGTTCCGCTCCTCTTTGTGCTTCTCTTCTACTACTCTTCTTCTTCTTCCTCGGATGATTTCTTCGTGTCTAGTTGCGGCTGCGTGATCCTTACGTACATTGGTTGGTGCGCTCTGTTCTGTCTGTCTTTGCAGGTGAGGCGGCGCAACAATGGCTTCGAAAGGCGGGCCGACCAACTTGGAGAAGGAGCAGGTATGCGCACCCATCGCGCTTCCGGTTTTTTGCCCCCTTTTTTTCTCGACTTCGACTTGGTGATGAGATGATTAATGGTGGTGTGGATTTGACTACAGATGTTTGGGATGGCGGAGAAGGAGATGGAGTACAGGGTCGATCTTTTCAACCGGTGAGTGGTGCACTTCTTTTCTGCTGTTCTACTAGCTGGGACTTGTGTGATAAGATCACTAGTGACGCAAGGAGTAAATCACTCCTTAATTGTTGTTGTGTATGTAGTTACTACTATCAGAGATCAATAATTCATTATCTGGCAAAAAGGAATTTCTTGCGCTTTAATTATAGTCTTAGCGCTAATCTCTGTCAACAATTATGAGCATGATGTTTAATGCTTCGATGCTTGTCTTGCAAAATGTTTTTTTTTAATGTTATGCAAAGTAACTGTTATGCTCTGCCTTGAGAAATCTGAATACAACTGTTTGATGAATTAAGGATATTGACAGTATTAAACTGCCTAATTGAAATGATTTTATGTGAACACGCAAGTATTGTGTTTGTAGTTCTTGTTACTGTACTAAAATACACCAACTACTAGTTGCAGTGATCAAGGGAAGAGATATCATCAGGTAGATTAGCGATGATGACATGTTGTTACTTGTAAACACCGAGATGCTTCGTGCCTTGCTATATAGATTATTAATTTATTTTCATCTTTTGCTTCCTAATCTAAACTAAGATTAATAAAGAGAAACAAAGAGAAGTTTCCTGCCCAATGATTCTGCACCTTGCAGTAAAGCTTGTGTCTTCCAAAAACACTCGCATAGATAATGTAATAATAGTGTGTACTAGTCTTCTGGAATGTCTGTACAGATTGGCCCACATCACTCCTGAATCCTTAATCCTTTTTTATGTGCACATTTTGATGCCCTGTGTCAATTTTCTTTATGCAGGCTTACATATAGTTGCTTTGAGAAGTGTATTGAGAAAAGGTACAGCTTGCATATGTTTCGCATAACTCATTCTCAGTTCCATGCTGTTGTCAACACTTCTTTTTTTCCAGTTTGATTTACAGTATTGCATTATCATTTATAGTTGTAGAATGAACGACAAAATATTGTGGTTATTTATATCTTTTCATTTGCTAAAGAATATAATGTTATAGTTCAACTAAGGTGGTCACAATAGTGAATTGGTGTCCATTGCCTCTCTTACTTTCTTATAGCTTGTTGGTTAACAGCCAAGAAGGATTTATCATCTGTTGAATTTAACTGTGGCTTTTTCCTGAGTTTTATTCTGTTTCTGCAGGCATAAAGAAGCTGAGCTCAATATGGGAGAGAACAGTTGCATCGATCGATGTGTTTCAAAGTACTGGCAGGCAAGTTCACTGATAATCTGTGATTATAGCGAATAGTATATACTATCACTGTCTTTTTCCTGCTTTGGGCTGGGAAGAAAAGAGTCTTTGCAGTGCCTCCGATCTCCGTTCAGAGAAGATAGATCTGCAATTTTTGTCATGATAGTTTTGATGTAGTGTTGTTCACCTTCAATTCAATTTCCATGGATGTGAATTTCACAGATCTGCTTTTTTCAATCTTTGCCTAGTAATATGGCCGATGGTTAAAATCCGTACATAGTGTGTTTTTTTTCTTCCTTTTGCTTGATACACTGCCAATCCCTCTCATTCTGGGTAACTCTTTTCAGGTGACTAATTTGGTCGGTCAGATGCTTGGGAACCGGCCTCAGATATGAGCTGAGAAGCAATAGTTGCATTTTCTGTAGCAGAATATTGTTGCTATGTTTCTACATCTGATTTTAGAGTGTTTGCCACTTGCTAAGTAAAGCATCAGTGGCCGACTAATTCATAGACTGCTCAAAAGGAAACCAGTGCTTGCCCTTTCCAGTGATGTACCTTCTCTCTGAATCATGAGCAGGGCACATGCCTGTAATAATTTGATACAACTCGACAGAACAATTTTGTTGCCAAAGCTGCTCCCTTTTCGTAGCTAATATACCTGTGTCTGAATGTCTTTCTGCTGACATAAATTCTTCTGGACTGTTTCCACCTTTTGCTTTCTCAAGCCGTATAGCCTACTGAAGGACCCAGTAATGGCCTTCACGGTCCAATGCAATCATGCATGTTCTTGAGAAGGCATCAATAACTAAAATGATTTTCCTTAACAATGCATTAACTTCTCATGGCTTGCGTTCCATTTAATTAAGAACATACGAAAGGCTTGCGTGCCATTTAATTGAGAAAATAAACGACTTGCGCGTCATTTCATTAAGAAAACAAACAACGACAGCAAAAAAACACCCCTTACAAACAAAACAGTTCTCAAGCCAGAAGAACAAGCAAGGTCACGACATCCAATCATTCCAGCAAGAAGACACGCTTTAGATACTTGGGAACTGTCGTCTTGAATCTTGCCACCAAATATAGACCAAACAATTCAGCAGTTTTATAGCATGAATATAATACCAGACACCTGAAATGCAAACACAGGGGAGATGCCTGATCAATCATAGCAATTCAAGTTTGAATCCAAGAGAACCTTTTGGGAGTTCTGTATATACATGAATTTGAAGAGACTGCACTAAATAATGTCGCTTTACAATCTCAAGTCCACGGAATGCTATTGCCCATTTTTGTACTTACGAATATATTGGAGGTGTAATAACAGCCAGCCTAGGAGTTTGTAAAACCACTGAAAATACCAATTCAAGTTAGGGAAGACCAAAAAACAGCCCTACTGCCACTGGTTTGAAAGCATTGGTTGGAGGACACCCAAAATGCAGGCGATCTAGGTACAGAAGAGAAGGCATCATCCCACCAAGGGCGACTCTATACAGTTCTAGTTCTACCATTTCTTTGAGCTTCCAAAGCAGCGCCTATCTTTAGCTTCTCGTGACCATCAAGCTCCATGCCAAGGCCGATAAGTGCCATCCCTTGCAGGTAGTGTGCGGTTGGCCACTCAGGTGATATTCCCTCTGCTTTCCTTGCATCTTCGAGGCCATCTTCCAGCCTGCCAAGTACCATGTTCGCGAAACTTCGTCGCACCAGCATAGTTGGAGACTCCATTGCACCAGTGTCGATAAACTGTGAAATATCCAAAACCACAAATTAGTGCCTGAAAATATCAGATACCATCTCAGAGTACTGTAAACCAATAAAAGTCTAACTGTCACAATGCACAGTGTAATACATCCACTGTTCAGAGACTGATGTCTCTTGTGGAGCTACACTGCAATCAGTTGAAACCTGATGCCAAACCATACATTACATAGCTCCTGAACTCCTGAAACAACCCTAAACCTAAACTTAACTTGGTTCACCATTCTGGCTTATGACTCACACTTCAGGGCCTTGCACTGCTGGAGACATAACAATTTCATGCTTCACGCTGGCCCATATGCTAAATCAATGGCTTGGATCCATTCATATTTTCATTCTTATACCACAAAAGAACTGCTGTATTCTTGAACTGAACAATGCGGATGCATCACATGACATCCAGTTTAGTGACAAACCCACCTAACCATAACCAGACCCCAATACAGTTCACTATGAAACATGTTAACAGTGATTGCCAGATAGTAACCAATTATACAGAAGGCTCATGCGTATTCTAGAAAAAGAAAATTTAGTAACCCATTAGAGAAAAACTCAATGAGGGACAGGGATTTTTTTACCCTTGTGCCTAGTTTGATGAAAGCAATCTAAAACTAACAAGACAACATAGAAAAGTATCAATTTGTAATTGGACAACAGAGTAATAGAGTATAGATGTGTGAAGGAGGAATAGATTCATGCATGACATATGATAATCTAACATACCCTTGAGTAACACTCGAGTACAGTTGCAAAATCCTTAGATTGGAAAGCATTGTCTCCATGCTTCTTGACATGAATACTCTCAGATGCTTGGCCAGGCCATGACTTTAAAGATACCTGCAAGTTCCAAATATCAAATAGCATATGTAAGGCAAAGCATTGCCAAATGATCTTCCCCACTGTTATCAGTTAAAGCAACGCTTAAGAAGCAAGGTGACAAAACATGGAAAACTGTAAGTGCCTCAAACATGGACCAGAAAAAATGGTGCCGACAATCTTGTTTGGTGTATTTTAGATCGAGTTTTGGGCAAGCTATCCATCTCTAAAAGATGCAGCATGCGTTCTATTTTAATTTCAGGGCTAGAGATATAAAAACTTAGCATGGTCAAACTGGTTGAAATTTAGATTTAAGCTCAAAGTTGTGACATATGCAGAAATTTGATGAGCTAAACCCCATTAATTACTCATGTGCCCTACATTGGTGAAGGGTTTGTCACCACATAGCCAGTGTCCAAATTAAGCAATATAAAATTAGGTAAGGAAATCAACAGTACACAAGAAAGGAAAGAAGCAGCATAGAACATGAGGCAGTTGTTCAGGACAATTGAGGACAACTGCAAACTATATCTAATTATCACAGGGCTTGGGAGTCAAACATAGAGTGGCTGCTTTCCCATCTGATGTCCCAAATTTAGTAGGTTCTATTGGTTTACCAACATAATTGGAATTTTCCAAGCTGAGATTGAAGTTCAATTAGCATCACATCAAAAGAGTGTCGAGAAGGAGTTAACAAACAGTAATGTATTCTTAATTGACAGATAGTTCTCACCTTATAGGTTGCTATTTCATCCTCGTTATATCCATCGTTCTCCAATATCTCATGTACCTCGTCAAGGTCTGCTGTAGCATAAGCTTTCCCAGTAGCAGATAATAAAACTTGCTCTGGGTTCTCCTTCTCGGTATTCTGTGGGATGCCCAGTAAAGTATGTGAAGGAGCCTGCACAAAGATTAAGTGAGAACTATTAAGCAGGCAAAGCTACATAAATGATTTGACAGAATAAGTCCGTCCATATACTTCATAGTGTGACTGTGCTCAGATAGCATCAAAAGAAACGCCAAAATAAGATGTCGTATTGCACAGAAGAGACCACATATTTGATGCTGTACATAAACTTATGTAGTTCCATTCCAAAATAACATTGTATGCTCTACTTGGAATTTGTAGGAGTACAAAACTACTAGTTGGTGGGGCAATTTTTTTGCTGCAGCTTTTCAATGTTATACAAAACCAAGAAATCGATGAAAAAGTATCAGCAAGATGGAGAACATTACAGAAGCATCTTTTTGGAGGTTTGCAAGAGCAGACACTACTGATTTCAGGTTCGGTCGGTCACGAGCTTCATACTGCAAACAGCGGGATGCTAATCGCATCATGTCAGTTCCATCAGAGCTGGAGACATGGCCTTCCAAGCAAGAATCCATCAACACCATAAAATTCTTTCCTCTTATAAGGTCAAGAGCCTACAGCAAAACCAAGCAAAGTCAGTACTTCCCTTGGAGAACGTCAGTCATCAGCAAAAGCTATACACCCAATGCTCATGTGCAAATTAATATATACTATTGCTAAGTTCTACTGAAAAGTCAGCCCTGTAATTTTCCATTATAAAGGCCTGTTGTCAGAAGAGCAAATAGCCAGATGCATACATGGCTTACATGACAACATGAGTACATAGGCATATTTTCCAGAGGACATTATCAAACCTTATGATATAGTTTATTTAGCAACATGGCCAAAGTGGTGCCCAACAGTGTGCACAATAACTTACATGGCTTGGTGGAATATGCTTTCCACTTAGGAGATCAAGCAATATAGTACCAAAACTGTAGACCACACTCTCTGGAATTACTCTGCCTACAGAACAGATAGCAGTTAAGAAACAAATAAAATCGCGTGCCCTTACGACTTTGAGCTTCATGATCAGAAGCAAACACATAAAATTCATGTAATACATTCATGTTGACCGAAACGTTCGCTTATGTATGAGATATGCTTACCAGTCTTAAGGTACTCAGGAGGCGTGAAAGCCAAATTGGTACTATAGCTCTTACCATCCCTGCTGTTCTTCATCAGACCGAAACATGACAGTCTAGGGTTACCATCCTGTAATTCACCGTCCAAAACAAAAACATATTTCATGCCTTGTCTGTGGCAGTCCCAACTAACAAACAACTAAGCACAATAAGTACTAACTCACCACATCAAAGAGGACCCTGTATGCATGCAGGTCATGGTAGAGAGCCCTCCCTTTGTTGGTGCAGTACTCCAATGCCTGCGCCACATAGAGTGCAGCTCGTACCCTCATAGCCCAGCTCAATGGCTTTGTCTCCCCTGAGAAGCATCACCACCATGAGTGCAAAACGTTCCCATCGTATCAACATCACAGTCAAAATGGAAGCTCTTATGGAAAACCTTAAATGCTAAATGCCCTGAACTGTCCATTTCACACATGTGAATGACCACAATTAAATGGTCCTATCATAGGTAGTAAAACCATTCCTTGATGCAATTAGCACCTTCTGTCATGAATGAATCAATAATTGCACATTAGATGAAATCTAGCTACATATGTTCTCAAGAAAGGCAATAAATAACTAATCACCTTGATGCCTACCAACAGAACACTATTCACAAGCATTTGTAGAAGAATTAATGAGTTGATTTGCGCTTAGCCTAGAAGAACAAGAATAGGACCAGAGCAAACAAACAACAAGAGGGTTATGTCGCAAGAACTACCTACATTCGTCCTATCAAATTAGAAGCAACACTACAGGCCCAATTTTCTAACTGCAGCTAACATACTTGAACAAGGAAAAAAGTGAATAGCAAACATACAGTGGAAGAGATGCTTTGCCAAGGTATCGTGCGGCATGAACTCGGAGACAAGCAGCCGCTCGCCGCTCTCGCAGCAGCACCCGATCAAGTTGGACAGCCGACCACTCCGCAGCAGCCCAACAGCCCTGGCCTCCTCCTGTGCAACAAATGACGGAGCCATTCAATCAAATGATACAAAGGTTAGTCGAACGCTGCAGATGATCCATCCTGCGAAGCAAGCTACACGAACCACGAACTGCCGGGAGTCGGGCCAGGCAGTGCGGCCGAAGCGCTTGATAGCCACGGTGCGGCCGGAGCTGAAGAGCGTGCCGCGGTAGACGACGTTGGGCGCCTTCTCGCCGTGCTCCGACACGATGCGGTCAGGAGCGAAGCCGTCGGTCGCCGCCCGGAGCTCGTCGAGGCTGTACTCCGCGAACACCGGCACGCCGCTGCCATCTTCCCCGACGGCGCCATTCTCTGCACAGAAAAAATAATCGATAGCGCGTGGGATCAGCACCACTAGGAGTCGGAATCAAAACAGATTCCTGCAAATAGTTACATTGCCCGATAATGAAGAGATTATCCGCAGAATTCGTCACACCAAAGGACAGAAGCATGGAAGAAACGCATCGAATCAGCAACGGCTTGCTAGAGTAAAAGAAGAAAAAGATTTGGATCGTTGTTGAGCATCGAGGTGAAACAACTGAATGGATCAGACCTGTACCAACACAACGAATTCCAGCAAGATCGACGGCGCCACCACCGTAACCCAAACCACGAAATCAACCACACACGCACACACGAACACGAGCAAACAAATAAACAAACAAAAATCCCCGGAAAAATCGCAAGAAAACAAGGCCCCCAAAATGCGGGACGGAGGCCACCGCCACTCCCCACCCCAAGAAACGAAACGCATCCATCAGCAAGCGAGCGGAAGCATCCATCCAAACCATGACCCCGAATCTTCCCCGAAAGCAGCAGTCAGTCGCCAATGCGTGCGCCGTAGTAGGTGGGGTTTAGTTCGTTAGTTACCAAGGAGCGGCGATTTGAAGTGCGGCGGCCACCAACACACGGAGAGCTTGGAGCAGCGAGCCCCCATGGACGCCGCCTCAGCCTAGATCTCGCTCGCCTCCCTCCCTCCCTCCCTGCCAGCGACGGTTCCGTCCTCCCCACCACCACCTCCACCGCTCGCTTGCTCGCTACTGGTAGGACTCGAATAGACCAAGACTAAAATACGCGAGAAGTGGTAGAGAGAGAGATGGGAGGAGGGAGAAAGGAAGGAGGGGAGGGACTGCCGTGTGTGGGGTGGGTTGTGGATCCAAGGAAGGTGGTGGGCTTTCCGCTCCCTGCTTTTAGCTCTCCTGTTACTCTTTCTCAACCCCACCCCCCCCTCTCCTACCTTTTTATATTGCCCTTGTTCCTTATTTTCCTCTTGTTTTGCTACTAGACTAGAGATGGATAACTTCGGTTTTTGCTTCTCTTTTAAAAGCGCCGGTTACTTGTTGTCTGTGGAAGTTTGAATTTTTGTGGATCGATATTTGATGGAGATAAAATGGCTAATTTGAATATTTAAGGTAAAATGAGTAGATAGTAGTACTAGATAGTCTGTTATGATTTTACTCTTGGTGGAAACTTGATGTAACACCTGTTATATCAAAATGTACTTCGATGGTGTATGATGTTGCTGTCGAGCGGTTCTTAGTTATTTGTTCATTATATAATGGCTAACCGTTTTGTGAATTTCACTATGTAGGGAAGCATCACTCTCTATTTAAAAACATAGTTAGATGTTATGTTTGTGTTACTGAATCAAGTAGCCATAAGTTATTTGCCGTCAGAGAATAGCCAACGGCTTTATGCACTTTTGCAGCATATGAGCATGTATAGTATACACTATAGGAAAATATGCGTTATTAAATCAAGTGGTTATGTGAAATATTTGCTTTATCCAATCGAATTAGATATTTTCTAAGTTAGTTATTGTGCACGACAGTAATATCTTCTGCTAATATGAAATTTATAGTAAGATAAGTACTCATACAAGGTGGATCATGCTCTATTAAAAGCACCATTGGACGGTACCTTGTGTTACCAAATCAAGTAGCTACCAGTCATCTGTACATTGGAGAACGGCTAACTTAACAGCCTTAAGAATTTTACATTGCATAGTTGCGTTATGCGTTAGTGAATCAAGTAGTTGCAGTGAATGTTTGAATTTGCCGAATCAAACAATATATTTTTCAAGTAAATTATAACTGACACTATGTAATTTCATCAACTATTACGTGCGCAACGAAGCATCATGCTCTATTAAGAATATATTGTTGCTTTTGATGTCGATGATAACTCTAAATAATGGAAGTAAGAATATGTTGTACTCCGGTTTAGATATTCAAGTACTACTACATTGTTGCTCAGGTATCAATGGTAAGTCCAACTCATGACGAGTAGGTGGCATGAGAACTTAATTGCTGAGGATAGCCTCTAAGACCATTTTAGTTATTTGAAGTAGCAATACATTGTTACTTTAGATATAAATGGTAACGTTTGTTTTAATAAATTGCTTCATAATAGTAATAAATGGTTACTTAGGTATATAACTATTGTTCAAGACTAATATGTAATATACTATTTTAATTATTGAGGATATATCATCTCTAGATATCTGAAGTAGTACTTTATTGTTGCTTTACATACCAACTCTAACTGTAGTTTCCATGTTCAGATTAGTACTACAATGCTTAAATATTGATCATAACTCCAATTCAATAACGTATATAGTATGAGAATTTAAATATCAATGATTGCAGTTAACTCTAATTTAGATATTTGAAGTAATAATACATTGATGCCTTATACAAATAGTAACTGTAGATTTAGTTATACAAAGTAGTATTGTATTACTTCCTTGCTTAGATACTGATGATATGTGAAATTTAAAATGAGTGATGTTGAAGACAACAGGCAACTCACAACGTTAATTTTGTGTCGTGTTACCTTCTTTTCCATCTTCTCCCTAGTGCTAGAGTAATTCAAATTCCTTCTTAAAATAGCTCATATGTTGCAACAACGATGAAATCCCACACATACAAGCGTGATCTCCTTCTGTGTTGCTAACATTTGGTTCCCATAGCTGATGTGGGCCCACGTGCCTTTGGTGGCTAGGCTATATGTGTTAGCTCATGCTGGCTGGTGGGACCACCATCTCCTCGACACGAGTCTTGAATGGATCATAAACTCTTTTGGTGGCTTAGACTTTGTGGGTTTCATGGAATTAAATGTTCGTGTATGCGTAGTTGTCCTACTAAGTTCAAAATTGAACTTGTAGATTTTCTTGGTTAAGATTTTAATGGTTTATTGGTTCAACACTAAATTCTCAGTTTTGACCGACTAAGAGAATATATAGTCCCATCCATATGTCGTTGTCCCTCGTCTCAGCTATTTAGTAGGCTAATCGCACACCAAAGTGCATGGGTTGAGTAAATACCTGGATTAAAGTTTATAGATTTGATAGTATGCCAATTTTAGTGTTCTCAAGTCTAAATTCCCACGACTTCTACATGAAGTACATTGTTGCACTGGTCCAAATAGCAAGTTGGTTCTTGGTACTATTTTATGTAATTTGTTGTCAAGATTTGTCCTTGGGTGTAACTGCGTAAGTAGGCCCTGTCACCAACTAAAGCGGGGATAGTCGGATATGCTCAAATCAAATGTTCTTTCCTTTTGCATCACAGCATCTAAAAACCAACTATAGACATGCATTACATAAGATATAATTTAATCAGTATGAATTAATGTACAATACTACACTAGTAACACTTCATATAAAGAATGTGACATCGACAGAATGATAATATAGTGTGAAGTTTTTATACTTGATTTAGCCTATCATGATTCATGAACTGTGCTACTAATATAATTTGTCTTTGTTTTAATATACTTAGAAAAATAGTGTGGACTCGAGGGAAGGAAGCGATGGCGCAGCAGCTAGTTGGACACATGCAGCACGGGATAGATGCACTACGAGGAAGGTCGCTGTTAAAAAATCACCCGGCCCTTATTAAACAGATAAACATCACATGCTGCCTTGTATGCAACGAGCGATTTGACCCGGAGTAATACTGGTAACCAACGACGATTCACCATTTGCAGTATAAAGCCTGAAGTAGATTAATCGATCGGTTACTGTAAAAAAAACAGGACGAGTGTGACAGTGTATTTACCTGGAGTACATACGTGTCTACGTGGTTAGTACCTGCGCTAGAAAGGTTACACACTTGATTAGTGGATGGACAGGCTTAAAGCGTGGTAGCAAAGGTGATGCAGAACTGGTGAGAATTCGAATGATTAAAACCTCTTCCAAACGGAAAAAACAATCGCATGGATCTAATTAGTAATGTAATTTAGCAAACTTGCGCGAAAAGAAAGTTGCCCGGTTCGTGGTTCCCCTGCAAAACCGCTGGTCGATCAGATGCCGAGTTCCTTCCGAGAGAATAAAAAGGACCGAGCCGGACAGCAACACCAATCGGCACGCACCATCATAGCGCTCGAATGCTCCTACCAGTCGTAGCTGCTGTAGGTAGGCGTACGTTGCGCGTGAACAAAACTCGATCGATCGAGTAGCCATCGCCTGTCGCGCGACAGCACAGGCCAGCGGTACCATGCACGGCCGCACGAGCACGCACGCACAGCGGGGCCGGGCGCGGTGCTCGAGACAGCAGGGATAGGCACGGCGCACGGTGACGGGACAGCCGAATCCTTTGCCTCCCTCCTCTGCTCTGCACTGCTCTGCTCTGCTCTGCTCAGAGGACTCTGCACGGGACGCTCGTCGCACATCAGCGCTCGCGCGCGACACAACCGGAGGAGGCGTACGTAAATGCCCTGGCCGCTCACGTGCACGCCGCCCCGTACGTACGTGCATCATGCAACTTCACCGGCACGCGCGCGCGCGTGCGCCCACGCACGGCATGGGCGCCATGGCATCGCCGTGCGCCCTCTCCTTCAATTCGACCCGTCCCCCGGTCCCCTCGCGTCGCACGAGCGGCGAGGCACGAATCAATGCGCTCGCGTGCACCCTTCCTTCCATTCTGTCCCACTGCCCTGTCTCACGCGCGCGGCCATTCGTTGTGCAGATGCTGGCTGATCATCATACGTACCGAACCAAATCCACCGAGGTAGATACAAGCTAGCGTCATGCGATTTACTTCTGTGAGCGATGTGCAGAGTTCATCAGGCTCTCGCGTCCGTCCGGCCGGTGCCCGCATGCGTGTTTGCGTGGCAGACGCACGTCTGCGCAGCGCACGCCGTTTTCGGCGTTGCAGGCAGCGCGGGATGAGGCGTGTGTGACAGTCTGCGCGGCACGGGAGGCACGGACAAGCTAGTCGAACGACGTCGCGCGCACGGCCTCGGGAGTTGGAGAAATCCACGGAAACCCGGCCGCTGGGTTGCATCTGCACTCGCCTGCGTGAATTCAAGGTGAGGTTGGGTGGTTGTGGCAGTGATCGATGGCCGTAGGAACAGGGAAGGCAGGCAGACCGCGCCGCGGATGCAACCACTGGCGTGTCTGATGTCTCCCTCTGCGTGTGCCTGCCTGCCTGCCCTGGATATTCTCTCTTGTCCGGAGCCGGGAGGAAGATACAGAATTTATATTTTAGCCTCAACTTGGTATTCTGTTCTGAAATCTCATCTCATGATGCGGCTCGCTATCTACCGGCTAGAGGCGCCTACAGATGTTCGTGATCTAGGTAACTGTTGGATTGGAAGATCTGATTCTCTTCTATAGCTGTATGTATGTATGTATCATGCTGGAGTCGTTGTGGCACACCTTCATCGATAGCTCGTGGTTCTCAACGTGAGCACCTAGAACAAAGCTTTTTCCTCCACTTATATGGACGTCCATTTATTATTGAGATGTTCATTTTGCTGTGAGATTCGTGCTGAGTGTATTATAGGCCCTAAATGTATCCGATACATTTCAGTTCAGTCACTCACCCATCCACGTGATTCTCCCTCCCTACCTCGGCCCGCACTACATCTCTCTCCCATCCTCTCTCACTGCCGCCGCTAGGTTTTTCATGGATTTTTTTGTTGCGATTTAAGATGTGCAATCAAGATTTTTTGCGGTTCCTGCTCAGCCTTTTTGTTCAAGAACTTGATGAAATTTGTTTATGTAAAAAATTGTACAAGAGCTGAATGAAATTTTGTTAGAACAAAAAAAAAGGTTTTGCTTGATGCATGGGGTGATGCAGATATAGACACTTTAATGGAACTGGACCATTTTGATGACCAAGAAAGTTTGGTTTGTGAAATTTACTGTAATTTTATTCATGATTCATGCTTCAGATCTGGACTATTTGTTGATCTTTTTTTTCTTTCATGTTCAAGAGAGAGATCAGAACCTTATGTGTGATAAATGGTTCATGAGAGATGAAGGGAAGAAATAATATATGTAATTTTCATGATGAAATTTGTGGTAGTAATACGAAATGGTGAAGTATCCATGAAATTAAAATTCGCGATCTAAAATAGTGAAAAACATGATGTATGGAACTTTTGTTTATGGTGAAATGGTGAAGAAATATATATTCATTAGAGAAATAACAACATAAAGAAGAGTCAAAATCCATAGTTTCAGGAGTGGACGGAAGAATGAGATGTAGAATGAGTAAGAGTCTTTTTGCAATATACGAGAGGCTACATTATGATAAATTGATAGAGATAGAGGTGTTTCTTATAAAATACAAACACAAATCTTGAAGCATGCACAACCGACGGTGAATATAGCTGGTGGACGTCCAACTAAATGGGGATGCTTTTTGGGCGCCTAGAAATGTTTCTTCCGATCGATGGGAGTTCAACTCAAGACCTACTTGCTTTGGCTCGAGATCTAATTAATTTTGCACTAACACGAAAGCGGACCTGCGACTTCTGCATGCGTTCTGCAACACAACCGCGTACGTCCTTGCGGTGTCCCCCGTTCCACCTGAAATCCATCACTGTTTCAGTCGTGCACTCTCCGAACTAAAGCATTCTGTGCATGCATGCATTCAGAGCCACTATTTTTTGGAGATCATGACGCCTGACCGAAGACCAGTTAACCTTCTCCCCCTTTGCACACCCAACCCAACCCAAGGCATCGCATGCAACGCACAAAAGCAACAGACCTATAACCTGGCTTTCGGGCAGCTAGAAAGCGTCAGATTCTTGTGCTTAAGTTTATGTTTATTCCCAGGGGAAAGCCAAAAAGGGAGAGATGCTTCTTGATTATATATGTATATGTATGTTTATGTCCATGCATGTTGGATTCCTGCCAGCATTACTTAACAAGGTTTAGTGTCCCAGGGAGAAATGAAGCAGGATTAGTGTTAAGGGAAAGAGCAAAGCGAAGCGGGGGAGGAGAAAGGTGGTGGCGTCGCGGGCGGGGGAGCACGGTGGCAACAGAACGTGTCCCCACGGCCACATGCTGTCGTCTCGTGTCGCCTCGCCTTCGCCTCCGTCGCCGCTTTTCGAGCTGCTGTGATCAAGTCTCCGTCACCACCATGCACCACGGTTATCACGTATACAACAAATACACGTCATCACACGAGCACACTCAAGCTGTTCTGGATCATCATCCAGTACATGCGTGTCACTGCACATGCCCATGGGAAGACCCGTTTCGATGCTCAACGGAGATTCGAATGGGCTGCAAGCCTTGGACAGAAATTGGGGGGCAAAGGAAGAACTGCAGCATTTCTAAATGGGCTGGAGTTGTATGGTTGGACCGACGTCCATGCGCCACACAAGCCCAGCACGATCCAAGATCAGAAGCCTACCAAACGGGCAAGGAGACAACGAGAGCAGAGCGAATGGTTGCTACCTCTCCCTCTGCTACTACTGCAGCCTGGCTGGCGGCGCGCATGCAGCTTGCCGATCGATTTGCCATGGAAGCCTTTTGTGCTGCGAGCGAGACGCCGCCATGCCGTGGGATCGATCTCGTCCGCCCGTGTAAGCTGGTGCCGTTGTGATCGCGGCCACGTCGTGTAAAGGGGTGCAATTGGTTTGTCATAATCATCTACAAGGCTAAGCAAATGATGTACGATCTCGCCGTCGTCGATTGCACCGGACACCGAACGTTCAACCGGTCGCCGTCAAGACTCCTCCAAGAGACCGGCGTTCCGTTTCGACCGGCCGTGCCGTAGCAACGCATGCACGTAACTCATGTAACATCAGAATGAGATCAATCGAGTCTGTCACTGACACAGTCAGAGTCCTCCCTGGCTTGAAGTCATCGATCCGCATTATCTTTCCCTATCTAACCGATCGATCTTTCCCTTTGCTGGCTCTAAAATTTCGACCACGTATACTTCTGAACCTATCACCTTGAAATTTGGAGATACCGATTAAAATTTGACGTATATATTCGGCAGATCAATGGTCCGTTCATGTGGGCTCACCGCATACTGCACGTTATATGTATGGTTTAACGTCATTGGAAACGCCGTGTGTATGAGCTTCTTTGTGTCTCGCTATCTGGATACGGCCTTTGGTCGAATGTCCAAGTTTGGAAATAATTATCGTGGTTTTCTGAAAGAATTTATCTTTCATTACCTTTCTTTTGTTTTTAGCGGCGAGTCAAGCGACTGACAGCGGTGATGTAAGAGAAAGCCGGCCGCACAGAACCCTTGATGTCGGTAAAGGATAGTGGTGGGGGAGTTTTTTCCTCAGAGGTGTGGGGGGAGGGGGGAGGGGGGTGGGGAGTGTAAAATTGAAGTGTGTGGTGCAGTTTTTTATGCTGATCCATCCTTTAAGTGCTGACATGTCAGGTTGCTAGATTTCTACCTACAAGTTACAAGCTTAAACGGCATCGCTGTTTTTCGCTTTTGTAAAATTTTGCAGAGACCAGAATCGGTCGACAATGGATTTCCTTCACAAAAGTGATGGTGGCTATGGCAGGAGCCACGCGAGAAACTGGCCCTTCAGGATGTCTTGTGGCTTTCGGAAAGGGAATCATAAGTAAAAGTTATGCCAAATGGGGCTAAATATGAAGACCGGTAGGTAGGGATCATAGAGCTTTTCTCGTAGCTTCATTTCCCCCATTGCTCGATACCCATCTAGCACACTCCGTATGGTATCGCTACCATTGTGTGTCCATCGCCGCATCCACTTCCTGTCCTCCTCGCTTCCTTCGTTACAAGGCATACGCCACCCCCTTGGTTGATCAACGCACTGACTGGGTTGGAGCATAGCCAAAGCCGATCGTGCTGTGCCCCGGTTCGAAGTTGAGAAACTGAAGATGAAAGCTCCCATATTCATCAATTGAAAGGTTGGTCCTCGCATTGAAAGCTTGATTTCTATGGTTGGAACATGGAAGTTCCATCCCTCATTTTTAAACATTTGACACTTTACAACCGAAAAACAAAATAGTCACTGACTTTAGCGTCCAAATTGACAGTTGGAAGTTCAAAAGCCTTATATTTGAAAGGCTCTCCAAAGTCCAGTTAAAAGCAGGTAGCAACAAAACAAGGGGCCATAGCGCGACACCCACCGGAGTGAGGGGTTTTCCGCTAGTAAGGAAGCCGGCGGACGCCTTGGATTAATCCCCCAAAAAAGACAGTAGTAAAATCTTATGCCGTAATAAATAGCTAAGATATTCATGACTTAAATAGATTCCATAATGCCATACAGCATGGATGAATGCCTCTACACATAGTAGTATATAGCAACCACAGCCTGGCCTAATATCACCGTTTTGTATGCGGTGCCACCCAGTAAAAGTTCTTAGAATAGGATGAATTTCCTTTAAATTAAGATAATATATATAGGATGCATGCATCATGCATGACACCACAAATTATGGGGGAATTGTCTCAGCCATCTTAATTCATTCACACAAAACCTGTCCAAACTTGTTGCCCCCCCCTTATTTACTAAGAACCAAAACCAAACCAAACTGTCCAAAAGGAAAAGGACGAAAACCAAAGTATGACTTATGTCATACTACTTGATTACTGACAAATTTGGACTTGATAGTCTAGATTATTGTGGACAATTACATAAAATAGCCATAAGCATATACTCCCTCTGTCCTAGAATACAAGACATATTTTATTTGATTAAAACAAGCCTTTGATCAATAATTACTCTATTAATATGTAGTTTATGTGATACAAAGTCATAATTATAAATAAATATTTTTGAATAAAAATTTAATGACAACAATTTTATGTCACATAAACTATATACTAGTAGAGTAATTATTTATCAAAGTCTTATCTCAATCAAATAAAATGTGTCTCATATTCTAAAATAGAGAGAGTATATATTAGGTAGGCGGTAGCGTTCTACAAGGATAGGATGTGGTTTACCATTTTATCGATGGCCAGGTGCGACGAACCGGCCTCGCCGGTGCACTCCGCGGCCGCTCTCTTCAGCTCGCCGGCCCTGGCCCTCATCTCGGCGCCGTCCTCCTCTGTGATGAGCCGCCGGATGGCCGCCTCCACCATCCCCCTCTCGAGCTCGCCGTCGACCTCGAACCCCACCCTCCACACGTGCTCCACGTACCTTGCGTTGCCCATCTGGTCACCGAAGTAAGGGCGGCACAGCATCGCCACCCCCTCGCACAGGCTCTCCGTCGTGGAGTTCCACCCGTTGTGCGTCCAGAACCCGGCCACAGCGCGGTGGCGGAGCACCTCCTCCTGCGGCGCCCACGCCACCACCATCCCACGCCCGCGCGTCGCCTCCTCGAACCCGTCCGGCAGCGGCGTCGGCTCGTGCGCCGCGCGCCCGTGGACCAGGCCCGGCCGGACCACCCAGAGGAACGGCACGCCGCTGCCGGCGATGCCCCACGCCGTCTCCATCAGGTCCCGCGTGCCCATACACGCCAGGCTGCCGAAGCTGACGTACAGCACCGACGCCGGCGGCTGCGCATCCAGCCACTCCAGGCAGCTCCGGTCCTGCCGCAGCAGGCTGCTCTCGGCGGCGGGGGAGAACATGTGGAGCGGGCCGATGTCGAACACCGGGATGGCGAGGTCCCGCCGGACCTTCTCCAGCTCGTGGCGCTCGAGCGCGTCGAACGTGTTGAGTATGAGGCCGGTGGAGGCCCGCACGGCCGCGACGACGCGGGCCAGCATCTCGCGCACCAGGTCATGTGACCTGTCCCTGCCCATTTGCATCAGGTCGCGCACCCGGTACGGCGGCAGCTCCCTCACCGGCGTCTCGAGCTGCGACGACTCTGCGCGGAAACCAAGAAAACACCACGCGCGTTGAGTATTAGATCCAAGAAACACGGGGATGATCATATAGTCAAAGGATCATGCACATGCCTTGCACTGGGAGGTAGCCTCTCTCGCAGAGCATCGGGTAGGCGACGAAGCAGGAGAAGCAGGCGGCGCTGCCCGTGCGGAGGACGAGGGTGGGGACGGCGAGCTGCGCGGCCACCTGCACCATGGTCAGCAGGTGGCCGTCGGCGACGAGGCACGCCACGGCGTCCCTGGAGTACTCCTCCAGCACGGCGGCGAGGCGGTCCCGGAAGGGGGCCTCGCAGGCGGCGTTGAGCGCGAAGATGTGGGAGACGACGTCGTCAATGGCGACAGGGGCCGGGCCGGACACGCCGTCGGGTACGGGGACGAAGCGGTAGTCCGGGTGGCGCGCGGGGTCCGGGGCGTTGAAGTGGGTGTGGAAGAGGGTGACGGCGAAGTCGCGGGCGTGGAGGATGCCGGCCAGCCGGAACATGGGGTTGATGTGACCCTGGTACGGAAGAGGGAACAGGAGCACGTGGCGCCGGCGTCCGCCGTGCCCGGCCGCGCCCATGCTGCTCTGGTCCAACGCCATGGTTGGCGCGGCGCCGATGGTGGCGTCAGGAGCTCATGGTTGTGCAGAGGGCAGGGCTTGGGTTTAAGTGGTTTAGCCAGCTGTAATAATTAATAACGGCACTCGACTCTCCTCTGGCTTCCATAGTTTTATAGTCTAAACGCAATTCTATTTTTAACGATTAAATAGGCAGCATAGTAGTCCCTCCGTCCTAAAATATAAGTCATACACGTATCCTAAGATTTACAATTAGGACTATAATATGTTAGTTATATAATACAAAAATGATATCATTGGAAAGTGCTTTCAGAAACGAATCCAACAATATCACTGTTATATCACATAATCAAAATATTATAAGTCTAATAGTAAATCTTGAAATACATGCGTACCATATATTTTGGGACGGAGGAAGTAGCACAAAACTAGCGCGAAGCAAAAGGCACACGTGCTATATAGGTCTCAGCAAAAGGCACACGTGCCCAAGAACAAGTCCACCACGGAGTAAATAGGAAAGCAACGTGCTTATACATCACACGTTAGTATTTCCCTTAACAGTGTAGACCTTCCTATTAACAAAAGATCCCACGTAGCCAACTTGATATATCTTCTGTGTAAACAGAAAGAGCAAAATATACGCGCGTCAGAAACTAGCTTAGCATCGGACTAGAAGATCTTCCCGCGTCGGCCAGTACTCTTGCATGGTTTAGACTTGATAGAAAATACAGGACTGCACCGACAAGCTATCACGGGAGAACTTAAAAACAAACTGGAATTATATTCGTGCCAATCATGAGGTGGTTGCATGGTGTCCTAAAGCACGGTTCAACCTCATCTTTAGGAGTGATCTTGATCGGAATAGTGCCTATCCATATGTACTCGTATCCCATGACTTGGCCCTGAAGTCAATAGCCGCAGCTTCACTTATCATAGGCTCTATTTTCTTCTAACGCCGAGCCGGTACGTACAGCATACTTCTGAACACTTGTTCCATAGTCGAACTCCGTCTCAACTTTCTTCTCTCCCTTGTGACATTGCAAATCATGAACATTCACAAAATCAGCGGCAGCTCGAAATGGAACATTCTCAGTAATAGTAGGTGGGGCAGCATCACCCAGGAAATTCAATGAACATTCATGAAAATCAGGAAATATGGTTATTCATGAGTGGGCAAACATTATGAGTGTCTTTTCTTAAATTTCATGTTTTGTCCAGTATAGTTTTGAATTTTTACTTTTCCATACATTTTCTAAAAAATTTCAATACCTGGACTTTTTAGTGAATGTTATGGAATATATCTAGTTTCTATTATTATTTTCTTATTTTCTGAATTTTCCTTGAATTTTAAATAAATTTTCAGTTTTTAACTTCAAAACTATATTTATACATTTTCATATACTTTTTTAAAAAACTGATCCTTTTAATTTTCCCCATGACTTTTCTAAAATTTCCACTTTATTTTATTTTATTTTTCAAATTTTGTGCTGCCATGTGTGCAGAACCACATCACGCCATCAATCAAACCGCTTTTGAGTGAGGTGAGAGACCAAATTTATCCGGCTTTGAAAGCTAAAGAAAAATTTTGTCTGGTTTTAGAGTTTAGAAAACAGAATTATATTTGACCAATAGTTAAGGGACAAAAGTGAACATTTTCTTTTTATATATAGGATGAAACGCTCACCACTTGACACTCAATGGACTGGTTAAATTTCGTTATTTGTGACTCTCACTCCGGCCTCATCTTGCAATTCATCGGTTGGCACTATATATCGCCAATTGCCAAATCATTCATTATTTTCCACGATTTGTGCAATTAATTATGCGAGTATTTTCTCCTTCCACCGTCCATGGTTGACGGCCTCTTTCCAGCGAGCTCAGCTTATTCTGGAGGCATCAGAGCTTCTCCACTGGAGAGAGGCGTAAGTAGCACTGATTTGTGTGCACCAAGGGGTTTAGGTGCAGGCGTATTTTAGATCATTAGTTCACTGTTCAAAAAGACATAAAAGAATACTAAATAATTTGACGATATTCACACAACATACATCTATCGTGCCTTAAATTTTCAGTTTAAAATTCGATTTGTACAAAAAATAATACAAATTTAACTTTAGATAGTACTAAATAGTACAAGAACATTGTTTATTTAAGATTTGTCTATTTTACTTCTTGATGTGTAGATCAAATTTGGGTCCAAATTTTTGTGTCATGATAAATACATATTATGTGAATAGTATTATTTTTGTTTCACTGTTTTTATAACTTATTGAGTGATGAACCAAAAATCTAGCCACAATTATACCCAAGATGTTTAGTACATCCAAATCATGACTTTTGATAATTGAAATAAATCTTATATACCTAGGGTAATGCTCTAAGGTTCATACATAACATTTAGTGGTCATTTTACGTTATACCCTTCAACTTTCATGATTTTAGTGATCTACTCTTGATTATTTTAGAGAAAGAAGATGGTATACTTTGTGCATCATTTGTTCACGATTTTTGTGTAGAATAAAAGAAATCATGAACATAATATTTTGTTCATGAACATGGAAAATTTTGGTTCATAAGCGTGGAAAAAATATATTTTGTTTCTGATTATTTCGTTCATGAACTTGGAAAAATATATTTTTTCTTAATTATTTCGTGCATGAACGTGGAAAGATATTTTTTCTTGATTATTCGTTCATGAAGTGGAAACAATCATTAACAAAATATTTTTGTTTCAACATGAACACTATCAAATGAACTAAATTCCACCGAGTATTACTAAGTATTATAATAATTTTGTTGTCTATGAATTAGTTTGATGTTCTTATACTCATGAGAGATGAGATAGTGGATAAATAGATGGAGAGAATGAAAGATTTAAAAATGAAAAATGGATGGATTAAGGGTCTTTTACAAAATGAAAGGGGCTGCACAACGAAGAATGGATAAAGCTAGATTTTTTTAAAAAATTCAGCATGAATTTTAAAACAGTTTATATGATATAGATAATATGTATTGTCTAATAATGAGTGCAGTTATATTTCCCCTAGGATTAGCTTATAAATAACCAACAGATACCCCCAAAGATGAACAACACCTCCAAAGTTACCTATATAAACTAAAGAGAATTTGTGTATGCGCATCACTTCAAGAGATGCCTTCAACTGATGGATGCCGTATCTTGATGTTATTTTACAGGCGACGACGGACGATTGTGACGGTAGTAGATGGACAAACAACCAACCACTGCACAGTCTTTGTTTGAATGGATGGGCGATCGAAGAACCTCCCTACGTCAAACACCCTGGCTAGCTGATCCATCCGTCTCTTCTCCCATGTGGACGTACAGTCGCGACACGACGGTCGGTCTGCAAAAGCAAAATAAAAGTCGGAACAGATTAAAGCGAGTAGGTTTTATGGTTACAATCGACGACTCGGGGTTGACTTGATATTTTAATCGTTTTGTTCAATAATGTATCTTCTGACAGGATTGTTGGTTTTCTAATTTCTATATACGACTTAAGCGACTGTGATCTTTGGGTATCTAAGTCAAGCCGCCGATGGCGACGCGATAGCAAATAAACTTGTTTTGTCTGGAGAACTTACGATTGAGTTGATGATTGGCCCACCGGTTCTCACTCTCCTTGGGGCCATGTGCTTGGCGTTGGATGCTGCATGCCTGAAAAAAGGAAAAGTCTTCCCATCACCCTAGTTTCTATCGGTAGACTGATAGGCAGCTTGGGTCGGTTCAGCACGAAGCCGCCAGTCATGAGCGAATCATCTGCTTAACTTATATAATCTGTGATCAATTTTTCCATTTATCTTCGTGCTGCTACATCATTATACCCTAGGGTTTTTCCCCTCCCCTCCCCTGGCGGCTTCTATGGATGTCCTACCGTCTGAATCAACGTCATCACTGCTGAGGCACCGTGCTTGAGCTCACCTAGATGACACCGTCTGCCTTCTCGATCTACCAGGGTCGATCTGCTAGCCAACATCACCGTCTGCTGCTCCGAGGTCATCGCCGTGGCTCACGCATCGTCGGCCTTGTTGTCACTGGCGCCGGTGCCGCCAACCACGTCGGCCGACCATGCCAGGAGAGCGTGGCTGTGGGTCGCGCCGACGAGTTGCACCTTCACCACCCCCTGCATTGTCATCGTTGGCACCACGTTCAGGCGCTGGCTCTGCCGCTGCCAATTCACCGAGGAGCTCACGTTGCCGGAGATTTGAGAAAGGGGAGGAAGAAGGCTCTTTTGGTTATTTTATTCCATGCATGCATATATGGATCGATTCGACCGTGACGAGCACACCGCATGTGCCAGCCCAACGCGCGTGGCACCGGCGCCGATACGCTGTCCGCGCCTCCCGCAGAGCACGTGGCTTCGCCGCACGCGCCGGTCCCGGCATGGACAACGGCCGCGCCAGGCAACCCCGCACGCACGCGCGGCAATGCACCTGCCGTGGCACCCGCAGTGCATGAGAACACGCGTTCGCGTGCGCATGACCAGTCGGCACCGTGTCGCGCTTCCCCGTCCAGCAGCCAGCGAGCCCCGTCGTCTCGCGTCCGGCTCCGTGCAGCCGAGACTGCGTGCACGAGGACGTGCCTCCCGCACGAGAGCACGGCTGCCAGCCACGTACGCTCGCTTGGCACACACGGCTGCGGACAAATCGCCTGCCACGGCCAGCACGCGCGCAGGACCCCTCGACGGCCGTACCGGCCGCGCTCCCGCGCTCCCGCGCTCCGCCTTTCCTCTGCGTCGCACGCACGAGGGCGAGCACAGCACGCCGCCGCCTCGGCTGCGCCCCGCATGGCGCACACAGCAAGCACGCCCGCGTCTACACGTGCACAGTCGACGCGCCTCAGCCGGCTTGCTCTCGCGGCTGCTGAGCCGCGTTGGCCCTACACGCGCCACCAACGGATGCCACGCCGTGCCGGCCCCTGGACGGGCCACTGCCCGCACTGCACCCGGCGACCCTAAACGTCACTGCGCGCCTCCCGCAAGAGGCTGGCGAGCCTGCATGCTGCCACACGCCGCCGGTGCATCGGCCATCGTGCCACCGCACCACCATCGCGGCCGGCGTTGCGCCTCGCCGTACCGTCCCGCGCGCTCTGCCGCCGGCTTCGCAAGCCGCGGGGCCCACCACGGCCGCTCTTCAAAGTTGGGTTTGGACAGCGGATAGGTTGAACAGATTTTGTACTTCACGGTCACCGTCACCTTCTCTTCTCGAGGTCGCATGGAATGAAACACCGCTATCTGCTCCTTCTCCTCCAGCCCACTCTCCTCCTCAATCTCAGTCTTGTGTTCTTGCCACCGGCACTTCGTCCGTGTCTACCCCAAGTGCTTCTTTGCCCGATGTTTTCCTAGTCCTTGGATCTCATCACTACTTCAAACCCGCGCTACGCCCATGCGGCCCTGCCTTCTATGGGACCGCTAGCATTTCGGCAACGACGCCCCCTAATCTTTTAGTTTTTATTTTGAGTTGGAATTTCATGAATTTTGTATGAACCACTCTAGATATAAGTTGGAGCGTTCAATTTAGAAGTATAGAAATTAAAATCTCTTCGGTTTTGTAACTAAAATCATTCGGTTTAAAAACGTAAATAAATCACGACGTGAAAATCAACCGTTGCTTGGATTATTAGTGGAGGTGGTTGTAACCTGTGCCAACTAGGAATAAAACCTCATATTTGTTTACTATGTACTCCGTATTCTACTAAGGTGAAACTTCGTTGATAGCGAGATGTTTATGGTGATCTTACCAATTTTCAAGGTCTATAAATCCATGTATTGGGTAGACGCTGTGTAAATGCATATCTAAGAGCAACTCTAGCAGATTCCCTAAAAAGGGAGCCTTTAAAACTGTTATAAAGGGTCCTTTAAAATTTTATAAAGACTCTAGAGCAAGTGTGCAAAGTCAGACTCCCTAAAAACTGCAGCCTTTATAATTTTGCCTCTCCTATTTCTCCTATGTTTGTGCATATACACTCTAATTGAACTTCAATTTCGCATAGATATAAACCAAACTTTTCACGTTTCAACATCGCACACTTCAACAACATTTCAAATCAATAATTTGAAATTTTGAAATTTAAATTGAAATATCACATAAGCTCCAAATGCACAAACAAAACATGATAACCATCATCCAAAACCGAAGTTCAACCAAAAGCAATATCATGCACATATCTCCAACACAAAGATCATCACATGTCGCCGGTTCCACTCCCTCCTCCCAAGTGTGCGCCGCTCCATGCCATCCTAGATTGCAAGATCTCCGACCGCCTCATCTCCCAAAATGCTCTAGCCTTTTCATCCATCCCATTTGGATCCATCATCATGAGCCGATTCTCCTCGGCCACCATTTCTTGCCTCAACCGGTTTCTCCTCGAGAAGAAGCCTACGTTCCTCGATGTCGGCCTTGCGCCTCTCATTCTCGTTCATCTCTCGCCACCATCGCCAACTTCTCTTGTTGCTTCTTCTCCGCCAAGTTCAACTTCGCTTGCATAGCTTGAGCCGCCATCTCTTTCTTTGCCGTGATCAACTCATCAATCTTGTCTCTCACTCTCGCTATCTCTCCATCTCTCATGAGCATCTCCTTCGCCCTCTTCCTCCCGTCGGGCCGCCCATTGCTTGACCCCATCGTAGGACTCCTAGGCCTCCTAGGCCTCCTCTCATCTTCATCACAATCATCATCATCATCTTCAATCTTCGGAGAGGACGAGGTACTTGACCTCGGTTTCTTCGGTGGTGCCTCATCATTCCTCATCTTCCACTTCTCATTGTTCTCGAGCAATGTCCAACAATGTTGTAGGACAAACGGTTTGCCCTTTGACTTGGCGATTTGCTTGTACCTCTCTTGAGCGTACTTGTCCTACAAAATGGTTTCATGAGCAAAGATAGATGTAAAAATGTGCTAAACATGTTATTCACAAAGATGACAAGAGTACTCACATATTCATCAATGGTGGCACCGCTAGGAGGCGTGTTCTTCACTTGCTCCAAACAACCCGCCCACCGGTTGCAAGACTCAAGAATCGTGCTCCAACGATTTGTGAGTGACTTGAGTGACCGTTCGGACGGTGTCTTCACATTTTGATGATAGCTTTGCTCGATGCGCTTCTAATACTTTGCACCGGATTGATCATTCCCGGTGACCGCATCGAGTGTGACAGTCTCCCATGCCAAAACCAAAGCTTCGTCTTCATCGTTCGTGTAATTTGCTTGCCTTGATCTCTTCTTCGACGCTTGGGAAGCATAGAATTTCTCCAATTCCACCATTTCTGCCTTATCCCCAAGTCCAACCGACCCATCCATCATGCTCATGAACGAAGGCGTAGGCATCGGTGAACTTGGAAAATTGATATCCCCATCACTACACGAAATGAATGGTCAATTACCAACTTTGGTCGAATTCGACCACATTCACATTGCTACAGCTATAATTGAACCCAAAAAATCACATAGCCAATATATGTGTACTCGAGAAGCATGCAGTGCCACTGATCTAACAAATCATCAAGGAGTCAAGGACAGACAGTTCGAATCAAACAAAGCAAATGTCACAAGCTTAGCTCACATTTTTCTATTTATTTACTTCTTATAAAGCGTAAAGATCAAAGTTAGCAGGAATTGAATTGTATAATTATAACTGAAGCTTAGCTCACATCGAATTGTATAATTGCTTCAAAGGATTTTCACAGTATATGATTTTCACAGTATAATTGCTTCAAAATTCAGGACACAATGAACTATTCAGAGATCTTATTTGCTATGTCTGTCGTGCGAATTTCAATTGTGCATTGAAATTACTGACTGGACCACATGAAAATGGTTGCACATGGAGAGGGATAGTAATAATTTGATTGCAAAAGTTTGAAAGTCCTTTTTAAGTGGTCACTGCAATGATTTGGTCAATCAAAAGAACCAAATAATTGATTCTAAAGAAACAATCACAACTTTAGCCAAGCAGTAATGAAAATCAAGGGATAAAACTATCTGGATTCTAAGAAGTAAGAACAAAAAATTGGGAGAAACAAACTGCTAGCCAGCACACTGATCGGCATTTTTTTTTACCTAATCGGCATTTCGCCGAACACCTGGTGGTCGAGGCTGCTCATCGGGAGCAGGGGCATCGGGCCGGACGGAGGGGCGAAGGAAGTAGGGGCAGGGGGAGAAGGAAGCGACGTGTGGGATGGGCTGGTCGCCGCCGGCTTCTTCTTCCGGGTCGTCCCCTTCGCGGGTGCGCGGGCGGCAGCGCCCTTGCGTTGCGGCGGCTGTGGGGGGAGGCCAGAGGATGGAGTCGGCGTCGGCGCTGGCGGCGGGGCGTTGGGAGCGACGGGGCCGCTGGCGTCCGCGTCATCGCCGCCCGAGGAGCGGGAGCCAGCGGGAGGTGCGCCAGCCGGCGGGAGCTCGGGCCACGCCGGGGTCGCGCCGGGGTCCATGGCGTCGTGGGCGAGCGCAGCGAGCGGCCGGACGAGGCGCGTCGGCGAGGCAGCGCCGGCGGCGTCGCAGGTGGGAAGAACGGGCGGGAGGTGAAGGTTCGCTCGCGCCCAAAATCCCCAATATACAGTGCACTGTAAAATCTTCCCTCCTTCCTCTAAATATAAAGGCTAGACCCCAGTTTTTAAAGTGCCCTTTAAAAATTTTAGGGATAGAGGGAGGTTTTGGGAATCTGCTAGAGTGGAATTTTGCCCTCTATTCTTTATAATAGCAGTTTTTTTAAAGACTGAGGGGATTTAGGGAATCTGCTAGAGTTGCTCTAAGTTGCACTGGGCGTTTGAAAAAGGAAGAGTTTACAACGTGCAATTTTGGGAAAGGTGACGAGATTGAGTAGCCAACTCATAGCAGAGAGGGAGACGCGAGAGAAGCCTGGCTGCAGAGCGCACGGATCATGTTGGGCCGGGCCGGGCCGGGCCGCTCACTTGCCCAGCAAACAACTGCTGCGGTTTTCTTTCTCCACAAGCCCACCTCCCTCTTAATCGAGTTAAGCCCACCTCGCTTAATCGCCAGACCAGTCGTGGTTACTCACTCCTCTCTTCACACAGCCGCGACGAGGGTTTCTGCGCTCGATCTCCGAAGGCGTGGAAGGAAGAGAAGAGAGGGGAGAAGCGGCGCGGCGGGCCGGAGATGGCGGTGATGGACCTCGCCTTCAAGGCGCTGACGGCGGGGCTGGGCGTGACAACGCTCTACCTGGCCGCCACCTTCTCCGTCAACGTCTACCGCGGCCTCGCGTGGCACTCGGAGCAATCCGTAAGCATCACCACCCAAACCCTACTTCCGGACCCCGTTTCCTCACCGCTGTCGTTCGGCGAGTTCTTCTCCAATTCAGTACTGCTTATTCGTGTCGAATCCGCCCCTCCTTTGGGCCTGCGCCCCCTCGTGTTGATTTGATGGCGTGTTGCGCTTTGACGAGATGCTTGGGAGGATTGGCGCAGGAGAAGGTGGATGTTAGCGTGTGATTGTTTGACATGTTCCCTGGCTAGCTGCGTAGCTGGCAGGGCATGATCAATACTGCCGCTGCTTGTTCCAAATCGAAGAACGGAAGCTGACTTCCCGTGTGGCTGTCTGTGTTTCTTCCATGTTTACTATGGGGAAAACTAATATTTCATAGCTATGTTGCATCGAAGCTATTGATGTTATTTTGCTTATATCATTTTGGAACTAAGTTAGCATTGCCTTTTCGACATCAAGGTGGTGTTGATGTGGATTGAAGCAGTAGAGTTTTCTAGTTACTTAATATGAATCACATATTAACGTTGTTAGTTTAATGCTATATATTTTACTATCTAAAGTGAAAACTGTTTTTTTAGATTAAAAGACATACAACCCTGCTTTTACTGGAGCAACAAGTGAAAACTGTATTTATTTTTGGATATTCTTCATCATGTTTAGCTTGATTATAGTGGGGGTCTCTTTTGGATACTCCTTTTATGTCTAGTGCTGTGACCATCCTCGTTGTACCTGGAATAGCATGCCTAATTTTAGGCTACAAATTATCTGGGTTTTTGGGTGGACTGAGAATTTGATGCATTTTTATTGAACTGTTAGTCAGTTCTTGGGTTGAAGTTGTGTGAGCTTTAATATATTTAAATTGAGTTGATCAGTATTATCAAACTATTCATAGACTGGATGATCAGGTATAGAGTGAAGGTTGAGTGTACTTTTGGCTTCCTAACAGGAAACCTGTTGGGTCTTCTTGATGTATCTAACTTAAATGAAAATGAAACCTACATTTGTGTCACCAATATTGGTTATACATAAATCTGTTTTGGTCCAATAAATCATTCAATCAAAGAAATGCTTGCAGTATTAAACCCTGCTGATGATAAATTGCACCTTCATATAGAGATGAAATCTAGGTAATAATTGTGGGCTTAACTTAGTCATATATATGCATTTTGAAGCATATCCCAAAAAGCTGTGGCAGCAACTTATGTTTCTCTCAGTTTTCTAGGCGGTTTTACTCTCTATTCTGTACTCTATTGTCATTGTATAACTTCTTATGAAATGCATTCTAACATTTTTTTTGGGATGCTTTACAGAAGTTAGAAAAGGAGAAACCTGAAGACTGAAAAAGATCAGCAAGCTATTCCAGATGTCAGACATTACCAACCAAAAGGACCTACAAGAAATCCCACCTTTTGATGATGGGTGGTCATTCATGCTGGTTATGTTTTCTGGGACTGTTTTTTGTAGACCTTTCAAGATTTTCAGGCAGTTCCTTCGATGTGATATATGATTCAGGGAGTCTTGATGATTATTAATCTTTGTGTGCACTATTTTAACATGTTTCTACGTTGTACAAACATAAGGGTGTTCTGGACACCTTTTACCTATTATCATATTTTTTCTTTGTTTTGCAACCGCTATTAAGGCTGTAATTGAGTGTTATACACTATTCCATGATCGGTTAAATGTATGAAATGTTTCTATGTTTCCTGTCCTCTTGTGTATGTGTCATTCATCTTTTTATTTACATAAGAGCTGCAAATGGAATGTTTCACCGTTAGCCAATTACTGGTTCTAAAAAACTGCCTGCTTTTCACCGAGATCTAATCATATAGTTCACTTTCTAGGCAGCAACTGAAGCAGGAATTCCATTAATACGATCAACTCATGCAACAACACATTGCGCTAAGCGATACATGCGGCAGTCACAGAACACAAGCAGCTACGCAATATATAAGTATACTCATAACCAAAACTCGTGTACACAATTCAATTGTAAGTCCGCGAACATTAGCAATTTTATATAACTCAAGCTGTAAATCTGTAACAGCATAAGAAAAATCCCTCTTAACAAGAGTTGTCCTATAACAGTTATGCATCTACTGTATCTTTCCCACTATGTTGTGAGCAACAGATACACAAGGCCTTTCAAATATCCAACTATTTCGGATCCACCAAGCTTTGAAATTCCAAAGACCCTGTCGACAAAAGTTATTGGGACCTGGATACGACAGCCAAAGTTTAGTTATCAAAGCCAAGATATTAATCCAGCCTTGCACAAATGAAAATAGGGTCAATGCGAAGTGGCTTACCTCTTCAATGTGATAACCTTTCCTAGTAGCCCTAACAATCATCTCCATTTGGAATACATAGCCCTTGCTGACGCATGAGGAGATTAAATCTTCCAAAACATTTCGCTTATATAGCCTAGGAAATCAGACACATCAAATAACAGTAATTATAAGGATCTTATTCTATTCAAGTAAAATGATACACACCTAAATGACCCAGTCAAATCAGAAGCTCCGGGCTGTAGTAATGTCTGTGCTAGAACATTTGCTCCCCTGCTAGTCAACTTGCGCATAAGATTCCAACCATGAACACCACCATTGTTAACATAACGGGTGCCGGTTACAATGTCAGCACCAGTTTCCTTTTGCTTCCTAGTTAAGGAAGGAACATGGTTAAGACGATATAGGTTCTTCTAAGTACTTATTTTCAGTGTGCTTGAAAGGGCCCAACTATACCAAACTTCGCGGAAGTAGTTTCAGTTATTACATCCAACAACTAACACAAAACAATCTTTCCGTAATCATTAAAACAATCTTGGTTAGCCAAGATTCCAATTGTAGAGCTGACAAGAGCAAACTGATTAAGAAAGTGAGGTATCATAGAACTACTTTGCCAAAAAAAGAGACCAATCAAAACCAATTAGAACACAATCAGATTGTGAATGTGCACTATATATTTACAAAGCAATATGTAGGAGACATCCAATAATTTTTGCTGGATAAATTTAAATGCATCTTTGAATATACAATTCTCACCTAATGAAGCTTGGCAAGTACTTTGGCTGTTCAGAATAGAAAAAATATTTAGTAACTAAAAAGGAAAATAAATATTTTGAATAGCTTAACTATGCAAATAACAGAGAAGAAGGTCAAGAATTATACATGATGAGATAGGTCAGCGTCCATTATAACAACGAAGTCCCCTGAGGCATGCTTTAATCCATGTAGATATGCAGTACCTGGATGTTAACAGTTGTTCATTAATACAAACAGCAAGCATAAAATTCACCATAAGCAGAAACAGGCAGCTAAGCTCACCAAGTCCTAGCTTCCTTGGTCTAGCTCGCAGTAGCTGGTATTATATCACGTCAAAGACATCGCAGTAAGTCATAAATAACAAAAACCCACACCGCGTATATACATAAACTCGTAGTGGAGAAGCAGCATGTTTGTGAAATTACTTACAACATGATCTTCACCATATACAAGCTGCAACTGCTTTACGATGTCTTGAGTTCCATCAGGGCTTCCATCATCCACAATAATGATTTCGAAGTTGGCATGCCTACAGTGCAAAGTTATAGCTTCAGCTTCAGTTTTCATAAAATGACAGAGTTTACTAAAATAAAGGCAACAGCCTTATCATTTGAAATACACAAATATTATGCTGACAGGATAATAGAAGTATACAGCAGCAACCAAAAACAGGCCACAATGCTAATGGAATAGTACAAGTATACAGCAGCAATGGAAAACAGGTTGTAAGTCACAAAATAAATGTGCTGAATGATGCATTCTAAAATTACCATTTCAGACAAGGTGGATACAAAAAGAGCCAACACTTGCAACACCGATAGAAGATTAGGTCCTCCAATCTCAAAGTAAGAGGGCGCAGTCCTATCAACCAGTTGACATAGCTAATGGAATACAGTCTGTAATTTTCTGTTAGTCCAATCGACTCAATCGAGCAAACTAGCCACACCAGCACTACGATGAAGGGCATTTAGCTGTCTAGAATATGAACGCTGCTAAGCGCTAACTGAAACCAGCTGCGCACGATGACAACACGAGAGATAGTTTAACACCATCTATAACTGCGCATAACTTTGACAAATGACATGTAAGCGAAATCTAGTTTTAAGACAGTCATATGACACCGTCAAGTTATGTCCCTTGTTCTTCTCACAAGATCAAGTGGACAACAGAGACTCAATTCAACTGATCGTGGCACCGCTAGCATTTAGCAACTACATATCGAAAGATGCGGCAGCAGCGGGCATATCTCATGGTCTGAATTGAACGCAATAGGGAATCACAAAGGCGTTCTACACTTACTACATTTGTACATGTGAGTGGGGAATGGACTAACAGGTAATCAAATTTCCTACATGTGGCTGTGAATCTCAGAGCAATTAGCAGTAACTTGTGGACAGAAGTTTCAATTTCTGTCGATGCATCCCAACCCCAGGTTTAGCTACACATCAGAAAATCAAATCGACTCGAAATCTAACTTGATCACGAACGCCCTCCGCCGAAGACGATCGATCTGGACTCTCTAGAGAAGTGAAGAGAGGAGGAAGAGCAGACCGGGTGGCAAACAGGTGGGTGGATGGATAGGGGGATTACCGGAGGTGCTTGAAGATGAGGTAGACGATGAGGGCGACGTTGAGGCGCTCGTTGTATGTCGGCACGATGATGCTGTACGCCGGCTTGCCGCCCGCCTTCTCCATCGCCGCCGCAGGCCCGGCTCCACCGAGAAGGCAGCAGATCTCTCTCTCACCGGCACGCCATCTAACGTGAGCTCCGCCGCAGCAGCCGTTGCCAGAACGAAGCCGGCGAGACGAGGAAGGCCAATTGGGCAGCCTCCTCCGCCGGTGCTCGGGCAGTTGGGCTCGGATGGGCCTTCGCAATGGCCCGTTTCCATGTGGAGGAAGTCTGATCTCAACGACTCAACTAAACGGAGCGTACTGTTGGAACAATGGAACTGCAATCACAGGCCAGTTACCATCATGCCGACGCCGACGCGGAGTCCCACGTACTACGGCGGCGCCACCGTCTCCAGCGGCTTCCACCTGCTCCAGATCCACGGCTACTCGCTCTCTAAATACACACCCAATGGCACGCACAAGCATCAAGTCCTGCCCATGCACTGTTGGAGGCTATCGCTGGGTTCTCAACTTCTTCCCTAACGGCGATAGGCCGGAGAGCGCCGATTTTATATCCGTTTTTCTGACGCTTGACCAGGATGATGATCATCTACCCGTGAAGATGCAGCTCGAGTTTAGTTTCATCGACGAGGTCGACAAAGCAAGATCCTGCACACGTCCGTACAAGACCGACTATTGCTTTACCCGACGGCGGTTTTACTGTCGACTACCCTGGACTCATCGGAAGGGGGGCCTTTGAGAAGTCGAGCCATCTCAGGGATGATCGTTTCACCATCCGGTGTGACGTCGTCGTCATCAAGCATGTCAACGCCGTGGAGAACGGCGGCCGACCCCTCGTCAAATGTGTGGCTTGCAACGCCCGACCAGCAGTCGCGGCGATAGTACCAGCCATGTATGTATTTGCGACCTTTGCTACGACGTGAGCGTCAGCAGCCTGGCCTTGACACGATGCACAGGCTGCTATGACACCTTGCCAGGGACTGCCCTGGCCTTCCGTCCACGGCCGATTCCGCCGTTCCTTCAGCTGCCCGAGCCTGCCGACGGTACAATGCCATAACTCAGATGAAATTTCACGGTGTTTTGCAAGAAACAATAATATTCTAGGTACTTTAGCTTATGGTTTGCGCAAGCTTTGAAAAGCTCCTGGGTCCACGCCACTGCTTATGTCCTTGATGTTTAGGAAGAAACATACAACCAAGCTCCCATGTTGCAATCAGCTTCCAGAATAATACCAGTTGTGTTTCCAATTTTGTGCTATGGGTTCTCTGAGACTTCATGGGTTTTAGACGACTTTGACTTTGCCAAAATCATCTTTATCTGCTGCTTTATTTACTTGTTTTGCACTGGCTATGCTATTTAGCATTTGTGTGAGCCTGCTTGATAGAATATTTTGTGAACTCATATATGGTTCTCTTTCTCCTGTAATAAAATAAATATCTTGTTGTCTTTTAAGCACCTATAGCTTTGTAGCAGCTTAGCTAGTTCATACGAGTATTTTCATATAAAACTATTGTTGATTTTGTGTGTCTGGATTACACTAGTCTGTTGAATTCATGCATCAGGACTTGTACCAGCTGCTGCAATAACGAGTTGTGTGGTTGACTTGTTCGGATGTTGTAGCTGTATTTTGTATCTTTGCTGTAACTCAGCCATTTGCTCCTTGCTGCCGTGCTATATCTCTGTTCTATATTCTGTATTGCGTCCAACTAGCCAAAAGTGCCGTACGTTGCAACGGGAACCTAATCCTCATCGAATATCTGGCGATAAGGTATGTTGTCCTGAACCCTACGTCGTGTTGCATTGTTGTGAACCACTCTGCACGCGAAGCAAACACAACATACTTGATGAGGCTGGCATGCACGCAAACGGTAGAGGGAGACAGAGAGCCTAGACTGTAAAAACGGGTTGGGTTGCCAAGACGGTAGGCGCTGGAAGAATTTGACATTGCCACTGTTGTTAGCGATTGAGACCGGCTAAAGGTTGTATCGGGGATTGACGGAGAGGCCATCATGACATGAATCAATAAGAGAACAGGGTGGGGATAGTTGGGTAGGGACACTAGGGAGGCAGCTGCGAGAAGGGGAGAAGGGGTGGGGAGGCAGTTTCTGCAGATCGTGGTGGCGGAGAGAATGTGAGTATGTTACGCTCTTTTTCTAGAGTTAGAGTGGAGGAACGAGGATGAGAGGGTGGAAAAACAGACCAACTCCCGTTTTACAATGATAATACATAGTACGTAGTAGAAGCAGAGTGGATATTATTTTGGACAAATGCTCGAGACCATAGTGTATATCTTTCAAACTGCCACTATAGGTCTCCTATCTTTATCCACTTGCATTATAGCTCGTTTGTCACTCGTTTCAGAAATTATTAAAGAGCTTTTGATCACATTTTATTAAATTAGGATTACTTTAGTATGCGCGGTTTGATAAAAAAAGGCACCATTGTTAAGTAGAGGAATTACATAGCTAGTCCACGTAAATTTATAGCTGATACACTCGCGAAAGGAGGTTATAGCAGATTCAACTCCTTCCACTCATCTGATCGCAGCTGCGAATTTGACGTGGCAATACATCCACAAAGCTCATAAAATTTACCACTAATGATCGAAACACACCACGCAACTTGAGAACAAACAAAATGCATCTTCGCATACATATTGTCAGGATATATAATGGAGGCACAGGAACAAGCATACCATCATAGTGAACAGATACTAGTTTCGTACAGTTCCAGAAGCTGAGCAAATATTGTTTTTCTCCAAGATGAACAACAGGGCACAAACTGAATATGTCACATTCAGGAAGACAATGGATCCATAATAGCACATTTACACACACAATGCAAACATAAGATGCTGATTTTCCCAACCAAACACCGCCCCCTTCCCCCTCCTCTCATCCTTAGCAGGCGGGGCCCACCTGGCAGGGGACTTCTTCCACGTACTGATTGGGACAGCGCGGCTTCGATAGCGCCACCGCTCCCCTTAAATGCCCCGTCTGGATCTCATTTTCCCTTTTTGCTCTCCTCCATCTTTCCTCTTTCGGAAGTCCACCAACGCCCTAAACCCTAGCCTAGCTCTGCGCTGGCCAGAGCTCCTTGCCGGAGACCCCCCTCTTCTTCTTTTTCTCCCTCTTCTCGAGCCTCGAGTTCCTTCCCCACCTCAGCTGACCTCTTTTCCTCCCCTCACATGACCGACATTGCCTCTGCGATGGCTAGCCCTCCACCGTCGTCCTCGTCGCCGCTAGAAGCCACACCAAAGCATTCGAAGCCGCTCGAGGCCTCCTACAAGCTACGGAGGACCCCCAGGTGCTTCGGGAACCTCATAGGCTCCTCCGCTCCGCCGTCAACGCCGCCCACCCCTCCGTTTTCCCGAGACTCCGGCGGCCATCCCCACCAATCGCTAGCAACTCTCCGTTGCTTCGTCCCCTCTTGAACTCCCCAACCACCATGGTGAGCTCTCTTTCTCTCTCTCCCTCCCCCCCCCTTCTTCCTCCCTCTAGTGCCCTAGGGCCTTAGATCAGCCACCCCGCTGCAACCCCGCTGGCATGCACCATCGGCAGAGCTCGCCGGTGTGTCGAGCGCCAGGTCGGCCGGCTTGATTGGTTGGTCTGACCCGCTGTAACTCTACCTTTGAGGGAAAAAACAACCTGTAAGAAATTGCCACCACAATCCTTAACCTCCCAAATTGAAGTTTATCGGTACCACCCTTTTCAGCTCTACGACCAATTCGTGGGCCGTTAAGACACCGCACTCAAAGCTCACAACAGCCAATTTTCTGTTCTCATCTCAGACCCTTTTTTTCCAGTGGAGGGGATATGATAAAAGCCTAATCCGTCAGCTGCATATCCACACAAATTAGCAACCGGCTTCGATACTCTTGTAAACGGACAACGTTTAGTGAGATGATCATCACTTTCACATATGTCACAAAAAAAAGAATAGCAGTACACTCAGCGATAACATGTCCAGGATTATGACATTGAAAGCATGATACCTTAGACCTGTCCCCAGTTTCAAAAGATCTATTTGTTGTCGCTGCCATCGGTTGTGTCATGGATACAGCAGGGACATTTTCCACATTGGACGATGCATCCTCACCGGCGGCCGGCGCTGCATGACGTTGTACGTCTCTTCTCGGCATGGTTGGATTAGACAAACCTCTCGGCCGGCCAGTGTCATAGGCACGGTGTTCTCCAGCAAAATGCCCCATTGGACGTTGATCAAAACGTCGGTGATTGCGCGGTCCAACTGGTTGACGAAAGCCGGCCGGGCCGGAGTTGCCACAGTACCCATGGCCACTGCCGTACCCAGCATTGAATTGCCCGAGCTGGACACCGCCACCTTGGTAGCCCGCGCTGAAACCTCCGCCATTGTTCTGGCCTTGACCACCAGCAGAGCCTACATTGGCCCTATAGCCGCCTTGGCCCCTCCTCCACCCAAAGCTCCACCACGGTGAGGGCCTTGACCGCCGGGACCAGCACCTGCACCCCTAGAAGCACCTCGCGAACCTTCCATGGCACTCGTCCTCACAACCTCTGCAAAAGACCAAAGCAAAGACGACGACGGACGGCAATCATTAGGGCTAATTACCTTGTCCATACATGTGAAGAGGATCGATCGGGCCATGCACGCAACACTATTGGGCTTCCAGTGCGGCCCATCAGCGGATTTTGTTGACAACAGAAGCGGTCGGGCCCTGTCCACGGGTTGCGCCTCCCTCGCCAGTGACTACGGCCCCGGCCGTTGATCCCCAATTGAGCTCCCGGCGGCTATCATGCTGAGAACATCGATGAACATCAACGGAATAGACACCCGTGGCGGCGGGACCAGCCCTTCCAATGGCTGTAAAGCCATAGAGGACCCGATGGATGCCCTTTGTCTTGTTCGCCGACGAATATCTTAGTTTGATAGAAAAAACGCATATGATCGGTCACGAGGCAGCGCGATGCATAGGAAGCAAACGAATGGTGGGATGGTCAGGCGGTCAGACCCGCTCCGTGCCATGCGTGGTGGCAGTTACTGCTTGGGTGAATGGGTGGCTAGCTAAAAGATGAGAGGGTGTCGCAGGAACATGCACGGTTCTGCGTGCTTCCAACACGCGGCCGGCAAAGATTGAGCAGTTTTTGCTTTTCGCGTTCTGGCTTGGTGCGTGTGATGACCAACTCTCGAATGCAACGATGTACATGTACGCGCGCGCCGCATCCCGTCGAGACCTCTATCTGCTCGCCGATCGAGAAGCTCCCAGAGCTCCACCGTGTCGATCCCATGGTTGACTTGAGCAGCCACATGCACGCACGTCCGATCAAGGAGCTCATGATATGGCCCGTAGCGCCGTCGTCAAATGCGAGCGAGGGCCCAGATAGAAGGGCCACGGTGCAAGAGACAATTACAGTTTCCTTGTGCCACATTGCTTGCTTCCAGGAGATGAAGCTGGAAGATGTCGACTATTTCACTGCTAGTTTTTTGGTGGGAGTCACCTCAGCTCATTTGCGCAGCGGCTGGCCACAAACACGAGAGGAGGGATTCTGTTGCTTTGGGATTGTGATGTGGTGGATGTTTCTAACATCTAAGTTGGCGCCTACTATTTATCAGTTTGGGTCACGCCGGCTCATACTAGCAACGTTGCCTTTAAGCTAACCTCTGTCTATGGTCTAACCGCTCCTCTCTTAAAGACCTTTTCTATGTTTGATCCAAATGTCTCGCAGACTTCTATTTCCATATACTTGTATAGTTAGATTAAATAAATTGTCAAGAGAGTTGGTATTCTCCTCGTAAAAGAAAAGAAAAAAGTAAAAAATAGAGCCCGTAGTCTACGTGTTGTTTGGACAGGGAATGTGTACTATTTTAACAAACATATACTCATACACAAGGAAACTCTTTTATTCACTATTAAAATTTTTGATACCACTTTCAACTAATGCCACTCACTAGGACTACATATGAAACTCTTAGTGGTTAACCTATCACTTTACCTAATGCCACTTACTAGGATTACATATGAAACTCTTTTAGTGGTTAATCTACCACTTCACCTAATGCCACTCACTAGGACTACATATGACTCATGGTGGCTTCCTACTTCCCTTAGTTACATAGGAGGAGGGATGGCACCCCTACTTATAGGGATACAAGACCCTTAGATTGTTGTCATGTGGCAACCATCCGAAGCATATAACTACAAATATGTATTCCTCAAAATTCTCTCCTAAAATATCTAAGTTTAGATTTCTCTAACATTAGCTATGAAGCATGACTAAGTATTTATTCTACAATCTTCACGGCAAATATCTACCTTCTTGCAACTTTCTCATATCTTCTAGATTATTCCAATTTACCATGAAAAAATACTTCCCATCTTCTAAGAAGCTCCCTACAAATATCTTCACAATGCAATTTATCCACTCCTCTAGAATATTCCAACAAGTATGCACTGCACTGCACTACTCAACAAGAAAAGTTTATTTTTCAACCTTGAACTCTTGTCTGAGTTCACATTTCAACCTCGAACTCTCAATGGTCCATTTAGGATCCTAAACTCTCAATACCGTTTGATTTCAACGCTTGTCTAGTTTTTGGCCCTTTTGACTGGGTTTGACTCCAATGTTAGTATTTTATTTTTAAAATATTAAAATGTACTAAAAAATTCATAAATATTCCAAAAAATTACTTAAAATATGTAAATTTTAAAATTAGAAAAATCATATTTTTTAGAAAAAGTAAAAGTATTCTGGAAAAACCTACGTATTTGAGAAAACTCATAAAGTAATTTATTAATATCCATAAAAATCACCACATTTTTTCTTGAATGTTCTAAAACTATTTTTGAATTTTTTATTTTAAAAAGCTCTCTATTTTTCAATAAATTTTCTATGTTTCTAAAAAAAAATTCTTGATTCAAAGAATAATACGGTAGACGTCCGTAAGCCATCACATCGATCAGGATCTGTGTGCCTTGCCATGCCGACGCCGACGCCGACGCCGGCACCGACTCCATCCGGCGGCACCATCGTCTCCAGCGGGCACCACCTGCTCCTGATCAACGGCTACTTGCTCTCCAAAGAGACACCCAATGGCACGAGCGTCAAGTCCTGCCCTTTCACAGTAGGAGACTATCGCTGGTTTCTCAACTTGTTCCCTAACGGCGACAGGCCGAAGAGCGCCGATTTTATATCCGTTTTTCTCACACTTGACCAGGATGGTGTGCATCAACTCGTGAAGATCCAGCTCGAGTTTAGTTTCCTCGACGAGGTCCACAGGCAACATCCTGCACACGTCTGTACAAGACCGATGATTGCTTTACCCAACAACGGTTTTAGTGTCGGCTACCCTGGATTCATCGAAAGGGATGCCTTTGAGAAGTCAAGCCATCTCATGAATGATCGTTTCACCATCCGGTGTGACGTCGTCGTCATCAAGTATGTCAACCCCTTTGAGGAGAATCGCGGCCGACGCATCGTCAAATGTGTGGCTTGCAACATCCGAGTAGCAACCGTGAGGTTACTACCAGTCACTCACGTATGTCTTTGCCTCCTTTGCTACTGCGTGAGCTTTATGGGCCTGGCCTTCATGCAATGCGCAGGCTGCCATGACACATTGGCAGGGACTGGCCTGGCCTTTCGTCTAGGGCCGGTTCCACCGTACCTCCGGCTGCTCGTGCCTGCCGACGGTACCACGCCATAACTCAGGTGAAATTTCACAGTGATTTGCGAGAAAAATTAATATTCTAGGTACTTTAGCTTGTGGTTTGTGCAAGCTTTGAAATGTTCCTGGGTCCACGCCACGTCACTGCTTCTATCCTTGATGTTTAGGAAGAAACATACAACCAAGCTCTCATATTGCGATCCAGTCAGTTTAGCTTCTAGAATAATTTCAGTTGTGTTTCCAATTTTGTGCTATCATATATGAATTCTAATTGGTTCTCTGAGACTTGTGGTCCTATTTTTCGTAGATTTTAGACGATTTCGATTTTGCTAAAATCATCTTTATCTGTTGCTTCATTTACTTGTTTTGCATTGGCTATGCTATTTAGCATTTGTGTGAGCCTCTTCGATAGAATAATTTGTAAACTCACATGTGGTTGTCTATTCCCTGCAATAAAATAAATATATTATTGTCTTTTAAGCACCTATAGCTTTGTTGCAGCTTAACCAGTCTTCTTCCATATCGGTTGGGCCACCCATCCAATATCATGTCATCCTCACATCCTTAGAACAGGCTACATGCATAGGCATGTTGCCTCCAAGTTGAGCCACATGAAGAGAAGACATTTGTTTAGACAGAAAGAAGGGAAGGCCATATTGTGGCAAGAGCGAGTGACACAATTAGCTAGGCAGCTTCATAGCTCGCCACTGCACTGTCTTATATTGTTTCTACCTTTTTGTATTCCCCTAATCTCAATTTGAGTAAAATGCACTCGCAATCCTTTAAGTTAAGTGGTCCGTTCACTTTAGTCCCCCTAGAATGCCCGTTTGACCCCCTAAACTTGTTAAAGGGGTCCATTTTGGTCTAAAAGGTGTCTCGTTGGCTCTGACTGCTTACGTGGTGCTTTGACCGTGCCACTGTGGCGTCCATGTTAATAGGGCCTGCATGTTAGTCATGACAATGAAATGGATGCGGGTGTGGCCTGCTTGAGTACTCCCATGGCAAGCTCCCATGGCCAATTATTGAGCCTTTTGATGATACCTTCACAGTTGACCTAGAACTCCTTGGTGTTCATATCTGCACATCTATGTACGACAACCAACAGGTCCTCTAGGTCCTATGCTTGACATGCACCGGGTAGTGCTATGGCCCCCGAGAGTTCAGCTCGTGTGAGAAACTCGTCACGCCTGACGCCCGCAGGTGGTGCGCATGATGTCACTTAAACCAGCAAGGTCATCTGCCGCCCGCCAGCCAGCGTCCAGGATCACCCGCCACTATCGTTATTTTATATAAAAATGTAGTTCACGAATATGAATGTATACTTATATACTGTTTTGATTGATCTAATATAATGTTTCTTGGAATGTAAGACATGTATTGTTTTGATTGAGCCAATATTATGTGCCCTGGAATGTAATACATCAATTCTGGTAATTAAAAATGATGTTGGAGCTTTCTTTATGTGCATATCTACTGTATTACATGATCTTTTTTAGTCATGGAGTGTTGATAATTGTCATCGGATGGTATTGCTCGGAAGAGGGAGAAATGACCCTTTAATCACTTTTTTCTGTGTAATTATTCTAGCCTTAAAAGTTCAATGTTTTAACTAATGAATTTCGTAACTAATAGAAGTATGGTTTGCTAGCACTTAGTAATCTATGTTATATGAATATATTTAACAAAGGTGTGTTTCAACAGCTTGTCCACTCAATGGAAGCCATAATTTTCGTGGTAGTTTCTTGCTCTTTATTCTCACCCTTTAGGCTTCCCACGTTTCAGTTTTCTTTATTCCTTCTATTGGATCAAGAGATCCTGACCCACTTCCTCATGAAGACGAATGTTCTGACTAATCAATTAGGAATTACACCTGTTGGAGTAAATAGCAACTTGTCACCAGCTAATTCCCCGAAACAGGCAAACCAATGCAATGCATGGATCATGTTTATTTGCTTTGCATTTGTAGAGAAGATAGCCTATGGTTTTGTAGTACTGTTCTTGGTTTTATAGCATTGTTCTTCTTATTTGCCTTTAGATATTTCATCATTGTTTAAACTATGTAGCTTTCGAGAGAATGATCCATTTTCAAAACGTTTTACCATCGTTGATTTTGCAAAAACGAGCAATTATTGCATTCGTGGTCATCTAATACAATTACTTGAGAAGTTTGTTCCATGGAAGAATCTGCTATCTGTCACGCCTCATGATGAAGCAGCAACATATGATACAATCCTAGGAAAGTTCAGCTCAGATAACCAGGCAACGGACCGCGGAAAGTTCGCTCTGTGAAAATGTCTAAAAATTAGATGTAATGGAGTTGGTGGGTTACCTCAAGATTGTGAAATCGAGGTATAATGATCTTATATTGTCACAATGTATCATCAAACATCATGGTAGCATCTGGTTCTAATAGTACGTGTGTTTTCTTGGGACAGGATGCTAAGTACCATTTGTTTTCTAGTGTTAAAGTTGGGCTAGATATGCTCAACCTATCCATAAAGTTTGTGACAAATATGTCATTTATAATCTTGAAAAGGTCCAAACTCCCCTCCCAAGAGGCTATGATGATGTTATAGAGTTTGCACATTTCCTGACGAGCGAGATGAGTTCTTACTGTAATTTTCTTTTGGTTTGTAAGCCTTAAGTAAACTTCATTTGTTGGCTCATTGTACCCTGTAAGCTTGAGCTCATTTATATGTTAGGCAACTGTTTGTTCTAAGAAAGCAAATCCTTCAATCACTTAAAAAGAGTGCCAAAATATTCAAAAGATTATCACTTCAAAAAGATTTGAATAACTAAGAACATCTAGTTTTAACTTTTAGCCTAGATATTTTGAAGCAAAGAATTATAGAATGTGATGATCTTTGCAATGAAACAGGGAATTACTTTGGAAACCGCATACGCTGTGGTTCACTTGTGCCTGGAGAAACAGCTCCAACCTTGTGAGCTCACTTTGGATGAACTACGGCGGATCGATTTCCCTGGCGAGCGTGCTCATGGCCTATTGCATGACAAGACGAGAGTCTTCGGTAATTTCACCTGTCGAGATGCGTCCAAGGAGATGATAAAATGGTGTTGCAAGCTTCGGATCTGTCCAGAAATCATTCGTCCCTGAGTCCAACATGGACGTGATTCAATTATCTTCTTAATTGTGCTCTCGTTGAACAGACAAGGCAACTACAGATTTGAGTACCAAAACTAGTACAGTATTTCTAGCAAATGAAGTGACGCTTATATGTTTTTCTTTCTTATGTTTCCTTGTTGAGCTGCTATACTGCATTTCGTGAAAAACATACACCTTTTTACAAGCTTTGCAACAAAGATAAATTCAGAGCACTACTATATGCTATATTAGCCCCTTTTTATTTCTTTTGTGCGGGCCACAGATGAAAACATTTTTCACAAAAATTTGCAGTTTATGCACATGATAATTTTTCAGAGTTTTCTAGACCTTGAATCTGCACTTTTAAATCTTTAAAATAAGGAGCCTAAAAATCTGTTCTTACCTATCATTAAGATGCAATACATCCTGAGAAAGACAAGGAGCAGGAGCGCTCGGGCCCTAAGTCCTGAACTCTAGCTGGGTCAACCAGCTCGCCTCCCTCTGAAACAAGCTGGACCGGATTGTTGCAGTGCATCTGATTAATTAGTAAACTTTGACATACCGACGTTCATCTGGATGTGAAATTAAATTCCAGAGTAGTCACGTTAGAATCATCCACATATATACCAGCATTTTGCGCCTTTGATTGGTTTGATACCAGCTTTTGCCGGTTAGACCATCCACAATGCTGAGCCGGTTCAAGCACTGAAAAATGGGATCCACACAATGTTAAATTCGGTTGCTACTTTTGCTCGAACCGCTAGTAGGCCCCTACGTTCGAATAAAAGAATCGAGCAGCAACTTCCTTTTTCTCTATCTCCAATTGCCGCCCACACTTGTGTTTCTAGACATGTGGGCCAGATTCACGCTTCGAACCGAACCAACTTCTTAGTTCGATTCAAGGAATCTTGGTGTTGAGTTCGCCTCCTCCAGCGTCTTGAATCGGTTTGACGGTCTCTCTCCTCTTCGAACCCCTTTTCTATCACACCGTGAATAGGCTTAGGCACGCAAAACAGAGTAGCAACTGGCAAACCAATCACTGCTTATGTTACCTTACCAGATTTTGGTCTGACAATTAGCAGGAAATCAGTTGCATCCTTCCGTACCAGAATTTGATTTCAAACCTTTTGGGAGATCGCCCACATGGATTGTTCCATGGATGCACCCCCTTGTTAATAGCTTGTACACAGGTTTCTAAAGCCACTCGATTAGATATTGCACGAGGTGCATTTTCTCAAAGATGTCTTAAAGTTCCTCCAACAAATTGTAATACACGTGGCTACGTCTAGACTCAACCTCTTCTTACCCACACGAACCAACGTCTTCCTCCCCCCACGAGCTTTTGTGGCCCGTTCCATGCTGGCATTGCAAGTCCAGACGCCTGCCAATAGGATAAAGATATGGTGTGACATAAAACAAGTACTAGTTCCCGTAGCAAGGCATTGACCTCAGGCTACTGTCGATCTGTGTCGTGCAATGCATGGACCTCATGTACGCCACCTTGAGATCGATCGATTCACTGTCGGTCTGAAAATTTCAAGCTATCGATTGATCGAGCTCATATCTTTCCTGGAAGATGCTAGCATATTCCATTTTAAACCATGTCTTTGGAAAATGCAAGTCCACACACACATTAATCTCCACATGTTATATGAGCCATTTAAAACTGCTTCGAGATTCATATTCCTATTTTGTAAACCGAAAATCTAATGAGCGTATGGTCATGTCATTGGATCGGGACGAGGAGCGAACGGATGTGGGAGGAGAGGAAGAAGGGAAGGAGAAAGAAGAGGGAGGGGGGATGCTCACCAACAAGCTCAACGATGATGACGATGAGCGATGGCGACGGCTAGCACTCTCGGAGGATAACCGGTAGTCCGGTGTGTAATATCGGCGCTCCCCGCTTAAAGAGATGGCCTGATTGGGGAGCCGGCGTCCCGCTTCGCCGCTAGCAGCGGTGGACAGCTAGATCTGGTAGTCGACGGCGCGGTGGTGGAGCGGAAGAAAGTGAAGTAGGAGGAGAAAGAAGAGAAGGGGAGGCAGCGAGTGGCGATGAGGGAGGTGCAGAGGTAGGGATAGAAGAGGGAGAGAGGAGGCGAGGCAACGTTGGAGGCAGGGGATTCGTGGAGATAGGGGGACCGTTCACTCGGCAGAGTTAGAGCGCAAACGGTGATGCCCCAGTCCAGTTCTTTTGCAAAATACATCCCAATATCCAACACTACTCTCACTCATTCTTCACCAAGAAGATGGGTAAGATCCAGTAAAAACCGAGTGTCTATTTTGGGAGTTGTTTCCCCGTTGTTTATCTCAAAAGCGGGTGTTAGTTCCTGAGTAACCCCCTTCTACATGCTGAAGAGCTACTAACTGATGGTTCTCATTTGCCCACGTCCAGTTCAGTGATATGATCAATGTGGTGTTTTCGTCGAAAGCATTTGTCGGAGGTGCCGTGGCCCTTCTCCTGGACAGCACCGCCAGCAGGGACCGGGGGCACCATTTCTGGGACAGATTCAGGTCCTTCAAGACTGACCCACGCAGCAAGGAGTTCTACTCCCTGCCTTCTAACCTTAACAAGTTCTTCCCGTCCTTCTGATTGATGTTTGTAACAGAAAATGGAAATTGTGTACGATTAGTTCTCGCCTCTTGGGAAGTAACTTCTTGCAATGCGAATGCGGTTGTTTCACCTACTGTGTTTTCTGTACCTCTGAGTTGTGAATCCTGCAGAGCTCAGGGTAAACTGTTGTGAGAAACGAGAGGTATTTTTGGATGTATATTGGGTTATCAATAAACTAAAAAGAAATGCATAGCTTGTTCCCGGTAGCTCTCGGGCTATTTGGAGTCTATTTTACACTGAGCTCTTACGGAACATTTATACACGTCGCAATATTCTGAACTTTTAAGGATATGATGCAAGCTGCTCTACAGGGATGCTTAAAAGGATTGTAGTTTAGCCACGTCACTAAGCATCCATATAAGAATAATCTTGTCGCTTTGACGCTTCGTCACCTGGCTCAAACCTGTGTCGTACTCGTACCCCATAGTCGTCGTCATGCAGCAGCTAGCAAGCCGTCATCCCCAAGCTAGATCCAGTCGATTTGGTCGCTCTGCTGCTCGAGCCGCTGCGCGCGCCGCATCTAGTCGAGACCTCCACCTGCTCGCCGATTGAGAAGCTCCCAGAGCTCCACCCTGTCGATCGCGTGGTTGACTTGAGCAGCCACATGCACGTACGTCCGATGGAGGCGCTCATGATATGGCCCGCGGCGCCGTCGTCTAATGCTAGCGAGGCGACGGCGGCGTGCGGTCAAGTTCATCTCTCTCTCTCGTCGACTGCTTCCTTGCCTCGTCCGCCTGCTTCGTCCAGTCCACGGCCGGGGCTGATGCTCGATCGCCTGATCCATACGTGCTCCACATGCTTGATACCAACTACATACTACATGACGCTGCACCACCAAAGTTTCACGGCGCGCAGGAAGGCGGAGAGCACCCAGCGGTGCATGCACAAGGGGTCGGCCAAGGCTTTACCACGGCACGAGAAGGGCGCTTATGCTTCCGTGAAACTCAAACTAAAATAAAACAAACTTTTGCCGGAATTTGCATTCCTCGGTGTGCAAATTTGGGGTGAGATCTCGTGACTCTGACCTGTACGAGATGATCCTGCGGCTTAAGCTGCTGCCATAGCGCATGCACGCACAGAGGCTGCTGCTATGTGCTTGGCCAGCTTCAAATACCGAGCTCACCAAGAAGAGATCGATCGAGCAGCCAGGAGGATGATCTCGGAACGCAAACCTGCCAAGCGTGCTCAGTACGTTGCACGACAGACGCTGGCTGAAACTGCTCCACCTTCCTCGGTTATAGGGGGGCCGGTCTACCATTGTCCCCGTGGGCAACACGTCGAGCAACTTGCGGGCGTGACATTATACGAAAAGGCCGGGGTACAATTTATCTTCATTTGGGAGTGCATGTTCCGAGATTGATAGTGAAGAAATATGCACGAAATTTTAGCTCCGTGATCCGGGATGTTGAAAGAAACATGCATGAAATTTTTAGTTTGTGACCCGAAATTAATGGTGAAGAAATATGCATGGACCCAAAAAATTGTTGGATAATTAGGCAATATAATGAATCTAATCCGAAAACATAACATGACCAGAAACAACGAATTAAATCTAGACATAATCAATAGTATAGAAACTACATCATAGCAAATATCTAGATCACAGAACAACACCAGCAAAGCTAGCAACATTGTCATCAATTCCATCTACGGAAGCAGAGTATTACCGGAGATGTGAAGAAGCGTTGCAGCGAAACTTGCTGCAGCGAAGAGGTCGATGCAGTGCGACTTGATGTAGGGAGGAAGTCGATGCCGAGAAAAGGTCGACACAGTGCAGCAGACCGAACAACAACGAGCAGTCACGAGAGCGCTTTCCAAACACCTTATTTACTCTCTCCCGTACAGGATCTCAAGAGCGGAGAGTTCCGGGGACCTGCTTTTCCGTCTCTCGGTGCACGCCAAGGAGCGAGATGGAGAAGACTTCGGGGCGGCACAATGCGTTTTGAAAAGCAGAGAACAGATTGATGGCTTGTGTTTCGTCTGGAAGAGCGAAGGCTTCTTATAGACGAGCCGCCACGGTTCTGGATCCGATTTGGACGCGAGTACGGCGCACGTTCTGAACACGATCCGAACTCGGTTACGGTGCATGATCCGAACTCAGTTTGGATCCTTATCCAAAATCGTGTAGCAAAACAAATGGCAAAAGAGAGTTGCGACAGGGCTCAGCGGGGAGCCGGACCATTCACGCGCATGTCGTGTGCGCGCGTCCTTCACCACGCCACGCCACGCTAGGTTCGGCCGTTCATCGATTTATTCAACAACCGTATCTTCGCCATCAATCTTGACAGGAGCATGTCGTTCGTCGCCGTCCTTCACCTCCATCAGCAAACTGACTACTCCATCCAAGCTCGCCACTGCCGAATCCGACAATGGTGGCAGCCAAATCTAGGCGGAATCCTGTTCCTCCTTGGGGTGGCCCATCTCTGACCGATAGGAGCTCACGCGGGATCAGAACCTTAGCGTGACCGTGTTCGCAAGATATGGCGACGACAACCACTGCGTACGCCTTCGAGGCGACCACTATGGTTCAGCAGCGGTATCCTAAGGGACGTTGAGGAGCATGATGCCCATCTCTAGGGGGTGGCGATATCCGGAATAGTGCCATTACCCCAACCAAAAAATTGCCAAGGCATGGACATTTTGTGTGTTGACATCCTATTTTTTTGTTGTGAGTGTGGATGATGTTATATATACATATGGATTTTGTTTTTTAGGTTTTTGTTGCAACAATGTTTCATTTTTGTTGTGGTTCAAGTTGTATGATGTTGTAAATATTTATTTTCATGATTGTTTGAAATATCGTGGTACGGAAAGAATGTTTTTATTGAACATAATAAATGTTTCCACTACACGAAAAAATTGCTTCTATCTCATGGAAAAATTATGTTCATAGTACGTAAAAGTGTTTCCATCGGCCAAAGAAAATTCCATAACACGAAAAAAAATTAATCGAACGAATAGACGATGTTTCCATTGCCTAAGAAAAAATGTATCTGTCGCATGAATTTTTTTTCCATCACAATAAGAATGTTGCATGGCGTGGGGAAAAAGTCAGGAGTGGTTTGCGTGATTATTAATTGACAACAAACCACGATTTATTTTGAACCATGCAGAAAAGAAAATCGGAGTGGTTTGCGAGACTATTAGTAGGCAACAAATGCATCAACCAACGAATCCAAACACGGTCATTCCAAAGTGTCCACATCAGAAAAACAGATGACAACGTCGCGTTGGACCAAAGTCAGATAACAGATAGGAGTACATTTTATTTTGAAAGACGAACTCTAGTTACGTGCGGTTGTTATGTAAACAATCAGAAATACAACATAAGTGCTTCCTAAAATTAAAATAATACTATTTCAAAGGATACACAACTGTGGGACAAGGAACCTCGTTATAGATTTTCAAGTATGGTACACTTCCGATTTGGGATCTACAAAGAAATATCATACAGATAGAAGTGTAAGTGAAAGAACCCGTCCATCGTGTCAAAACAAGGACTTGATTGAAACATGATAGGTCTGGATTCCAAAAATAATACCTCTTGTATTATACAAAATGCGTCTTTCACAACCAGAAAAGGAATAATCTCGGGGGATATTTAAGCTCCCTCCTCAATTACTCCTAAAACACATATACATATATATAAGAAAAAGTTAACAAATACTCCCTCCTTTCCAAAAAACAAGTCGTTTAAGCCTTTTCAAATTATTTCAAAAAACAAGTCGTCTAAGCTCATGCAGAACATGCAGTGGACATGCAGTGTGCATGCAGAACATGCAGTTGACATCATTAATTGCTCATTGGTATTCCACCCAAGGCTTAAACGACTTGTTTTTTTGGAAAGGAGGGAGTATTTTGAAACGTGTATACATTATTATTTATTAAATTAAAACTGCTAGTGTTTAGTTGGCTGAGATTTTCTCAAATTGGGTGGACTCGAGTTTTTTGGAGGGTGTCATGTAGAAGACATATCTTCATAGTACGTCGATCCGTTGGATCATGACATGTGTCACCAGGTCCGTTTTCGAGTAAGTTTAATGGTGATCCATTGTCTCGGTATTTATTTGGTTAGCCCCAGTAAATATGAGGATAATGTTCTCCCATCATCCCATGGCATTAGGGAGGAAGAGAAAGTGCATGTGCCACACATCCTAGGGGTTTGTGAAGGAATCCTTCGACCTGCCAACACGAGAGGGGTGAATGAAGAGGGAGAGCTTTTAATCCCTGGAGAAGTGGTATGACGAGGCTCGCGGACTGGAGCGGGCAATTCCTTTCAGCCAGCGGCCGAAGGAGATTTTAATTAAATTACTGACACAATCTCTCACCACGTATCGCACGTGGGTGTTTAAACTTACCACCAGCACTTGTGAGGAACTAATGAGGAAAACGCGTCGTTTGGTGGGGGCGCGAAGAAGAACAAGAGAGAATAAAACACACTGGGGACTGTTGTGGCAAAAATTGGTGTAGCGTAAGTGTCATGGAGGTAGCCCTGCTAGTTCAGCAGGCGTGGTGCCTAATTCAGTTTCCTGGGAATTTATGCACACATGTTTCTGAGAGAGTTCACTACTTGGTGGGCCATTGAACATGGGGTAGAGTTGCGGAAGAGAGGCATAGTCTGGCGACTTGGTATAGGATCGCAAATTAATATCTTGCATGCATGATAAATTGATAGCTGAATTGCTAGGGACCATTATTTTTCAAAGGTTGTTAGAATAAAAAGGAGTAGAATCCGTTAGGTTATTGATTTGAGTGATCAGTATATGCGCTCCTGGAACGTGGACACAATTAAAAGTTGTTTGCATGAGGTGGATGCTGTGGCTATCTCCAGGATTTGTATTCCAAGGAGTGTAATATGTTCCTGTTCGTCACGTTTGGCTGCTTCAGCCACCACGCACGTGATTGTACCTATGAACATCTTAGTTTGATAAAGTGAGAGTGTACCCTAAAAAAAACGCATCTGATCGGTCACGAGGCAACGGTGCATAAAAAGGAAAGGAGTGGTGGGATAGTCAGGCGGTCAGCCCCGCTCTGTGCCATGCGTGGTGGGTGAATGGCTGGCTAGCTATGCGCGGGAACATGCACGGTTCCGCGTGCTTCCAACGCGCGGCCGGCAAAGACTGAGAAGCCTGCACGATACGTACGCACGTACACCAGTCAGCGAAAGTTAAACACAGGTGCATGATTTTTTTAATATTATTTTTTTCTATAAATGACGGAAGTAGAACATGAAATAAAAAAAATAAAAATAAGGCCTGGTCGGCTGTCCAACTGCCGATATGAGGCAATCGGCAAACCAAAAGCCGACTACGGCGTGGGTCGGCCTCTAACCGAACGAAATGATCCAGGTCGGTCCATGGCTGGCCGACAAGCCTAGTCGACAAGTGCGTGGCCGACTTGCTCAGCTAGTCGGCAAATGGCAGGCCGACTGGGGCATATCGGCATTTAGCAGCCCGACTCGAGCCCGCCAGCACACACGCGCCGGCACACATGCACACGGGAGGCGAGCGGCGGCACGGCGGTGGCGCGGGTTGAACCTGCTCCACCTTCCTCGGTTATAGGGGGGCCGGTCTACCGTTGTCCCCGTGGGCAATACGTCGAGCAACTTGCGGGCGTCATATTATACGAAAAGGCCGGGGTACAATTTATCTTCATTTGGGTGTGCACGTTTCGAGATTGATGGTGAAGAAATATGCACGAAATTTTAGTTCCGTGATCCGGGATGGTGAAGAAACATGCATGAAATTTTTAGTTTGTGACCCGAAATTAATGGTGAAGAAATATGCATGGAATTTTTTTGTGGTCCGAACTGCCCAAGAAATATTCATGGAATTTTTGTTTCACAATGAAGAACTAGTAAATTAGCTTTCTATGTTTGATCCAAATGTCTCGCAGATTTCTATTTTATATACTTGTATAGTCAGATTAAATAAATTGTCAAGAGAGTCGGTAGCCCCTCAGACATTACGTCGGGCTAGTGCTAATATTCTTGGAATTTTTGTTTGACAATGAAGAACTACGTATGAAATATGCACGATTTGAAGGTGGTAAATTTACAAAAGGTATTCTCATGCAACATGTAGCTAGAACTAGCGTGCTCCTCTCTTCCGAAGGAGCTGCTATCGAAGTAAATTAGCTTTCTATGTTTGATTCAAATGTCTCGCAGACTTCTATTTCCATATACTTGTATAGTCAGATTAAAAAATTGTCAAGAGAGTTGGTAGTCTCCTCGTAAAAGAAAAAAAAAGAAAAAAATAGAGCCCGTAGTCTACATGTTGCTTGGACAGGGAATGTGTGCCCATCTGTTGGGGGCAGAAAGAGATGCTCAAGGAAAACTAAAATTGCTTTTTTTTTCCGAAATCAAGAGCTCGATTCGCTTCGCAGGCGCGCTTTCAGTTAGAAACGACGGCACCGTAACAGTCATATGCTGTACGGCCAGCGGCCTGACGCGTGCTTAGTTTGCAGCCTCATCACAGGAACATTGCACGTATACAATATGAAAAGATTAGAAAACTTGTACTCGTTTCCGCCAGCAATCTCCGACGCACTCGATCGATGCTGACCTTGCTGTAACTCTATTCTCATGCATGATCGTGGTTTCACAGACGTAGCTTGCTCCCGGTCAATCTTTCACAGAGTACCAATTTCTAAGATGCCTACGATGCGACGCAAGGTGCTCTGCATGGATGCTTCAACTGATCCAAGTGAATTATTTTGATGTTATATAGACTGACATCATCTCTCCCTGATTTGTTTGTAACGGACTTGCTACCGTTTTGGCTACCATACCATACGACTCGATGCATGCATGAGGAGGCCACCGAGACCGTGGCACACTGGAGGTGGGATGGATGGAGGGGACCGGACCTGTCGCGCTTGGGAATCGGAGTCGGCGAGACCCTGCCGCGCGTCTGCAGCTCTGCCTCCGCGGCAGCCTTTGGCACGAACAAAACAACAATTCTGCGTCCACGGCACTGCGGGAAGCTACCTCAGCATAAGCTCTGCAAAAGACCCAAGATTGCTCCATGATATAGAAGTGTAAGTGAAACAATCCGTCCATTGTGTCAAAATAAGGACTTGATTGAAACATAATATGTTTGGATTCTAAAAATAATCCCCTCTTGTATCGGACCAAATGGGTCTTTCCAAACAAAAAGGTACAATCCATTGTCTTGGTACTTATTTCTGTTTGTCATTGATACATAGGAAGAGGCCTGGTTTGAGTAAATGGGTGGCTAGCTAAAAGATGAGAGGGTGCGCCGTGCGCGGGAACATGCACGGTTCTGCGTGCTTCCAACTCGCGGCCGGCAAAGACTGAGCAGCCTGCACGATACGTACGCGCGTAGACCGGTCAGCGAAAGCAAAACACATGCGTATGCAACGTACCTTCTGCTTTCTCTGGCGTAACACGTATCCAACCTAACCACCTTAATTGTATGCCGGTGTAGAGCTAAGTTGATTCAAGACGGTACAGTGATGAGCGATTTGCTCGATTTGGATCTGACTAAGTCCCGATTAATTGATCGATACATGATGATTAAAGCTCGAGTTTAAATTGAAGGCTGGGTGAAGCTAGTCGTTGAACGTATAACTAGTTCTTTTAGGGCTGAGTTAATGGTAGTACTAACATACCACACGTACGTACGCTGCAAGAGCGAACGCAGTTCGCTTGGCGGCCAAGGAAAGCAAATCATGCCAGTTGTTTCGCGGCGTGGTTAAACTTAACCCTGTCTAGTTAACCCACGGTTGTCGCGTTCTGGCTTGGCTTGTTGCCCTTGGCTTCCCTCTCCCGGCCTCGCTGCAAAAATACATCTACTTTCGAAATTTTTTCTCTCTTGAAGCCATGCTTTTGCTTTGTTTTTTTGGGGGGGGGGACATTGTGGGTCCCAGCTTCAGCAGGAGCAGAGAGATTCTAACTTTATGTATGCACTCATTCACAACGCTGTTCCGTCCCGTTTCCAAATGCACTGTGTATGGCATCGAAACCATCAATCTCCCTCTCCTCTCTCTTTATATATGCGTCTTCCTCCGCAGAACGCCCTTCCATTCATCTTCATCGACTAGTCTCCTCTCATCTCAGTCGGAAGCTTTGTCCGACGCAAGAGCCATGCCCGGGAAAGATGCCACCGGCTCGTCGAAGCCACTGGCGCCACCGACGGCGACCGGGTCCGAGTCGGAGGACTCGGCGGCTTTCTTCGCCACTCTGTTTGCTGGAGACGACGCGACCGAGACCGAGGAGGTGGCGCCTCAGCCACCACTGGCGCCTGCGCCTCAGCCACCACCCCGGGCCATGGACGCAGGCAAGAGGAAGTTGGACCAAGCCGGGGGGTCTGCAGGAGGTTAGACACTTCTGTTTTGTTGATGTTTGTTATACTGTGATGTTTTTCCGATTGCATCTTTTTTTCGTTTCTTGGTTGCAGGTGTTGGTGGGAGCAAAAGGCCCCACACCGTCGGCGCCGGGGACGCTTCTGTCCTTGCACTTGGCGGAGTCGCTGCGCTAGCTCCTGGCCCGCCTACGCACCCGTTATTGGCCCTCTTGAAGGATGATGTCGGGTTCATGGTTCGTGCGGCTGTCTCGGGCCTAGAGCACGGCTTCTCGAACTTATGCATATGTTATTACCTCATGGTGCTAAGTATTTTTTAGACCAAAGGGCATACAACCCTATTTTTACTGAAGCAATAAGTGGAAACTGTATTTGTCTCTGGATATTGTTGGGAATAGCTCGATGAGGCTCTTACGACGCACACTATGAGTACCTACATATACTCTTACACAAGGAAACTCTTTTACTCACTATTAAAAATTTTGATACCACTTCAACTAATGCCATTCACTAGGACTACATATGAAACTCTTTTAGTGGTAAACCTACCACTTTACCTAATGCCACTTACTAGGACTACATATGAAACTCTTTTAGTGGTTAATCTACCACTTCACCTAATGCCACTCACTAGGACTACATATGACTCATGGTGGCTTTCTACTTCCCTTAGTTACATGGGGGAGGGATGACACCCCTACTTATAGGGATACAAGACCCTTAGATTGTTTCCATGTGGCAACCATCCAAAGCATATAACTACAAATATGTATTCCCCAAAATTCTCTCCTAAAATATCTAAGTTTAGATTTCTCTAACATTAGCCATGAAGCATGACTAAGTATTTATTCTACAATCTTCACGGCAAATATCTACCTTCTTGCAACTTTCTCATATCTTCTAGATTATTCCAATTTACCATGAAAAAATACTTCCCATCTTCTAAGAGGCTCCATACAAATATCTTCACAATGCAATTTATCCACTCCTAGAATATTCCAACAAGTATGCACTGCACTGCACTACTCAACAAGAAAAGTTCATTTTTCAACCTTGAACTCTTGTCTGAGTTCACATTTCAACCTTGAACTCTAAATTGTCCATTTATGATCCTAAACACTCAATACCGTTTGATTTTCAATGCTTGCCTAGTTTTTGGCCCTTTTGACTGGGTTTGACTCCAGTGTTAGTATTTTATTTTTAAAATATTAAAATGTACTAAAAAATTCATAAATATTCCAAAAACTTACTTAAAATATGTAAATTTTAAAATTAGAAAAATCATATTTTTTAGAAAAAGTAAAAGTATTCTGGAAAAACCTACTTATTTGAGAAAACTCATAAAGTAATTTATTAATATCCATAAGAATCACCATATTCTTTCTTGAATGTTCTAAAACTATTTTTGATTTTTTATTTTAAAAAGCTCCCTGTTTTTCAATAAATTTTCTATGTTTCCAAAAAAAACTCTTTATTTTTTAAATTATCAGTTTTTAAAATTCTTGAATTTTAAATGATCAGTTTTTAAAATTTTGCCTAATTTTTAATTTTTTTATGAATTTTCTATTTTCTAGGATTTTTTAAATTATTAGTTTAAAAAATTACTGATTTTCCGCCTTTTTGTATTTTTTCCTAAAATTTTCTTGCATATTTTTTTATGAATAGTAGGTTCAAACCCTGTCAAAAGGGCCAAAAAACCAAGCAAGGGTTGAAAATCAAACGGTATTAAGAGTTTAAGGTCTTATATAGATCATTCTAGAGTTCGAGGTTGAAATGTGAACTCAGACAAGAATTCAATATTGAAAAATAAACATTTTCCTTTCTTAACAGATATTCTTCGTCATATCTAGCTTGATTATAATGGGGTCTCTTTTGGATACTTCTTTTATGTCTAGTGCCGCGACAATCCTCACCGTACCTGGAATAGCATGCCTGATTTTAAATTGAGTTGATCAGTATTATCAAACTATTCATAAACTTAAATATGACTGGATGATCAGGTATAGAGTGAAGGTTGAGTGTACTTTTGGTGTCTGATAAGAAATGCTTGTAATGTTAAACCTTAAATAGGTCCTGCTAACGTATATCATTATGGCTACATTGCTTGTGTTTGCTAAAAATGGAATCTGCTATTAGTGCTTAACATTCAATCTAGATTCCAGAACCAATGAAGCATGGTGATTTCCACTTTAACATGTCTGTTTTAGTAGCTTTGTTTTACTTACTCCGGACTAGTTGTCGTTTTAGACATTGAGTGGTCTCTAATATGCATTTTGACCGTTATTTTTATATGTATATATTAACAAAAGATTATAGAAATTTATATTTCAAAAATGTTTTTCGTGACAAACAAAATGACACTATTTTGACCTTGCCAATCTAAATGTTTTTAACCTAATAGCAAACTAAGTTAAAGGATTTTGATTGCACGTTTTCTAAAACATCACTTATTTCCCAACGGAGGTAGTATTTAAGTTTGAGTATGAATACCAGGCTATGTGTTTTTAGATTTATATATCGTGGCACCCATGTTTGTACAAAATTGTCATTGTGTAGCTTGTTTAGAGGTTATACTAATTTTCCTTCTGTGCTTTACAGGAGTCAGAAAAGGGCAAGTCCAAAGGTGTTGAAGAGGTTCATCAGGTGGTTTTTTCAAGTCTTGAGATTCATGTTGGCTGTACTCATGGGGATAGTTTTTGTAGACTTTGATGCCTAGTGTGGGATGATCATTTATCTTTATGTGTGGGATGATCATTTATATATCTTTATGTGTGGGATGATCGTTTATCTTTCTATGCGTACTATTTTAACAAACATGTTCCAACTTAAAAGGTGTTATGGATGCTGTACATCTTTTGCGTGCTATAACTTAGTCCAGTATTGGTTAAAGCTGTGAGATGTTTTTGTGTTTCTTGTTTTCCTGTTTATGTGTCTTCTATTTTATCTTTTTTTCTTCTTTCGGGAGTTTCTTCCGAGAGAGTAAATAAGTTTAAGTGAGCTTTGCCGGATGAAGCAAGCTTCTTGTTTGGTTAACACGTCTCAGGTACACGTCCAGCTAGCTAGCACTTGTTCGCAAGCTGCAGACAACAACTTTGCTCATGTGAGGGAGCCAATTCACTCTCCGCGCTGGGCAAGGATTTCACGGCAGTTTGGGGCTATCTTGCGTAGAAAAGCAATTTTTTTGTGCATCTATGCCAAACGCCTCTCTTCGTAAAGTTAGAACCAACTGTCCAAGAAGAACCAAACACACAATGACATAATATGTTCACCGTGAACTAAAGATAGGAGACTAGTGCTTCTAAACAAATATCTGCTTTTCATTGAGATCCAATCATACATTTTGAGCTATTAAAACAGCAATTATTTGTTTGTTCGTCTGAGTCGCCGGATCCTGGGAAATGAATACGAACAACTCATGCACACATTGCACTACCCAATACACGGGACAACTCACAAACACCAGCAGCCGCACAGTTCACAATGATCTGTGATCTGGATAGGACAACTAAGAATTCATTTATCAAAGGCGTGCTATTAATCATGTCTTGCACAAATGAAAATGGGTCAGTTTGATTGTTAGGGCTACCTTTCCTGGTAGCCCTAACAATCATCTTCATTTGGAACACATAGCCCATGCTGATGCATGGGGCGATTAAATCTTCCAAAACATTACGCGTATATAGCCTAGGAAATCAGCTCGCGTCAAATAACAGTAATTATAAGCAGCATATTGTATTCAAGTAGAATTATACACACCTAAATGATCTAGTTAAATCAAAAGCTCTGGGTTGTAGCACTGTCTATGCTAGAACATTCGCTGCTCTGCTAATCAACCTGCACATGCAACCATGGACACCACCGTTGTTAACATAAGGGTGCCAGTTACAATGTGAGCATCGATTTCCTTTTTTTGAAGGGGAACGGGAGGGGGAAAAGCCCCTACCTAATTTTGTATTTAAAATAGCTTCAAACAACCAAAACAACAAACATTAACAGGGTACATGAGGAGGGAGAGAGAAGGGGGGAGGGGGGTTATGCATCGTCATGCATAAGGAAGAAAATGATAAAGAAAGAGAATTATTTCAAAATCAGAAGGCTAAATTGTTGGATCCGAAGATATGCAGTCAAGCTAAATGCTTCTTTTTTGTTCATCCTTTCTTGTTCTTTTGAGCCATAGGTGTAGCATATCTTTGAAGTTTGATGATGTATGTTGAGATGTGACTTCAATATTGTCGAACACCATTCTATTTCGTGATAAGCAAATGTTTCATATCAAGCAAATGGCTACCAGCCCAGACTTTCTGCAGTTGAGGTGGAAGAAGCATCATACCTGTAGAAAAAAGCTTGTTTGCATGCTCAATTTTTAGTGGATTCATATGTAAGGCATACCAAGTGTTACGTGAGTATTGACATCGAAGAGCAAAGTGTTTCCACCGATTTCAGCACATTGCACCCAAAGGGACAGTTTATATCAAGAGGGATACCTCTTTTTCTTAATTCAACTCTGACTTTGATTTTTAGATTTATAAGTTGCATGCAAAAACTTTGTATTTGATAGGGGCAAAGTTTTTCCATAGGAGAGAGGATTCGCTAGATTGAACTCCACCATAAGAGAGCAAATTGTAAAAGTAGGAGGATGAGATCTTGTTTCATAGGCTAAGAGTCGGACGTCTAATGTCGTTGAAGTCGTTTGGAAAGTTAATGGTGCCTAGTAGAAGCATAAGGGAGCCGAGTTCGTCGTTTGATCTAGAAGAGGAAAGCGGTCTTAAGCGAATGGACCACTGGGAATTCACCCAACAGTCCGCAACTGAAATGTTTGGATGTAATGCGTGGGAGCAGAGCTGGGTAAGTAAATGCTAAAGGAGCAGATCCTAGCCACTTATCAAGCCAAAGAGCCGTTGAGTTACCATTGTCAATTTGTACCATAGTTGTTGATCTATAAGTTTGGATGAGAGGCGAAATTTGTCGCCAAGCCCGAGAGGAAGATGATAGGTTGTCGCCAATGCTCGTAGTTCTGAAATGAGCTTTGGAATCCAACGTGACCAAGGGTTATGGGGATCAGAGAGTAGTTTATGGATAAAGTCTGCTTCCAAGAAATCATACAATCAGAGCCCGAGACTTTAGTTTTCCCTTTCCAGAAAAAGGCCCTACATCTTTTTTCGATTTCTAGGATTAGCCATCTTGGGAGTTTAAGGGAGGACATTAAATGCACCGGCATAGCCACAAGAACAGATTTGGTGAGGGTCAGGCGTCCACCTTGGGAAAGAAAGTTCATTGAAAAGGCATTTACTTTGTTGCCGATAAGAGAAAGAAGAGGTTAAAAGGCACTTATTGGAATTTTTGTGTCTGATAGAGGAATACCAAGATATTGAGGGAAAGAGGCAATGGGACATCCGATTATATCTGCAATTTGGGTGGCTTCGTTTTGAGGAAGATTAATGGGGACAAAGGTTGACTTGGAGAATTTTATGCAGAGTCCGTTGGAGTGAGCGAAAGCAGCAAGGATTCTTTGAGGAGTCTAGCTTGATGTGGACATCCTTTGATGATTATCAATGTATCATGTGCATATTGAAAAATGGGGCAAGTGTCTTGTTCAAAGATAGGATGTTTTAGACGCCATGTCGAGAGAAGGATTGGATTAGCTGTTGGATCATATCCGTAATGATAATGAAAAGTAGAAGAGAGATTGGATCACTCTGGCGAAGACCTCGTTTAAATGGAATCCAATTACTTGGGATGCCGTTGAGAAGCACCGTAGTTTTAGCTGATCGGAGGATAGATTGAATCCATTGGATCCATCTAGAATTGAATCCACGAATAAACAAGATATTGAAGAGACAATCCCAAGAGATGGTGTCAAAGGCTTTACGGAAGTCAAGCTTAAGGACTATAGCTTTCTTTTTCCATAAGCGGGAGCATTGGATTATGTCTATTACATACATAGAGTTATCCACAATGCGTCTATTTTTTAGAAAACTAGATTAGTCTTGAGTCAACTAAACGCTTTATCTCGCTCTGTAGGCGAATGGCCAGGACCTTAGTGACAAGTTTCATAAGACAATTTAATGGAGAAATTGGCCTAAAAGAGTCAGGGCAGCAATAAATTTCTTTTTCCGTAGAAGAACTATGTATGAACGGTTGAAGGGCTGATTTCCATTTGCTTCCTGGTTAAGAAACGAACATGATTAAAATGGCATAGGTTCTTCTAAGCTACTTCTCTTTTCACTTGGGCTTGGTGAGGACCCAACTATACAATCCTAAAGTAGGTTCATTTATTGCATCCAACAATTGAACAGAAATAATCTTTCGTCATCATGGAAGTATATTCTATGCAATGGTCGGCCAAGGTTTCATTTGTAAAGCTGACAAAAGCAAACTGATTAAGAAAGTGAGCTAGCATGGAAAATCACTGGGTATACATAGTGGCATTTGCATCTATTAGTGTTGACGAATTTTAATTTCTCATACAAGTTTTAAAAAAATCTAAAAAATTTATACCTGTATATGATGGGATGAAGTTTATACAGTTAAATTTTTAAAAAATAATATGCCAATTTGCGACCTGTGCAAAAAAAAATGTGCATATACCCCACTTTGCACTGTTCATGGCTATTCAATATATGTTCTTGTTTTTTTTGCATAAGTCACAAATGATCATATTATTTTTAAAATTTTTAACTATGTATACTTTATTCCATCATATACCGATATGAATCATTTTAAAAAAAATTTAGAACTTATATGTAATTTTAAAAATCATTAAATATAATAAGTGTAAATGCTCCCGTGAGCCATTTAGCCGCACTCAGCTATCACAGACAACTATCTTGCCAAGAAGGAAGGCCAATTTTTTTTGAGAGAGGAAGAAGGAAGGCCAATTGGGCAGCCTCCTCCGCCGGTGCTCGAGCAGTTGGGCTCGGATGGGCGTTCGCAATGGCCCGTTTCCATGTGGAAGAAGTCTGATCTCAACGACTCAACTAAAGGGAGCGTATTCTCTCAACAACAACAAAAAAACTAAACGGAGCGTATTGTTGGAACTGCAATCACAGGCCAGTTACCATCGTGCCGACGCTCACGCGGAGTCCCACGTCCTACGGCCCCTCTCTCAGGAAAAATGGCAGATATATCTGGAACTGCAACCACAAATCAGTTAGACGAGAACAAGAAGCAAAACACGGTAGACATCCGTGAGCCATCATATCCTTCAGGATCTGCCTTGCCATGCCGACGCCGACACCGACGCCGACTCCGACTCCATCCGGCGGCGCCATCGTCTCCTGCGGGCACACCTGCTCCTGATCTATCTCTCCAAAGAGACACCCAATGGCACGAGCATCAAGTCCTGCCCTTTCACTGTTGGAGGCTATCGCTGGGTTCTCAACTTCTTCCCTAACGGCGACAGGCCGGAGAGCGCCGATTTTATATCCGTTTTTCTTACGCTTGACCAGGATGATGTTAATCGACCCGGAGGATGCAGCTCGAGTTTAGTTTCATCGGCGAGGTCGACAGACAAGATCCTGCACGCGTCTGTACAAGACCGATGATTGCTTTACCCAACGGCGGTTATAGTGAAGATAAGATATTGTTTTGGACAAATGCTCGTCACCATTGTGTGCATTTTTCAAACTGCCTTTATAACTCTACCAATCTTTATCCACTAGCATTAGCTCGTTGGTCGCGTTTGAGAAATTATCGAAGAGCATTTTGATTAAATTTTATATAAATTATGATTACTTTAGTATACGTGGTTTGATCAAAAATGCAGTATTCATAAGCAGAGGAATTAACTCGTCCACGCAAATTTATAGCAGATACACTCGCAAAAGGGAAGGTTATAGCAGATTCAACTCCTTCCTAATCGCAGCTGCGAACTTGACGTTGCAATACATCCACAAAGCTCATAAATTTACCACTAATGATCGAAACACACCACGCAACTTGAGAACAAACCAAAATGCATCTTCGCAGGCATATTGTCAGGATATATAATGGAGGCACAGGAACAAGCATACCATCATGGTGAACACATAGATCATATAGTGGTACTTTTGTACAGTTCCAGAAGCTGGGCAAATCATCTTTTTTCTCCAAGATAAACTACAGGGCACAAACTGAATATATCACATTCAGAAAGACAATGGATCCATAATGGCACATATACACATACGATGCGAACATAAGATGCTGATTTTCCCGACCAAAAGAAAAAACGTTTGGTATTTTACCATCTACGATTGGTTTGATTGATTGCTCACAGGATCATAGGTAAGTTCACCATGTCAGTCTGGTTCCTGTTCTCTGAGGCAGGTCAGAACTCAACAGTAACATCTCATTCAAACATGTCTACAAATACTGCCACATGAAATTTGCAAAGAATTTCTTGATTGCTATCTTTCAGAATGGGAGTCTACAAATTGATGACACCAAGAACTGCTACGCACTCTTATGCCAAAAGGATCTGAAAGGCAACTGAGAAAGCCATGAGGAGGACTCAGTGCCTGGAGATTTAGTGGATTGAGAAGCATTTGTGCCAACAGCAACCTCTTGCCAAAACTTGAGAACATAAAGGCTCTCCTCTTCCGTACATCTCTTCAAGAGAACACGTGATGCATACCCCTTCTCATTCATCAAATGGCATATACCCAAAGGATCATTATCTTCAAGTGCAATCATGTACAGACACCCTTTTTCGGATAGCAGCTCACGCACAGCAGGAAGAATTCGATCAATCACTTGGCGTCCATTCAACCCTCCAGCCCAAGATGAAGCAATGCCCTTGATCCAGATTTCTTCCTCAGGTGTTGGCACATAAGGAGGGTTCACAACAACCACATCAACCATACCAGCCAGACGTTTCTCAAGACCTGACACAATATCAGTAGCAATGACATCTGCATGAACGCCATGGGCTTCAAGGGTTGCTCGAGTTGTCTCCACAGCATGTTGGTTGATGTCTGTGGCTAGGTACTGGGTTCCAGAGCCTAATTGTCTGAGCATGATGGCTAGAGATGTGATGACATAACCACTGCCACATCCTACCTCCATGCATAAACTCGGCTGTAGTGTCAGAAGTTGAGCTTTATCAGAGAGCAGCGCATCAACAAGGGCAAATGAATCATCACATGGTTCATACACCTCCGGATGGCTTGCGACAAGCTGAATCTGGGCAGTGTTTAATGTCCTTCCTGATGAAGCCTGCAAAAGCAAGTGCCTGTAATGTAAACATGCAAATAACAGACCAAATTTTCTTAAACAAAATATTGCTGATGTATTTTCATTTTGATCTGTTGAAAGAAAGTTCAGTTATTAGAAGAACAAAGCAAAATAGTATATGACAACAACACATAATGGGTCACTTTCTTTTAGAATTCTATTACAGAGAAAGTACAAAATGCATCTTTTTTGTAAAGTGATGCCTTTACTTCAAGGCTGATTTTTCAAGTAAGATCTTTTATTGCGTTTAACTGAAGGGTTACCTTGGGATGGATCTCATGTACATCTCATCTTTACTCTAATAGTATAACTCATGTTCACTCCAATATTAACAGCTCATACTTTGAAAATCATCTGGACAACATTTTCCTTTAGAAACATTGCTCCCTTGTGATAAATCCACACATCGCCCCAATAAGGCACAGTAAATATTACATTTGCTAAAGAAATTTCACTGGCAAGTCCAGATTGATGACAGGGGAGGCAAAAAAAATAAAATATAAGTGATGTTACACAAACAAGTACCTAACTACACTAAAATTGAAAACAAAAACATATGATAGTTTCAGTAAACTCGAATTCCTAATGGGGTTACTATCAAGTTTAACTAGTGTAAGTGTAAAGAGAAATGTCAGATTGAGAAGAAACAGTTCTAACTGGACTTGAGTAGGCTATCACAACCAGGGAACCCATCTAAGGCTCCATTTGGCATCACGGTAGCTTTTCAAAAGTACTCAATATTTTCCACTTTTGAATACAACAATTAGCTAATATCATTTTCTTTGAGCCATAACAGCAAATGAATCTTATAAGATTTAGTAAATATTCCTACAACTGACTAGATCCCACAGCACAACACGATAACAACAAACTTGCCATAAGGAAGAAAAAACGAAAGAATACTTTGCCTTGCCAGTCTTCTTCCATATCGGTTGCGCCAGCCATCCAATATCATATCATCCTTACATCCTTAAAACAGGCTACAGGCATAGCCACGTTGCCTCCAAGTTGAGCCACATGAAGATAAGGCATTTGTTTAGACAAAAAGAAGGGAAGGTCATACTGTGGCGAGGGCGAGTGACATAAACAGCTAGGCAACTTCGCAGCTAGCCATTGCACCGTCTCATATTGTTCCTATCTTTTTGTATTCCCCTATTTTCAATTTGAGTAAAACGCACTCGCACTCCTTTAACTTGAGTGGTCCATTCACTTTAGTCCCTCTACTCCTAGAATGCCAGTTTGACCCCCTAAACTTGTTAAAGGGGTCCATTTTGGTCCAAAAGGGTGCCTCGTTGGCTCTGACCGCTTACGTGGTGCTTTGACTGTGCCACTGTGGCGTCCACGTCAGTAGGCCCACATGTCAATCATGACCATGAATGGATTGGCTTGCTTGAGCATCCTCGTGGTGAGCTCTCATGGCCAATGGTCGAGCTTCTAGATGATACCTTCACAGTTGACCTAGAACTCCTCGGTGCTAATCTTCGCACACCTGTGTACGACGGCCAGTAGGTCCTCCAGCGTGACGCGCCATTCCTGGTTTTCCTCGGCCCCATGCCCCCGTGGCCGCGGTCCGCTCGAGGATGCCGATGAGGTCGCCCGCAAACACGCCGAGCTCGTAGTCCACCTCCTCCTTGAGCTTGTCTTGATGGCGCAGATAAACTCCTCGGGGTTGTTCACAACGCGTGGGACTTGACAGGGTCCAGGATCACCCACCGCTGCTGTCTTTTTCAGAGCTAGCCAGGCATTACATCAAGCAACACATTTGCATCACACAATGCCTCAAATCAACACAAAAATACATGAAACAAAGATGACCTGTCCATCAATCGATCTTGCCTCCATGATCTTTATGCTCTACTCTAGTTTGGAAGGGCACAAGGGCAAGGAGAAATAGGCGGTAGGAGGCTTCTATGGTTCTTGGATGCTCTGCTCCTCCCATGCTTCATGGATTTAGGGATTGGGAAGAAGCAAAATTGACGGCACAAGTCCCTCACGACGGAGGGAGATGCAAAATTGATAGCACAGGAATTGCGGATCGAGTGGAGGGAAGTGATTAGGTTGTTGTTTAAGTGCTCTAGTACGGTTTAATTGAGAAATACGTACCAAAGGAGCATAATTTCTCGTATAGTTTCTCGCTGGAGTTCAGGAAGGAGCTAGCACGGCCCAAACGAGTGCAAGGGAGAAATGGGGAAGATAGAGGGAGGAAGAGGTGTACGATGCCCGTGAGATTGTTGCTCAGGAGCAGCTTAAATCCATGGTTTCAACGCCAGGCTCTAGACGCCCATGGGCAGCATGGTGCCGACGGCGTTGCCGCCTGCTCCCGGTCGCGTTGCGAGGGCACTCGTGCTGACAGGGAGAGAAAAGAGAGAACAGGGAGAGATAAATAAATGTTAGCTGACATGTGGGCCTCATGCTGACTAGGAGGCCACCGTGGCATGGCCAACACACCACGTCAATGGTCATAGCCAACAAAACACATCTTGGACCAAGTGAACCTCTTTATCAAGTCTACGGGGTCAAACAGACATTTTAAGAGTAGATGGACTAAACTGAGTGAACCACGCAAGTTAACGGACTGCGGGTGCATTTTCCTCTTTCAATTTCTTTCTCATCTTGCAAAAGAATCTGAATTTGATTGCCCACATACAATAGACCGAGACTTGAGATTTTGGATCCACATCTAAGTTCACTAGCTTGATCGTTTGGGTAATGCCGCACGGGAATTCGATGTCACCGACGCAAGCCCATGGGGGTACTATCTAATATCTATCCATCGCCTGCAGCGACGCAGCCACGGGAGATTGAGACGATCCCGATCCTAAGACAAACTAACACGGGAGACTGAAAAGAGCTGACCTTGCCCCTCCTGGGGAGCTCCCTCAAGTCGCTTCCGTTGGTGGTGAGCTCCGAGAGCTTCCCCTCCACGGCTGACACCGCCGCGCTGTCGCCGCCCGACATGGAGTGACTGGAGCGGCGAGAGGCGCAAGATCACCGGCGCGTATGTTTCGCTGCCGCAAGCACAAATCGAACAATCAGAAACATACCTAGAAATTAACCATCCGGACGCCGCAAACCTCTCGAAATCAGAGAAAAAAAAATCTGAACTTACCTCGAAGGCTAGCGCTAGCTAGGGCTGGAGCGCGCAGAGGGGAGGAAGCGGCGGTTGCGCAGACAGGACGGGGTGGAAGAGTAAGGGGCGGTGACGCTAGGGGATAGGAGTGGGAGGCGGCGCAAGGGCTGGAGGACGGCAGGAAGAGGCGGAGGCGCTAGTGCAGCAGGAGGGAGGCGGCGCTGGGACTGGGAGCAGGGAGGGGAGTTTGGGTGTGGTCTGGTCTCGTGAGAACGAGCCCCCCGGGTCGTTATGCTTTAGCGGTTTAGCCCATTCATTCGTTCACTCGCGAGTACACCCGCCCTCCCCTCTCTCTCTCTCACTCTATCCACTTCGGAAGCAAAAATCTTCACCCAAAATCTAAGCGGAGCCTGGTGGAATCTCCCCCAAAACCCTGCTCCCCCGCGGCCGCCGCTGCTGCGCGCTGCCATGGCTCTGGTGTCCACCACCACCGTCGCGTCATCGTCTTCGTACCACTGGGGACCCGCTCTTCCCGACCGCCAGGAGCTGGTGCCGGCCGAGGAGCCGCGGCGGCGGAGGGGCGGTGGGCGCGAGGCTCGCTGTGCTGGCGCGGGCGGACGCCGTGAGGGCGCGGGTGGGGTCGCCGAGGGAGGAGGCTGCGGGGGCGGCGGCGGCCGAGCGGGGGAGGTACTCGTACGAGGTGGACTCGCTGATCGACCGGCTCAGCAACCTGGCGCCGCGGGGCTCCATCGCGCGGTGCCTCGAGACGGCGAGGCACCGGCTCACGCTGCAGGACTTCGCGGCGGTGTACCGCGAGTTCTCCCGCCGCGGCGACTGGCAGCGCTCGCTCCGGCTGTTCAAGTACATGCAGCGCCAGTCGTGGTGCCGCCCCGACGAGCACATCCACGCCATCGTCATCGGCGTGCTCGGCCGCCAGGGCCCCGCGCTTCTCGACAAGTGCCTCGAGGTCTTCCACGACCTCCCCGCCGAGTCGCGCACCGCGCTCTCCTACACCTCCCTCATCGCCGCCTACGCGCGCAACGCACTGCACGAGGAGGCCCGCGCGCTGCTCGACCAGATGAAGGCCGCGGGGGTCGCGCCCACCACCGCCACCTACAACACCGTGCTCGCCGCCTGCGCGCGCGCCACCGACCCTCCCGTGCCGTTCGACATGCTCCTCGGCCTCTTCGCTGAGATGCGGCACGACGTCTCCCCCGCCGTCCGCCCCGACCTCACCACCTACAACACCCTCCTCGCCGCCGCTGCCGTGCGCTCACTCAACGACCAGTCCGAGATGCTGCTGCGCACCATGCTGGAGGCCGGTGTCTCGCCCGACACAGCGTCTTACCGCCACATTGTTGATGCCTTTGCCGGTGCCGGCAACCTCTCCCGTGTTGCTGAGCTGTTCGCCGAGATGGCAGACACAGGGCATACACCAGACCCCTCCGCGTATCTCGGACTCATGGAGGCTCACACGCGGATTGGTGCCACGGCTGAAGCAGTGGCTGTGCTGCGGCAGATGCAGGCTGATGGCTGTGCGCCCACGGCTGCGACGTACCGTGTTCTGCTCGATCTGTATGGGAGACAGGGGCGGTTCGATGGCGTGCGTGAGCTCTTCCGTGAGATGAGAGCGGCTGTATCTCCAGACACGGCCACCTACAACGTGCTCTTCAATGTATTTGGGGATGGTGGCTTCTTCAAGGAGGTGGTGGAGCTCTTTCATGATATGCGTCGTACCGGGATAGAACCTGACATGGAGACCTGTGAAGGTGTCTTGGCTGCGTGTGGTCGAGGTGGTCTCCATGAGGATGCAAGAGAAGTTCTTGACTATATGACCAAAGAAGGAATGGTGCCTACTGCAAAGGCCTACACTGGACTAGTTGAAGCTCTTGGCCATGCAGCTATGTATGAGGTCAGTCTACGAACCAAATTACTGTATGATTTGACTCTTCAGATAACCCTTTAGGGATGCAATATTTCATTGGTGCTCTATTTGGTATTCAGGAGGCCTATGTTGCATTCAACATGATGACTGAAATCGGTAGCTTGCCGACAATAGAGACATACAATTCTCTTGCAAACGTTTTTGCCAAGGGAGGGCTCTTCCAGGAGGCTGAGGCCATCTTTTCACGGATGACCAACAATGCTGGCATTCAGAAAAACAAAGATTCGTTTGATGCCCTCATCGAAGCATATTGCCAGGGTGCACAATTAGATGACGCGGTGAAGGCATACATGGAGATGCGTAAGTCCAGGTTTAACCCTGATGAACGGTCCCTTGAGGGGGTACTCAATGCCTATTGCATAGCAGGGGTTATAGATGAGAGCAAAGAGCAGTTTGAAGAGATCCGATCCAACATGACTGTGCCTAGCATTGTTGCTTATTGCATGATGTTGTCACTATATGCTAGGAATGACAGGTAATGGTCAAGGACAACTATGTGCCTTTTCAATCTGTCAAACTTTTGTGCTCCTCTAGAAGATTGCTCATTGTTTAAATACAAACTTGAAGTGACAATTATACCAATCATATTTTACTATTTTTCTAATCAGACTGACTGGCTCGGCATAAGAAAAAACAAACTTTGAACCTTAAGTTAGATTTGCCAATCATCCTCTTTTGAGATGGCTAATCTAAGTTTAAACAAGCAAATTGGAACATAAATTGCAAAGCCTACCATCAACCGACTGCCTCTAAACAAGTAGTTGGCTTGGCAATAGGAAAAAAGGATCTACAAACTTTGGACCTTCAGTTAGATTTGCCAATATCTTCATTTTTAGAATCCTTTTGATGGCGTGGTTCAACTTCTAGAAATCACATGTTCCCACTTTGGTCCTTGATGGGTTTGAAATCATTGTTATTATATGATCATACCCTCGAGTTTTGAGAATGATGTGGACTGGAATGTCATTTTTCTGGTATTTCCTTTTTTCTGTTATTTCCTATTTCTGGTATTTATCATGCTTAAATTGTTTAGGCTTCTTGATCTAGGTATGGCCTGTGTCATACAGGCAACAATGACATAATACATAGCCAGGCCAGAACTTGTATTTATTGGAACTTGGAAGTCACCAGATATTTTATCTTGCTTTTGTCACTTATAATTTTCGAAAATCATTCTTGTGTGATAGGACTGCACCATAGTTAATCTGCGTTTTCAGGTGGGCTGATGCTTATGATCTGCTGGAAGAAATGAAAACACATCGTGCTAGTAGTACACATCAAGTGATTGCTTCCATGATCAAAGGGGAGTACGATGATAGCTCCAACTGGCAAATGGTTGAATATGTCCTTGACAACAGTAACTTGGAAGGATGTGACTACAGTTTAAGATTCTTTAATGCTCTCCTTGATGTGCTTTGGTGGTTCGGCCAGAAGGCTCGAGCTGCAAGGGTTCTGGATCAAGCAGTAAAATATGGGCTCTTCGGTGAACTAACCCGTGACACCAAGCTAGTCTGGTCTTTAGATGTACATAGGTAATATAATTTTAATTTGCAGTCTTCTCATTAACTGATCCAATTTTATATTTGTCAGTCTGTACTTATGTTTGTTTGCATTTCAGGATGTCGGTAGGTGGAGCACTGGTGGCTGTGTCAGTATGGCTCAATAAACTTTACGGCAGACTAAAAGGAGAGAAAGATCTTCCCCAGTTGGCCTCTGTTGTAGTATTGTAAGCTTTCAGCCTAAGATTAAAATGTTCCTTTTTTATTACTGTGTTTTGTTGTTATATCATGCTATACTCTTGAAGTGCTCTGGAATTGGTTTATTTTGATTGACATGTTCGCAAAACGAAGTTGATTTTAAGCTGCTGCAATAGAGTGTTAGTTCAACTTGTATGGGAGGGTTGTAGAAGGAATAACTGCAACATATTAGGAGGAAAGAATTGAAGCACAAACACATTTCCACGGGACAGAAGCACTTCCTGAACAAAAGTTCACAAAAATAGAAGTTGATTTTAAACTGCTGCAATAGATCATTTCCACAGGACTAAAGCACTTCCGAGGAATCATTAGATATTCTTCTAATAATAGATCATTATGCCCATGATTAACCTTTGCATTTTCACTTGCATAAAGTAAATTATTTTGGTGACAATATTTTCCCTTTATTCTGCATTGGTCTGACGGTTCTTTGATCCAGGAGGGGTAAAATGGAGAAACGCACGATTACAAGAGGACTGCCAATCGCAAAAGTTGTGTACTCCTTTCTAAATGATACGCTATCATCATCCTTCCATTATCCAAAATGGAACAAGGGGCGAATCATATGTCTGAAATCCCAGTTGAAAAAGCTGCAATCAGCCATAGATTCCTCAAATGGAGCTGCCAACCCTGGTTTTGTCCACATGACGGACTCCCCTTTGCCATCTCCTGGCTCAAAAATATACACTAGGGAGCCCCAAGTTGATAATGGCACGGCCCATTCGACCGACAAAACATTGGTAGAAGAAAAGGAGTCAGAACTCCTTGCATTGTGAGCTTTCAGGATTGCAGATGTGATGTTATCTGGCTGGACAGGGTAAGATGAGGTGCGGAATAGCAGTTTTGGGGTTCGGGCATTCAGATCTTCCATGTTGTGTGACGGAACGGCCATATGATGCCTCTGCAGCGCCTCGCTTGCTTCAACTGTACGCGGTAGATGCTATCTCGAATCTTCGCATCTTACCCAAGAATTGCTGCACATACAGGAGCTCCTGATCATACTCTGGTTCTGCGCCAACTTAGACGCTCAATGCTGGAGTTCCTGATCATACTCAGGATTTAGCGTTTTGTAGGGAGGATCAGAATATCAGATTAGGAGTTTAACCATTTTGTAATACACGTGTAGAAGCATGTTCTTGTTAGTTGTTGCGCTTTTGCTCTGTATTCCATCTCGTGCCTGATAACCTGATATGGCATGAACCTTGTTTGGATTTCACTTGGTGCAATGCAACCCTGTAGAACATCGCAGCCAAACATATCAGCTGTTTCTACGTTCTGACACAGATACTTTATGATTCATGTTTTATGTACGCCGCTGGCATTTAAATTTTAAACATCTTGTAATACACGTTTAGAAGCAATTTGTGAGTTCGAACTTCAAACTAGCAAGATCTGTTCTGGTGAACCACCGAGTGAAGCCACTGGCATGTGGGGCCATCTCTGGGGGTTTTCTTACTCAAACCAATGCTTTCACCAGCCATGGTGCTGCCGCGCACAGCACTCGAGCCAGAGCTACCGGCCTGCTACCACTCTACCAGAAGCCGGAGGAGAAGCGACGGCGCCGCGCGAGATGGAGAGGGATTCGTCGGCGTCGGCGGCGGGGAGGCAGGCGAAGGAGTCGCTGGAGCTGGCGTTCCAGATGTCCCAGATCCTGGACACCGGCCTCGACCGCCACACCCTGTCGCTGCTCATGGCGCTCTGCGACCGCGGCGCCAACCCGGAGGCCCTCGCCGCCCTCGTTCGCGAGCTCTCCTCCGCCGCTCCTCCAACCGCGGCCGCCCCCACGACTGCGTCCAACGCCACCTCGGCGCCGACCCCGACAGCCGCCTCGCTGTTCCCCTCCGGTTTTCGCCAACCCTAGCTAGGGTTTGTGCCCCCCCTTCTTCCCCGATAACACCATTTATCACTTGATCACATTGTGTATGTGCGCACTTAGACATCGTGCTTGCATTTCGTTTCTATTCAGTAATTTTGCTCGGGTTGCAATGGGTTCCTGATTTTTATCCTCAAGAGTGATAATGTAGGACGCCACATTTAGCGCATAGATTTGGTGTTCAAAATGCATATTTGTATGACGTCAATACATGACTACAGAGACGAACTGACTGTATGATTCAAAATACAATCTCTTTATTTGGGCCACCTCGATAATTTTGAATTCGACATTTTCACTGATAGGGGATGGAGTCATGAGTACAGCGTTTGTCACCTCAATGTTCCTTGTTCTAGAGGCATCCCTTTTAGCTAATTTTTCTTTATCATTGGTTTAGTTGTGGTTTAGGCGGGCATGCCCCAACAACTGCTAGATTCATCATTTATATAGGTCGACTGAGCTTTTGAGCTGACCCTTCATTATGTTATTGTTTCGTTGTCACATAGGGATTAAGCAAGTTAAGACAGATACATTAGTAAAATGATCATCAAATTAGTTCATTGTCCTTGAATAACGGAGGGAGGAAATGATTTACAAAGGCAGCCTACGCTATTCTCTCCCAATCTGTGGTGTATGTGACTTGGCTTGCCCAATGTAGATTTTGTTTTGTTTCCTGATGTTGGAAAGTCTAATAATCAAGTAGTAGCGTCGTATTCAAGGAAGGGTGCATTTTCAAAATTCTGAGAAATGTTAACTATCAGTACGCTTTTGAAATTGATACCTCTCAGGGTGAATAGAAGCCTTACAACCACGGTGCTACCAAACTAATAGCCTTAATGCTGACTTGAGTGAAGTTGCAAATGGTTCCTGCAGTTCACCTGTCCTGAACAAATTTACTCTAGTGTTTAAAATTTCAATTGATGTGCGACCATACAAGTGTCATTTGTTGTTTTCTACAATCTTCTCAACATTATCTTGCAGGTCATATTTCTCTTTAATTTATCTAGTGTAATAGAATCTTTTTGGGTGTGAAATCCAAGTACTATTAGGACTTAGGCGCCACCAGCATCTTCTCTACTGCATTTAGATTTTACTGGATGCCATTCCAAACTTTTTCTCCAGGTGATGTGGTGTTTCTTAACTTTGTTGTTAAGCAGGTGTCGAAGACTGGAGTCTGGATACAACTGACGTTCTCGATTTGAATTCGGGGCAAATTTGATATTGGACTTGCCGGAAAAAAGGATTAGCAATATTAGGGAAGATGTAAATCTTGCTTTGGAATGCATTTGTGATGTTGCTGTGGTTTGTTCCCACAAGAAAGCTGTGGTTCATCGAGTTTCTGGAATTGGCATGTTTCTTTGCTTGAGTTGTACAAGTCATCATTGTGTTATTCCCATCGGTTGTATGTATCAGTTGGACATCTGGTATTCTGTTAATTATCCTCTCTTTGACCATAGTCATTTTGCTTAGTCATGTGCTTATCCAAGAGGAACGTGCCATAGCCTTTTATCGAACTCTCGTTTTCAAGATAACAATGAGAGTGACATCTCTGCCACTAGCTTTTCTACCCTACCATCATTGACAGTATCATACTCACTATTTCATGTCGTCATGCACCTGTGCATATATGATAGAATTGCATACTTAAACTGGCAAACCCTTTTTTACTGCTGCCTAATAGTTCATGCAAGGGCAGCTGCAACTGCAACCGTTGCTTAGGCTAGTACTCTATTTGGTTCTTGGACGAACTTGTGATGCGCCACACTTTCTAAGCACTGTACCCCTCGTGTCGTAGACATAATATCTTGCCGCATACTCCCTCCATCCAGATATAAAAAACGTATTTTAATTTACTAAGATAAAATTTTAACTAATAATTATTTTATTAAGATATAATTTATGTGACACAAAATTGATGTTGTTAGATTCTATTCGAAGAACTTATTTATAATTTTGATTTTCTATCACATAAGTCACATATTAATAGAGTAATTATTAATTAAAATATTGCTTAACCAATTAAAATATGTCTTATATATCTAGAAAGAGAGATTATTTACTAGGAAAGTTTTGGCTTGCCCCATATTTAATACACAATTTTGCCAAAAGATGGCACAGAACCACACATGATCTTAAGTTGGTCTGTCAGGACAAGTGGCTGAATCGAAACAAAACAATTCGATGCTAAAAATGAGTTTCTAGGCCGGCATTTCCTTTTGTAATTTGCTGTTATGCTCTTGTGGGACGAGTCACCCTGCAATTTGAGGTCATTTTCTAAATAAAACTTTCCAACTTTCCAAGGAAAACCAGCATCGCGTCGCACTGAAGCCGAACCTGTTCGTCCGGCGCAGGGTTAGGTCGCCACGGGAGAAGCGGCGATCGGAGGAGGGCGGCGAGGCGCGGGGTGGTGTTCGTAGGAGATGTCTCAGAAGCGGCAGCCGGAGGAGAGCGAGCGCCCGCGGGGCGGGCGGCGGCACGGTCGAGTCGGGCGGGCGCTGCTCCCCGCCCCACCGCCGCGGGGAGCCCAAGCGCCAGAGGGTTCCCGCCCTCCGCGAGTACGCGCCCCTCGTTCACGCTCTCAGTCGGAATCCCCTTGTTTCGCTGATTTATTGATGATGTGGGTTTGGATTCACGCAGGGTCATCGCGGAGGTGATGCGCAAGAGCAGCATCGAGAAGCTCTTCATGTCGATCGAGCCTCTCATCCGGAGAGTGGTGAGGCAGCTAGCCTAGGGACCATGTTTCCCCTCTCATTTGTTTCTGCCGTGTCATGGAAAATTCATAGGACGTGCTCATTTGATATGATGTGCCCCGTTTAATCTGCATCTCTTTTTATTCCATTGGGCTTAGGATAATGCATGTTGCGGTGTGCTTTCCTTCCGAGTTAACCTTAGGCTACTTAAATTGATGATCAATAGCACTGTCACAAATCTATTTTGTATCGTCCGCAGCTCCGTATTGCTTAATCAGTTTGAGGGTATAGGAACTTCACAGACCCTTGTAGGTATTAATTTAGGAAAATGGGATTCTTGTTGAATATATCTCAATAACACTTTTGAGAGGTCACTGTATTGAACTAGTTGTTGTATAGGCTCTCTTATATTCTGAACCATTCCAACCCTGGAAGCCCAAGCATTCATTCATATCTCCATTTTGTGGTCATTCATTCATATGCAGAAGATAATATTTTCAGTCAGAGCTGTCGTGTGCATTCTAATGTATAACCTATTTAGGGCTGTCTTCAACCGTGTTTTCTTTTTAGCTATCCTGTGGTGGCCTTGATGTTTAATTCAATTATATTTTCTAGGTGAAAGAAGAAATTGAGTTGGCGTTTGCTAATCATGCCACTATGATGACAAGGTATGGCACTGTGACACTATATTTGCAACCAACATGATAAGTATTGGTCACTGTATAGATTACTTAAACTAATGCATCTTCATCTAACAACATGATATTTTGCTTTTTCATTAGAAGTCCCCACGGACATTGTTCCATCTACATCAAAAAATTTGCAGCTGCAGTTCATGACAAGGCTTTCTCTTCCGATTTTCACTGGCTCCAAGGTAGAAGGTGATGGTACCTTAACTATAACTATTGCTCTAGTTGACTCTTTGACTAGAGAAGTTGTAGCATCCGGCAAAGAGTCCTTGTTGAAGGTTGAAATAGTAGTTCTAGAGGGGGACTTGAAGGTGAAGGCAATGACTGGACAACTCAGGAGTTTAACAATAACATTGTTAGAGAAAGAGAAGGTAAACGGCCCTTGCTTTCTGGAGACGTGTGTGTTGGCCTTGTTAGAGGCATTGGTACAGTGGGAGAAGTAGCATTCACGGATAACTCCAGCTGGACACGCAGCCGAAAGTTCAGGCTAGGTGCAAGAACTGAGGATGGGTTGTTTTAATGGCGTAAGAGTACGGGAAGCAAAAACTGAATCATTTGTGGTGAAAGATCATCGTGGAGAATGTGAGTGTATGCATTGGATTTTAATTATCCTTTTACTTTCTTGATCTCCTGCCTCCTGGACTTGTGCTAGGTTTCCTATCAATTTGGCAGTGTCCTTAAATTTGACAATTGCGCATACAAGAAGCAAATTTCAAGTACTCACTTGTCTTGTTTTCTTCCTCTCTCTCAGTGTACAAGAAGCATCACCCACCAGTTCTTGAAGATGAGGTTTGGCGTCTGGAGAAGATTGGCAAGGAGGGAGCTTTTCACAAGCGTTTGAATAAGGAGAAGATAGTTACAGTCAAAGATTTTCTCACCTTGCTACATCTTGATGCTCCTAGGCTTCGAAAGGTACTATGCATTCCTTTCAATGGTCTATGTATTTTTTATTCTTTGCAGAGTTTAGTTTTTCTAAAAGGTCTTTGCAGAGTTTATATAAGCTGTCTATGGCTGTAGTTCATTCTGTCCAAAACTTACACATATGTTCACATCAAATTTGATTGTGTAGATGAGGTGTGGCATGTTGTTGCAGATTTAGTGGTGGTTCAGCAAAGATGTGGATTTATTGACCCGCTCATATGTTGAAATTATGCAGATATTGGGCAGTGGCATGTCAACCAAGATGTGGGAGGTCACTGTCGAGCATGCAAACACCTGTATTCTAACAGACAAGGTGCATGTTTACTATCCAGACAGCCTAAGCAAATCTGCTGTTGTGTTCAATGCTGTTGGAGAAGTGAGGGGGTTAATGTCTGAGAAGTTCATTTCTGTTGATGATCTTGCAGAAAAGGAGAAGGTATTCACTTTTCTTCACCTTATAAGTTCCTTTAAATAAATTCATCTGTATTGTCCGCCTCTACTAGTTGCGACCTTTGTTTTTACAACATTTGTTCTTTGTAGGCTGAAGCACATACAGCTGTGAAGCAAGCATATGAACATTGGACGAATGTCTTGACCTGTGACAATGAAACACTTTTGGAGAATCTGTCACAGCTCTTCAATATGAGATCTCCATCTTTGCATGAAAATGAATATTACCCGTTTCCTACACAAGTCGCTAGTGATGGTTTTGGTTTAAGCCACTCCGAGATGCCATCTGCTGACATTTTCTCTGTTGAACCCTCGCATGCCCTAGTTCCTTGTACACTGGAACCTGTAGAGTGCAATGAAAATAGATTTCAGTCAGAGCTTCCACCACTTGGTGGGCATAGACAGCGTCAAGAATCAGAGGCATTAGACAAGTTCGCCAATTCTTTGGTTTATGAGGAGTGCACCACCAGTCATCCCTCATTCAGTGAAGACTACTATCGCTGTGCAGATCCTACCGTATCCTTTGACACACAAGATCTTGGAGCTGCACTGAAGGGCTTCATTGCGACGATATCAAAGCCCAAGCCATATAGAGGATGGAGGACATTGTCTTATGTTATAGGATGGATATTCTACACCAAGAAGATTGTCGCTCTAAAGAGAAAGAAACCTGGGACATGATGGGTTTCATTTGCCTGTGGTTGTTTAGGTAAATTGTGAAATATACAAGTGGAGGAAAAGAAAGCAATGTACATATGAGTGGTTGGTTATCTTTTGATATGTTTTGGGCACACCCTCTGCTGGTTTCTTAAGCCATTTTATCAAGTAAGAGTTTGCCTGTAAATGTATCAGATGAAGTTTTGTACAGGGCTAAAGATATGCATATAATCCGTAAATATTGGTGAATGGTGATGCTATTTTGTGGTGCGATTTTAGTGGTGTTAGGTGTGAGGAGGGAGAAGTTAGTTTAGAATGACAAATAATGCTTAAGAAAGACACTTTTCGATACTTGGGATCAATACTACAGAGCAATGGTGGTATCGATGAAGATGTTAGCCATAGAATCAAAGCAGGGTGGATGAAATAGCGGCAAGCATTTGGCATCCTTTGTGACAAAAAGGTCACATAGAAGCTAAAAGGTAAGTTATATAGGACGGCGATTAGACTTACGATGTTGTATGGAGCAGAATGTTGGTCCACTAAAAGACAACACATCCAGCAGATAAGTGTCATAGAGATGTGTATGCTACGGTGGATCTGTGGGCATACAAGAAGGGATCGAATTTGAAATGAGGATATGCATGATAGGGTAGGGGTGGCACCGATTAAAGAGAAACTTGTCCAACATCGACTAAGATGGTTTAGACATATCCAACGGAGGCCTCCAGAAGCACCGGTGCATAGCGGTATTCTAAGATCCATTGACAATACTAAGAGGGGCGGGGGCGACCAAGGTTGACATGGGAGGAGGCAGTAAAATGAGACTTAAAAGATTGGAATGTATGATTTGTCTCTAAATAGGACTGCGTAGAAATTAGCGATCCACGTGCCCAAACCATAATATCCCTTTTAAGTCTTTTTTTCTTTTACTTTTTTGGCTAATGCAATTTTTATTGGGTTTTATTTCTAGCCTACCCCAACTTGCTTAGGACAAAAGGCTTTGTTGTTGTTGTTATTGTTGTTGGTAATGCTATTTTGTGGGCTATCATCATGTTGTTCTTTATATAGTCAAGTTGTTTTATACTTGCTACCCCATCTTTGTATTATAACATGGAGTGTACAAGTAAAAATTCTCAAGAAGTTTGCAACACTAGGGATGGTTATGTTGTACGTACATGCCAAAATTCAATTCCAGATTCAAAACATATTTGCGGGATAAAACAAGACAAATACTTAGTGAAGAATGCAAAACAGTATTTGACAATGTTACCTGGCCAATTTTGTTTCTCATTTCACAAAGCACATTGAATTTGAACTTGAAACTTTGCATGTATGTGCAACGTATCTTTACCTAGTAGTACACATATTTTGACTTAAAAAAAACTAGTACAATGTGCTTCGTCGTACTTCATCTTTGGATTTTCCACGAAGTGCTCATTTGCACATGATATTTCCTGCATAACATGCTCTCACCTTTCGCTTAGTTAGCGTCGAACCGTAGATTAGAGATTCAGAGAGACGTTAGGAGAAGTATCAAAGTAAGCGTAACCGTTGTTGATGCATGCATGCACTCCGCCGTAAAAGGAAGAATAGAAAACTAGGGAAAGATATTGGTTTGGTATTTGCAGGTGCCGGTGCCAACGTCTTTATTCTCTGACGAGTGCCTGCCAAGCGCTGCTGCACTCCACCATGCATCATACACACCGTGTGATCTGCTCGCTGGATCACCATGAAACCCGAGCTGTACTTAACCAGCATATATGTCCATAACCTAGCTTAAACTAAGATAGTGTACATACTTTTTATATCTGTCGGTCGGTTCATTCCTTGCGGCAAGATGGAGGCAAAAATCCATCTTGCAGAATGCAGATTGAATAAAGGAGGGAGAAAGAAACAAGAGGAGGTTCCCTAGATCCTTTCCTTGCAGCTTGCACCTTTCTTTTACTTAATCTACACCCATGTGGGGGATAATTTCAATGGGGTCCAAGTCTCCGTGCGGGTCCCCACGAACCCTTAATCAAGTCTTAGCCATCCTTCCTTCACCAAAGTATAATCTTATTACTCCCCCTTCTAATAGCACCAGTACAACTCCAATAAGGCAGTAATTGCACATGAGTTTTTTTTTACTAGAGCACAAGACCAACGTACACAATCATTCACACGGCACAGAAACAACATGTCCAATATGTAACTTCACACCGGAGGCTCCTGCATCTCCTGTTCTTTTTTTGCTTAACCTAGTCTAGCTCACCCGGTTCCTCGTTGCCCTGCGCATGATTGTGTTTGAAAAGAACGAGACCGCCGGCAAAAACAAACGGACACGGGGAAGAATGATTCAGAAACATGGGCGCAAGCAGGGACGGACACGGTCACACGAGGAATCATGAGTTTTGATGACCCTGCGGGGGCGGGCGGCGCAACGTACTACGTACGTAGCGGTCGCGGTGAGTAAAGAACGCAACAACCGCACGTCCGATCCGAACCGAGTGAAGTAATGGGGAAATGGCCGCGGACGATGAGTCGTCGGCGACTCCGCGTGTGTGCGTGTCTGCGTGAGAGAGAGAGAGAGAGAGGAGACAACAAGCCCCTCTCCTTTTCTCTTTACAACTAGTATTTTATCGCTGTCGCTCGACGTGTGGTCGCGTGAGTCATCACACAGTCATTGCTAGCGGGACCGATACTGCCTGCCATACTATCACGATGTACTGGAACGCAAAAGAAATTTCAGAGACAATTTTCGTTTCTGAAACTTCTTACCGACACAGTTAAATTTTTGTTAGGAAGCGACAAGGATTTCCACGTTTCGGACAGAGCATTACCATATTTCGCATTTCATTCTGATAACTCCTTTCATTTCATAACATAGATTAAAATAAAATTTTAATTAATAATTATTTTATTAGTATAAGATTTATATGATACAAAATTGATATTTTTATATTTGTATTTAAAAATACTTATTTATGATTGTAATTTTTATCACGTAAACTATATATTAATAAAATAATTATTAAAATATTATCTTGACTAATTAAAACAAGTCTTATGCTATTAGACGTAGAGACTATGTTACTGTTTCTTTTTCACGGTAGCTCTGCCTCCGCGCTACAACCGCGGAGTGGCTGGCCGACTGTTTTGCGTGCAGGTGCAGCGCGTGTGTGTGCCTCCCCACTCCCACTCCCGGCGATCGCTGCCTACAAATCACCCGTCTCGAGGAGGCCACTCCACTCCTCCTCGCCTCACCTCATGTGCTTTCTGCCTTCTCACTTCACTTCGCTTGCACTGCACATTTAACACACACTGCTAGTTCTAGTCTTCTCCGAGCTCCCAACCCAAGAGAGACAACGCGAGGAGAGGAGAGGGAGGAGGAGGTGTGACACGGAACTAGTGCCGCTGCTGCCATGGCCGCGCCGGCGCCGAAGCAGGAGGAGCTGCAGCCACACGCCGTCAGGGACCAGCTTCCCGCCGTCTCCTACTGTCTCACCAGCCCTCCCCCCTGGCGTGAGTACTCATCAGTTCCTTGCATTGCTTGCCGTTGCGCTCTTCTTGGTTGCCATTGCGTTTCGAATGTGCTGTGCTTAGATCTCTCCCAAAACTGAAATATTTCCTTCTTGCGATAATGGCGATGCAGCTGAGGCCATCCTTCTGGGGTTCCAGCACTACCTCGTCATGCTCGGCACCACCGTCATCATCCCCACCGCTCTCGTGCCCCAGATGGGCGGCGGCAATGTACGTTCATCATCCCCACTCTGCCCGCCGCCGTGGGGCATCCATTCTCTTAGCCGCTGCTGCTGTTTTCTTGGAGCCTGACGAGAAATCTATGATCTTTGCTTGTTTCTTCCTCTGGGTCAATCAAAGGAGGAGAAGGCGAGGGTGGTGCAGACGCTGCTGTTCGTCGCGGGGATCAACACGCTGCTGCAGAGCTTCCTCGGCACGCGCCTCCCCGCCGTCATCGGGGGCTCCTACACCTTCGTCGCGCCAACCATCTCCATCATCCTCGCCTCCCGGTACAACGGCATCGCCGATCCTCACGAGGTCGCCCTCCTCTTATGCTTCTTCTGTTGCGTTCTTCTTGCTGATGTTACTGATGCTGATAATGTGAGAGGATGGGGTTAACTTGTGCTGCAGAAATTCGTGCGCACCATGCGGGGGACGCAGGGCGCACTCATCGTCGCCTCCACGCTCCAAATCATCATGGGGTTCAGTGGGCTCTGGCGCATTGTCGTCAGGTTGGTTGGTCTCCTCAAGTGTTGATCTGATCAGTGTACCTACCATCTCTGGTCCCAATTTGTGCTAATTCATGTCCTTATTTTGTAATGCTGTAGGCTGCTGAGCCCCCTATCCGCAGCGCCCCTCGTCGCGCTCGTCGGATTCGGGCTCTATGAACTTGGATTCCCAAGTGTAAGTCTTTTGTACGCACACAAACTTTTTAGGGAGATCTGCACATGTACATTATTATGTCTGGCTGTATTCTACAAGTGGGATAACATGGCAGTATGAATTTGCTACGCAGGTTGCGAAATGCGTAGAGATTGGTCTTCCACAGATTATACTGCTGGTGGCTCTTTCTCAGGTACATGCATCATAGGGATGTCTGTTGTTTGATTTTCTAACTATACCTGAAGCCTTACGATTACTATGCAATTTTGTCTGCAGTACATACCCAATCTGGTGCCTTTATTGGGGACTGCCTTCGAGCGGTTCGCCGTCATAATGTCGGTTGCCGTTGTGTGGCTTTATGCGTTCTTCCTGACCGTTGGTGGGGCGTATAAGAATGCTGCTCCAAAAACCCAATTCCACTGCCGCACTGATCGATCTGGGCTTATTGAGGGGGCTCCCTGGTAATACCAGGCATCTTTTTACATATCATTCCCCACAGTGAAGAGCATTATATATTTTTGTTCGTATTATGAATTGCACATTTGCATTTTTACACTGAAATTTAGCTATTGAGTATATCATTCCTTTACAATTTGCAGGATAAGTGTACCATACCCATTCCAATGGGGAGCACCAACATTTGATGCTGGCGAATGTTTTGCCATGATGGCAGCTTCTTTTGTTGCTCTTGTGGAGGTATTGTGGATGATAAATGCATGATATTTAGAGAATGTGCAGCATTGCTACGTTAGACAGCATCAAGTATTGACAAACTAATATTCCCTACTTCGTAATGCAGTCTACTGGTGCATTCATTGCGGTCTCACGGTATGCTAGTGCAACACCATGCCCTCCTTCTGTTATGAGTCGTGGCATTGGTTGGCAGGTACTATGTGAACTCCTCCATTTGCACTTGCAGTTAGTGTATCTGAAGATTTATGACTTGTAAGCATATCATCTTCATTTGTTTGTGTGCTTATGTAGGGTGTTGGTATTTTGCTGGGTGGCTTATTTGGAACAGCTAATGGATCCTCTGTATCCGTGTAAGTGCACTCTAGATGATTGTTTCCTCTAGTATGATCTGAATACCATTCGATGTTAGTCTAAGATATTTTTACACTGTTCTGGAACAGAGAAAATGCTGGCTTGCTAGGTTTGACACGTGTTGGTAGCCGACGTGTTGTGCAGATTTCTGCTGGATTTATGATATTCTTCTCCATTCTTGGTAAGCCTCATGCTTTGGTGTAATCATGTATTCTCAACTGGAGGCCATCATACTCGTTAAGTAAACTGAATACCTTTGAAGTCTGGAAGATGCACAGAATGTGAAGTTCTATATGCAGGCTGTTATCCATGATCTGACCAAGAATTTCCTGTAATGTTTCAGGGGAAGTTATTCACTGTTTGATTGTTGCCTAATCATCGCAAGATAAATAGATAGAGCAGCTCATCTTATATATGTCAGGCATAGTAGTAATTAGTCAGAAGACTGTAACATGACAGGAAATATGGTTTACATAATGGCAAGGCTGACATGAAAACACATTTGACTAAAGTCACACTAAGTCATGCTACCACACAAGAATATACTAGTTATTTTCTCTCATTATTCCATCGCTTTTAGACTAATTTAAGCTCCTGCACTTCTGACAATAATCACAAACTTGTCCGATGATATTGTTTTCGTGCTGCATTCGCAGGGAAATTTGGGGCTGTTTTTTGCATCAATTCCTGGCCCAATAATTGCAGCTATATACTGTCTTCTCTTTGCATATGTTGGTATGTATTATGCTGCAAATCTTAAATGCATCTAACTTTTACCCAATTTACTTGAACTATAATAAATACAATACGTTGCTTTTGTGCAAACAGGTATGGCAGGCATTGGGTTCCTTCAGTTTTGCAACCTCAATAGCTTCCGAACAAAATTCATCCTGGGATTCTCCTTGTTTATGGGTTTCTCCGTTCCGCAGTATTTCAATGAGTACACTTCTGTCGCAGGCTTTGGCCCAGTACACACGCACGCGAGATGGGTAAGATCCAGTACAAATCAAGTGTCATTATCTTCCTTAATAAGGGCTACCAGCTGTCACACCTGTGTCAAAAGACCATTCGAGATAGTAGTTTGCCCAGTGAATGCGATTGTTGAGTACTATAATAGTTCATAAACATCATAATGCAGTAATCTGGTGCAACAACATAATGGCTTAGTAATAACTACAATATAGTACTCGGGGAAATGGTAGTATGACTAGTGTGTGATATCCCAAACATCCTGAGATGTTCCATAACATGATCTTGGTGGTGATACTCAATCTACAGATATTAAACAAGTGTGGTGATAGGTGATACTATAGTATCTATGTGGGAGTTGTTTCTCTGTGGTTTAACTTAAAACCGCCACCTGTTCCTGAATAACGCCTTCAACATGCTGAAGAGCTACTAAATGATGCTTCTCATTTGCTCATGTCCAGTTCAACGATATGATCAACGTGGTGTTCTCGTCGAAAGCATTTGTCGGAGGAGCTGTAGCTCTTCTCTTGGACAGCACCCTGCACAGGCACGACGGCACCGCCAGGAAGGACCGGGGGCACCATTTCTGGGACAGATTCAGGTCCTTCAAGACTGACCCACGCAGCGAGGAGTTCTACTCGCTGCCTTTTAACCTCAACAAGTTCTTCCCGTCCTTCTGATTGATGTTTGTAACAGAAAATGGAAATGACATATGATTAGTTCTCGCCTCTTGAGAAGTAACTTTCTGCCATGCGAATGCTGTTGTTGTGCCTGCTGTTTTTTGTACCTCTGAGTTCTGAATCCTGCAGAGCTCAGTGTAAACCGTTGTGAGAAACAAGAGGTGGTTTGATATTTTTGGATGTATATTGGGTCTCAATAAAGTAAAAAAGGAAAAAACGTGGCTTGTTCCCGGTCAATCTTTCAGTTGTGATCTTGCTAACTTGTTGAACCACTCGTGCTATTTGGAGTATCAATTTTTAAGATACCTGTGATGCGATGTAAGGTGCTCTGCATGGATGCTTCAACTGATCCAAGTGAATTATTTTGATGTTATATGGACTGACATCATCTCTCCCTGGTTTGTCTGTAACGGACTTGCTACCGTGCTGGCTACCATACCATACGACTCGAGATGCATGCATGGGGAGGCCAGCGAGACTGGTACTCGATCAGATGGCGATTAGAATATTTAGCTGTCTTTTGTCCCTTCTTGACTGCTTTTAATAAATCTAACACTTTTCATTTTTAATATCAATTTTATTTTCGTGATAGACAGACGATACGTGTGATAAAATAGGCTTATCACACATCTGACCTGTGACGCATATAAAGCCGCACAAGGCACCCATCGCATTGTGGAACCACGACAGACACTTACCGCGCTTTGGGGCCACTATAGGCACCTATGGCCTATCAAACAGTAGAGGCGCAATAGATACCCTATTATGGCCAGCCTTGTGGGCTCCACGCGTGTCATAGGTCAGATGTGTGATAGGTCTATTTTATAGGTCTAAACTATGATACGTGATATGTGTCATCTGTATATGCTATTTTGGAGACAAAATTAATATTAAAAAGATTAGATTTATTAAAATACTCAAAAAGAAACTAAAACAGCCAAATATCCATGGGCATTACACCATGGCAGACCGGAGTTAGGGCATGCGGTGGGATGGATGGAGGGAACCGGACCTGTCGCGCTTGGGAATCGGAGTCGGCTAGACCGTGCCGCGCTCCTGCAGCTCTGCCTCCGCGGCAGCCTTTGGCACGAACAAAACAACAATTCTGCGTCCACGGCACTGCGGGAAGCTAACTCAGCATATGCTCTGCAAAAGACCAAGATTGCTCCATGATAAAAGGAAAAGGGATTAGAGGTAACAAGAAACATACTCCTGGTTGAAATCGTGGTATTTTTTGCAACAGAGAAATCGCAGGATTTAAAGTTAGTAAAACTTAGTTGAACTACTAGGCATTACCATGTTCAATTGCTCAGCGATCCACTCAAATCATTGTGGTGCGAGGAGACCGTTAAAGTAAGCCTAGATAAGAGAGGAGACCCAGAAATGGTACTGTTCTCTTATATTTTGGTCAAAAACTATAAACTTTAGAGTATACCAAATAGCTATTAAAATGTGTAACACAAAGTACTACAAGTTAATTTTAACTCTGACAGTAAACTACGATAGGAGTCATATACTAAACAGCCTTTTTTAGGCCCATATCGAAACAGCCTAATTCCATAAAGATTACAAAGGTTAGCAAAGAACATTCAGAAAGAAAACAAAAAGAGACTATAGTCCCACCCGGAACTCGCATCGAACTGGTCGATCAGGTCCCACGGGCCAGCGACTTTATGACCGGTCACTTAATTAACTGCCAACCAAGAGCAGAATAACGCATGCAAAACTGAACAGCCAACATGAGACGAAGCATCAACTGCGGGGGTCTACATGTCCGTGGCACGCACGAAGATCACACCGACTAGGTGTAACGGTTCCATTGAGCTATCCTAAGAAGAAAAGGAATTAAAATTTCCCCCAGCTGAAGCAGAAACAGTGGTGCTACTACTTGTGAATTTTTTCTGAAAAGGAAGCGAGTGAAGGTAAGTTGGGCATGAGGTAAGGTAAAGCAATTCATACGGAGAATCGCCCATCACAGCTTGCCATGGAGACAGAACCTGATTAGGAGAGGAGTGGATGTGAGTCCAAAATACCCTATGTGTAACAGAATAGATGAGGACAGAGGGCATTGCTTTCTCAAATGTAAGCAAGAAAGAAGGTATGAAGGGCCCTTCAGCTTGAAGATATTAGACTGCTCCTTGTTGAATGTACCAATCCTCAAGAGGTTATTATGAAAATTCTGGAGCTGGCAGAGGAAGAAAGTGTTAAGACTTTTACCCTCCTGTGGATCTGGTGGTACGAACGTAATAAGGTAAATGCTGGAGTTTGCATTAGGAGTTGCGATGAGATAGTGAATTCAGTGCAAATTCATTGCAGAGAATTTTTGAATGTGGGAAAGGGTGTAGGGAAGAGTATGTCTGAAAAATCGCTGAAGAAATGGAAACCTCCCCAAACTGATTTCCTGAAGATTAACATTGATGGTGCTTTTAATGAAGCGAATCATACATGTGGCTGGGGTTTTATCATCCGTAACTCTGGAGGAACTGCTGAAGCAGTAGGAGCAGGGAGTTTAATTCATTTGCAGGACGCGCTACATGCTGAAGCTTGGGCCTGATGAATGCAATTGATAGAGCAGCAAATCTGGGTTGCTATAAGGTAGTCTTTGAAACTGATTCCTTAATTCTGTAACAAGCGGTTTCTTCTGATGATTATGATGCCTCGGAGTGTGGTGTGTTATTTATGGAAGCAAAAAGATTGCTAAGCGTGCTCTTTAACGATGCTAGAGCTGTTTGGTGCTCAAGAAGTTGTAATAATGTAGCTCACACGCTAGCGTCCTACGGCGCTGGTTTGGAATCAGGAGCCCAGATGATGTGGCTTACTGATTTCCCAGACTTTGTACATGATGCAGTTGCTGGTGATCTAACCAGCATGTTTCAGTAATGGAATCTCTATTGTTCCGTTTCAAGAAAAAAAAAGGGTTAAGTTGGGCATGCAGTAGGATGGATGGAGTGGACCTCACCTGTCGAGCTTGGGATCAGGCTCCGCAACGGCAGCCTTTGACAAACAAAACTTGCTCGAATCCCAAACTAGACAACAAATTCTACCGTGCAATGGCCGATGACTTGTTGAGCTGATTTGCCTCTCCAATAATGTTTTGGCTTCATGTGGAAGGAGGCAGGCAGCCACATCTGACCTGCAAAAGCAATAGCACACGTGAGAGAGAAAAATCTGACGGGTGGTAAGGATGTGTTTGATTAATGTCCAAATCAACCAAACTAAAATTTGACCAAAAATATAGTTGTGCAAGTTTCAAGTTTGGCCAAGAGTTGGCATTATTTGTCTAGGAAATGACCAAACGGTCATTGGTATGTCAAAACCTTGGGAACAATCCAAACGATCACCAAATTTTTTGTACTACTAATATTTTCGCAAGGCTTAATTTGGCATAAATCAAACACACCTTAGGTGAGCTCTCATGTGTGTGCTAGCAGACTATTCGCATCAATGTCTCTTCTGAAACCTCTCTTTCAAACCCTAGCCGCCACTTCCATCGACCTCCCCTCGCTGCCATTGTTGGAGGCCGTCGTTTGGCCACCGATGGTGGCGAGGCTTCTCAGTTCCTTTCCTTTTTTGGTAGTTGCACCCCATTTGGGACGGCTTTTTTGGATCCGTGTGACCAGATCAGGGAGGCTACCTGCAAGTGGTGGTATGACGATCGCGGTGACAAGGTGACAGACCCGGAAGGAGCTACGGGCGGCGTGCAACGACGCCCTGGATGTTTTGCACGGTCTACCCCTATTGGCATGAACGACTACGCTTTGGGCAGTAGGATGAGTCATCTCTAAAGGGGGTGGGCTGCTGTGGCTTGGGATATCGAGACGATGCTCCGGATGGTGGTGGGTAATGGATCAATGCAGTGTAGGTGACGAATCGGCGTGTTCATCCTGTTTCTAGTGAATTTCTCCTATGACCCCGGTGTAAGCGGCCCTTTTCTCGTCGCGCATGGAGCCGACTTGCACGGTGCTCTTGTGAGCAGGCGTCAATGAAATAATATAGAGTATCGATTAGAGGAGGTGAATAGAAAATTAATAAAAATATAATTTAAAATTATTTTCTAGATAAGTTTTAGTAAATAACCCTATACAAATCTAGCACTAAGTCCAAAATAGATCTCGCAGAATCTGAAAAAATTAGCGAAACATCGTGAATTAGCTAGCCCTAAGTTTTCTATAGGAAGTTTTTTTTTACAAGAGTTGATTTAACCACACCTAATAATTAAAAAACCCAATTAATCAATTAATTCCCCTCCCCTGCCGCGCTGTATACACCCGCTCCGCCGCTCGTTTCGTTTCGGTTTCCTTCCTTTCCTTTCCTCTCCGTCGCGTTCCTTCCGCCCCCGAGAAATCTAGGAGCCAGATCAAATCCGAGGTACGCGCGATTTGCTCGCCGCGATTCTCCGCCCCGTTCCGCGGTTCGATCGGTCCTCTTCTTCGTTTCCTGGCCTACCGACTAATCTTCGTCTCGGCTGGATCTCGGCTGCGGTGGTTGGGGTGCAGGATCCCCGGCGGCGGCGACGGCGGTGATCAGCCATGGCGCACCGGGTGGACAACGAGTACGACTACCTCTTCAAGATCGTGCTCATCGGCGACTCCGGCGTCGGCAAGTCCAACATCCTCTCCCGCTTCACCCGCAACGAGTTCTGCCTCGAGTCCAAGTCCACCATCGGCGTCGAGTTCGCCACCCGCACCCTCCAGGCATGTACCCTATCACTCCCCCGCCCCGCCCGTCCTCTTCTCGCGGTTACGATCTAGGGATCCTGCACGGTTGTTGCCTCCGGTGCGTTCTGCAAGTGCCTATGGTGATACCTTCTTGCGGGGCCTGTTTTGATCTGGATCGTTCCGAATTAAGTTAAATGCTAGTATGATGAATGGGATGGGAGAGATCCTACGGCCGTGCCACCTATCGTTTAACGAGTTTGCATGTACGGCTTGTTTATGAGCAATTTATTTTTGATAATGGACCCTTGAAACGATTGCTAAAAATGTACTAAGATGATTCTGCAATGCATGGTATCAATACATATATCAGATCCAAATCATAAATCTGGCTTTCATTTTGCATGTGAATATTTAATTGATCTATGGGGTCTGAAAATTTCTATGAACAATTGTGGATAATTCATGCAATACCTTGTGGGAAAAAAATCATGGAAAGAAGGAAAAATCCATCAATAGTGATTTATGAGGTATTGGGGTTTGCAGAGAACATTTATCTATCTTCGGGAGGGCATGCCAGCTGTCATTCTGTCAATGCTATATTGTCATGTACTCACAAGTCACAAATTCTTTTGCTTCTACTGCAACTTAAGTTATAACAGAGTGTGGCTATACAAATATGATCAGTTCCTTACAGAAAGATTTGTGCCTTTTCCTTCGTAAGTCAGTTGAGTTAGTACGCGGCTACTTTAATAAAGCTTAAAAGTGAAAGTTGTTCGAAGTTGAAGATGCCGAGTTAACCTTGCAATTGAGAGTTCGACTTGTGTTTAACATTTATATGCATTATGGAAATTTCTACCTCTTTGAAGCTCTAATAAGATGGATAATATTAAATAACAATTGCCTTGACACACATAAGCTGACGTGTCTTTCAGTTTAGAGGTTTCTCTGTTAGTCTGTTCAAACTACACTGGTCCACCAGACATGCATCTTATGTTGCAGTGTTTTTTATTTTATTTTTCTCTGAAACGTCTCCATTGTTTTCCAATTTTTTCTTTTTATACCTTGACATGTGATTTATGTAACTCATTTTCCCAAATCCCAAAAACAATTTATACTATTCATCTGGTTGCTGGTTGTCTACAGTCCACTCTTTGTACAGTTTTATAAGATCAGTTTCAGTGGAACAAATGTTTATAAACTGGCGCACTAAATATAGTTATGCAGGGAATTTAAATGTTCACTGTCACCGGAACGTCATTGATGGATGATGCACTTACAGAGCATCAGAGCACTGTATTTATCATCATTTGGTGGATCACTTTTTCCGATGTCCATGTCTGGAAACATGGCCTGTTTCTGTAGACGAGTTATTTGATCAATTTATTACCTTTAAAAGATAACTTTAACTTATGAAGTTTTAGGAGATCTTTAGTTTTATCATGTACTCATTGTTATCATTCCAGTGTAGTCATAGACCTTCATGATCTAGTTGCATTGCACTGGTTTTTTCTGCCATAAGTCATCGACCATTTGCTTATTCTTTTTGTTACCATGTCTTTGACAAGTTTTATTTTAGCAAGTGAATTGCCAAGTTAAATTTCTTTTGAGATACTGTGGGAATTACCATTTTACTTCTGTTAGTTTTTCTGATTGAGTTTGGAACTATGATTACAGATAGAAGGGAAGACCATTAAAGCCCAGATATGGGATACTGCTGGGCAAGAGAGGTACCGTGCAATCACAAGTGCTTACTACAGAGGAGCTGTGGGAGCACTTTTAGTCTATGACATAACAAAGAAGCAGACATTTGAAAACATCAATAGGTGGCTTCGTGAGCTTCGCGACCATGCTGACTCCAACATTGTCATTATGATGGTTGGTAACAAATCTGACCTTAACCACCTGAGGTCAGTTCCTGAGGAAGATGGTCAGGCATTAGCAGAGAAGGAAGGGCTGTCCTTCCTCGAGACCTCAGCACTGGAAGCGTTGAATGTTGAAAAGGCATTTCAGACTATTCTTTCTGATATTCATCAAATCATTAGCAAGAAGGCACTTGCTGCCCAAGAGGCAGCAGGCAGTGGACCTCCGATTCAAGGAACCACCATCAATGTTACTGATTCATCTGGTAACACGAAGAGAGGGTGCTGTTCTACCTAGGCACAAACAAAGAACAATAGATTCTGCAAAAGGAAATTCACATGGATCTTACAACACTATAGGTGTTACGAAGGTCTTGTTGACTCCTTTTGGCCTGTAATTCTGGTGGGTTGTAAGCACAATTCATACTGCTAGAACGAAATTCTCCTTTAAGGTAGATACGATGTGTAGTTGCAAAGTTTTGGTAGAGACCATTGTTTGGCAGACTTACTACAGTTTCAGAGCAATATCATGTTTCCTTTCAGTGTATGGTTGACCTAAAACCTTCTATGCTCCGAATTACCGGAACAGCAAGAATCAGATATCTATTTTATTTGTAGCATTATCCAACATCTTTGTGCCAGAAACTAAACACTTATCCATGACCCAAGCGTTGTTCTTGCACACTGAGGAGCAGCTCATTTATTCCCTTCTTTATGTTTTTTTTTCCTTTTTGGTGATGCTGCTTGCACATTCTCTTGTTGCTTGAACCATACTGCGTTGCATTCTGATGGTATGGGTACGTGTAATGTATCCTTCAGTTTGTTCGCGTAATGCATCAAGACTTGAGTTCGCTGCATTCTGACGGAATCAGTTCTGTGCTTTTCTGCTTTAGCACAATCAGCTTTCCATTGTACTGTCAATACAGGTACTGAAGCCATGCAGAACTCGTGCCTCTACCTTAACCTCCTTTAAGCTTTCAGTCTATTCACTTCTGCCTTTATACCATCGTTTCATTATCGGTTGATTCATTTGCGACATTTTATCGCTTTTTTCGCAAGGTGGCAGCAGATTATGCGGATGCCCAATCTTTCAGACATGAACTCGATAACCACAGCAAAATTTGAACAGCAAAGATAAGGCTGGCCAGCAAATGTCAGTCATTTCCTTGCGAATTTGCGATCTCGATCTGTTCGTCTGGAAGAAGAATATGTTCTCTCGGCACAAATGTCAGTCAATCCTTTCAGCTAGGATGGAGGTAGATCAGATGCTTGCAAATGACTTTCTCAACTGCAGGGTCTCCTCCGAATCCAATGGATTCTCTTATTAGTCGACACAACGTTTTGCCGAATCCTGTTCTGTTCACTTCCAAAGAATCTGGAGTCGCTAGCTATAACCTACCTCTCTTTCTTTATTTATTTCTTCCTTTTTGCAGGCAAAATCTGTTCTGCATCCAAATCCAGTGCATCTCTCCATGTCCCATGATGATCTGCCAGCTACGCAAGTGCAGAGTTGATTCTTTCCTTGGTTCAGTTCCCAGGTCAAACAGGGGAAACAAAAAAAAATCATCTTTCAGACGAAAAGAAGAAGAGTGATTCTCTCTCGTGCTGCAGTAAATTAGTGGTAATCAACAGGATAAGTACACTTACTAACAAAAATTAATTTTTACCCTTGATGATGGCATGCTCACTTTGGAGAATTAAGTGCGTGTTCGATACGAAAGCAATATGAGTTCTTATTCTCCAACCATATTGGATTGCTATTTTGGTACCCTATCAATGTTAAATATTCCTGTTATGTGTGAAGGCACCACATTACCTATCATGGAAAAGAAGGTTCATCCCACAATCTATATGCTTGTCCTAATCAAAGTTGAACCTTGCTATAAACAATAACTATGACCTGGCTAATAAAAACTTGTGGCTAAGTATGCAAGCTAGCTAGTGTAGCAATTAGGGTAATCAGGTACTACTAGCTAGTGTTCCATTCCTCTCAGATGCAGGTTAAGAAAATGATGTAGGGCATGCGGTTGACCGGGAGATGACCCACTAGATTTCGAGCTAATCATTCTGAGTCGTATCACGGAACTGTGGCTGGAATTGAAATTCCATGTTCCACAGCCACATGTCACAAGGCAGAGCCGGTGGATTTTGAGTGTTCGGTTTTATAATAGTGTCGAGAACAATATTATTCATTTTAATTATGATAAGGCTATACGCATAGCGGCGAGCATAAGGAATGAAACTTTGTTTCAGAGTAGAACTAACGGGTTCCGAATTGAACTTCGGTCCACATAACGCGGGTGCCACGCTAATTAGACTAATCAATGGTTGTCATGGGATTTATTCTTTAACATATTCGTATGATGATTCTTTTCACATATTCATATGCGATTAATATTTGAGCTCTTTTACGGTACTCTCAAGTAAATATGAATAGTCTATTTTTCTTTATCCAATGGTCTAGATCTTTGTATACTAGCACAAATGATGAGTAGTGTCAATCGTTGCAGGGGGAAAACCATGAATAGTATTAATCACTACAGGTAAAACCGAAACTTAGATTGCTTAATACCCACCGCTATGTGGGCACGACAGTAATTTTCCTCGGAGACCGGATGGGTGAGGAAAATTTTCTAGCCCTAATCCCCATTTCTCTAATCCACACGGCGCCTCCCAAATACGTCCACTTGATCAACGGATTGTGGAGTGTGGCGGCGCGGCCAAATCACCTAGCCGGGGCAGCTCATCAGTCGTGAAAAGCATGACTCTGCTGGTGTTGTCCCACGACGAAGCATGTTACCGACTTCGCTGCGCTTGCCGGTGCTTGCCACAAGTTCCTCCACTATTGACGGGTCTCCCTCTGCTCACCTCCTATGCGATGGAGACCTCCACACCCAAATTGCACGGGAATTGCTATCGAAGAAGTGGCTACATGCTGGCCTATTTCTTGTTTTGACTTTTTTAGAAAAAAATTGATTTTGTTGTTGGTTCAGCTTCATGTGATGTGGTGTGTTTTCCTTTGGTTCCTTATGTGTTTTAGGTTATGGATCTAGATTGTGAATTGTTGGTTCTTTATTTGCTATCTGAAAGAAGAACTTAGGGATGTAACTTCTCCAAATTGTATGATTTGTTGTAGGAAGTTGGTCCTCCCTGGCAAACATTGCGGTGCTTATGCTTTTACTGGATGTAGCAGTCTTTAGTGGCAATATTTGGTCCTGAACTTACCTTTGCTTTAATACTTGTAGTCTTACAGCAATGCCCTTTTATGGAATGCACTATTTTTTGTGATTAGCACTTGCATTCGTGAGAGAATTTTGAGGAGCTTGGGTAGAAGCATTAGAAAGCAGGAACGCAAGACTAAAGGAAGCAAACTGTTGGTTCCCTAATGCGACATGTTGCTGCTGGAGCTGCTCCTTCACGTTCCTTGAAGTTTCACCTAGACTACTGCTGCTTTTTGGATCTAATTTGATCCTTTGATGTTGTAGAACAATAGAAGTTCTTGTACCTTGAGGTTTCCGATGTTTTCATATATGCATCTGTTGTTGTGTTAAAATTATGAATGTCTTTCGTAGTGTCGATAAATGCTTGTAATGAATGTCAGCTGAGAATGGGTGTGTTATTATGTAAATTTTGAGGTGCACCTGTCACAAATGCCTATAATGAATGTCAACTGAGAATGGTGGTGTGTGTAACCACGCAAATATTGAATAGAGGAATATCTAACACTTAACTCCATTGTTAGTTGTAAACATGTAAATTTCATAATGCTTAGGTATTTCTGATGGCCGCATGAAAACACTTATGTTAATCCTTGTGGCTTTGCTATATGTTACAGGAACATATCAAGTTCTCACGGCGGTAATGCATTTTGAACTAGTTTGACCAAAAGTAATTTTCAAGAGAACACACAGGAGAACAATCAGTAATACACCGTATGAAGCAAAATGTGGTTATGTGGGGAGCATTAGTAAGTTGAGATGTCGTTATGTGACAATATGTGTGAAGTTAAATAGCGAGACATGTATAATGGTTTCAATGACTTTATCCTGTGAAGAATAATGCCAGCAGCTACCTAGTGGGCTCTATGCCTGATTCAGTTCAAACAAGGGAAAACACCCTTTATGTGCATTATTCAGTACATTCAAAGAGGGTATAGAACTTTCACACAATTAAACTAGCATGCTACTTCTTGTGTATGATAGTTTTTTTTTAAGTAAATCTGATATATGTATGGCATCAGTTAAATCCCACGCAACATCATGTTGATTGAAGAGCTCAAAGGCAGGAAAATTTCCGACACCTATCAGCGAGACTACTCCTTAAGTTGTTAAGAAATTACCGTAATTGCCATTCATTCAATATGGTGGATATATGTCACGATTTTGTATTATAATCAATTTGATTGATATACATTTTGAGATAATTATTATTTAGCGCAAAATTAGAGAATATGATGGCACAAGCATTTAACAACTCACGCAATATATTTTTTTATTTCGTAGCAATACACGTACATTTAGCTAGTAATCATAAACCAGGAGCATGTAAAGGATGATAGCACTGGATACGATCTCTGTTTCTAAGCATCAAGAAGTGACCACCTCAGCTCGACACAGGATTTGTTTATTGCCAAATAATTTTCTCCAAAGAAGGAAAAAGCGATTTTTTTTAATGATCTTTGAATTCTTGATTAAGTGAGTGGAATTCGGTATGGACACCATCTGTTCTGCATTTTCAGATTGCATTTCCCATCCATCATACAATATTTTCAGCGCGTTTATTATGCCAATTGCCAATCCATATCTAACAACAGTATAATAGGATTAAAGGGATCTAGAGTCTAGACCTACCTGAGGTGTAGCATTGGATATAACATGACCTACCACTGATTAGTTTGCTGATAAGCATGAAAGGAAAATATATTAAGTATGAGCCGTCGATCAGATCATGTGACCGAGGATTCTCATCGTTTGGATCCTCAACGATATGTTCCTATTTTAAGGCAGGGAAGAGCTAAAGAACCAGACTGCACCAGAGGGCGACACATGGACCGGCGCCTCTACCCAGAGAGATTTGTGAGCCCTCACAATTCTCTTCTTTGCGGAAAAATGGCATAAATAGCCCCCTGACCGTGGTCAACGGCAAAATTAGCCCGGCGACGAACGCAAAGCCAAAAATGACCCCACGACGGGCTCGACAGGCGACACGTGTCCGCTATCGCGCTCACCGGCAGCAAAGATTTCCTGTCGCCCTAGGCCGGGCCGACAGCTACGTATCGCCCTGGGCCGGGGCAACAGGCCAGGAAATTTTTAAAAATGAGCCGTCGCTTCGGCCGGCGGCGACAGGCCGAAATTTCAACAAAATCTGAGGTGAAATTCCCCATTTTTAAAAAATCACGTATAAGTTCCAAAAAAATCTGAAAACAAATCATACCGATTTATGATGGAATGAAGTATAAATAGGTAAATTTTCATAAAATAATATGCATATTTGTGACATGTGTAAAAAAATCAAATCAAATAAACAAAAATAAAAGAAAAGTGCTACAGTAACCTATCGCCCTGTAGTAGAGCGATACCTTTGCTAAAAAGCACTACAGTAACCTATCGCCCTGTAGCTGCCACTGTAGCAAAGGTATCGCTCTCCTACAGGGCGATAGTAGCTGCCACTGTAGCGAAGGTATCGCTCTCCTACAGGGCGATAGGACCTATCGCCCTGTAGCTACCACTGTAGCAAAGGTATCGCACTCCTACAGGGCGATAGGTAGCTGTCACTGTAGCAAAGGTATCGCTCTCCTACAGGGCGATAGGTTACTGTAGCGCTTTTTTTTGTTTATTTGATTTATTTTTTTTACACAGGTTACAAATATGCATATTATTTTATGAAAATTTACCTGTGTATACTTCATTCCATCATAAACCGGTATGAATTTTTTAAATTTTTTTTGGAACTTATACGGATTTTTAAAAATCGAGGAATTTCACCTCAGATTTTGTTGAATTTTTGGCCTGTCGCCGCCGGCCGAAGCGACGGCCCATTTTTTTAAAATTTCCCGGCTTGTCGCCCCGGCCCAGGGCGATACGTGGCTGTCTCTGGACCGATACGTGGCTGTCGCCCCGGCCCAGGGCGACAGGAGATCATCGCCGCCAGTGACCCGTCGAGCCTGTCGCGGGTCATTTTTGGCTTTGCGTTCGTCACCGGGCTAATTTTGCTGTCAGCATTAGTCAAAGGCGTATCCATGTCACAGTGATAGTAGTTCGAGTGTCTTGGATGATGCTCATGTCATGATGGGAGTGGATGCAATCTTTGGCTGGATTGCAACAGCTGATATGTCTTGCTCCCACGGAGCCCGGGTCAATCGATCGAAAGTTCTGGTGGTAGCAAGCGCACGAGCGTTGCTACGCGTATAACAGTCCGATTTATCAGTAGTCACCGATAAAGATGCCCTACTGACCGATGCAATTTCAAATGGACCAATGCACCAGCCACATATTTTAAGGATTTTGCGGGGAATAGTTTGTGCCGGGAGCACTCCCAGCAGCTGAAAGTATGCGTTATGCCATTATCACCCACTAATTGTAGTGCTAATGCTAGCTCGGTATGAGCTAGCTAGGCGTGTCAATTTTCTGCCCATTTCTTCCATGTGCAAATTTGTTTAGTTGGAGGCACTACTGAGTACATAAAAGCAAATCTAAAGTTGTGGACTCCATCCATCCATCCATCAGACATCACGTTTGTGTCCAACTTGATGCTGTCGGAAATGCGACCCCATGCAATGCATGCATGGTTGGTTAGCTCTATGCTAATCAAGCCTGAAACAAAATAGCCAGCTTATTGTTTTTTCCAAGAGATAAATGACCTGGATCTCTGCCAATCAAGCCTTCATGGTTAAAGAGATCTCCCAGGAGCAAAAGAAGTGGTATATCATAACCAGATAGAACATGTGACAATTCGAGAAAAGAGCCCGTAATGGAAGACAGCATTATGGCACAAGTGACGTATGGTATATATACATGTGCTTAATTCCTTGCTATTCCAAATATAGGTAGTGGATGTACTTTTACAGGATTTTATCGTGAATAATTCAAAGAAGAACCCGCTGAATATGGTTTCAATTACCTAATGTACATGTATAAATTTTTATGAAAGAACCTATATACCTCAATTAATCAAATGAAACCTAGTCTCTTCATCAAATGAAAGCTGCTTAGTACTACGGATTCAAAAGGAAATAGATAGCAGATCAAGCCTTCCCGAACCCTCTCAGTGCTACAGGAGAGAGCGGAGAAAAAGGCGATTTGGGGTTTCCGCCTCCTCCCTCCGGCGAGCTCGCCGGTCCGCCTCGTCTCCGGTGACCAGCTTGGTCCCGTGAGACGGGCTGGACCCCGGCTCGCTGGGGGGTGGCTTTCTTTGTTTTCTTCTTGTGCAGGTCCGGTCCCATCCGGCGGTGGCATGGCGATGGAGGCGCCGTCGGTGAGGAATAAAGTCTCCCCACCTCGTCCTCGCTCTGGTGGTGCGCTGTGCCATCGGGAGGTGAGTGGAGTAGTTCGTTCGTTGTTAGGGTTCCTCGTCCGGCGTCTTTGTCGGCGAGATTTGTTGCCAGATTCCACGGTGGAGTTCGGCGGTGCATCGGCGGTGGCTTCGTCTCCAGGGCGCCGGCTCTTCGGAGTTCGTGACCAGGGACGTCCCGGAGGTCCGCGTCCGCAAAAAGGTTTGGACGGCTCCGGCTCGGGAGCGGCAGCTCCGGCGCTCCCCCCCTCGCTCCGGCGGCGATGGTCACCGGCGGGTCCAAGGGCCCTTTTGTAATCTTTTTTACTTTCGGGTCTTTGTACTTCTGATGTTTCTGCTGAATGAATCCAGGTGCTTTCAAAAAAAAATGAAAGCTGCTTAATTAGTTTTACCGGCCCTGAGTACTAATTTGTATGATCAACTGCATGCGGTCAATTATATATTCCATTGTTCTTGGTAAAGAATAACGGAACAAGATCACCACCATTAATCAAATGTTTTGTGCTAATGATTTCCCCCATTACAGAATCTCTTGGTCAGATCAATGCCATCCACAAAATAAAATTCAGGTGGTAGCACTTGTCGTAAAACAGTGAACCCAACTTTTTTTCTCTCCCGGATATGGGCTACCGATGAGATCTATTCCTGGAATTAGACTACCGCTTGTGAATGATTCAGGTGCTGTTTGAAATTAAGCACTACCACTCATGCTGATTGGCCCTCCATATTATAATCCAAAAAGCTTTGACCAACCCATGTAATTTGATGCTACATTTACATCATACTGTAATAATCAAGCATGCATGCCTATTTTGCGGGGTCCAAGAGCCTACTGAATTTTTTTCACAAATGTGTATTTGTATAAAAGCATGAGCACTAACAAAATTTTGTAACAAAGTATACTCATCTGTGAACTTTGTTGCTATATTTTGGCCATTTTTCGTCGCTCATACTTGTATACAATACATCGTTGTGATCATTTAAAAAAAGTTGTAAATGTGCAAGTGCACATGCTCCAACGGATACTCCGGATACCTAATCTTGCGTGCTGTCTGTTCGGCACTCCTCGCTGCTAGGAGTAGCCAAAGCAGCCAAACACTTCAGACTTTACTGATCTTCGGAGAAGTAAGAGAAGCCCGTCGTATATACGTTACCGGCTACCAAGGAGGACGGAGTTTGGCGACCAACCACATCTAGTTTGTTCATCTTATAGTATACAAATGATACTATTATATTCGTGAATCATGATATTGGACAAGCTTAAAACCTAAAATTGATTCTCTGTGCTTTCGAGCAGCACTTTGGTCTTAAAATCAGGAGAAAATTATATTGCTTGGGAAAGCCAAAGAGCATGCATCTCAATATACACAACTTTTTGGGTATGAACTACGGACATATCATTTCCAGGCATACCAATGCAGTACTGGAACCTCAGAAACAGTGATTGGAAACATGTTAGAGATAGTTCTGAAAAACGACAGAGTAGCTGGAAGGACAAAAACCTATCCGCTGGTGGTAGGTTGGTGCTCATGAATTCAGTTTTGTCCAACTGTTCATATTGTCATTCCTTGAAATATCCGAAGGGGTCAGCAAGCGATTAGATTTTTACAAGTCTCATTTCAATTGACAGCATGATAGTCACAAACATAAATACAGACTCGCTAAATGGAGTATTGTGTGTCACTCTAAAGACCAAGACGGTATAGAAATTCAGAATTTGGAAAAAAAAATACCTCCTAAACAAGTAGCTGTTCAAACTCAACGAGGATGGAGTTTGGCAGCATCTCCTACGAAACAAATACTAAATGTGTCGAACTTTGTCCCAAGTAGAATTCCATTGTAAGGACTCTCAATTTTTAGCTGGTCTCATGAAGGTCAAACACTTAGTCTTACAATTGGTAAATTTGTCTTGTAGGATGGTTCCCAATTCTAGGATGACCATTTGCTAGGCGCTACGAATACAATACCCCTCATCATATAATGTTGCTAGGAGAAAAAATGATATGGTGGGTGAGGTTTTTCTGAGCTCATCTTTAAATATCAGTTTTAGAAGTGTCATTATTGGACCGAAGTTAGATGGATGGAATGATCTCATACATAGAGTTTTTTCTGCTCCTCTTTCTCCAAAACGAGATTGGTTCTCCTAGAGATTACATGAAAATGGTCAATTTTCAATTCATATCGTGTGTTTATGAACTCACATGTGAGATTCCGGCATAACCATTTGTAGAAACTCGAAATGCCCTTAGAAATTAAGATCTTTTGTGGTATCTGGGGGGCGAGCGAGGGGGGAAGGGGTAATTCTCACTACGGATAATTTAGAAAAGGGGAATTGGCATGGCAATACATCTTGCATTGCTTGTGGTCAGGGCGAGACGATCTAACGTGGCCCACTTTGCTTGGCGAGCAGCTTAGGTTGCGTTTAACCTTTCACCACCCTTGAGCATTTCCATATGATAGGGCAATGGTTGGTCGGCCTAGAGAAGGGTTTGCGCATGCAAATTTGTATTGAGGCTGTGACGATGTGTAGGTCAATTTGGTTATGCCGTAATAATATATGTTTGACAATAAATATTTTATTTTTTGAATCAGATGGTGTTTAGATGTGTTAGTTTGCAATAATCTTGAATGTCACTACAAAGGCTGAAGTGCTAAGAAAGCATGAAGCAAGGAAGCAAGCAGTTGGAGATCGTGTAGGCGGCTAGATGATGGCTGCAACATACGGCCCTAGCTGACTCTCCATTTTGTTATTATCTTTTGTAATTGAGATGTTCAGATTATGATACATGTTTATTTTATGAACTTATAATGATCGACTATTTTAGTTGTCTCGATGCAAGGGCTGAAATTAATAAAATACTTCTTCTATTCGAATTTATTTTATGGAACGAAGCTGCTGGCTTCTAGGGCCCTGAATATGAAATGTAGCTCGGACTCAAACAAGAGTAGCAGCGCACCGGACAAGAGTATAGGCAAGAAGAGGTCGAAACAAACGAACCATGCACACGTCGCCGCACTGCCAAATGTATCCAGCCATTCTGAATTGCATGCATCACCAGTTCCATCACATGCATCTTCTCAGGCCCAAGTGGAACATTTGCAAGAGGCCACCATGCATCGAGCTAGCTGCACATGAGCGGTTTGCTGATGGCATTTGGATTTGGGCGACCTCGTGCGAGAGCAAAATCGACCAATCGATATAGCATCTGCAGCCCCTTTCCATGTAGACGGATCGAGACGCATGAAAAACATGTGCCCTCACCGCACTGCTGCATGTCTGCACAAAGTCAAGAGCTAGATGTGATCATATCTCTTGGATCTTTTTTCTGCATATATATGCATGTATCTTCTTCTTCATCTATATAGCTAGTATGATGTTAATTGCAATGAATACATGCACGCTACTATTATAAAAAATTTGGTCGTTTTAGCCTCTCGGGTCGACAAAAATAGCTTCTTTTAAAATCCAAAAACTTCTATAAAACTAACACCACGACAGACTGGATAGGTGACGCGTGTCACTTGTCGCACCCACTAACCGTGACGGCCTCCTATCGCGGTCCTGGGCCGCGTCTGGTCGGGGACGTGCTGCCGGACCGTGATAGCGCCTGAGGAGCGCGATAGCGTGCCTTTACATGTCCGATCATAACATACATGTACACTATATATATATATATATGTGTATGTGTGTGTGTGTGTGTGCACGCGCGCAAAAGATTGATTTATTAATTGATCGATGGTATATACTATTACATAGTCTACATAGCACATGTGTGCAGTATAGCATAATAAGGTAAAGTACAAATTGGTAATAGTAGAAACATTATATGTACACATTTCACGCCGTTGGAAAGTGGAATGTAGTTACATGAAAAACTAGACTTGTTGGGGCCGGGGACGCAAAGGTATCGTAGCCTATATAGGCCGGAGAGTGCAATAGGACTCACGTGCGGTGCGGCGGTGACCTGTCGCGCTGTTCCGAAGTAAGGGGCTATTATCATGGCTTGATAGCGCAACAAGTAGCCTGTCGTAACCATGAGCATAATAGAAAGCCATCATGGTCTGTGGACGTGACAGGTGATCCACGTCACCTGTCCAATTTATCACAATGTTAGTTTTGTATTTGAGTTATGAAAGAGGTTATCTTTGTCAAATAGGTAGCCCGGGGAGCTACAACGGCCAAATTTTCGCTATTATCACGTACAGAAGTCAACAGTGTTAATGCTAGTAATGAAAAAGCACGGACGTTTATGGCAAGTATGACGTTTCATCTTTGTTTCATATAATTTAATGGAAATTAATCGAAAAGACGGGTAGAGACTCAATTATTTCCGGTTTACTAGCATATACGCCCAACATACACAATGATACTAACTCTGTTTAAAAATATACAGTATTTTGATGTCTAATTAATAATTTTATCTAATAATATATAGATTCTGTTACACATAATTGATGCTATTATATTTATATTCAAAAACACTTCTTTATAATTGTGATTCTATAACTATTAATAAAACATTGTACACAAAATTTTACAATTTAAATTTAAATCTAGACAGTCAAAATACACAACACGTTTTGAAACGGACGAAATACTCTTTATATGCTCAATAACTCACTGCCCCCGTTGCTTTGACTACTTAACTACTGGAGTACTAGCAGCTTTAGCCGTGTGGTACACTTTTGGATGTAAACACAGAAGATTATCAACCTATCAGTCAATCAATTCCTCCCATTGATTCTCGTTCTCCATCTCACTACAATTAAAACCAAAAGAAAAACACGAGGCCTCCTTTCCTCGATTCGATTCGCGCGTGCAAATCTATATATTTCCTCAACAGCGACGTCCCTTTCTCCCCCCCGTTTCTCCCTGCCTCCCTCCGCCTCATGTCATCACAGCACTACCCCACACGCGCGGTTATATAAATCCAACACCACCGTTCCCTTTCCCTCTCAGCCTCTCAGACCAAGAACAAAGATCGAGTATTCCAGCACGTAGAACCGTCGATCCTCTCTTGGCGCATTAGAGAAATTAAGCACGGTTCTTTTTGGGAGAGTTAGCGATGAGCAAGCAGGGTTTTGGCAGCAGCCATTGTGGTGAGGGTGAGGAGAGGGAGAAATGGGTGGACGACTCGTCCGTCGACCACCGCGGCAGGCCGCCCCTCCGCGCCGCCACCGGGTCGTGGAAGGCCGCCATGTTCATCATCTGTAAGCCTCGTCAGATCTTCGAGTTCTATTTGTGTCCAAAAGTTCTTTAAATATCAAAAGTTCTTCTTTTGGTACTTAATTTTTTGTTATCTTTGTGCTTTTTTGTCTGGGTATGAAGTAATCGAGTTCAGCGAGAGGTTGAGCTACTTCGGCATCGCGACGAGCCTGATGATCTACCTGACCAAGGTGCTCGGGGAGGAGATGAAGGTCGCCGCCGAGAACGCCAACTACTGGATGAGCGTCACCACCCTGATGCCTCTCGTCGGCGGCTTCGTCGCTGACGCTTACCTCGGCAGGTTCTCCACCGTCCTCTTGTCCACCATCATCTACCTCCTGGTAATCCCCCCCCCCTCTCTAGATTGTTGTTTCTCTCTCCCCTTGAGGTGAGGCCTCATGTGTTCGATCTTTCAGGGTTTGATCCTGCTGGCGATATCGCAACTGGCCCCGGGCCTGAAGCCGAGCCATTCTCTGCATCTCCACGAGACGTTGTTCTTCGTGGGGATCTACCTGGTGTCCATCGGCACAGGCGGGCACAAGCCGGCGCTGGAGAGCTTCGGTGCCGACCAGTTCGACGACGGCCACGCGGCGGAGCGGGTGCAGAAGATGTCCTACTTCAACTGGTGGAACTGCGCTCTCTGCTCGGGGGTCCTGCTCGGCGTCACCGTCGTCGTCTACGTGCAGGAGAAGGTCGGCTGGGGCGCCGCCAACGTCCTGCTCGCCGCCGTCATGGGCGGCTCCCTCGTCGTCTTCCTCGCTGGGTGGAGGACCTACCGGTACAGGGTCCCCGAGGGCAGCCCGCTCACGCCGCTGCTGCAGGTCGTCGTCGCCGCCGCCAGGAAGCGGCACCTCCAGCTGCCCCTGGACGCCGGCGAGCTTTACGAGGTCGGGTCGCAGGGCAGCAAGAAGAGGCTGCTCTGCCACACTGACCAGCTTCGGTGAGTGAGAAGAACTCACGTCCCTTTCGATCAATCTCTTCGCTTTTTGATTTGCACGTAGTGATGGTGAAATGTGGTAGTGATTGCGACTGATCATGCTGTGCATGATGGTATGGTAGGTTTCTTGACAAGGCGGCGATAGTGGAGCACGGCGGCGACGGCGGAGAGGGGAGGCGCGGAGCGTGGTGGTTGGCGACGGTGACGCAGGTGGAGGAGACGAAGCTGGTGCTGGCGATGGTGCCCATCTGGGTGGCCACGCTCCCGTTCGGCATCACGGCGGCGCAGGTGTCCACCTTCTTCATCAAGCAGGGCAGCGTGATGGACCGGCGCCTCGGCCCGCGCTTCGTGCTCCCGCCGGCGTCCATCTTCGCGCTCGCCGCCGTCGGCATGATCGTCGCCGTGGTGCTCTACGACAAGGTCCTGGAGCCGTACCTGCGGCGCGTGACGGGCGCCGAGCGCGGGATCAGCATCCTGAAGCGCATCGGCGTAGGCATCACCTTCAGCATCGTGGCCATGGCCGTGGCCGCCGTCGTCGAGCGGCGGCGCCTTGACTCCGCCGCGGCGGCGGCAACCATGTCGGTGTTCTGGCTGGTGCCGCAGTTCATGCTGATGGGGGTCGGCGATGGGTTCGCGCTCGTCGGGCTCCAGGAGTACTTCTACGACCAGGTTCCCGACAGCATGCGCAGCCTCGGGATCGGGCTGTACCTGAGCGTGATCGGCGCCGGGAGCTTCCTGAGCAGCGTGGTGATCGCGGCGGCGGACCGCGTGAGCTCGCGCGGCGGACGGGAGGGGTGGTTCGGCAAGGACCTGAGCAGGAGCAGACTGGACCTCTTCTACTGGCTGCTCGCCTGCATAGGCGCCATCAACCTCGCCTTCTACGTCCTCGTCGCCACCCGCTACTCGTACAAGCAGACCGTCAAGGCCGCCAGGGTCGGCGACGAGAAATGCACCGGCGACGTCGAGTGCGCCATCGCCGCCGCCGCTTGATTAAGTAGCAGATCAGCTACTAAGTATTAATCGATCATGGGCTAGCTAGTTAATGTCATCATCGTTCGTTAAATTGTAAGGATTAGATTATGTGCTTTGCTTGTGGAGTGTGATCGATCGTGTGTCCTGTGATTGTACAAGTGTTGTCTGGTCTCGTGTAACAGTCGTTGGTATGCACGTGCTTAAGGCATGTATTGAAGTTATGAGAGGAACGGAAGAGATGGCAGAGAGAATGAGAATGCATGTTGTACCCAGCTGGTTACCTTGTGTAAACTTTACAGTGTAGATTCACTAAGAAAAAATGGTGCGGCTCATGTTGAGGGCCTTTTTATTAGCAGAATTTCAAAGGCACATTGACATAAAAAGTACGGACTTGTAAATGCATGTTCTCTTCAGTTCTATAGAACTGGGAACCATAGAAATCGGCATCAAAGGGTGCTTTATTACACTATAAAAAACTCTCAGAATGTTCCAAAAGATTAGACTCAATGTCTGGAATTGAGTGAAAAGTAGTCTAAAATAAAACATAACAAACCTCAATAGAAAAAGTTTTTAAGGCATGAAGTCCTACAATGTTCTTTCAATGGTTTTTTTTTAATCAAAGAGACCCTGATTGTCTGGCCTCCTCCCTTCTTTTCTTTGGATAAAAGCCGAAGAACAACAAACATCAGGCTTATCCACCATGCTTCCAACCTCAGTGATACACTAGAAGCAAAAGGCGCTAACAAAGACTCGTAGGTTGCATCATCATGGAAGCTCTGCTAGTCCAAAGTTCAGGCCAACTCATCAGATGTACAATAATAAACTCTGTAGCATCATTCTCTTTACATGTAGTACTCACCTTTTAAAAACCAAACATCACCTCTCGAAAAAAACCATCACCGTTAAAAGGAAAACAACATAGTCAACATTTAAAAAAAAGTGAAAAAGTTTAAATTTCACCCTGAAATTTGCCCTCCAACTGCATAACCCTCTAAAGAAAAAAGGGTCAATCAACACTCTAACTTTATAAAATCAGTACAAATAACACCCTTAGGTGGTTTTGTAGATGATCATGCCTATGTGGACGGTGATGTGACACTTATTAAGGACAGTTTTGCCACATCTTCTATTGACCGGCAATTTAATGTACAAAAAAAATAAAAAAAATCTTTATGAAATTGGTCCACATGTCATCTCCTTTCCCATCCCTCAGCTTATCCTGTCTCCGTCCCCTCCTCCACAGCAAATCCGGTGCGTCGCCAATCCCTTGGCCAAGATCTCTCTAATGCATCGCCATCCTAAACCTTCTGTTGCTCCTCTCCTTACCGCGTCGCGTTCGGTGGAGCATGCGCGAGGCAACGCGAATTCCATGTCTGGAGCATGTGCGTGACGGTGAGAACCCCGGGTGTCGCCGGCGTGGTCACGCGCCTGACGACACACACGAGTGGTGGTCGAGAAATGCACCTGAGGAAGGACGGCAAACAAGGACGATGAGGACGCGGAAGTTGGTTGAGGGGGTTGCCGTCATGTCCACCAGAGGGGAAGCAGAGGGGCATGCACGCCCCCAGCATGGGTGAAGTGTCTTCACAGTCATCGTCCCCGGTACTAGAGTGGCCAACGGCAACCCCATGGATTGCCCTCGCTGCTCTGCTTCTAGGATCGTCACTTGTGAGGCCAATAGAACGTGGAGGCGGGAAGGATGCTACCAGGAGGGAGAGACAGGAGGTGGGGTGCATTGGACGAGGAGCACCACGACATGGGGGAGAGAAGGAAGGAGAAAGAGATGTGAGAGGGGTTGGAGGAAGAAGATGCTGAGGTGGAGCCACATGGGCAAAAAGCCATTACATGCTGTATTTTTAGGCAAAAGCACTCTATGTTACTATTTATGTGGTGAAACCATCTCCAAAAACCAATCTAGGTGTTATTTGAGCTGGTTTTGGAACTTCATGGGTAAATTGAAACAAATTTTAGTTTAGGGGGTTAGTTAGAGAGTCAAACTTTTGGAATTTTTTTCTAGAAAAGAATCAGAAACCTTGCTGAATGGGCCGGAGGTCCGGGCCACCTACGTACCAGGCCTTACAGTTGGAGGAACCTATTATGTTAGGCTGGAAAGGCGCGGGGTGGACCAAGCAAGTGAACCGCCAGAGTGAAAGTTAGGCTTGAGGGCCGTCCGTAATGAGCTACGCGAGTTGGGCTAGCGTCCTGTCGAGTCAGGCTGGGCCAATAGGTCGCTTTTCACATAGGTAAGGGAATCACTTGTATTTCTGGCCCAAATTCCCGCTCCAGATTTCCTCTCATGGAGACCGCGACGAAAATGCATTTCAACTCTCGACTTCAAATTGCAGCAGCTTTAGATCTCAATGGTGCAGTTGCACCCAGTGCAAACAGCTCATGTGAGGTCTCCCTTTTATTTATTTTCTCGCCCCTAGCTTACCACATCGCATGCCTCCATCGTTGCCTCGTCTCTTTTTCCTGGGAGGAGCGAGCCTTTTTGGAAGCGATAAGTTGGTCTGCGCTGGCAGCACCAGGGTAGGGGTAGGCAGTGACTTATACGTACTCAGAGGTCTAGGTAAACTCGTGCATTATGTCCCTAATTTATCATTAAGAAGTCATGGAAAAATATTCAAAATAGTTTTACGGCATTCACACTATATGCATTGTCGTGCTATAAAATATTAGGTTAAAATTTGACTCATGTATCAAGAAAAGAAAAAATTTACTAAGTAGCACAGGAACATTGTTCATTTCACTCTTGTACTATCTACGACTTGATTTATCTTTATTTATTTATTGATATGTGGAATTTGAATCCAAAATTTTAGTAATATTTATAACCTTTTAAACGGTGGAGTAGGGAAATGCATCAATTTTTTCAAAAAATGACCTTCTAAATAATAAACTAGAGACATAGTGCACCTATGACCTCTAATGCATTCGAATCATGCTCTTGGTCCAGGTAGTGGTTTGCAAACTCACATTTTACATGCTCTAGATAGGAGGAAGCTAAACAAACCAGTCGCACGTGATACACATGCTGCCGCCTACTTACGATGGCAACGGATCAGGTTCGGACAGGTTGGGCTATACCAAACCCGCACCCAAACCCGGTTGCTTGCCTCTTGCCCGTCCGCAAAAATATCCATGGGGACAATTTATGCCTGAACTCAAACCCGATGGATACCCGATTGCTGGGGTTCTTAGCTCATCCATATACTCCCGTGAAAGGCCTATATTCATGGGTATCACGGAAATAATCTTTATAATTGTTCTCTATAAATAAGTATGTTACCCACCGATACCCGAGTTCATGGATATAATTCTCATCTTAACCGCCCACCCGGTGTTTTGCTCAAACAGCACACGGGGCGCACGTACGTGTCGACGATACCGTGGAACCGTGTCACGAATATCCTTCCGTTCCGGCGGTCGATATCATGCCGAATTTTTAACTTAGCCAGTGGCAGAACTGGTAGGTCAAGGCAATTTAATTACGAAATTATTTCGGGGAAAGTAAAATAAAGTAAAGTAATGCCAGAGATAAGCGACGAATCAAACGTATGATCAGTCGCTGGAATACGGCCATGTCCTTCTCGTTTTCTCAACATTTCCTCGTCGCCGCGGTCCCATCCTCCTGCCCGCCACTAAAAGATCTTCTGCGGCATCATCTCGATAACTGTCGCTCTCTTGCTGCCAGTCTAAGCAGCAACTGTGACCGTGTGGCAACATAGCCGGCACAGGGAATCCCGGTGGGTACTGCACGCTAGAACAATTTCCGCGTGGCCCATGAGAGTAGTTGGCCTTCTTGATCTTATCTCGAGTGACTCATTTCACCATGTGTATGGCCGCGACAGTCCAACTCATCGGTTATCTCTTGGGGGCGCTTTTGCTCATAACACCTCGTGTTATCAAGATTAGGTTCGTGTCATGAAGACACCTCCACTATTTTCAAATCGAATACAGGTCCTGGTTCGACCAAATATTACACGGTCAACTTTAACACACATGAGACTAGACGCAAGTTTGGGGGAAACGGGATGATATCCTCATAGTTTCACGCAAGCTGGTGTGCACAGACTGTTGTCGTCGGACAAATTGACAAATCCTTCTTTTCATTCGCTGGTCATGTGCTGAATTTTATGCCCCTCTCTTCCCACCGCCATGTTCATCTTCCTTTATCTCGTATGCGACCTTCTTTTTTGATTCCGACAGATGGCAGTCACCCCTCCTATTAAAGCGTTTTCAGTGCATGCGAATCAATAAAGACAATGAATGATAACAATGGACATTCACCCCCGAACGTTCGAAACGACAATTTTTATATAGAGGAGACGACTATCGGCTTCATTGCCAGGCTCTGCGCCTAGTTGGCACGCAACAAAGGGAGCGTGTTGCTTCGTGCAGCGTTGGGATAGTGTCGCGTTTTCATTATTTACACGAAGTTCATTGGTCTGTGGCATGGTGTATTCTTACATAATTTTGGTAGAAGCGCACGGACCTCTCTGCAAAACGATATGACCGTGATAAGAAGGCTTGCGATTCTATCACCAGTGGCAAGGACTCCCCTCAAAGTTTATCCAATCTTTTGTCCTTGCCGGCTTCTCAGTGGGCAGGCGGGCACACAGCTTCGCTTCTCTTAGTCCGGGACCCCTTTTTCTATAAGAAGGCTTGAGACTTCTATTAGCCGCGTACAGATAGAGAGAGATACGAAGATACAACAACCGAAGCAAGAAATTTTTTCTACACCAATTATTGCGAAGAGAGAACGGAAGCGAAGACAGAGATGGGGAGAACAAGCCCGGCGTTGTTGGTGATCTTTGCGGCTCTCGCCGTCCTCCTCGCAGCCCTTCCTCCCTTTGTCCAGTCCAGCAGCAGGCACCACCACCATCACCACGGCCACCACTCCCATGTCCAAAGCAGAGGTACGAGCTTTCTTCCTTGTTTCCAGCAAGAGAACGAGAGGAATTAATCAAGCAAGATCCTTTCCTGCTTCCTAATGCAACTTTCTTGCTGGAATAGTGTGACAGATCGATTTAGCTTATGGCTAATTGGGGGTGAAATAAATCTTTTGGGTTGCAGGGCATGGAGGAGAGGGAGGATGGGAACAGGTGGCGGCGAAAGGGGGGAGGGAGGCGAGGGCGTGGCCGTGCTGCGACAACTGCGGCGGGTGCACCAGGTCGATCCCGCCGCAGTGCCAGTGCCTGGACGCCGCGCGCGGCGGGTGCCACCCGGCGTGCAGGGACTGCGTCAAGTCCGGCCTCAGCGTCGACCCGCCCGTGTTCCAGTGCATGGACCGCATCCCCAACTTCTGCCAGCGCCGCTGCACCGCCGTCGCCGCCCACTGACCGACCAACCGGCCGGCCAACCAACTGACCCACCCAACCACCGCCACCGGCGACGAATCTTATCAGCTCTATGCCAGCCTGCCAGTTTTTAATTAGACGCGGCTTCTCTGTACTCTGTTGACTCCGTAATCTGTATGATTTTTTTTTACGTGTAAAGCTAAAGAGGTATTGTCCAAATTAAAAACTACAATTCTCCGTGTCTCAAAAAAACTAAAATTCTCCGTGTCTGACAGTCTGAGACACTGAAAATTGCTGGACGTTATGTTTGACGCACCACGGTAATACACCTGACGGAGGATGAACCTGGACGCTGTCCGGCATATCTTCTCGTGGCTAGCTATCTATTGCAGCGCACGAGCACAAGTGATGCGCATTTCAAGAGGATATGCGTCGCTTATGGAGTACTCCTAGTTCACAGCAACCTGTTAACAAAAGATATATTTTTCTAGAAATTTAACAACAGATATCTCAGGCTGGAAAGGAAAATATGCCCTCCAAAAGGAGATATGCATGGTCCCGAATAACATCACTTTGAACTAGCTAGGAAGAAAAGCACCAGCTAGCACCAAAACTACCATTACAACTAAAAAATCTTTGTGTCAAAAGGGAAGGAAAATCTTCCAAAAACATAAGGAAAAAAATCCTCTCAAAAGAAAGAGAAGAAATAAAATGAAGATGGCGGTAATCGCCACAAAAAAAAATGGTGCTGCCATTAGCTGTGTGAAAGAACAACATGAAAAAAGAAGAGCCCAGCAACATTGGCACAGAGCTGCCACAGCTCTCAAGGCCCACGTACTCCTCTCTTACATCCATGAGGCCCAGATGGCAACACGAGCCCATCGAACCTCCTATAGCTCGAGCGCTCCGGTTCTCGTCCCGCGGCTGCGTCCTGGTTTAGTACCACCTCGGCTAGCCGAGGAGCGGTAAGACGGAGAGGTGGCTATAAGAGCAGAGCCAGGGGCTCCGTTGTTCCATACTTACCTGGACGGGGTCGACGGGCGATCAAGAAGGCCCGTGGCCTAGGTTAGTGGCCCACATTGCACTTGGTGGGCGCGCTGGCTTACCATCTCCCCAAGTGGGAGAGTGGACGTCGTAATTTGTGGTAGAGGGGGTACGCGTCCGCGCGGCCCCTGCCAATTCTTCAAAATTCAACTTTCCTACCTGTCGTACTGTTTCTTTATCTGAATATTAAGAGTATTGTAATTACATGTATTTTCGGAGTTACTTTGCCTAATTTTGCTCAACTGAAATTTGAGCGAGCTAATGATGTAACAAAAAATAACTAAGTTATTAGTTTCCAGTAATAGGTTATTAATTACCACTAGGTAACCTGGCAGGCAACGATAGAACATTTAACAATGTTTCATGAGCTCCACGTGCTAAGCCCCGCGGCAGAGCTGCTCCTCCATACCACCGCCGCGGCCGCTCACCGCCGGCTCCGCGTACGGGGCCCGACTCTAGTCCCCCGCACCCAAATATAGCAGCAATTCCCCGTGCCTTCTATTCTGGGGGCAAAGCTCTGGCTGCGGCGGTTTTTTGACGAGATGGAGGTGGATGTGCAGGTGCGGACATACACGCAGGGCGGCGGCGAGGGGTTGCCCTCGACGGACGCCGGAGATGGCGCTGCCGCGGAGGACGACTTCTCGCTGGCATCCATCATCCTCCCGTAAGCTATCTCTCGGTCCCCATCTCGCCTTGCACGCCTCTCTCGGTTACTGGCATTTGGGGATAATGCATTTCTAGCTCGATTCCACCTTCCATATCGTGTCAATCAATCATTTTGGGGGATTGAACATACTTCGGTGCGATCAATGCGATACGTGATTTAGTAGATTTTTCCTGGCCCGTCGTGTTGAGGAGCATAAGTGTCAAATTAGGACAGTAGCATGGGGGAATCAGCATGTTATAGTGCATTGTAAGAAAAGCGCCACATACTTTGACATTGTCTTCTCTTATGCTGTGCAAATATCAGGCTACCAGGATTTTTCCCCCCATGTTATACCGTGATCCTTGTGGTTAAAGCAGTCATAAAATGCATCATATAGTTTAGAGTAGGTTATATTTGCATAACACAGTTTCAAAAATATATGCATAACATTTTGATTACAGACTATGTTGCATTTGGATTTAATCTGCCATACCAATCCTGTTTGGTTTATCGATCGGAAGGTAAACATATAAAGGGCCAATACGAAAGTATATTGAGCTTTCAGTACTAATGGGCCAATGTTCGGAACCTAGGTTCGTGTTCCCTGCATTGGGTGGTCTCCTTTTCGGTTATGACATTGGCGCAACTTCTGGAGCGACCATATCTGTGCAGGTAAGTCCCTATTTGGTTGTTCTGCAAGTTTTTGTAGCTAACGTTCACTCTCATGGAGTTGCTCCCTCCTCATTCTTCAGTCTGCTGATCTCAGTGGCACCACTTGGTTCAGCCTCTCCTCTGTGCAGCTAGGGCTTGTGGTAATCTCTTTTGGGAGATGTCCATGCTTTATAAGCTACCGCTTCACCTTCCTAATCAAGAACATCGTTGTGCTTAATGGGCTTTATTTTCATTTTATTTAGGCGAGTGGTTCACTTTATGGTGCTCTTGGTGGATCCATTCTCGCATACCGCATTGCAGATTTTCTAGGTGCTTTGAAACGATAGTGTGCTTCAGTTTCCCTTACTCTGTATTCTTTGAAGATGAAGCGAAATAACTGCTAATACCATCTTGGTGCAGGAAGAAGAATAGAATTGCTCACAGCAGCTGCATTATATATTTCTGGTGCTTTGGTCACTGGATGTGCCCCTAATTTTGTAGTTCTGATCATAGGTCGTCTCCTTTATGGCATCGGTATTGGTTTGGTGAATATCTTCAAGCATAACTATTTCTTTCAAACGAATATGTGTAGATGAATTTGTGGGAACTGGTAATTAGATATTCGATGTACCCTTTTTACCACCCCAAAACACCCAAAAGGGAGAGGTACAGAATGCGAAGGAGCATATTCATGATAAACTAGGGGCTGGAAGAGATTATAGAGCATTGCTGTTCTGTAACTTTGTAGTTATGTCACTGAACCATAATGGTGCTCTGTGCTAGGCAATGCATGGTGCTCCTCTTTATATTGCAGAGACTTCTCCTTCACAAATACGTGGAACATTGATATCTTTGAAGGAGCTGTTTATTGTATTAGGAATACTGGTAACTATCTTCTCTTGCAGATACCTCAACACACCATATTGATGCCAGCTGACTATTTATTAATATAACATTTTACAGTTTGGATACCTCGTAGGGAGCCTTGAAATTGATGTAGTAGGAGGATGGCGATACATGTTTGGTTTTAGTGCTCCGCTGGCAGCTATAATGGCTGTTGGTATGTGGACTTTACCACCTTCACCGAGATGGCTACTCCTCAGGGCAGTGCAAGGAAAAGGCCCTGTGGAAGATAACAAAAAGAAGGCGATTCATGCCCTGAGAAGACTGAAGGGCCGCTCAGCAAGTGACAAGGTTTGACAGATGAGATTGATAATAACCTTGACTCAATTAAGGCTGCCTATGCAGAACAAGAATCTGAAGGAAATATTTGGGAGATATTGGAGGGAGCAAGCTTGAAAGCCTTCATTATTGGAGGAGGACTCGTTCTCTTCCAGCAGGTCTTTGTCCTCTTCAGCCCACTAATACGCAGCTCAACTTATTTAAAAAAATCTGATCATCCTTCATCACCCTTTTAAATTTGAAATTGTCCGCCCCTTTAAAGTAAAGTGAAAGGATCTTTGTATATACTTCCTACTCTAAACTAGGGTGGCTTGAGAGGTTAAATCCATAATGGAAAATTTCCACTATTATTTGTTTATTAATTTCGTGCTATTTTGGACCTTTCTTGATTTTAGAAAATTGATGAATCTTACTTCCCTTTTTTGTTTATGGACTTGATTCATTGATCTTATCAAGTAAACTGAAGTGCTAAACTCTAATTTGGCAGATAACAGGCCAGCCAAGTGTTCTATACTGTGCAACCTCCATTCTTCAGGTACCTCAGTTTTGCTTGGAGTTGTTCAATTGGTTCCTTTGATATAGAACAAATGGAAGTAGGCACATTATAGCTTGTCATATTGCTGCATTGCTTTGATGCATACAATACAATTTCTTCATGTCTGTCTTCTGTAGACTGCTGGGTTTTCAGCTGCATCTGATGCTGCCAAAGTCTCAATTTTGATTGGGCTGTTCAAGGTAATGCTAAGGAGCTAGATCATTACTGTACTTCATAGAGCATAGAGTATGTTGTGTTAGCTAAACGGTTTCTTTCGACATATGTGTAACAGTACTATCCTTTGCAATTTCTGATGACAGGTATTGCGGTATTTAAAGTCGACGATGTAGGAAGACGCCCATTATTAATAGGAGGTGTTAGTGGAATTGTGAGTAACTTTGCTCTTTCCTATGACCTGTTTAAGCTCTATCGATTGCACGGGAAGTGCGGTCCTCAGTCCTCACCACCTATCCACGTATTTGAATGAATAGTCCCACTTGGCGTAGATACTAAAAGATAGTACTATAAAAAGGTATCTAATTATGCTTAGATGCTTAAAAACCTTTGTAACATTGTTAAGTTTCATCAGACGTATAAACGACTGTACATGATATTATTAGGTTCTGAATGAGTAGTGCTTATGCTGTCTACAATCTGGAAATGCAGACCATTGCACTGTTCCTACTAGCAGCTTACTACAAGATTCTGAGTGGCTTCCCTTTTGTTGCTGTTGGTGCTTTACTTCTATACGTTGGCTCTTACCAGGTTGGTGCTTTACTTCTGTTGGGGATCTAGGAGTACTGAGTGATAGAAGAAATCGAGATGTCCTTGTGTTTCAGGTGTCATTTGGTCCAATAAGTTGGCTAATGGTCTCTGAGATCTTCCCTCTCCGAACAAGGGGACGTGGAATCAGCCTTGCAGTACTTACAAATTTTGGGTCAAATGCACTAGTGACGTTTGCATTTTCACCCTTGCAGGTAATGCTACTTGAATTGTTATCTCCTTACTTATATTTCATGATGTTTTAATCTATTCAACTGGATAACTTAACTCTTATGTAAACAACAGAACAACCGTTTTATACATATATCGACTTCATGTTCTATCTCGATCCAACAATAGCACAACCTACTAAGCAGAGAAGAATGTCTAGTTCAGAGTTATATGAACAAACTGAACTCTTCTGCCAACTATCTGTACCTTTCTTTTTGTGTCTACAGGGACTCCTTGGACCAGCCAACATTTTCCTTCTTTTTGGAGCCATATCGATGCTCGCCCTCGTGTTTGTCATCCTCAACGTTCCAGAGACAAAAGGCCTGAGCTTGGAGGACATTGAATCCAAGATCCTGAAGTGAAAATGTTTGTTAGTATTCTCTGGTCTCTTGCCTGGCGGTTCACAGGATCAGAGCGAGCCACAGTTTCATCACACACGCTTCATGCATCTCGGTGTAAAGTTGTTTCTGTAGATTTTCTCTGTGTAATTGATGTAGCTGTACATGCATCTATAGCTCTACCAATCATGACCACGCTTCACGGCTTCAGTTGTGAAATGTTCATCACCGTCTCTCTTCTCAAGCAGCTGTCATGTTGTATTGATGCCTGTAATCTTGATGTTACTGTTAACAGTGTATTATGTATGTATATATGGGAAAGTCAAATTATGCTTGCTGAAACTGTTTATATTTGAGGTCAGGTTTATCTATTTTGCTGGTGCGGTAACCTGGCAATCGAGAGCCGTCGGCAACGCCATTAACTTGGATGTAGTTGCTAGACTTGTTTTACATGACCTAGCTAAGCATATCCTCCCTCCATGCCACAAAAAGAAGATGATTTGGACATAGTTCTAATCCTACCTTTTAGATATTGACTACTGATATCGTTTTAAATATTTAGATTAAGTACTTGAAAATCATATGTATAGATTTATCTTAAAATGTATTTTATAATATTATAAATTTATTAAATTATATATATATTACAATAGAAATTAGTGATTAAAGTTACATTTTAAGAACCGTGTCAATATTCAAAACGTTGATACAGAAAACTGTATCACAATAAATAGATTCGTCCAAAGACCGACATAGACACGGCAATTAATATTGCCGATATTCTATTTAGCATTAAAATAAGCGGATGCCTTTGGCTTTTGTATCTGTTCCGTCGAGATGATTTACCCAATGTATCTGGCCCGTATTCAGGCCTCCGGGGGATCTAGGGATATAATAGGTATACTCAGCAAAATAATAAAACCAGTCAATTACGTTCATTTTTCCTTGTTACTGGTTGCGTTCAAAAAAAAACCTTTTTACCGAAAGCCTTCAAACTGGCCACAGTATCGAACGACTTGACATGCAGAATCCAGAAACGTGAAAGAACGCAACACAGTGCCGGCCAGTCGCCGGGCCAGAATTTTCGTCCTTGAATTTAGTCTCATATCAAGTATAGACAGAGATAGAGCATGAGTTATAAAAGTGAGAACATTCCATATCAAACTACTTTTTTAAAGAAGGTCTAAATTTTTTTATAAGTCTTTATTGCTTTGTGTTTAGATCTAGGGAGCAATGAGGACTAGAATAGATCTAGGATTGTGCAAGCTGAAATTAAACGGTTAGGTAGGTGTAGCAATAGACAATGGTTGTTCTTCACGCGCGAGTCATGGTGGGATGTACTTTTGTTGCTTGACCCAGATGCACTATGGTCATGTAGCTTGTTAATTACTCTTCTTCATATCACAAAATGTGATGTTTTGGACATTGACACGGTCTTTAAAATGTAACTTTGGTACATCTAACAAAGTTATGAAATTATGAAAGTACATTTCGAGATAAAGCTATACATGTGATTTTCAAGTATCAAATTAAAATTTTTAAATAAATTAGTAGTCAAAGTTTTAAAATTTGACTAAAGCTGTGACTAAACCGTCATTATGGAGGGACTATTAATGCGTACGTGCTGTGACTAAACCGTCATTATGGAGGGACTATTAATGCGTACGTGCTCGGTACGCCGTGGCTACCCTAAACTGTTTTGTTGCCATCTAGGTGGGGCACTGCAGTGATTGTGGCAAGCAGTCATGCCAGTTCCCATCCACCAAACTCACAGATCGAATTGACAGAAAAATCAGAATTAAGAACATAGAGAGTCTTCGCGCCGGTCCTGATCTAGCTCCAGTGTTATACCGTGGCTAGGTTGTGAGCTTTTGGCTTGTTGTTCTTAATTTCGTTTGTTGGTTTTGGATTGCCGCGGACTTGGTCTGGCCGTGCAATTGGTGGTGTATCATGGCTCCTCTTGGGTTTTCTTCTTCTTCAATGTGAAAACAGCAACAGCAGTTTCTTAAAAAATGTTGATAGAATGATGCTGCCTTAAATTTTCCAACCAATCACTGTCATCTCAGCGTTAAAACTCACTGCTCGTTCATTCGTTTCTTCCGACATTCGCCGGCCTCTCCCTCTCCCCCCTCCTTGTCAGCCAAGGCAGCCTAGCATCACTCCCAGCGACTACTGCCAGACCGCGAAGCACGCCTCGTTTAATTACGTACACTCGTAGTTTCCATTGCCCATGCACGTCGTCGCGCGTTTGCACCGTGATTAACTTTTGCCATGCTTCGGCTGCGGCGGCTGATCGAGCTGGCCGCGTTCTTGCTCCTTCTTGCACGGGGTGTTGCCGCCGCCGCCGCCGCCGACGACGTGGAGTTCGTGTTTGCCGGCTTCGCCGGCGACAGCGTGAAGACGAGCGGCGTGGCCGTGGTCACCCCATCTGGCCTCCTGCAGCTCACCAACGACACGAACGAGAGGTTCGGCCACGGCTTCTACCCCGCGCCGGTCCGCTTCAGGAACGCCTCCACCGGCGCGCCCGTCTCCTTCTCCACGACCTTCGTGCTCGCCATCGTGCCGCGGTACCAGGAAGCGCACGGCCACGGCCTCGCCTTCGCGCTGGCGCCGTCGGTGGCCGTCCCTGGCGCCCTGGCCGGCAAGAACCTGGGGCTGTTCAACACGTCGGACGACTTGGGGAGGGGGAGGAGCGAGGTCGTCGCCGTCGAGCTCGACACGGCGATGGACGAGGAGTTCGAGGACGTCGACGACAACCACGTCGGCGTCGACGTCAACAGCCTGCGGTCCGTGAACTCGACCCCGGCGGCGTGGTGGCACGAGTACGACGACGCCGGCACCGGTAGGTTCGCGAACCTCAGCTTGACCGGTGGCTCGCCGTTGCAGGTGTGGATCGAGTACGACGGTGAAAGCGCGCGCCTCGAGGTGACGGTGTCGCCGGTCGGCGTGCCCAGGCCGGCCGTCCCACTCGTGTCATGCGACGTCAACCTCTCGTCGGCCGTGGCCGACGACACGTACGTCGGGTTCTCGGCCGCGAACGGTGCGGCCCCGAGCTCGCACTACGTTCTCGGCTGGAGCTTTCGCCTCGGCGGCGGCCGCGCTCAGGACCTCGACCTCTCCAAGCTTCCGCCGCTCCCGTCGTCGAGATCGAAGAGCAAGATGCCTCTGCCGCTCCTCCTAGCCGTCGCGGTCCTGCTCGTGGCGGCGTCGGCGGCCGTCGCGGCGCGCGTCGTGCGGCGGCGCCGACGGTTCGCTGAGGTGGAGGAAGACTGGGAGATAGACTACGGCCCTCACAGGATCAGCTACAAGGACCTGCACAGGGCAACCAATGGCTTCCGCGACGTCATCGGCACCGGCGGCTTCGGCTGCGTGTACCGCGGCGTGCTGCCGAGGTCGGGCGCCGAGGTCGCCGTCAAGAAGGTGTCCCACGGCTCGCGGCAGGGGCTGCGGGAGTTCGTGTCGGAGGTCGCGAGCATGAGCCGGCTGCGCCACCGCAACCTGGTGCAGCTCCTCGGCTACTGCCGCCGGCGGGGCGAGCTGGTGCTCGTCTACGAGTACATGGCGAACAGCAGCCTCGACCGGCACCTGTTCGGCGGCGCCGGCCATCCGCCGTCGTCGGAGCTGAGCTGGGAGCAGCGCGCCAAGATCGTCCGGGGAGTCGCCGCCGGGCTGCTGTACCTGCACGAGGGGTGGGAGCAGGTGGTGGTGCACCGGGACATCAAGGCCAGCAACGTGCTCCTCGACGCCGACATGAACGGCAAGCTCAGTGATTTCGGTCTCGCGCGGCTCTACGACCACGGTGGCAACCCGCAGACCACGCACGTCGTCGGCACGCTCGGGTACATCGCGCCGGAGATGAGCAAGACCGGCAAGGCCACCACGGCCACCGACGTCTTCGCCTTCGGAGCCTTCTTACTCGAGGTGGCGTGCGGCCGGAGGCCCATAGTGTTCAGCGTCGGTGCCGACTCGCCGGGGCTCGTCGAGCTCGTCCTCGAGCACTGGAAGGCCGGGAAGATCAAGGACGCGAGGGACCCGAGGATCGGCAAGTGCGATGAAGACGACCTTGAGCTGGTCCTCAAGCTCGGGCTGCTCTGCTCGCACCCTGACCCGTGCCGGCGCCCGAGCATGAGGCAGGTGGTGCAGATCCTGGAAGGTGCTGCGCCGGCGCCGGCGACGGAGACGTTACCGGAAGATCTCGGCAGCAGCGAGAGGCTGTTAGGGTACAACGAGTCGTTCGACGAGTTCGTCACCATGTTCCCGTCGACGTCCGAGATCACCACCGCCACGACGCAGCCTTCCGCATCGCACTCCACCGACGATCAACGGCAGCTCTCTATTCAGCTGAGTCGTTCGAAGTCAAGTTAGCAAATTTTGGTGATTTATGTGCATCCGTGTTCCACGTGGCACTGGAAAGCAGATAATTGCAGGATTAGGTGCTGTTTGGTACTTGTGTTGAAGTGAATATATGATACTGTAAGCCATTGTTAGGGATGATCAAAGAGTGGTACACCGACCAGCCTGGATTATTTCGTGTATGTTAAGCATTTTAGCTTGGAGCAAATTTCAGAAGAATGGACACTGTGAGAAGAATTGTGTGACAGGAAACAGCTTCTATGCGCTTAATTCAGAACTGTAGAAGGAAAAAATGTGAATGATTTGAATTCCAAAGTTTGCAGTTGCAGGATTTGCAGTTTTATCACTTTACAATCCAAAACTTAATCAACCTCGGAAGAGTTTGGAGTATGGTAATGTCGATTCTGTTATGCAGCAAAGCATAAAACATCACCTTGGCAGCTCGCTCAGAAGGAACCAAAGATATAGAAACCTGCTCAATCTTATCATGGAAGAAGACCATGAGAACCCAAAACTTTAGGATAACAGCTCTCTGCGTTTATAGAACATTAATGGACATGGGGAAAGATACGAAAGACATCCAAACTCTAATCTCAAGCACTGAAGGAGACATTTTTAAATTACACAACAAGAAACACATATATTTGTTTTGCTACTTGGACAACTTTGTTTCAGATCACTGCTACTGGGTAAACTGTGACAGCATGCTAGATTTTGTCCATACAACATTAGTTTACAGGTCATCCAATTTAGAACTAATTCCTTCACCTATAGGCACGGTTCTCTTTCTCCTTGGAGTTGTCGTCGTCGTTGTCGTCATCATCATCTTGGGTGCCCAGGGAAGCACCTTGGATCATGTCATCGCCAACTCCTGCAAGGACGTTTAGAAATTTCGATATTTAACTTTCAGCATTACCCACGGATAAACTGGAAGCAAGGAAATATATACGGACACACCTTCAATGAAGGACTCGAATTCATCATCACCTGGTCCTGTTGATGCTATTCCATTGATTGGTTGATTAATTTCCATCCAGTTTGGCTGCTCGGCCGGTCCTGAGAACAGTGCAGGTCTATCCACAACCCAGTCATCAACTATGTCTATGTAGTCTACTGAGACAGGATCAAAAATGATTTCACCTTGTGTTGTTGCCTGTGAACAGTTGTAAATCAAATCACTCATTGCCATCCATGCTTTCCTAGCCGTAAAAACTGATAAAATTCTATATAACGAGAATCTGATTACCTGTGTTGTAGCCGTAGGTTGTATTGAACAAAGGTGAGATGACACTCCTCGGCCAACACTGAGCACCCTGTCCGGGTCCATGACACTGAGCCGTCACTTCGTCCAACGATTTCTTCAGAATGCAACCACGAAAGTCATGGTACGAGAACACCTAAGGCCTCCCTCCCGCCGACGCAATGGCCTCGATCATTGGCCGAAAGTGGACGGAACTCACTGCCTCCAATGGCACACCGGCGTCATACAGAAGCCTCCCAACTGCCATGCAAACCTGCTCCCTGTCTGAGCCAGTCGGATCAAAATGTCCCAACGGCGGTTCAGCTTCGTCGAGCGCCATGACAATCTGAAGATGAGGCTGGGTCTGAAGAGCAGGAGGTGTAGGTTTAAGAGGCTGCTGGGTCTGAGGAGCAAGAGGAGTAGAGGCGTGCCTCGCCGCCGTTTTCTTCCTCTTCTTACCAGCACCACTCCCCCTCATCTCCGGCGGCGTCTCTTGGAGCGGCACGGCGCCCAGATCGAGCACCTCGTTGAGCGGGATCATGTGGATGGGGCTCTCCATCTCGCCGCCGGCGCCGACCTGGGTAGCAGAGGGGGAAGAAGCCATCGCCGGGTGGCCGATCCGCCTGGTGTTCGCTGGCCGCGTGGGACTGCTTGCGCTTCTTCTTGCTGGCGACGTCGTCGAGGCTGCGGAGCATGACGCCCTCGACCTCGGCGGGGACCTTGGGGCAGCAGCAGGCGTTGCCGGGGCGGCGCGCGAGGTGCTCCTTGAGGCGGTGGATGCCGCCGCCGAGGAAGTGCTTGCCGCAGTAGACGCACTTGAGCCTCACCCACCCCGCCGACCGCACCATCAGGGAGTGCTTCCACGCCGGGTCGTGCTTCTGCGCCCCGATCGGTAAGATCACCTCCGGCGGCGGCGGCGCCGCCTCCGGCTCCGACGCCATCTCCCTCCGCAGGTAGCTCCCGCACTGCATTCGCCATCACCGTCACCATCACCATCAATGTCACCGAGAGCTTGGCATCTCTTTACGCTAGAAGTTTAATACGGAATTAAACCCTAATTTAGGCGATGAGACAAGCGCGAAATAAACCTACCAACTGAACCAGTGCGGAGAGACGGGGAAGAGGAGTGGAGAAGAGAAAACCAGAGGAGGAGAGGAGCGGTTCGGTCTGGTCCGGGTTAGGTTGGGCTCGGTGACCGGGACGATCCACCGGGCCAGGTGGGCTGACTTGGTTAGACCCCATCTTGGGCCGGTTGGTTCGGCGGCGAGAACCGGATTTCCCGGTTGCCCTCGATCTGTCTCTCTCTATCCACACGACACACGCACGCCCATGGAATGTACGGGTTTTGGTATCCTGATTTTTGAGTTCGTTGCCTTACTTGTGTATAACAATCTTTCCAGATATTGCCATTTCCGTAAGTTAGGTTTCAGAGCATACCACTCCTATACCTATTTCCGAGCGAATTAAATTATCTTAGGATATGTCCCTTGGCCCTATTTCGAGTGAAGGAGATTTTCCTGATTTTCGTTTAAAAAGAATAACGAACTGTTTCTTATGAAATTGTTCAAAACTCAGGTGATCAAAATAGGCCCTCCGTCTCCCATCAAAATCAAATAGGGTTTTGACTCGAAAGCAGCGAGCACACCAACAACCAGATACTGTTACATCAGGATACTGCCTTTCACCCCAAAAATTTCAAATGTATACAAATATTCGCTGTTGAGTTTTCAGAGTAAACTGCACACCTAGAAACCATAAACACTACAATTTGCAAAGGCTCAATACATGAACTCGTGAGCTCTATTGCCTAAATTACAATATCTAGTAACTATTTCCGCCATCTGAGAACATGGGTCCAAGAAATACTTTCATATGAACACGGAGTTTGTAAGAATTGCAATTGCAGCTGCCAACAGTAAGCACCGTCAATAGGGAATAGTTTAGCTGAGCCCAAGTTCCTTCTTCAGCTGCTCAAGAATAGCCTCTATGTCAGACACACCATCATCAGAGCTGTTTGTTCCTGTATTATCACCCGGAGCATTTTTGCCTCTCCCCCCAAATTGTGTGTATTGATCATCCCCACTGTCATCCTCAGGACTTGAGTCATCGATCTTCAGTTCATTCTCCAGAAACTCGACAAATTCCTCACCAATCGCCTAATTGAGCAGAATGTAATAAGTTTACATGAGCTTTACCATGGTCCATAGTTACTAGTTGCAGCATTATCTGTGTGCTAATACAAATTGGACATTCTCCCTTTTCTCAAACAGTAGAAATTACAACAAGCAGCAGTGGAATAAAGATAACTTACTCCTAACTCTTCCCACAGGCTTTTAGGTTTCTGTTCTGAATTCAGCCCAGCTTCCCAGTTCTGAAATTCTGATTGCAGATCTTTAAGGAAATCCGCTGCAAAATCAGAACCACAGTGGTGTCACCAAATGAGCATTTTGTGATCGATTACATTCTTCATATCTCCGCATAATTATCTACCGGCAGTTTTAAGGAACAAATAAAAACCTACAAAAATGTAACAATAGTTTCTAGGCACGAAACTGCACTGGAATCTCACTGACGCTATCCAAGTGTACTACCGCATCAATAATTGATCACAGATAAAACCTCAGTTCACTGACTAGCCCAAAATCTGCAGCCCCAAAAGATAGTTTACTAGAGCAGAAGAGAAGGGACTTCAGTACCAAACCCATAGAATTGCTCTTCTGCATCAGCTGATTTGCTGCTCCCCGATGTCCAAGACGTGTCTGGGTTGCTGCTTGCGTACTTGGACCGGCTTTTCGAATTCATCAGCGTGTTGTACGCATGCTTGATCCGCAGAAATTTCTCCTGAGCATTCGCCTATGTTCAGAAAACAAACAAACACGAGCATTAACAAATCTCCAGAAGGGTAATAATTATACTGAAGCTAGCATTGCTCAATCCACCAAGGAATCACGCAGTGAAGTGTGAGACGCGATGCGATGGGAAGGGTAGGGAGCAGGAATTAACTGGCAGGCACCTCCTTGTTGACGTCCGGGTGGTACTTGAGCGCGAGCCGCCGGTACGCGCGCTTGATCTCGCCGGGCGCGGCCGACGGCGACACGCCGAGCACCTCGTACGGGGACTCTCTCCGCCCGCCGCTGCCGCCGCTCGCGCGGACCCTCACGCCCGCCCGCCGCCAGCGAAAGGAGAGGCGCGGAGAGGAACCGGAGCGGGAGGATGCGACTGCGGGGAGGAGAAAAGGCGGCGGCGACGGCGGCGGAGCGAAACGGCGGCGTGTGGGAAGGAGAGGAGGGTGCGGGGTGGCGGCGGCCTGCACCAGCACCGCCATGGCGCAACCGGAGGGCGGATGGGGTTGCGAGGGATTCCTCGGCCACTTGGAATGGCTCGCTACGAGCGTTCCACCGGAGCGAGCAGCAGCATCTGCCGTTCGGATCAGGCGGTGCAGGCGCAGAGGTGAGAATCGGACGGCCATACTTTAAGCTGATGGTGACCATGCTCCGGAAAGGGTAAATCACCGTCTTCGATGTTTTGAAACAAGAATACAGGAGAATCATCGATATCGAGTCCTCTTGTAAGAGATTTATAACTAGCATTGGCAATTTATTTGAACAAGAAGGTTCAATCCATTCATCCAAGTAGGGGTGAATTAGCTACCCCTTTGGCAGGGCTCCAGATTCTGATTCACGCTGGAAGTGATTCTGATTCACCCTGGAATCTATTCTATGTTGAATCTGAATCAGTCACAGAAATCGTTTGGCTAGCTGAGTGGATTCTGATTCTTGGAAATGATGAGGAAGGCTGAATTGACCATTCTACCCCTGTCTTTATGTGCTTACTTGTACTTGGAGTGTATTGCGCATGTATTTTTATTTGTTTGAAACAATAATTGCATAATAATAAAATTTAAAAGCATAGAACAATAATAAACAAGGATTAAAATCATTACATCAACATCCAAATGTCACAACATCCAAAACATGAGTGCTAAACAAAATACAATCACCCACTTCAAGTGACATTGAGCTATCCTCCGGACAAGGCCCTCGCTAGATCATCACGAAACCTATCCATATTCGTATCATTTGCATGTGACGTTGACGTGTCAGATGTATTTTGAGATGGTGCATACCTCTTATATCTTCGAGGTATCGTGGGCACATAATCTGGATCCCGATCACACCTACGGAAATGTCTATCAAGTGCATGATTCTCACGGATAAAGTTATGTAAACACATGGTTGCCGCCACAATCATCTTTTGCCTGTCCATCGGATAGCTTGGCATCTTGTTAAGAATTTACCACTTCATCTTCCAAACACCAAAGGTTCGTTCAACAACATTACGAACACTAGAGTGCAAATAGTTGAATATCTCTTGCTCACCACTAGGAGCAACACCCCTCCTAAAATCTGGAACATGGTACCTTTGGCCCTTGTATGGTGCTAAGTAACCTGGTCTATTTGGGTAACCAGCATCAACAAGATAATATTTTCCTAAAACATAGAAGTTCAAAGTTAAATTTAGCACCATAATAAACGATAAAAAGAAAACAAACAATCAACAACAATTGGTTACCTAGTGGTGGGTGTGGAAAGGTTGTTATATTAGCCTCCAACGCATGGTAGAGCACACTAGTGTCATGCATAGATCCTGGCTGACCAATAGATGCATAAGTGAACCTCATATCAAAATCAACGACTGTCATCACATTTTGGGTTGGACTTCCGGATCTGCCAATATATCTGACATAATCTTGACGAGGTGGTGTTGCTAAGATATGAGTACCATCAATGGCTCTAATACAATCCTTAAAATGTGGCCACATTCTTTGGTCACCACTGATCCTACTGTGCACAGTAGTGAAGTTCCTATCTTTAGGTCTTATATAATCCTTTGACATCTTGACAAGGCAATGCAAGACATCATCAAATTTCCTACTAATTGTCTCACCAGAATGCTTGAATGTATTCTGAACCGAAGTGTTTGATCTATTCTGGCCACAAATGGTTAGAAAGATAGCAAGTGATTCCATTGAGCTCATATGATTGGATGATTTCAGACCATAAGAACTGACCAATAAATCATGCAACCTATAAAAGAGTATTTCATTCATCCTTAACACCCTATGAGTTTCTCCTAGAGTTCTCAAAGTTTCCATTAGCCAAGCATATCCCGACAGTAGTGAAGTTCTTTGTGGATTCTTGTCAAGATAAGCACAATAGTACTTACTGAGAATATATGAAGTAGCAAATATATTATTTTGCATTTGTTTCTGCAAGAGCATAATCTTCAAAGTTAACCTATTACCATCATCATCATCGTCATCATCTTCAGAAGTACTTCCATCTCTTTCTTCTTCACTAGAGGACATCACGGAATCTAACAACATACATGCAGCAAGATCACATCAATATCGATCACAAAGTTTCATACAAGCACTTAACATGTTCATGGGAACAATAATACTTAACAGCAATAAAAGTTAAGAAGCAATAATTCAATAATACAAAGATACATTACATGCTGTACCAGCATGTATCTCGATCTAGATGTGCCCATACTTGACAGAATGTTTCTTCTTCAGCCATTCAAAACGTTGCTGTGGAGTGTCCAAAGTCATGAACATCTCTCTCTCCGATCTCTTGGTGAATAGTTCAGAAGCAATAAAATGTTCATTTGTACCAGGCACAGCCCCACAATCTTTAACCACTGCCATGACGTCTTTGATGGAAAGCCCAGAATGGTCCTCCCTTCTAGCCATTGATTCACAGGATGCGCTTGTTCTGTCATTCATAGATACAAGAAGTCCCATCTGTTCTTCCAACCACTCTCTTTCACTTGTCTTAGCCCGCTTCACCTTGTCTCTTGTCCCCCCCGCGTGCTCTCTTTCCTTTGGCACTAGCAGGTGTTACTTCCTCACAATCAGAATCATTTTCATCACTATCTTCATTTGAACCATTGAGCTCACGAGGATTAATAGGAACTGCACCCGATGAAGCATCCCAATGGTCCTCACCAGTATTTCTAAGGTCTTCAAACATAATCTTCAAAAAATCTGCATTTTGAAGGCCTCGATGCTCAAACTTGCTACTCCCTTTAATATCCTGAAAAAAATGTTAGCCAATGATGAGAAGCAAGTTGTAGAAGAATTATAAACAAAACAAATGGTTACTTTACCGTTTTTATCTTCTTCCACCTCTCATCAGAAGCAGTAACAGTACCCTTAGCTTCGTCCCAACCTAAACCGGTCTGTTTCAACAATTCCTTCCATGCGCCATATTCCCGTTTCAACTTATCCCATTTATTCTTAAATTTGAGCTTTAGGTAAAGTAGACCAGTCCTCTCTTGAAATTTGGCAATCACATTGTCATAACCCACTTTGTTGAGATGTGTACCTGAACGATTCCCTTTCTGAACTTCGTCAGCAAAAATCTCACAAACAATCCTAGTTTTCCTCGTCGGGCCATTCGGCATTAGCAGCCATCTGCGTTATTCAGCATCAGTTCGAACCCAAAAGTTTGCATCCACGCAGTAATACAATGAACAAAAGATGCAAACAATAATGATGATTCAACAACAGATATAAACATACAGCAAACAATTTATTGATTACATTCATGCTTCTGAGGTTTCTTCACCCAATAACTACAATGAATATAATACTTCTCATCACATTTCTTCACATTTCTTCATAGTGCAAAGAAAGAGCATGCGTACTGTATGAAAATGTGGGTGACAAGCGAATCTTTCTAGCAACAAATCATTCTTATGCATGAAACAAATTTGTACATGTGCCAAGAAATAAAAGGTAAACAGAAATCAGTCAAGAGGGGGTTCAAGAGGGGGCGGGGCGGCTTGAAACCCTAGCTTTACCTCCGGTGAGGGCTCAAGAGGGGGCGGGCGGGTGAGCCGGGGCGGCGCAGGGCGACACCGACGACGCCACAGAGAGGGAGGCGGGTGGGGCTTGAGAGGGGGCGGCGAGGCGGGTCGGGGCTGGGGGGGGCGGCGAGGCAGGCGGGGCAAGGTGGGGCGGCGAGGCGGGCAGGGCGTGAGAGGGGGCGGCGCAGGCGATGCGGACGGCCGCAGAGAGGGAGGGGGGCAGATCCAGAGAGGGGGCGGCGCAGATGGGGAGGCGGGCGGGGGCGGATGGGGAGGCGGCGCAGAGAGCTGAGAGAGGGAGGCGGGCGGGGCTCAGAGGGGGGCAGAGGGAGGCGGGCGGGGCTGAGAGGAGTCGGGTCGGGGTGGGGGGCTCGGGTGGCAAAAGCGGGTAATTCTCCCCCAAGTTCATGGGTAGGTACAAAAGACGCTAGTTGGATTCAGGTGGGGAGCATGGTTTCGGTTGATTCACCTCTGCAGTACAAAAACGAGAATCGTGGAGCTGAAATTTTTACGTGAAGCCGGTTGAATTTGAACCATTTGGTAGAGATTCACTGATTTCTGTTGAGAATCCAACCCTAGAATCTCTACCAAAGGGGCCCTAAGAAGGTGAGACCGTGAGAGTAGTAGGTAAGACCGGAACGTATGGCTTTGAAAGTAATCTTAGAGCATAGGTGCTGAAGTGTACACATCAGCTCTCTCTCCCTAATATACATTCTTTAGCTAATCTTATCTCATCCTTTTAGAACATTTTAATTTTGTTAATTGAATTGGAAATTGATAATTGATATTAAGACAGAATAATCGTATCAGCTGCTAAGAACAAAGCTAAGCCTTTTGACCTAGGTGCTAAGGTGTGTGCATATGTACTAAGGTCAAAAGGCTTAGCACTACTGCTAAGCTTAGCAACCAATTCTAAGCTTTTCTCTCTCTTAATACAGCAGAAAAATACTTTCACTAAAAAAAAGAGGAAATGAACAAATCATCAAAACTTGGAATTAGCAGCAGGAGAGTTTGTTCTGCTTAGCACCATGAGGTAATTACCATATGATTCAAAAAAATTACCAACACCATGATGCTTCTTTGGCACTTGGGTCAGTGAGAACGATGTCAGGAGCAGCGATACCATCCCGTAATTTTGCGGCAAGTTGAGCCCAACCACACCAGACAAGACCATGCTCATTGGCTATGTAAATATTGATACATTGAACATACGTCATAATCAGATAGTGGAAATAGACGCAGACAGAATTGACCTTCCAGCAACATTGCTAACAGATCCAAATTAACCAGATAAGCTACAAACAACCGGTTATCTAAACTTTCCAAGTAAATGCAGTAATATGAAGTTCCTAAAGAGCAAAAGTACGCAAACTAAGAAACAATAACAAAGAGAAGGGCGAAAACAGTATTAGTGCATCCTACATACCATGATTAGTGCCTAATTCTGTAATTTCAGAATATTTGAGAAAATAGATAGACTGATGTGTGATCATCAAGAGAAAGTTGAAGCTCCATCTGAGACCTGGCCAATCATCGCAGCCTCTATTTTGATACCATCAACATCCCAATTAGCAATACTGAATCGATCAATCATGTCGCATTAATCAATACCTGTCATAGTATCAGGATAAAGAATACCATGCGTTGAAAACATTTCAGTTAAGATATTCCAGAGTGATCTGGGTTTTGGCAACCGGAGGACCCTAATATGAACACTGTTCCAGCAGATAATTCGGAGTCAGGAACCTAAGTGTTTTTTATGGGAAGCAGTGGGGGTGGCCCTGCTGAAAACATATATAACTCCATTGAAAATGCATGTTCCTTTCCGTCCAAATAAGCCATCAAATTAGTGTTATCTATTCGCTGAAGAAAAGCCGATTAGAACTTGCTTGAGCTATAGCCAACTGCAATGTGTCCAAGATCTCTAAAGAGGTGTCCCAAGACAGGCCAATAAGTATGAGTAGTCCTGACTGATTTTGAAATTGAAGAAAACAGCCCGCCGGTCCACTAGGACATTCAGGGGCAAAGACAACGATATTCAGAATCTATACAAATGATCTGTCTTTGCAACATACCTCTAGTGTTATGTTTTTCCTGGAAAATAATCCAAAGGAAAACCTATCTCCAGAGCCATTAATAGATTGCATCCAATTGCATATCTCCTGAGGTAGCAGCATATGCTTTTGAAATACCAAAATCAGAGGACTTACAAATGGATGACCAAGAGTCCTCTTCTTCATTATTCCATAACAAAAACAATCTAATCTGAAGGTGACCAGGTCCTGGAACTGAGTAAAGGCAATATCGTACAATGGATGAAAGAAAAGCTAAAAATTCTGACACCAGTATATCCTTCCAAAAGAGAATCCAAGGTTTTCAGTATTTCCTGAAAAAGAATCCATAAAAACTTTGTGCTTTAACATATACTTATTTCCGGACCCATTTATAGGTTGTATCCAATTGCATATCTCCTGGGCTAGCGTCATATGCTTCTGAAATGTCAAACTAGAGAAACTCCGAATATATAACCAAGAATCCACTTCTTGGTTATTTCATAACACAGAGAACCTAATCTGCAGGTGAGCAGGTCTTGAAACTGATTAAAAGGCAACTTCGGACAATAGATGAAACAAAGACAATCTAATAATTTCTTAATGAACTGGTTGAATAACTGACTGAGTAAAAAAAGAAATCAAACGAACTCTTTGGTGAAATAGAGGTGATTGATGTTGGAGTTAACCCCCGTTAGCTAGCTGTTTAGTTCGTGTTGAAATTGTCTTTGCTTTGAGTCATGTTTGTAGTTGAGTCCAAGCATCAGAGGCTGCGGCAGAGTGCACACGTCAAGAAGAGATCATGTGAACACATGCTAGCTAATGGTGTTGTGTTTAGAGTGTTTTGTTTATTGAGTTAGCGGTTAGTGCGCGAGCTGAGAGGACGCGAGCATTTGCACGTTGCCGAGCCGAGGGACTAGCTCCAGATGTGTACGAATTAGTTGAGGCATATACGTGCGTGTCCTCCCTGAGTGCATGGCTGCATGCATGCATCCATTAGTTGAGTAGTGTGTGGGTATGAGCTGAGCAAGTGGAGTTAGTTAGCTAGTGGTGCATGACTCCAGGAGGCGTGGCGTCCGTGTGACATGAGAAACCAGGCAGGTTTGTTGCTCCGGCTGCGTGCTTGTGTCTTATTTAAACATTTTAATCACTTTGTTTAAGAGTTAAGGCAATACAGAGAAGAAAAGAAAAGACGTAGGCTGTGTGAAATAGCACGTCACCACCAAAATCCTGGATTTCTTCATTGTGCTTGAGTGTGTTGTGAAACAACCGAGAGAGAGTAGAGGATGTGACACACCTCCTACAATTGATCATGTGCTGAATTGTCTTTCAAAAATAAATGATGTGCTGAATTAATTTCCATATTAGTAAGTAGCATGGTTCACACGTTTAGGATCTGCTACAATAGGAATCAGCATACATAGAAGGAGAACTTGTACATTTTAATGAGCAAAGTGAAGACAGAATTATATAACTAATCAACGCACTTACCAATTCTTGGATTCCATGCAAGCAGGCTATAGAACTAGCCAATTTCACCACCTCTGGGCTTCAGGAATTGGCAAAATTGTCCTTGAAGGAATGCTCAGCAGGTCCCGGCAAAGGAACAACAAAATACAAGTAAGAATAGAGGTATTCACCACAGCAATAAAAATTCCACATTCAGTCGTCCAACAAGAAAAGCGTCAAGCACTACCAAATCAACTTCAAATATATTGATGACAAAACCAAGCATCCAAATGAAATGCAACATATCCACTGCAGCATATACACACTCCTCTTCTCTAGAAGGCTGAACCACTAGAACCAAACCGAACAGTAAGCTAGAAGCTACCAAAACAATGGGTCAAATCAAAAGGCAAGAAAACAAACTGTTCAAAATTCATAACTGCACTGAGTTGATCTCAAATCACTCCACACAAACATTTTATCATCTTAGTACTCACTAAAAACACCAAAATGCATCCAAATATCCAAAGCCACTAATATACCGTACAAGCGCTCAATTGCACAACGATCATCAATTTAAACCTCCGACAAAATCCAAAGATAACATCACACGCTTCCAGCGACAGACCGAAACAACCATATCTCCATCTCGCTACCACCTCACTTGCTAAAACTTGCAAAACCAAATCAAAACCACAGACTGCACATTAAACCACCAAACCACACCGGCCAATTCAGATCCATCATTTCTAACACTCACATCAAATTACTGCTCATTTCACAACAATCACGTCCATCCATTTTAAACTCTGGTAAAATTAAACATGGCATCATAAGCTTCCAATATCCACCTTGGCTCCCTTCAAATCCGATAATTCGACACAACCATCTTGCTACCACCTTACTTCACTTGCTCAAATTCCAAAACTCAATCAGAAACACAAAACCCGCAATGTAACCCACCAAACCACATCAATTCAGATCCATCTCTTCCATTCAATATCAAAACCAAACTAACTTACTCACCACATAAATCCAATCTGTAAGCCCTTCAATGCTGACCTTTGTTTCCAACTGTAGCTAATGTATTAATCCAACAATCACCAAATCCCCTAACATAAAGCATCCAAAACCAAATCCAACATATCCACCACATCAAGATGCAAATCATGCATTCCCCTTCTGACCAAACTAAGCTCGAATTAAATCATAGCAGATAAGTAAAATGGTCAAAACCACGCCACTGTATTGACCTCAATCAGGCCATGCAACCATCTCCTTATCACAACACTCTAGATCCTCAAAAATCCAACCAAAAACACGAAGCCACATACTCACCAGTCACCACAGTGCACCTTTTTACACACACACCATGATGTAAACCTATTTAAATTTCTGATCAAATCAGATGCATAGCCACAAGCTTCATGTATCCATCATAAATACCTTAAGACATAACAGATCCAGACAATCATCTTGAAATCACCTCACTTGCTAAAACCTCATAAACCAACCATTCAACCGCTTTCAACCACCAAAAACACCAAAAACACCAATCCAATCCATCATATCAGTTCCAAAACTCTGATCAACTAAAAACATTACCACGAGTTTCTCCTGACCAGCCTAAAATCTATTCAAACATAGCAAACAAAAACAACCACCTCACTAGCTAAAACCTCCCTAACCCAACCAACAAAATCAACTTACGTACTCACTAACTACATCAGCTCAATATCCATTGGTTTCATCCAAAATCGCCAAGGTCCAAACCAAACTAACACACAAGAACCCACAATTCTTAATCCACTTTAGAAACACCTTAAATCCGAGCTCTTTTTCCACCAACAATGAATGTATGGCATGGATAATTGATCACAACAATCATAAACCTCCAAACACAAACCATCAATACATTCACCGAATCAAGTAAACTTCACTCCTTGAACTGCTAGTGCCGAAGCACGATCAAGTTGACCAATCAAATTGCAGATAATCACCCTAAAATCCAAACATCCAATCCGATGTCAAATCCTATATGGACAGCTCCAGAACAAGAGAGCAGGCACTCCTAAAACAACACCGAATCCAAATCCATGGGGCACATCCTCAAGCTCCGTTCGAATCAGACACAATGTCACATGGTATCCAAATAAGTTACGTCATTTAGATCAACAATGCTAACCGTCCAAACTAGATCTGACTTCATCAAATATAACTCCCATCCTCCGAAAAACTACCTAGAACCAAATCGATCACTAGAACCACAGGATAACATGAATCCAATCCACCCGTCCGTTCAAAAAATCCAATCCACCTGAATCAACCACAAGCTAGCATGAATCCAATAAATTACAAATCATTTAGATCGACAATGCTAACCATCCAAACTAGATCCAATAGATCTGACCTCATCAAATATAACTCCTGTCCTTCAAAAAACTACTTCGAACCAAATCGATCACTAGAACCATGGGATAACATGAATTCAATCCACCTGTTCGTTCAAAAAATCCATTCCACCTGAATCAACTACAAGCTAGCATGAATCCAATCTGGCTGAATTTAACTAGAATCCAATCCACTTGACTCAACAACAAGCTAACATGAGTCTAATCAACCTAAATTCGAAACAAGCCAAAAGTATCACTTAATACCAAATCGATCACTAGAATCACGGGCTAACACGAATCCAATCCACCTGTCCATTCGAAAAATCCAATTCACCTGAACCGACCACAAGTTAGCATGAATCCAGTCCTGCTGAATTTAACATGAATCCAATCCACTCGACACAACAAGCTAACATGAGTCTAATCCAAACCAAGCCAAAAATATCACTTAGAACCAAATAAATCACTAGAACCACGGGCTAACACGAATCCAATCCACCTGTCCATTAAAAAAAATCCAATCACCTGGATCGACCACAAGCTAGCATGATCCAACCCGACACAATTTAACATGAATCCAATGCATTTGAATCGACCACAAGCTAGCGAATCTAGTCCGGCTGAATTTAGCATGAATCAATCCGCTTGACTCCACAACAAGCTAACATGAATCTGATCAACCTAAATCTGAAAAACACTCGAGACAACTATCTCGCAATCACAGCCAGCACTAAAATCTCCAAAACCCAGACCTCAATAAAATCAGCATGATCACTACTTCGCACCAACTCCACACCGATCGCGCCCATCCCAATACTCCCATCAAATCAACACATCACCACAAGCTTCCAATCCAGCTCAATTTCTTCGAACGTGACAAACCCAAAAAAACAACCATCTCCCCAGCACCTCACGCGCTAAAACCTCCCAAACAACAATCATCTCACTAACACCTCGCATGCTAAAACCTTAAAAACAAACCCAACCAACAAAAACACGAGCGCGCGAGCTCACGCACCAGACTGCACAAAATCTAAGCCGATCGCTTCAATCCCAAAACTCGATCCGGGGAAAAAAGGCACAGCCACACACCACGCAAATCCAGCTTCGAGTGCCCTGGTACCGCGAAGCCAGCTCCCCACCAAAACGTTTAAATGCACGTACCTGCGGCACGCGTTCTCCCTTGCAGTCAGTCGGCGACGGGCGCGATCACTCCGATCACCACCCGGGCTCGCAAGTAGCGACATCCGCCGGACCAACCACGGTATCGGACCACTCCGCCCGCCCGATGCACCTCCGGTCACGAGGTGAGGCGCCTCGGGACGAGGGGGCGGAGGACGGAGCCGTTCGGCTACAGGCGCGCGCGATCACGCCGTTTCGCGCTAGCTCTCGGGCTCGCCAGTGGCGACCTCCGCCGAACGCCCAACCAACCGCTTAACGGCCACTCCGCCGCCGGCCGCCCGATGCGCCTCCCTGCCGCTGGGAGATGCGCCTCTGAATGGCGAGTAGGGAGGTGATGGAGGAGCAGAGGCGGCCGCGGCTTCGTACGTCGCGCAAGCGAGGTGGGGAACGCGGCGTGAATTGGGTGAAGACTGCGAACAAGAGCGAAAGGAGAGGCGGGGAGTTGGGTGGAGCTGGGAACTGTGCCTGGAAGTTGAAATGAAATCTGAGTAAAATGCACCAATGGAGAGAAGAGTAAAATGCACCAATTTAGTTCTTATACTTTTTGGCTCTCTAGTTTTGCTAAAAGGGTTTATCTACGGTCCTAATCCCGTTTATGGTACGTATTTTGATGACGTGGCACCGTAAGCAGTCCAATTGGCGTTGTACCCGTCTAGCATGACGTTACTCGTCCATCGCAGCCAGGTCCCTCCACCCGATCCCCTTGCACACCTGTGAACTTCCGACGCCGACGCAGTTGCCCGCGGCGGCGATGTAGTGGCTCTTGCCCCTCGACGCGGCCGTCGTCTCCGTGGCACCACAGCGCCCACACGCAGACCATCGCTCGCCGCCGCCCATCTCGATGGCACTGCACCACCGCCAAACCAGGCACCAAGCGAGCATGCGCACGAGATGTTCCAGAGCAAAAGGAACCTAGTGACAGCAGTCCATTGAGCTACGGGGTCAGTGGTGGGCCGGATATGGAGAAGAAGTTGGTTGTTGCGTCCTCTTCCTCCTCAGGCGGGGTTGCGTGACCCGAGGGAGCCACCATCGTTGCCATCTACACCTTCGCTCGTGCCGGCGCAGCCGACCGCACGCACATCGTCGGTTGCGCAGCACCCATCGTGCGGGTGTGCAACCACCTCCTCGAGAAGAACCTGGTCAATGCGGTGGTGCCGATGTACAAAAATATCTCGCGCCCTTCGTGACGAAGGACAACTAGTCGGTTGAGGCACGCCGGCGCAGTCGATGGTGAAGTGGACCAGCAGCGCGAGGCGCGAGAACGAGAGTGAGAGCCGACGGTCGTGCTGCCCACCGGCCTTCTTGCAGGCGGTCGCCGGCCGTGCGCTAACCATGGCGGGCGTTTGCCGGGGCCGTGTGCTGGACGCGCGTCCGCCACGCGCGTGTGCACCACTTCCGAGCTCCTTCCGCCCTGGCACAGCGAGCCCGCACGCGGTGCCAGCTCAAGGAGCTCGCCGCCTTCCTGTCCAAGGCCTCGCGCGTGTGCTCCTAGCCTTTTGGAATGGCTTGGCCTGTCCTCACGCTGCACGGTATACGGCGCCGCGTCACCATTAGGGCCATATGTGAATCTTTTTAAAGAGAGTTAAAAAGATGTTTTCTGATTATAATCACTAAATTGCTCCCATAACTAGAATGTAGGATTTTAAAACACGAAAATAAAAGGAATATGATTCAACATCTTACAGAAACCCAAAACATGAAAAGTTACTTCTCGCAAAAAAAAATGAAAAGTTACAAATATGTCTCTTGCAAAAGACAAAAAGAAATTATAAGATCTAAATTAAAGTGTATAAATATAATCCATAAGAATCTCCATATAATTTCTTTTGATGAATTACATTCCTCCATATAATTTTTTTATAAAATTCCGTCGATCCAGAGAGCGTGCATTTTACTCAAATCGAAATGGCTTGTGATTTCAGTCGGGTGTGCTTTTATGGCGGGAATGTAGAGACGGCCGATAAGCGTGGTGACATCTCTTTTTTCTGACAGGAAAAGTGTGGTGACCTCTGGGAGTCGGAGTGGAGTGGAGCGCTACAAGAAAGTTTTACGTCTCGGAACTAATTTCTCTGGCTAGCAAGTGGGCTACATGTGTTTTCTCTAGAAGGTGGGCCACGCATGCAGGTAAGCTTCCACTCAAGACAGAAATAACAATAACACAAGCATCTGTCGGCCTCGTACGCGCAAACGCTCAAACCAAAATGCAGAGCTGATCAGCGTAGGATAACTGTAGAATCGTGTAAGGTTATAGAGTTGTACAGGCCAGAAATATCAAACTTCCACCAGCCACGCTCTTCAGCCTTCCACAATCTCTGCGAGCTCGACTAAGTGGAACTGGAGTTAAGAAGATGGTCCAGGGCCTAGGAGCAATGGTGGATCCTTCTTCCCACTGCTGGAATCAGAATCTTCTGTCGGAGCAGGCCTCGGGGCAGCCCATGCACGAAGCGGCGGCTCGAACATCTTACCCGCAACATCTGGTGGCGGCTGTTGCGGTGCGTCCTCTCCAGGAAGCACGACAAGGCCCTTCTCCCTGAGGGAAGACGGCTCGTCGTAGCACTCCTTCCAGAGGGAGTCCACAAGTTGTCGCTCCTCACGGGCAGCTTGGAGATCATCGGCGTCCATCGCGCTGATGCCTTCGATTCGGCCCTTGAGGACATCTTTCAGCTTGTCTTGGTCAGGTAGAGTGTTGCCGGCAGCAGACGTCTTGTCCCGTGCCAGCTCAAGAAGACCGCCTAAGGCGGCCTCTCGAACTCCAGAATCGTCACTGGATGCAAGGCGCACCATGAGATTCGGAAGACCAAGCTCTGTTGCAACACTCCTATCCACCTTGTTTTGCAGCAGGTACTGTATGAGATGCAGAGATTTCCTGGAATGATACATACAGCAAAATTGTTATGGACACCGCAAGTGCATAATTCAAATAGCAGTGGAAATTTCTGAGTCAAACAAGAAGGAAGTCCCAAAATTCAATAATACTAGCATGACCAATAACATGACTTCACAGAAAATGATACGATAGCTCCATTAGCAAAGCTGGAAGAGCTTAAAAGCGGTTTATCCTAAGATAATCAGCAACCCGTAGTATGTGTTTATTCACATGTTAGGATGTTTTATTCACATGTTAGCATGTCTATTCACAGCGCCTTGGGTTCTTGCAGTAGAATGTTTAGGTAGGTAAACCACTTCTGAATAGAGAACCTATTTGCCCGAGTTCCACGGATTAGAAGGCCATTTTATCAGGAGGGGGGAAGCATATGTCTACATGGTTCTAACAAGACATACAAATCACAAAAATGTCTTATGGAGTGTCGTGTCATAGCTGTTCTGAATGTCATAGAACATACCTCTGAAGTCTAGCATCATCAGAACCAAGCGCATCTTTCAGTGCAGCATAGCCATTTCCTAGGCGAAATGCAGCAAGTCCTGGCTGGTTATGACGGATCAGAGCTGAAAGACAAGGATATGATATCTATTATTAGCATGAATAACAGAAAAGAACTACATGCAGTTGATCTATCAGATCCTTGCATGAGACTTCTTTTGTCATGCATACTATGCAGTGATACAAAAATAACATAGGAAGAAATGACTTACAGGATATTGCTCCAAGAGCTTTTGTTCGTGCATTCGTGCTAGGATCAGATCTGAAGTTCGTCAACAGTGGCTCCAGTCCATTAGATTCCATGACAAGTTGCTGGCTTTTCGGGTTATTCTGCACAATTGTACTCACAACTTCTGCTGCCTTTGCTCGGATGCCAGCATGTGAATTTTTCAAGTAACCAAGTAGAGGATCTAATCCACCAATAGAATGGAGATCTGCTTGGACAATTCAGACATTTAACAATTTTCATATGGTTAGCCACAAAATGACTATTTACAAACAGGAAATCGTCAAATTCAATCATGACCTTACCATTTGCCATATCAATGGATTCCACATGCTCTTGTAACTCATCCAACATATCTGGAAATAAAGTTAGAAAAATAGTAGTCAGCACTCATAACTCAACGGACTTCAGAATTTACAGGATATAGGGTTTGAAAAGGAAAAGCAGAAACTAATCCAAATAATCATCATATAACATTTACAATGCAGTGCAGAAAGGGAATAAATCTATCAACACATAAACAGAAGAGCTCCATGACACTGCGAAAATGTTCACCACATGATTATCAGAAAGTGTCAAAAATAAACGAAGATCTGCAATAAGCAAGGAGGATCAATTCATTAATGTTTTATAGGTTGAACAGGAAAGATCATACTTGTCAGGAGTTACTTGTGCCATTTATTAGTTCTGTGAATCTCGACCCAGCACTAGGCACACAAATTGCATACTCAAGGAAAAAAATATCTGCATCATAAAACACAGAAGAACAGCAAGCAGAGTGCTTAAAAATCCCTACAGAAATTACTATCCATCACTGCTGTAAAGCTTCTCCGTTTATGGTTTTTGCCATATTTTATTTATCCATCATATATCCTTTAGGCCTACACATACTATGAATTTATTAAACAAATGTGTAGCATCCATCATGCTCAGGTTCCTAGTCATAAAATTGAACCATGAAATCTTGCATGTTGTCAAACACATACGAGCAGCTACACGGTGTGTGGAATATATCAATTGCATGTATAACAAGTTCATTGGAACAGTTATTGGTAACAGCAGGAATGGGATTGTTAGTTTGAGACCGCATGGTGATCACAAAAATAAGAACACTTGAAAGAGTACCGTACCTTCAATATTGTCCGGAGTCACGCCCTGAGACTGCAAGACATCTTCAGGGGTTTTCATCACCTGGGTGATCTCCTTCATCCTGCCAATGACATCGATTGTATTCGCCTGCATTGCCTCCATAAACCATTTCCTGTCCTCCTCGCTGCAAACCGAAATCAGGTGGACTATGGTCAACAGGAATACTCATCTTCACGCAAAATATACTTTGACCGTTTTGAAATCTGAAAATTTGAACGGCTCCAAGCAAGTAAAGAAAGGCTTGTACAATATCTAAACTTCTGAATCAAAATTAATGATTTGATTACTACTACTAGAGTTTCATACAGTTATTCTACTACTTTGGGACTGAGTGAACTGCATCAATCCAAATAAAACAGGATGCTAACAAGAAGTAGGGCGACAACCTAACGAAATAATACAGCTTGGGTATCATGGTGGTTCTTAGACATGAATTGGTAGCGAGTATACTAGGGCATACAGGGATCGCGTCGTTACCCAAAGCCCCCACTTGGTACACACTGGAACCAGTAATTCTGGCCATAAATCTGGAAACCGCACCAGGTTCATCCACGCGTGCTTCGCAACAACCCTCGCCCCTAAACTCTAACCGGATCGCCCCTAAACTCTAACCGGAACAGAACAACGGAACTGAGCGGTAGCATAGGAGGAGCACGAAGAAGCGGGGGATGGGGGATCCGTACCTGAGGGCGCGCGGCGGGTTGGTGCCGTCGCCACCGTGGGCGAGGCTCCACTTGAGCAGGCCGTTCCAGTCGGGCCCTCCTCCTCCTTCCTTGGCCATCTTCTCACGCTTGACGCCGGAGAGGCGCTGCTGCTGCTGCGGCTGCTAGTGCTGGTGAGGCGAGGCGATCGCTTCAGAGGTGTGTGCGCGGCCGCGGGAAGTAGTAGTAGTAGCAAGCCCTTGGTTTCCTCCCCTTTTATAGGGCTCTCGCGTCTTGGTCGATCGTGGCGTCGACGAGAGGGAGGGAGAGGGACCGTGACCGGCGGCGGAGTCGGGAGTGTTCCCGAACCTGCGGTGAGCTTCCTCAGGAGGAGGAGCGCCTTGGGCCGCCACGTGCTCGCGGTTTGCCTATCAGATCACAGGGCCGCATCGAGTCCACGGGCTGGGATGTGGAATATTGGGCTCTGGACGCCTGACTGGAGTTAGGCCTTTACTGTGTTGGGCTAGGGCCCATATTGTACTGTAGTTCGGCCCACGGGCCTCTCGCTGAACCCATCGGATGTTTCTTTCACGGGCCTTCTACGCGGAATTCCTATACCCCGCTCATTAATAAACCCCCAAATAGGCCCTTCTCCGCCAAGTGGGCCGGCCCAAAAGGGTCTACGAGCTCGCGTGTTTTTATGTAAGACGATTAACATTTCTCACACGTAGGTAGAGTACAAGGTCTCGCTGGAGCTAAGCTAAGCTCCGCTATAAGCGGAATATAGGGTTTCTTGGACATGAATCTCACAAGCTCGCAACTCGGTCTGTTCCAACGTTGGTGAAACTGGCGAAAACTTTGCTGGTTCACGGCGCGTGGTGGTTTTCGTAGATCAAAAGAGAGAAGTTATTATAAAGAAGAGAGAGAAGAGAGTTCAAAATAAAGAGAGAGAGAGAGAGAGGCTCGTATGGATTATTTTGGTCATGGAAGCAATCAAGCAACTAGTGTGGTAGCTAGCTTCAAAGAAGGAAGAAAAACGCGCCTAGTGTAGTAAGCAAGACAAGATAAACGTTGGATGAACCAAGGAAGCACAATTCTTGCCCATCGGAGTAGCATTTTTACCAACTTGCAAGAACATATACATACATATTACACATTTTTGTAATAGACCTCCGAACTTCTAAACTCCTAATTAACTACCAGGAACATACACCCATGGTGGTATATACATACAATTTCAACATCACACAGACAAAAGAGGAAATGCACATTCTTCTTGTCCCCAAAAAACCAAAATGAGATGTGCAACAACCCTACTACACTAAATCAGGTATTGACGCGTAAACTAGATTACGCGCAGCTGGAGGCCTGCCTCTGGGATGGCACGAGCACGAACAGGGACTCGATGTCCGGCGGCTGGAAGTAGCCCCCCTTGGGCGGCTCCCGCCGCTCCTTCCCGAGCTCCGGCAGCGACACCGCCTTCTTCCTGGGCGGCGGTGGGCACGACGGCACCACCGGGATGCGGCACTCCTCCCTCCTCGGCGTCTCCCACCCCTGCTCCTCCTCCATCATCACCAGCCCACCATTCTCCATCTCTAGTTAGCTTCTCTTGGAAAAAAGATTTGAACGTCAGCCGGTGAGCTAAGCAAAGAGCCAAAGACACTCGCACGCTAGCTGTTGAGCAGTTGAGCTAAGCTGGGGGAGTGTAATATAGTGGTACTACCGCGGTGGGTGGTGATGGAAGGAGCGAAGCGGAGTGGAGTCCAGCGGCGTTGCGGTGGCGGGGGTGAGATGAGCAGGGGGTTTATCTGACTGACTGAATGAACTGTGGGGCTAGTAGAAAGGTGGGGTCCAGTTGTCTGTGAGAGGGAAAGCGCGACGCACTCGTGTGGAAGGTGGCGGGATGGTTGGGAGAGTTACGTGGCAACGACTCGCGAATGCGCGGGAACAGCGTCGGTCGAAAGTGGCGGAATGGTCTAGAGCTCTGCCTCGGATTCTCTGCGCCACCGCGCCATAGCTAGAAACTAGAGACTAGAGAACTCGACCACCAGTCTGCTGTAGCCCGTGGCGGTGCGCGAGGAGCCGAAAACTACGAACCCCATGGGAATAAATATATATATTTATATAACTGTCTATTGAAAACGTTTTGTAGATTCGACTTTATTAACTAATGTTGTAAAGTCTAAATATTTCTAAACTTATTTATTTAATGTTTAATAGGTGAAATCGTTGTTTTGCGATATTTATTTGCACATATCAACATTGATATATGTAATATTTGACACTTGCAAAAAAATGTACGGCTAGCTCACATTTAGTAGTTATAATAAGTCACCATCTGGTCCATAGCCCATTCAGCATGAACAAGCATATCTAGACATTTAAGATGCAAATTTGTGTCTAATCTAAAATTTTCACTGTAAGTTCGTATCTAATCTAAAATTTTCACTGTAAGTTTGTATCTAATCTAAAATTTTCATGTACAAATACAACACACATAAAATTCTCGCTACCTAATCCATGCATCAGTGCATACAATTCATACCGAACACCCAATTTGAATTACACGTACACAGATAGTCAAGTGATAATTACCACATCTAAAGACATTCAGGATGTAAATTTGTGCAATAACTTCATCAATCACAAGCAAATCAGTCTGGAAAAAAGAAAGAGTTCAAGCACCGGTAGCGGTCAGTGCGGGGAAGCAATAAACTGCTCCATCACAACTCTGGAAGAACAAATAATTTCATTACATGAAAATAAGAACTAAGTACATTTCCACTTAGCTACATCATCGCAAGCATGGAATATATCATCGCAATCTGGAGGGCAGCCGTCGACCTGGTTTTTGGGCCAACAACCGGATTACAAGACGGAGGGCCGGCAACGAGCAGTGGAGAGAGTCGGGGAGGATGCGGCTAGGGAGGAGCTGAGTGGTGCAGGAACTTGGGGAGGCCGAGGACGGAGCTTGGGCGAATCCGGCGGGAAAACGTGCCAACAGCGGGAGGGCATGCCGACGATGGGAGGTCATGGCAAGAAGACCTGTTGGCGGCAAGAGGTCGAGGCCGCTCAAGGAGCTCGCGACGGGAGACTGTTGGCAGCGACGGACGAGATATCTCTACTACTATAGTGTACCAAGTTTGAATTTTTGAACTTACATCCCTTTCTCTCTCCTCATAGGATCTAGAAATCAATATGAACCGTTGATTCAACTCAATATACTCTTGATCTATGGTCAGATCTCTACGAAATCGAATCCGACGGTTTGAATGTTTCGGATTCGCAGTCGTCCAGCGCGCGCTGATTTTTGGGTGTCTTCTACGTGCGCGCGAATAGAACAACCTAGAACGCCAATCAAAATGTCGCACGTCACTTCCCATTGAACCTTACAGCGGCTAATCTCCTTCGTCGCCCGCACTCGCTCTCAGCACCCCTGATCCCTGCGCCCACCGCCGCCGCTCCCCGCGCCTGCTCCCACCCATCACAACCGCGGCGCGCCCGCCACCGCTCATCACCACCGCGGCCACCGCCCGCCACCGCCCTTTTACCCAGTGAGACCACCGCCGCTCCTCCCGCTCCCGCGTGCCCACCCACCGAGGCCATCGTAACTCCCTGCTCACGCTGATAGCGCTGCCAAACTCAAGCCAAACTCAAGCTGCTCCCGATCTCTCACACCGAAGCTTACAGCATCTCATCTCTGATCCCTGCGCCCACCCCTACCCATCACCCACCGCGGCCGCCGCTGCTCCTCGCGCCCACTGCCGTCCGCCACCCACCGCAGCCATTGCTACATCCTCTGCCCTACAAACTAAAACGGCAAGTGCTCTGCGCCACTCCCTTGCTCACACTACCAGTCCCAATCATCTGAATTGAAGTCGCCCCCGACTGCCCCTCCCTGCTGCTAGCGCTACTGCATTTCCAGTTCATTTGGTCGTTCTAAAAGGTAACATAGCATTTCTGAGATTTTATAGTACTGTGTTATTTGATGATTTGATGATCTATACCATTTCTGCTTCTGTGAAAAAGATGCTAAAAATCTGAATCGAAAATTTACTTCTCGATCTAAGAGAAACTGAAGAATAAATTGCACCAGCTGTTCTGACCACCAAGTGTTTGTGTTTATGTCTACGAAGCTTTTGAAATTAATAGAACTAGCTGGAAGGATAGTCTTACGTGTCTCTCTTGCAATTCCTCCTGGGTAAGTTCGCCTCTGTTTGCCTTGTTGATCTGTTGAATACATCTGAAAAAAGAGAGCAGCAACGAGTTGAGAAGCCAGTGACTGACGATCTCTTGAGCATTACTTACCTCCTTACGCCATCAAGCAACTCCTGGTTATTCGGATCATGCTTTAGGCCTGCCTGATAAGTTTCCAGTGCTTTGTCATATTCTTTGTCATGAAAAATTGGACCTCACCTTTCCTTGTGTATCCCTTGTAGAATGCATGATCTAGCTCGATGCATTTCTCAGCATCTTTGAGACCTTCAGGCATGGCTCCGAGCTTGGTGTAACAGGCAGCCCAGTTGCTGTAAACCTGAAATATCTTAGCAGTTATAGTATTTAGTAACACTACCCAAAGCCACTACAACACAGCAGAAAGCACCTGACTTTTTATAGTCAGTCAATAACATGCTCATTCAAATACTATAGATGCAGTTCTAGATGTTAACCAATCCACATTATCAAATGATCTCTTCCCATTTCTCTATCTCTATCTCTATATTCTCTCTGTCTCTATGTATATATATGTATCTGAATAAAATACTAGATGCCTTCATAAAATTAAGAAACTGAAAAGACAATGTCAGACTGTCTCAAGCGAATGATGAAAATAACCAACAGAGCTTAAAAAAACCTAAAAGTTTCAAAAACAGTACCTGACTTGAAAGAGAACTGATTGCACTAGCATATGCAAATGGAGCTACGGCCAATGCACATGGAGATGCAGCCACCATAAGTCCTAATCCACGGTAAATTGAACCCCTGCAAACTAAAGAAAATGTTAGAGCACAAAAATCGCAATCCTAAAGCTAAGTGTATCAATACAATACAAATTGCCAAATCATCAGTACTAAGGTTTTCTAAAGCGTATACTGTAGTATTGACTACCAGTCAATCAGAGAAGTACATAGTCAAATTTTTTGATCCATTATATTTGTAATAATAAGACCAACACAGCATGTCGCATGACATTAGAGAAATACCTGAGTTACCGAAAAGGGCCACTTAAAGAGTAAGGGTCCCAATAGTGCATCACCCAAAGATAGAGCCACGCCAACTCTGCTCTAGTGCTCTCCAAACTCATCTAGCCATCTTTGCAATTTTGGCTTGTTCCGGCCCTCTTCAGTCAACTGGACAATTCTGATGAACTTTTGAATTTGCATCCCCTTTCTCTCTCCTCATAGAACGCAGAATCAATATGAACCGTTGATTCCACTCCCCATGCTTCCGATCTATGGTTAGATCTCTACTAAATCGAATCCAATCAACTGTATCGAGGCACAATATTTTTCCCACCAGTTGTACCGATGTACACCAATATTTCAGTGAAAAGGCCTCACAGGTCATGGTACATCAAATTGATATTTCATGAACCTGTCCTTAGATACAGTCATCTGCATTGAGAATGGTCATTAAGTTAATATAATGGTTTGAACGAATATTGCAGATGCATAGGTTGGTTTTCTAGAAACAGAATAGAACAGTAAGCTGATTTCTAAGGACTAACACTTAGGACGAGGTTACATTGTAAGATGTTAGAACTTTGTAAGAGGTTACATTGTAATAATAACTCATGAAGATATTAAGGCTCATCAGCAATCTAGCAATCATACCTTTTTGCATGTACCCAACATTTGAGGCTCAAAGTTCTCAAGGTTCATTCTGAGCTCTTCAGTTATGACCTGAATAAATGAGAGATGCAGAGTTCAATGGCTATTCTGAATTTCAAACAGAAGTTTGGAAAGGTCAGTAGCTTTTAAACTTACTTCTCCCCCGGTAAGGGTAGCAAGGTCCTTCAAATTTGCTTTCCTGTTCTCCCCAAAACCAGGAGCTTTAACAGCACACACCATCATGACAACAGACAATACAAAATTTAAATGAAAATAGATATAATTTACTGACCTTAATGCCTACACGAAGCTTATTAATAATCAGAGTACTCAATGCCTCGCTTTCTACATCTTCTGCAACAATCAGTAGAGGCCTTTGCTTCTATTCAGGGCAGCATGTTAACCATTAGAGAAGTACCATTATGACACTAATATTGGCCAAAGATTCATGAGCACGAACAATTACCTTTAGAGCAAATTCTAAAACCTTAACTACTGCATGCAAATTTGAACCAGAGCATTTTGAGAAATCTCTGAAGACAGAATGAGACAACAAGACGAAGCACACTACAAGTTGTGCTTTTAATAAACAGGACCTAACATGTTGGTTTACCTGTTAATGATAGTTTTTCCTAAAACTTGGTAAGAGTTTAGATTTCCCGAGACAAAATGCCAAGTCAGTAGGTTAATTTTCTTCCAACGTCATACAGGAGAATTCTTTCATATCACAAACACAAATGAAACCCACATGTTGCTGCATAAATCCTATATTTTTTCAGTTTGTGTTTCAACATTCCTTAAAAATACAGAAATGTGCAGCCCTGCTGATGCATGTAATGCTTCTCTCCTCGACACTCGCAGTTCAGTGCAAATTCATAGCATTGTGCCTACTTTTTTTTCTTAATGGGGTGTCTTTGTACTACTTCCATAGGCTTATCAAGTATGGCGTCCCACAAAACAATCTAAAGAAATCATCGCTACTTGTTAAGGTAAAGCGAAAACATTTCTGCTGCAGAATCAATGAAATGTTCCTGCAATAAGATGTACTTCTTCAGATGAAGTTTCTCCCTTCTCTGACATATGTTGACCACATGCTGCCTGCAAAATTGCTGGATGCAGCATCAACGTAGCTGTGATCCAGAACTTGGTTCTTGGATGCAACACACATAACCTTTTAGCATTAATTGTTTGATTGATGTACTCCCAATTGTATGGTTTGTTTCTAGAACATTATTAACGAGATTCCATATCCTTGTTCTGTCATAAATAAACTGAATCATATGATTTACAAATCATGAATGTGCTTAACTTTGCTCTAATTTAGAAGATATCTATGCTGATAGCTTGTGTAGCCATAAAAGATTTCGAGAACCATGTTCAAGGCTGCAGTCTGGGTTATACTACAGGAGATGTCATTGTACCCCATAGTGAAGCTATTACAGTAGAGAGCTTTATGGCCTGGAGAGAACGTTTTGAAGCTAAATTGGCGTGGTCTCTCTGGAAGAAGAATACAGTGCAGTACTTGGGTGAGAATGGATTTGGGGAAGCTCTCTGCAAGTGAGTGTGACAGAGAAGAGGATACCTGCTATGCACCACTGCTAACGTCACACAACGACTAGAAAATTTCACATTTTATTAAAACTTCATTAGGTTCGTAGCCGCATATGGCAAGATTAATTTTTGCCACATACACGTCTCACATGTTAGTGATCTAGAAAGTTTTTTTCTTGAAACCCAGTGATTTAGAAAGCGAGTGTAAGATTTCCTTATTTTAACCAAGTTATAGCGTCCATTTTTATTATGTAATCATAAACTATTAATTTTAGCAAAATGTGGTGCATATTGATCTGGGACAACATGCAAAGCATGTGCCATTTACTAGTAGGGAGAGGTGGGCAATAAGTGGAGAGATGAGCGCAGTGATGCGGAGAAAGAGGGTAGCGCAAGGAGCGGCGGCAAGAGGTCTAGGAAGAGGTGGATGACGGGATGGACAGAGGGGTGTGATGACACGGGAAGAAGAGGGTGGCGGTACAGCTCAGGATAAGTTAGCTCTTAGAAATAGCTTATACCTTATTTTGACTTATAAATTAGGTCATAAGCTGTTCTTAAGAACCTGCCTCACCACCCTAAGAAATTAGACTATTTTCTAACCAAATTTTCTAAGTGCGATACTTCTTGTATTTTTGCTTATTTCCAGAGTCATATTTTAAATTTTGATCTCTCCCAACTTGACAACTCGCTAGTTACATTGGTGAAGGGATATTCGACACAACGCAACATTGCTCTTTCTAGAGCGCCGAGATGGACTAGTACATATTACGTTCTCCCACTGCGGGTGTCGACGTTCTCCTCCTCGGGGTGTCGAAACGCTGTCGTGGCGATCGCAATGGATCCAAGCTCATTCGGCGGTTCAAACATTGATGACTCTACGGAGAATGCCCTAGAGCATATCTCCTCGGTACGTGGGCTCCACTCCTCTCACCAGCACAGAGGAGGGAAGTTGTGGCTGAGGACGCGACCACGTGGAGCCAGCTCCGTTGCAGGGACAGGAAAAGCGCGCGCCAGCGTGGCACGGCCGAATATTTGATGCAGCCGCGCGCCTCCTGGAGAACTCACGCTCCTCTCGCTTCCCCAAGCTGGAGCGTCACCGTGCGCTCTGTTTGTTTGTCACAGAGCCGGAGAAGACTGGAGTGACGCGTACGAGATAACGACGGGCTGCTGAGCGTTCGGTGGGTTGGCGCCTTCCGTGGGCATCGTCAGCACGGGATGAAGGATCCTGGACCCTTATGCCCGGTTGCCCGAGCTTAGGCCACATTTCAGGGACAGAGATACAGAAAAGAGCAAAGATCTCCCTCGAAACACACACACATGCAGATCTCTACTGGTACGCGAAGCAACTACAGGTGTTATTTTTTTAAAGCAAATACAAGTAAACAGACAATGGCAACTTTAGAGTTGATATTTATTGAGTTTCGTGCAATTCATCAATCCTAAATCCGTAGTGAAGTTAGCAGGACCGCAGGCCTTCAACAATCAGTATATGTAAAGTTTTTCAATCCAGACAGTCATGATGAGCTTTCTCACTGCTCCGCGCAAGTGAATTTCATACAACTTTCAAAGGTGATGAGCATGCTCCCTCGAATAAATAAGATCCAGAAGTTTGTTCGAGGATGACAAGTGGGCACTTTGTAAAAGGACATGGGGTGGATGCCCATGTCCCGCAACTGGGGCCAGAACTGGCAGTCCAACGCCATCCTCGTCGGCCAGGCCCTCTCCTTCCGCGTCACAGGCAGCGACCGCCGCACCTCCACCTCCTGGAACGCCGCCCCCCGCGACTGGCACTTCGGCCAGACCTTCGAGGGCAAGAACTTCAGGGTCTAAAGGACCATCGGTCCAAGCAAACAGGTAATAGTAGTAAAAGTCTAGTGTTAATCGGAAGTGAATGTTCTGATTATGATCTTATATGCTCCTCCGTCCAAGAACGTAAGGCGTATTTCAATTGATTAAGACAAGATTTTGATCAATAATTAGTCTATTCATATGTAATTTATGTGACATAAAATTGATATCATTAAATTCCTCTTCAAAAGTACTTTCTTATTATTATAATTTTATATCATATAAACTACATATTAATAGAGTAATTATTGATCAAAGGCTTGTCTTAATGAATCAAAATTAGCTTTATATTTTTGGACAGAGGAAGTACATAGTAGTAATTACTACAGCGATCGAGTGCTTAAGTAGGCCGGTCTGGATTGGTGAGTTTTTTCTCTCTCTATGGTAGCCTGTGAATGCAAGGAGCAAACAGGTAATAGTAGTAAAAGTCTAGTGTTAAATTAGGGTACATTGTTGTTACTGCTGTCACTAGTCACTGCTGGTAGTAGTATCGAGTGGTGATGGATGGTTATGTTGGCGTCTGTAAGGCTTGGTTTGGGAGCCGGGAGTTGAAGAGAGGCTGTGTCGAGTAGTGGCTGAAGTGGCTGCAAAGCTGCAGCTAAAATTGGAGTGGTGAGTGTAGCCCGCAGCTGCTTGTGTCCCGTGTCATCTGTTTCATTGACACGCCAGTGTTATTATCATCGACTTGATTTATCTATCTATCACTATGGTAATTTGGTGATTGGGGTTATAAGAAGATCAATATTGCCTATGTTTATCCACACCTATCTCTCTGCGTGATGCTGTTGGTATCGATGTTTGGCTAAGCAGATTTGTAGTGCTACGGTGATCATACTTGCCTTCGACCTTTTTCGTGAATCGCTCTATGGAGTGCTGAAATTACGTGAAAGGGACAAAGGCAGTAAAGCGAAAGTGCGCAGCGAGTCTGCTCCTTTCAGAATGATATTGCTTGTTCGGTTGCCTGGGCTCAGCTGAGAGAATTGTCACGACTGAGATGAGTGGTGGCGGCTTTTCTACCGCAAACCTTCACAAATCATGTAGATTTCCCTCGAACTAGATCTTGTCGCCTTTGGCCTCAGCAAAGATACTTTCTTAAACTTCTCTTTGCAAAACTTGCTAAACCCTGCAGCAGTGCAACGATTGATCATTCATCCTTGTTGTGATATCAATTGCCGCCATAGCAAAAACAAAATCTACTTGTAAGAACTTCATGTAACCTGGTATATCCTCATTCTCAAGAAACTTGATTACTAGGTTGCCTCCACGTCTAAGAACACCATCTTCATCAGGATCAGGGTCTGTGGAGCTCTGAAACTTCTCCATAGTCACACTATAATCAGCTGTTTCTTTAACTTTTATCTTGCCAACTGCCAAAGAGAGTGCACGCATGCCCAGCTCACAAGATATAGCTTCATCTTTGGTTGTAATCCCTGAAACTACTGGACACATGTCGGATAATATCGCAGAAAATCCTCGTTCCTGTACAGCAGAGTGACATGATTAATCAAGTAAATAAACACACAGGGTGATCACTTGCAAGATCATAACACAGATATAGCTGACAATCATTGATTTGGAATTTCTATATGAAATTAAGCAGGGGCAAGTTTGGTATTTGGATTGATGAAGCTTCATACTATTAGTTTTGCAGGGTAAGTAGGACATAGGGTTGAGTTTACATACATGACACATTAAACAGAGCAGTCTCAAAAGTTCTGGTAATCAGCTGCCTACTGTGCTGTTAATAGAAGGCTAAAAACTGCGCTTAATAAATACATGTCGGCCCTTAATAATTGACAGCATCATACTGAACCTGGATTTTGTGCACCTGGCTGCACACGCAACCTCTATTCTCTCTCCTCTTTGCCCACTTCAAAAAGTTGTGAATTGTTTTGAAAAATTTCATGGATGTTCATCCTGATATAACATGTCACTTGCAAAATTTGGTGAAAAAATATGGCCGCATGCATCCTGAAAGAAAAAAAAATTGCGCATCTAAATTGCATAATATTTACTATCCGGGCTGTACCAATTTGTTTTTTTTTGGTGCAGGATGCATATGCTCATATTTTTTCATCAAATTTGGCAAGTGTATATGTTATATCAAGATGAATATCCATGATTTTTTTTTCAAAAAAATTCATAACTTTTTGAAGTAGGTGCAAGAGGAGACAGAATATAGGTTGCACATGCAACCCATTTTACTTGGAAATTACCCGCATCATACCAAGCTATATTCTCATTTTCTCGACAACCTGCATCTCTAACAAGTAGTACTGCCCCTTCATTCTCCAAGAAATATTCTTAGACCTTGCAGTTGTGTGTCTTGCCTCTGTTAAGCATTATCTAGCGATGAACAAACTACAACTCTCTGGTGCTAATTTAGTAACTCATTGCACACATATCTGTTAATTAACAGTTCTTTTATCACAAGTATTTCTACTCAATAAACCCCAATAACCTAGGGTGTGAACTTTTTGAGACCATTTTATGTTGTGAAAATGGTTTGAATACATGGAAGCGGGGGTTCCCCCTTTTTGGCAAAAGGAAACTTGTGGATCATTCGCTCCATATAAAATTCTAGTTCAGTCGCAAAGATTTCATGAGTTTGAACCAATCAAGCCACATTGCAAACTCAGACTAATCCGAATTTGATCAGTACCTGATTCCACTGATCTAAGCATAATCCACATCCAACCAAACTCCAGTAAATAGACAAAAGCAGGCTACCGAACCTGTGGCGACATTGCCCGAGCTTGCTGCTTCATCAGAGCCATCACATCGGCACAGACCGTCCTGACCCGCGAGTCACAGTGCGCCGACGGACCTTCACCTTCTGCTCTGCAACAACCGAGCACCAGATCAGACCAACACCCCGTCCACCAATCACAGCGAATAACGCAATCTGAACGCCACCGAATTGACTGACCTTGACATCAACACCGACGACCACGCCGCCCTTCTCGAGCGGGCCCAGGTTCTGGCAAGCCACCTACACGCCACCACCGACACCGAGCCGGTCACTACCAGCAGCGAGAGGTGATCAGAAGAACGGGAGCAGAGAAGAGGGATCAACGTCACCTGGAGCCACGCGCCGGGGGCGCATCCTAGGTCGAGGACGGCGGCGCCCGGGCCGATGAGCTTGTGCTGCTTCTGTATCTGGATCAGCTGCAACAGCAAAGCGAAGCGGCTCGCGTGAGACCTTGAATGCGAGAGCGCGGGATGGGGAGGGGGAGCTGACCTTGAAGGCGGAGCGTGCGACATAACCGAGGCGCTGGGTCTCGCGGTAGAAGAAGTCGGCGGTGCCCGCCGCGCTGCTCATGTTTCCGTTGGGCGGCGGCGCCGAGTAGTGAACGGCGGCGAAGGGGATTCGCTAGGGTTTTAGGCCGTTTTCGCGGGAGCGGCCGAGCGAGCGGGGCTTGCAGTCCGCAGTTACATGGATCGGCTGCTAGTATGTCGTCGGCCGGGTTTGGACCGGCACCAGGTGGGCCAATCGTCTGTTTAGGTGCTACTCAAAGCAATTTACCACGTCAATGTTTTGTCCAAATTTACTCTCTCCGATCATAAATATCCAGTTTTAAAATCTCATATAGTAAAAAAAACATAGATATGATCATTAATATAGAAAAGATTGTCAACATCGATAACCACAAATTGATACTATTAGATCCATCGTGAAATATAACTTCATAATATATAATTAATTTTATTTAAAGAAACATATTTTCGAAGAAATCTATATCTATAGCGTACGAGTTTGGTAGAATACAAATGATATTAATCATCCATATAATAGGATCTGGCTCAAAAATTAAATTAGACCCCTACAAATTAACTCATAATTACATATTTAGGAGAGAGCTAAGGGAAAATTAATCCTCACAGTTGATCTTCTGTTCTATTTTCGCCTCCCTACGCCAGGTCCGTGGCTTGCTCTAAATGCCCTACACGAATGACAAGTAGAGATGGCGCACTTTGATAGATATTTAGATAATATATATTAGTGTAATATGTATTTGCAAAACATGTATTATATGTACCAAATTGTTAGTTGATAGCCAAATTGTATTAAGCTAAAAAAAAGAACGATCATCCTAGGATAGCGCCCTAGTTACACCAAAGAAAATTTACATAAAAATTTTGGAGGAAGATTGATGATGGCTAAACCAAAAGAAACCATGAATCCCGACGATAAACTTGCATGCTAATCCTGATCCCAAATGGTTAAATTTAAATGGAAATCTCCTCATCTCATTACGTGAAACGTGTTGTCATAGGAGGAAATACACTGGTTTCCCTTTTTCTAAGCCTTGCTGGTTGGTTTTCTCGTGTTTCAATAGCGACGCCGAGCGTTTCCTCTGATGGTAATTGTATGGAGTGTGACTCAGCGTAGTTGGTAGCAGCAGTTATGTCGTATATCGCGTTTGAAAGAATGCAAAGGCAACACATGTGAGCGAAATTCAGAAAAACAACAAACCAGAAAGGAAAAAACAAAACAAAACACTGTAGAAGGGTATGAGCGAAAATAGATATAGACACGCTCCGTTTGCAACATGTGGCGTGCGAGGAGCATGCCCCTTGGTGTATCGCACGGAGGGGGCGGGGCCCTAATGGCAGACGCTCCCAAATTCAAATGACGTGCCGAAATCTTGAGATCTCGGAGAAAAAGGAGTTAGAATAAATCAAATTATGTTCATGCCTTTTTGTTTTTTTGACAGGAACTTTGTGATCATGCCTTGGTTCTAGAACGAAGCAACAGGCTACGATCACGTGTGACGTGGCCACCCTCCACGCCGCGCGTCCCTCTTGGCATGTCAACGTCGTCCAACCCCCCTTCAGTTCGCCACGGCCTTCTAGACAAATCCTACGTTTTCTCCTTCCTTTCCCTTCTTTCTCGTGAAACGCTGACAGCACCGAGGGGTTTCGGCGGTTCGCGAGAACACTTCTGCACTGCACCAGCGCTCGGGCCATGGCGGATTCGGCCGCGTCCCGCCCCACCGTCCTCGTCACGGGCGCCGGCGGCCGCACAGGTACCCCTCCCCCCGTAACCTCCGCTAGCGCATTCCGGCCCCTCGGATTCATCTGGTTTTGTTCCGAGTACTGTTTCTCGGAACAAAACCAGATGAATCCGGCTGTCTTGCGAGGTTCTTGAGATCTACTGTTTCGTGATGGGGAATTCTGATCCACGACAGCATTATTTCTGGGGTGTTTGATAGAACTGGCATAGGTTCTCTAGGATAATGAGATCCCTTGGCAACTGACATGGCAGTTAGTAATAACACACCCAGCGACACTTGATATTAGGTCAAATTGTCTACAAGAAGCTTAGGGAGAGATCAGAGCAGTTTGTCGCGAGAGGTCTGGTGAGGACAGAGGAGAGTAAACAGAAGATTGGTGGAGATGATGGTGTTTACATTGCTGATATAAGGGACGCGGATCGTCTCGTGCCTGCTGTTCAAGGCGTCGATGCGCTCGTAATCCTCACGAGCGCTTCCCCGAAGATGAAGCCGGGTTTCGACCCCACCAAAGGCGGTAGGCCTGAGTTCTACTATGAAGATGGAGCGTACCCGGAACAGGTTGGTTGTATTATACCCCTCCTTGGCTCTCAGATATGTTGGTCATTCGACGATTAAGGTTTTCAGGGTCGAATTTCAGGATATGCCACTCATATGTCTTGCTGATATGGCATATTCTGAAACTCGACTTAGGTGAGTGAGGCTTATCCTGAAGTGCCCAACAATTAAATGGTGACAAAATTCGTAATGTATGTGTGTCAGGTGGATTGGATTGGCCAAAAGAATCAGATTGATGCTGGTAAGCTTCGTGTGGATTATGCGTTGTAGTCTATACATAGTTTACAAATGTGTGTTGAGTGGATTGCATGTTGGACAGCCAAAGCAGCTGGAGTGAAGCACATAGTGTTAGTGGGATCCATGGGAGGAACAAATCCTAACCATCCACTGAACAGCCTTGGCAATGGCAATATATTAGTAAGTTCTTGGAGATGAGTCACTCATCTTTGCTAAAGTTGTATCGCAGATGATTTGCTCTAGATTTCAGTGGGCACTTATTATCTTGGATGTTTCAGTGTTTTGTAAATATCTGACATAGAGTGCTTAGAAGGAATGATAGATTGGCAGTAGATGAAACTATCTGTCTCAAGTGCTGTACATGAAACGATGGTTTGCCATAGAAATGTTCAATTGATAGTTTTCTAACAATTAACCCATGACACCAGGCAAAAAACTTCTTGATAGAGAAAGTTGTACAAATGAACCTTTCTGCATACTGCATACTAATAATCCCCTTGGTATCTATATATGAAAGTTTAGTATCGCCTTTCATGGGCTGTAATGTTCATGTTTGAAGTCTTACTCCTTTTTTATCATATCTTTTGTTTTATCTCATCGGCGATTAGAATAATTCAATCCAAATAAATTTACTCAGGAAAGATTACCTACTTATATGGAATTATGATATCCAGAAATACAAGGAACGATACTTACTTGTGGTACAGTTAATTGAATAATCCACTGGAAAAAATGCATTTCACAATTTGGATGATCGTATTATTGGAAATGTGGAATCTTGATTACTTCGTTTCTTTTCTGTAGGTCTGGAAGCGCAAGTCAGAACAGTATTTGGCAGACAGTGGAGTTCCTTACACAATAATAAGGTACATAGAAGAACATGTACACCAAACTTCCTAGTTTAAAACAGAAACTTTCTTCTGCTAGTTAGCATGCATCAGTTGAAATAAGAGGCATCCTTTAGATCAACTATTCTTGAAACACAGTTGCTTACCTGTTTGTAGTGGAATACTTAACCCATACTTAATTACACTGGATATTTCACGAAAGTAAAAATAGGAATACTGCTCTTTTTCCAAAATGGGAGGAAAAGACAGAAGATCTGCTACAGAAGTTTGGATTAATTTCCTTATATGCCACCGAATATTTGTGAAATCTGACATTCTTGCACTGACAAAGTGAGTACAAAGCTCCAGGCCCACATGTCAGTTAGACAATGAGTGTCATACAAGGATGAGTGAACATTCAGTGGCCTCAAGAAGTTTCTATACATCTATGAGGCACTCTCTGGATTGTCTAGAATGCTGTGCCTAATCTCTCAGTTTTGGAAAACTGCAGATAAATTATGTAGGATATGTTGTGAAGCTTGAAAAAAATGCATTGTGCTAAATAATATAGGAACAGGTCAACCTCGTCATCTTTGATGTACCATATCCTGTTCTTTTCTGCTTCTTTCACTTCAATTTAGGCCTGGCGGTCTGCAAGACAAAGATGGGGGAGTGAGGGAGCTGATTGTTGGGGAAGGATGATGAGCTTCTCCAGACTGACACAAAGGCAATTCCTAGGGCTGATGTGGCTGAAGTTTGTGTTCAGGTATAACCTGTATGAATAATTCTAGAATTATATTGTATGAACGGACACTGAGATTCTGAGATAGCCATTCTGATTATTTGATTTTCTTATTCTTAAAATAGGCCCTGCAGTATGAAGAGGCAAAGCTCAAGGCATTTGATTTGGCTTCAAAGCCTGAGGGTGTGGGCACACCGACGAAAGACTTCAAAGCGCTCTTCTCCCAGATCACAGCTCGGTTTTGAGTGGTCTGATAAGGAGCATACTCGCATTTCTACCTTCTCAACTTGTATTGGATCTGGATGTCAGGTAGCTTTGTGAATGATGAAGTTGCTGGTGTAATTGCACAACCACTGTTTATCAAAATTGCTGAAAAGAAGTCCGTGAATTGCTACAATTTTTTTCGAGCAATTAGCAGGAGCTCTGCCTTTTCATTTAGAGGATTGAAAGAACCATATACATGGGGGGGCGTGTTTTTAAGTGGAACATGCCAAAACCAAACAAAACAAAGGATAAAAACAGTACTCAGCAAGCTGTGGTGCTCTGGCCTTGGACTGTGTAGGCCATCTCTCTCTGGTATATGTCTTGGAAGGCGAGGGAGACCACCTTAATTAAGGTGAGGTATAGGCTAGTGAAGATGCGTCGGTTGCGCTCCTTCCAGACGTTCCAGATCGTGTAGATAAGGCAACCGCTGCGGATGCGCTTGAGGTCCTTTGGGGCCCCAACAATCAGGGCGTCCGCGTCCCACCAATCAGAGACCGAGGGGTGCGTCGAGGGCAAAGTGGTTGCCGATGGAGTGTTGTTTGAGGTGGCTAGCACGCGATCCCAAATGGCGGAAGTGGAAGGGCAGTCCTTGCAAAGATGTGTGGCGGTTTCAAGAGTGCGCAAGCAGAGCTGGCAGATAGGGTTGTGGGGCCATCTCCGTTTTGCCAACATGTCAGCCGTAAGGATCTTGCCGTGAAGGACTAACCAAAAGAAAAATCTGGCATTTCGGCTCAGCATGCACTTTCCAAATTTTTGCGGGTGAGAACCTTTTGCAGGATCTTGAGAGCTGAATGGCGTAGGCCGAGGTAGTCGAGTAGGCCTGACTGGAGGTCCATCCATATCCAAGCAATGGAGTCGGGGCGATCGGGGGATAGATGGGTCTCGTTGAGAATTGTCTAGAGGTCAAGGTATTCCCTGAGCTGAGCAGGGTTGTTTAGTCGGGTGATTGAACGGATCCAGTTATCGTTTTCGAGCATCTTGATGACTGTCATATTCTTCCGGGTCGCAATTTTGAAAAGTTCTGGCATCTGGTGGTGGAAAGCCCCCTCTACCGTTCCAGTTGTCATTCCAAAGGGAAGCTTTGGTCCCATCTCCCAAGGTGATTGCAGTGGAGGCACGGAAGAGCACCATGTCCACCTCGTCGCAACACAGTTGCGTGCCAACTCAAGGTCTAGCTGGGTCGGTCCATTGGAACCATGGTCATCTGAGCCTGAGTGCGCGACCAAATCTGTCTAGGTCCGTGAGGCCGAGGCCCCCATGTGACTTCGAGCTTCGGGCGGCAGATAGGGGTGGCTATTGAGCCAACTCGACTCGACTCGACTCGACTCGTAAATACTCGTTAACTTAACGAGTTAGCTCGACTCGACTCGTTAACGAAATGAGCTAAAATGCGAACTCAGCTCGACTCGCTAATTACTCGAGTAACTCGTTTAACTCGTTTAATTACTCGTTAACGGAGCAACCAGAGAACGGAGCAGTTGCCGCGCCGTTGCCGCGCGGTCCGGCGGTGCCGAGCACTGCCGCCTTGCCGCTCCCGTGCACAGCTGCCGCGCGGTCTGGCAGTGCTTTTGCCGCCTGCTTGCCTCGCCGCTGCCACGTGGTCCGGCTGTGCCGAGCACTGCCGCCTCGCCGCTGCCGCGCAGTCCGGCCGTGCCAAGTGGCGGAAGCCGGAAAGGGTTGATGGGGAGGAGGATTGGAGGAGTAGGGCGCCTCACCGGAGCCGCGATGGGGGCCGGCAGTTCTGCAGTCCCCCGCTGGAGCTGCCGCCGGAGCTGCAATAGAGCTAGCCCTAAATGGAGTCGCCGCCTGCGCTGGACAATTTTGGGGAGCACGGGAGCTAGAGAGATTTCGGGAGCTAGGGCAAATGAGTTGCGAATGGGCCTTTACCGCCTTGGGCCTTGCAGGTTTCGGCCTGCCTGATATTTTTGGAGGGCTGCCGGATTAACGAGTTTAACGAGTTACTCGAATACTCGGTAACTCGGCTCGTTTAACTCGTTATGTTAACGAGTTTAAAATTCGAACTCGACTCGACTCGTTAAGGACCGAGTTCGAGCCGAATTTTTGAGTACTCATTTAACTCGCGAGTTTCGAGTTATATGTCTACCCCTAGCGGCAGATGGTCTTCCAATTCATATTGAATCGCTACAATTAAAAGGACAGGGCTATCTTCTTTTCACACAGTTGTCTCAGTTCTGATGTAGTCCAGTAATCCATATGCTTTTGAGTTCCCCAGCAGCCAGCTACTATCACTCAATACCTCGATATGCCTTCCATTGAGGTGAGCAATGGGCAATACAGTGAAACAAAAAATAGTGCTATTGATTCAAGGAACAAGCAGTTGAGAATTATATTAGAGAAACACCTGTTACTCTGACAGACACCCGCAATTAACTTCTGTTCTAGCTAAGTTCAAATCCAATAATTTTTTCTCCCAGGAAAGGGTCAAAACTTCATCAAATAAGCATCAGAATATCAGATACAGTGGATTAGCGAAAATGATACCTTCGTAGAAGATACTTCAGCCATGCTTAGTTATTTTTACAGATCTAGCTAGGTTTCCATGTGGAGAGGGCAAAGATGACACGGCCCTTCCAACCTTGCAGTATCCACTTGTTATCTTCATCAACGAGGAAATCCCTGTGGTAGCATTTGCTTACCTTGTATCTTGCTTTCTTCACTGTCTCTTGATTCAGCGGCAGCTGCCTGAATCCTGCCCTGAGGTTCCTTACCTGCCATTGCTTGTAAGTCTCTGGCCTCTCAACCCTCTCTGTGCCCTCACAAGCAACCACATTGAGAGCTTCCCGTCCGAATATATCTCTTTCGATCAGCAGCCTATGTTCGTCCATCCGTGAATCATCCGATTCGAGCATATCAAAGAGACATGAGAAGTAGAACAAAGCCTCCTTGAAGCGCGTCACGAAGAAGGGTGCATTGTAGGTGCCATTGACAATCCCATGGACGAACAGATGTGGATTCATCTTTCTGATTGTGCTCAAAACCCTCATTCTTGGGCTGTCATCAGTCACCGTCTCGTCCATCATGTACCTCATTCCGAAAATGCAGTTGACAACAAGAAGCTCATCCTTGTCTATCCTGAGATCTTCAATTTGGATGGTGTCCCACTTGGCAGCAATGGGATGATATTCGAAGGGGGACATTGAACATTCTGGCGTACTCATGTAAGCGCCGCCCCGTCGCCTCTACACGCTCTGCAGGGCGGAATCCTGGCTGTGGAAGGTCGATACCGGTGATACGGATTCTTGGAGGACCACCGGGTCTCTTTGAGATCCGCTGCATGAAGATTGGCCACTGGAAGCCATACTGTATACCGTAGTCAATAATGTGCACCTTTGTCACACCCTCAGAGGCGTGCAAGACGGCTTCATTTGAGAAGAACTTCGATATTTTCTTAAACGGACATACCTTACTATACAGTCTGAATGCTTTCAGTATATCGGCAGTAGAAGTTCGCTTCGCAACAAGTGAGCGGTAAACACTGCTGCCAGTGCCGGCTAGGCGAGCCTCGAGCCCGTTAGCAGGTAATGCGCCAGCCTCTGGCCGGCATCCCCAATAGCAGAAGAACGCTGCCTGATCCGTTTCAGCAACTCACTCGAGCTCCTATGATCATCAATAGCTGCAGCCTGAGCACAGTGTATAAGCAGGGTTGTCAGATCGACAACGTCCTCCTCCGCAACCACTCCAGGTTTCCCCTTCTTTCGACCTCTTCGATTTCCTGATCCTTTCACATATCCACCACTGATCTCTGCTTCAGCTGGCAATGGTGATTGGAGCTCACAGTTCACACCGTTACACAGAAGCACTTTGTCGAACATCTCTCGGACAGTCTCCTCATCACACAACGCCGACTGCTTCCTCCTCCTCTCCTCCTCCACCTCCAAACCATCGTCATGCCGGTTCTTCCGACCTTTATGAACAGCACATTCTTCCTTCATCTTCACCGATTCGCTAGTTACTAACTGGCAAGAGGCCTGTTTGCTCATGAACACAGCAGGCAATTCTCCTCCATTTCCTGTGAAAGTACAACAAGAATTCATCCAAGAACTCTCTTGGTAAGCCTTTGCGGGCTTCGCGTCCGCGATGATATCGACGAAGGGCTTCTCGACGGCGAGGAGGGCCGAATCCTGCGCCGACGCAGCGGCGCTCGGATCGCAGGATTCATCCTCCTCATCTTCGAGAAGGAACTGGTTGATATATGCAAGGACTGCATCATCGGATGCATTCTCAGACGAGTCCTCCAAGTTCTCCCGTTCGGTCGTGGTCGTCGATGTGGGACTCGGTGCGCGGCCAAGCATCGTCTCGGGTGGAGATGCCTTGGGATCGGCGCCGGCAGGAGGGTTGTGGAATCCGTAGGAAGGGGAGAACTGGTGGGGTGGTTGCTGGAGGGAGAAATGAGGCATGCGAGGTGGAGGGGGATTGGAGATGGAGAAGATATCACCATAGTCAACATCATCACAAGAACCCATGCTATGATCCTTGAAGCTTCCACTTGGCAGAAGATCTTGATTTTGCTTTTTCTGCGTTGCAATCACATACAAATCCCGCCTCCTAACCTAGCTCTGCTCTCGGAACACAAAGATTCCGCTCAGAGAACTGAAGAAAGCACAAGAAAATCCGATGATGCCACAATCTAGTACTACCAAACTGTTGCATGTAAGGAGAACAGGAAAAGAACAGAAAAGAAACCTTGCGAAGTGAAGACTGGAGAGCGACAACTCTTTCAGCAAGTTCTCTGATCTTTGGCAAACATTGCCTACTTGCTTGCTAGCTGCGGATGCAAAATGGACAAGAGCGATGGTGATGGGTAGAGAGAGGCACCGAGAGTCCAAGATCTTTTGGCTGGGCTAGTGCTCTGGGACTGCGACGTGTTTAGTTGTTTACTTGAACTTTTATCTTTTTCATTGGGCAGGTGGTGGAATTATTTACCAGTTTTGCAGCATTAACAAGTCAGGAGCCGGATTGGCGCTCGGTAGAGGAGGGAAGCGGGGACGAAGGTGGGATGCACCATGTGCACGCGAAAAGGTCATGGATTCTCTGCGGGGGCCCTCTCGGGACGGGGTGCCGTGCTTGCTTCGAAATTTGGCTGCTCCCCCGTTTCAAAATAGAGTGATTTTTTAGTCTCTTATATTTTCCTTTAAATACAAGTCATTTTACACTTTTAATACATATTTAGCCATGGATTTCTTAGTTTATCGTTCATCAATATCACTTTAGCAATGAATGATACATGTTCTAATACGATGAGTAATTACATTTGGGAAGAAAAAGAAGTAGACATAAAGATGATTGAAAAATATTATTATTATTTTATCATCACTATTAATTCTTGTGTTCAAGACTGAAAGAACTTTTATTTTAAAATAGAGAGATTACTTACCTTTGTATGGAGACTGCACTCACACGGTCGTACCCAAAGTCCAATAGCGCTTTCCTAGTACGTTTCTCAGAACAGCTCCATAGATCTCATCGGAAATGTTTGATGTTTCTTGGGGCTTCTCGGTGTGGTCAGCACCGATCGTGTTTTTGCAACAGAGATTACGATCATTCACGAATCCTGGGTGTTAGTTCCCGTCCTGAATCTCGTAATTTATTCTGGATGTTCCATGAAAAACAAGAGAGCAAAGCTGTCTTTTTTTTTCCCCCAACTTGTGCCTGTCTGCAGGGAGAATCAGCGGGAGATGCAGCACAACACTGTTGCATTGCCTCAGTGCGAACCGGGCGAGATGCTGCCGCCGCCGCCTTGCAGAGAGCAGACCAAGCTGTTGACCGCTTATCCAGGATCCTGAAAACGGGCACAGTTCCGTCCACGAGGAGAAAGAGAGAAAAAAAGAGCAAGTTTTTTGTTCCAAAAATGTGCATTGACGAGGAAGTGTGCACTACCAATGGGCCTAAAATTGAAGGCAATGCCCCAGAAAATGTTGTTCCGAAACGTGTATTAGTTAGCCCTCAATGGCCCAAGAGGACTGTGCCTGCGCTCACGCCCAGCCCATCCCGTCTGCCCAAAAGCAAGGTACTCTTGCCGCGGAGAAGATACCATGTCAGTTCAACCTCAGAGGCTCATGCTCTCACTTCCCTGAAAAACGTTGTAAGTGAATATGACTTCCTTTTCCTTTTCAGATTTAAGATGATATATGTAACCAAGTACTGTACTAAACAGAAACTCAACTGGAAGGGCGATATGAATGAAGAGAAACAAAGAAAAGAAAAATCCATTAGGTGTTCAGAAGAAAAGAGACAAATTCCCGGTATTCCTTCGCGCCAGAATTTGTCCTTATTTGTCAACATGTGGATGGAATTTCGGTTTGAATTTTGAAGGAGGAGGAGCATGAATAGCAAAAGTTTAGGAGAGCAAGCATGATACGTTCTCGGTTCTTCAGCCATGGTCTCCGACCAGCGCACGAACCTCGTAGCCCCCAAAAGCACCGATGCACGAACCAACGGCAAAATGCCCGTGCCACCCGTACGTGTGGTCGCCGGGTGCCGCACCACACCAGGTTCCACGACCGATCCGCCCTGCAACTCCACGTCTCGACACCCCCGCGTCGGCCGCTTTCCTTTTGGATTTGGATCTGCTCCGCGATGGCGAAGCAGAGTAGCTGCCGTCACCGGTGGCTTGAGCTGCGTGCTGCGCATCGGGTCCATGCAAAATTATGCGCCGATATCTTTTGGTTGAGGTCACGGCGGGCGCGGCGGTGATGATCTATCTGATCACTGCGCGGTGGTCAATTCCTACTCCCCATGAGCCCCCCTCTCTCCCCCACTGCAGAAGCCATGAGACCACCCAACAAGGAAGTGGCGCCAAATGAAATGCCTGCTCATTCTGCTGTTCTAGGTGGACTGCAAAGGAGTTCAGTGCTGTGCTGGTAATGCCTGCGTATGCCAACTCGCAACAAATCAGATTGACTAGAACCGAGGAAACCAGCTGGTGACACGAGCAAACTGGTTTCACGTACGGCCTGAACACAGAGAAGATAGCAGTAGAGAATTTGGAGAGGAAAATGGCACATGCACTTGCATGTAACTTTTACATCCTGGTCAACTTTAGTAATTATTAACTCTGTTCTTTTAAAATTGATCGGTAGAACCTCTGTCTCTCTACAGAAAACATCATGGTCAACTTTCAAGAAACATGAGTGAGAAATTGTGATGCACCTGTCACCAATTAAGATGGCTAAATGAGTAAGAATTTGCGATGCACCTGTCACTAATTAAGATGGTTATTGTCGCTTCATTTCATACGCTCCTCTTTCTCCTGATCTAAACGCTTCGGCCTGAAGTTTGAACCAATGGGCCTCGAGTTGGAAACGGGATGCGCATCGCATGTGCTCTCCAGTTAAGCATCAATGATCAGAGGGACGAAACCAAAACAACACTCTCCTAACTATTGGAGCGCACTTTAAAAGCCAGGGAGCAAACAGGTCAAACCCCTATCAATCTGCCCAGGCGGTGGCAACAGGAACCCTGACCTAACAAGATCGTAAATGAATACAAAAAGGACAGGAGATGGTGCGCAACCAAACCAGCTGATCCCCGGGAAAAAGATGGAGAGGGGATCCAGCACATGGAGCCTTCTGGGGGATGCTGGGGTAAGATTACATTGCATATTGCTTTGGCGTGTCCTTCAAGGCCTTATCCATCTGTTTCCAATTTATCACAAATTTTTTGTGCGTGTGTGCTGTAGATTTTTTTAATCAGGTTTCGAGTATAATACTAGCTACTATATATGTTACTACATGTAGTATTTGTTTCGACCGCTAGTGTAATACTCTGTGAACATACAAGAATATATGTGGAGTCACAAGTTAATAATTGGCATTGACTTCGCAATGAAGGTTGCCGGATTCCCTCGACAAGCTTTCTTCCTGGATCACGCCTCGCTGTAGAACCAAAAATGGTACTAGTGAAAGCCAAAAATGGTACTAGTTAGATGAACAAGGGGGGACAGTGTGTGAAACGTATGAAAATTGGCCGTGAAAGGGAGCAACCATGTGCCACTGAATTTGCCAACGATGTGCTACAGCACATAAGGGAACGCGTCGGTGCAAATGCAATTGTCAGTTTCACATACGCTGCAAAACTGCAAAGCGGAAGAAATGCTAATGGATAACAGCAGCTTTGGTAATACTAACGAAAGTCACGTAAGGCTGCATCTTTTTCATACTTGCCGTGATCGATTGGGAATATTTTCCAATCCGTTTCCGTTTGTTTTCCTCGTGGATCGGAAATGTTCAGGGCCAACAAGAAAAAGGCGAAAGTAGCTAGTAGTCTATATGTACGTGCTTCGGTTCTTCTCTCTGTTTGATACGGAATAGTATTTGGTTACCCTTCTGCTTGGCTTAGTATCTCCCTACAGTAGAATTTTCTCTGCGTGACTCTCGGAGCTTGTACTCATTTTTCAACGGATCACTGTCCTACGTACTGTTTGATGACGAATAATGGTTGGGCCGCAATTCTTATAGCTAGAGTTCTCACGCAAATGTCAGTATGTTTGCTCGGATTCCGAGAGGACAACCCCCACCTTGATCCGTCCAACAGATAGCCGAAAAAAATCAGAGACGTCCCTCGTCTTGTTCTATTCTCCGTAGCAGCAGTGCTGCTACAAGTCTACAGCCGTCAAGGTCAAATCGTTCCAACTACGCAAGGATAAATTCCAAAAGCAGGTAGTTCTGATTAAACCGGTATGGCCCCATTAGCTGCGGCGATGTATAGAAACGAGGCAGCGTGAGTGTGTGTGTGTGTGTGACTTCCCTTTCGCTGCTAAGCGACGTGAAATCGATTCTCCCTGTTTAACATAATAAAATGAAATGAAATCGATCCATCTAAAGAAAACATGAAACACAATCAATCGATCGATCACATGGCTAGTTCAGCTAGCCGGAGTGGTACTCATTCTATATAGGAACTTGAGGCTTCGGTGGAAGATATGGGTCTACTTTTTCACGAGGCTGTAACAACCCTTCAGGCAACCTAGAGAGCTGACCAGCGATACCAAAGGTTGAGATCAGTAAAGTGAACTGAATCGTAGTACTACTAGCTAGCAGTAGCTCACAGTTGACTTGTGTCCGTACTGGTAAAACATGTGAACTGGAGTAGAGTACGAACCATTTGACCTGACGATCGATCGAGATGGACCGAAACGTAGAGGCGAAGGGAGAAGGAGTTGCCCTACCGGAGTTAACACGCGCATACGGATGCCGCGCCGCGCCCAAGGAAACTGTTGTAGGCGGCGGCGTGGTGCTTCCCTCGATCCCGCGTGCTCACCCGCCACATGGCCTCTCCTGCCCCGTGCAGGACCGCGCGGCAAGGCAAGCGTACGGCGCGGCGGGCTAGGCTACGCTACGCCAGTAATGCCACGCCCACGCCACGGCGTAGCGTCGCCGTCGTCGCATTCACGACGGGAGCCACGTAGGGCCACGCTCACGCACGCGCGCCAACCGGAAGCTAGGAGGAGGTGACTCCGAGGAACGCCCGAGACGGGGCCGCGGATCACGGCGCACCGGCGGAGGTCGCGTTCGCGTTTCCCGTGGCGCGCGCGCGGGGTGGACGTACGGTTGATTCCGTTCGGTGGCGCGCCCATCGCGCCGGGGAAGTCCGAGCGGCGGCTCACATTAAGCCATAATCAACTTTCTCTTAAAGAAAGAGGAGAAAGTATAGATGCTGCAAATTTTTTACTACTCGTACACTTTGCTCGTAGATTTGTATGGACAAACTGATCTCGCTGTTTACCGATCTGAGAACGTACCAGTACGAACTCCACATCTTCTATCTTTTTTTCACCGTTCAAATTGAAGACGGAAGAGACGTATACCGTTCGAGATCGTGGCTACTGATTCCCATTTATGCACGAGGCATGCGTCACGCACACGCAGTAAATAGGAGGAGAGACTTGAATAGGGGTGTAGCGCGTTGAAGTGCGGGTGCGGGTTGTGGGACCAGAACCGTGTGAGCGGACCGGGGGAACGGGCACCGTCGCGCGACGCCATGTGTGCATCAATTACGGTGCGGCTTCGAGGCGATCGGCTCGAGGTGGGACATGATCACGCGGGCCGTCGACGGGTGCGTGAACGTACGGGGAACGGGGAGGGATCCTAGGGCCCGTGCCTGCGCAGCCTCTCCGCGAGCTGTCCTTCAGTGGCATTAACGAATTTAACCCTGTGTAGAAACGAATTTAGCCTCATCTAAAATATGATAATAAATTTATCTTTGTACTTTCTAATACACTAGAAAGATGACATGTGACACATATCACATTTGAAAAACGTCACGGATAACTACCGCGGGTTAGAGATGTGATAAGACATCGAAGCCACAATAAACATCAACACGTGACCCGTCATGGTCTAGAAGAGTGACACATGTCCTATCATGGACGTCACGTGTTCGTCGCGCTCTCTAGATACGATACGTGTCATATATTATCTATCTAGCTTGTTATGAGGATAATTTTAGATTGCTAAATTCACTAATGCCACTGTACGAGTGGTTTAAAAGAGCAAAACATTCGCCTCTCCACTCCCACTAAACAACGTGCATGGCTGTTTGTTTGGCAAGGTCGCACAACCAACACTTGCATGTAACCACAAACGAATTGTCACTTCAGACACTTGTGAGACCTTTAAGAAAAAAAGACACTTGAGCACCTTTCCTGCCCAGAATATGCTGAGCCTGGTTTATCGTGATGAAAATTTTAAGCGCCGGAGTACCTTTTTGTAGTTAGTCTTGCGTGCGTCTATGGGCCCAATGAACAACATCTGCTAGTACCGCTGAGCATTGAACAGCTGCAGGGTCAAATTAGTTCACACGCCAGCCCTATTTGGTTAATCAGGTCCACACTACATGGCACGAGGGCGCGAGGGGCGCCCCATAGGATAGGATGCCTGCTCAGAGCTCACATTTGTCCGCGGACGCACGGAGCAAGAGCATGATCATCAGTAGCGCATGCATTTGTTGCCGTTGTAAATTGCAAAACTAGTCCCAATCATTGTCGATGGCTATGTGTTCTGTTTCATGTGCAAACATAATGCTGTAGCCCATGCTTCCAAACGAATCTTACAGCCGCTCCGAAACAACCTTAGCTACGGTACGTGCTACAGCATGTAAGTTCCCTATGAGATAAATGTAAAACAATTTGTTGCCGGCTACTGTCTGCGGTTTCGTACGAAAATGTTAGAAGGCCTTAGCTGGAGAAATGTACACGGAGTAATTAACATATGGTACATATTCTACGTACCTCTTTCCCAGAAATTAAAGAGAATTCGAACATGTGTCGTGGCCTTTCTCATATTTTGTGATTCCTATATAATTTTTGACGTCCATTTGCACGATGGTTTTTGGACACTGGGCATACCTTAAGATTGCATCAAGCACGCGATATATATGTTCTGGATAACTGAAGCACGTATAACTCTCTACGTAGGAGTATTCAAAACGGTTTTAACTCAGTCCGTTGGAACCGTTAGTTCATTTTGTTGTACTCCCTTCGATCGTAAATGTCAGATGTTTTTGACTTTTCACAATCTCTGATATAAGATTTTGACTATGATTTTTATTAATAATATTTTAGAAAAGATTAATAAAAAGTGCATAGAATAAAAGAATTTTGCAAGACGAATCTAATGGCATTATTTATGCAAAGTGTATCAATGTATTTTTACACATATCAGAGGTCAAATTTTTAAAAAATTGACTACACGTATCCCATGGTGACCAATATTTATGATCAGAAGGAGTACTAACTTGATCACTCAGGTTCTAATCAACCAAGAAAAATGAACCGGCTCACTAATTGCAGGTTTTCACGGGTTCAGTTCGAACCGTCTATGAACACCCCCGCCTCTATCTGGTCTCTACCCTGTTTCTGATCCCAAAAAGAACGAGGATGTGCTCGGGGTTGTGGTGATCTAACAAGAGCTTGGGCGCAGATGCATCTTCTGAATAACGACAACATGATGGCTGGCTTATCGTTTTGTTCAAGCAAGTACAGGCTGCAAGCAACGAGCAAGAGACCACGAAGTTCGCTGTAATAAAAGCATACCATCAGAATATCCGTACAACGTGTCTCAAGAAAACGTTTGGTACATTGCCTATGAGCATCCTCACGAGAGAAACAGGAGAGGGTGCACGACGACGCCGCGGCTGCTGCTGCTGCAAAGGGACGGGTTCTTATCTTTGCTGCCTTGGTTCCCTCCATATTTTCGGCGCCTTTTATTCAGAAACATGGCACCGGCATCGGAACTTTAACACCGTAGCAGCACTAGCACGGCCTGCAGCGGTAGAAGAGACCGGCCGGGCAAAAGCAAAAGGCATCTTCGGCTGCAACCAAAAGAGAACAACGAACAGTCGCGCACAGAGACGGGGAGACAAGGGCCGATGGGGCTCGCCGGTCACGGCGTCAGCCAGCGGCGGGGCCGGGGAGATGAGACGAGAGAGAAGGCGCGGCGCGGGGAGAGGATGCGCGCATGGATCGATGGCACAACTTGCGATGGAAGCAAAGCGGCGGGAGCGGACAGCCGCGCTCCATGCCTACGAACATGCCACAGCCGTGCAGCGCTTTTGGTCTCCCGCCCCCGCCCCACCTCCCTCGTTCACCCATAACCATCCGATCTACTCGTATCTTCCCGCCGTAACACAGCGTGGGCCGTGCGCATGCTCGTCGCCGTCCCCGTCTGACCCCGGCCGGCCGGCCGTCCGTTCGCCTCCTCGTCCAGGCGACGGAATCATGGCACGATTGACAATCACTTGTATCGGTCTTTTTTTCCCTTTTGCGGGAAAACCGTATCGGTCATTTACGGAAAACGATTTGCGATTACAGCATCTCCGGGATTTGTTTGTACCACCTCGATCCTCTGTTGATTAGTAGTACAGTATTATTTGCTGCAATTAGACCAGACAGATTGGTGGATCTCATAATCCGATGTAATCCGGGTTAATAACTGGGGACGCCATTTTTAACGGCACTAATCAATCGAGTGATTAATTGCTTGCGCCGTTTGTTTGCTGCCTTCGTATAGAGGTGGGAAACTAGAGGTCGGCATGCTTCAAATCCTTCCAAGAACCATACTATTCGAGAATCTACACAAATGATGCAGCAGGCAACGAAATTACTCCAGTTGTCGTAGCTTCGTAACCATGATCAGAAACATATACTAGCACTGTACGCGTGACGTTTTCTCACTCGACAAAGCCGTGGCAGGCGCTTTTTTTTATAAATATTATTTTTAAAACTAAAAATTTGAGATATGTAGGTCTCATTTTAGAAATTACAAAACTAGCAGCACGTCGTTCCGCGGTTGGACGATTAGGGCGTTATCGTTCCACGGTGGGACGATAACTCGTTGTTGTCTTCCCAATAACCGAAATCCCGCCGAAAGCCCGCGCAACAGTGCGACGTGACGCGTGATAGGACCGCTGTCGTCCAACGGTGGGACGACAGCCCGTTATCATCCCACGGTTGGACGATAAGGGCGTTATTGTCCGACGGTTGGACGATAACGGGCGTTATTGTCCGACGGTTGGACGATAACGGGGGGAACAGCGGGCCCAGCAGTGCTTTCGGCGCCAAATCGTCCGTTGGGCGAATAATAACCGTTATCGGTCGACCGTCGGACGATAACGCGTTATCGGTTGGCCGTCGACTAATAACTGGGTTATCAGTCCACGGTTAAACGACAGGGTTATATTTTTGAAATTTCCAATTACAGACATATAGATCTCGAATTTTTATTTTTAAAAATAATATTTATAAAAAAGTTCATCAAGTACCGCTGCAAAGTCCAAAGCCCAAACAGTGCCAGGTAGAGGAGCAGCATAAAAGAAAAGGTCCCAAGTGCTCATGGACCATGGTGCATCGATCAGAGGGGGGCAATGGCTGAAACTGGCAATCACGTAAATTTGATAACGGAAACGCCTCCCTCCGTGAACTCCGTCTCCTCCTATCCGGTCATCTTCACTGTTTTTTCTCTTTAAATTTTTACTTGGGCTAGGCGCGTAGATTACACCAGCAGCTCCATTATTTGGTCTGCCTCGTGCCTCCATAAATACCCGCCTCGGTTCCTCTCTTCACCTCCCACACCACCACTCCCCCCACCACCTCAACGACTCCTCCGTTCCTTGCTTCTGCTGCCGCTGCTTGCTCGCTGGAGCGATGGCCACGACAATGCGGGCGCTGTTCCTCGTGGCCGCCCTCGCGATGCTCTCCACCGTGGCCGACGCCCGCGTCCCCGGCGTGTTCACCGGCGGCGACTGGCAGAGCGCGCACGCCACATTCTACGGCGGCAGTGACGCCTCCGGTACCATGGGTACGTCGCGCACACCTGCATTCATCTCTTAGTGCGATTCCAAGAAAAAAAAGGGCTCACTCGCTCATGTCGTCTCGTGTTTGTGTGCGCGCGTGGTGCAGGAGGGGCGTGCGGGTACGGGAACCTGTACAGCCAGGGGTACGGGGTGAACAACGCGGCGCTGAGCACGGCGCTGTTCAACGAGGGACAGAGATGCGGGGCGTGCTTCGAGATCAGGTGCGTGAACCAGCCGGGGTGGCGGTGGTGCCACCCAGGGAGCCCCTCCATCCTCGTCACCGCCACTAACTTCTGCCCGCCCAACTACGCTCTCCCTTCCGACAACGGCGGCTGGTGTAACCCGCCCCGCCCCCACTTCGACCTCGCCATGCCCATGTTCCTCCACATCGCCGAGTACCGCGCCGGCATCGTCCCCGTCTCCTACCGCCGGTAATTCACGCCGGCCCATTAATTTTTTTTCACTCCCTCCATTCTCGCTTACTTGACAAAATTTACTACTATTACCGAGTGCAATGTGACGCTGTTTCTCGGTTTTTCTTGGTGATTGTTTCTTACTCCATCTGATTCATAATATAGTTTTAGGATTCAAGAGGTTTATCAAAATATAAGTAGTTTTAAAACTCTAATGTATATTTATATTTTTTTAATCTATTTCTCTTTAATTATTATGATCAATGAGTTTCTTTATCATGTTTACATATTTTAGATTATTTATTACATGAGAGATAAGAATAATAGTATTATTTAGTATATTAACTAAGCCTCTTTCTTGTGCCTAATGCCTAAGTCTAAAACTGGAGGGAGTATTAGTCGTAGTGGTAAGAGACATTCGTCTTGGTTGTAGTTGCACTAGCCTTTTTTTTTGGCCAATGGAGAGACCGCAGGCTCTGTACCCACGATTCCTTTTTTCACGTCTTTTAAGACGTCGCTGCTGCTAAACTTGCTCTCGAACCGCACTGTTCGTCGGAAAAGAAAAAGAAAAAGAAATTGCGTCGCGTTCCATCAGGGTCAGTCCGTTTCACATCTTTTTCTCTCTCTCTCGTTCTCGCCGGTACTTTTGGTACTATTTATGAGCAAGTTTATCCACCGTTGCTGATTGATACGGTTGATATGGCCAGCACGTACCGGCACGGCATGGCGATAAATTTTCATAAATTTTCGCATCACATCTCTTTTGTTCTTTTTTATCTACGGCGGGGAAATTACTGGGGTTGGGAATGTGCACTGACTGCGGCTCTTTAAGAGCGGAACGTGATATGATAAGTCGCAGGAAAAATCGCACCACGCACCACGACGCTTTCGCGTAGCGGTGGTACGAGTAAAAGCTGTTTTGGTATGAAGCTTGAAATGGGGTTGTGCACTTGTTCTAACCATCTAGTTGTCATGTGCTTCTGCACCTCTTTTTCCGTGAAATAGCACGCTGTGTTTGTCACGTTTGTAGTTAGATCTGTGCTTTGGCCGTTGCCTGTGTGAATTCAGTGGGATCTAAAAGGAGTTGTCACGGTAATTCGATTCTGGTCAGAGGGAGAATTGGATTCGCAACTCTGGAGGAGACCACTACAAACATGATGAGCTCAGGATACAGCAACACTGCAAAAGCCCCAGAGAAACATCCAAACCATGTGTGTTCAGCAGAATTGTGTAGGCCAAGGTTTCAGGAAGAAATAAATTGTGTAGGGCACACAGCTCGGCCTGGTGATGGTCTGAACCCCAGACCGAGTCCAATTCAAACCGGACAAAATTAGTCAAACTACCAACCCAACACAATCCACAAAAAATAAAATTTTCAATTCAAATCGCACCAAACCATAGGCGACTTCTACCCAAACCAAGCCAAACAATTTCGATCATTGTGGATTGAAATCAATATCTCAAAGCGAACCAACCCATGGATATTAAGCAGAAGCACATCAGCAATTAGTCATGCAACCAACTTTATACATGAATTGGCTTGGCCCTATCGCCACCATGAAGCTGCTAGCGGCGAACCCGTCGGGCATGGAGAATCAATTGTCTTCATCACCTAGCCTGGCTCAGTTGTGCGGATGTTGCTCAGCCAGAGCCACCAGGGGGCGTGCTCGCAACGCGTGCTGGCAGCCCATGTTCTAATCCCGCTGCCGGAGCGCAGGGTGCACGACAGCCGCGGAGGACGGGGAGCCATTGTCGTCCACGTCGATTTGGTGACGATCACTTGCTAGCAGTGAAGGCGTTCATCTGGTCCTGGAACTCCGGCAGGCGCACTTCCTCCTCAAGACACATGGTCATGACGTGCACACCGATTTTGGGCGTCGACGGCGTGCCGATGAGGGCGAAGGCCATGAACTGCTCGGTGCCAAGGCGGATGGTGTGCACGGAGTTTGGTCGGCAATGGTGGAGAGATGAGCGGCGAGATGCTTAAAACCACAACAGCAAACATGGGTTCTACCCACGGTCTCAACCCTATTTTCTCTAAAGACTAAATCCAACCTAGACCGTTGCAACACGTTTTATCAACTTTCCCAAATTAACCTATAGCACCCTGGCACACAGCACACACGCTTTGTTTGACTCTTTTTTTCCTTAGGTTTTCTGGATGGGCGGCCCGTGATCCCGCTCGTACTCCCTGCCGCGTCTCACTTCACTGACTGACATCCCACCCCCATACCCTGAGGAAAATGGCCCATCTGCCCCTCATTCCTTCCTTCCCTGGTCCCCGTTCCGATCTGTAAAGGCAAACTGCACCGTCCCGTCTGCAAAGCCTGATCACCCTCCTCACCTGTGTTCTCCGCTCCAAATTACGATTCTACCCCTTGGACTACTTAATTGCTGGTTGTGAGAATTGTGCTGACGTGTCACGTTGTGTGTGTGTGTGTGTGTGTGTGTGTTTTTGCTGTGCTGACCGTGTGATGGTGTGGTGTATGTGCAGGGTGCCGTGCAGGAAGTCGGGAGGGGTGCGGTTCACGATCAACGGGTTCAGGTACTTCAACCTGGTGCTGATCACGAACGTGGCGGGCGCGGGGGACCTGGTGCGGGCGAGCGTGAAGGGGTCGAGCACGGGGTGGATGCCCATGTCCCGCAACTGGGGCCAGAACTGGCAGTCCAACGCCATCCTCGTCGGCCAGGCCCTCTCCTTCCGCGTCACCGGCAGCGACCGCCGCACCTCCACCTCCTGGAACGCCGCCCCCCGCGACTGGCACTTCGGCCAGACCTTCGAGGGCAAGAACTTCAGGGTCTAAAGGACCATCGGTCCAAGCAAACAAATGAAGTGAAGTTCCCGATTATGATCTTATATACATAGTAGTAATTACTACAGCGATCGATTGCTTAAGTAGGCCGGTCTGGGTTGGTGAGTTTTTTCTCCCTCTCTATGGTAGCCTGTCAATGCAAGGAGCAAACAGGTAATAGTAGTAAAAGTCTAGTGTTAAAATTAGGGTACATTGTTGTTACTGCTGTCACTAGTCACTGCTGGTAGTAGTATCGAGTGGTGATAGATGGTTATGTTGGCGTCTGTAAGGCTTGGTTTGGGAGCCGGGAGTTGAAGAGAGGCTGTGTCGAGTAGTGGCTGAAGTGGCTGCAAAGCTGCAGCTAAAATTGGAGTGGTGAGTGTAGCCCGCAGCTGCTTGTGTCCCTTGTCATCTGTTTCATTGACACGCCAGTGTTATTATCAATCGACTTGATTTATCTATCTATCACTATGGTAATTTGGTGATTGGGGTTGTAAGAAGATCAATATTGCCTATGTTTATCCACACCTATCTCTCTGCGTGATGCTGTTGGTATGGATGTTTGGCTAAGCAGATTTGTAGTGCTACGGTGATCATACTTGCCTTCGACCTTTTTCGTGAATCGCTCTATGGAGTGCTGAAATTACGTGAAAGGGACAAAGGCGTAAAGCGAAAGTGCGCAGCGAGTCTGCTCCTTTCGGAATGATATTGCTTGTTCGGTTGCCTGGGCTCAGCTGAGAGAATTGTCACGACTGCGATGGCGCGGAACCGATCACGCTATTTCCGTAGGCATCATGACTTGCATTTTGCTGCTGGCCTTGCTATTCCCATCGTACCTCTATCCTTAAGCTAGCCACGGGAGGTAGCCTTCCACATCACCCACCAAGAAAGAACCAATTGGGCAGATCAATTCAAGTCAAACCGGACAGATTGCTATCTCCGGGCAATGATCACTTGAACTACCATGCCACCCCAACGATACTCTCGCCGGTGATCTCGGCCTGACGCCCATCAGAATCATAACACCAATGTGGCAGAAAGGCAAAATAATACAAAGCAGTGGCCAGGAGGCAACGCTACTCGGATATGAATTTGATCCAGTGACTACACAGCAATGAGATGAAGATATAAGATTTGTAACATGAGCTCTACTTTAATGCCATGAGTTTCAACATACAAATCCATTCAGTTAACTCAAGCTGAGCAGCTAATGATAAGGGGGGAAGGACTAGTTGCCAAAAGCCTGATGATTCTCAGGAATATGCACAGGATATTTACAAACTACCAGCTAGCTAGCTAAGTTGCCCAAACTCTGCCTTCCTATGACGAGTGAACTGATGGTTTAAGATTTCGACCAGCCTCCTTCTGAATATCTCCCGGGCTTTTCCGGTGAAGTTTGCCATTGTTCCTGCCAGAGCTTGCAGCAGACACCTTTTTGCCTGCACCCTTCGACTCTTGATGCTTCTCTCCTGCTGGTTTTGTGTCTGCATCACTGGAGTCTTGGATCCCTTCTAGAATAGAGACCACGGCGTCCATGGATGGCCTCATCTTAGCTTCGAAGGACAGGCACTCGACGGCAAGGGCAGCGATTGTCTGCGCCCCACTGAGGGAGTACTGACCTTCTAGCCTGGTATCAAGGACACGGAATATCTTGCGCTTATGTGTGAGATATGGCCGGGCCCATTCCACAAGATTGTGCTCCCCCTGGGGCTGGTTTTTGTCAATGGCGCGACGACCTGATAGCATCTCCAGAAGCACTACCCCGAAGCTATAGATGTCGCTCTTCGCAGTAAGATGGCCTGAGTGTGTTGAATTGTTAAACTCATGCTTCCCACGTACATAATATGAGCCCTCTTGGTAAAGGTTATAAAAAAAATAGTGTATGTTCCTTGCAAAAAGGGCGGCATTGCAACATTTGTGCAGCAAAGTAAATTAAAGAGGAATTCAAAACGTAACAGTTAATGACTTAGTGTCATGTCATGCAGCAACTTACGGTTCAAGGTTTTTGTAAATCATTTCCTTATATATTTTGTTCTCACTCCTCTGCATATAGGCCACAAGAAAAGTTTCATGATTGCATTTCTCATGCATGTATAGCAACCTCAACAAAGCAAAGGATGCGCCAAAAATGAGATTTGCAAAGCAAGGGATGAATAAAAAGAAGACCACTTACACCTTTTTAATGTGCTTATAGCTTAAGACTGGTTGCCATTAATTAATGCACTAACATTCAATGGTTCCTGTCACAGGATGATGTTTTGAATCCAAGAAAAGCATCTGTGCAGAATATTGGGTGGATAACACCCAATATTGCATTTCAAAGGTTACCTGTTGACAGATATTCCGGAGCTGCATAACCATATGTTCCCATTACCCTGGTGGACACATGACTCTTCTCACCAACAGGACCATCCTTTGCCAATCCAAAATCAGAGAGCTTTGCAGTATAGTCCTGTGCAGAAATATAATGCATTCCTTTCATTACTGATCACAAGATCATAGAGGTGAAGTAGGGTGTATTGACGATTCACTTTCACTTACTGTGTCAAGGAGAATATTGGATGTCTTAAAATCTCGATAAATAACTTTTGCCTCTGCACTGTGAAGGTAAGCTAGTCCTTTTGCAGCTCCAAATGCAACCTTCATTCTTAGGTTCCATGAAAGAGGTTGAAAGTACGAGCCTCCTACATCAAGGATTCATATAACAACGTATGAATAAAACATACTACGGCGATATTGTATGCAATACAGATAAGTATTCCTAAGACAGCAGTACTAAGTCCTGGTTTAACACTTTAACTTACTCCTAAAAAGATGATTTTCCAAGCTTCCACGTGGCATGCACTCATACACTAGCAGCCGGTACTCATCCTCTAAGCAGTACCCAATTAGCTTCACAAGGTTGGGATGGCAAAACTGACCTAGGTAATTAACTTCCGCCTATAAATGGAAACTCAACAAAGTTAGAAAAATATCCAAGTATTTGATTAACACTCCGACGCTGCAACTCATAAACTCAAAAGACAAAACACATAAACGTGGGATTTTCAAAAAGTAAACTTTAAAGAAACACGAATCAAACATGACTTGGAAGACAGCAACATAAAATAGAATAGCAATTATACTCACCAACCACTCTCGGTGCCCTTGCAAACCTTCCTGGTTGAGTCTTTTCACAGCGACGGGTATTCCAGTGCCAGGTTTGCAAGCTGACAATGTATTCTCATCAATCCATCCTTTGTAGACAGATCCAAACCCTCCTTCACCGAGCACACTGTCAAGACGGAAGTTCCTTGTGGCTAACCTGAGATCATTATAACTGAAGACCTTAACATTGGCTGACTGCAAGATCTCGCATTCGGTCTTTGCACTTGGAGGCATGGAAGCTGAAGAGGCTCGACTGCTGCAGGCACTAAGCCTACTCCCATCTTTACCACTACTCCTTGAGAACATTCCTGCATATCATGTCCTTAGTAGAGTTCCTAGTGAACGAAACATACATACAAATAACAAATCCAGGCTTCATATTTTAAACGAAAATGTCCTCTGATGAATAAGTTTTTGCATTGGTCTATCCCAGGTCCATGGTATGATCATCATGTACTGCAAGTTTCAGTTGCTTGATTCTATTTTTTTTTATATAAGGAAACTTTGCACATCAGTTAGGAATCGCCTCTAGGAAGTAATCATCACTTGGCCATTATCTAAGATTAGCCATTGCCATCTGTGGTGCATAATGCTAGCGGTGACGGTTTGACTGGTATCCCAGAAGTTGATGCAAAGAGCATTTTGAACACGATAACAAGCAACAGAGCACAAAGTTACTGCCTATGAATGGGTTATGCTCTGGACTCAAAACTTAAAACGATAATCTGCATAGAAATCCATGGCAAAATTAATATGGAGGAAATGAGATGGGTTTCCCTCCAAGAAGTGGTAACATGGACCGGGGGATCAATAAAATCTTCCTTTAAAAAAAAACTAGTATTCTGGTAACCTTATCCCACCCATTGTACATCCGATGCCATGTGGGGTCTCCAGCCGCTAATTGTATTTATCTAGGATTAACTTTAGAAATATCACACCTATTAATTAGCATTTAAAATATGCATCAATTTAGTAAGTTGAGATAAACAAAGCACATGGCAGCTATACAGAAATGAGCCATACTTTGTACAATCACATTAAACCTTCTAATGAGCATCCACCAACATTTTTGTATGCTTGGATTACTAAATGCCTCTCAAATAATTGAACCTGATGGTACACATCGTCACCAACAAAAATGTATCTGGCCGTTATTGGGGGAGAGAATGAGAGTGTGATATTATATCCAACCATTTCTAGCCATGGAACGTACGTAATAAATGATTGACAAAACATTACTGAATATGAGCGGGAAACCAAATTGAGAGAAGAGGGTGAATAAAAAATAAAGACATGTGCTCTATATATTACTGTATATCATACCTTAAAGGTGATTTAACAAAATGTTAGTATCAGAATAAACAAGGATCAAGTTGGGCACTTTTTCTATTTCCATCAATAATTTCTGAATGAATTTAAAACACGGAGGGAACCACAATAGCAATAAAGAAACAACTAGTCAACCCTAACAAGCTGCCCCCTAATTCCTGTGATACATTTTGTAGAGGGGAAAGTGTAAATAATCAAGTCAAATGATGTCCATCCATATACATAATAGAATGTCACGACGAGGGCACACTATGTACTCTACTGTGGTATTAGTCTTGCTGCAAAAAATGTTGCCTTGGTCAAGAACTGAATCCCAGAGTGATTTGAATTCGTCACGCTAAGTGGTCAGCACAGAGCACCTATAGATACGATGCTAAAATATCAACCCCCACCCCTCCCACCACCCAACCCCAACTGAGTCAACTACCCGTCCTTACTATTGTCATCTCATACGGATAAGCACTATCAAGTCTATGATGGTAGAACATCTGGCTAGTGAAGCAGTCATGCAAGGGGTGAAGCATCGATGTCCAATTACTGTACGAAAGAACCTAATAAAAGCCTATAGGTCCAAATGGTACAAGTGCACAACCACCTATGAAGCCTTATAGGAGTAACATAGCTGAAGCTTACTTTAGCGACACCGCTCTAAAAGTGATCATGATGTCTTACTTTAGCGCCTAGGTCGAACACTTCGGAGCTGCCAGCATTGCTAAAAGGTCCAATCATGTAATCAAATCAAACTACTGAATCACCCCCAAGTAGGCCTAACCAACCAACCAACCAAATCACCCATACAAACATGCTGGAGACTTTTTGGAACTGAATCCACACGAGCACCGAGACGACACAAGCTAAATTCTGCGCAACAAGGATCCGCTAATAGCATGCAAAGCTTCCTGGGGGAAACGGGAATGAACTGACATTTGAACCATCACACGATTGAACCCCGCAAACTCGCGAGCAGAAATCGACGGCGGATCACCGAAAAAGAATTCAGCAGGCACGCAGCGAGAGGACCGAACCTGAGGCGCCGGGGTGAGGGCTCCCATCCTTGATCCGCGCGCCCCAGCAGTTCCCCATCCGCAGCGGCACCCGAAGCGAACCCTACCCCGATCAAACCGAAACAGCCTCGCCCGTCATGCGGGGAATTCGAGCGAGCGCAGGAGCTAGGGTTCAAGGCGAGGTGGGAGCGAAGCGGAGGACGATGGTAAGTAGAGACGAGGCTGGCAGAGAGAGAGGAGAGGTGGAGCGCGTGAGGAGAGAGAGGCTAGAGAGAGAGAGAGAGAGAGAGGGAGAGGGAGAGGGAGAGGGAGAGGAGTCAATGGCGGGGAGCGGAGGGGCGGGGCGAGGGAAGCGTGTGACGCTTGCCGGGGGCAGTAACAGCACAGCCGCGCCGCTGGTTGCGCTGCTGCCTTCTGGGGAAAAGTTGGGGAGGCGTCGTGGCTTCGTGGGAAGCTGGAGCCCGGGGGGCCGCCGCGCCTCGGGGCCGGTGTGTTTTAGTACCGTTTCGCTTTCACTGCGACCCGCAACCGTTGAGTTCTTTTATTATTCGTCCAGCGAAGGGAGGGAGTGACGACTGTATTGACTACACGTAAGCGAAGCATCGGCTAGCGATGGTTCAGTTCGGGCCGTAATGTCTATGCCTGGGCTTGCCCCCAATAGTATTATCAGGCTGATTCGGACGACAAAGCCTGGCTGGGCCCTAAGCAACGAGCTAAAACATCCAGCCACCTGGACTAGGCTCGGCCCGGGTTGGTTTTTCTGTTGGCCCAATTTTCCGTAGGTTTTGAAAGAAAAAAAGTCCACATTACGCTAAAAAAAGTCCAAATTCCACCCTAAATTTTCACCTCTGGTCACATAATCTTCTAAAGAAAAAAGAGTCAATCTTTAATCCGGTACAAATAACCCCTAAGATGGTTTTTACCATCGTATGTGCTAAGGTGGCATAGTTCTTAGCAGTCTTGTCACCACATGTAATGATTTTACAATGGGCCTCGGAGGTCATTGAGCAACTCTTTTCTCTCTCAATCCTCCCCTAAATCCATAACCGATAGCCACTTCCTCCTCCCCTTGTCTTTCTTCCCCTCCTCTTACCACATCACCATGGCCGATGCCGACCTTCCCACCCTTCTTCCATTTTTATGTTACGGGATGCATTTAATTCATCATATTGTATTTTTATTTTTTTATTAATTTATTCATATTTTTCATCATTTTCAGGCATTCGGAGCCTTTTCTGGCATTACGATAGTGATCCTCCTCAGTTCCAGGGAGTTGAATATCAGACAAGCATGCAGCTCGCTAAAATTCCTGATTAATTTATGCTATGGCTTGTTGATGTATAATTATTGTAACAGCCGGTTTAATTTAAAAAAAATCTTTGTTGTGTTGACGTCAGCGGGGGCCCACCCGCTGACGCCAGCCCCGCTTAGCGCCCGCTCGCCTCAAGCGCCGCCCCGCTCCCCCGCTTGCCACGTGGCCGCCGCGCAGCGCCCCGCGCGCTCGCCGCCCCCGGGGCCCCCGGTCGCCCGCGCCTCCTCGCCCGCCACGGCGCCGGCGCCCATGCCGTCGCCGCTCACCTTCCCCGGCCGTCTCGGCCCCTCCTCTCTCCCCTCCCCATTTCCCCACCGTCTTCCCCGACTCCGGCGCTGCCTCCCTCCTCCGATCCCGCCGCCCGAGTGTTCCCGCCGCCGGCCGCCCGCGCCTCCGTCCTCGCCTCCGGCCGCCGCTTCGCCTCCCGTCGCCGCCCTCGCCGGCCCCGCCCCCCTCCTCTCACCTCCCCCGCCGGCCCGCTTCTCCCCGCCCGCGGCCCGGCCCCGTGCCCCCGCGCAACCCACCTCGCTGGCCGGCAAGGCCGGCCCGTTCCCCGGCCCCGCCGGGCCAAAACCCGAAGCCAAGAAAAAAAAGGAAAAAGAGAAAATAAAAGAAAAATAATAAAAATAAAAGAAAACCCTAGGGCCCACTGTCAGGGAATTTCCCAGTCCAGGCAAGCAGAGCTTGCGGCATTGCCATGCTACTTTTGTCATTGTCATTCCATTATCGTATATTTTGCTAAAACTTACTTTCCAGTTCAATGTGTTGTGATGCTATTATCCTGATGAGGTTTAACTGGATGATTAATCAACTTGAACCTTAATAAGTGAGATGAGAGATGAGGGAGCATGGTTGAGAGGGCGTCTGTACATTGTTGGGGTCGCTCGAGCCCTACATTGAGTATTCTGGAGGTACAGTATGTGAACCCTCTCTCGATGCTCCCTGGAAAGCCGCGAGTCAGCTGGTTGTGTCGGGGACCGTAGTTGTTGTCTGGTTGGGGCCTGCTCATGGTGGACTAGCTATCCTCATGAGCCGGACCAAGAGAATCTTTATGGGGTCATCGGCCAATCAGGGGCTCTTTTAGTGAATTGATCTAAATAATGATGATCTGTGGATTAATGTTGTTATATCATGTTGATCGGTCAATTCTAGATATATTCACTTAATGTTGTTATTGTGGTCATGAATCATGGAAAATTTACCTTACTCTGCTGTTGTTCAAATCTACTAGCATGGTAGGGCTGATGTTTAACTTCCTGTAAATCTTATATGAATGTCATGTCCAAGCACTACTAAGTCTTGCGAGTACTTTTGTACTCATTGGTAGTTGTTGTTGCATGCTTAGGAACAAGTGAACCCTCCCTCGGCGATTATTTCCCGGATGACGCTTGATTTGGTTGCCTCTTCAGCTTTTCGAACCTGTGGACTAATGTAGGGTATTTTGGGTCCTTTTGGAGATACTAGCTTGTACCTCAGGGTAACTGCATGTTTCCGCTATTTATTCTCGTACTTAAGGCCTTCGAGCCAGTTGTGTGTAAGTTAAGTATTTGCCCAAAAATAAAGGATGTGAATTATTATCTGGTATCCTCCCTGTAGAGTTCGCGTGATGGTATGCAGAGTTGTTTACCACGTCTCTTTGTGCACAGTGCGTGTATGGTTGAAGTGTGCGAAGAGACGGTAGTGAGTTGATATGAATCTTCTGTGCGAGGTTCGTGATTGCAAGTCGAGTGACCCGCCAGCTGTGATGCGATTGTCGACTGGGCAGGGCGTGGACGTCAGTGTCGGGCCTTCGGGTGACCCACCATTCCGTGCTACGGCCGATTGGGTTAGGGTGTGGACACAGACGTCGGGCTCACCTCGTGATTGCGAATCGAGTGACCCGCCAGCGGTGATGCGATTGCCGGCTTGGCAGGGTGTGGACGTCAGTGTCGGGTCTTCGGGTGATCCACCAATCCGTTCTACGGCCGATTGGGTTAGGGTGTGGACACAAACGTCGGGCTCATCTCGCAGGAAGCCGAGTATTAACCCGCTACAGGGTTTCGGAACTATATCTGGCTCATTGAATGATGTTCGTTTCTGACCGGCTGTTCCAGCAGTTGTATGCAGTGTTGGTCGGTGTCGGAACCTTAACGGCGTATGCACGCGAGGTAACGTGTATCCACCTTAAGCGGTTGCTCGGTTGACGGTGTGTCGTTCGTGAGTCAGGTACTGTTCCGGGTCCCGACAATTATGATTGGTTGCATGATTTGATTATTGTTTATTATGATGGATGAATTCACTAGTATTCTATAGCTTCATCTTGGATTATAACCAATGGGTCATGACATTTATTTTGACTAATAAAATATAAAATCTAATAAGTGAGATGCGTGAAACGGGAATGAATCAATGGATGAAGTGAGCATGTGTATCCCAGTCGTCCAGTCGATACCGGTGTCATTGATAGACTAACCTTCACTCATGACGAAAGTGTTATGTGAAATTGTTGGGTAGTCATAGCTGGCCAGCAATGAACTAACAACACTTCGGAACACTTTCCAACTTGAAAAGGAATTTTATTAAGTCTTGGTTGACTTAAGAAATTGTTGAATCAAGCCTTGGTGGGCTTGATATGACGAAATGATTGAATTTTTTTTATTTCATATATTTTTCCTGATCTCAAATGCAAGGTCTAAACTTAAGAATTTATGAATATGATGTATACATGTTGGTGCTTCTATTTCTTTCATGTTCATGCTATGCCATTATATTTTGTTAATAACTTGCTTGTGCAGTAGTTTACTTCTTATCTCATGCCATGCTTATGTTAATTGGGATGGGTTGGAAAGCATCCTGCAAGTATGAAAGTACTAATTAGAATTCCATTCCTAAAATGTTGTAGATGAGCCTAGTGTAGGTGAATACTACGATATAAAAAATATTGGGAGTGACTTCTAGTTGCATATTTGTTTTACTGGTTTATGTGGCTTTTGTGAACCAGTGTACTTCTATATGTTTTTGCTGCTGAACTTATACTAGTTGACCTTCTAGTCGATTTACTTGTAAATTAACTATCTACTTTAATGTATGAGATGTGAACTATGTATTTTATAAATATTTCCTTAGAGTTTGTGTTGTGATGATCAAGTTGTTGATATGACACCTCATATACCATGTATGTATATTTTTGAAGCGTACGTGATAGCTGTAAAGAGTTGGTGTTCGTCTCATGTCTCGCTTAGCGGGATCGTCCAACTTGAATGACCCATTAGCTGTGTTGCCTCGGCCGGCTAGGTTATAGTGTAGGGACTGGTTTCACTACTTGGGACATTTATCGGGCTCTTCTTGGTCGATCTTATTTAGTGGCACATGAGATGAATGCTAAATCTTTACAGGGTTCTGGAATTTATTTTAGTTCTTGAGATGCAGACTATTGATTGGTCTTTCACCAGCTATGAGTCATATGATGGGTTCATACATTGAGTTGGCTGAGTGAGAGCCATGGACCGTTGTGAGTCATACGACATGTCTCGTATGTAGAACGGGTTTGATTTGGACCCAGGGTTTTGCGAGCACATACGAGTGGCATGTCGTATAGTAATCAGCTGGAGTGTTGGTCAAAGCAAGCCGCCCTATTCTATTACTAGACAAAATTGGGAGAAGCTCATCCGCTAGAAATGCTTTATTTCGTTTCATTTCCATTCTTCATTTCCTTATTATCGAATCCATGGGGGACTTGTCATATTTAGAATCTTTCTGCGGTCTGCTCTGTTTACAATTCTTTCGTACTCTCTTCTCTTTACCACGCGATAGGGAGTCACCAACTACAGTAAGTTGTTATCTCATTTAATCGATCTAAATCTCGGTCTTGGCAATACTTGTTACATATAACAAAATAAATTAAGAGTTTATAGTGTAATTATTTTTCTAAATTCAAACAAAAACTTAATGTGGTCTAGCTGCAAGGCTAAATTCCTATTTCCACCCAACCAATCTATCAATGAAATCCTTTACTCATAATCTCAAGATTCAGCACAAAGGGTTTCTTTAGACCATAGAATTTTCATATGAGTTTTAGAGATATTAGAATCTTTCCTACAAGGACCCTTGGAAACAAAGGAATGAGGTGTAGGAATCATATGAAATCCCAATGGAATGAGACGATCTATGAAATATGAAGATAAATTCTCACATGAGGTTAGGTCTGGTGAAACAATTCCTTTGTGTATTACGCATACCTTCTCTCTATTTAAAATTCTATAGAACTTCCGTGGAGCATTTTAAAAAAAAATTCCTATGTTTGTGTTTCATATGGGATTCGACAAGCCACGATATATCACAAACCTATGCTTTTCATGTTCCCGTGTTCAAAGGGGTCCTAAGTTGATGTGAATCTTCGTCTGCATATCTGCTATTGAGGGCATGTCAAGTTACTCCTATAATTTTGCATGGTTATATATTGTGTCTCTTCCTACAGCCGAGAATTTTTTAAAACTTCTTCAGTTAAGGACATAATTTTCAAAACCTAGCTCACTTTAAATGTCTGTACATGTACCTGCGTTACTCACAAGAAACATCGAAACCCTGCCGGTCGCAGATCTCCATCCTCGTTTCCGTGACAAGAAGCGCACGCGAGCGAGCCGCAGCGGGTGGGGGTGGACACGACACGCACCGGCCGTCACGATGGCCGGCGCCGCCTGGCCGCTCTACTCCGTCGCGGACCTCCTCCCCGCCTCCCTCTCGCTAACCCTCCTCCTCGCCTCTCTCGTACTGCCCTCCTCTCCCCAGACCCTCCTTCCCCACCCCCTCCTCGCGCCACTCATGCCGTCTCTCCTCCCCCTGTGCGCAGGTTGTCGTCCTCGTGCTGGGCGTCGCCGCCGTCTTCTTGGAGCACATCCGCAAGATCGGGTGCATGCACTCGTAAGGCGCTCCTGTATTCCCGTCTTGTTCTCGTTTTTTCTCTTGCGATCTGCGGCCCGTGTCGTTGACTGACTGGTGCGCCGTTCTGGATCTCGGCCGCAGGCTGGAGAGGACCTCCGTCTCCGATGCCTTCTTCGAGGACCCTAGCTCGCTCAACAAGGTGCGAATTGCTTCGCCGTCTTGAATTTACCCGGGGTGTGCATGGTGTGCACGCTAGGTGTTTGTTCATTTGCTTGTGTTACCTGTTGCAGGTTCCCTGCCCGTCGATTTTTGAGCCTGCTGAGAAGTACATTTCGTTAATCATTCCCGCTTACAACGAGGAGCATCGACTTCCGGAGGCTCTTACAGAAACACTCAAGTAAGGCTCTGCATTAGCTATCTGTAGTTGTCTGTGTGCAACCGTAGCTTTATCTGTTTGTAACTGTGTTGTTTTCTTTCTGCATTAGCTACCTGAAACAACGTTCAGCTGCTGATAAGTCCTTTTCTTATGAGGTATGTGGAAATTGAACATTTTTATGATCTTCTTTATTTGATATCACCAAAAGAACAATAAATTTGGAAGAAGGTGTTAAGCTACTTTTACAAGTAAACTAACCAGGCAGAAATGGGAGATTGTGCATTTTGGTATCATGAGATATGCTAGCAAGCTGGTTAAACACTTTACCACACTCGCTATAGTATGCCATGACTGCAGACTAGCACATTTTCGGCGTTTCCTAATGCACTAGCAGATATCGTTATGTAATTTTCTTGGTTGTTCACACACATGCCATTTCCCCCCTGCTAACTTCTGCATACCTTTTATTTTCCTTGTTAAAATTTTAAATTTTCTGCACTGGAGGTTTACCAGATCTTTTAGTATAGTGAATATGATACGGAACTTGCATATGCTATATTTTATTCTGAAACATATCTGTTTAGTGGAACTTGCATATGCTATATTTTATTCTGAAACATCTGTTTAGTGGTAAAACGAAATCAGAGACCCAGATCTAGGACTGCAGGACTGCAGAGTCAGACTTACCTCACTGTTATTGTTTAGACATGCCATTAGTAAGCTGACAAAGTTATAATATATTTCATGGAGCTAGTTCATGTTAGTTTCTGAACTGTAATGGCTGGTCCTATATTCATTTTTGACTTGAGAAATCTCAATACCTTGTTGAAGTGATGTATACAATTATGCATCATTGATCTTGGTAGCTATGTCAATGGGAACTCCACAAACTAATTCCTGCTAATAATGCAAGTTATGCATAACACATCACAAAATCTAATGGCCCAAGTTGGTGCCAAACGCTGTTGATAGAAATAACTAAACTGGTAGAACTCCTATCCATTACCCATAGTGGTGGCCGTACAGAGAGTAGTGGGATTTAATTGATCCTGCTGAACTCCTTAGATGGGTCAATGGCACCTTCATAGAATATGAGCTGCATTTGCAATGCTGCAGAACTCAGCCATACCCATGAACTACACTGTGTTCTTTGAAATCTTGGTATATGTAACCTTATTAGCAGTTGCGTTGTTTGGTATTACCTAGCCAGACATTTTGAATTTTATTGCAGAACCTTATATCTATTAGTCCTGTATTAATTTGGCTAATCTTGGGGGGTTTAATGTGTTCTTTACTCTATTTTGTTAAGGTCTTGATTGTTGACGATGGAAGTACTGACCATACCTCTAAAGTGGCTTTTGAGTATGTGAAGAGGCACAAGATTGACAATGTTAGAGTCCTTCTGCTTGGAAGAAACCATGGGAAAGGTGAAGCAGTCAGAAAAGTGAGTGTTGAACTACCCGTCCCCACCCCCCATCTCTCTACGCCAACATGCGCACGCACACTAGTTGTAAGAAATCAACTCTAATTGATGCTTTCCAATTTTTTGTGGAAGCATTGTCTAGGGGATGCTCCATTCACGGGGTGAACTATTACTCATGCTTGATGCTGATGGGGCAACTAAGGTCACTGATTTGGAAAAGCTTGAAGCTCAGGTCTGTCATAAGCTTAATCAAGTAGCATATTGTAAAAAGTTCTATTGGGCTTGTTTTGATTAGGACGAGTGCAATAACATATCGGATTTGCATTTTTGCTGCTAGGTTCGTGCATTGGCTAAAAATGTTGAGTCCAATCTACCACCCTCTGCTAGTTCATCTCAGAGACTATCTGATGTTGAAATTGCTGCTTTTGGTTCCCGTGCTCATCTGGAGAAGCAAGCTCTTGCCACAGTAAATCTCCTTAAACCCCATTATCCTCAGTTATTTGATTTTGTTTCTAGTCTCTCTCTTAGGTTTTCACCGTGTTGTATTATGCTTGTCCTGGCTTGCTGCAGAGAAAATGGTATCGGAACTTTCTTATGAAAGGTTTCCACTTGGTAGTTTTGTTGACTGCTGGTCCTGGGATCAGAGATACACAGGTATGCTTTGGCAAGCATAAGCTGTGCTGATGATTCATATGCACATTTTTCTTTGGTGACTATGGTATTTATTTGTTTTATTTGCTTAATCATTACAAATTCCAGTGTGGCTTCAAGATGTTCACTCGGGCTGCTGCTAGGAAGCTCTTTACAAATATCAGATTGAAGAGGTATTTTCTTAAATAATATCTTTTGATGCTTTACATATGAATATGAAATATCCAGTTCTTGCAAGACATGAAAGTGAAGTGCATAGCTGATTTTGTTCCCTTTTCTTTTTTGCATGGCCAGGTGGTGTTTTGACGTTGAGATTGTATACCTATGCAAGCACCTCGGGATCCCAATGGCGGAAGTATCTGTTAATTGGACTGAAATACCTGGATCCAAAGTGCGCATGACAAGCATCCTGCATATGGTGTTTGAGCTCCTGCTGATCAAAGTAGGTTATGGACTGGGCATATGGAAGATTTACTCGTAGACCCTGTGTTGGCAAAGTTCACTACAGCTTAGTTTCATCACTGTAGCGTATACCAAACTTAGTTTGTCACTGCGAAATACATTAACCAAACTTCGATAAAGGAGCACTGTAAAATTTTCTGAGATTTTCGACGGGAAAGAATTCATTCGTCGTGTACGTTAGTGTTTGATCCTAGAGATATTGACAGATATATGTCACATGTATTTGTTCCTGCTGTTAAATTCTCTACTCCTGTTTTGTTAGTCTTATCACAGAAAAATAAAAAAATGGCCTTAATTTTTTTCCAGTAAAAATTGGTCAACTTCTGATCAGCTTTGACACAAAGCAGGTTTTCGAAGTTCTGTGTATATGATGGTATTACGCTTGGCAAATCTTTAAGAGTTCTAATAATTCCCTATTTAATTTGTCAAACTTTGTCAATTCAGCTTACATTGCGTGCGACTTCGCTAGGAATGCACGTTGCGTTGTATAGTGAAACCACGTCCACGGTTGAGCACACGCAGGAAAAATCAAAACCACACAACCCCCTGACTTGCCCGCCATGCGTTCGAGCGAATGCCGCCTGGACCTCCCCCTCGCCCGCACTCGTCTCCGCGCCGCCGCCATTACTCCACCTCACCGACCGTTGCCCTCTGCGCGCGCCGCCGAGCAGCATTGCCTCCGCCTCCTGGAGCGCGCCTCGACGCCGGCGTCGCTCCTCCGGTCCCTCGCTCTCCTCCTCAAGTCCGGCCTCCACTCCAACCCGCTCGTCCTCACCAGGCTCTTCGCCGCCTCCGCCTCCGCGGCCCCCGCGCTCCTCGAGCCCCTTGTCGCCGCCCTATTCCACCCCCAACTGCCGCTCGATGCCTTCCTCGTCAACACCCTCATGCGCGCCCACGTCACCTCCCCGCTACCCTCCGCGCGCCGCCGCGCCGCCGCTTTCTTCCCGCTCATGCTCCGCCTCGGCATCGCTCCCAACAAGTTCACCTTCCCCTTCCTCCTGAAATCCTGCGCCGCGCTCCCTGGATCTCCCGGCGTCGGCCTCCAGGCCCACGCCGCCGCTCTCAAGTTCGGGTTCGCCACGGATCACTACGTCTCCAATACACTGATACACATGTACTCTTGCTTTGGCAGCGGGTTCCTCGGGGACGCGCGGAATGTGTTCGAGAGAATGCCCAAGGGGAGTGCTGTTACCTGGAGCGCGATGATCGGCGGGTATGTGCGTGGGGGGCTGTCGAGTGAGGCGGTGGTGTTGTTCAGGGAGATGCAGGCCAGCGGGGTGCAGCCAGATGAGGTGACGGTGATCGGGGTCCTGGCGGCGGCCGCTGACATGGGCGCACTGGAGCTCGCGAGGTGGGTTGGGCGGTTTGTGGAGAGGGATGGAATTGGCAAGTCTGTGACTCTCTGCAATGCACTGATTGACACACTCGCCAAGTGTGGGGACGTGGATGGGGCGGTGGCGGTGTTTGAGGGGATGGAGGAGCGGAGCGTTGTGTCATGGACGTCAGTGATTGACGCGCTTGCGATGGAGGGTCGTGGGAAGGAGGCCGTGGGCGTGTTTGAGGAAATGAAAGCTGTAGGCGTGCTGCCTGACGATGTTGCATTCATCGGTGTGCTCACTGCATGTAGCCATGCCGGAATGGTTTATCAAGGTCGTCGCTACTTTGATTCAATGAAGACAGAGTATGGTATTGAGCCTAAGATTGAGCATTATGGTTGCATGGTTGACATGTTTGGTCGTGCTGGCATGCTTGAGCGGGCGATGGAGTTTGTTCGTACCATGCCCATGAAACCAAACCCAATAATTTGGCGGACGCTAGTTGCTGCTTGTCGTGCTCATGGTCAGCTTGAGCTCGGTGAAAGCATCACCAGGAATCTTCTTAATGAGTACCCTGCTCATGAGGCCAACTACGTCATGCTCTCCAATGTATTCGCATTGACGCAGAGATGGAAGGAGAAGTCAGAGATTAGAAGAGAGATGAGCAAGAGAGGAATCAAGAAGGTGCCAGGCTGCAGCCTTGTTGAGCTTGATGGAGAGGTCCATGAGTTCATAGCAGGAGATGAGTCACACCCGCAGTACAGGGAGATATACAGGATGGTCGAGGAGATGGCAAGAGAGCTAAGGCGCATTGGGCACATTGCGGCCACATCAGAGGTCCTACTTGATCTTGATGAGGAGGACAAGGAGGGTGCGCTTCAGTGGCACAGTGAGAAGCTGGCGATTGCATTTGTGCTACTGCGAACTCCTCCTGGAACACAGGTCCGGGTGGTAAAAAACTTACGTGTGTGCTCGGATTGTCATGCAGCAATAAAGTGCATTTCACAGGTTTATAACCGGGAGATCATAGTGCGTGATCGGAGCCGCTTCCATCGCTTCAAGGATGGTTCCTGCACGTGCAAAGATTTCTGGTGATGGAATCGCATTTCACCAGGTTATCTGTTTCTGATGGTGCAGTGGAGAGTGGATTGAAGTTCTACAGCAAATGCAGGTGGTGCTGGTGAATTTGCGAGGAGCTTCTGCAAGTCCTCAAGGCATGCCAATTCATTTGTAGCACGAAACTTTCAGCAGCCAAAAACTGTGATGCTTATTCAGGGATTTGAAAGCAGCATTGCAGCATATAATTTTCAGGTACTTCACCTTGAAACGTCTTATTGATACATATTTTAAGGACCAGCAAAGAAGGACGCTGCGACGCTTCAATGGCAAGGCAAGAGGCTGAGAAGCACCTCTATCGCACGCAGCTTGCTTCAAGGATGGTTGAAGGCTCCAGCAGTACAGCACCTTCAATGGGCTTCGTTGACGACATCCGTTGCACGCTACTAGAAGCTGAGAAGCACTTCACGGCTGTGGGGAGGCCGCCTCCTTGAGCTTCTCCCACCAGGCGTGCTGCTCGGACACCTCGATTGTGCTGCGGGTCCTGAAGGGGAGCTGCTCCAGCCGGTGCAGTTCCTCCTCGGTGCTGGTTGAAGTTTTCGAGGAACTTGGATATGCACGGCCTGTCTGCAACCATGGCGATCACTGCAGAAGGGTAGAGAACCGACCACTTCTTGTGCCATGGCTAGTCAAGTCTCCAAATACATGTAATTAGTGATTGTATTGAGTGGCATTCTTGCCTTGATGAGAGATTAAATTAGTCATTGAGACAAATTAGGTATGCTCATAGTTGGTGCCAGTCACCCAAGGTCGACCAGCACTAGGAAAAGAAAAGAACATGGAATTAGTTCGACGGACACAACAACTCCAAGCTGCTGAGACATTGCACGTCCCAAGACAACATGTCCACAGTACGTGCGAAACTGTAGAGGTCATCTGCTATTCTGCTTCATCGTCACAACAAGCCGCCGTCTCACTGTCACCTTTGCCGTTGCGGCCGGCGGCGAGGTGTCAGCGACGGCGCTGCCTCTCTCCATAGCCTCCCGCAGGACGGCTGCCCGCTGTTGCGGTAGCCATGCGAAGCCTTTCAAGTCCCTTTCCTCTGCTATCTTGACGGCCCTGCCCAATGTGCCCATACAAAGCAGCACTTCTCCAGGCACTCCATGAAGCTCCCTCTGCTCCATTACTTGACCTCTGCTGTTTCAATCGACAATGGAGCCTCCGTCACTTGCTTACTGGTGATCTCCTCCTTGGTTGATGCCTGTTCTGCATTTGGCAGGTTAAAAGTGGAAGGATTGGCCGTACAAAAACCTCCATCCAGTTCCGTACCAAATGGTAGTACGGACCATCTCGATCGTTTTGGCAGGTCTCTGCTCTATCTTCGGCAAGACCTCCAGCCGTAGCAGCATGATGAACTCCGCGATATCTGGGGACAGCTTCTCTAACCTCTCCAGTAACACATTCACTTTTTCCATGTCCTCGTCGCCTGAGAAGAACGCCTTGTGGCGTTTTCTATCTCCGCGCCAGGCCCGACACAGCATTCCTTGTGAAAGACAGAGCGAGACACGCATCAGTGCTGCTGCTTCTGCTACTACTACTAGCTTGCCGCCGCTTGGATCCGCGTTCCTTGCCGCCGCCACCTCTGCGGCTGGCTGTTGGAAGAAGAGAAGCACCTCCCTGGCCTCCGAGGTGGCTTTCTTTAGCTTGTCGCGCCATTGGAGCAGCGAGCTTAGTTTCTATCACCATAAGGCCCTGCATTGTTTGTGCCGGCTAAATGCCTGCATGAAAAATGATTGAAACGGTAGCAGCTATTCATAGGCTGTCCGATCTGACAAACCGTACACGGCCAAACATTTTTTTACTTTTCGTTTTTTGTAAACTACAGTCCGTCCTTATAAGGGCGATACAAACGATGAGCATGAGCATTGTTGTTGCTAACTCTTTCTCTTTCTTCCTCCGTTCCTGTCCCCATTTAAGTCACCTCAAAATCTTTCGCGGAAGATGAACCCTGGCAGCAAGTCGCACAGCTACATGTTTGACCACCAACAGTGAGAAGATCTAACGGTTCAAGGGCTCACTAACTCCTCAGAGCCATGGCAGAACAGACAGTTCACTCTGTGGCCTCCGCCGTGACTGGCGAGCTCACCAGCAGAGTGTTCTCTGGGCTGATACAGAGGTACGGTAAGCATGCAGCCACCAGCGAGAAGCTGCAGCGGCTGGAGATGCTGTTAATCATGATCCACAGCGCCGTCGAGGCGTCCGAGAAGCGCACCATCGAGAACCCGTGGCTGCTGCAGTGGCGCGACAAGCTAAAGAAAGCCGCCTCACAAGGCGACGAGGTGCTTGCCAGCTTCCCACAGCCGGCCAAGGATGCCCAAGCCACTAGCAACGCCGACGCCAGCCAACAGCAAGGCGAAGCAGCCTCTTCTTCCGCTGCTGCACCCACTACAGCTACAGGTGCGCTGTCTTTCACGACGAATTCCCTGTCCGGCATGGTGCAGGGCATTCGCAATGCTACGCAGATTCTGTTCTCGAGCGGCGACAACGACATGGAAAGGCTGAACAGGACACTGGGGACGTTAGAGATGCTCTCGCCGTACATCGGAGAGTTCATAAGATTGCTTCACCTTGAGGCCTCGCCAAAGGAAGATCAAACACCTTACGATAAAGAATTGTCAACTGAAGTGCATGAACCTGCGAAGAAGATGAGTAAAAGGAGACGGCAGATAACGAAGGAACACTGGGTCATAAATTCATCCACCATCACAGAAGCTCAGAAGCTTCAGGAACAAGCGCCCACCTGCACCCACTGGCACCCGGGTCCATCGGAAACCTGTCCCATCCCCACACTTGGATTCTCACCACCGAAGGAGAAAAAGATGAAAGAAATGCTAGATGATCTCTCCTATTTTTGTTCTTATTACCGTTTAGAATGTGATTCAGTGGTTCTCCAGAAGGAACAACAGTTTATGCTCCTGCAGGATAGGGTCGAGGCCGCATTCGCTAAGATCTGCAAGGCCGTTGAGCTGGCCAACAGCCGTGACTTAGAAGGCCTGGAGTGGCTAGCGTATTGGGCTGGCATCCTCAGGGAGGCGAAGGAACAAGGCTGCGATGTCCTCAGCGCCACCAGCGCACCCAAAACTGTCAACGCGAAAGATAACGAGTCGATGGTGGAGTGTGATCAAGAGAAAGGTGAACTCCAAAGTATCGTGCATAGACTGGAGGGATTAGCTAAAGATGTGGAATACTTCTGCGAATTGGTGTACCTGTGTCCGGCGTGCTAGCTTTTTGTTATTATTGTTGAAATATCGGTATGTTGTCTACCTTTCATTAGCAACTTAAGATTCTGTGCGAAATGATTCATGCATGGAACTAAATATCACATCTCAGCCAGGAGGTCCGAGTTTGAGACCCAGCACACCCAGCTGATATATGCTGTGAAGGACTTCCATATTTTTTCCTGTCTCATTCTTCCTCAAGACCACATCGCAGTATTTCTGAAAGTTTGAACCAAATGGATTCTGAGTTTTCCTTTTTGAACTGGGGATATATTCTTATGTTGATTGTAGTTCTCCTCAATCCTCTACATCTGTGTTCAAGCCATGTTAGTAAGATCTTTAAATCCAAGATCCTACCTTCGCAAAGGCTGTGCTGGAACATATACATATTAGAGAAATCCTCTGATCCAGCTAAAGACCTACGAGAAGCTATCGGCAGATGGCAGGGTGTGGATTTCTTTTACCTACAGATCCCCACAATCTGCCGGTAGCTTCTCGTGCGTCGACAGCTGCATCGCTCTTGATAACCGATCACTGCAGAAATAGCAGGACCACCTGATATGACTCAAGAAGTGACATTAAATTTATTCAAGAAAAGATATATAAGCATCTGTCAGCTCAAAGGAAGAGGTGTTGCATTGGAGGTGTAGCTTGCAGTCCCTCCTCAATGGCAGTTTGTGTGGTGATAATGCGGGGAGAAGTTGAGATAATGAAATTGGAAACCAAAAGAACATGTAACATGAATAAGGAGAAAAGGTACCCAGATAGTTAAGAAAAAAGAGATGGAGAGATAAGTTAGAAAGAAAGACAATTTAGTTGCTGGCACCATTGTTCCAATCACCCTGAATGCCGGCATTGAGATAAAAAAAAAGTTGGCAACAGACAAATAAATGATGGTTGGTATCTATATTAAACCTGGAAGGCATCTTTAGATATTCTCAACAACAAAAAGAAGGAATCTTTAGGTGACTCCTTTTGGTGTATTTCTAAAAGATTTAAGTATTTAAAATTCTCATCCAGTTTTATTTAAGCGGGGACTATCCGGTGAAAATGCAGCAAAAGTTGGAAATGCGTGAAATTGGTTCACTACCGGAATAACGAAGTTTGCCGTGCGCTTAAATATTTGCCGAGTGTATTATGTCGGACACTCGGCATAGAAGCAAATAAACCGAGTGTATAATAATAACACTCGGCAAACCTGAAACACTCGGTAAATCTACTATTTGCCGTGTGCAAAGTACCTGACACTCGGCAAACATCATGTTTGCCGAGTGTCCGGATTCCGACACTCGGCAAACATGGGTGCACGTGCTCTCCCCCCACCCGCGGCTGACGGAGAGGCGACGGCGCGGGTGATTTGCCGAGTGTATTGTGTCCGGCACTCGGCAAATCATGGTGTTCCGTTAGTACTGTTCATGTATGCCGAGTGTTCTTTGTGGTACACTCGGCAAACCGTGTTTTATTTTTGCTTTTTTATTACTTTTACAAAATTGTTACTCATATAGTAGACTAAAGTACAGTTGTTCCATGCATAACAACCATGCCGTGTCCTCTCACAAGCTTTGCGGCATACGCAATCATGGCTACCTCTAACAAACACCTCTACGTACATTTATGGCCTGATGCTACCGCCACCGACATTTTCTAACGGCTTACAATAAATATCTCAAGCTTTAGCTGCCTTCTAAGGAATATATCTCAAGATCAAGTTCATTGTTCAATAATTTAGCTACATTACATGGAGTTGACACGCTATATATACTACTACTAGTATGTAATTACTGATAGCCTGATAATACGATCCATTAGTTATAGTAGTCTAACAACCGTGTCTTGCTATGCACAAGAAGAGCACCATACAAGCAACAGAGAAGGGAAATTATGGAAATATATAAAAAGAATAAGAGGAAATAAATAAGGAAAAGGGAGAAAAGAAGGAAAATACCTTACGATTTGCCGAGTGTCGGCGCATAAACACTCGGCAAATTAAGCATATGCCGACTGTCCATGCTAGATACCGTCGGCAAAGGTGAGATGTGCCAAGTGTCTAGATTTAGGACCGTCGGCAAATACATGGTTTGCCGAGTGTCCTTGGCGCAACACTCGGCAAATACATGGTTTGCCGAGTGTCCTTGGAGAAACACTCGGCAAAACATCCACACACTCGGCAAAGTCCCAATCTAGGGCTTCCGACTACTTCTAAGTATGCCGAGTGTCCGTGGAATAGAACTCGGCAAATATTTGGCACTCGGCAAACGTTCGCTATTAGGTCTTCCCCGCGCCCAATTTCTGCCAAATTTCTAACAGCCGCGCCGCTTCTCCCAAATTTCTGACCGCCCGCCGCCGCCCCTCCATCCCTCCTCCGCCCCCGGACGCCGCCGGCCGCCCCCCCTCCGCCCACATCCGGCCCGGCCGCCGCCCCTCCGCCCCGGACGCCGCCGGCCGCCGCCCCTCCATCCCTCCTCCGCCCCGGACGCCGCCTGCCGCCCCCCCTCCGCCCACATCCGGCCCGGCCGCCGCCCCTCCGCCCCGGACGCCGCCGGCCGCCGCCCCTCCATCCCTCCTCCGCCCCGGACGCCGCCGGCCGCCCCCCCTCCGCAAGACCTCATCCATCGACTCCCTCTCTTCTTCTCTTGGTAAGGAATCCCGCCCTACCTACCTTGCTTCCATCGCAATGCCATGCGTCTTCTATCCATCTCACTCACCCATCTGAATGAATTCTGATCTCAAATATGTATGTATGTATCTATCTATCTCACCCCGCGCGCGAGCTTCTTCTTTTGATTCCATCCCGGCCATGCCTTCTCTTTAATATGAGCTACATATACTGTATCCGGCTAAATCACCTGCTGTTTTATCTTGTGTTGTGGATTTTATTCATGGTGCTGCTGCTGCTGCTATATCTGGGCGCATTAGATCTAGCTTACATGTCAACTGAAGCAGCTGTGTCTTTTAGTTCTACATACATTTTAGAGCACACCCATGTTCTACATCATGCATGCATCTATCATCTATGTATAGACAACATGTTAAAGTTGCAGCATTTTTACTTCTTTAGCATTATATGCATGGTAAGAGATGATTAAAATGGAATTCGGATGGATCTAGCTAAGCTAGTCGTACTGTTACAGCTAGCTCTATCTTCGCAACCATATGAATGTTAAAATGGAATGTTTTTGCAACCATATGAATGTTAATTATGGATGAATGTTAAAGTAACGAATTTATACAACAAATTAATATGGTACTGGCAGTTCGGTTCGGTATCCATACATACCAGGGAAAGGGCACTTGCCCTCATCTAGCCACCACGGGCAATGTTAATCAGGGAAAGGGGACCGGCTAATTAATCAAAATATCTGTTGACCATCGTTCCGTTCATATATATTCAT